>JAREYC010000003.1:77250000-78476250 GCA_030015325.1 Cryptoblepharus egeriae | reverse complement strand
ACAAATTTCAAGTGTAAAAGCAGTGATGACTCTGGCTGGCTTCATGACTACCAGCTGCTCAGATGCTTACCATATCAAGAAATCCGGTCTCTCTTTCTGAATTGAATTTCTAGTGAGCTAGAGTTGCAGCTGCAACTATGATATCAATTTGTTCAGCTAATCCCTTGGATTGAAGGCTTTCAGTTGGCAAAAAGGATAGGAAAGAGCTAATTAAGAGTGTAAAAGTAGGGACTGCTGCTCAGGATGGGAGATGGGCAACAGCAAAATTGTGGAGCCACTACTGTCATCACCATCAACTCAGCTTTAGGGAGTATTTGGAAGTGACATCACAACGTAACTGCCCCATGTTCTACTGCCTCTGGTGATGCCTCTGAATGTGTGGGATACCAGAATCCCAGCGTACAAACTCTATAAGAGGAACAGGCAGGACTTCATTGGAGGTGGAACTGTAGTATATATCAAAGGCAGGGTAGAATCCAGCAGAGTAGAAATTGAAGGGTGTGTTTGTCCAGCTCTTGCAAAGAATCGCTTTGTATTAAATTACCAGGCCTGAAGAGCAATTTAACAGTGGGGGCATAATTTCATCTCCTAGATCAATAATCTGAAAGGACCCTGAGATGTGGAAACAAATCATGGAGGTATTCATGAGTCATATGGTTGCCATAATGGGGAACTTAAATTATCCTCATACTGACAGGTTCTAGTCACGAAAAAGAGACTGAATTTTTTGAGATATGACTGAGCAGCTAGTTATGAAGCCAACCAAAGTGCAGGAGACTCTGGATTTGATATTGTGTGGTACCCAGGACCTGGTAAAGGATGCAACCAGGTACCCCCAGAAGCATCTTGTGTACCCTCAGAAGCGTTTTGGTACCCAGGTACCCCACATTGTCTTGTGTACCCCCAGAAGCATCTTGTGTGATAGAGGAAGTTGAACTAGGTGAGTCCTTAGTCTGATCCAGCAGGTTTCTTAATGTTATAAGCAGTCTGGATGGCCACATGCCAATGATGCTGTAGCAGTTGCCTGCATTGAGGGTTGGATATGTTTTACTTGAAAGATCCCTTCCAACTCTAACATTCAATGATTCACACACTCCAAAGATTTGATGTGTGTTTTTCCCTCAGAAAAGGAAAACAGCTCGGCACTCAGCAGCAGCAGGACCACTCCTGTTTCCTGTGAGTTTGGGGAATGATTCATCAGGCAGCACAGGTGGATTGCCTTCAGAAGATGGGATACAGTGATCTAGCTTGTGCATGCCAAACAGCTCCTTGGAAGCCAAAGTCTAAGCAGCCAAAGTTTGGATAATCATCCTTATAAAATAGTTTCTAAATTAATACTGATTTCCACTATTATTATTAATTAATAGTTTCTAAATTAATACTGATTTCCACTTATTAACTGAAGGTTCAAAAAGTTTGAACCAGCAACCAACAAACCTGGACATAACAATATGAATAATTTTATTTACAGGGCTGAGTTTCTGTGAGTCTTCCACCACCCACAAAGTTACCTTGGAGGGAAGCCTGGACTTGGAAAAATAATTCTGTGATTGTTAATTATTGCAGGAAGCACAGAAGAGGTTGACTCATCTGATGACTTAGCAGTTCACTCAGTAAGAAGTGGTAACTTCAGGAATAATCTACATAGGTTCTACATTTCCCTGAAATGAATTGTTTTAAGTACTGTATATTGTACAGCTGTTTGAATGGGCACTGCTGTATTTGTTTTTATTTGTACAGCCTTTTATGTATTGTGGGATCAAACTCCCAGGAAATGTTGCAAATGTTGAAGTGTCTCTGGGAATTCCTCAGACTTTTTCCAATCTTGCCAGCAAATTTTGCGTAAGTAAAATTCAAGGCAATTTAAGGAGGTCTTTTGGAAACTGAGCTAAAAAAGTTCATTCCTTACATTTATAATTTCCATTTCTTCTAAAGGAGCTTAAGATGGCATATACTTCTTCATTAGACTTTGGATGCAATCCTAAGCCTTTCCACTCAGAAGTAAGGCCCATTATATTCATGGGACTTATTAACAGGAAAGTGAGTTTAGGACTGCAGACTTGAGTAAATAGCCCAAAGTGACAAGAATTCAAGTATTAACTCAATACTCTAAACCGGAGGTCTCTAAACTTTTCAGCCAAGTACCACTTCAAATACCTGGTACAGTGTTGAGGGACAAAAAAACTATATATATAAAACTAGTGAAAAGCATACCTGCATTGCGGGAGTAAAATTGCCCTGTACACCATTCCCTCATTGCCCTCACTGCGCATCAATCACCCACGCACATCAACCCCCCCATGCGCATCCACCCCCATCTGCAACATCCCCCATGCGCACCAAACCCCATGCGCAACACCCCTCCATGCACATCACCTCCCCATGTGCAGCGTCCTCCCCAGTGCAAACCCTTCCTCCAAATGACATCCCCCCAGCGCACCAGGCACTGAGCACCAAATTGGCTGGATGTTGGTCAGTCTTCCATGTTAAGTATAGAACAAAAACACATTGCACCCCTTTTCAACTCCTTAAGGGTTAAATTTCTCCACATCAGTTCTTGGTGGGTGTTGATGTTACAGAAAGAACACCCTCCCTGAATTTCATTCTTCTAGGTCTGGGGGTTGGGGAAGAACATCCTTCAGTCACCGATTCTTCAATGCAAAGTATAGGGAGGAAAACGTGTTGTGCCTCTTTTCACCCCCTTCCAGTGGGAATTTCCAAAAAACCGGTCTTAGTGACTGACTCTATCATGGAAGGAACACCCACCCAAATTTCATGCTTCTAGGCCCAGCGGTTTTTGGCTGGGCTTTGATAAGCCAGTGAGTCAGTGATTGAGTGATTTTTCTCTTTTATATATATAATAGCGAAAGGCGTACCCGCACTGTGGGAGTAACTTCCCCATACAACATCCTCCACGGCGCATCAACAACCCATGCGCAACCTACCCCCATGTACAGCATTCCCTGTGAGCAACTTCCCCCATGCGCATCATCCCCCCATGCGCAACTTCTCCCCACGTGCAACTTCCCCCGTGCGCAACTTCCCCTCGTGCGCAACTTCCCCCCATGGGCAACTTCCCTCCATGCGCATCATCCCCCCATGCGCAATTTCCCCCATGCGCAACTTTCCTACACGCGCAACTTCCCCCATGTGCATCGTCCCCCATGCGCAACTTCCCTACATACGCATCATCCCCCCCATGTGCATCATCCCCCCATGTGCATCAACCTCTTCCTCCTAATAACTTCCCCCCAGTGCACCAGGCACTGAGCACCAAACTGGCTGGATGTTGGTCAGTCTCCCATGTTAAGTATAGGACAAAAACACGTTGCCCCCTTTTCAGCCCCTGAAGGGTTAATTTCTCCACTTGGGTTCTTGGTGGGAGTTCAGGTGATAGAAGGAACTCCCAGAATTCCATGCTTCAGGCCCAGCAGTTGGGGCGGAATGTTGATGAGTCAGCAATTCTCA
This sequence comes from Cryptoblepharus egeriae, assembly GCA_030015325.1. Lineage (NCBI taxonomy): Eukaryota > Metazoa > Chordata > Lepidosauria > Squamata > Scincidae > Cryptoblepharus > Cryptoblepharus egeriae. Next base: position 78,472,782 of record JAREYC010000003.1, on the reverse strand, counting down.
ATGCAAAGTATAGGGAGGAAAACGTGTTGCGCCCCTTTTCACCCCCTTCCAGTTGGAATTTCGGAAAACCGGTTCTTAGTGCACCTCTCCATCATGGAAGGAACACCCACCCCAATTTTCACGCTTCTAGGCCCAGCGGTTTTGGCAGGGCGGTGATGAGTCAGTGAGTGACTTTTCTCTTTTATATATATAGACTAGTGAAAAGCGTACCCGCATTGCGGGTGTAACATTTTCCCCTATGCCACCCCCCCATGGCGCATCATCCCCTCATGCGCATCATCCCCTCATGCGCAACTTTCCCCATGTGCATCAACCCCATGCACAATTTTCCCCCGTGCACAGCTTCCCCCATGCGCATCATCTGCATCATCCCCCCATGCGCAACTTCCACCCATGCACAACTTCCCCTAATGCGCAACTTTCCCCCATGCGCATCATCCGCCAATGTGCATCTTTCCCCCATCCGCATCATTCCCCAATGCGCATCATTCCCCCATCCGCATCATTCCCCCATGCGCAACTTTCCCCACGAGCAACTTTCCCCCACGCGCAACTTTCCCCCATGCGCAATCACCCCCATGTGCATCATCCCCCCATGCGCAACTTCTCCATGCGCAACATTTCCCCCATGCGCAACATTCCCCCCACGCACATCAACCCCATGCGCATCAATCCCATGCACAATTTTCCCCTGTGCACAACTTCCCCCATGCGCATCATCCCCCCATGCGCATCATCCCCATGCGCAACTTCCACCCATGTGCAACTTTCCCCCATGCACAACTTTCCCCCACACGCAACTTTCCCCCATGCGCAATCACCCCCATGTGCATCATCCCCCATGCGCAACTTCTCCATGCGCAACATTCCCCCCATGCGCAACATTCCCCCTATGCACAACTTCCCCCACGCACAACTTTCCCTATGTGCATCATCCCCATGCGCAACTTTCCCCCATAAGCAACGTTTCCCCATGCACATCAACCCCCATATGCAGCTTTCCCCATGTGCAACTATCTACAGTATTCTATCTACAGTATATACCGCTTTTCAACTGAAAAGTTCACAAAGCGGTTTACAAGAAAATGAAAAAATTAACAGTTAATTAATAGCTAATGGGTGCCTGTCCCAAAAGGGCTCACAATCTAAAGTGCAAAAAGAACACCAGCAGAAGCCACTAGAACAGACATTGCTGGGGTGTGTAGGGCCAGTTACTCTCCCCCTGCTAAATAAAAGAGGAACACCCACTTGAAAGTGTCTCTTGCCCAGTAAGCAGAGGACTTTCCCCCATGAGCAACTTCCTCCATGTGCATCATGTCCCCATGCGCATCAAACCCATGCACAATTTTCCCCTGTGCACAACTTCCCCCATGCGCATCTTCCACCCATGCGCATCTTCCACCCATGCGCAACTTTTCCCCCTGCACATCATCCCCCTGCACATCATCCCCCATGCGCATCATTCCCCCCATGTGCATCATTCCCCCCATGTGCAACATCCCCCTGCGCAACTTTCCACCCATGCGCATCATCGTCCCACACGCAACTTCCCCATGTGCATCAGTCCCCCATGTGAAACTTCCCCCATGCAAACTTCCCCCATGCACAACTTTCCCTATGCGCATCATCCTCCCATGCGCAATTTTTCCCCATGTGCAGCATCCTCGCCAGTCCGAACAACATCCTCCTTCTCTGAACAATACCCCCCAGTGCACCAGGCACTGAGCACCCAATTGGCCGGATGTTATTCAGTCTCCCATGTTAAGTATAGGGCAGAAACACGTTTCCCTCTTTTCAGCCCCTGAAGGGTTAAGTTTCTCCAGATGGTTCTTGGTGGGAGTTCAGGTGACAGAAGGAACTCCCAGAATTCCATGCTTCAGGCCCAGCAGTTGGGGCGGAATGTTGATGAGTCATCAATTCTCAATGCAAAGTATAGGGAGGAAAACGCGTTGCGCCCCTTTTCACCCCCTTCCGGTTGGAATTTCTGAAAACCGGTTCTTAGTGCACCCCTCAGTCACGGAAGGAACACCCACCCCAAATTTCACGCTTATAGGCCCAGCGGTTTTGGCAGGGCGTTGATGAGTCAGTGAGTCAGTCAGTCAGTGACTTTTCTCTTTTATATATATAGAAGATATAGAAGAGGAAGATTGAAAAACACTCTACAATACAATAAAGCAGGGATCTCCAAACTCTGCCTTGTAACCAAATGTGACCCCTGACAAACCTTTCTAGGCAGACTCTGTGATTAGCTGATTCTCAAGGCAGGTTCAATAAACCACCCTTTGTGTGGTAAAATCTAAGGATGGCACCTTAAGGATGAAGCTGGAAGCAATATGCACATTCCAGCATAGTTTCTCTGAAAATGCAATTCCTAAATACTTAAAGGCATTACACTGGCCAATTGATTACAGTACCTAGTATGTAGTTTGGCTATGTGTTAATAAAAATTTAGGCTCTTCCAAGTGATATTTATGCCTTTTTTGGTGGCCATTTTGCATTTGCAAACTGAAAAATACTGGGTTCCACATTTCATCGGCACTCTGGTCTCTAACCTGTCCAGTAAGTGGTGGATGCCTTTATTTAAGTGAGTTGCTTAGGAGTTGGGGGAATGTGGCAGGGTGATCTGACCTAGGGTGATCATATAGATTGGAGACAGAGTGCCTTTACCTTCAAGCATTGCTAAAGGAGGGAATTTATGCAGGTGCTCAGAGATGGGCTGGCCCCATCCCAAGATCCGGTACGCTGGAAGTGGGAGGGGCCAGCCGGGGTCAGGGGTGTGTGGGCGGGTCGAGGGGCGGGACTGGGGAGGCGCTCTCACCGGCGCTCACGCAGAGCCTTCCTAGAAGCTGGCACCGGCGCTCGCGCAGAGCCTTCCTAGAAGCGGCCTGCCCGCTTCTAGGCAGGCGCGGTGGGCGCAAAACATGGCAGACCGTACTGGTCCGCTATGTTTTGCGTTTCCCTGTCGCTGGCGGTACGCTAGTGGCAGGGAAACTGGAAGAAGCGGTACGGACGCGTAGGCCCGTACCGGTAAGTGCCCACCATTGCAGGTGCTGCTTTTTAAGTCCTTTATGTAGAGGTATGTAGAGCAATGCCTAAAGGTAAAGGCATACTGTCCTCCAGACTATATGGTCACCCGGATTTAACCCCCAGAGAGTTTTACATTAGCTGTCAGATTCTCTCAAGAATGCCCTATAGTCCTGATGGATCCTTTTTCACTGTCTGATCACTGACTGTCCTGAGAAAAAGAGGCACATGGCTTCCTTATCTCCTTACTCAGCTCTGCACAGCAGCTTCAGGTTTTCACGCTCAACTTTTGGTGTTTTCAAACTGGCACCCTTTTGGGGCATAACCTTCTAGACCAGATCTTCTGCCTTGGTCTATAACCAGGGTTATATGTATTGCAATTATCTTGAAACCCCTCTTCCATTAGAAATATTGGCTCCAATCCAGAAAATGTTAGCTGCACTTAAACATTTAAATTAGTGGCCTCAATGCCTTTCAGAAGGAATTGAACAAATTCCTAGAGGAAAGGACCATCACATACAAAATCCCATAAATAAATACAGGCAGCTGGAGTAGATGGGCCATTGGCCTGATCCAATGGAGGCTCTTATGTTCTTATAGTAATTCAAACTGTTTTGATTTGTGTATTTTAGAGAGAGTCTATAACCAACTTTAGTTCTCCTATTCCCATTCCTGAAGGCATTGAAGATAATCTATTTGCAGAAATCTTTGTGTAAAATCAGGGATTTGCAAGATAAAAAGAGGCATTTGCAATATGCTAGCTAAACAAGTATTAGAAGTAACATTTATAAGCTAAAAAAAAGATTGGGTTTTGCTTTTGAAATGTTTTTGCTTTTCATCTCAGCTCTGGTCTAGACTCCAACCTGTCAAATGAGAAGGGAAGAGGCGCCTTTAGTGAAGCTTATACAATTACTTTTAAAATGAGAAGTCAAACTAGAAGGAGAAAAAAAAATCCCCCTCACTATTTAGAAACAAATATTTCTCTAAGGGTTTTATTTTTAAAGTAATCCTAAGTAGCCGTTCCTCAGATAAGACTTTCAGCTTCTACTGCAGAGAGAATTACAATAAGACATCCTTATCAATATTATAACAAACAAGGTCTGGAACATTGGCCAAATACAACATTCAAATGCAAATAGTGGTTATTTTGGTTTTGCAACTGTCCTTGTCTTTAAACTCTATGCAAACACATTAATCATGTTATCACCTTTTTAACTGTGGAAAACAAGAATTTCAATCACCTTCCATGTAAGCCCAACACCACCATTTGTGCAAGGAAAAAATGATTCAATTGTCTAAGCCCCCCAAACTGAAACATTTAGATTCTATCCCCCATTTCTTGTTGGTCACCAAACCTATAGGGTTTGCAACTGAGAAGGGTCACAACTTTTGTACTTATAGCTACCAATTTTCCTTGCTAACATCTCCCCCAGTTTTTTTCACCCATATTTTTGCGACTTATTTTGAAAAGAAATTTAATTTGGGGACACATTTAAATCAATCAAAAGTTTTAAATCTATGTGATTCACCACTGCAGCTGTCATATTAATGTGTCAGCTATTTACCGTAATTACCTGTTTGTTTGGAGCTTAAGCTTATGTGGGTGGCGCAAGTGGCTAAGACACTGTGCCTGTTAACCAGCAGGCCAGGGTTCGAGACCCAGGTCGGCCCCACAAGACAGGGAGAGCTCCTGTCCTTAGCCCAGCTCTGCGACGCCAGCTGTATCCAATTGTATCGGCTCTGCCTTTCCATTGGACTAATTCAGTGGCGTGGAGAGGGGGGATTTGCTGCTTGGGTAACAGCCTATCTTCCATAACACTCCAACCCAGGCTTTCGTGCTTCGCATGCAGCGTATGCAGTGCTGAGCACGATACCATAGTCTTTCAAGACTGACGGAGGCCTGCTTTTGTTTGGAGCTTAATCTTTGAACAGATGCAGGTTTCCCTGCTGCAGGTTGACTTTTGCTTCCTTCCTGCTATGACCCATGCATATTAATGCAGCATTGGCATCCATCAGTCTCAAAAGACTATGGTATTGTGCTGGACACTGCGAAGCATGAAGCTCTGGGTAGATTAATATGGAGGATAGGCTATTACCCAAGCAGTAAATCCCCCCTCTCCATGCCACTAAAATAGCCCAATGGAGAGGGGGGATTTACTGCTTGGGTAATAGCCTATCCAATGGAATGGCAGAGCTGACATGATTGGTTCCAGCTGCATCGCAGAGCTAAGGACAGGAGCTCACACTGGCTTGTGGGGACCCAGGTCTTGAACCCTGGCCTGGTGGTTAACAGGCACGGTGTCTTAACCACTTGCGCCACACACAGCACATGCATATTAACTAGTCAGTTAGGGCCAGTACTAGGTTTTAGGGGGGCATCATCAATAGCGCATCATCATGTTCTGAGTCCTATCCTCAAGATTCATGGTGGGGCTTCTCTTAAGATTCAGTGGGAAAAGAGGAAGCAGTAATGACATCCCTCTCAACCGAGAGTTGCCACTATCAAAGATTATGGGCATACAGATGATAGCTGCAGGTTGTTCTGACGGCCTTGAGCCCCTTATAATGCTGATCTCTAGTATTGACCCTAAATTCAGTTTGTTCTGTATCCTGTAAAAACAAGCTTCTGAACTCAAGTCTAGGAGAGAAGATGATATTCATAATGCAGCAAGCATGCTTCGACTGCATTACTTAGATTAAATACGGTGTGGGATTTATAGTTTTAGGCCATTTGGGGTTATACTCTTAAGTGCTGGTGGGCCCACGTGATTTAAGTAAATGCATTATCATTCCCTGGTCCCTCCCTTTGTATCCAGGCCTGTTATAATTGCATAGGAAATGGTTCATCTGAACTGTCCTCTCCAAACACTTGGCTGGAGCTACTTTCTAGCAGCAGGTGATACATATTAAGAATCCTCACATGGAATTAAGAGGAGGAGTTTTACTCAACTACATGGTGTGATGATGGTCACAACTTTTCAAGGTTTTTTAGAGGACATGTTATTTAATTTATTTAATGGTTTTACATCTTAAATACTAAGCTTTGGTTCCTCTCTTCTCACAACAACCTTGTGAGGTAGGTGAGACTGAGATTAGTCCAAGATCACCCAGTAATTCTCATAATCAAGGAGGGATTTGAACCTGCATCTTCCTGGTCTCAGTCCTACTCCCTAACCACCACTCACTATCCTGGTTCACAGCTATCAATGGGGGCAACTCCCAGGAAAGTGTGACTAGGATTGCAGCCTTAGAGCTCAATCTCAGGCATGCCTACTTAGAACTAACCCCAACTGGAGTCTATGGGTCTTACTCCCAGGAAAGCGTGTTGAGGGTTGAGCGTGTTGAAGACTTAGAGTGCAAACCTAAACCGGACTACTCAGAAGAAAGGCCCATTATAGTCTATGGGTCTTACTCCCAGGAAAGTGTGATATTGCAGCCTTAGAGCCCTATCCTATGCATCTACTCAGAAGCAAGCTCCTTTATGGGTCTTACTCCCAAGAGAGTGTGGACAGGATTGCAGCCTTAGAGCCCCATACTATGCAGCTACTCAGAGGCAGGCTCCTTTATAGTCTATATGTCTTACTCCCAGGAAAGTGTGATATTGCAGCCTTAGAGCCCCATCCTATACATCTACTCAGAAGCAGGGTCCTTTATAGTGTATGGGTCTTACTCCCAGGAAAGTGTGGCTAGGATGAGGGAGGGCAGAGCCTGTGCCCAGGGCCAGCGGCCTCCAGGGCTGCGTGTGCCAGCTGCAGCTCAGCTCAGCTCACCCCCCCCCCCCGCCCCAACCCGGGGAAGGAGAGGCGGAGGGAAGAGAGGGAGGAGAGAGCCAGGCAGGGAAGGAGGGAGGGAGGTGCTGCTGCTGCTGCTCCCCAGCCTGCGATGCTCCTTGTTTTGCTTGCCACCCCCAGCCCCTTCCTGCTGCCTCCTCTCCTGGATTGCGCCCAGGCTGGGTGCAAGGATGGAAAAAGCGCCCACGGAAATTTCTGGGTATGATGGTGATGCTGATGCTGCTGGCGGGGTCCCTCCTCTTTTTTTTCCCACCCCCAGCAGCAGCCACAGCAGCAGCAGCAGCAGACCAGGGTGGTGTGGGAGGAGGAGAAGGGCAGGGATGGACCTGGGCTTTGGGATGCCTCTCTAAAGGGAGCTGCACAGCGCCCCACACAAGCACAGCAGGCTCTCCTTGATGCATCTCCTCCTCCTCCAGCTGGACAGGAAGATCTGCTGCTCTTAAAGGGAGCCTTGCCTTGCCTTCTCTCCTCCAGCCTCCCTCCACCTTGCAGCCTCCCCACTGCGGCACATGTGGGTGGGGGTCACCAAACAGCTGGGACTATGGTGAAATTTCCAGCCCTCACCAACTACTGGCCCCTCATCCGCTTCTTGGTCCCTTTGGGCATCACCAACATTGCCATCGACTTTGGGGAACAGGTAAGGAGGGGAGACCCTTACCAGGGTCATGCCTAAGGGGGGGGGGAGAAAGAGGTGTCCCTCTGCTCCTCTAGAGTGAACATATGTCCTCTTTTCTTTTAGCTATGGCAAAAAATAAAAAAAATCATTCTCTTCCTTTTCCTTGTGAGTAGGCATCATGTAGCCTTCTTACAATTAATAAATTATTCTTGCAATCCTATACCTTTTATGCCAATAAAGGTTTTGGAATGGAATCCTATACCCACTTTTCTGGGACTAGGTTTTATTGAACCCAGTGGGACTTAATTCTGAATTGCACTGTTTATGTAAGTAGTACATATACTAATTTAGGTTGCAATCCCAAAGACACTTTCCTGGGAGTAAGACCCTTTGAATAAAATGGGGCTTGCTTTTGAGTAGACATGGTAAGGATTGTGCTCTTAGTGCATATACTAATTAGTGCTTATACTGAATATGCACTGGGACTAAGCATCATTTAACCCAATGGGACATACTTCTGAATAGACATATATAGGATTGCACTGTATATGTAGTAGTACATATACTAATTTAGTGCTTCTACTAAATATGTACTGGGACTAAGCTTTATTGAACCTAATGGGACTTACTTCTGAATAGACATGTATAGGGTTGCACTGTATGTGTAGTAGTACATACACTAATTTAGTGCGTATACTAAATAGAACTTGTACTAAATAGGCACTATTATACTACGAGCATAATTCTAACCATGTCTACTCACAAGAAAGCCCCATTGCATTCAATGGGTCTTACTCCCAAGAAAGTGTATATAGGGTTTCAGCCTAAATATACAAAAATAGTTTAAAATGTAATAATAAGTAATATAGTGTTTAACCACATGAAAGGTATATATAGAATGTTTTTAGCTTTCATTTTGTCCTACATTTTTTCTTGGTTTGTAATAACAAATAATGCAGTGTTTAAATTAACCACATGAAAGGTATATATAGAATGTTTTTAGCTTTTATTTTGTCATGTCCTACATTTTTCTTGGTTTGTAATAATAAGTATTATAGCGTTTAAATTAACCACATGAAAGATAAACACCTGCACTTGCATACACACACATTTGTGTGTCTGTGTGTTACACACACACACATAATGAGTGTTTTTAGCTTTTATTTTGTCATGTCCTATATTTTTTCTTAGCTTTCCTACATTTTGGGGGGTCCTTGTCCTCTTTTGAGGCATAGCATATGGTCACCCTGCCCCATAGCCAGGTGTCTCCTCTTTCCAGCTCTGCCTGATGGGTGCTTCTCTCCCTTGGCAAAGAAGACCCCTCTTTTTGGGGGGGCTCTGCAAGCTTGCCAGGGCCCTGCTATTTTTAATGCTGGCTGATGACAAAACCACACAAGGCGCTCTCCTTCCCTGGGGCTGCACTGGCGGGTGGCAACAACAAAGCACAGCATAGAGAGGCCTTTTCCAGAACAGGAGCCAGGGTTGGGGGGGCTCCTGACTAGGGAGGGAAGGCCCAGAGCCACCCCCAGCAGGCCTCTGTGGGGAGGAAAGGAGCCTTGACTGTGCCAAGCAGCCCTATGGTGTACTGAGGCATGTGGGGAGGGGGCTTTCCCCTTCCCACTTCTATGGCTCCCTGTAAGCCCCTTATGGAGGGAGGGGTGTATGTACTGACTGCTGAAGGCTCCAGGCTTTCCTCAGCTATGAGACTGAGGGACAGAAAAGCTGCTTATGGAGGGGGGGAATTATGTAATATGGCATTTCATCAACTAATAGGTTCAGATAGTGATGCAAGAAACCGAACACGTGTTGTGGCTTGGGTGGAGAATGGGTGTGTTATCACTGTTGTGGTTCCTGAGGTCTGTCTGTCTATCTGTTCTAATCATTAGCATTTATGCCCCACCTTTCCCATGTCAACACCAATACCCAAGGAGGCTTAAAAAGCTTTTTTCCTATTATCTTCACAACAAACCTGTGAGGTAGGTGAGGCTGACCGTGAGTAACTGACCTCAGGTTGCTCAAGAAACGTAATGGGCCAAGGAGGGTTTTGAACCTTGGGCTCGGTCCACCTCTCTATCCACTATCAGGAGCCTCCAGAAGTTTTTGGCAGGAGAGCCACATCATCTCCCTGTCACTCCCTGTCATCTCCACATCATCTCCCTGCCACTGTCCAGGGGGACAGAAAACTAATTTGCATTTCAAATTTGAATTTACATATAAGAATGTATTGGAATGGATTACAAGGCTTACCCAAGGGCCTGTCTTGCAGGGACCACATTGAGGCTCTCTGAGGGCTGCATCTGGTCCCCAGGCCGGGGTTTGGAGACCCCTGCACTATACTACTGAATGCATTTTGGATTGATTTCCAAAGCATTTAATCTTTTTGGTTCACCCAGTGTTCTTAGCACAACCACAGCCTTTCTGTATATAGGTTTCAACCTGGTAGTAGAACTCCAGGGACGGTTACATGGACAAAGTGGGAAAATTGGGACTGCTCTTCCCACCTCCCAGTGGTATACACCATCCTAGTAAACAGCTATTAACCATGTTAGCCAAGTGGATCCTCCATGTGCAGAGGCAGTCTACCTTTGAATACAAGGTGCTGGGGAGGACAAAAAAAGTGAGTTAGGAGAGCTGCTGCCTTCATGCCCATTTGCCAGCATCCCTGGAGGCTTTTGGCCAACATCCTTAGGAAGCAGAGCACTGGTGAGTGAGTGGCCCAAGGTCACCTAGGAAGCTTTGACAGTGGGATTTGAACCTGGATCCCAACTACCTAACCACAATGTTATGAGAACAAATGAGTACTGTGGTGCCTTACATAACAAGTTTAATTCGTTCTGGAAGCATGCTTGTTATGTGAAACGCTGTTTACATGAAGCGGATTTTCCCATAGCAAATAATGGAAACTCAGACAATTTATTCCAGAACCCAAAAAATATTCATATAAAAAATTAACTGGATGTAAAAATGATGACAAAACACTGGAGTTGAATTCAAAACATGCATTCAATGTGCATGATCCTATGAAGTCTCCTTAGGCTGCAATCCTAAAGACATTTTCCTGGGAGTAAGCCCCATGTAACACAATGGGGCTTCTGGGTAGACATGGTTAGGAGGCTGCAATCAAAGACACTTTCTTCTGTAATCAAAGACACTTTTGAAGTGTCTCCCCACTTTCTCCTTCTCTTCATCCAGAGCCTCTCTCTCCCCTGCTCCCTTCTGGCTGGTCCTGAGCTGCTTCCCTCTTCTCCACTGCTCTTCTCTCCCTCTGTCCAGCGGACGCCTGGCCATAGGAGGAATAGCTTGGAAGTGTTGCTTTCACTATGGGCAGGCGTGCTAGGCAGCCCTAACACTTTTTAAAAGGGCTGCTCGCCAGTGCGTCTGCCCCAACTGCCAACGAGTGTGCTTGTTAAGTGAAGCAAAACTTGTTATGTGAGGCAGAATCCTTGAGAAATTTTTGCTTGTTATGTGGATCACTTGTTAATCGAGCCACTTGTTAAGCGAGGTACCAGTGTATTTGTAAAATATTGGGGGGGGGATATTTAACCTGCTGGAGATGCATTTAAACTGCTGTGAATTAACTCTGAAGTAGGTCTTGCATAAACCAGTGAAGGCTTCTCTCAAGTAATTGTGCCTAGGATGGCAGCCTCTATTCCTGATTCTCCACATCCCTTTGTTTCAGAGATTTCCAACCTTTCTGATCTCCTGGCACACTAAGAAAGTGCTAAAATTGCCAAGGCACACCATCAGTTTTTTGACCATTGACAAGGCACACCATACTGCTGGTAGAGGGCTCAAATCCCCCAGTTGTCCTACTCATAAAGGACCTTTCTCAAAGTTCTGTGGCATACCTGCAGACCATCTGTGGCACACCAGTGCACCGTGGCACACCTGTGCACCATGGCACAGTGGTTGAAAATCACTGCTCTGTTGAGTGAGGCAAGCACTTGTCACTCCCCACTCCACACACCTTAGTCAGTATTGTATAGGTATGGGCTGTATGTTCTGAACTTTCTCTGTAATTTTCATCTCCTGTGCTATTTTCCTCACATTATATTTTCTCTCATCCTTTGTAGAAAAGCAAATGCTAGGCATGTATTGGTTCCTGTGGTTCTTGCTTCTCAAATAAGAAATACATATACATATCTGCCCTCGGTCACCCCCATGGTTCCCCCTACTTGTCCCAATAAACCACTGAGTACTGCCTTCACTGGTTCAAGTATAGTCTTAGATGGTCCTCTGATGTTCTGGACTGGTCAGGATGGGCTTCTGATATAGGTGGAAACCCTTGACCAGTGGACCTACCAGCCTGACCTCAGCAGTCAGTGTTCAGTACAAAAAGCTTTTTTAATGCCCCCAAAGATAAATTACTATCTTATATTCAAATTATTTAGCATATGAAGCATTTAGTTTAAGCTTAAATCTTAAAGTGCAATCCTACTTAGACTGGCACAACTCATTGGTCTTTCTGTACCCTTGGTGATGTAGGGAGGAAAGCGCATGTCTGTGCACTGGCCAAACCCTCCCGAGGAGTGGTGCAGAAGTGTGTTATGGCACTTGGGAGACACCCCAGGTCAACACAGGACTTATGTTGGGGCTAAGGCCGGCCTAACTGGAGGTTAGGATTCCAGCCTAAGAGTGCAGTCTTAACCAATTTCCAGCAGTGAGGAAAGAGCAATACAATTCCAAGGTTAAGGGAACAAAGATTCCTGTAGCTGGATGAGGCCTCCATGGCTGCCCCCCTCAACTGTAGGGTGCCACAAATGCCCCACTGGCACAGCTATGCCAGTGCATAAAGTTGGTTAGGATTGTGTTCTTAGTCATTAAGTAGTACCTTTTAGTTTAAGACTGCTATCCAAAGAATGTACGGATGGAAGCAAGTTATGTTTAAAACTAATGGGGCTCTGCATAAATATGGTTATGACTAGACAGCACAAGTCTTTAATCTTTATGTATCACTGCTCATGTATATGTGAGCTTCATTAATGCCATGTAGATGACACATCACAATATAAATGCCAATCAAAACACTGAAAATGATTATGAGAAAAAAAGCCTTACTTGATGCCTGTAAACCTTTTAGTGTGGAGAGAAATATAAAATGAATTTAAAAAAATCAAATTGGCTCTATTCCACTTCAGTTGTGCCAACCTAGAATAGCATACAAAAAGGCATTCTGGAGTCCATCCAGTAGCAGCTAAAATATTTGTGTTTGGCTCATAACTGAACATTAAAAAACATGACCTCTTTTCAAAAAAATATCAATAGTTTTGCAGTACTGATGGTAAGCTGTAAGTTTTGGGTGGGAAAAGTTGCTTAGCCAGTTTTCCAATCAAATTAAATAATCTAAAAAACTTAAAAAAGAGGCAAGAGGGATTTAAAAAAAGGTGGTAGAACTTTTTAAACTTGTTTTTGTCTATTTTCACAATCTTTTTTGAATCCAATAATTCAAAATGTTGTGTCTGGACTCTGGAGCCTATGATGGTGGGTAATTTTTGTTCTTAAACTCAAAATGTATTCAGGCATGACACTGAAATTTGTGTTGAATTTCTTGCATGTCTCTGTCTAAGAAGCACTGTTTTACCCTTTGGTAAATCAATATGCAGTAACTGTCAGCAACAGTATTGATGATGGTTTGGTAATTAAGGGTATTTGCAAAGCCTTACTGAGACTTTCTCAATCCTATCTAATCCTATGACTTTCTTAAAACTAGGAAAAGGTGGTTCTTTGTAATTTGGAAGAAGATAGAGAACTTTGCAGTGTCTCATTTCAATTCTCTGAGGAGTTAGAGGTTTCTTGTCATCTTATCCTGGGAAAAGCTGAAATGGGACGTTTTTGTTAATGTGCAACTAGGTCACTAGATTACATTTCCTTTTGGTTTGCTTATACTTGCTCAATTGTAATGTTACATTCTGTTGCCATATCTTCTGATAATACAGGGGGAAAAGCAGAAATAGGCCGAGGATGGAAAAAAAAAGTTTGTGCCATGTAAACTGAGCTAAACTGCTATAAACACAAAGAGCTGGCCCAGTTTTTGTTAGGTTCATCTTTTGGTTTGCTTTTCTGGGTTAATCATCTTCTTTCTTTTTCTGGAATCATCATTTTTGTTTTTCAAGCACTTGAGGTGTATTCTCAGTTTCAAATTGACAGCACTAGCTACTTTTTTGAGTATTTTAGTCTAATCAGACTATATAGGTCTGTCTTCAGCATTTTGGTATTTTGTGAGATACCTGCTTGTACTAAGTCCGTTTATGACTTTGCTTCATCAATGCCTTGCTATTAAAGGGTTGAAGCTGTGATATCAAATATGTTTATGTTCAGCATGCACGTGTGCAGATGGTTTCCCCTCCTCACTGTTTAGGACAAAAGCACTATCAATACCTATTAGCCATGATGATGAAATAGAACCTTTATATTTCAAATGCAGTATATTTTCAAAGTTAACAACAGAAGGCTATTGCATTCAGGTCCAGACAATAAGCTTTCCAGAATCCTCTGACTGGATTAGATGGAACCTTCATCTGACCCAGCAGGACTTGTGAGTGTGTTTGTGTTACATGTTTTAAAACGCAGAAAACCTAATACCTGTATACTAACGCAGTGGTCCCCAAATACTGCTATGACAGACTCACAGGCATGCTGCAGGATGTCTTCAGTCCTCTTCTTAGTATGCTTCCTTGGTGCTCTCTATCAAGTGCTACCAACTTGGCCGGGATCTCACACTGTTGTTGTGCCCCATGCCACAACAAGGCACTGAGGAAGAAGGGTGGCTTGACCATGGTAAAATTGGAAACTGTTATGCTAATTCATTATTGCATATCTTGTCCACATGCTATATAAAGCATGACTGAAAAGATCTTGGATTTATCACATCCCTTAGGCTGGTCGTAAATCATGGTCTTTTCTAAGTAGTTCTAAATGGGAACCTGATTCAGATGTTTAGACATGGTGCTGGACACCTCTTTTTATATCTTGGGTGTAAGCAGGGGGTGCCACTAGGGTTCATGTCGCCCAGTGCGGAAGGCCAGCACATCACCCTCATACATTGGGTGGGGCAAAAGTATGAATGGTGGGCATGGTTATGTGCCATTGCCCTGCCTCCACTGGTTTTTTTTAGCCATACATTTTAATAGAATTAAAATATTTCAGAGTGGTTTGTTTCACTGCATTCTGCTGTAAATTACACATTCAGAGGTGTATAGCATGATGGGATTATTTCTACAAACCATTATTTTACAATTTAGGTCACAAGGGTTGTCACCCCTTTCTAATGCCCTAGCGTTGGGACCATTGGAATTGGGACCATTTTGGAAGTCTTGTCCTCTCCTGGACTGACCTTCCACTCTAGCCAAGCCATGCTTGCTTACTTGCCGGTAAACACAGTTCACATCCGTTTTCATTGAATTTCAATGCAATCATCAGGGACCTCCTTCTGGGGTGATTTGTTGGGGCTGTATTCATTGGATCAGGACAACTCTGATGACCTTAAATTCCTCTCAGCCTGCCCTTTCCAATGAACTAATGAACTAAGGCAAGTTTGCCTCCTCACCAGTAAAGCCGCGATATGGATCTCTTTCAGGGTTTTGATGCACCTTAACAAAGTTATGGGCATTTTTAAGTCCCCCAGTGTGTGTCACCCCCTTCGGCCACGTCATGTCACATCCTGGTGACACCACTGGGTGTAAGATTGGATCCCTTTTACAAAGTGTTCTTAATCTTTTACGATTATATGCCTCCAGTGGATTGTGCGGTTTGTCCCAATGCACCCTTTGTTAGGTGGACAAAATCATCATAATTTCCAGTAAGACTTTAAAAGATTGGTTTTACTTTATATAAGGAAAACTACGAACTAAGTGCCTCAACCTGTGTTGGTGATAGTTAAAAAAAGATTTGATCAATATCTCTCAGAATGTGGGTCATGACCCTTCCGTATACTGTGACCACAATCCACTCCATTACCCTCCATGAGCCTCAGTTCCTTAGGAAAGTGACCAAAATCAACTTCCAGTTTAAGCTGCAACTCCAGTTTGCTTCTGCAAGTATTTTTGGGCCCATGGAGGCCAATGGAGTGGGTCACGTGTCTGATGTGATCTGGCTCCCAGTAAGCACTAAGAGCATTGGGTTGGGAGCCAGTACAGAGGACTATGTGGGTAATGGCAGTTCAAGGTGAGAACTGCTGAACTAAGAAATAAAACGTCAGGGTTGGGAATGCTTCCTAGCCATCCTGTGGTATCCACTGCAGATCACTCCTTGTGTTGAACTTTGCTAGATGATAAAAGTCAGAAAATTCAAAAATAATTTTGATATTGGATAAGAGACATGTACTTCCACCCCTGGGTTACAAATATTTGTGATAAAGATTTTTAAATATCTCTACTAGATTTCTTCATGCCACCATTTAATTAACTTTAGTTTGCCAGCTTCAGAATCTTACCTGCAGCTGATATATTGATAAGGAGAGTCACTAGGGAGAAAGTGGGTATTTTGTAGCTGTAGCTGATGGAGCCTCTCCCTGCATCTGAAATCCCAATCCATTTAGCCTTTTATCTCCATGACTTTTCTTTCTAACATAATTTTTTAGCATAACTGGATGTTTCCACTTCTTTAGAGCCTTTTATCTTTAGCCTTTCACTCAGAGATTGAATTCATGGGTATTGAGGCTGACCCTCTCAGTTATGACCTACTCAATGTCTGCTAATTAAAAATAAACATTTAGCAGCCATGAAAGTCAGATGATAAGCGAGATCCATTTCAAAGCTAAAGTTGGAGAATTTTTAATTGCTTAATTAACTGGGGAGCAATCTCACCCATAACAGTGTTGAGTATGTTACAGTGTCAGCTTTCATCATGCTGATGAAAAGGAAATGGATATGTTAGTATTTATAGGATGCCAAGTGGAAGGACAGGCAATTGGGTTAGCCAAATTAAAATATTAGTTCTGTACCCCAGAATATTGGCCAAATTGTGCCCCAACTGCATTCTTTTGTGCAATCTTCTTGGAAAGGCCCATTTGTGTGGTTAACAAGCAGCAAAGGTCCACATTATACTGGCAAGATTTTGTACATGCAAGATTTTAATATTCCCCAAGGCATGACAGAAGAAAGCCATAGTTCTGTTAGTTTTGGGTTTGTTTGTTTTTTCCTGTACTGAAATTGCCGTGCTGCTTTTTCTCTCCACTCCCAAATGCTATCTTACACTTGTGACCTCCTGTGTAGGGAACAGAGGAGCTCATGGTCTTCAGAGAATTCAGGGGAAAAAAATAATACTCTTGTGTGTATGTGGGGTTTTGCAGCTTTTTGCCACTAAAGAATCCCTTGGTGAATCCCACCTCACTGGCATATAGCAGGGAGATTTAAAAAAAACAAAAAACAAAAAATGTCATCAGACAATAATGGAGTAATGTGGTGCTGCAGTGAGGAAGGTATCAGTGATGGAATCCTTTTTGTCACTGAATTACATCAAGAATAAATAGTAAATTGGTCTACTGATAGTTTTAGATGCCAGTCTCTCTTTGCCGCTACTTTAATGCCAACTCCTCCACCTCACTTCCACTTGTCTTAGTTTAACATTATGGATGGCTCAGCTTACATTTATTGTACAGAAAAATAAGGTGTAAAAAATACTGCTATTGTTGTTCCCGTATATCTTATAGTTTTTTCGACAGCAGTGAAGATAGTATTTGAGAAAACTTTTTGCATCTTTTTGGCTAGATAGAAAATATTTGTATTTTGAGGCATCAGAAAATGGAACTGGACCCACAATAGAAGTTTGGCCTTGAAGGGGAGTATGTAGAACTGAACAACAAAGAGTGGAAGAAAACTTCCATCTAAGAAAGCTTACTATACTTATTCTATAAATATCTTGGTAGGTCTCTACAACCTTTCCTAGATTTTGATTAAAAGTCTTTTACAATGCTGGAATGGAGCCTAATCAGTAGACTATTGTCTCCCTTCTCAGAAGCCTCTTTAAAGAAAACAAGACTGTGAATGTGTTGAAATTGTCACGCTTTAGTGGTTGGAAAGAAAGGGCCTGAAATACAATTAGAGCCTGCTAAAATAAACATTCAGAATGACCAGTTGTCATCCTCAGTTCATATAAGGCTATATTTTTCAAAGGGAAGGAATATTTGGGATAAATTCACACATCAGGTTATGCAAGAGAAATCACACGACTGCAAGCTATTTGTACACATTAAGCACTTTAAAAGCGCTGCTCTGAGCACCTGTTTAGTTAATATCTGGACACTACTTTGCAAATGGTTCATCGTTGTCTTAATACTTATACGGATAGTCAAATGTGCAAGTGCTAAAGATAGAATAACATTTCAATTAACTTTCAGAAGTGCAAAAATGGCCGAAATATTCCTGGGAAGAGCAATCAAGCAAGCAAAATGCTGGAAGAAGATGCTTTGTATTTTAATTTGGCTGTACATTTTCCATATTCAGTTGACAAGGTTTGAATAGGAATTTCAGTCTTAAATCTTCTGCTAAAAAACCATTTCTTATCTATCTAATAGCATGTCCAGGTATTGCATCTGCCACATGCAGTGCTTATCTGTAAATCATTTAGAAGATAATAAAGGCATTGTAATACTGTTCCTGTTTTAAGAGAGTGACTTGTCAGAAGAGATTGTTTGAATGTTGGTTACTTATTATGACAAGTTCTGCTCCAAACAAAACTATTTCAGTTTCTTTAGTGATATCTTATCAGTAAAAGACTGGATTTCAAGAGCCATATTGTCTGTGTACAATTGAATGGAGTTGCTTAATATGTTTGAGGGAAAATGCTGTCACATGGTGAAGCAGTCATAATGCCATCACGATAATAGTTTTGTCTCATGGTTTCACTGGTGATAGTGTATTGGGTCAGTTCTTATTTTAAATAGTGTGCAGTTGCCTTTATCAAATGCAGCTGTCTCTCTCATCTTGCTAAGCTTTTCCTGTAATCCTTCACTTTTAATCAAATCAAGATATTGAAAGCACAAAAGCTTTCCTTTTTAGGATCCAGAACATATTTCATAATATTTAATATTTTGTAATATAGCATAATAGCAGTGCATTCTAAATCCTATTTTCAAGAGCCACCAGGTTCTTCTAGATTTGATCTTTTTGGCCACCCTTTCCACCTCTTGTAATTCAAATGGCTTTGAATTTGAGAGGCTTTATTGAGTTTTGCAGGCCCATTACAGAAGGATGCATGATAGTGGAACAGGCTTCTGCTGTTGTAACCTGACTTCCAATAAAGTGGAGCTCTGTTTGGGAGCATTGCTGCAAGATGTGGCAACACTCCCTATTTGTCAATGGACCCTGCCACAGCTACTGAGGCATGTAAAGCAGAGGACAGAGTGGATGCCGTTTATATACAATACTGGCAGTAGGTGACATTTTTCTGAGTCCAACCTCACAATGTGTAGAATTTTCAGTTTGAACTTTGGATACAAACAAGACATGCCTATATAGTAGATCCCATTTCTGACTGATCTACCCAGAAAGATTGGCTAGGCCTCTATGATGTGGGTCTTCTCCCATAGGCATCTATGCACGTAAGGTGTAAAAGCTCTAAATGTTTTGTATATGGTAGGGAGGATTCATGCGACCGAGATGCACTTTGGTGCCTCGCTAGATGTACAGCCCACATAGGTGGAGCTTTGTTAACTTGCCCAAAGCATTCATTCTTTAAAATGGTTGGTAGGACTGTTTCATATATTTATTACGTATTTCACACGTGAAAAGCACTGCTGAATATGAAAACTCAGGAGTGTCCCCCATGCAATATATGATGATTCTTAGGTATAGGTTTTGCCTTGTATTCACTGGGAAGCTTTGATTGGCTAAAGCATCCTTCTGTGTGTATACACATGAAAAAAATCCCCATGTATGGATCATGATTTCTGGTGATAGTCAGTAGATCTGCAAGAATTTTGGACTCATCATTGTGGTAACAACAGCAAAAATAAATAAGCCTCCCCCTCCCCTGAAAAAAATGATGCTGGAGTGTAGATAGCTTGGAGGGCAAAATTAGAAAAAACAAATTTGTGTGAAATGACTGTGAACTAAGTTTTATTTTTGAAAACAAATTCCTGAACTGGGTGTGTGTCCAGAGGCACCCTGTTTAGTGCTGAGTGCATGACTACCCCAAGCAACTATCTGTCTCTATCTGTCATCTGCCTGTTAGTTAGTCCTCAGGGTAGACCTTGAAGGATGCCTATTGCAGCTATAAAAGATGACATGAAAAGTTTGGTGTCAGTAAAATTAGGCAGTTTTGTTAGTTAAGAGTTTTAATGTGAGGTTCAGTATTTTGAGAACCATTGCTTGAGTTCTGACTTTTGATGGTCTGTCCTGTCCTGTGACAACTTCTTGTGTGAAGCATGTGGGCCAAGCTGGACAGCTCCATCCAGCCTGTTTCTAAAGCACTAGCACCGACTTTTTATAGTGCCAATCTATTGTGGCCATTTAGACCAGAGGTTCTCAAACCCTTTCGGAGTCCAAGAACCACTTAATGGGGGCAGGGACTGTTATTGGGGGTGTCTCAATGGTGATATTATATATAGACATTTGCTACACTCTTCTTAGATGTGAAATTCAAGGACTATTCCCCCAGACCTCTACAATCATTTCAGGGTAACTGGAAGGCTGAACTGGATAACAACATGTGCAGTTACAACCTTCCAGGCCAGATAAAATGCTGAAATTGGGTTCACAGGTGATGTATATTTTCTCCTATTTTCTCTAATTGCTTGAGAAAATGGGAAAATGTGGCATCTTAATTTGCGGGTATGAAGATTACCTTGTACAACAGCATTCAAGCTTACAGTTTTCTTCTTTAAACCAGGCACAGATGCTTGTAAAGTTCTTCTTTAATGTTTCAAAAACTTTGTGACCCACCAAAAATAGGCTCACGAGCCAGTGTTGTGTTCCAACCCACCGTCTGGGAATTGCTGTTCTAAAAGCAAAAGAGCACTCACCTAACTGATGTTACTTCATCCACTTGCAAAACAAAGTGTCATTCTGCTGGATGCCAGCAATTTCGGGCACCCAGCAGCAGAATGCTTTATTTCACCAGTGGCCATAAGTAGTGAGCTGGCAGGTGAGTGAGTGAGGCATAGCAAGACCAGAGTGACAGTACTATATTTCATTGGCTGTTTTTGCTAAATGGTTGCAGATGGATATTAATATAAAAGCATTGCATTTAAACAGTGATCTCTCTTTATGTACTGTCTATATTGTTACCATGAGGTTTCATCATTACAAAATCAATCTGTTATTATTGTCATATAAGAATATAATGTATGAGCAAGGATATATTTTCCCAAAGCCTCAGTTACACAGGTTCAGCTGAAGGCCTAGTCAAGTATATCTTTTCTGACCCTTGCATTGTCCTAGCCATGGTAATGTAGCCCATTGTCTTGCTAACAGTCAACACTCAAGACAGCAATCAACGCTAATTCCTATCCGGTCATCAAGGTAAATTGTTTGTTTCCTGTCTGGGTAGTCCAGCAAGCATTCAATGGATTAACCAAAAGCAACCAGTCACATAGACAAGATGCCAAAATATGAATAAAGCTATGGTTTTGGCTCAAAATATGAATAAAGCTATGGTTTTGGCTCAAAATATGAATAAATCTATGGTTTGTTGTGTGGAGTTGGTCCCCCATCAAGGAGAGAATCTCTCTCCCTCAGCCCAAAGATGGCCAGACCAATGGAAATATGCACTTTCTAGATGGGTAATATGCTGTCCCTTCAAAAAACCTGTTTTCTTTCTCACCCCTCTTTCCTACTCTCCCTCTTCGTTGTTTGTAATAGGTTAGCCAGTTAAGTAAGAGCATAAGAATTTGATTGTATTTCATCATTATTTGTGTAATCTTGCTGTGATTATTCTTAATAAACCTTGCTAAAATATACCTTCTAAAGCTCATCCTTCTACAAAGGTTATCTGAAGTCATGCCATTTGATTTAAGTGTCTAGCCTTAGATCTTATGAACAAAGAGGCAGTGCTTAATTCGCCTTGCAAGTATTGTATGCTGCTCTT
This sequence comes from Cryptoblepharus egeriae, assembly GCA_030015325.1. Classification (NCBI taxonomy): domain Eukaryota; kingdom Metazoa; phylum Chordata; class Lepidosauria; order Squamata; family Scincidae; genus Cryptoblepharus; species Cryptoblepharus egeriae. The sequence continues at coordinate 78,451,326 of JAREYC010000003.1, read as the reverse complement.
TTGGTAATAATAGTATGGATATCATCTGCCAGGAAACTGATAAAAACAGGTTGTCCCTCATTATCATTTAGGGTTCTGTTCTGGAAACACACACCCCCCCCCCCCCGAATTAAAAACCCCCCAAAGAAAAATAGATTTAAAGTCCCATTTCCTTCATTATTCCTAATGGAATAAGGTCGTGCTTCAATATCAGTAATGGAATAAGGTTGTGCTTCAATATCTGCAGGGGTTTGATTCTGGCAGCACGATCCTAACCCCTGGTTAGGATGGCACAAGTCCCTGTGCTGCTGTAAGGAACTTCTGCGCTACTCCAGGGAGAGTGGGAGGTTAGGCCGGTGCACAGACATTTGCCTGCCTATCCGTGCCATCATTGGAACAGGGAGATGAGTGAATTGTGATGACCTAAATTGGTTAGAATTGCACCTTTACGTATACGAAAAAGTGTTCTTTAAAAAACAGTTTTAAAAAATAAAAATGGCTTTTTATTTTTTATTTTTTTACAGAGGCAGTCAACAATTAGAAGTGTGTATAAAAAAATCCATGTATAACAAGGTTGGACCTAGAGGGAAGATGGACATGAGTGAGAGAGATGTGAAAAATTAATAGAAATAAAGAGCAGGGAAACTGGACACAGAAGGAAAACCAGCCAACGAAACATTTCTTGAAAATTAGCAATCGTTATCAGATTACTTGGTTGTACTGCAACTGATTTTTATCTTGGCATTTATAGATGTATTGTCCTGTGACAGTGTTTACTGGCTTGATTTGAGAAAAAAGCTATCGAATAGGACAGCCAGAAATAACTTTATATTCTGCTGATACTCTGTAAGCTTACACAGCTTGTAATCCTGTAGGTTAACACAACCCATCTGCTGTGCATAGAAGCTCAAGCAGCAATCCGAGTTAGGCCAGCATAAAGTCCCGCACAACTCTTGTTCTGGACCGGGGTTGTCACAAAAAGTGCCACAAGGCACTGCAGGGAAAGTTAGGCCTGTGCACGGACATGCACCATCCTTCTCACACCATCATGGGAACAGGGAGATGAGTGAATTATGCCTGCCTAAATTGGCTAGGATCGCAGGCACAGTAAACCACTTTTCTGCACTGTTTGCTTAGGCCTGCAAAAACACCCACCTCCTAGTGGGCCACAACTATAGGTGGTGGAGTACATTGGAAAACTGTTGTCCAATCCTTGGAACTGTACTGTATTTGAAACTTGTGGCAGCTTTAACATTTAATTAGTATTTCTTTATGTGAAAGTGACATTTATTTTACAGCAGAAATCAGCACATGAGTTAGCTGGTTTGATTTTCTGAGCTATGGACTGATCTTTCACCCCAAGCTGTGGAGGCAGGCTCATTCTTTGAGTTGGGCTGCCCTTGCTACTTATTCTCAGACTGATAAACAAATGGACTTCTGTTAAAGCTTGTGGAAAGAATGAGTGAATGTGGAAAGAATGGGAGGTGTGGCTCCTGGATGTCTGCAGGGGGAAGAAGAGGATAGTGAGAATGGCCGAAGCTAATAAGAAAATAATGTCATTTTCTGAAATGTCTGAAAAGTTACAAAAATCTATTCCTATCAATTCAGGAACAAAGCATTAAAAGTACTTTATTGTTTGCTTTGTCATTGCTGCTAATTCTGACCTGCATGCAAAACACCTCTGAATTTTCATAGGTGACACTGTTTAGCTGCTTTTCAGTACCCTTGTCAACCAGCTGACAGAATGACAGGACTTTTGGAGGAGATAACATTTTTAGGCTAAGTAATGAAGACTATTTAGTCTCTTTGAATTTAGCAAAGCTTTAATGGCAGTACTCCTCGATATTTTGTTACTTGAACTTAAAAGATGGATATCAGTGCAAGCAATATAACATGGGTGAGATACTGGTCAATAAGAGCATGATTTAGGCTGCAATCCTAAAGACACTTTCCTGAAAGACTCATTGAACACAATGGGGCTTCCTTTTGAGTAGACATGGTTAGGATTGTGCCCTTAGTCTTTCTAGTTGGAGAAGAGTCCCTTAAGAACCAATATTATTATCTAATTTATTCAGAATTTTTAATAGTGACCTGAGCTGGGATTATCTTCTTATATATATAAAAGAGAAAAGTCACTCACTGACTACCTCACTCACTGACTAACTCATCACCACCCTGCCAAAACCGCTGGGCCTAGAAGCGTGAAAATTGGGGTGGGTGTTCCTTCCATGAGGGAGGGGTGCACTAAGAACCGGTTTTTGGAAATTCCAACCGGAAGGGGGTGAAAAGGGGCGCAATGCGTTTTCCTCCCTATACTTTGCATTGAGAATTGCTGACTCATCAACATTCCGCCCCAACTGCTGGGCCTGAAGCATGGAATTCTGGGAGTTCCTTCTGTCACCTGAACACCCACCAAGAACCATCTGGAGACATTTAACCCTTCAGGGGCTGAAAAGGGGGCAACGTGTTTCTGTCCTATACTTAACATGGGAGACTGAACAACATCCAGCCAATTTGGTGCTCAGACCCTGGTGAACTGGGGGATGTTGTTCAGAGGAAGAGGTTGCACTGGCGAGGATGCTGCGCATGGGGGGAAGTTGCGCATAGGGTGATGCACATGGGGAAAGTTGCGCATGGGGGGAATGATGTGCATGGGGGTTGATGCGCATGGGGAAAAGTTGTGCATCGGCGGATGATGCGCATGGGGGAAGTTGTGCATGGAGGAAGTTTTGCATGGGGGTGATGATGCACATGGGGGTGATGATGCACATGGGGGGATGATGCGCATGGTGTGTTTCTGTGCCGTGGGGGGATGGCATAGGGGAAAATGTTATACCCGCAACGCAGATACACTTTTCACTAGTTATAATATAAAATATATTATTATAATATAAAATCATTATTTTAGATAGACAACACCAAGCTAACTAATATTTATCATTCAGAGAGAGACCAGGAGGTTACATCAAATGATTTTGTTGGGTCTTATGATCTAAACAAGAGACATGAAATAAAATTTGAAGTACAGTTCAGTGCACATTTACTCAGATATAAATCCCACTATGTTCCCTGGGGCTTTTTCTCAGATAAGTGAACGGTTTTCGTCTTCTTATAAATACTCACATGGAAGTAAGCCCTCCTGAACATAATGGATTTACTTCTGAGTAAACATGTTTAGGAGTCTGCTGTAAGTTATTCAGTTCAGAAATCAAATAGAAAAAGATTCAAAATTATAGCACTTCTCTTTGTAAATTTATGAACTCTTGTTGAAACAACAATAAAGTGGCTTATCATCTGGAAATAGGAGGAAATGTTTTAATGCTTGCAGTGGTGTTGCCCTCTGTGTCTTCCATTTTACTATGTATACCATTCACCTTGTCAAAATCCACATATATCCAGCCCCTGGAATTTGAGTAGACTTTTTTTGCCGCTGCATACACTGGATCACAAGAGAGATTATAACCTTTGTTGGAGGGGCAGCCTTGTGGCAAGAGGCTATAGTATTGAGATACCCAGTGCTCCCACTGGAGTCTACACGGCAGTGCCAGACCTTCCATCATAACCCTTGGAGCCTTGGGAGGAACAGTTGTTCTAGACGCATTGCAGTGGTGATGTAGTGCCTGTTTGACCTTTTAAGGCACCACATTATCCTGATTTGGAAGGACATGTTTTGTATTGGGTCAAGATTCACTGATTTATAGACAAAGCAGGCCTCCGCCAGTCTTGAAAGACTATGGTATCATGCTCAGCGCTGCGTACGCTGCATACGCTGCATGCGAACTACGAAAGCCTGGGTTGGATTGTTATGGAGGATAGGCTGTTACCCAAGCAGCAAATCCCCCCTCTCCATGCCACTGAATTAGTCCAATGGAAAGGCAGAGCCGATACGATTGGATCCAGCTGGTGTCGCAGAGCTGGGCTAAGGACAGGCGCTCACCCTGTCTTGTAGGGCCGACCTGGGTCTCAAACCCTGGCCTGATGGTTAACAGGCACAGTGTCTTAACCACTTGTGCCACCCACAGCCCATAGACAGTGTCCCTGTAAAAACAGTTGCTGTTTTGTTCAGTGTTGTTGCAGTTCTGTGGAATGACTTCCAATCCCCGCCAACTCTGAACCTGCTGGACAGCTCCATAGCTGATCCAGGTCTCCTTGACCATTACCTGAAGGAAAAGGGTTGCTGGATAAGAACAGAGAGGAAGTTCTTCATGTATGACTGAGAGCACAATCCTAACCATGTCTACTCAAAAGGAAGCCCCATTATGTTTAGTGGGTCTTACTCCCAGGAAAGTGACTTTAGGATTGCAACCAAATAATCCCAAATCCTGGCCTGGGAGCCAGATGTGGCTTGTGGTGAGCCTCCTTATGTCCCCTCAATTTAGATCACAGCCAAACTCTGTAATCCTCAAGGGGGTAGGTGAGGGGGGCTCTCTGCCCCTCTGCAGGTGCCTTGAGTGCCAGGGAGACTTTATGCATCTCTGTGTGTAAAAGTGTTAATGAACTGTTTTGAAGATCACACACTCTCTGTGTGTTAAAAAGTGTTTTTGAACTGGTTTGAATTCATTCATATAAATTCTGCATTTAATATATACATTTATGTTAAAGTATACAAATTTGAAATGTATTCTAATTTCATTTTGAAATTTCCTTTTTTTCTGGCCCCTGCCATAGTGTCAGAGATGATGTGGCCCTCCTGCCAAAAAGCTTGGTTACCCCTCCTCTACGGCTCTTCACTGCTAAAGTATTTTAAGTTTATTCTTGCCCCATGTGGCATAGTGGTTGTCATCATAGGTCCCATGGTTAAGAATGCAATTTGACCAGTTCCTAATGCCTGCCCACCAAATTGTTCCACTAAGGGGGGAATCCTATCCACGTCTACTTAGAAGTAAGCCCATTATGTTCAAAGGGACTTACTCCTGAGAAAGTGGGCTTAGGATTGCAGCCTAAATTTCTTGCCTTGGGTTCTTCTCTGAAGATTTACAGTAGTAACGGACAATCTGTATGGCATCTGGTAGCCATCAGGCCCCCTTAGCTTGATGCAACATTACCACATGCTGCAGAGGACAGGAAGGAATAACCAGTTCTTATAGATGTAGTGTTTCCACACCTCTGTTTCATCTGTTTTCTGCCCTGCTTCATGCACACTCCTGCCTTTGCAAAATTCCTTGGTAGTTTGGCTTTTCCTTTCAAAAGGCTGGGGGAGTATACAGTGAACGTGTGAGAATAAAATACAAATGTTCTGGCAACCTTGCTAAAATAATAGCTGTTGGGTTGGAGTATGAATGGCACCAGGCTGCACAAATAGTTGCCTTTCACACAGAAACTTTCCATTTGTGCTATTCAGTTAATGTTCATGGTTCACGATCTCATGTTTGATCAAATGTGGCTCCAAAGCAAAAGGAACAAGGACTAAATCCAGATAATACACTGCACTGCCAGAAACCCCTTCATTTAAGTCTTAACTGTGCCTTTGGAAAAAAATGGTTGCAAATGCTTGATGGGAACAGAACATGAGGTACTCCAATTTGTCCTCTCGATAGTGTTTTTTTCTCCCTCAAATATTGTCTTCGTGAGATAAGAGGAAAAGGTGATGTGTCTGCTGCAGAATTGAAGGCCTTTTTCTGAAAAGAGGACGGTCGGGGGAAGAGGGGAGAAAGAACTTGAAATTGGAAAGGAGTGATCAAGTTGAGCAGTTTGGAAAAATTACAGACAGTACTCATTACGTTTCCAGTCATCTTTGGACAAAGGGATCATTGTGTAGGATGCAGGTTACAGCTGAAGAATATGGGATATGTCTGTATAAGACGGATCACTCCAAAAAAGGCATATAGGAATGATGAACAGGAGAGTAAATTCGGGACACCAGTAACAATTGTGGCACTGGTCAAGTTGCCTATCTAAAAAGCCATGCAATTAAGGAAGCATAATGCACCACTTCACAGCTACTGCAATGACCTACTTGAACATAGAGTTGATTTTTTTGGTGAGAATTGCTGCTTTTAAGTAGTTCTGAAACTAGGAAAAACAGAAGACAAAGGTCTTGGCCCAATATGTAGGATACCATGATGTTCGCAGTTCTGTGGAGCCCAATAGGAAATGGTCCACTGGGATCTTGTAATAGAATCATGATGGTTACCAGTTTCCTCGCACTGGTAACTTTCCCTTAATTGGATAATGCTGCTTCTTTTCAAAAGAAAAGTTGCTTTGGAGGCAGAACTCTTTGTCCTGCCACTTTTGGCCAGGATCAGAACTGTTGATAATTTTAATGATTAATGCCTAATTATTTAGAGGCAAGTTATTAGTCTCATCAGGCAGGCAAGGCATTTACTGTGTCTGAAGAGATTGCGGGAGAATCTCCTGCTAGCACATTTAGGGTGAAATCCAGAGTAACTACAGGGAGTCCTTGCTCCGGAGTAAGAACAAGTTACTCTGTACTGCAATATGAATTTCCCATAGGTTTTCACTAGGTGGTGCAGTAACTATGGGTGCACGTAATGCCTCTTACGTGCTCCCGTAGTTACTCTGGATTGTGCCCTTATTCTTTCCTGGAAGTTGATTTCTTCATTTGTGAAAGGTAATATCTGCCCTGGCTCCAGAGTTGTACTATCAAGGTATCAAATCCATCTGAAACATTTTTAAGTGCTGTTGACTTGATTGGTGGAAGGGAATGCTTGTTGAAATTGGTGTTTTTATTGCAGAATGGTTATAAAATTGAGAGAAAACCGAAGTCAGTCTAGCCAGAGTTATTAACTGGTAATGAACAAATTTAAAGCAATTTGAAAACAAGTCACACCATTTCATGAATGTTTATATAGGAAATTATATAATTCTGCAGATACGAGATGATCAAGCTGACTAGTTATTTTAGAGAAGAGCAAAAACATTCTTGCTTAGGAAGGCATGATAACAAAAGACAAGGACTTTGGCTTTTGTTTCCAATAAATATTTCCATTATATAGGAGAAACCTACAAGTACTAATGTGTGCAGTAGTGATCACCAAGATGACCCGTTTACATCTTGTGTTTTGTAACAATAAATTGACTTTTTTTGCTTGGTACTTACTCTGTTTCATGCTAGCTCTAGCATGAACTTGTTTTAACATCAGGGACTTGAAATGTTTGAGCAATATACTGTAGAATGTATTATTTTAAGCATTTTGTGTGTATTTTTTGAAAGGTGCCCAAGAAAGTTGCTAATCTAGAAGATCTAGCAGATTAAAATAGACTAAGAGCACCATCCTAGCCATGTCTACCCAAAAGTAAGCCCCATTGTGTTCAGTGGGTCTTACTCCCAGGAACGTGTCTTTAAGATTACAGCCTAAACACTACAGTCCTAAAAAAAACCTTACTGAGATAAAAATGAAGTACAAAAGAGTTGACCCGCCTTTGTTCTCTGAGGCAGAACAAGTTCTGTCAATGAGGAGAGGGCAGAATGCCATTAGAAAAAGTTCTGCATTGGTTTTCAACCAGCGTGCCATGTATGCCACAATTTCATAGATGTTAGATGTTTTAGTTCACCAGTGTTCTCCATCCATCACTGGTTTTACTGATGAAGCACAACTTTTGATTTTACAAGAACAGGTTCCTACATAAAGCCTGGTGCATGCTACTAAGTAAAAAAAAAATACAAACAACACGTTGAACAATTTTAATGTTTAAGTAGGCCTTTTTAATGGAAATGCTTTAACCATTTCATATTCATACTTTTATTTTCATGTACGTTTCTGACAAAACCCATGAACAGTTCTCTTCTGAGTGGATCAGTCATTCCTAGTTAATACTTACCCACATTGTTTTCTGTATCCTGAAGCTACTCACCAAATTACAAGTTCCTTCTGTCATGGGAGAGTGATTGATGAAAATGAAAAAAGTGATTGATGTGTCTTGTTACCAGTAGATTGATGTATTTGTTCAAGTTAATTGTATGTCAAGCCAAAGCAATGACCAGCATTAAATTGCCATTTTGGAAATATTCCCCTAAATACATTTTCAATTTTTTTATGATATGTTCAATGCCTAATTTGAGTGGGCAAGACATGTTTCAATTCTTCTGAAATTAGTTTGACATCAGGCATTCATTTCTCGCGGGTTTACTAGAGCAGTCAGGCATGTTATTTGCTTCCATGTTTAACTGCCCAGAATGGGCAATAAAGTTCTTAAATTATATAACCAAATGAATGATTAACAGTAATAGTAATCATCAGCAAATTCTTCCCTATTGATGTGTCAATTCTGATGAAGGACCAAGCCAGAATTTATCTCATCCAGCATAATAAATGTCAAGACGCATTAAAGTTCTTCCTCCTGAAGCTTTTAACACCTATTTTTCAACATGTTTCAGACTGTATGATCATGCACATCTACAGAGAAAAATAGTCCTACTCCTTAAGCAGGAAACTATTCCTACTCCTTTGAGCTTCAGACACTTGAAGGGCATTTTGATATGACTACTACTGCTTCTCTAAGAGTAACTTCCTCAGAAATATTTTTTAAAAAACTCTTCAATAATATGGGTTCTCCTTGGAGCAATACAGCTTATTGTAGAAAAATGATATATACATTTTCAGCTAGTATGTCTTTAGTATGCATTCCGACTTCTGCCTTAAAAACTGAGTTTTCCAAAGGTATTCATATTTTGGAGTTGACTACCAAGAATCAAATAACAAACATATTTTAGATTATTTGCAACATCATGATGTCAAATGTTTTACCAACCTTTCTACATATAAATATATACAATGGTGCCTCACATAAAGAGTTTAATTCGTTCCAGAGACATGCTCCTTAAGTGAAACAGTTTAAGTGAAGCAGATTTTTCCATAGGAAATAATGGAAACTCAGACGATTGGTCCCACAACCCCCAAAATATTCATATAGAAATATTAACTGGATGTAAAAATGATGACAAAACACTGGAATTGAATTCAAAACATGCATTCAATATGCATGATCCTATGAAGTCTACTTAGGCTGCAATCCTAAAGACACTTTCCTGGGAGTAAGCCCCATTTAACACAGTGGGGCATACTTCTGAGTAGACCTAATTAGGAGATTGCAATCAAAGACACTTTCCTGGGAGGCTTACCTGGGCTGCTGCTGGAGATTCAAGGTGGTTGGTGGGGGCATTTGGGGGCTGTTAGGGATAGCCGCCTCTGGCACTTCCGGGGAACTACCCTCAAGGTGGGGGCAGTTAGAGGCAGCAGCGCTGGCTGGCAGCCATTTTAAAGAGCCTCCATGCAGAGCATCAGGGCTGCATAGCACACATGCCCATAGCGCGCTTGCTTGTTAAGTGAAGCGGAACTTGTTATGTGAAGCAAGATTTCTTTGAAATTTTTGCTTAAGTGAGGCGCTTGTTAATCGAGGTACCACTGTACTCACATTTTCACATTTTTTTCTGAATAAATCAGTGGCTTCCACATATGCTGAATTAATATTTGATTATTGTAAGAGAAGTATTGCTCTATAAATTAATTGGGAAGGAATGGTGCTTTCATTTTAGGGAGGATCTAATAGCATTTTAAAATGCAGCTGCAGCTCAAACATTTATAATATTCTTCAAAGCCCTCCTTGGGAATTCATTCAAAATATTATGGATTTCAAAGGATAATGAAGTCGATTGGCATGTTTTGCTCCTTAACCATTATTATTAGGCTCTGTTAACTTCCTCCTGTCCAATATCTTGTTAGAAATGTGACAATTCCTGAAGCAGTAGGTAGTGTTGGGGGGCGAAAGGGGTGGTTGCCACAATGTCCCTGAACATTGCAACATCTGTTTTCAGGGAGGTGACTGAACGGTTTTGTTACCTGCACCTGAAAGTCTCGGGGAGCCAGTGCCATATCTGCTTTGACAGGTTAAAGTCTGTCTTCCACAATTATACATACATAATCTTCCCTATTCAAATGACCCAGAATTATATTTAGTGATTGGTATCTGTTGAGATTGAAGTGCTGCCCCATAAGCATTTTTAGCATTATGTTCTGATTCTCCATACTTCTTGTAGGCCAGCACAGGACTTAACTGGAGGTTAAGGATTGTACTGGTTTATATCAAGAAATTATCTTTCCCATGTCATGCATTTGAGTTACTCTCACTGTTTTATCTGCTAGTGGTAGGTGTGAGAAAGATGTGTGATTATTTATTATTTACTGTACCAGAATTTACCTTCATGGATTTGATGTCCTGTGTGGCTCTTGAATGGAGTCTTGCTTTCTCCCCAAAGTGAAATCAATTTAGTTGATCCTTCAGGTCCCCCCAGGTCCTCCCCACCTCAGCATAGACATAGACATATTATACCCTCACACACAGCTGAATCCCACACCCCACCTCCCCACCCACAAGTCTACACACAACCTAACCCCACTAGCTCCACCCACACCTGCTCCACATAGACATACTTTTTTGGAATCGGGTATGTGGGGCTTTAAATAAATAGCACTATGTCTACGATACATACAAAAGTACTTCTATGGAATCCACTGGATTTGCACAACTTGTAGGAGGCTTGAAGACAACACCTTCTCTGTCGATTGTCACTGCTGCAGACCTGCAAATGTTCCGTCCATTACACACCTCATGCTTCTACTATATAAAGTTTCTGAGCTGCACTCTGAGTGTGTTATCTGCATGTTCTTGTGTGACACACCCCACATTTCCCATAGGTTTTCATACATAGCTTTTTATCCTCACAACAACTCTGTGAGGTAGGTACAGTGATGCCTCATGTAGCAGATGCCTCACGTAAAGTATGTTCCACGTAACAAACAAAAATTTCTCTAGGATTCTGCTTCATGTAACAAACTGTGCTTCATGTAACAAACACATTAATTGGCAATTGGGGCAGACACACAGCCCTTTTAAAAAGCGTCAGGGCTGACTAGCAGACCTGCCCATAGCAAAAGCAATACTTCCATGTTGTTCCTCCTGTGGCCAGGCATCCGCTGGGCAGGGGGAGAGAACAACAGTGGAGAAAAGGGAAGCAGCTCAGGGCTAGCCTGAAGGGAGCAGGGGAGAGAGAGGCTCAGGATGAAGAGAAGGAGAAAGTGGGAAGACACTTTGGACACAATCCAGAGCAAATTCAGCCCGCTCTGACCTAACTGCACTCTCCTAACTATTCTGTATCCAGAGCAGAAAGTTATGCTGAATCCAGAGAGTCAGGAAGCCTGGGCTGCCCTAACTGCTCCAGAGCATGCTAAGTAATTGACACAAGGGGAAGACTTGCTCCTGAGGAGACACCCCTCAGATCACAGTGAACAAGGAACAGCTGTGGGACCTACAGTGGTGACATGACTCTGCACATCACCTGGTGCGGAAGTCTGTGCGTCATCCCTGGGATGTGCGCCCCCCCACCTGGACTGCGCAGTCACCAAAGTTGGCGCCTGCGCAGTTGTTTCTGAAGCCAACTGGCTTCAGAAAGAGTACTGCGCAGGCACCATCTCTGACACCTGCGCAGTACTTTTCTGAAGCCTTTTGGCTTCGGGGGAGACTGTGCAGGCGACAGAGTTGGTGCCTGTGCAGTTCTCTTTCTGAAGCCATTCGGCTGCCGCTCCGCCTCCTGAGTGAGGCCAAATGGCTGTGCAGAGGCGTGGACTTTCTCTGCTCTAAGGAAGTCTCCTCTGAAGCTGTTCTGCATGCTCAGTGTGTTTCTGCGCAGTGCACCTCAGATGGCCGTTCAGGCCAGCTCCTCAGACAAGTGGCAGCTTCTGGCTGCTGCTCTGCCTTGGAGCAGGCCTGAATGGGGGTGCTGACACCCGGGGCCTGCCAAAGGACAGTCAAACTCCTCCGGCACATCACCCCATACGGAGCGCATCCCCAATGCAGCCCAAACCAGCCGCACCAGTCTGGTGACGCCATTGGGTGCCTGCCTTATAAGGAGTCCCTGATGAGATGCCAGTACATTCTACAGTGAATACAAGGGGCTTCTTGGAGTGGCCTGCTGTATCCTGAGGTTTGTGGGCAGCCGTAGTTTGTTCCCTATCCTGAGGTTGAGAGGCAGGGGTTGCAGCTAGGATGGCCAAGAACTCAGATTTTTGGTCAGCACTGCCATTCTTACTCGGGCCTTATCATGGACCCCTATGGGTCTACTCATTACTATACCTGCTCCTGAGGTGGTATAACTCTGAGGGCTGGAAGAGGGCATTTCTGCCTTGGAAACAGGCTCTGGATACAGAGTAACTGCTCTGCCCTAGGCAATGCTCAACATGCCCTCAACTTGCCTCTCCTGAGCTGCTTAGGCTGCCCCAGTTAGGGCAGAGCAGGTCCACCTCTCTTAGGGCACCCTATCTTGCCTTGCTCTGCCCTAAGCCTCTTCCAGAGTAACTGGGCTGGAGCATCTTGCAGTTGCTCCAACCTAGTGTTAGATAGGGCAACCTAGGGGCTCTTATGTGGACAGATTAGTTGCTCTGGATTGGGCTGCCTGTCTCTGATTACAGAAGAAATTGTCTTTGATTGCAGCCTCCTAACCATGTCTACCCAGAAGTAAACCCCATTGTGTTCAGTGGGGCTTACTCCCAGGAAAGTGTCTCTAGGATTGCAGCCTAAGTAGGCTTCATAGGACTGTGCACATTGAATGCATGTTTTGAGTTCAATTCCACTGTTTTGTCATCATTTTTACTTCCAGTTAATATTTTTATATTTATATTTATATATTCCTATGGGAAAATCCGTTTCACGTAACAAACATGCCTCCGGAACGAATTAAATATGTTATGTGAGGCGCCACAGCATTAGTTCTACAGGCAGCCCATAGAACTCTTCTCATTCGGACAGAATCTTTTTGTAATAAAATATTGTTGGTATTGTCGTTGGACAAGATGGGGCAGAACCACGTTACAAGAAATATTGGGTTGCCAGCAAAGATAGCATCCCTTGCAGTTATCTCCCCTTCCTGTTGTACAATATGTTGTGAAGCTTACTTAAAAACCTGTTTTCTTCACATTGTCATTTTGTGGGTTCCTTTGCTCTCGCACTTCCACAATAATTGGCTATTGCTGGTGGCTGCAATGACATCAGCAAATGGTTAAGTGTCCCCTTCCACCCCTTCGTCTCCTTGTCCTCAGATGCACTTTGTTTTCAGCTTTTGCCCAGTAGGACAGCACTTCATCACCTCTTGTTCTCCCAGTCCCATATGCATTTTAGAAACAACAGTCCAGTGTTGTGTTCTAAAAATAACTCGCCAACAAACAACAATGTAGTAACATATTAGGTGTGCACTGTACCATAAGAAATTGCATTTTCATTTATAGCCTTGCTTTATTTTTCAGTTATTAATTAGTGGATTTGACAAATGTGCTATGTTATGTAACAAAAACTGAGGGAGAGTGGTGGGAAGTGAGGTATGTTAGGATATAACGTTACTAACCTCATCCTAAATGTTGGAAAATGTGGTTGTCTATAGCCTGATCTAGATTCTCCTTGTGTATGCAATATCCAATATGCAATGTATTCCAATATCCTTGGAAATTTGGAATACTGTTTTTTTTAACAAATGGTGCAGTTGGGCCATATCCAGACCCATATTTCTAGGGCAGATCCACCCCTACCAGCCCCTCTAAGAACATGAGAACACAAGAAGAGCCTTCACTGGATCAGGCCAAAGGACCATCTAGTGCAGCTTCCTGTATCTCACAGTGGTTCACCAGATGCCTTGGGGAGCACATATGACAGCTGCATACAGGTGCCCCCATTAAATCTGGCATTTTGAGGTTGTCCACATCTACGCACATGCCTCGTGGCTTGTAACCCGTGATGGTCCTTTCCTCTAGGAATTCCTCTGACTTAGGTCACCTCAGGAGCAGGCATAAATCTGAGTTGACCCATTGCGGCCCATGATAAGCCAGAGTAAAAATGAAAGCAAAAGAAAAGTTCAAAATCTTAAGCCAGCCTAAGTACCACTCCTGCTTTTTATCCTCAGGATATGGCACAACTCCCACAGCCCACTCTAGCAGCCAATCTATACTCTACAGGTACTGTTGTGTTTTCATAAACCATACGACAACCATGGATGTGGGTGTTCCTGGTTTTTCTTTGGTCTTGTCCCCATTTATCTTGGGTGCTCTACATTGGGGGTAGGGGGTGTTGCTCTCTTCCTTTGGCACTTCTGGCATCTGGTCCCCCCAGACAGCCATGCCCTTTCCTTCCATCATGCCACAGCTGTGACTGGATGCCAGGCCAGGGACTCCTGGGCATCCTCACACAGGAGGCAGCGTTCTGGCACCACAGATGTTTTGTGTTTAGTGTGATCTGAGGCAGGTCTCTTCAGGAGCAAGCCCACGCCACATGCCACGTTAGTCCTCAGCAGCAGTTAGGCCAGCCTAGAGGCCTTTTAGCCCTGTGTGTTTGGCTTGTCAGCTCTGTATATGCCTACTTTGGGCTGCCATAGTTAGGCCATTCTCTCTGGCCTAAGTCAGGATTGCACTGTAAGTAGAAGCTGCACACAGTCCTGCGTAACCACATGAGGATCAGTCTAAGCAGGGAGAATTAGAAACCTATGTTGCTTGTTTAATATTTTCATTTAGTTTGTAGCCAAGTCCTTGCCTGTGATTGGTGAGAATTGTTTCCTTAGAAGCTGGCAAGGATGTTTTGAATTAAGTATAAGTAAGGGCCAGTAAGCATTTTTGTATGTTTATTACGAGTAGTAACTTTTGCAGAGTGATTTGCAAGGTTATTTTAAGTACAGGGGCTCCCCATATCTTCTGATGGGCTCAGAAGCCCCACGGACCATGGGGATGGCCATTCACCTGCATCTGTGGATTCAGCTATCTGCAGAGGGTTCTGGGTGGACATGGGGGCATACCTGTAGATTAAACAAATTTCAAAGTTTTGGTCTTGCTTTGTGTGTTGGATGTATGAATTTGTGATATCCTGGTTACAAATCTCTGTAGCAGGCCTCCATCAGTCTTGAAAGACTATGGTATCGTGCTTGGCGCTGCATACGCTGCATGCGAAGCCCAAAAGCCTGGGTTAGATTGTTATGGAGGATAGGCTGTTACCCAAGCAGCAAATCCCCCCTCTCCATGCCACTGATTGGATCCAGCTGGCGTCGCAGAGCCGGGCTAAGGACAGGAGCTCACCCTGTCTTGTGGGGCCGACCCGGGTCTCGAACCCTGGCCTGCTGGTTAACAGGCACAGTGTCTTAACCGCTTGCGCCACCCACAGCCCAACAAAATTCTGTAGATGGGAAGAGATATTTACAGACCCTTTTAAGTCTTTAAGAATTTTTGGTGACTGCTTATCTATCTTTTCTTCAAATGATGGTAGTTTTCACCAACCTCTCTTTCTGACACTGGTGGAAGCTTTTGCCATTTAATTTCAGCACTTGGAACTTTTCTCTTCAATATGACAGTCTCTATTGAACAAGCATAGCCCTATTGTATAATTCACATAAGTGATTTTGCACATAAAGGACCCTGTAATAATGAATTTAGTTTAACACCTATTTTTTCCTTCTTTTATTTTTCAGTTTTATTTTTCTTGACGTCAACCGCCTCGGAATAAAATTAAATATGCCTCCCACAATACTAACATGACATTTCTGCCAAACCACTTCCTTTCTTCCTTGGGACATTGTTTTATTTTGCTTGGCTAGTTGACTTTGGTGAAGAATTGTACAGGAGAGGGGTCATTAGCTTTCAAAATTGGTCTCTGCTGTACAGTTGATCGCAGCAAATATTGGCTTGAGGAAATTTGGTTTCTGTGGGTCTTAAATGAGATCCTGTTGTGTGGAGGCTGCCTTGAATGTAGTTTTCCTTCTCAAAGAACAAACTTATCTACAGAACACAGTGAGAATGGGGACAGCAGGGGACACGACTAGCATAGAAATATGTATTGGTTCTTACGTTAACTACAGAGCTTAAAGACTCTGAAGTGAAGTTGAGGCTCTGAGCTTAAAGGCTCTGACGTTTCTGAAGTGAAATTTTGCACGCTGGTGTCTGATATTGGAGTACAAACACAAGAAGCATGTATGACAATGAATTGTGGCTTTTCCTTTTAAAGTATTCCTATGTCACTTGGAAAAAGATGACTGGATTATTATGTGGAAGTATTTTGAACACAGAAGCAACTTTATTTTCTCCTAGTCCATTCATACTTTCTTCACATGCCCTAGGATTGCTTCCCCCCTTTTATGCAATTTCCATGTACATTTAGCGTGTACATTTGACCATGGCCCCAGAATAAAATTTATACTGTATATGGAACTGAATTGGCCTCAATGCTGCTATCATTGCTGCCTGTTCAAAATTCCTGTAGAAGAAATCCAACATCTGTATTAGCCTGCAAAAGGCTTTACAGAGCAAGGTGCCAGGGAACCAGAAATTGGTAAAAACATTATTTCTCCTGACATTGGTTAGTATTATAAAAAACAATTTCATGGACCAATGGTAGTAGCATCAGGCCAGCTTTGTTTCATAACCATGACAGCTCTGTAGCTGAAAGATCCTTGATTTTTGTGTAATTCTGGTTATTTACTCTCAGAACTTTTTTTAAAGGTGGGCACAAAAAAGACTAGAAAGGTGATGTCCTCTCTCTTTTAAAAAAAATTACCATATTTTACGGCTTATACCATGTCCTTTACTATAAGACGTACCTAGATTTAAAGGACGAAAATAGAGAAAAATGTTGGAGCCAGCTGGCTCCAGGAGGCATTCACTTCATAAGACGCACTGAAATTTCCACCCCCTTTCGGGGGTAAAAAAGTGAGTCTTATAAGCCAAAAAACACAGCACTTGTTTCATTTTTCCACATGATGGAACTGCAAGTTTGGCTCCCCACTTCCCTGCTGGGAGATAGCAGAATATTCTCCTAGAAAGATTTTTTTTTAAAAATCCAGAATAGTTCATAAAATGAGGTTTTGGAAATAAAAAAGGGAACTGAAGTGATTTTGTCTGCTGCACTGTTTGTTGCACAATGCATAGCTAGATCTCTGAGGATTCTTCTAACTTCCTTTATTTGAGTTTTTCCAATTAGTATTGAGTGTGATGTGTGTTTGCAAACAAAAGGCTTGAGGTAGATGAGCAGAGCTTGAGACCTTGCTATCAGTGAACCTACAAAAGAGCCCTGTTGTCATCTGGACTGGTACCAAGAGACCTGATTCACTTTTGAAGTAGTGTTTTGAAAGTATAGCTATAATCTGAATGTTTGAAGAAGATGGCGTGAGAAGAGAAAGTTGTCTCGCTCACTTAGATCTAAATATGGTTCATTTGTGTAAAAAAAATTGCCTATGAGTTGCCTGTGCCTATTTTGGCATGAGTTGCCTATGCCTATTTTGCTTCTAGTCCCTAACTTGTGTAGGGAGGGAAAAAAGTAGTAACCTTCCACAGTGTAGTCAAAGTAGAACTGCCAAATAGCATCCAACATTCTCTTTTATCAGTTGCTCATTATTTACAATGAGGAACTGGAAGCCAGTTAACATTAAATAAAAATCAGTCCTTAGGTTAGTTGTATCTCTCTAACCTGATGTCAGGGCGTCTCTTTAAAAAATGACCAGACTGGTACATTTGCAACATTTCCATGCACTGAGAATAAGTGATGCATGCTACTTTTGTTGTTCCTTTACAAGTACAGAAGTTTATCTACATGTCTGCTATGAGCTTATATAGGAATAATGAAAGAGCACTGGCAAAACTTTGTTTTACTCCCCCCCCCCCCAATTTAGTTGCAGTCTTCTTGTCAAGAAGTTCAGTTTCTTGGTTAGCTTGATGACATCTGAATAGAAATATTACAGAGATTTTCTTTTTCTTTTTGTATTTGGTTAATCATCATCCATCACATCCCTCCTGCCATCTGGCTCATTATTTTGAGATTTTTGTGCGTGCCAAGAAAGGACATCAGTGCTTTCTTAAATGAATGATTTTCCATCAGGAACATAAGCTGAGATGAACAGACCCCATGAAAATCTGCAAACTCTTGTTATTAGATTGGGCATAATATGTCAGTTTTCCTGCATTATAACTGAATTCTCTTTTCACCTGCAATTGGCAAGTTCAACTGGAAAAATTAAAGTGCAAATCAAATCAATTTGGATTTTGAGATTGCAAATCTAACCAGTTTGGATCCTGGGATTTCATTGGGTATAATCAAACACATTTTGTGGTTGTAATTGCATATCACTACTGCTTTTCTTCAATCGAAGATATCTAATGATGGCCATCCATTCAGTTTCTGAGTCAAAAATAGTGAAATGATGTTGAGGAGCATTCCCCTGCAGGGGAATGGGTGCATTAGCTTCTCCACAGGTAATGCTAGGTCATGCCAGGTTCAGCGGAGCCCAGCAGATCACTGGCAAGACTTCCCAAGGACAGAAATAGGTAGAGGTTTTCAGCTCCTGATAGTGCTTGAAAACTTTCACTTACCGATATTTCCAGCCCTGGGAAGCTCTGCCAGTGATCTGCAGGGCTCCCTACAGCTCCTCGGATCCCCAGACCCTGAGATGACCTGGCAGGATCTCTGGGGAGGTGGAAAATCACCCCCCACCACAAATTCTTCTGCAGCAGCACAATCTTGACTGCAGCTTTCCCACCTTCCCTTGCCAGGAAGTGGGGGACCTTTATATGAACAGGGGGTGTGCCCTCCATTTGAGTAGCACTACTGAACTGGAAGCACACAAGTAGGGTATAAAAGTGGTGGTCCCTTCTTTGTTCTTCAGTATATGGTACTTTGAGACAGGCTGCCTGTGAGCATGAAGGGTCTATATAGCTAATATCTGCCGATACTGTTTATATTCCCCAAATTGCAATATATAAAAAATCATCCAAGCTTGTGGCTTGATAGCAAATTCCAGCATATAGTTGAATTTTAAAAAGGATTTTTTAAAAATCCCATACTTTGTTCCTGCATCCTTTACTTTTTAGTTATTAAAGGGCTGTAACTGCTTTGTGCTTTACAGGTGTGTAGAAGGAGTTAATTTGTGCATTTACCAATAACAACTGGAATGCTGATCCGTAACACAGTTATTCACAGCATCAGTTCTCATTAGCTTTAAACCTTTGCTCAAGCAAAAGCCTAATCTGTTGCACTGTCATTAATTTAATCTTGCAGCCTGATGTAATGTGTTGAAGTGCTCACAGGATGCCTATTAAAAGACTCTGCTTGGACTCTAAGGGCACCATTTGCACAGGAGTGAGCACTGGCAGTGCATTTATAGGAAACAGACATCCCCCCATTTTCTGACAGTTCATTTTCTGGTGGTTCCACTCTTTCAACACCTTTGAAGTCATTCATTCAACACATGCTCTGCTCTTTCAACCTTTCTCTGCTGGACAAAAGGCTAAGAGGTCTCTTGGTCAAAAGGTTACATTATTTATTTTGACTGTGAGTTATTTAAACTTTTGCAAACCATATTTATTTTTTAGTGGCTATTTTGCACTTGCAAATTGAAAAAATCTGGGTTCCATGTTTCAACAGTTTTCACTTTTGGATGGTGCTCTGGTGCTTAAGCCATCCAGTAATTGGAGGGTGCCTGTATCCCAGAGTAAAAAAGTGATATTGAAAGCAACAGCATACATTTTTAGATGTTAGGTTGCTGTCACTGCTGATTTTGCTACATTCCATAGCCTGCTTTTGGAATTTTAGGAATGTTTTCTTTAGGTCATTCATGTAGGCCCTGCATATTTTGAGTTTGCAACTTCATTTTTAAAAAAAGTTAATTATGGAGATCTGAACAACACAGATCTAAAGTTGCAATCTTTGTATAATACCTAATTTGGTCCGTGTAGGAAAGCTTTTTGTGTGGAAGGACACTTGAAAACTGCAGGGTGGAATGGCAGACACCAGACATATGTACGCACTTCAGCGTGTGTGGTATAGTTGCTTCTTGAATAGGAAAATGGTTGGAAACACAGCAGCAGGATGACCTACCGTACTCATAATGATGCCAGGTTGCTGTATTCTCAGCCAATGGGAAGGACATGAAGCCTTTATACTAGATGCCAGAATAAAGTCTCTCTGTGCCTTCTCTGTAAGCAGCTTGTGTGGGAGAGGTGATTATCTGCTGTGATATAAAAAAGTTATTTTTGTCACTGTGTAGGCTCAGCTCAGTCTACCCTGCCTCATTTTTCATGTTGTTTGCTGCGTCATTCAGCTGTTACAGTTATGAAGTGGGCATCGAGCCCATGAAATACAGTAGAGTGGCTATCTTTCTCTGGTGGGAGGAGAAATTGTGGGGATGTGAGCAAAGAAAATATGTGTTATGCTGCATATGTGCTACCAGTATTTAAAAACCCTTCTCAGAAAAGACCATGTTTAGAGTTCATAAGCAATCAAGCTATCCTCATTTCGAGCAGGTGGGGGAGATTAACTCTGGAAAATGATGTGAAAGACTTAAAGCACAATCCTAACCATGTCTACTCAGAAGTAAGCCTAAGGCTGCACTCCTAAAGAGACTTTCCTGGGAGTAAGACCCATTGAACACAATGGGGCTTACTTCTGAGTAGACATGGTTAGGATTGTGCTCTTAGAGTGCCATTTTAATCGACTGTCAGCACTAACACAGCTGTTACATCCGCTCACAGAGGCCTCATCGAGATAAGGCAATGTTGGATCAGACCAACCTCAGAATTGCATTGCCCTTATGCCAGTGCAAGAAAGTTAGGTAGAGTTGCGTACTTAGGGCAAAATCCAGACTAACTTTGGGGAGTCCTTGCTCTGGTGTAAGAACTTACTCAGGATTCCAATATGAATTTCCTATAGGTTTTCACTAGGTGGTGCAGTAACTACGGGTGCACGTGAAGTCCCTTCCATGCTCCTGTAGTTACTCTGGATTTGGGGGTTAATTTTCCTTTTCCCAGCTTCATCAGATTTGACTGGAATCAAATCCCCCTCCTGTGGTGGTGGTTGCTATTTTACTGAAAACCACAGGGGATGTATTCATGGATCTCTGGTGTCACATCTAGTTAAACCAAAAGAACCAACTGGAGAGCAATAGAAGCGGAGATAAGGGCAATCCTACAAATTAGATCGGTTTTTGATTTCCTTGTTGAACAATAATCTTGAAATCTAAATTTTTCTTGAATAAAATGGGTCTTCTTTTATTCACCATGCAGTTTATGAATACTGCTTGCCTGGATTTTGTTTTACTTCTGCCGTATCTTCTAGAAGGGAGATGTTTTTTGATTTAGATCCAGATTTGGCTGTTCCTTCAGTTCATCAGCGGATACCTTTCTGGTGCCTTCAGGGCATCTGGTGTGCAAGAGCAGAGGATTTTGGTTTCTGAAATATTTCCCTGTTCTTAAAAGAAGGAGGCATCTGTCATGTTTTATATTGGGACATCAGCTTGATTGGTCTTCTGCCATTCTGGCTGAAGAAATGTCTTTGAAAGACAAATGGAAGGAAAGCTTCTTGAAAAATCATTGCCAACATGCATTGCTGTGCAGCCACCTTGCCAAGCAATGTTGTATTCCTGTTCTTTTTCCTCCAGACTTCCTGTTTCTATAGTGATACAGAGCCGGCAGAAGCAGCAGAGGGTAAATTAAGGCTGTGTTTAATGTGGCAGCCGTTCAGGTCCTGAAAACAGATTATATAGTCAAACCTTTAGGCAAAAATTAAAAAAAAATTCCTGTGACGATTTGAAAAGTGTCTTAAAACAGCTGGAACCATAAAGGTTATAGTGGAGAAGGTACGTAAAAGTGGTTTGCGGTTTCGCTGGACCCTGGATTTTATTTAATGTATGTATGTCAGAAAATTGATAGGTAACTTGAAGACTTGTTTGTATCTGTCTCTCATCGTAAAGAGTGTTGCTAAAAATACGGCAATGACAGGATCCTTTTTATCCCAAAACATTCTAAGTTGGGGCATAATTGAAAAAACAAGTAATCCGAATTTGAATTCTGCTCTTCAGCCCTCTGGAAATCAGATGTCTATTTTAGGGTCAGGCATACATATCAATAGTGATTTTGTTGGCATTTCTAAACATTTAAGTTTTTGAGGAATACATGCAGATAACTTCCTTAAAGTAAAGGTAATCATTAAAAAATATCACTTTTCAGCCCCAGAGCGAATATACGGATTGAATATAAATAGCATATAACCTAATTGTATGTGATGTATCTATATGTGATTTTGTCTCAATGTGAATGAGGTTGGCTCTTTAAATTGAAAGATAACCATCCCTTTGGGTAGCTGTTAATGGTTAAATGCAGGCTGCTTCCCTTCGCAATGAAATAGGCAATTCACCTTCATAGAGAAAGGTTCATAGAGTTCAGTTTTGGAGTCAGATTATAGCTGGGAGGCAGAGCCCTTCCCTTCTCCCAAGTGATAATCACAAGTTCTGCATCTGAGCTGAAACTGAACCACTTGCAAGGGAAAACAGATTCATTGCCTGGCTTGTTACCATAATAACTAATTGCCATTGTATAAAGGTGAAAATAGGTATTCATGGAGGTTCTTGGAACCAAATGTTGCGAATGGGGAGGTTCAACCTTTATGTCACTAACACTCCAATCTTATACTTATATCTTAACTAATTGCCTTTGTATAGGGTGAAAATAGGTTTTCATGGAGGTTCTTGGAACTAAATGTTGCGAATGGGGAGGTTCAACCTATATGTCACTAACACTCCAATCTTATACTTACCCACATCCTTAGTTCTACCTGTCCATTGGCAATGACTGCCGTAAAGCAGTCTGCACCTGTCACAAAAGGCACTTGAACAGCATGCTATACAGTTTTATACACTTTTGTATAAAGTAGTGCAATTAGATAAAAATCCTTTGTCATTTTATTATTATCGTATAACTCATTATATACAATAAAATTAATTTTTATCTGCTTTACAGCTGCATGTTACAATCAGCAGTAAACATTTTTTAAAAATCTCAAGCCTTTAAAAATAGGCTCAAAAGGTACTCAAGATTGCAAAAGACTGTATTATTCTTGAGATTTTTGCTTTGTAGAGACAGTCCGTAGCACTTGATTTTTCTTTTTCTCCTTGGTTATCTCAGAAATACAGCATTAAGGAATTGTACTTCATATTATGAATAATTTGTGTACTCTTAGCATCATCTTTTATGCTGTTTATTATAAGATTCAATCCTGTGAAAGCCGGCTGCTTAAATCTCATTAAATCCCATTAGTAGGATTCCAGTAGTCCTGTGTGCAAGGTTACAGCCAGATTGTCAAGCACTTAAGGGACTAACCCTGTGGTTTCCAAACTTTTTAGCATTGGAACTTGCTTGGAAAATAATACTGAACAGGACCATCAAACTTTATTAGAATTTTTTTTTAAATGTCACTTTACTAGCTTCTCAGCCTCAGTTTTTTATCCTTTTTATGTCATAGTGAGGAGATGGGGATAGGAATAAGTGCTTCTTCAGTGTTTTCTGAGTTTCCACGTCCATCACATTGGCCATTCTGGTGGCCTTCACTTGGCATTCAGTAGGAACTGATACACATTCATGTTGAATCAAGTCTTTTCCCAGTGCCTTGGATACACAAAGCAATTTTTTTTGCTATAGATCCAGTAATTTTGACTATACCACAAGGGGCAAAGCCAGAACCACTTTGATTCATAATTTCATCCTAGTTAAGGTCAATGAAAGACTTTTACAAGTAGGCATCCTTTCCATTTGGGTTGAGTTGGCATAAACAACAGAAAAATACAAGTGCCTGCTTGCGTCTAAAGGAACTGAAGCATTTTGTCCAGTAAAATTTAAAATTAGAAAACACATTAATGTACCACAAAAGCCTCAGAACAAATTCTTATTTAACTTGACCTTCATGTTGGTGGCAAAACATCCTGGCCACACAAACCAAGAGAGAGTCCTTTGTGGAAAAGCTGGCTTCAGGAAGAATTACTCACAAGCCCAAACAAAATGATTGATTTTGTTTTCCAGCTTGGATCTTCCACTCCCTCAATCCTCAAAAGAGTGGCTCACTTAACGCTGGTTTCTTTTTACATTCAAAGAGCATGAACACCTGTGTCTGAAAGCCAAAGTAGCTATCTTACCAATTTTGAATTAATGTCACAATTTTCTGAATTATTCATTTTGATGAATTAATGTAACAGATTTCTGTGCAGTCTGGGCAGAGCCAGGGAGTAGGCAGGCAGAGGGTTTGCAGAGGGCATGATGTAGGAGGTGGGAGGTAGAGTTTGGATCTGACACTTTAACCTTACAATCTAGAGTAACTATGGGAAGATGTAAGAGGCACTTACTCTGGATTGCTCTATGCATTTCCCATAGGTGGCACCATAAATATGTCGGTGTAAAAGGTCTTTTAGTTACTCTGGATTGTAGCCTTAATTTGGATACAGACTCTCCTTCCCAGATAGCAGGAAGCAGTCTCTAGCTGCTCCCTTCTGCTTAGACGTAGGCCATCACCAGAGGTAGCCTAAATCTGAGTAGACCCATTGGGGCTGCTGTTGCATTACCGTGAGCCTCCCCTTCCTATCAGTAGTGAAGTAGCAGTCCCCAAACTTGCACTGGATGCAGCACAGGCATAATTATATATTAATATATCCCAAATTAAGGTTTGGAGTGTTTCATTCTTTCTATCAGCCACTCTACCCAAAATAATATATCGTTCTCCTTAATACAGGTAAGGATTGGCTGAGGCTGAAATAGAGCAATTTTTGGCTACCAATGGAACAAGTTCATGGTTCAAATCTCCAAACTCGCAGCTTATTCGCTTGACCACTTTGCAATATGACTAGTATATCTGAAGATTTGCACCATGTTATTTAAGACTGTATACATACAGACCATTTTTATGCCTAGCAGCACTCTTGAGCCCATTTGAAATGCCTTCATCTTTTAAAAAAACTCTGCGAGGAAAGCAAAGAATAAGAATCTTGCTGAAATAACGCAAATGTTGAGCAATAACACTCAACATCTTAATTTTGTCATCAACAAATTTGTAACTTACTTAATTTGTCAGCAACTTTCCTTAAGACTTTGATGCACCCGGTAAATTTTCTGCATTGATTTCATTTCTGTGTACACACAAAAAAGTACAGTACAGTGGTACCTCACTTAACAAGTGTTTCACATAACAAGCAAAAATTTCCAAGAAATCTTGTTTCACATAACAAGTTCCGCTTTACTTAACAAGCAAGCACGCTATGGGCATGTGTGCTATGCGGCCCTGACGCTCTGCATGGAGGCTCTTTAAAAGGGCTGCCGGCCAGCACTGCTGCCTCTAACTGCCCCCAACTAGCTGCCCCAGAGGTAGCTGCCCCTAACTGCCCCCAAGTGCCCCCACCGACCACCTCGAACCTCCAGCAGCAGCCCAGATAAGCTTCCCAGGAAAGTGTCTTTGATTGCAGTCTCCTAACTGTCTACTCAGAAGTAAGCCCCATTGTGTTAAATGGGGCTTACTCCCAGGAAAGTTTCTTTGATTGCAGCCTCTCAACCATGTCTACCCAGAAGTAAACCCCATTGTGTTAAATGGGGCTTACTCCCAGGAAAGTGTCTTTGATTGCAGTCTCTCAACCATGTCTACCCAGAAGTAAGCCCCATTGTGTTAAATGGGGCTTACTCCCAGGAAAGTGTCTTTAGGATTGCAGCCTAAGTAGACGTCATAGGATCATGCACATTGAACGCATGTTTTGAATTCAATTCCAGTGTTTTGTCATCATTTTTACATCCAGTTAATATTTTTATATGAATATTTTGGGGGTTGGGGAATCAATCATCTGAGTTTCCATTATTTCCTATGGGAAAATCTGCTTAACTTAAAGAGCATTTCACTTAAAGAGCAAGCCTCCGGAACGAATTAAGCTCTTTATGTGAGGCACCACTGTACTATGCACACTGTGGCAAGATGTAGTGAAGGAAACATGGCTTCTTTTTGAGAGCAAGCACTAGGGAGCCATGGCTTCTTCTGCTCCTTCCGTTATTATTTGCATGTGAGAGGAAGAGATTCAACGTTTTTGTGCTTGAGATGAGCAAAACCACAATTCAGTGTTGGGACTATGTAACTATGGTTTATTCAAATGTGTTAGATAACCAACCAGGATCTAAAGCCACTGTTTAATCCTATTTTGTTTGATTGAGCTGTTTGAACCAATTACAGTTCCTAGAGTTTATATGTACAGTATATAATTTAGAATAATGGCTCATATTAGAAATGGAGGGTGCAATCCTAACCAATTTAGGCATGGGCTGTGGGTGGTGCAAGTGGTTAAGACACTGTGCCTGTTAGCCAGTAAGCCAGGGTTTGAGATCTGGGTCCCTACACGACAGGGTGAGCTCCTGTCCTTAGCCCAGCTCTGCGACGCGGCTGGAACCAATCATATTGGCTCTGCCTTTCCATTAGACTAAATCAGTGGCGTGGAGAGGGGGATTTGCTGCTTGGGTAACAGCCTATCCTCCATAACAATCTACCCAGGCCTTTGTGCTTCGCATGCAGCATTGAGCACGATACCATAGTCTTTTAAGACTGATGGATGCCAGGTTTTTAGGCCAGTGAACGTGCTCATCTTCCTGTGGCAGTATAGGGAGGCACAAAAGTGGCACTGATGCGCCAGCCTAGTTGGGGGTTAGGTTTGCTCTGAGAAGCATTTGCATTCTCCTCCATTCATGAAATTTGAGGGGGAAATGTATAGCTGTCTTGAGCTCATTCTTCTAGCAGGAAACCATTATTTCCACTCAACTGAACCTGTGTGTACTGTTGTGATGCAAATGTGCATTTTTTCCTGTGTACATTCTGTGCGCATGTGGCAAAATTAAAACATTATGAAACATAGAACAAAATTTAAAGTATGAGTTATTTTCACATAAAGGCGAACATGCGTTTTTCCTATAAGAAAGTGAGTTCTGTGTAACTAGATCTTCTTTGGTGAAGCAGCATTTAATGGAGAGGAGTAGATATTATTCCCTATAGGAATCAGGAATCAGAATATATCCTATAGGAATATAGGATATATTCCCTATATATCACATAACCTTTTCTAAGCATATATGTGCTGTTGGCATCAATAATTATGTACATGATGCTAAAATAATAGGACGCTAACATGGCTCATAAGAGGGTGATTGGCACAATGGAAAAACCAAAAGACCTTCAATTAT
Organism: Cryptoblepharus egeriae; assembly: GCA_030015325.1. Classification (NCBI taxonomy): domain Eukaryota; kingdom Metazoa; phylum Chordata; class Lepidosauria; order Squamata; family Scincidae; genus Cryptoblepharus; species Cryptoblepharus egeriae. The sequence goes on along the minus strand of JAREYC010000003.1, from coordinate 78,424,351 downwards.
AGAGGAGGAGTAAACAGCTTTAGGATGCATACATGACAGAGAGGAAAAAATGAGAGTACATTATAGTAGCTAGGTCATATACATATATCTTCTCTATCGGAAGAGGAAGCTATGTAATTAAGACCTTTCCCTTTCTTAATGGGCTTCATCCACAAAGCTGCTTCGCTGCCAGCCACTCGCTCTGTAGGCGTAAGACCTCGTGAACCAAAAAACAGAGAGGAGGGAGGCATAACCGTAGTGTGGAGAACGGCAGACAGATAAACATCTAAAAAAAGAAATCTTGGAAGCCGTTGCTTTGACAAAAACCCATTAAACTTCCAAAACTGCAGCACGTTGCACTCTTTGACCCTGCTGTTTTATGGAGACCTATTAGTGCTGGAAGAGGTAAACAGTGTGTTTATAGGTCAGTTGGTGGTTACTGAAAGGAGGGGTGAACAAACTGTATGAAAAAGAAAACAGACCCCCAAAGGCCAGTATTATAATAAGCTTCATTTTCTGATTAAAATGTGTTTGTAGAAAGATAATGTATAAAATGAAGAGGTAGCTAAAATCTTCTTACTACCTGGGTAGAAAGCAGGCTGTTATTTCCAAGAGAGGCTCTGTGTCTATTCATTAATAGCTTTACCTGGGATTCAGAATTTTAAGGTTTTTCACCATAGGCACTTTAAAAAATGTTGTATATTTTGCCGTTTGTACCTTATTACTCGTATAATTGTTTACTTGATATGTGGGTAAACTATGTAAGCCATCAGAACGCAATTTAAGGATTGGTTCCAGGAACCTGCCCACACAGTGGTTCAAAGAGACCCACAGAATACTGGGACTGTAGTTAGCTGAAATCAGCCGCACTGCATCCCACTGACTTGGTTGTGTTCCATGGCACTTTTGTAAGAGTGCTTAGAAAATAAGAAATTCATGAAATGCTAGCAAAGTACAGGCTGAGGCTTCTTGCAGCATTTTAGAGGCTGTGGACTGTGGTACCTCCTCCTTGCTTTTCTCCTCTAGTAATCAAGAACAGGCAGATGGGAGAATATGCAATGATTTGAAACGGAAGAGAGGCAAACTATGCCCAAGGCTACAACCAAAACACTCCTTCCTTGGTATGAAAAGTGGAATGTCTCATCATGAATTTTGAATATATGTTTTAAATAGCAAAATGTACCCGCGTTTCACAAGTACAATGCTCTCCATGTGCAATCTCCCAATTGCGCAACACCCTGCCTGTACATCAACCCCCCCCAATGTGCAACATCCTCTCATGCGCATCAACCCCCCATGTGCACCATCCCCTCATGTGCATCCTCCTTCCCAGGGCGCCAGGCACCAAATTGCTGGATGTTAATCAATCTTCAATGTTAAGTATAGGACGAAAACACATCGCACCCCTTTTCAGCTCCTTAAGGGTTAAGTTTCTCACCATCAGTTCTTGGTGGGTGTTGATGTCACAGAAGGAACGCCCTCCCCAAATTTCACACTTCTTGTCCAGGGGTTCGGGCATCCATTTGGAGAAAATAAATTTAAAGTAACTTGGGCAACATTTATTTTTGGAGGTCGGGACTACCTTTTCTGGATCGTGTATACATTTTTTACTAGCCATGGACAGTTTTCAATACAAAGGCAGAACAAACTCATGTTTTGGATTGTGAAAAGTAAATGCACATGCTTAACTGATGTGGTTCATACCAGAGAACAGGCTGTTTTATCTTCAAAGGTGATTGTTCCAGGAGCAAATGTCCAGGTTGGTGAAGCAGAAATAGCATTTCGTACAGGGGCAGAGTCCCAATTGATGTTTCCCACTGTCGCATTTTTAAAAATAGATTATCTTTCACTTTCACAGTCTGTTTCTGATCCTGGGCATTTCCCGCTGTGAAAATTACTAAAGTTCAATCTGGAATTTATTAATCTGGTTTATATGTGTGTTTGCCTAATAATTAAATGCAGAGATCCTATTTCAAGACGTTCTGTTGAGATGCTACCTTAACATAATTAAAAGGTGTCATCTGCTTCTCTCTGTAAGCTGTTATTTTTGGATTTCTGACTCGGTTGAATCAACTTGATCTGAGCAGATAATTAAGGAAGATTTAAATGATTGTTGACATCGTGGTGGTGATGACCTTAAACTCACTGAGTTGTAACTGGTAATGGTGAGATGTAGTCATTGGCAGCACCCAGCCACATGGTGAAGGAAACCTTATTATGCTGCATTTTGGTCAGAAATATGGAGTTACATAGGAAGGTGCTTGTCATACTGCTTATATTAAATTCAGACCACTAGTTCATTTGGCCCAATATTGTCTGCTTTTGGATGACCACTCTCACTTTCAGTCAATTTGGGTTTGCTAAGGTTTGAACATTAGTCAGTTCCCAGATAGGTGGATGTGGAAAGGGTCCCCCAAAGGAGTGGAATTTTCCTTCAAAATGTTTCACTGCTTTTATAGACCAGCTCTTATTTGCCTTCTTCTAAACGTTTAGAAGATCTTTCTGTACCTTCCAAAGTGGTCTTTGAATCTTTCGCCAACATCTCCTTTTAGATTTTTAGCCAATTTCTCAGGCCAGGGGAACTCAGTTTAGTTCTTTGATCCGGGAGTTAACAAGCCAGTGTTTGGGGCAATTACTTAATTGTTCCAAATTCAGTGGCTACCAGTGTTTCTGGATTAAATTAAGATACTAATAATTACCTGTAAAATCGTAAATTGTTTGGAATTGAGATATTTGAGGACTAGTCACCTCTAATATCTACCCACTGAGATTTTCCGGGGCTGACTCCATTATTAGTTGGTTGGATGAGGAGATGTAGTCCTAAATGCAGCCTTCACCATGATAGCATAAGAGGACAGGAGATGACAGTAATAACAATTTTGTTAAAAATACAGTGGCGCCTCACGTAACAGAATTAATTCGTTCCAGAGGCAGTTTCTTTACATGAAACTTTCTTTATGTGAAGTGGATTTTCCCATAGGAAATAATGGAAACTCAGATGATTGGTTCCACAACCCCAAAAATATTCATATAAAAATATTAACTGGATGTAAAAATGATGACAAAACACTGGAATTGAATTCAAAACATGCATTCAGTGTGCATGATCTTATGAAATCAACTTAGGCTGCAATCCTAAAGACACTTTCCTGGGAGTAAGACCCATTGAACACAATGGGGCTTACATCTGGGTAGACATGGTTAGGAGGCAGCAATCCAAGACACCTTCAAAGTGTCTCCCCACTTTCTCCTTCTCTCCATCCTGAGCATCTCTCTCCCCTGCTCCCTTCTGGCTGGCCCTGAGCGGCTTCCCTCTTCTCCACTGCTCTTCTCTCCCTCTGCCCAGCAGGCGCCCGGCCACAGGAGGAACAGCGCAGAAGTGTTGCTTTCGCTATGGACAGGTACGCTAGACAGCCCTGATGCTTTTTAAACAGGCTGCTGGCCAGCGCGTCTGCCCCAACTGCCAACAAATGTTTTCTTTACGTGAAGCACTTTCTTTAAGTGAAGCAGAATCCTGGAGAAATTTTTGTTTGTTACATGAAACATACTTTACGTGAGGCGTTCTTTACGTGAGGCGCCACTGTACATGCATTATAAATCTAACCTGGACTTCTCATTCATTTTATTACAAACTCACTGTTGTTGATAAAAGGGCCTTAAAATAATATACTCTAATGCTATAAAAGATAACAGTATATCTTTTTCATATACTGTTGCTGTGAATTTTGTTAAACGTTAAGCTGTTTGAAACAAACATGATAGGAGAAATTAAAAAGAGATGAGTAAGCATTTTCTCTTTTGTGGTGGGCATTTGGCTTTGCTTTTTATTGTGTAGGCAAAGGCTCTACATTTGAGTCACGAGGCACAATTGTAGTTATCTTTGGTTGGCATGCCATATTAGACGATGATGCTTATTTTAATTTCTTACAAACTTAAAAAATAGTGATGGTTCTTGGCTGTTGCTGCTGCAGCTCCATTTTAAGTAAGTCACTAGCTTTCAGCATGATATTTCTTTGGATTATTGTGCAGATAAAATGGTCAATCATGTGCGTATATTTGATGTTTACATATGTTCAGTGGGGCTTACATGCATAGATTTGTAGCCTGTGTTAACTGAAGAAGAGCCAGATACAAATATGACTAAGGGCAAAATCCAGAGTAACTACGGGGAGTCCTTGCTCCGGTGTAAGAACAACTTACTCTGGATTCCAATATGAATTTCCCATAGGTTTCCACTAGGTGGTGCATGTGCTCTTATGTGCTCCCTTAGCTACTCTGGATTTGGCGGTAAATTTCAACAAATGGTACTCCATCTATTGTCCACCGTTGTTTTGCCATAACATTTCCCTTGAAACTTCAGAATGTTTATCAAACTGGCTATCCACACATTAGTATTACTTTGCTTCCAGGCTCAATTGAAGGTGCCGATATCTATAAATCTCTCAACGGATTTGGACCTGAACACCTGAAGGACTTGTCAATTCCCACATGAGCATGTTCTTGCACTGTGTTTGCATTTAAGTCTTTGCTCTGTGCCCCAATGCTTATGGAAGTTTAATTTGATATGAATGAGGTTGGGTTTCGTCAGTAGTGGCCCCCAGGCTATGAAATTCTTTTCCTCCTGTGGCCTGATTAGTTCACTAGCTACCATTTCCCATCCACCCCAATTTCCATTTTGTTAGTCCATGCTGTTTTTTTGTAGCTTTAAATTAGACTTGCTTTGATTGTGGTTGTTAGTTAAAATTGTATATTTTTGGTTTTGATAATTGTTCAGCCGTTTTTAATTGTGTAAGCTAACTTGACAATCGCTTTAATGCGATAAAGCATAAAACAAACACTTTAAGCAAATTTTTTTTAATCATCTCTTCAGTTTGTTCTTTGTTCACTTTAAATTCTTAGTTCAAGGCTTTCTGGCTATGTCTGATTTTTTTTTAACTTCTGGCTATGTCTGATTTTTTTTAAACTTTCGAGGATTTGTTCTCTCTTTAGAAATGCAGGAATAAAATTATATAGTAACAATGCAGGAATTTAATGAAGAGCAAAGTAGTTTAATGCACTGAGCTGGAAGTAGAATATATTAATCAAAAATTGAAAAGCTCCAATTCAGTCCTGGCTTTCCTTGTGGTTGGATGTGACTGCTGTATCATTTGCCTGGCATTTGCTTATTAAAACAGTCATGCAACATCCTGTAAATATTTCAGGTCATCTTGTTCTGTTCAGGAATAGGAGGGGAAATTTACAGTTAGGATGGGAAAGAAGGCTTTAATTTCCTGTCTGGTTTATAGAATTAGATGGCTGAGAGAGATTAGATGGGCAGACTGCAAACACTAGTTTCATCAGTTGAGCAAATGGAGATGCCAGCTTTATCATGCTGAGAGAGACATTCCCTGTGGGGTTTTTCAAATGAGATCTGTTCTCTTAGTTGCCATGTAGTAATAGAGGCTTTACAGTGGTTCTCAACCTTTTAGCACCAGGACCCACTTTTTAGAATGAGAATCTGAAAGGACCCACTGGAAGTGACATCAAGCAGAAAAATGTTAAGCAATCCTAGACCACAGTCTTACCCACACTTCCCCAGGAGTAAATCTCATTTATTATCATAGTAAAAAAAAAACATGCATGGTAGCTAGATAACTGTACAGATCTTTAATATTTCCTCAAATGCAATCATACACTATGGATCAAGTTTTGTACAGAATATTAAAACTAATTGAAATGACTGGGAACCCATCTGAAATTGGTTTGTGACCTACCTAGTGGGTCTTGACCCACTGTTTGAGAAACACTATAATATATTTTAAGTCCTAGATGATAATACTAGAATATGAAAATATGTTATGCTGTACTTATTTTTCCACAAGGCCACAATACTCAAGTATGCATCTACTGGTGAACTATTAATTGTTGAATGAGCTGTGAAATTTTGATTTCATAAATCTCTGCAGTGATTCCCACTTTGCATTGATTGCTCATATTGCTATCTGAGTGAATATCTGTACGGTGAAAGTAATAAAACAGTTTCTTTGTATTAAAATTTGAGTTTTAATCAGACACTGGGCTTTTTCTACAGTGGCACCACAACCCAAGGAAATGCATTAAATCCCATCACACCTACCCATTCAGACCTTTTCATCCCATAGAACTTCAGTACTTGATCATGTATTCTATTGATTGCATTTTAAACTTTGTATTTTGTTTTTAGGCACAAGTAGCAACATATTGCACAATCCAGAGTAACGATGGGAGCTCTTAACGTTGATGTAAGAAAAATTTACTTTGGATTGAGCTATGAATTTCCCATAGGTTTCCAGTAGGTGGCGCGTAAGTACATCTATGTAAATGTCTCTTAAGAGCTCCCATTGTCACTCTGGATTGTGCAGATAATCTCAATTAATTGGTATTTTTCATTATAGTCTGTTTTGCTCAGTTAAAAATAGCCTAATTGCATAAATTATAATTGCCAGTCAATAAATCTGATTTGTCATTTAAGGGTTACATGGAAGTTTGGTAGTTTCTCCGCCCTTGTGCAGCACTGCCTGGCAAAAAAATAAGTACCTGTATGCATTTCACACTGGAGAGTATTTAAGAAAGTATAGGAATGCATCAAAGATTGTTGGTCTGTATGCATACACACTGTAGTTACAGACATGTGCAAGTACTTCCTACTGCCCATGTCAATCAATAAATCATCTGTATTTATATACCACTTTTCAACAAAGTGTTCACAAAGCGGTTTACAGAGAAAATGAAATAACTAATGGCTAGTGGGTTCCTGTCCCAAAAGGGTTCACAATCTAAACGAGATGCAACTCCAGCAGAAGCCACTATAAAAAACATGGCTGGAATGAGGAGGGCCTGACCTAAGGAAGACCTAAGAAAAGCTGAGAGCATGTGGGGTAAAAACTCATGAATTTTACTTTGTGTGATTGCTGCCTTTTCAGTCTTTAGGATTTGATCATGTGTGTTAACATGTGTGCTAAGTTCTATTACCTTCTGTGATATTCAGGCATGCCTGTCTCCAGATGGTTACTATACTCGACCTAAACGCTAAAGACCTCTGTTGTCTTCCCTGTTAAAAATATACACTTATATTTTTCAGTTGGCCTGTCAATTGAATATTTGAAGGGTTGGTGAATAGATGAGAAAGAGTTGAAAGGATCACTGGTATATATTTTGTTACCTGTGTATATTTCGGTGAAATTGAAATTTTTGAGATGATTGAAATTTTGGAAATGATGAGCTGGGAATATGAGTGACCACTAGTCCTAATCTTGTGGCTCCAAAGTCTCTTCCATCTAACAAAACTTGTTTTGTATTGCCAGTAGTGAACCTACTGCTGCTTCCTCCCACCTTTACTGAATTTCACTAAACAAATCTCAGGAAAATTTTTTCAGGGAAAATATTGGAGTATTAGTGGTGAGTCAGAGGAAAATTAGTCCCTATGACCAGCTTGATAATAAGGAGTATTTATATTTAGTTATTTAACAAAGTTCACAAAGTGCTTTATAGAGAAAATCATATATTTCCTAATTTCCAAAAAGGTTAAAGCTTCACAATCTAAAAAGATGCGAAAGAGTACAGTTGAGATTGGAAAATTGTTTTCGAATTCCCATCAGGTGTTTGAGAAGAAACTCAACAATAAATACCATATTATTACTAATATTTACCAACTATTAAAAATATAATATTAATTACCAACTGATAAAGTTGATGAACTAAATTTTGGAACTTGTAGTTTTATTCATTTAAATGCCTCTTTAGAGACCCAATTTTTACTACTATTTGGTAATTTTAAAGACTGGTTGTGTTCCAAGAGTTCTGTGCATAATAAACAATATAGGTGTTTGAATTTTTTGAGAAGGTAGATTTGTGTGCTGAGCTTGGCTTTTCAGTTATTTCAGTTTCAAAATGAATGTGTTAATTTTGAGTTTCTGGCAGAAACAGTGGCAAGTGTACTTTGAAGACAAAATGAAAATTAGGGGTCAATTTGGACTCTCCATTTTCACTGTTATGTAAAATGAATTTGGAAAAAAAGAGGAAAAACAAACTGCACTTTAGATAGCAGAGGATATCAAAAGTCATGTCATGTTCACATGACCTGCATAGGCATTCATGTAGAGAGGCTATTTAATTGTTTATCGAAACAATGTTGAATTGGCCTGAATCTGAAGAATTTGGAAGGAATGCTCCCTAAATGGCACCCTGTTAAATCTTGACTACTACAAATCGTGAATACTAAAATACCTGACATGGGAAAAAGAATCCTGAAATGGATTGTTTTCCTTGGTATGTTATGCAGAAGATGTGTCTGCCCCAAATGACTACTGAATAAAATTACATAAGAGCAATTTAAAAAAAATTCAGAAAGCTGCTATTATGTTTGTCATTAACATAAATATATTAATTCTTTGTGTTTTTTTTCTGTTGAGATCATCAACTACAATTAGTCACAAAGGTTTGAATGCTGGCATTGAGCTCAGTGGGATTTGCTTCTACAGACCACGCACAGGGTAGCACAGTGACGAAATGGTCACATAACACCATATAATGTGCATTTGGTAGTCTTGCTGCATAGTATTACCTACTAGTGAAGTGTCCTTAATTGTGGCATTGTGGAGAATGCAGCACCATGTAGAAATTTAATCCAACAGCTTGCTACTGCTTGTTGTACTTGGTTTATCCTCTAGTCTTAACCATGCATGTATAGCAAACTGGATGTAGCCCACTAACCCCAAATTGTGGCCTGGTAGTTCTCTTATTTTGCCGTGCTAGGCAGGCATCAAAAGCCTTCAGTTTCTTTGGCTGATGATCTGTATTGAGCTGATGGATTCCAGGTTGTACATAGCCAATGTGAGCCCAGTAGTCTCTTTCTCACACATTCACATGCTAATACAGTAATTGTCAGAAGTATTGGGACCATTTCCATGAAGATTATTTTGAAGGCTTTTTCTGATCTAGTGTGTCTGATTGCCATTAACCAAGAGATGTCCATCCTGATCCGGTACTGATATCCCAGTGAACCATAGGGAATCATGGACTAGTGTGTGGATGGCAGAGTTCACAAAGAAGAAACAGACACCTGCACAAAGTGCTTCCCCCATTTCTGGTTGAGCAATCATTTTATTGATGATTCTGGCATCTGCCCATGTGGTTAAGCACTTGTTGTTGTGTCTGTTTGAGACTTTATTTAATATTCTAGCTCTTTCATGAAAACCACAGCCTAGTCTGTGGGTGTAGTATATTCAGTAGAAAAGTTTTTAGAATTCAGCAATAGTCTGGAGCTTTAATAAACTTGAGACATTGGCTAGTAAAATATACAGGGAAGTGATCAGGGATGACAAAAATAGCCCTAAAAGTAAGGATGTGGTATGACTTTGGTCGAAAATTTCAGACATACTCTAGAGTATCTAGTGTCTGTATTAAAGCTGTGTATCCTTCTCTCACAAAGGAATTCATTATGTGAAAACTAGTTTGTGTCCTGAAAATTTATGATTTTTACTATTCTCAACCCCCAAAGGATTGCCCAGTATATCAAAATATCTCTGTCACCACTATTGTAGATTCTCAAGTATACGTTTATCTCACAGATAAGACAAGAGCAGGTTTTGTGTCCAATAATGGAATTTTTCTAACCCTTGGATATCTACAATATTTCTGTGGATTCAGTGAGGGGGAAGAATACAGTCTAAGCTTTGGAAAGGTGTCAGCATGTGGAGGTGGCAATGACAGTTCTTTTCCTCCCTGATTTTTATTTGCTTCTTCCTCCTTTTCCTCCTCCTCCCCACAACCATAGGACAGCCAGTGTTTCTTTGGACACTACTGAAGTTCCAAGGGTATCCTTCAGGCTTACTCATTGCACTGAGTTAATTTATTTTTGGTAATGGCAGAGGAAGATATCTTTTGCCAGTAATTCTGACACCCAGACTTTCTACAGCTGTCAGGATGGCTGGTTGGGCCTTATTTCCCTGGCTGTAACTACTTTAACTGGTGTCAACAAAAGACTTTGCAACATACAATCTGGAACCCATGCGAGATGTTGGGGTATTTTATTTATTTTTACTGGGTACCAAAATGGAAGAGCAAATAAGTTGGAGCCCTATCGTAAGGGTTTAGCATGGGATGCAAAGTTTTGTACTAACTCTGTTGATAAAGCTTTTATGTTTGATAACAGTATCAGTTGTGGACCTATTGAAACCCCGTGTTCAGAGTTTAAAGTGTTTTGTCAGTTAATTCTGGAAAACATTCTTTTAGCGGAGAACAAAGTGTTCCTTTTAGACTCTTGACAGAGTCTGTGTCATGTTTGAGTATTCAAGGATCTCCACATTTATCAGATGTAGTTATTTACTTGTACCACCATAAATCCATTTCTGACATAGTGAAGCCAAAGAAATGCTATAAAAATTGAAGATAATTTCTCTTCCTCAGATGTTCCGATGAGAACAGGTCAACCAGTGCTAGATGGATAAAGAGGATCCTTTCAAAATTTTGGCACTCGTATTAACAGGGGAACATCAGTTCTATCCCAGATCAACTCAGCATTGCTTCCCTTCCAGTGGCAGGTTGCTGGCCATCTCCCTAGTCTCTTTTTTTGTGAGCCTCTTCAAGAGAATCACCATTGCCTCAATGTGCACTTTAAGCCATTTCAAGCATATCTTTATTGTTTAGAATTGAAAAATAAATCTTTTTCATATACACTGTGGATCAGCTATTTTTTAACCTTTTTCATCTCATGACACACTGACAGTGCATTAAATTTTCAAGGCACACCATTAGTTTTTTTTTTACCATTGACAAGGCACACCATGTTGCTGATATGGGGCTCAGATCTCCCAACTGCAATTGATCTCCAAACTCCCACTGCATACCCATGTGCCATTGCACAGTGGTTGAAAATTGCAGCTGCAGATACATATAAGCCAGCGTTTCTCAAAGTGGGGGTCAGGACCCCTTTGGGGGTCACCTAGAGGTTTCGTGGGGGTCACCTAAAGATCCCTGGTGCAGGAGGCCAGGTCAGGCTTGCCAGACCTCCGGCTGTAGCTGCGTGCGCACTGGGGCTGACTGACAGCCTCAGGGCCCAATCCTACACATGCCTACTCTGAAATAAATCCCATTGTGTTCAGTGTGTGCATAGAACACACATTTCATTTGTAACAATGAAAATGCATCCTGCATATTGGATATTTACATTACGATTTATAACGGTAGCAAAATTACAGTTATAAAGTAGCAACGAAAATAATTTTATGGTTGGGGGTCACCACAACATGAGGAATTTATAAAGGGGTCATGGCATTAGGAAGATTGAGAACCACTGCTATAAGCAGTGGTGGGCTTCAAGGGGTTCTCACAGGTTCTATAGAACCCTTTGCTAATGAGCCTGGTTCTGAGAACTGGTTACTAAAGGGACATAGAACCAGTTGTTACCGTAATTTAGGTTATTAGGACATAGAACCTGTTATTAATTTATTTGAATCCCACTACTTCCTATAAGGCAAGAAATTTCTGTCAATAAATCAAATAAATAAAGGACAATGCAGAGTCAATTAGAGGGCTATTAGTCTCCAGGGCAAATTCTCCTGGCAAGGTGCAGCTAAAGTTAATGTTTTATTCTCCTCCCGAGACAAGTGAAAGCCAGGGCTCAAGACTTCCTTTTAATTCAAGCAAGACTTGTTCTCTTTGTCCCATTTTGTAAATGTTTAGCAAAGGTCTGGTTTATTTTAAACACCAGGATGTAGTCCTCATTTTCAACCGAAGAAAAGTCCCAGGCTACAATTAATTTTGAGTAAATCTGGCTGTAACAACATGTAACTTCACTTTCATATGCTTATTCTTGTTCTGTTGTGAATTGTACTGCATACAGGTGTTTCTTGTTTCCCACTAGGGTTCCGTTCTGGAACCTCGCGTGGATAAAAAAAAAATCCATGGATAAGAAAACAATGGATAAATAGGGTTAAAGACTCACCTCCAGGTTTCTTGCTGCTTTTTTGCACCTAATGGAAAAAGGTACTGCCTCAATATCTGCAGGGGTTTGATTCTGAGACTGAAGAATGGAATGAATGCTTGCATGACTGCCTCTCTACAACAGTAGAAAAGCAGTTTTTAAAAAAACTGATTTGCAATGGCCATTTGTGTTGAGTCAAATACGTGAATAAAAAATCCATACAGGTTGGACCTGTAATCCCAAATTCTGTGCTACAAATTGTATGTTATATGTTAAGTCTCTGGCTTAACACACAATACATGTTAAAGGATTTGATTGTTTCTAGTGATATGTTGTTTACAGTGTATTTATTCTGATACTGTTTATCAAAAGGTTGTGAAGACCAGAATTAAAAAGGTTAATACCATGTTAACTTAGTTTATGAGCATAATCTGTTCTGGAAGCATGCTCGTAATCCAAAATGCTCATATATCAAAATGAGCATTCCCATAAGAAATAATGGAGACATAGAAAAATTGGTTTTAGCCATAATCACGGCTTGGAAGACTGGATGGTGGAGATGGACACATACTTCCCCCACCCACAAGCAGGGCAGCTGATTTCTCAGAAATCTCTGCATATCTTGCAAAACACTTGCAATCCAGGTCACACATAATCCGAGGTGCTGCTTAAGTTCCAAAATCATTTTTTTATCAAGTATTCAGAGATGGAAAAGACCACATCGGATGATTCTTCAGCTAATGTCAAAACTACTGTCCTGTTGGTGATAAATTAACTTATCTCTCTCAATGCTTTTCGTATTTCTGACAGGATGGAAATGTCTTCCTAGTCAGCTATGGATACAATAGACACAGCTTTGTTTGCAAATGGCAAGAGAACTCTTTAGGAATTTAGAAGGGGAAGTGATTTAAAGCTGCAGTTATAGCTGCCAGGGATCTCCAAACAGCCAGAAAATGCAATGGAAGAAAAATTGACAATTGCCCCTCTCTGGGTAGAGTGGCTATTCTAATGATACTGTTTTACGGCTGACAAACTGTGTGTCTCCCAGTACAGTGAAGATAGTCGGATTAAAAAAAAAGTAAGATGGATGTGCTGATTTGCTTAGCAGATATGGTAGATTGATTGTTTAATACCCTTTCTTCCAAGATCCACAAAACAGCTCATAAAATAACATTAAATATTCCTACCATTAAAACAATCAGACAAAATAGAGGTAACCTTAGCAGTACTCATAGTTTTAATACAGTTCTTGGTGTACATTAATCATCTTGGACTACAATCCTAAACACACTTTCCTGGGAGGAGGTCCCATTGACTATAATAGGACTTCTGAGTAGACGGGTTTAGAACCGCACTGTTGGTGAGGTAATAGAGTAGCAAGTGTATTGAGCGATGAATCAAGTCTTCCCCTGTTTAAAACCTGCCTCTGAATTCTGACTGGATTGTTTTTGGCCAACCACTTCCTTCCAGCCTCAACTACAGCGTGGAGATAATAAGGCCTATCAAGATATGATACTGTATGTACAAAGCACTTTTCACACCTGAAAAGCATGACCATCTGGCAGGACTCATTTTAGTTGCATCAGATGTACAGATATACATTATATTTTATCAAGACAGTTTACTCAGTTGAGTACTAAGGGAGTACTCAGTTCTAAGGGAGGAGTAGATGGAGAACCTTATATTAAACCACATTAGGTATACAGAACTTACTTCTCTGGTTGGATCTACCTTTCCTATGTGCACGGGGGGGGGATGATGCACAATGGGGGGTTGGCATATGGGGGAATTCTACTCCCACAATACGGGTACATTTTCTCTAGTTCTACCATATTAACAATATATTGTGACTACTGGACTTGAGGCTGTGGGTGGCACAAGTGGCTAAGACACTGTGCCTGTTAACCAGCAGGCCAGGGTTTGAGACCCGGATCGGCCCCACTAGACAGGGTGAGCTCCTGTCCTTAGCCCAGCTCTGCAACGCCAGCTGGAGCCAATCGTATTGGCTCTGCCTTTCCATTGGACTAATTCAGTGGCGTGGAGAGGGGGGATTTGCTGCTTGGGTAACAGCCTCTCCTTCATAACAATCCAACCCAGGCTTTCGTGCTTCACATGCAGCGTATGCAGCGCTGAGCACAATACCATAGTCTTCCAAGACTGATGGAGGCTTTCTTTTTTTCTGGACTTAAATACAGTGGCCCCTCACGTAACAAATTTAAATAGTTCCGGAGGCATGTTTGTTATGTGAAATGTTCTTTATGTGAAGCAGATTTTCCCAGAGGAAATAATGGAAACTCAGGTGATTGGTTCCACAACCCCAAAAAATATTCATATAAAAATATTAACTGCATGTAAAAATGATGACAAAACACTAGAATTGAATTCAAAACACGCATTCAATATACATGAGCCTATGACGTCTACTTAGGCTGCAATCCTAAAGACACTTTACTGGGAGTAAGCCCCATTTAACACAATGGGGCTTACATCTGGGTAGACATGGTTAGGCGGTTGTAATCAAAGATACTTTCCTGTGAGTAAGCCCCATTTAACACGATGGGGCTTACTTCTGGGTAGACATGGTTAGGAGGCTGCAATCAAAGACACTTAAGTGTCTCCCCACTTTCTCCTTCTCTTCATCCTGAGCCTCTCTCTCCCCTGCTCCCTTCTGGTTAGCCCTGAGCTGTTTCCCTCTTCTCCACTGCTCTTCTCTCTCTTTGCCCAGTGGACACGCGGCCACAGGAGGAAGAGTGCAAAAGTGTTGCTTTCGCTATGGGCAGGCGGACTTTGCAGCCCTGACGCTTTTTAAAAAGGCTGCTGGCCAGTGAGTCTGCCCCAACTGCCAATGAGTGTTTGTTACGTGAAGCAAATTCCTAGATAAATTTTTGTTACGTGGAACATACTTTACTTGAGGGCGCTTGTTATGTTAAGCACTGCTGTACTATACTTTCAGAGCACAATAGCTTTGTAAGATGATGATTATTTCTGTTATGCTTGTTTTTTTAAAGATATCTAGCATATTCTTATTTTTCTTTCTGTTTTTCTCTTGTTTTTGCTACAGGCCTTGAATAGAGGTATCGCAGCTGTCAAGGAAGATGCTGTAGAAATGCTAGCCAGCTATGGCTTGGCATACTCCCTCATGAAATTTTTCACGGGTCCAATGAGCGATTTCAAGAACGTGGGACTGGTGTTTGTCAACAGTAAAAGAGACAGAACCAAAGCAGTCTTGTGTATGGTTGTTGCAGGGGCTGTGGCTGCAATATTTCACACCTTGATAGGTAAGCCTTCTGTCCAATTGATATTGAAACTGTCCTTCTGCTTGTGTGACTAGTTAAGCTGTTTCTCGTTTCAAAAGTCTGCTTACTACACCTGTTTGAAGAAACAGGGAGAAAGGGTCTTTTAGCTTGATCTTTTTGCATCTTGACCTCGTCTCACGCAATACACCAGCAATTTTCAACCTCTCTCATCTCACAGCAAACTGACAAGTTGAGAAGGCTTCACAAAGCAAGCCTTCTGAAAGCACACCTAAGATTGTGAAGATACACCATCAGTTTTTGACAGTGGACAAGGCACACCACACTGATAGCAGGGGCTTGCATCCCTCAGTGGTCTTACTTAACAAATAGTCCTACCCACTAACTCCTTTGGCAGACCATCCATGGCACGCCAGCACAGCGACAGACAGTGGCTCCAACACACTCTTCATTGTGTGGCTTCTAAGCTTCCTGCTGCCCTATATCTCCAAGTACTCACATAATTAAAATTGCTGCATGACTGTCGTAGAGCTCAGTGGTTGACAGGATGTTATTTAGGACATGCAGCTGACCATTCTAAAAAGTTGGAGCTTGACAAACTATTACGGAGCAGAAGGGGGACAAAACAACCTCTAACTTCCATTTACTAGTAATGAGTATTTTTTGAATGGAAACAAAATAAACAGTGAGGATAGACAAAGAAGAACCTGAATTATGGCAGACAACAATTGCTGTAAAATAGCAGGGAATGACCAGAACCTTTTTTGGAATTAAATTTGCAAGGCCAGCTGATTCTGCGTGTAGATTTCCCAACGATCCAGAATTTCATTTTCAAGGTCATTTAACAGAGTAAAAGAATCTCCCCCCTCCACCAACTTTATACGTACCTAAGTGAAGCCCTGTCTAAACTCAAGAGACATTTTGAAAGATTAGGTCGATATACTTCAGTCCTTAAAATTGAGGTATGTTGTCAGCCTGCTTAACTCAACCCTGGTATTAAAGCTAAAACTGAAACTAAGACAATATCCCAGCCAAACCCACTGTTTTGCTGTTCTTGACTTTTGGTTTGCCCTAGGATTTGAGGCAGATTATAGTATTAAAACACTACAACAAAGTGTTTATTTAAGACTGAACAAATTACTATTGCAGTAGGTGCTGTCATGAGTTTGGTAACTATAGTTGACATCATTTCAGAGATTCCTTTCTAATCTTTCTGGCCACTGGCATTATGGAAGAGATCCCTTATACCTTGGTCACAGCAGTTGTACAGCTTTTCTGCTTCAAACCTTTGTAAATAATGTAGAAAACAGAGGAACACATAGCCTCCATCCTAAACTATCTGGAAATCTGAGATTGCCCCAGTATCGGAACAGCTGCTGCAGTGTCCTGTGTATAACTGGGCACTCACTGATGACTCCTTGGGTGAATGGGATTTTTGTCTCCTTACTCTAAGGGAAGTAGCCCCACAGTAGGGCTACTCAATTCTGCAACCGTTTGGGCTGCTGTAATATCAAGAGTCTCTGTGTCGGGCATAAGGCTTGACACAGAGGCTGTGAATCTGGCACAGCTGAGCACTCTCTTCCTACTCCACTCCTTGCTGTGGCACATCTCACTACCACCTCCACCCCAGAACACTTCTTCCCACTCCCTCCATTCACCTTTCCATACCTGGTGGTGCTCCACTCTACTGATGCTAGCCAACCGCTTGCTGGCACTGGGAAGTGTCGAGGGCCCTTAAATGCGTCTGGCCCTTTTTCAGGAGAGTGTTTTGTAGCCCCATAGCGACTGTCAGTTAACAGCAGAGTTCTTTCTAGAAAGAAAGAACTTCTTGCAGATCCTCTGGTAGGTGGTCTAGATGGCTGAGAACCCAATCCTGAGCCCTCAGCTGCTGGTGTGTTTCAGACAGCAGGCACTCAGTGCTGGCCTAGCACCCCAAAGCTAGCTCAGAACCATGTGGGGGAGAGAGGTGAGCCTGACATGGAGGCTCTTGATTCTCCAGCAGCCCAAAGATTGCAGCAGAATCGAGTAGCTCTATTGCCAGACAAACATCTTCACCCAAGGAGCTGCCAGCGGCAGTCTGATTGTCCACAGGATACTGCAGCAGTGTTTTTATGCAGCTCTGGGTAGCATAATATAGGGCTATGAGTCCCTGAAGAATTGGCCTTTCTTTGAACAAAATTTAAGCACATATGTGCATGTGCACATGCACAAACACGCACTCTGATAGTATAATGTAGAATCCAGTCCCATGTTTTGCTGTTCTGAGAGATTCTATGTATGCTGCAGCAGAAATGAAGATGAGCAGAACTGGATTCTCAGTCTGCATCCTCTTAGAATGATGCAAGCCACTTAACCTTATCGTTAAAATGTAACACTCTTAAGCTATGCATAATGAGATCTTAATGCTGTACAAGATATAATAAAGGTTGTTATTGGTGCCAAATGACAAATGCTTTCTAACAACTGACAAATAAGGTATCAGTGTTGATTTTCAGACCTGCCACCAAGACGACAGAAACATGCCTAGAAAATGCATCTTTTCTCCAGAAATCTCTTGAGTCGATATGGCAGCACTGGACTGAATTCATTTTCTTGATACGGCCTTGGAAAGCTAAAAATAGTATCCTACTCAGGATGACTTTCTTTTGGTGGTATGAGGTCACCAAGATTAAAAGTAATCCTCCCAAGAGTGAAATCAGAGGCTTTCTTAAGCAGCATGAGCTGCGAGTGGCACAAGTGGTTAAGTCACTGTGCCTGTTAACCAGCAGGCCAGGGTTCGAGACCCGGGTCGGCCCCACAAGACAGGGTGAGCTCCTGTCCTTAGCCCAGCTCTGCGATGCCAGCTGGATCCAATTGTATTGGCTCTGCCTTTCCATTGGACTAATTCAGTGGTGTGGAGAGGGGGGATTTGCTGCTTGGGTAGCAGCCCATCCTCCATAACAATCTAACCCAGGCTTTCGTGCTTCGTATGCAGCGCCGAGCGCGATACCATAGTCTTTCAAGACTGACGGAGGCCTGCTTTTTAAATGCAAAGGTTCCCCCATATAAAAAAGAAGGTTGTTAAGACTTTTGTTTAGAGTTAACAGATTAAGTTTGTCAAAGTGTGGGCACCATACAACAAGAAAAGTTTTATTCTGTAAGAGTATACAGGTGAGAACTGCAAGTCTTTGTAGCAACTTGAATTGTTTTCCTAGCTATCCAGCTTCATAAATTTAACTTTGTACAATAAAAAGCTTGCTCTGTGGCACAATCCAGTAAAAATATCTTGGTAGCCAGTCTCCCAGACCATTAATTAGATGGATGCTGCACTTAAGGATATCATTATTGAACAAAGAAGGCTGTTCCTGTAAAGCTAGGATTGTACAAGTATTGCTATTTGGGTTCAGCAGGATGAACAGCTGATTTTTTTATTGGTCAGTTGTCCATAGTTTTTGACTGGCTGTGATATTCAGCTTTGATTTAGATTGTCCCTAGCCAGCTCCTCTAGTCCTTTAACATCTATTGCAGAGGATTCAGGAGAAGGATCAGTCTTCCACATCAGTCTTGGATTTGAAGGGCCTCAGAAAAGCAAAGAGCCCTCTTGCTGTTTTGATGAAATGATTTCAACTCTTCCCAGGTCCAAGGGAAGGAATGGGCTCAGATTCCCTTTGTTGCTGGTATTGGTAGGCACTTCACCGCTTTGGACTTCTCTCACAGCATGGTATAAAGAGAACTGAAAATATTCTCTGAAAAATACTCTTGAGAAAATTAGAGGGGTTCTTGCTGCTTCCAAGTACCTGGCAAAAAGGTAGAATTGCTTTGCTACTCCCCTGGAATCTGTTATGTGTTCCTGAGGACTGGGAGAGGAGAGGGATCTGGTTTTCCTGCCTGGCACAAAGTGAGGGATGCTCGCATGGCTGGTTGTTCCAGAACATCATTCATGGTCACCACAGCAACCTTGACAACTAACTGCTTCTGTAGAACTCTGGTTGTGATACCAGCCTAAGTAGTACACAAAACATTTTAATGATGCTTGTATGTACGGTTTGCATTGAAGATCCAGAGCTGCTAGTATTTCCCAGGGAAAGAAAAACGTGTTTTTTGCATGTTGTGGTATGTCTCCACATTTGTAGCGCAGAGCAGTATGTAAATTCAAATGCTGCAACAGTTATGAACTCATAAAAATTTCTACTGCATAATGGATATAGATATTGTTTATGGGTAAATGCTTGAACCCAGCAGTTCCCAAACTCCTTAGGAGTTTTAGAACAGGGGTAAGTTTTGTTGGCGGCATTTATAAAAGTAGAAGCTCAACACTCAGGATCTTGCTGTTTTGGGGGACAAAGGAGGGTTCACTAGTTAGGAATGCTGGCCTGTGTGGGGTTCAGAGAACCTCCTGAGCTTTCCACAAAACTCTTGAAGCCTCAGAATAGTAAGAAGAGATTGGAAACCACTTCTGGATTGCGATCACTTAAAAAAACTATTCTGAGGCTTTGAAAGTAAGTTCCTCTGTCTTCAGTGGAGTTTGCTCTCAGATAAGTGCACAAAGTGCATAACTTCCAGTTAGGGCAACATAAGTCCCAGCATAAGTCACCTAGAGGTGTCACCAAAGTGCTGTAAGGCACTTCTGTCCCACTCCTGGGGGGTTGCCAGGGACTGCTCCACTCCACAGGCATATGCTGACTTAGCCACATCATCCTAGAAAGATATGCCAGACGAGTAGACCAGCCTAAATTTGTTAGGATTGTGCCCTTAGTCCAGTGGTCTGGGAACAGGTAAATTACCCCAAATGGGGTAAAAATGAAAATCCTGGGGGTAATGGACAGTCGTGCTGGTGTGCACACTCTTCCCCTTCTGAAAGCTTCAACGGAGATCACTAGCACTCTCCGTTGGAGCTTTCGGAAGGGGAAGAGTGTGCACGTATGTGCACAGTAATGTATTTTAAAATGGTTGCTGTGGCTGGCCAGACTTAGCCACACCGAGCTGCAGCAGCCTGAAACTACTCCCCAGTGTCCCCAAACACCATCCCCTGCCAAGGTAAGTAAGCCACTTACTTTATGTTTACTCAGAAGAAAACAACTTACTTTACTTTTACACCTGATTTTTAAAATGTAGGACAAAATGTAGGATGTCCTACATTTTTAAAAGTCCAGACTTTTGGGTGACCATTTCCTTCCTTTCAAATCAAGGGGGTAACATCGGCATACCTAAATATATTTTGGAGTAAAAGGTAAAAAAGTTCCCTGACCCCTGCCTTAGTCTGATAGCAGGGCAGTGTTGAGTGAAAAGCCATTGTGGTTTAGCAGTTGGAGTGGTAGACCAAGACTGGAGAGACGGATTCAAATCCCTCTTTATGACCTTGACTAGTCACAATTTCTTAACCTAACCTGCTTCATTATGTACCCCCAGCTGTGGGGGATACCCATATACAATGCCCAGAGCTTATTAAAAGCTGATGGCGTAGAAATGAAATTTAAATTGCTATCTCAAGTAGGTCTGCTATAGCATTACATTGGCATGTATAGAAATATTTTCAGTCCCCTCATGTTTATGTGTTTTTGTGTGTATGTGTGAGAAGGTGCTAAGAACATTCTTTATGCAAGAAATAAATGATTTTTAAAAATAATTTTATCTCTGCAGCATACAGCGATTTGGGCTACTACATTATTAACAAGTTGCATCATGTGGATGAATCTGTGGGAAGTAAAACGCGTAAGGCATTTCTTTATCTCGCAGCGTTTCCTTTTATGGATGCCATGGTGAGTCTGCAGCTTAGTGTGCATTTACTGACCTTGGTTTGGACACATGTGCATTTATGATCTTACACTGCAGGTTGATTTCTTTGTCTCAGTGGTGTACAAAGGTCATTTGGCACGTAGAGGCCATAATATTTTGGCACCCTCTCAAACAACGAAATCACTGATTCAAATATATTATTAAGAAGCCTCCATATAGCATCAGTTTCTTGCTATGAAATTCAGCATAGTTGGTTCTTCAGGGCTGGCACAGTTGTGGCAGGGGTGTGTGTGCTGCATTCTATGGTGGTGGGGCAGTCAGTGGGGCTTTCTCAAGGTATGGAATCATGTGTTCACTTACTATGAAACTGCATTGGATAAGTTGGATAAGATTGGTTCCTTCCAGCTCAATCCTAAGCGGGTCTACTCAAAAGTCCCACTTTGTTCAATGGGGCTTGCTCACAGTGGTGCATAGGATTATGGCTTCAATCTCTACAGTACACTACCGGTACTTCTTTCCTGTCTCATTTAATCTATTTATATAAAACAGAAAAGTTACTCACTGACTGACTCACTGACTCATCACCGCCCTGCCAAAACCGCTGGGCCTAGAAGCCTGAAATTTGGGGTGGGTGTTCCTTCCGTGACGGAGGGGTGCACTAAGAACCGGTTTTTGGAAATTCCGACCGGAAGGGGGTGAAAAGGGGCGCAACATGTTTTCCTCCCTATACTTTGCATTGGAGAATTGATGACTCATCAACATTCCGCCCCAACTGCTGGGCCTGAAGCATGGAATTCTGGGAGTTCCTTCTGTCACCTGAACTCCCACCAAGAACCATCTGGAGAAATTAACCCTTCAGGGGCTGAAAAGGGGTCAACGTGTTTTTGTCCTATACTTAACATGGGAGACTGACCAACATCCAGCCAATTTGGTCGTCGGTGCCCGGTGCACCGGGGGGGGGGGCTGTTGTTCAGAGGAAGAGGTTGCACTGGCGGGGATGATGCGCATGGGGGTAAGTTGTGCATGGGTAAGTTGCGCATGGGAGACTGATGCAGATGGGTGATGTTGCATATGAGGAGTTCAGGCACATGGAGGGATGATGCACATGAGGGAAGTTGCGCATGGGGGAAGTTGCGCATGGGATGTTGATGCGCCCTGGGGGGATGGCATATGGCAAAATGTTACTCCCACAACGCGGGTACACTTTTCGCTAGTAACCTATAAAATCATACAGATTTTGCATACAGTATGCAGACATCAAGTAACCAAGTATCTTATCAACTATTCAAAGATGTCAGATACACAGCAACACCCTTCAGCCTTCACAACAAAAACATTTATAAATAGAAGTAAATTTCTCCAAATTACAAATTTGTTAGCATATTTTTTTGTAAACTTAAGCCTTCTGTCAAAGATCTGAGTGCAAGAAAAAAGGGAGAAAAATATTTTGAACAGAAATAATACAAATTATTTTAAGTTGCACAGAAGGAAGAAAAAAGAGAGAGGGAAAATGCTTTAAAAGTAGATCTCCTCTTGGACTACTGTACAATAAAACACGTCTATCTCTATTTTTTGGACCTAGCCATATTCCTGTCATCACTAGCCATCGTCACTTTTTTTTCTTTCCCCAAGAATGAGTTGCAACCTACAATAAGAAGCCCGCAGTTAATTTTGCAATCAGGGTTAAGAGAAGTTTTGCCCTCAGCTTTATTTGAATGAAATTCAAGCTACCCCCTGATCCTAGCTACACTTCCCTGGGAGTAAGCCACATTGTCTCTAAGGGGACTTGCTGGGCTGTACATGCCAAGTTCGCTCTGGTGCTGGAAGGAACTGGTCACGTGCAGTGTGTTGGTGGGCTACACATGTCTAATTTGCTCCTGAGCTGGCAGGATTTACCTGGCAGAGGCAGCAGGACTTCAGCCTCTGCTCCCAGCATGTCCCAGCTGCCAACACACCATGGATTGGCTCTGGTCCGCAGACTCAGGATTGCAGACCTTTACATACACTGGGGAGTCACAATACTGTAGTGTGAATAGTACTGGTTTACATGGCCACAGGGCCATTCCCCTGAACACCCTCTCTTTTCAAACTATGTTCAGTTACATGATAATCAAAGTTAAAAGGTATCTGTATGTGTGAGTCTCACATCAACTTCATTGTTCCACCTTTTTTAGGCTTGGACCCATGCTGGAATTCTTTTGAAACACAAATACAGTTTTCTGGTGGGATGTGCCTCCATCTCAGATGTCATTGCTCAGGTAAGGATTCACACTTATCATAACCATGATTTCTACATTGTGAGCCCAGCTAAATCTATATCATAACCATGCTTGAAACATGGAGAGTTTGCAAAGTTTATGCAGATGTAGGATCTCCCGGTGGTAGGTAGAAATCCATTCTCATCTTTTGGAGTAGCATTCAATATATTTAAAATGTTGGACTTTGGGTGCTTCCCATTGGAAAGAGAAAGGTGGGATTTATCAATTGTCTTTTAATTTTACTAATTTTATGGCTGATGATACTGTATATGTACTTGCCATTTACTATGATTGTTAATTTTTGTGGATTTATTTTTTATGTTCAGTTTGACCAAATATTTATAATGATGACTAGCAAAAAGCGTACCCGCGTTGCTGGTGTAACATTTTCCCCTATGCCATCCCCCCATGGCACAGAAATACCCCGTGTGCATCATCCCCCATGCGCATCATCCCCCATGCGCATCATCCGCCAATGCGCAACTTCCCCCCGCGAAACTTCCCCTCATGCGCAACTTTCCCCATGTGCATCATCTGCCAATGCGCAACTTTCCCCCATGCGCAACTTTCCCCCATGCACAACATCCCCCCATACGCATCATCCCCCATGTCCAACTTCCACCCATACGCAACTTTCCCATGCACATCATCCGCCGATGCGCAACTTTCCCCCATGCGCAACTTCCCCCATATGCATCAAACCCCATGCGCAACTTTCTCCATGCGCAACTTTCTCCATGCGCAACTTTCCCCCGTGCGCAACTTTCCCCCATGCGCAACTTTCCTCTATGCGCAACTTCCTCCCATGTGCAATTTCCCCCCTGCGCAACTTCCTCCCATGTGCAACTTCCCCCCTGCGCAACTTTCCTACATGCGCAATTTCCCCCATGCACAATTTCCCCCCATGCGCAGCATCCTCGCCAGCGCAACCTCTTCCTCTGAACAACATCCCCCACTGCACCAGGCACTGAGCTCCCAATTGGCTGGATGTTGTTCAGTCTCCCATGTTAAGTATAGGACAGAAACCCGTTGCCCCCTTTTCAGCCCCTGAAGGGTTAAATGTCTCCAGATGGTTCTTGGTGGGAGTTCAGGTGACAGAAGGAACTCCCAGAATTCCATGCTTCAGGCCCAGCAGTTGGGGCAGAATGTTGCAGAGTCAGCAATTCTCAATGCAAAGTATAGGGAGGAAAACGCATTGCGCCCCTTTTCACCCCCTTCCTGTTGGAATTTCCAAAAACCGGTTCTTAGTGCACCCCTCAGTCACGGAAGGAACACCCACCCCAAATTTCACGCTTATAGGCCCACCGGTTTTGGCAGGGCAGTGATGAGTGAGTGAGTGAGTGAGTGAGTCAATGAGTGAGTCAGTCAGTGAGTGACTTTTCTCTTTTATATATATATATATATATATATATATATATAGATGAACACAGGTAGCATTTGACTTCCAGCTTTGTCTTAATTTAATTCTACAAAGCAGTAGTTCACAAACAGGGACTCACCTTATACTGAGTTTTTTGAATGACAGTTGGTGAGGAACCACCGGAAAGTGATCTCATTAATCTGGAAGAGATATAATGGCAAGTTATGACAAAATTACGGTAATTTAGGCTTCAAACCTAAGCTGCAATCCCTTGAAGGTCCCATTACACAGCGCACATTTGATGTACCTCAGAATTTAAATATTTCAGCACAGAAGTCATAGCAGAAAGATATGGGTCCTCCAATCTCACAACCCTTTCCAGCATCTTATCTTCCCACCTCCTCAGGGCACTGCACCATGCTTTTCCTCCATTGGAAGCCCATCCTGCCCAGCAGATCTGTACCATGTATTTTCAATTCTTTTCAAACTATGATAAGATTCATGGTAATGAAATTATGCTACGTTTCAAGATAATTTCAGTACTGTATTTTCAATGGCGGCTGAACTAGGTGTTACTTGACCCATCTCAGATTGGCTCATGATCAACCCACAGTTTGCGAAACACTGCTTTACAGTTTATTCCTCTTCCCTTTCTCCTGGCTTTCTTTTCCTCTCGCTCTGTTAGTTCAAATGTTTGTTAGGCACAAATGTCACTTAGGTTGGTTAATGGAATGACGGGAAGGAGCTTGCAATGGGAAGGGGCAATGCAATTAAGAGGACTGTAGCTTCCAAGTTGTGAGAAGTTCTAGTTCCTTTTTACTGTGCATTGGTTAGACTTCACCTTGACTACTGTGTTCAGTTCTGGGCACCTCACTTTAAGAAAGATGCAGCCGAACTGGAGCAAGTCCAGAGGAGAGCGACAAGAATGATTAGTGAGATGGAAGGGAAGGCCTACAAGGGAAGGTTGGGGGAACTTGGGATGTTCAGCCTGGAGAAGAGGAGGCTGAGGGGAGACATGATTGCCCTCTTCAGATACCTGAAGGGCTGTCATAGGGAGGAAGGGGCTCATTTGTTCATAGCTGCTTCTGAAAGCAGAACTAGAACCAATGGGTACAAACTGCAAGAGAGGAGATTCTGGCTGGATATCAGGAAAAAATTCCTGATGGTAAGGGTGGTTCAGCAGTGGAAAGATTGCCAAAGAAGGTGGTGGACTCTCCCTCACTGGGGATCTTCAAGCAGAGGCTCGACGACCACTTGTTGGGAATGCTCTTGGTGGATTTCCGGCAGAGAGTTGGACTAGATGACCTACTAGGTCCCTTCCAACTCTAGGATTCTGTGATTCTATGGAAACAGAAATTGGATGTTCTTCCTCTTGCATGGCCAAAAATGCCTTTTGCTTTTGCCAAATATTTCTGGATCCTGTCCTTCATGCAAAGTCAAGCCAAAGGCAGTGGAAACTATTCTGAGACTATGCTACAGGGAAACATTGCCACAATTTTCATCTAAGTGATCTTGAAAAAGTTCTCATTTCTGGTAAAATTTCAGAAGACCATATTGTAAAAGCAGAATTACTCCCACTATAACTTTAGCCAATGTACTTCCCTGAAACTATTGCATTTTCTTCTTAGCGTTCCAAATCAACAATCTCTGTCCTTACCACTCTGGTACTAGTGACCCAGTGAATTTTTGCAGATATTAGCAGGCACACTAAATATAGATACAAGGAGAAATGGAGCCCATGTAACTGTAGACAAATGGGTAGGATTTCACGCCCCAACTCAGTTAAAGTGGTTCAGTCCAGTGGCTCAGAAATCCAGCTTTGCCTGTTTTCCTTGTTCATCCACTAAGAATGGCTTAACCTATTTCTACCAGGTCCTCAACTGTACACGTTTGGTCACTGATGTGTATATACAGTTCTGGGCAGAAATGGATTAAATTGATCAGGCCTTCTGTGATAAGTTATATTAGTTTTTTATCATCTTCTCTCAAGCAGTGGTTTTTTTTAAAAGAAGGAATGTTATTGTTCACACATTCAGTGAAAGCAGCTGAATAAGGGAGATCTGTCAATTTGTCAGAATTCCTTAAATACAAAAGAATACTTTACAACTCCCATTCTCCATATTTTAAACTCATTTGTTTAAAGTATTTAAGAAACAATTTTTTCGTTTCACAATATGATTCATTTGTTGACTAAAGTTTAGGTTTCAAAGAAAATTATTTGTATGAAAAAATGTGAGTTTTTCCCCCATAACTGATCAAATATCAGTGGAATGTACTACAGTATGGTTTAGTAACTTGCTAGATTGCCTTTCAGTGGTGGGCTTCAGGGGGTTCTCACAGGTTCTATAGAACTCTCTGCTAATGAGTGCCTGGTTCTGAGAACCAGTTACTAATGGGACATAGAACCTGTTGTTCTATGGACATAGAACCTGTTGTTATTTCAATCCCACCACTGGCCTTAGTCCCTGTCTTTCAACTCCTAATCTGTAAAGTGAGCACAGCAACTTGAACCTGTCCTACAGGGTTGTTGTATGGCTTACTGAAATCAGCTTCGTGAAGCATTAGGCGCTTTATAAAGCAGCATTATTTATTAAAAACAAGTTTCAATCTTGACTTTTAGTTCCTCTTTAAGGAACTATGTCTCTTTGAAACACATAAAACACACTTAGGTATTTTATGAAATACATAAAACACACTTAACAATCAAGAACACTTAAAAACAGAATAAAACATGAAGTAAAAAATGGAGTGAACATGAAGTTTAAAAATGGAGATTTTAAAAGAGGTGAGTGGTGCAGTCGATTAAAAAAGTTAAAGTTTCTAAAATAAAATGCAGAAGCCAATTATGGTAGTTAAAAGCCAAGCTGAGTACAGTACAATTATTTTGGGCCATTCCCAAATAAACTGACTGTAGGTCAGTCTCAGGTGACCTAAAACTGTGTATATACATTTCCATATTTTGTATGGTTAGACCACATATTACTGTATTTGGCAGAGGTCTTGTATATTTGGTCTTTATTTTTAACAGCTACATCAATTGTTTTTAGAAATAAAAGGTTTTAAGGCTCCACTTGAAGCTCTATATTGAGGGAGCTTTCCTAAGTTCTATGGGGAGGGAGTTCCAAAGCTGGGGTGCCACCACTGAGAAGGCCCTATCTCTGGCCGTCACACCTCTCACATCTCTAAGTGGCGGCACAGTCAGTAGGGCCCCCTCAGATGATCTTAGGTGACGGGTCGGATTGTACAGAAGAAGGCGGTCCCTCAGATACCCTGGACCCAAGCCATTTAGGGCTTTAAAGGTCAGGACCAGCAGTTTGAATTCAGCCTGGAAACGAATGGGCAGCCAGCGTAGTCACTGAAGCAGTGGCCCAACAGAGTCGAACCGACGAGCCCCAGCAACCACACGGGCTGCCGCATTCTGGACTAGTTGAAGCTTCTGGACCGTCTTCAGAGGCAGCCCCACGTAGAGTGCATTACAATAATCCAGTCTTGATGTCACTAAGGCATGGGTCACCGTGGCCAGATCCGAGCGACTCGGGTATGGTTGCAGCTGGCGGGTCAGCCGAAGCTGAGCAAAGGCTCCCCTGGCCACAGCCACCACCTGGGACTCCAGGAGCAGCTGCGAATCCAGGAGAACCCCCAAGCTGCGAACCTGCTCCTTCAGAGGGAGTGCAACCCCTTCCAGAACAGGATGATATTCCAATACCTGAGTCGAGGCCTTCCGGACCAGGAGAACCTCTGTCTTATCAGGATTTAATCTCAGCTTGTTCACCTTCATCCAGTCCCCCACTGCCTCCAGACAACGATTCAGGACTTCAACCGCCTCCTTGGACTCAGGAGGAAAGGAGAGATAGAGCTGGGTGTCATCGGCGTACTGATGACACCTCACTCCAGTCAGCTCAGGCAGAGAGACTGTTGGGCAGTCAAATTATCCTACTCTATGTGTAATATCCTACTATCAAATTATCCTACTCTCTGTGCCTTAGGGCTAAATCCATAGCAGTTACGGGTCCACGCAGTTACATCATCTTCTAGTGTTATCTTATGGAAAGTCATTTTAACTCCTTCAGAGCAAAGGGCTTAATTTCACTTTAGGATATAGGCCTTAGACTACAATCCTAATCCGCAATTAGGCCGGCCTAAACCTCAGCACTACTTCTATGCTGGCCTGGTGGTGTCACAAAACTTTTGAAAGTACTTCTGCGCCACTCCTGAGGGAGGTAGGCCAGTGCTCAAACATGCACTTGCCTCCCTACATCAACCAATAAATTGTGCCAGCCTAGGTTTAGTTTGTAATTTAAATGCACTCTTAGTTTGTCATTTAAATAAGTGCTTGACATGGAATTTTTTTTCTTTTTTGAAGTCTCAGAAGTTTTTAGTTTTGCAAAGTGTTGCAAGTGACAGATGAGAAGTGTTATTAGATTGTATGAGAACATTGTCAGCTGAATCGTCTCTTTCCTACATTCTTTCCCACTCTTTGCCTAAAGTTTCACATTTCCCTCCTATTGCTCACAAGGTAACTTTTATTTGTATGCTCCCTTCGCAAGTATGTTCTTTCAGTTAGCTTCCCAGCAATTTTTATTTTGTTCATTTCAGGAACACTGCCAAGGTGCTTAAATTTTTGGGGGTGGGGGGGCCTTGCATCTTCCAATGGCCCTATATTAATCAGTGCCTCTTCCACAAACTCCCACAACACACCTGCACATCATTCATGGCACACCAACTGGTTGAAATGGTTGAACCAAATATCACAACCCACTGACTGAAAATATATACCAGCCCATTGGTATGTTAATGCCATAGCTCCTGGGGTGAAGGATCTTTACACCTTCCCTTAATTGTTGTCTTCGCATCTTTGCCCCAGTTGAATTAAAACGTGACTTCTCATGATAGGTTTATCTTGAATAAAAGGTTGATAAGTTGGCCATAAGTTTCAGTTTGCCTTTTTTTAAATACTAAGAGCCCAATCCTATCCAACTTTCAAGCATCCATGCAGCCGCAATGTAGCCCTGAAGAAGGGAACAAATGTGGCTCTGTGCCTACCTCATCACCACAGGATGCCTGCATGCTGCATTGGCATAGCTACATCGGCACTGAAAAATTGGTTAGGATTGGTTTCTAAATAAGGCTTTTAAGAACAATTAGTGCCAAAATTCTCTGTCCAATAAATTGACCGTCATAAGTTCTCTACCAACTTGTGTGAAGGGTGTAAGTTGGTCACACATGCTACAGGCATTGGGAATGCTTACAGTTTAGCCCATCAGTTATGTCTGATCTCAACTTTTTAGCATTCACCACTTTGAAAAACAATAAATGTGTGATGTTCTAAACACTATTGCTGCACCTGAATTGTCTTCTGATTACTGTACTTTTCTGAAGGGATCTGTTTTAATACTTTTTCCTTTGCTTTTTCTGACAGGTTGTTTTTGTAGCCATTCTGCTCCACAGCCATTTGGAATGTAAAGAGCCTCTCCTCATCCCCATATTGTCCTTGTACATGGGAGCACTTGTTCGATGTACCACTTTATGTCTGGGTTACTACCGAAACATCCATGATCTTATTCCTGACAGTAGTGGACCAGAAATGGGGGTATGTCTTGATGCATTAGTAAATCTCACTGTCGGATTATATAACAATACATCAGCTGTGCAAACAAAGCCACAGACTTACTAGTGCAATGGTTCTCAAACTTTTTAGCATCAGGATTCACTTTTTAAAAAGACATTCTATCCAGCAACCACTGGAAGTGGTGCCATGGCTGGAAACATCATCAATTAAAATAAATAAAAATAAACAATAAGGGGGAGCCAGTCTTGTTCCACCAAGTAAATTTTCTCTGTAGCACATCTGCAATAACACTCTTTCCACCCACCTCCCACAAAAAATCAGTTTTTCAGACCTACCCAGTGCCCACTTCAATTTACACCACATCACTATCACAAAACACTCAACTATTCAAGTCTAAAAAAGAAAAAGAATTCACATCAGTGGAAGTCTGTTTAATTTGAGTGGGAGTTGCCCTCTGGATCCTTTGAGATCCACTTTCATCAGATGAAGACCATTCTGGTGACCTTGTATTCCTCTCTGCCTGACTTGACCACAAACCAAGGCATGGTTGCTTATTCAAGAGTAAATGCAACCATGTAGCTGGCTTAGTTTCACTTTCTGTAGTTCCTTTCCACTGGATTAAGGCATGTTCACTGACTCATGTTCACTGATGTGAAATTGCTCTGTTTCACTTTTCATAAGGCTCCATGCATTTGTCTTCACTAGCTGTTTGTAAGTAGTGTTGTAAACCACCAGTTTACTTGACCCATAGTTTGAGAAACCCTGTACTAGCCCGTTTAAAAATGTTACTATCCTAATATCATCATAGTTCACATACCCACATAAACTTAATGCAAATCACTTGTCTGATTGAAAAAAATCTGAATGAAAAAAGAACAAATCATCAGCTTTCAGAAGCTTCCCTGTCTGATTGCCTGGCAAGTATTAAGTGTAATAAAACCACAATTCAGTACTTATTTCTTTGCAGATCTCAGTACTGTATAAATGATTTTTCCTACTTACACCATACTATTAATGTGTCTTGAATATGGTAATTAAGATAATGTCTTAATATTTTTTTGCAAAATGTCTTCACTGTCACTCTCTCATTGTCACTCTATGATGTGATCACACTTGTCATCATAGTCAATGCCCTCTTTTCTCACAGCATTGTCTTTGTCATGGTTGTATTGAATGTTATAATTTTCCAGTAGTTCTGCTCCATGCTGATCACATCCAGCAGAAATTTATATAGACAATATATGTGGAGAACTAATAGTCGTCGTCCACGAAAAGCCACTAAAATCCAGATACTGTAGTCTCTCACAGAAAACTGTATCAAAATACCAATACTTCTTTAAATAAGTTACCGCAGTTAATCATTGGGGGATAATATCTTTTACTTAGCATTAGAAAACTTATCTCCTGAACTGTCCACTGCAGTTATAATCCAGATCTAATAGTTACATTGTTAGGAATCAGTATTTTGTATTTCTCTACTCACTTCTAATATATCTCTAGACCATGAGAAATAACAGCCCAATCCAGAGCAACTAATCTGTCCACATAAGAGCCCTTAGGCTGCCCTATCTAACACTAGGTTGGAGCAACTGCAAGATGCTCCAGCCCAGTTACTCTGAAGGAGGCTTAGGGCAGAGCAAGGCAAGATAGGGTGCCCTAAGAGAGGTGGACCTGCTCTGCCCTAACTGGGGCAGCCTAAGCAGCTCAGGAGAGGCAAGTTGAGAGCATGTTTAGCATTGCCTAGGGCAGAGCAGTTACTCTGAATCCAGAGCCTGTTTCCAAGGCAGAAATGCCCTCTTCCAGCCCTCAGAGTTATACCACCTCAGGAGCAGGTATAGTAATGAGTAGACCCATAGGGGTCCATGATAAGGCCCGAGTAAGAATGGCAGTGCTGACCAAAAATCTGAGTTCTTGGCCAGCCTAGCTGCAACCCCTTCCTCTCAGCCTCAGGATATGGAACAAACTACGGCTGCCCACAAACCTCAGGATACAGCAGGCCACTCCAAGAAGCCCCTTGTATTCACTGTAGAATGTACTGGCATCTCATCAGGGACTCCTTATAAGGCAGGCACCCAGTGGCATCTCCAGACTAGTGCGGCTGGTGTGGGCTGCATTGGGGATGCGCTCCGTATGGGGTGATGTGCCGGAGGAGTTTGACTGTCCTTTGGCAGGCCCCGGGCGTCAGCACACCCATTCAGGCCTGCTCCAAGGCGGAAAATCAGCCAGAAGCTGACACTTGTCTGAGGAGCTGGCCTGAACGGCCATCTGAGATGCACTGCGCAGAAACACACTGAGCATGCCGAACAGCTTCAGAGGAGACTTCCTTAGAGCAGAGAAAGTCCACGCCTCTGCACAGCCATTTGGCCTCACTCAGGAGGCGGAGCGGCAGCCGAATGGCTTCAGAAAGAGTACTGCACAGGCACCAATTCTGACGCCTGCACAGTCTCCCCCAAAGCCAAAAGGCTTCAGAAAAGTACTGCGCAGGTGTCAGAGATGGTGCCTGCGCAGTACTCTTTCTGAAGCCAGTTGGCTTCAGAAACAACTGCGCAGGTGCCAACTTTGGTGACTGTGCAGTCCAGGTGGGGGGGGGGGGCACGCATCCCAGGGATGACGCACAGACTTCCGCACCAGGTGATGTGCAGAGTCATGTCACCATTGTAGGCACCACAGCTGTTCCTTGTTCAGTGTGATCTGAGGGGTGTCTCCTCAGGAGCAAGTCTTCCCCTTGTGTCAATTACTTAGCATGCTCTGGAGCAGTTAGGGCAGCCCAGGCTTCCTGACTCTCTGGATTCAGCATAACTTTCTGCTCTGGATACAGAATAGTTAGGAGAGTGCAGTTAGGTCAGAGCAGGCTGAATTTGCTCTGGATTGCAGCCTAAATCATTTAGCTGTTTTGTTAAATAGTGTTCTGATATTCTGGCTTTTTTCGGTCACCTCCTTTCCTTCAGGGAGATGCTACAATAAGAAAGATGCTCACCTTCTGGTGGCCTTTGGCATTGATTTTGGCCACTCAAAGGATCAGCCGGCCTATTGTCAACCTCTTTGTGTCTCGGGATCTGGGTGGCAGTTCAGCAGCCACTGAGGTATGTGCCTCTTTGGGAAATTCTGTATTGTATGGGAAAGCTAAATGAACTTGGTTTTAGAGGTATATGTGTGAGACTTTCCATCTTTCCTCCAGTTGTTTAAAACTATTCTGTTAAGATCTGACACTTTCCCCATGATATCAAAAGACCTTCAGAATTTTGCATGAAATTGCATCTGCACCTGAGCTTCTGCATTGCCACTTCTATAACTGTAGCATGGGTAAATAAGGACCCTCTATAGCACTACTCATTGCTCTTCTCTGAGCTATTTTTTAAACCAAAAATGACCTTGACAGACTGTTGCCAGAATGGAAAAGAAAAGCTGCTTAACCTTATCTTCTCCCCATTGTTTTTAAGCTGAGAGCCATTTTCTTCAAGCTTCTTTTCCCCCCATGTTTTTCAATATGGATGGAAAATGGCTTGAGTAATGTAATTCCTGAGTGGGCAAACTTTTTGGACAACTTGCCTCACTTGATATCTTTTACTTCACTGAAGTACAGCTTCTGAAGCCGCTTTTCATTAAAATCCAAAAAACAAAAAAACAGAGTATGAGAAAAGACATGGTGCAATCCTATGCATGTCAAGCCAGAATTCAGTGGGACTTATTCCCAGGTAAATGTGTATAGGTTTCCAGCCTTTGTGTTATATCAAATTGAGCCTAAGCCACTGCTACTGTATGTGCTCAGTTTTTCAGATTAGGTAGAAAACCATCTCCACCTGCTGGTGCCACTTTCACCTTGAACTGTGCCCATATAAAAGCCATAAAACCATCTTCTATCTTTAAGGCTTCCTCCATCCACCATTCTATAGTAATTGATTTGCCATTATAGGTATTTCCCACTTTCAGCTATCCGTTCATTTAAGTTATACCCAGAAGTCAATGCATATGCTACTCTTTCAACCTCTCTCTGCTGCTTTAAAGGCTAACATTGCCCTCCCCATGTTAATTTACATATGACACGGTGTTTTAAATTGTTTAGAGGGGTGGGAGTGTGTGTGTGTGTGTGTGTGTGTGTGTGTGAGAGAGAGAGAGAGAGAGAGAGAGAGAGAGTATACACCAGGTTTAGCTCTGGGCCTATATCCATTCTTGATGACATTAGTAAGAGTCCATTGCAGAAATCTTTATGTGACAACAAGAATTTGCAAAATAAAAAGGGCATTTCACTTTGGCAGCTTAAAAAAAACAACATTGGAAGCAACATTATTTAAACTCAAAAAAGACCAGGTTTCACTTTTCAATCATTTCCACTTTTCACCCCAGAGTGAGAAGGGGATGCCTGCATTTGGTGCTGTGTAAGCTACTGTGGGAGCCTTGTTGACATGTGCTTTAAAAAAAAATAAAAGTTGCTGAATCACTGGTGTCAGACAGTCCTTTTAGTAGTGTTATGTTTCTCATAACAATGTTCCCATTAACTGAATTGCCCTTGTGTTATATGTAATTGCCTATAATTTTAAAGCAGCATGAGTGGGAGGAATAATAGGACCATGTTATTTAGCTGAATCCCAGAGTTATGCATCTGGAAATACTTTTAACTGCACAGCTAGCTTTTTTTTCGCCTGAATGTTTGTGCAATTAATATTTTAAGTATACCACTTTAACGTGGTGTTAGTTGCTAAGTGCAAAGAATGCATTCACTGGAAAGCAAATGCTTCTCATATTATCAGCTGATAGCTGACTTCATTAGTGCCCATTGTTCATTTGTTCTGTTCGCTTCCGTTTCTGAAAGCACCGTTGCTGAAAGAGAAAACGCTGGCAGCACCAGCAATTGGAGGATCTTGCCAGCCCACAAAGCTGAGCGTATTGCACATTTCTGTGCATGGTGCTTAATCTTGGCAGTAAAAGAAAGGAACGGCATCTATGAAGGATAGCTAGCTTTCTGCATTTTTTTCAGTTTTGCTGAGCTTAGGCTTGGCCAACTATAGATGTGATGCTTCTGATCTCCAAAACGTGTAACACTGCCTTGTGCGCTCTCTTTTCCCATACCCTACAAATTCCCTCTACCTTTGTTTTTGGAAGTTTCCATAATGTGTATGCCAACCATGATTAGCTTTTGCCAGGATTTGCAAACAAACTGCATTTGCAAACCAAACTTTGGTTTGATCCTAACCACAATTAATTACAAATGTTTGATGTAGATAGAGAAGTAGATCTGAAACTGTTTTAGGGGCGAACAGAGAATTCAGAGCAGATCTCTGAATGGCTTGCAGTTGATTAGTATGGCTCCTAATGTAACAATAGAAACATCAAAGTGTTTTTCCATCTTATTAAATTAGGTGGTTCTAACAAGAAAGTATCAGGAGTATATTTTGTGGCCTAAGAGATTGTGGGCTCAATTTTTGAAATAAAACTAAATTTGTAGCCTAAGCATATACAAAAAGGCATGCTGGTCTTCAAAGTGTGGTTTGGGACCCCCTTGAGGGGGTCCCTTGAGCAGATAAGGAGCTCAAGAGAGTGTGAGATCCACCCTCTTGGAATCTGACACTGGGCTTACCTGGGAGTAAGTCTCATTGAATACAATTGGATTTACTTCTGAGTAAACATAGAGGAGCATCCCAGTAAGTTTGACAAGGGTTTCCAGATGTATTTTTAAATTTGAAAGGGGGTCCCATGCTGAAATGCCTGAATACCACTGCCTTAGATTAAAGCCTACCTATCCAAGCCACTTCTAGCTCTAGAACATGGACTTCAGATTAGTGGTGAGAAATATAAAACCCACAAGCCTGAAGTTTGCTCTTTATTCGTCTTGGTTATCTGAGATTTTTCCCTTCTTTCTGGCTTCATTAGAGCCTTCCTGAAAAGTACAAACTCTCTAGCGTTTTGTCCCTATTTGCATATTTGACCATATAAAATGCTGCTGCTATAAATCTGATAAGGGTTATCTGACTTATCAGGATGTTGTTGACTGATTGTTTATGTGCCGCAAGAGTGAAGGCATACCCAGCAGAGAGGTATACTATTAACTGTATTTACAGTTCAGAGTAGTTTAAGACAATCCGGGTCATACACATTAAATCAAATCCATCGCTCTAAATCACCTCAGAGCTTATCAGTAACTAACACAGAGCTTCTAAGCTCATTTCTGCTCTGATCAACAGCTGAGCTCCAACTGCCAAAATCAAACTCCAACTGCCACCAGCGGACAAAACCCAGCTGTCAGTTTCAAATCTGAAAGTTTAATTCACCTAGAACCAACTGTTAGATTCAGAATTCTAACATGTCTGTTGAGTAAAGGGTGAGTATAATGAGCTTCCCTGAAGATCTGATCTGTAATTTTCCTTCTTTTTTCTCCTACCTTAGGCAGTGGCAATTCTGACAGCTACATATCCCGTGGGGCACATGCCATATGGTTGGTTGACAGAGATTCGAGCTGTTTATCCTGCTTTTGACAAGGTGAGCTTGTTTTTTTGTGAGGAGAGCAAACCTTTAGCTTCTCTTTTAAATGTCTCTCTGCCAATCTGAGTACTTACAGGAGTGTGAAGCCTACACAAAAATGAGGTGGGGGTGGGAGAAACCAGGCCCTCCATAGTCAAATTTCTTCTGCCCTACTATATACTACCAATTGTGAGATGAGTGATAAATAAAAGGCAGTTAAGCATTCTTACACATGCTGACTTTCTCTTGTGTCTTGTGGCTTGGAGGACGGTAGTAAGAAATGGAGAAGGAAAGTGGCAGGAGACCTAGCTCTGCAACTTTATAATTACTTACATGATTTCTCATGTGCTGTGCATATTTTCCCTCACTTTCTTAATTATGACTGCCAAATCCTTTCTTTGTTATGTTGCTTGTAAGAGAGGGAGTGAGAGGCCATAGTTCATTCAGGACAATACAGATACATGACCAGAGAACATTTTCTGAGTGCTCATCCTGCTGCATTTTAGCAGTATGCAGGTCCAACTTTGTTAAACTGATTCTTTGTGTACAGAATCGACTCAACTGCAAATCAGTTTTTAAAACTGCTTTTTCTACTGTTGTAGAGAGGCAGTAATACAACTAATCATTCCATTCTTCTGTCCCAGAATCAAACCCCTGTGGATACAGAGACCCTACTTTATTTTATTAGGTGTAGTGGAGGAGCAAAAAACCTGAAATTGGGTCTTTAAATCTATTTTTCCATTTTTTTATCCATGGATTTTTTATCCATAGGAGGCTCCAGAACGGAACCCCGGTGGATAATGAGGGACATCTGTATTTTGTATCCAACTCCATATCACAAAGCTTTAAAATGTCTTATTCATTTTTACTCTGATCCAAAGGCCTACTTTGCAAGTACCAGTAGGGAACTTCACTGCTTCAGCTCTGTTTATTTTTCCCCCTGCTATTTTCAGAAGCTATAGCTGCACATACGAATTGGTGGGTATAGGGATGAAGAGAGAGGTTTTGATGTTTGCACAGCAATATGTGGAATCTCTGTGCAGACAGAACATCGAGTCACTTAACTTTTGTGTACAGATCATTAGAGTGAGAACTAGATGTTCAAAAGTTTTTTTTGTTTCTGTAGCTTGTTTCCTTTGTTAATTGGAGATGTAATGAAACAGGAGATATAGTAGCCATATGGATTTGCTTGCTCCTAGTTTGTGTTCCTGGGAGCAAGGTGGAAAAGCAGAAGTCCCTTGTGTGTTCAGCATCTGCAGTAGCATCTTGCGGTTTTTATAGCACAGGGTTTGCTTTTTTAAAGTCCCATTAAGGGGGAGAGAGTTCAAACGGTAGATAAACAGTCAGGTTAATGAATTCTGAACCAATCTGTGCAGTGGCTGTTGACATGGAAAAATGTCCAACCAAGCCACACTAGAGACAGGATATCAGGCACACAGGATGCAGCTTCTAACCGGAACCTACAAACTGACTGGCTCTGTCAACTCTGGAATTGCACAGATTTATCTTATAGCTCTACAGCTACAATGCAGATGCTCCTCTTTTGCGGAATGGCTGGCTGTGAAACCGAGACCTGTTTTGAGCTATACTCTTTCTGCAAGAATCTCAGATGCATATCATGTCAGTCCCCCAGAATGAGAGAGCTTAGCTAGTCGTTCATAGGGAGCTCCATCACTGGATCATGGCCGGTGTCTGCAATAAGCAAAATTACAACCAACTTAACTTGTTTCATGCTGCAAACTCAACAGCATTTTTAATACTTCCATTAGTGAAAGTGAACTTCATCAGTATTTGTATCTAATTTAGGATTAGGATCTAATCCTTGCCACTATAGATCAGTTATTTCTTGTAGGGTGCAATCCAGAGTAACTACGTGGAGTCCTTGCTCCGGTGTAAGAACAATTTGCTCTGGATTGCAATATGAATTTCCCATAGGTTTTCACTAGGTAGTGCAGCAACTATATGGGTACACATAAAGTCTCTTGCGTGCTCCCGTAGTTACTCTGGATTGTAGGGGTAATGTAATATATCTTATCATTTTGGTAATGTAAGCTAGCATGTGTATTTACCTATTAGTTAATGCTTTTTTATTTTTCTTTCAACCTAGAATAACCCCAGCAATAAACTAGTGAATTCCAGCAGCACTGTCACAGCAACACATATCAAAAAGTTCACTTTTGTCTGCATGGCTCTGTCTTTAACGGTAAGTAGTCAGTGGTCTGGGTGCTAATTATATGAAAGATGGAACAGTCTAATGTGCATGGGGTTCATCTTTTCATGGTGTGTCAGACGTAATTTTTTTTATTGGAAAGAGTAATTTTCATAGGTGAGAGAACGTGAGTATACACGCATCTGGTATCAAGAGTTAAGAGTATGAACATTGAGCCAGGATGTCCTTATTTTAGATCTTACTTCAACAACTAACTTTCTTATAGCTTTAGGCAAGTCTGTATCTTCTACATCAGGGATGGAAAAACTGGGCCCTTTTAGGGCTCCTGGACTTTTAACATCTGTATAAAGGGGAATTTCAGTAGGTACAGTTTTGTAATCTCACACCTGTCAAGTTTCAACTGCTGAAATTCTCTCTTATGCAGTTGTCAAAGATCCAGGAACCTTAAAGTGTCTCAGTTCACTTACCCCTTACCCCTTATGGAAGTGATCATCTTTGCCCTTGGCTTGAAAGAGTATTGTAGGAATTCATTATGTAGCCCAAGTAAAGTGTTTTGAATACTTGGAAGGTATAGCATTCCAAGTACAGTACAGTATTGTACTACATGCAAGTCTTCATCCTTGAGCTGTAGTAAATCAGCTGGTTAAACTGTACAGTTTTACTACATCTAATCTTATCCACTGGCAGAATCTGCATATTCATTACTCCACCAGCCCTAGAAATGATAAGCGGTTGCGTAAGGACTCAGGATAGTGCTGAATCACTGCTATTTGCTGACTTAGCTTGTCTCTGTCATTAATCATCTCCCTATTTGTTCTTGTTCGTTCACTGTGGATCCACATGAAGAAGTTTTCAGAGGTGTAGCATACTTTCTGTGTATTAACAAGGAGCTGGATGTGCCTGGATGGAGCTGGTGCAGATAGACATGGCTCCATTTTTGAGAACTTGATTTTGGCTTTTGTAATTCTCTAACTTGGCATCAGAACATCATAGAATATCATTCTCTATTCAGTGACTGCTCTGGAGATAAACATGCAATCTAAAAGTGTTGCCACATTCATTGCATAAGTTCCCAGCACAGTTCCTGTAGGTGATGGTGGTGCAGAGTTGACAAATCATATAAATTCTGATTTAGAGGTTCGGTTGGCAAGCTGTTCATCACGTGTAAAACTTGTTAGGAATGTGAGTCCCTGCAGGATTAGCAGGGCTAAGCAGAGTAGTTGTGCAGAGGATGAGAGGGCAGCAGCACAAAGTAAACACACAGCTGTTTATAGTTCAAGATAACTATATTGTTCAAAACGACAGGCAGAAGATAAGTCAAGTAACACAGTCCAAGGTCAAAGCAGTAGATCAGTCATATACATACATCCAGTTGCAGGGTTATTCCAATCTCAGTAATCCAGTTAAACAGTCCACAAGTCAGTCCACAGATACAGTCCAGTCTTTCAGAGTATCAAACAGTAATAATAATCCTCCTCAGTAACCCACACTTTGCAATAATCTCATACACACTTAAATATAGTGAAACACCAATCAGTTAGAGATATTGCAGTCATGTGACCAGTGACTCAGCACTTCCAATTCTGCTGAATCATGCTGTAAGAGCAGTTACAGATTGCATCAGCTATCAGCCTTCTGCAGTATTGCATCAGCCTTGAATCAACTTGCCTGACCAAACATGTTTCATTACTAGATTCAAACCCTAACAAAACTGTTTCTGGATTGTAACACCTAAGTTTACAAGTGGTAGATTGTATGGCTGAATATTTCTGTTCCCAATTTCCTTCCTTCTACAAAAACCTGCATAAAGAAAGCTAAGGTGTTAGACTTCCTCTTTGTCTAGTTTTCTAGCTTCAGGGTGGACTGTCATTTAATATAAGATAGCAGTCAGTCATGGAGTCTGCAGCAGCCTGAAGTGATCCATTTGATGAGCAGTTTCTCTACAGAAGGGGGTTGTGAACCCTTTTAAGAGTGTGTACCTAAGTTGGTGATAATTCTAAAAAACTTTCCAGTGGTGCTGTGGCTATTTTGAGCAAGATAATGTTAGATTTGTATTTTGCACACACTCACCCTTTAACTTACCAGGTGTGTGATCTGCAGCCTGCCTGATCCAGGCACAATTTTTGGTTCCCAAACTGCTTATGTGAAAAATTGCTCCTATCAAACAGAAGTGACATGGACCAGGCATTCCACATAAATAAACAAACTTTAATCCCATGCAAGAATGCAGTAAGGAGATGCTGCAGTTCTTCCTTGCACCATTCTCGAAATGCTGCATGCCGCATGCCAACAAACAATTTTCATATACCTTAGGTTTGCCACCTCTGGGTTAGGGCCTATTGCTCATTATTAATCTGAAATATTTGTAAGGTAAATTAATATAGATATAGGTTTATAGATGGTAGATTCACATGCCAATTAGAAATATTGGATTTAAAGTACATGGAGTGAATATAATATGAAAACAGTATACTTCAATCAACCTAGTATAGCAAACTTTTTCAGTAAGTTGCATGAGAACTCCATGTGATGGGGACAATGTTTGTTACAAGTTGCATAACTTGTAATGTCCGGGTGGATGGAATGGGATGTGGGCACTGTTCTACAGTGGCTCCCATCTGTTGGAAAGGTCTAAGGGCTTCCTGGGGGTTCCATCTTTTTTGCCTTCTTTTTGACTTTTATTGGGTGGGTTCAAGTTGAGGTTTCACCAGTTCATTTCCATCTAAATCCAGGAAGGCAATAGATGTCCTAACTCATTGTTTAATGTGATGGGCTGAATGTTAGATATGAAGCTGAAATTTAATCCAGACAAGACTGAGGTATTGCTTATCATTAGGAAAGCTGATGGATTTGTGTATAATATGTCTGGAAGGAGACAGCACCTCACTGAAAAAAAATCAGATTTGTAGTTTGGGTGTTCAGGTAGTAGCTGTAGCAGGG
This sequence comes from Cryptoblepharus egeriae, assembly GCA_030015325.1. NCBI lineage: Eukaryota > Metazoa > Chordata > Lepidosauria > Squamata > Scincidae > Cryptoblepharus > Cryptoblepharus egeriae. The sequence goes on along the minus strand of JAREYC010000003.1, from coordinate 78,382,709 downwards.
ATTGCCTTTACATAGTTTTGGTTTGTACACACGCTATTCCCAATCTTGGTGCAGGCACATCTGGTCTTGCACATGTCCATGATAACATGGAGATTGGACTACTATGATCTATCTTACTTCCATTCATTCAGATTCATTCAATTTTTCAGGAGAAAGAACCTGCCTTTATTCTGAAACTGGTTTTATGTTAGTAGTGTTGCTAGGGTTTGCATTGTCCCATGAGAGAGGCCAGTATGTCAACCCTATGACAGATCTCCTCCTATGTAGTGGGCAAGACAACAACCTTCCTGATGGTTTGTTGTGGAGATCCACCATTGTCCTGCCTCCCTTTTTGTCCATACCATACCAAAACTCTGTTTTGTTCTTTTTTATTGTGGGAGGAGGCTGCCTTCTGGAGCATTTGCTGAGCTCCACTTTCATAGGATCAGAACCATTCTGGTGGTCTAGCTTTCCTCTTTGCCAAATATGAGCCAAAGTATGTTTGCTGACTCACGAGAAAACACAAACGTGTAGCTTACTTTCACTTTCCATGGGGCTCAATACATTTGTCAGCTAGGGGATGACATGGTGGGTGTTTTTTTTTGGGGGGGGGACTGTGTTCATTAGATTGAGACCATTCTGCTGCTGTTGGATTCCTCTCAGCCTGCCCTTTCCAACTGAAAAAGGCAAGTTCACCTACTCATCAGCAAACAAGCTGTATGGCTCAGTTTCACTTGGCTTAGGCCACCATGCAATTTTTTGTTTCTATCTTTTTAGCCATAACTTTTGATAGGAAGGAGATATTTCATTCCAGAGTTTTTTTGTTGCATTTTGCTATAAAATACACATCCAATGGTATAGCATGATGGGGTTATTCCTAACAACCCAGTGCAGGCCACACCTGCTTAGTGACCCCACTAAGGTTTTATGTGGAAGTTTTATGTGGCCTCCCTTGAAGAGTGTTCGGAAAAAATTTGGGGGTAAAAAATGCAGCAGTGAGTGCCCTGGTTGGCGTCAGTGCCTACACTTGAAATATATAGCAGGGACAATGGCAAGGATAATGGCTGTGTTTTCCAAATGACACAGAAAGGGGGGGAACTGTTGAAATTTACAGCAAAGTAAGGAGTCCAGTTTGATTGGAAACCTGCTCTATGGTCTGGTCTATGACATTACGGTTTATCCAGCCCATATACATGCTGTTAAGCATATTTCAGGAAAGCTCTTAGTACCCCCCCACCCTGTGACACTGTTATTAGTGGCATTACTTAAGCAGAAGAAGTTAGTGGTTTCACATATATCTTATTTATTTATTGAAAGCCTTTCTTATATAAGAAATTTCCTTTGAGGGTCATAAAAATGTCAAGCAGATAAGGAACAGCTGTTAGTCTTAAGGATAAGGAAAGGGCCTGTCTAATTAGATTAATTATACTTTCAATTAAGAAGATGCACCAACTCATTCTTTAACAAGCTATTTTTAGAAGCCATACTTGGTACACTGCTGAACCACAGTTGCAGCAACTGGAAGAGGAGGGAAAAGATTATTGGTGTGGTAGAGAACTCAACCAAAAGAGTTTTGCTTGCTATGCTATTATAACAGTGCTATGCTAACCCCACTATGCTATTATAACAGTGATAGAAGTGAAAGCAAATATCTGTAGCTAGGTGTGCAAATTAAGGGTCACAGGTGTGTTATTGACTTGAAATCAAGATTGAAAGTTGCATTGATTTCAGTGAGAAAGTTTGAAAAATATTGCTGAAATGTTAAACAGTGGTGGTACTCAAAAAGTGCATAACTCTGACTAGAGTGTTCCCTGACTTGGCTGCAAATCCTTCTTAGTTCAGATACATGACAGTTGCTTTGTGTTCAGTGTTGACCTTGTTCCTGGCTCACTGAACTATTAAGGACAATAAAAGCCCTGCTGGAACCAGCCAAAAGACCCATTAAGTCCACCGAAAAATCCTGTTTCCCACAGTGGCCTGTGAGCTGCCTTGGGAAAGCCCACAAAGCTTGAAAGAAGGGCATATTTTTTCTCCTGCAATCGATAGTCCAAGGCACACTGCTTCTGAGTCAAATGTAGCACATTGTGAGCTATTGATGGATCTATCCATTCTCCATGTGTCCAACACAAGCAAGTACAAGCTTGGAGCAAACATCTCACATTGTTTGGAACTCCACCTCAACATTAAGAAGACAAAGTACCAATATAGGATAACGGAACCCAGCAAGTTTGGGACAATCTGTGTGAACCGTACCAGCCTTCCACATGCTGAGGTGATTGTTGTGTTGGCTCAACAATCACGGTTAATAGCAGCCTGAGTCCACAACACAAGTAAATACAGCATGGACAACGTGACACATGATGACCAGTGTCCTTAAAAAAGATCGATAACTGCCTTAAATTGAAGATCTGTTGGGTGGTCAGTGACTCTAATCCAGAGCCTTCCACCAAACAGGACAAATGTAGAAGAAGAGGAAGAAGAAGAGGAAGAGGAATAGTGATCTATCCTCTGAACCTTTTTTCAAGCTAAACATACCCAAATTCCTGTCGCCTTTCCTGCATAAGCAGGGTATTTTAGCATATTTATTTTGGATCTTCTCTTTTGCCACCTCTTCAACTTTACAGTGGGAAGCTCTTGATTTAGTTTAGACCACCACCACAAGAATATTTTGGAATTAGTTTTGAGGCCAATGAGAAGAGGAACTGTAGTGAAGAACTTTGTCACCTCAGATAGAAAAATGCAGGTTGTCAAATCTCTATAGGTCAGACAATAGCTTTCAGAGCAGTTATGCAATGCAACGGTTCTATTCCAAACATTTCTAGCTGTTCTGTTTTGCCAGATATGATCAATTTTATTAGTTGTATATTGCTTGAAGGAACTTGCAAAGGACTATCTGTGTGTCTCATGGAGTCAACCCGGCTGACCAAGTAGTTGCCAAGAGCGCAGTGTGCAGTTTTCAGCAACTGAAATTTCCATTTCATTAGAAATTGTTTAAAGTACAAAGAGAAAATGGCATTGTTGCACAGGTCAGTTCAATCTTGATTTGCATTTCTTCTGTTAAGCACTTTCAATAGATAAGGCTTTTTGAGCAAGTAATGTTTTGTTGCTGAGTATGCAAGAATCACAAGTGACTTATTAAGTGGCAAGTGAAGCCCTCTGTCACCATTAGGAAGCAGATATTTTGCAAATAAGGCAGACTCCTTTTCCTCTTGCTTTCCTCTTGAAAGTAAGTCTGGCAGGGTTTATTTGTTTTTGTTTTCCTCCAGTTAAAAAGAGAAATTTCAGACTTGTAAGGATGGACGAAAATCTGGATGTTGTTCTGCAATATCCAAATAGCTGGGATTTTTGGATGCAAATAGCTGGGATTTTTTCAGTTCTTGCAAATAGCTGGGATTTTTCCAGTTCTTGCCACGATAGAGCAAGTTCCTCTTTTATTTTCAAAAGATTCTGTATGTATGTTTCATCACATGCTGTTGTGGCACAGCAAGCCCCAACATCTGGCTATGGATCAGGAATAATGAGATCAATGCACAACACACTAAGAGATTGATGGCTTTGTAACTCCTGTACAGCTAGATCTGCAGATGGAAAAATTTACTGATATGGAGGCCTCATCTTGTACATGTTCACTGGAGGTTTCTTATGCAGACCTCTCCTCTCCCACTGCTAAACACTCCTTGGTGTTTGATTTACTGTGTTCACATGTAACCCAGCAGTGCTTGACAGCAAAAGTAGGTGTGAGTTTCTCTCCAAGGGCTTGTCTTTCTGAGGGCAGTAAAATTGCTCTTCTCTCAACAACAGTAGGATTCAAGTTCTGTTTGTTCAGTATAGCAGCATGCACAGAATCCCCCATACAGGAACAAGCTGCTAACTACCCCTATGGGCAAGTAGAAATAATCCAGTGTTAGTTAGCTAGTTACAATCCAAGATCAAACAGCAAAAACATAAACATCAAATACTAAAACATATTATGACATGTCATATCATTTGTTGTCAATTGTATACATAAAATCAGCAGCTATAAAATATGGCCATTACAATAGTCATTTAAAATTTATAGTTAGACTCCTGTATTATCAATACTTTACAAATTTTCATTGTAGCCGCTAAAAAGCTGGCACAAGATTTAGACAATAAGTCATTTGTACCAGCCAATAACCATCTGACTAGATCGCTGTCCCTGAAGGGTGAAAAGACCGAATTAAAGGTCAAATAAAGTTTTCACGAATACCACTGTAAAATTGGCAAGACAATAAAACATGGTCCATAGATTCAATTTCCCCAGTACCACAGAGACAGAGTCTATCGGATAATGGAATTCCTTTGAATTTGCCCTTGAGGATCGCTGAGGGAAGTAAGCCCCATCTGGCCAGAAAAAAGGCTCTTCTATGGATAATCCAGTGTGTTTTGTGAACTTGACATTTTTCTAGAATAAACCTGCAAATATTCCAAGTTGCTCATTGCACTTAAAGGATCAGAGGACCATTTTACTTTTGATTGTGAAACATGGAGCTGTGCTGAGCAGGCAGTTGTATTCACCATATGTTTGTCTTTGGAAGATGATGGCAAGGTGATGATACTTTTATGGAAAAAAGGGATGCCTGTTATATACTAGAAATGTTCTTGTGAAATTGATACACATCATAACAAGACTAAAGTTTGCAGGCAGTCCAAGATATCATGAGTTGTCTGAAGCAGATTAAAAAAGATATTTAGGTAAGAAGGCACCATAGTGGTTCTTAATAAAAGCTATTGGACGCATTTTCAGGCCAATCCAAAAGCACAAGGAAAACATGGGGAAAATCAAGGGGGCATTGTAAAAGACATAAGAAACATATTTAAAATAATGAACACTTGAGGATCATGAAATGAGACTTTTAATCGTTATTTTCTGGTTTTTCTCCCTCAGCTCTGTTTTGTGATGTTTTGGACTCCTAACGTATCAGAGAAGATTTTGGTTGACATAATTGGAGTCGATTTTGCCTTTGCAGAGCTCTGTGTTATTCCTCTTCGTATCTTCTCCTTCTTCCCAGTTCCAGGTATGGAGAATGGAGGGGGAAGCCCTAAATGATGCTATTAATCCCTTTGGCTTCTCCCTGCTCTGCATAAACATCTGATCAAGTTCCAGTGGAGAGAATGCTATAATTTAGATCAGTGGATCTTGAGTGTTACTTTCATGCAAAAAGAAGATGAGGTGGTAAATCTATTTCTTGACCAGATTGCAATTAGGAGGCAGAGGGCACAATCCTAAGCAATTTTCCAGCTCCAGAATAAGGATAATATAACTTTAAGAGGGAACAAACATGGCCTTACCTTTGAAGAGGCCTCTGTGACTGCCTCTCAACTGCTGAATGCAGCACCTGCCCCACTGGCACAGCTATACCAATGTTCAAATGTTGGTTAGTTGTCCCCTCACATCCTAATACTGTGCATTTCTACACAGAAATCCCATTATAGTCAATGGGGCTTACTCCAAGGTAGGGTGGATAGGATTGCAGCCTATGGATATGGAAGCAACTCCGGGCTCTGTTGCAACAGTGAATATTTAGAAGGATGTAAATAACAAATGAAGCTATTTTAATTGTTTTGATAGCAGTAGAGGCAGCTGGGACTTGTGCCCACATCACACTTCAGTTTGTGGTCAGGCATGACTCACGATTTCTAACAGCTTACCTACTGCGTTCCTTTACAGTAAATTATGTGGGTTCAGTGCACTGAGCATTTTTATCATTAGCTGTCTCACAGTGAACTTGGAACTCTTACCCAACAAACCATGTATTTTATCGTGAACTACGTGATATCTGAGGGTGGGAGAAAGTCCTTTATTTAATAATGAAGAATAAGCCTTCAGTTTGATCCAGGCAGAATATGCAGCCAATCTTTGTTGGATAATGGAGGAAACTGTGTCTGACTGTTGTCTTTCCTTTTTCTTATAGTCACAGTAAGAGCACATTTGACAGGATGGCTGATGACACTAAAAAAGACTTTTGTGCTGGCCCCCAGCTCAGTGCTGCGGATCATTGTTCTCATCACCAGCCTGATTGTGTTGCCTTATTTAGGGTAAGTTATGTTTCTCTTTTTCATTTTTCCTGCAATGCCCTGCCTCCCACTGCCCATGCATAAAACATTTTCCATACAAGTCAGAATCCCAGTCAAAACATTTCCTTCCAGTCAAAACATTTTCCATCCATTCTTTTGCTCACTGTACCAATTGATTAAGGATTTAAAGAGCCTTTGGTACCACCATCTCAAAACTTTTTTTAATAACAAGCGGTTTAATAAAATAAATAATTAAAAAACCAGACACGCAATATATTGTAATATTCAGGAGGGGCTGTTCACTGGAATAGCATCTACTTTGCATGCAGAGGGTCCCAGGTTCAGTCCTTAGCATCTTCAGGTAGGGCAGAGAAAATGTTTTACTGGAAATCTTGGAGAGTTTTTACCAGTCATCATGGACCATACTGAGACAGTTGGACCAGTGACCTGATTCGAGAAAGGGATGTTTTCAATTTGAGAAAAGGATGCTTTCTATGTTTCTAGAATATCATCCTGATCCATTTGGTTATTCATACTCGGAAGGAACACTTTTCAGGTTTGTTATCATTAAACTATAGATGACTCTCGCTCATCTGCCAGAAGAATTAGTACTGCGTCAACTGTTAAGCACTATGCCCTGTTATATTTCCATTACTCTTTCCAGTAGACCAAAAATCGGATGCATTAGCAAATATGTGACCTTTCACTTGTAACTTCCATCCTCTGTTCATATTTGCTGGTAGTGGAAAAAGTCATCATAAGCAGACATGAATTGACCCTACCAGTTTTATTGCTGTCTGCATTGTCAATGGCAGCAATTTGCTGAACAGTTTTTCTTTCAGAAAATATCCGTTGTTTTTTTTACATGTAATTTTTTTATGAAATTTTATTTACAGAAAATATCTGATGATCTGTAGATTCTGCCATGATTTGTTCATATTTTCTCATTCTTTAGCAAATGGTTCCTAAGGTTTCTAGCATCAGGATCCAATTTTGTTAAAGGACAAATTTTTTGGGATATACTAAACCCACCTGGTTTTTGAGTTTTTTTCAAAAGTTCTAGAAAAACATTTCTCTTTATTTACTTAAGTAGTAACATTTCTTATGTAAAAAATAATTCAATCAGCTTCACATAATGAATCAGGCCTTTAAATTAATTTTTATGAACAGTCTCCTTTCTTTCCTATTTTTTGAGGCAGGGGGAGAACAACCATGAAATATCCTGGTTTTTTGGAATTCTTTATTAGGGGGCATGTTCTTTATTCTTTATTAGGAATTCTTTATTCTTTCTTATTCTTATTAGGACATTCTTATTAGGAATTCTTTATTAGGGAGCATATTTATTCATGGACTGGGCTTCTTGCAAACCCCAGTTGAAAAACTAAAGCAATTAGCTATCTGATCTTGCCATTACCTGTGTTTCTATTTGGAGCTTTTCCCAGCCCCTCATGACCCACCAAAAATTAAATCATGAGCCACCAAAAGTTCCTGACCAAGAGTTTGAAAACCACTGGTTTTATGTTCTTTAGCTTAAATATGTAATATTTGGCTTTAGTTTTCTAGTACAGATTATTAAGATGCTTCTGTGTTCCATAAGCTTGTACTGTGGCTGGAATTTTGGCACAGCTGAACCTTTGTTCTCTATTGTTCCCAAACAATATCATTCAGATTGCTGCTGTGGTTGTATCTGTTTATTTTAAAACAATACATTTTAAAATGCGATCCTCGATCTCAGCTCTGTAAATTTTCTGTCTCTGTGGTCCACATATTTACTTAATCTCCTCTTCCTCCAGTTGCACTTTCGTTCATTAGGGCCTCTGAAGTTTTACCCTTGCTTTGATTTTTCTAGTCCTCAAAGATTTATACTTTTTCCTTAACTATTCTATCTCATTAGCCTTTATATATATACACACACACGTGCTAGCAGCAGGCTCCCACCCAGGCTGGCTCACACAAGGGAGGACAATACTGATTCAGAAAGAACCCCCAAAAGGAACAACACCATCCTATTATCGGCCTATAACATGCCTCTCTACAACATGGAAAGTCCTATCAGGCATCATAGCCACTAAATTGCAAAAGCATATGAACCAATACATGAGCACAGCTCAAAAGGGCATTGGGAAGGATACCAGGGGCTCAAAACATCAACTGCTCATAGATAGTACTGTAGCCCAAGACTCAAGAACTAGACAGACTAATCTGTGCACAGCTTGGATTGGCTACAGGAAAGCCTACGACTCAATGCCACATACGTGGATTTGTGAATGCCTGGCATTATATAAAGTAAATAAGACCCTAATGACCTTCCCTAAGAACTCTATGGGGCAATGGAAAACAACATTGGAAGTCAACACAAAAGAAATAGCACAAGTATCTATCAAGTGTGGCATATATCAAGGTGATGCACTGTCTCCCCTGCTATTCTGCATAGGCCTGAATCCCCTAAGCCAAGTAACTGCAAAGACTGGATATGGGTACAAGTTCAAGAGTGGAACTACCATCAGCCACCTCCTCTATATGGATGACATCAAGCTGTATGCAAAGAATGAACAAGACCGACTCATTGATACATCTGACAAGGATCTACAGTGAGGATATTGGGATGTCATTCGGCCTGGATAAATGCAGCCGAATGATAGTAAAGAGAGGAAAAGTGGTTAAGTCCAGTGGGGTAGAACTATCAACAGGGTACATAACAGATGTAGAGACCAGCTATAAGTACCTAGGTATCCCACAGAAATCATGAAGAGGAGGCAAGGAAGACAGCAATATCCAAGTACCATCAAAGAATATGACAGATCCTGAAAAGCCAGCTCAATGGAAAAATAAGATACATGCCATCAATACATATGTGCTGCCAGTCATCAGAAACCCTGCTGGTATAGTAAGCTGGCCAAAGAAAGAAATGGAGGAGGCTGATGTGAAGACCCGAAAACTCCTCACAATATATGGGGGTTTCATCCCCAAGTCTAACATCCAGAGACTAGTCGGAAACATCCAGACACTAGTTGGAAAGAGGGAGGCTGGGGTATGATGAGCGTTAAAACTACTATCCTGGATGAAACCCAGAATATCCAGGAATACATCACTGAGATGGCACCCAAAGCTGAGCTGATGAGAGAATGTCTCCAGCAACAACAGCAACAGCAAATACGGAAGGAAGATCAAACTGAGGAAGTGTCCTGGCAAGAGAAGACCCTGCATGGGATGTACCATCGCCAGATAACTGAAGTCGCTGATATTGGGAAATCCTATCAGTGGCTGGAAAGAGCTGGCTTCAAAGATAGCACTGAAGCCCCCTCATCATGGCAGCACAAGAACAGGCACTAAGTACCAGATCCATAGAAGCGGGGATTTACCATACAAGAGAAGACCCAAAGTGCAGGCTGTGCATAGAGACGTCAGAAACAATCCAACACATCGTGGCAGGGTGCAAGATGCAGGCAGGAACAGCATACGTTGAATGGCACAACCAAGTAGCCGGCATCGTGTATAGGAACATCTGCTCAGCCTATGGACTAACCCCTCCCAAGACCAGATGGGAGACCCCTCAGAAGGTTGTGAAGAATGACAGGGCTAAGGTCCTGTGGGACTTCCATATCCAGACAGACAAGAAAGTATTGGCTAACCAGCCAAACATTGTGGTGGTAGATAAGGCCCAGAAGACAGCCTTGGTGATAGATGTAGCAATACCACATTGATAGAGTAGGCATGCATTGGCTGATCTTTAAGAGAGGCTGAGCAGGTGTTGGTGGAGCACTGAAACTGGCTGTATTCCGACCGGGACTATTTGTTTTGCTTGTTTATCAAGATATCGCTTGTATATCAAGTCAAGATTTAAAATTGTCTTGCAAAACACTGTCAATTCAAGTTACTCTCAATTCAAGGTTTTACTGTAATTTGTATGCCTTCTTTTGCTACATTTGTGTGTGCTTTTTTTGCTCAACCTTTCACTTTTCTCATAGTAAGTATACTGAGGTGTCTTAGTAACTGATAGTCAAGATATGGAACATCAGAGTCAGTGACCAAAGTGGGACAGGGAAAGGAGAGAATTTGTCTGAAGTGATGGGCAGCAACTTTTAGTCTGTAAACAGCTACTCAACATATTTTGAATGCCAGTAATGCTTAGGCATTCTTTTTAATAGAGTCTTTATTGTAGTGGCATAATGACTGTTTGTGATCACAGAGGATCATATCTGTTTTTCTCTCTTTGATGTTATTAGGGTCCATGGAGCCACCCTAGGAGTAGGATCGCTTCTAGCCGGTTTTGTAGGAGAATCTACCATGGTTGCAATAGCAGCTTGCTATGTCTATCAAAAACAGGTAAGGGATGAATTCTGCAGAGAAACCAGCTTTCTGTATGTTGCTGATGTTGGCTGAGGCTGATGTTGGTGAGGCTGGCTCTTGACAGACATGAATTCTAAGAATGCAGTTAAAAATAAATGTCAACAGAACTACAGTTTTGTTCTTGCTTTGATTTTTATTATTGTTTAATTGATTGTTTCATGTAACTGTTTACAGTTTCCTTTGTCTAGGAAGTGATGTATGGTTTTAATAAAAAAGATCATTTTTTCCCTTTCACTTCTAGGAATCCTAATCTAAATGCCCTCCATGCCATGGAAGCTAACCCCCAGGTAAGGGAATGATTGTTCCCTTACCCAGAGAAGTCCTCTGCAACTGCCCTCCCCAGGCAGGATCCAGCAGTTGCAATTAAAGCATTGCTGAAGGGGTGGATGAGGTGGGAAATAGGATTTTACCAGTAGTCTTCAAGAGGGATGGATAGACATTGGAGACATATAATATATGTGTGTGCACATAAGTTTTCTGGGAAGCATAAAGAATAAATACATGATTGTGTGCATCATTAGCCGATTTCTCAACTGAGGTGGCACACCTGTGTTTTTACAGAATGAAGGTAAGACTAGGATCAGAATGAAGGTAAGACTATGTACTTCAAAATATAGGTAAGGACTCATGTGGTTGTCTGTTCTAATTCAATCCACATTAAAAGGAAAACAAGAGGTCAGGGAAAAGACCCGAGGTGATGGGTGTTGTTTTTTCCTCTCACATTTAGATTTCTGTTTTGGAATATTTTAATATGGAGGAGCATTTGGTTATAAGAAGCCTTTTTATTTGGTCTTAGAATTGGGTATCTGTAACTTTTCTCCAGTAGGACCAAAAGCTAGTTGGGAGTTCACGGTTTTTAGAGGCATAAAAAAGGGTTAAAGGGGTCTTTCATCATTCTCTTGCTGGTGATCATTGCATGGGAGGATGTTTTATAATGATTTTTTAAAAATCAGGTGTGAGAATTACTTAGGACTGCAGTGGCTTAGTGGTTAAAGTGCTGTGCCTGCCCAGATGAAGATCGGCAGGTCAGTGGTTTGAGACCCAAGTACTGCAAGTGAGTGAGCTCCCATCCTTTGCCCAACTCCTGCCAATATAGCAGTATGAAAGCATGGAAATGCAAATAAGTAAATAAGTACCACCTCAGTGAGAAGGTAGTGTTTTGTGCACCTTGGTGTATAGTCATGCCAGCCACTTGACCACAGAAGCTTCTTTGGACAACTGGCTCTACAACTTAGAAATGGGGATGAGTTGGTCACAACTAGCTGGGCAACCTGTGGAGGAAACCTTTCCCTTTTTAACATCATGGGTAAACTGAGCATGAAGTGGGTATGGTTCAGTCAGAAGTTTGCCACCTCCTTGAGAACTAAAGCAGAGAGTTTCTAAATAATTTGGTTTCAATTCCGTTTCAATTCAATACTTAAGCAGAGAGTTTCTAAATAATTTGGTTTCAATTCAGTGGTCTTCTACCACACCACCAGTTTGATTGCAAGCTATCAATCATACTTCTCTTTTCTCCACCCCAGAAAAAGAAGAGGAATGATAATGAAACAGCAACAGAAGGTGAAGACTCAGCAATGACTGACATGCCTCAAACAGAGGAAATGACGGACATCGTAGAAATGAGAGAAGAGAATGAATAACGAATGGGAGATGAATGTTCTCTGCAGGGACAACTGGAAGCATATTTCTCCTCTCACCCCTTCTTGTTTATTTTTAACAAAGAAGCCTTGATTCCAGAGGTTTCAGAAAATGAATTCCCTAGCATACTGAGTATGCTGGCCTGGATGAGGGACACAAAGGAACAGTCTCTCCTTTTTTGTTTTTTCTTTTCTTCGACCGAGTCTCTTTTTCTCACTCCTTGCAAACCCAAAAGACCACGGCTGCTACATTTTTAGAGGGAGTCTTCTTTCTTTGGACATTCTCCACTTGTCAACCAAAGTCACACTGTTTATTCATGGACTCTGCTGCCGTCCTCTCACTTCCTCCAATGCTTTCCTCACTCTGCCCCGGTACACATTCTTCCTTTTTTATTAACAAAAGATTAAAAATGCAACTTTTGGAAAAAAACAAACACTAGCTTTATTTTACTTGCTTGAAAATGACTTTGCTTTATGGACCAGAATCATGGTGGACGTTGCCTTTCTTACCATTCCATGTAATATGTTATATACTGCTACAAAACAAGGTACTGAGGCAGGAATCCAGGAAGCGTAAATAATAGATGGAATATCTTAAATAGACTGTGATAAATACAGGACTTCTGTTCAGATTTTTATTATATCTCATCCAATAGTCTTCTTTCCATTCTCTGGGCTTCTCACTTGTGAACTGTAATCTGATCTACACTAACCTTATAGCAATTTTTACAAACCATTATGGACATCAAGTTAGAAGCTTTCCATAGACTATTAGTGTCCAGTCTGAAATGCTTTCTGTGAGAGACTTTTGTTCCCGTGCTCAGTGGCGTGCAGGATACTGTGATTGAGGTGTAGTGCAAGCAGTTATTTCCCGAGTGTTTTATTTTTCCTAAAAGAAGACAAAACTATATTACCAATACTTAAAACCAAAGTTCTAATCCAGTGTTTTGCAGCGATAGCTTTTTGCAGTTTATACTTTCTAAAATGGTTATACAGGGCATCGGGTGGTATATCCCTTGTAATGTAGATAACTCTGCATAGGGCTATTCCTTCACCCCTTCTTCTATAGTAAATGGTTAAGAAGATCAGAACCTACAGTGGAAGAAGGTTGTTAAAAACAAAGATCCTTCAATGGCATGAAGAGGGATTCTTAGTCAAAAGGGTTAGTGCTTCACCTGTTAGTTGTTAATCCAGCTTTGGCGGGGTGCGACATCGTGGCCTGTGCTTTGGTGACAGAATGTGCTTATGCATTGCTGATGCCTGCAATCCACACTGTACCCAGAACTTGAGTTTTCACTGCTCTCCTACCACACCACTGGATGATTGTAGGAGCAGCATGGACTATAGAATTTATATAACGGCTTCATTCAGGTGGTGAGGAAATGGGAGATGAAGAATACCTTTCTTTTCTGAGATCTCCCTGCCCTGGTGGTTGTGTACTGCTGTGCAGAATCTGGAATGCCAGCACTTGCCATGCAGGCCTGTAATTACAAGGGTGTTGGGAAAAAGTGCAGCACCCATATAAAAGCTTACTTTGGCCACATGGCATGGTATCATTTTAATTCTAAAGGAAGTGTCTCAAAATGAACCATGTCAAGATTTCTTTTGCTAAATTATATTTTTCTATAAGCTTTAGAACAGTGAAATGTCTTTATTTAATTTTGCACAAATCCATTTTCTAGGTTTGGGGAGCAGGTAGCTTAGAACAGAAGAAATCTTAAGGTTGCAATCCTATATCAATATATGTGTATATATACATCTGAATGTGTATAGATATATATATTGTACATTATGTGTAATTTATTTTTGGCTGCAATATGTTTCTTATTTTTCCAATGCTGAGTAAAAAAAGAAAATTTCTAATACAGTCCAAAGTTTGCTTGTGTGCTGACATCAACTAAAAAAAAGTACTGTAGTGGTAAATGTTAACAGCCCATCGAAGTTGATATGCAGTTTTGCACACGTGCAAATGCAATAAGATAGGTAAATTATTTCACAAGGATGAGGATTGTGCAAATAGGTTAGGGAGCAGCAACGAGAGGCCCCAGAGCCAGATTTTGAGTTCTGAGTATCCTCTGGTCAAAAGGCCAGAGATATGTATGGAAGAGTATGGCAATGAGGGTTGCTGGCAGCCCACTGGGGAATTGAAGAGAGTTCTTTACTATCTACCATCTCTTTCTCAGAAATGCCCAGTTAAGGATCTGGATACTGGAAATGTCACAAGCAAGGACAAACATACAGATCCAAAGTTTTCAATGCTTGTTACAGAAATGCACTGGGCAGAACCAATACTGTGTAGTGCATATTCTTTGTTCACTTATATGGTATATCCCTGCCTCTATGTGTGTGTCTGTGGCAATACATGCACGTACACACATTGATAAATATTGCTCATTTTTTAAAAAGACATTATTGATTTCTCTAGCATCAAATTATAAACATGCATTTGTTGAAAATAAAATGACAAGAGTAGTTTTATTGTGGCATTGTTCTGATGTTAATTGGTAAAAATAGATTGTATTATTTATTTGGGGTTAGAGCCAAAAATATTAAAAAGTCTTCTATTGCAGTTCTGAATACTATTTATTTAGTCAAATGATTGGATAAATGGCACCTTATGGTGATGTGGATGGCTGAAATAGTTGTTTCCCCATGATTATAGTTTTGGAAACCATTTTATTACTGAAGATGTTTGTACAATGCACAAGTTTATGGCTTTCAAATTATATGGTATTTTAATTCTGTTTTTGAGAGGTTATACATATGTGGAACAAGTGCAGAAAATTTGTTCCTTACTGAACTCCCAAGTTACATATTTAAATTATGAGATTCCTACAGCAGCAAATGTACTTGTGCCTCCACTCTACAATCTATGTATATAACATGAGGAAAATGGAGCCGGTGTTCTCTGGAGCAAGGTCTGCTTGGGGGGGGGGGGGAATATTGGTATTTCTATATATTATGGTGATTAAAGTTATTGAGATATTTGCATATTGCTTTTCAACAAAAATTCACAAAATGCTTCACACAGAAAAATAAATCAATTGTTCTGTGTTCCAAGAGTCACAATCTACAAAGATGCAGAATAAACGCTTGGAAAGTGTCACTGGAAAGTTAATCTGCCAGGTGAAGGAAGCAGTTTTCCTTTTTAATAAGTGCCTTTTTGTATAGTTAGAAGGGGTGGTGTGTAGAATAATGTGGTGTAAACTCATGTTTCATTTGGCAATGTTCTGGGTTCTTTTTGGAAAGCCAGTGTGCGTCTCTGTATGCAGCTCTGGTGCATACAGTCTTACTGATGTGGATATCACTTCAGTCAATATAGGATATTATCAATTCTTAGGCAGTTGAGAAGCTTGAAGATTTTTGTGTTTTAAATGCCTAATTTGGTGATGGAAGTTTAAGCACAAAAAGAATGATGCTTGTTTGCATACTACCCTGTAAAAATGAAAAGATGGCATGTAGATAGATATGCAATGTGCAGATACAGCATTAAGCTGAATCTGGAACAACACTAAGAAGTTGATAAAATGATGGTTCCAAACGTGGTTTTATGATATACATAAAAACCCTACATTTACTACAAAAATCAACAAAAATGTTTCATAAACATAGAAAAACCTACATTTCCTTGTGTAGTGGAAAGGTACACTGGGTGCTGAGACCTGATTCACCTGAGGTTTAAGAAAATAGAAAGATTGGAGAGGGTGAATGTATTGAGGTTTTAACCTGTTATTTACCTGTTTGCCATGGAATAAGCAACACTGATTTGTATTTAGTGGTTTAGAGCCACCTCTCACTTGACATAGCAATTAATCCATGTTGTGAACTTGGCGGAAAATAACAGGTGAACTCAGAACACTAACATTAAGTGTTCAGTGCAAGATACAAAAAGCCTTGTACATGTATATAGATGTGTCTGTTTTGCTTTTCGCTGTAGCTCCTTATATGGATGAGGAAAGTTTGAGGAGGTGATTGTGGTGTGAATGAAAAGGCTTATGCTTATGTGGAGGCTTTTGAAGAGAGTTGGGGATCCATACAAAGGGTTGTGGGTTTGTGCATGAGATACATCTAACTCATTGCTTTCCAATCTGTGGCCTTGAGATCCCAAGAAGTGGTCTACAAGCTTTCACAGACAAAAGATGGACTGCTCACAGCTGCGGCTGGCATTGAAGTGTCAGCTATGGTGAAGGAGGGATCCATTCTCCACCTGCGTGACCAGATATCATAACCGCAAAAGAGAACAAGGTTCCCAAAATGTAGGACACACAAGAAAAATGTGCACCTTGACAAAATAAAAGCTAAAAAAACTCATGGATATCGCTTTCATGTGATTAATTAAACACTATATTACTTATTAAATTTAAAACTATTACGTATAATTTACTACATATACAGTAATTTCTTGATGACAAGGTTCCACACTGCCTGCTCACAAGAGGAAAGAACAATGGAAGTTTTCTTTCCAAGACACAAGGCTAAAAAAGAGCACATGTTCTGGAAAAAGAGGACTTCTCCATTCTCTGGTAGTACTGGAGGGAGCACTCCTTCGGGACACAGTTTTCCACAGCAGAGGGAGCTGAACAGACTGAATGGGCAACAAAAGCGGGAACTCTCAAAGCTCTATTAATAATAAATCTAAATTTATCAAGTTAATGATATGTGGTATGCAGAGGCTAGGGAGGTTTCATGGGATCCTCAGTAATTCCAATTTTTGCCTCCATGGTCTGAGGGCTCCAATGTTGGGGCGCACTGATCTAACCTCTTGTGTGTGTCTTCCTATGCTTTCATTCAGTTTACCGCCAAAAGTTCATATTTCAGCTTCAGCTCCCATGAGTGCTACAATATGCTCAGAAAAATTGTGGTAAAATATCTTCACGCGCAAACACATGAACAATAGATGTGGTGGCTGGAAGAGTTAAAATTCTTGTTTATAGCATGTACTGTACACAGGACGCTGCTATAACAATATATCAAAATACTATTTTTCCATCTTAATGACTGACTGGAATTATCCTTTTCTTGTTACTTTCTCAGTTACACCTAACCATATAAATCTTTGATTTAAGAAAGTAGGGTAGGGACGGGGAACACATTGCCATAATTCACATCCCTGAGCTGCAACAGTTATGCCGAAAATTTAATTCATGGACTCTGTATCAACAAACCATGACTATCCTGGAGAAGAAAGTTGCCCTTGATGAAAACTCGCTGCCTTTGGGGAAAGATGGATTATGTATACCTCAGCCAATGGTTGTTTTCATCATTCTTTCTAGAGTATAGGGTCTTAGGAAGTGGGAAATGAGGACTTGCAGGTTAATGTTCTTGAAAACTATGCTATTGCGATGCTGACGAA
Source organism: Cryptoblepharus egeriae (assembly GCA_030015325.1). NCBI lineage: Eukaryota > Metazoa > Chordata > Lepidosauria > Squamata > Scincidae > Cryptoblepharus > Cryptoblepharus egeriae. The sequence continues at coordinate 78,365,351 of JAREYC010000003.1, read as the reverse complement.
TTCCTGCATGACGGGATGGTGCATGGGGGGGCGGGTGTACAGCCAGGGGGTTTATTCAGGATGACCATATGACTGGAAATTTCCGGATTTGTCCTCTTTTTTTAGCCTTCTGTCCGGGTATCCTCCAAAAGGACTTCACTGTCCTTCATTTAAGAACTTTGCAATGGTGTGCAGTATATCATTTGTGGTTGGATTTGTATTGAAGAGCAGAATCCAATGCAAAAATCAGTTTTGAAATATCCTATCAAAAGTTATGACCAAAAAACAAAAAATAAAAATACGCATTGAGCTCTGTGGGAAACTGTAAGTGCCCAATATCACGACTTTACTTGTGAGTAGGCAAATGTACCATTATCCTCCGGAAAGACCAGGCTGAGAGGAATCCAAGACCTTGTCCTCTTTTTTAGGTTCAGGCATCCGGTCACCCTGGGTTTATTCCCACAATGGTGGATAAATTTCACTAGTGACTAATACATTTTGAATTAAAGAGAGAACAGTCTTCTAAGAAATTGAGCTTTCATTAAATGAAAAAAGTTTCTGGTCCATAGGGCAGTTAAGCTTTGCTGAAAGCATGTCTGGTGAAAGCACTTTATGAAGATGCAGGTGCGCAAGAGTTGGGTGAAATTGATTTAAACTGTGATTAAGGATAGGGTTACAGTGACCTAGATAGCTCTTTGCATGGGAAGGAAATTAGTACAATCTAAATAGTGCAGCTTCTCAGATTTGCTCACTATGTGTTGTGTACAGACTGTAAATTACTAAGTACAGAATTTACATCCATGTAAATTACCTAAGGCTACAATCCAGAGTAACTATGGGACCTTTTACACCAAAAGTAAAAGTAGTTAATGCCACCTATGGGAAATGCATAGAGCAATCTAAAGTAAGTGCCTCTTACATCTTCCCATAGTTTGGATTGTAGGGAAAAACTTCCAGGTACAATTGGAACAGCATCACTCTGAGTTTACTGGCACCAGTATTGTGCTAACAAGAACCAGCAACTCTCAGCTAAGGTAGCATGTAAGCACATGTAAGGCAGCACATGTACATACTTCTTGTCCTTTGGAGCATAGATCTCTTCTGACTTCAAATTGTTGCTAGATGAAGCAGTATTGTGCCTCCCCACTTGGCCGGCTGGCGGTGTGGCGTCGGACTTCTGTTGTTTTCAACTTTTCACCTTGAGTGAGATGGTGCAGGAAACGGTTAGGGATGTGTGTCTTCCCTGGAAAAGGGCTTTGGATACAGTGCTGCTGTACCATACTTGACCATACCCCTCACACACTGCTGGCACTGATACTGGTGCTGCAGTGATGGCACAGTTGCTCGGAGTTTGCACCAGCACAAGCCTTCTTGGGTGCAGCTGTGCCAGTGCATCTGGCGTGTCGGCACAATTCCATACATCAGCACAACTGCAGCTTAGGACTGCACTACCAGTCATTCAGCTTGAAAGAGTAGCTTTCTTTTAAATTTGAAGTTACCACATAGAAATTTATAGTGGAAGATTATTGCATGAAATGAATTTAGCATAAAGATGGGAAACTTTCTGTATCCATTTCCTCTTACTTGTAGTGACATCTGCTGGTAAATTCCATACTGCACCATTTAGGGCTTCCTTGTTGAAACCTGAAACCATTGAGTCGTACACATCTGCATCTTGTCTAACTTCCTTCACTGTAAGAAAATCTGAGGCTGCTTTGTCAGGTACATAAAGGCCCTTGTATTCAGCTGCCCTTATTTCTAAGTAGATGAATAGAAGCCTATTGAAAAAATCACCTCAGTCTGGGATAGTAATTAATGAGGACTGAGATATGTAGGATTGCTTTGTGGTTTGCTATCTTTTTAATCAAATAATTTGGTTCTGATTTTTAGCAAAAGCACAGCAATTCTTCTGTTTTTTGTGTAATCAAAATTTCATAATGTGTCAATTAAAATTTGAATCAGTATTTTAAGATTAAGAAAGCATTGCCCCAAATGAAGTACTCATGGCCTAGAAATTAACACAAGTTTCCACTGCCTCCTGGAATATGCACAGTGGTCCATCTTCAGATACAGGGGCAATGACACACATGTAGATAGAGCGGTGATGACGTATGTTTTATCTGCATTGAGATGTGGCTGGAAAACCATACAAAATGTACCCCTGAGAAAAGGTTGAGACAATCTGCTTTACATGCAGGAAATCCTAGGTTCAATCCAAATATGACTCCAGTTAAAGAAACATTCTTGGCCAAAACCTTGGAACCAGCCTGACCATACTATCTTCTGAATAAATTCTTTTATTCTATTCTGAATAAGCAGAATAGGCTTATTCAGTAAAGAGAATATAATACGATTTGTAGTGTCAAGAGCAGAACCAGCTAGAGCAGTGATTCTCAAACTTAAAGCTGTTCTTAAAACTGTTCTTAAAACTTTAAGAACCCAGTTCTTAAAACTGGCTCATTAGTGGAGTCATGATCCAATTTCCGGTTTGCAAAACTGAGGGCAAATTATGGTAAGTTCATCAAAGGGTAAACAAGCTGCGCCAAGAAGGAGGACTGCTATCCAATCACTATTATAAGCCACAATCCTTGGCATTTATAAATCAGGTTGCAAACTAGTATAAAGTTTGGGAAGCACTGAACTAGAAATACTGTGTGCATATTGATCAATGGCTGTCAATATTATGTGTACCAATCCAGCCAAACAATCTCCAGGTAAAAACTACTGCTATTAGGAGGATCTTGCTTGACCACATATGAAATATTGCAGGTTGTCATGCAATTGTTTCTGTCTTCAGACCATGTAACCAAAGATTTTGAACCTTTATGGGGAATTGATACTTTCCTCCTGAGGAGCAGGCACTGTCATTCCTAAAGGAAAAAAATGAGGAAGTTTTATAGTTAATCTTATATTTGGCTTTTGGGAAATTGTGGATTTGAAAGGTCAGTAGTTTTAGACTTCTTTGGGAAGATAAGTGTTGATGCACCTCTGGCATTTTGTTATGCTGGCCATATGACCCCAGTGGTATCTTCCCATAATGGCTTTGGCTCTTCGGCTTTGACACAGTGATGAGCACCATCCTTTGGTTTGTTCATGACTAGCAGGGTGATGTGCTGCAGAAACCTTTAACATACACGCAGCACTGTTTCTGCTTGCTTATGAAACAAATTCTTAATACATTTTGCTTTCACATACACATATTCAGTGTTTGCAATACTGAATATACACATATTCAGTGTTTGCAAAATATATCCACATATTCAGTGTCTGTAATGCAAGCTCCAAAACATTGTGAATTTGTTTAAATATTGAAAACTTCACAAGCTGCTTTGAGCTATTTATTTAGTTTATACATCTGGAAAAAAACCAATTTCACACACTAGTTTCTTCACACATCCTAACAGGAATATTATAATGTCTGTCATCTTCTGTTATAATGGTCACCAATGGCCAAGACTCATCGGGATCATTGGGGTAAAGTGTGATGAATTCATCTGTGCTATACTTGTACAGTCGATAAACTTGGATGGTGTGCTGCAGAGCATAGGCCAGGAGAAACATCTCCACCTAGGTAGGAAGAAAACATACATGTTAAAATACATACATGTTTTCATTCTCTCAGTCCCACCCCATCCTTCTGACCTGTTTACAAATGGACAAGGACAGGCAGAGTGCTTAAAGAGCGCTTCAACACATACAGAACCTAGTAGCAGCCTCCTTTTCTCATGGCAGGCTTTTTAAAAGGTGTGGGGGTGAATCTACTCCAATACAGTCACAAATGGGTGACTGGAGGACTCATGAAGTGCCCGTTATGACTTGTTTTAAACTATAGTTACAAGGGGTGGTGATTCTAGACCTGACACAAGCCCCATGGGACTCTCCAACAGTGAAGATTGAAAACAACTCTTAAAGCACAATCCTAACCATGTGTACTCAAAAGTGAGCCTCATTGTGTTCAGTGGGTCTTACTCCCAAGAAAATGTCTTTTGGATTATATCTTTTAATGTTCCTTAAAAGCCATAGCTGGTTAAAAGACTCTGGCTGCAATCCTAAAGACACTTTCCTGGGAATAAGATCCATTGAACTCAATGGGGCTTACTTTTGAGTACACATGGTTAGGATTGTGCTCTGATACATTATACTAAACACAAATAAAGTACAATTGCAGAAAGCATGTACCTGTATATATAAAAAAGGAATACAAGAAAAGCTTTGCTAGATCAAACCAAAGACACATCAAGCCCTGCTTCTTTACCAGAAGCAGATAAAGCAGGTTTCTTTATTATGAACTGTTTACCCTTCACTGGGTAAAGAGGCTGTAATATACTTTCTTTACAGATCCGAGCAGCTACCAGATACTAAATATGTTGGTTACATGTACATTATACACATGCAAAATTAGACTTACTTGCTCAAGGCCTCCTGTATGACCAAGCGGATTCAAGTGATTTTCCAATAGCTGGGAAGGATTGCTGGATGTATCCCGGGCAAAGAGAAGCCAGGCAAATACAGGAACCTCTTTTCCTTTTTCGTTGTCTTCAAACAAACTGATAGCAGTATTTAACATAAGAAATTTCACAGCTTCATAGAGTCTGTATTCATCCTCTTCACTTTTAAAAAGTTCATCACAAGCTGCTTGCCTATCTGCTAAGTTCTTCATCTCACTCATAATTTCCCACTGTAAGGCAAACACGTGATGGTGAGATATAGGAGCAAACAGAACAGCAGGTCTGGTGTTTCCAGAATAGATACTTCAATGTAGCTGGAATTCAAATTCAGAAAAGGCTGATGCTTTCACTTGGAGGCTGTAAATTTGAATTGTAGAACTCAAAAGCTAAAGCTTATACTCAGGACGGCTTATACTTGAGTATATACGGTAATTAATATTAACAGAAAATGTTAAAATGGTATTTCCTTTAAGAAGGTGACCATTCATTCTTAATACTTCCATCAAGCTCATAAAGGCATCCTGCTAAGGTATTTATAATTTACAAACATTTAAATTAACATGATTGGCCAGTTAAAATGATTGATTAAAAAATTATTTGACCTAGGATTATTCTACCTAGGATTATGAAGCAAGTTATTTTTTTATTTAGTTGGTAAACCATTAAAAAAGAATTTATGTCTACAGAAATGTTTTATTGGCTGATTTTCTACTCAAGGTCTATATAGGACAGTCTAGATTCTTTCTGTGGAACAGAATCACCTATACAGCAGCCTGGCCTTCAGTTCAAGGCATGCAATACAGGCCACCAGCACATAGCAGGTATCTCAAGAATGAACAACTCCAGGTGGCTCAAGCAGGAAGTTTGAAACTCAGAGTTCACAACCAACCTAGCTGTTTGTGAAAATTATGGCACAACTGTAAATATGGCAATCTGGCAGGTTCCGAGCATAAGCAAAAGTATTCCCAGACTATTTGGGCACAGAGAAGATATATCCAGTGCTAGTGCCGGATTATTGGGGTGGGGTGGCCTATGACTTGCCTGTTCCCTTATGGCACTCTGACCTTTACTACTACCACTATGGAGTGGGTCAGGACAGCAAAATGATCCCGTTGGTGAGCATGGTCCTTGGCCACTGCCCAACTATACCAATACCCAACACCATCTTTGAATCCATCACAGATCCCTTTTTCCAAAATTTGTGTCCCTCCATGCAAAAGATACTGGAAAACAAACCTCTCACACAGTTGTGTGTCTTGTCATTGCTTCTGTCTGCAAAGAGACCCCCCCCCCCCCCCGCAAATATTGATTTACTGCTGTGAACTATGAGCTGCTTGGAGAAGGGGAATGAGGGTACCCAGATTTGACTCCCTGACATGATCAATGCAGGTGGAATAGACAGGCCAACAATTTCATCAACATCTTGCATGGAATACAAGAGCACCAAACTAACAACCAAGTCTTTGAGGCAGGTTTTTTATACAGTTCATCACCCTTTTCTACAGCTGGAAAAATATCTAAAAGGGCAATTTGCAAAAGCCAGTTTCAAGCATGGATTTGTCTTGGTGATGTATTAGAAATTGCTGTGATAATGCCAATCTGCTAGTTTTACATATTTAGAAATTATTTAATTTGTAATGCATAAACAAGAAAATACATAATGTCTCATACCTTCCTCTTCAACAACATTAAGCATTCTTTAATTTCATCCATTAAGTTTTCAATTTTTCTGGTCAACTTCTGTCTGAGTTGCCACTGAGTTATCCATTCATATTTGGTTATCAGCTTCTTTGGTAGCTAAAATGTTCAAAAAGTAATAATAATAGTAGTATCAGAAGCAAGTACTATCCCGCCCACTCTAATGTTCACTATAATGTCTGTGAGCCTGGATAATTAAGGAGTACACAAGGCGCTCCAATAATTTTTCCTTTGATAAACGCTTTATACCTAGACAAGTTTAAAAATGTATTTGTCCCTGACTGATGGACTACAAAAGCCAATAATATATTTTCTTACTGGACACAATATTGGCTTCAGTCTCCATACTAATTTTACCTGGAAGTTTTATGTTTTCAAAATTTTGTGAACGAATTTGTTTTTCTATTGTTGAAACATAACTTTCTTTGAAATTCCACTTTTTTGCCATTTCGTACAATTTCAGGAAAATAGATAACAATAACATAAATAAAATAAACATGTTGTCTATATCATCGAACTGACTTAAACAGGTCAGCTCCTTCTACCAACGGTTTTTCTTTCCTTTCCAACCTCCTCCCCAACTGTCACTTTCAACATTCTGTGGCTCTGAAAAGATATTAAGCATCTTCAGTCTACATTGGGCTGTTTTGGTGTTTTATTGCATTTATTAACTTATGCACTTTTATATATCTAGGGAGTCCTTTGCATATGTAGAAGCCATGAGCTAAGTGGCCCCTTTTTGCTTTCAAACAGATAGGTGCATGATATATGACGTTTAATCATATATTTTTATCTGAAAAAATTACTTTTTACAAACTCAAAATATCTAATTTTCTGCCACCAACAACATTTTATTTATTTGTATGCCACTTTTCTAGTGAATGCTTCTTAAAGTGATTCAAGCACAATTAAAAACATGAAATAATTTTTTTTTTGTTAAAGCCATCAGAGGGTGATTAAAATAGACCCCATGAAAATGGCCACCAGGAAAATTTGGCATCAGAGGATAGTAACAGAGAATGGAATTATACCAGCACTGGTGCAGCATCATAGTGCCTGCAGATAACAAGCACAGACTCCAGGTACTACCTCTTTCCCATAGTGTTCAGGTAGAGGAGAAACCATCGTGAGAGTCTAAAAACTACTCCTACAATCTAACTACAGGAAGACACAAGCGGCACTTACTCTGGATTACTCTATGCATTTCCCATAGATTTCCCATAGGTTTCTGATAGGTGGCACCATAACTACATTGGTGTAAAAGGTCCTGTAGTTACTCTGGATTGTAGCCCACCACCGCTTTGATGGATCAAAAGAAGTGCTGGAAATCTGAGGCTTACCAACACTATGTCCTCATTCTGAAGCCAGTCAGGAAGCTGAACAGTTTGGGTAAGCGCTTGAAACAGTGTTGCACGGACAGCACAATAGTTATCGCCCCGCACTCTTCTTATCGAGATAAACTTTTGTGAAACTGCTTCATAGCCCTGCAGTAAGAAAAGCAGAAGTGACTGGTCAATGCATAGTATATAATCAAACAACAGAAAAGAGTCACAGAAAAGAGTTCTCTGTGTTATTTGATCTGAGATGGCTTTTTTGCACATGCAAGGTATAATTGGATGCTGTAGGCTATGAGTTATTGAGTGTGTGCATTTGAGCTTGCCAATTCTCTTCAACCATTTTCACACCACCATTTATTATTTACTCTTAAGGATGCCCTACTGGAAAAGAGGAGAAGGCCCAGAGGCCATAACAATACCACAGAACACAGCTTTGAGTTAGAGCAGCTCCTCTTCTGACTCCCAGCAACTGTGTTTAGTGCAGGGGTTCCCAAACTTTTAAGTAATGGGACCCACTTTTAAAAATGAGAGTCTATCAGGACCCACCTAGCTTTGCTTTACAAGACTAGCACGGCAATCCCTACTCAGAAGTAAGCCGTATTGTGTTCATTAGTACTTACTCCCAGGAAAATGTAGTTAGGATTGTAGCCTAAAAGCAAGTTTCACTTCACCACCGGCTCATGTCTCTGTTTTTATCCTTCTAAGATGGTGGGGGGAAGCTTTCTGGAGCATTTGTTGAGCTCTATGTTCATCAAATTGGAAGCATTCAAAGTGGGAGCATCAAATTGGGAGCATTCATACCCACCTGTTCATGGATAAATGTACACGTGCTTCGCTGCTTCAGTTTCCATATAACAATACTTTTTTGTCAGTTATCAGCTTGTTTTGTTCAACAACCCACAACCCAACCCAGTTTAAGTAAGTTGATTAGAACGTACTGCTAAGTAGTGTAAACTAAGATATGAATTAATGTGGACAGAAACACACCCCAGCAATTCAAGTGGCTTCTGCTGGTGTTCTTTTTTGCATTTTACATTGTGAGCCCTTTAGGGACAGAGACCCGTTAGCTTTTAATTAGCTATTATTATTTTTCCATTTTCTTTGTGAACCGCTTTGTGAATTTTTTAGTTGAAAAGCGGTATACAAATACTGTAGATAGATAGATGATAGATAGTTTGGGATCCAGTAGCTCAGACCAGCAATCATCTGAAGGATGCAAGGACTAAATGTGGGCTTTGACAGCTGCTGCTGTGCAAGCATGGAGTGATGCAAATGAGCATAAATCATGTTTCTAACAAGTCTGGATTACAGATGTCTCTCATTATCCACTAGGGTTCTCTTCTGGTGCCTCCCGTGGATTAAAAAACAGTGGAAAATAGATTTAAAGGCCCACTTCCAGATTTCTTGCTCCTCCATTGCTCCTAATGGAATAAGGTGTTACCTTAGTATCTGCAGAGATAAATCCATTTATGACTTTTTAAAACCACTGCTAAGAAATGAAAAACCAGACCTTTCTTATACGTTTGGCATGGGATGTGTTTCCTCGCCATTCCTTTTTGCAATAATCCATGATGTCTACTTCTGGAGCAACGCTGAGCACATTTTCTGGAACAGAAAAATTGCTCTTAATTAAGGTTAGGCAAAAAAGTAAAAAAAATGCAGCCCCTTTTGAGTAATATAGTTGATTCAGAGGTAAATGCAAACATCCTGCCGTCATTCTGCCATGGAATTGGGTAGCAGAAAGCTATTTACAGATCCCAATCCTTAGTCATACTGAGAGGCAAAAGGGAAGCCATTGCCACCTTTCCACCTCAAGCCTAAAAGTAGTAATTGGCCTCAAGAGATGCATACCTTCAGCTACAATTCTTTTCACACCCAAGAATATAGTGGGATTCATTCCTGAGTAAATATGCCTAGGCTTGGCCCTTAGGCATGCATTCCTTGAAGCCAAATTACTTTCTCAACCCAGGAACTCCTACACAGCAGAGTCACTCAGAGAAAGCCAAACTGATGGCGGGAAGATGTGAAAAGTACACTTTCATGCACTGTGAGTCTTACATGCAGCTAAGGCAAACTATGGCCTATATCCTAAAGTGAAATTAAGCCCCTTGTTCTGGAGCAGTTAAGATGACTTTCCATAAGATAACACTAGAGGCTGACGTAACTGCGTGGACCCATAACTGCTATGGATTTTGTCCTATGTGGGTTTCATATTCAAATGTGTGCTAAATCCATTGGAAATGCTGATCTCCACATGGATTGTTGTGTATTTGTTTTGGATCTTTTGTTAAACAGCATGGTGGTTTTTAGTGCAAGATAACCACAGCTATGTTTCTTGAACAAATTACGCAATCTCAGGCAATGGGAACAAGTTTTAGATGAAACATTTCACTCCTGATCTGCAAGTAGTTTTGCTGGAGAACCAGTTTAGAAAGGAATCATGGGGTGCCAGGCAAAATTGCCATTATCCACTCTGAAACAGCCTTATTATGATACGTATCCGTATCTGTGGGAGTTCTGTTGTGGAACCCCCTTGCAGTTAGGTGAAACCCCACATACAGATGAGCATTGCTTCCCTATGCTCCAGAAGCAAGGAAGCTCAACTCCCCTTGCCCCCAGATGTCCTCTGAGCCCAGCAAAGGCTGTTTACATCTGTCTGCAGACTCTGCCAGTTTTTTTAAGTGACATTTTAAATTATTTCTAAGGCATTAGGAAGCCCAGCAATGCTCTCAGAAGCTTTCCCTAGGTTAATGTCAGTTCTGGTTCTTTTCGTAAAAGCAGAGGTTTTTTGTTCTAAGGCTCAGTCTGAGCCCAGCAGAGACTTTGGATGGAATGAGACTTCCCCGCTTCTCCAGAGGAGGAGCATGATAAAGGGGCTTGTGAACCCAGTTCCCAGATAAGTAAATCGGTGGATACAGGATCTATGGATATGAGAGCCTCTCGTAATCCATTCCCCTCTAGGAGTCCCATTTTATAGACAGCACTCTATTAAGAGCCAGATTCGCTCTAAGACTGCCAGTTGCTAATTTCTACTTTACATATTTTTCTATCAATACATAGTATTGTATACAAACACAACAGAAAGGTACCTGAGGAGTCAGTCCCACAAACAAGTAACACTTTCTCTCTCTCTATTTCTTCTGCATCACGATACATGTCCTCCTCGCTGCAACAACATTGACACATACTTCACATAAAGGCAAATGTCTAATCTGTAGACATTTATTTTGAGTAAATAGTTTCTTTTAAGATACTGGACAGTTCTAAAGGACATTAAGTGTAGATTAATTTCAGAGGCAGGAATAAGATGATCTAACTGTGTGCACATACTTGAAACAATAAGTCACAAGTTAAAAACGCACCTTTTTCTCTCAGGACTGTAAAATCTCTAACAATAACAGATTGTTGCCTTCAAGACTAGAATGCATTCTGTTGGCGTTGGCAAAACCTTTGGATCATACAGAAAGGAAAACAAATCATCTTTAATCAATAATCAGTTTGAAAAAGCTTTATGTCACTTAAAAAAAAAAACAAGGCAGCAGTCTTTGGGAGTAAAATACACCAACTTCTAATTTATTATTCTATCCAGAGATTTAGAGTCAACTTTCTCCCTTACAGTGGCCCACTTGCAGCTTAAAATGAATCACAATGACAGTTAAACATTAGATAAATCAACAACAGCTACAGGTTCACAATAATTACAGGTGCTATTGTAAAAAATAAAAAGCACAGAGAGATAAATCTCCCAATCCAGTGTTTCTGTAAGCACTGAATAAGGCCAGTCCCAGCAGGTGAGCTGAATTTCATGAGTGACTTGTAACAACGCATGAAGCTGATCCAAAGCCACACTGAAAACAAAAAAATAAACCTTCTCAACTGTGTTTATTGGAACATGGACTGAATGCACTAGGTGTTGGGCTGGGATTTGGTTGTTGGGGATTCTTATTTCTTTGATGGTACTGCCGTGTATTATTTTGAAATATTACAGAACATGGTATTGCCTGCACTAATGATCCCAGTTCTAAAAATGTAATATAGCAACAGGGTATGTCAAATGTAATATGGCAAATGTATCATGGCAACAAAATGCTCAACTTCATTTTGAAAAGTGTTCGTTCGTTTTGAATAATGATTGGTGCTGATAGGTGGATGGATGGGCATTATGGGACAACTCCAGTCACTAGACATCATATTATGATTGTTTGATGCAGGGTATATGAAAGATAAAGCCTCAGAGATCAATCACGTGAAAGTGATTGATACTTGCACACCTGCTTTTGCTGGGTTTTGCTTCACTAACAATGCAATCTTAAGAGGTCTACTCAGATGTCTCATTGTGTTGAACTGTACTTACTCCTAGGAAAGTGTGGGAGTAAGCCCCATTGAACTCAAGTGAGGCTTACTTCAGAGCAGACACGCATAGGATTGCAGCTTTCCCCTACAATCCAGAATAACTATGGGAGCACGTAAGAGACACTTATGTCGACATTGTTACGACACCACCTAGTGAAAACCTATGTGAAATTCATATTGCAATCCAGAGTAAATTGTTCTTATGTCAGAGAAAGGACTCCCTATAGTTACTCTGATTGTGCCCTTACTCTCTCACACTATATTGGATGCTGCACACAAAGATCACTCAAAAACCCCAAAAACCTTTTGTGAGCATGAGCACCCTTGCAGTTTTTGGAAATCCTGGTAAGTGGATTTGGTAAAATTTGGCAATTTCTAACTTTGGAGTAAGGCAATATGGTGTCAAAACAAAACAACTAAAATACACACCAAAATCCAAATTACTTACTGTTGCCTATGAGCGAACTGCAAAGATGCTGAAGCAGCAGGCACATCATCACCACCACCACCAAAATGCATGCTAGATCATCCTACTGGGCAGAAGACAGCAATCCATGAGGAGTAGTGACTTGGAAAAACAAAGGAAATATTTAGGTATGGATCCTTTGCTTCTACAAACAATAGTCCAAGCTGCCTAGCAATTCCCCCAATTAAAAACCTTATTCATTAGAAATAAGGCCTGGGTGCTTGAAGAGCTGCATATTTTTTTGTCAGCAAGTTTATTTCATGTGCTGGGGAAGGCTATGGTGTAAATTATCCCTTACAGTATTCACTGTACTCTTGCAGTGAAATCCGTGAGGTGGAGGCCATAAAAAGTGCCAATTCTGTAAATTGGCACCTAAATGAAACCTGGCTCAAATCTCTCCTAGGTACAGAAGGGAACTGTGGCTTGAACAGGATTTGAGGAAAATCTAGACTGCAAGCTTGTGATACCTTACAATTGAGTCCAAAAAAGCTATTTTTACCAGTCTGCCTATCGCTGATGCTTACATTAATACAGTTAGCCTGCCAACATTGCACTGCCTGAGGGAGATGTTTTTTTCTTGCTGCTAGAAACCAAGCAATAGGTTTTTACAAACTAGATGTATTTATTTTTAATATATTATGTGACTGACATGATCGTTTCAATCCGGAGAGAAATGTGGCACTGCAGTCAAAACAGAAATCATTAGTAACAGGCCAGAGTAACGCCTTGGAAAGAGAGGCTCCTAGAAGACCTAACTGTTGACCTGTGATGTGGTGTTGAAACAAGTAATAGTTTGACACTGCAATTTGATAAATGCGCCTCCTTCACACCACAAGAACTTTCATGTCATTTTGAGAATATCCAGAAGCGTTCAAAATTGGTTCGTACACAATGACAAAGTCTCAAAGACAGTTATCAGAAGTGAGCCAGCTGGAAGAACATTTTTTTTGTGGCAACCATAAATACTGCTGTCAGACTAGAGGCTTTGGTGGCTTCTTCAGTGCAGTTGGGCTGCAGGTATATCAACTTAAAGGATTTGTAATGCCTCAAATGTTTGACATCAGTTGTCCTCATGGGATATCTTAGATGACAGATGACACTGTACATGAGCCTGAAACAGTGGATTTGTAGCCGTTCTTTTAATACTGGTCACAACTCACGGGAAAACTCATTAAGCCCTTTTCCCAATTATTTCATATTTTATTGTAGTATTTTTCTTTTTTTACGGGGAGCATCAAAAGGTTTGTGCTCAGAATTATAATAATAATTATAAGGTTTGTTCTAGATACTGAAATTTATTGAATATGATGGCTACTGGTGACAAGCTGTTTTGCAAAATTGTTCCTCAAGATAGAGAAACCCAAGAAAACACCACATGAATGAATGAATGAAGGGAGGGAGGGAGGGAGGAAGGAATATTTAGTTTTATATGTACTGATAATTCAGGAAGAGTATGATGGATTTAGAAGCGGCTGCCAGAGAATAGTTGGATATGACAAAAAGTTTAAGTGATTGGATTTGTGGCTTCGTTACTGCTATTACTTAAGGATATAATATTTTCATTTATATTTTTGAATAAAAATATTATACAAATAACAGACAATAAGGAAGGGAATTTTATGCCAGAATTGAGGGGGAGCTTGTTCCCATAGTGCACTTTGTTTGGTTTTGCCTGATGATCCTACAATACAAGAAGACTTAGAATCAGGTATGATATAGGGTCATGTTGCATGTTGTAAACATGCATGAGTCGCTGAGGATCACAAGCTGAACGTGAGTCAGCAGTGTGACGTGTCTGCAAAGAAGGCAAATGCCATTTTAGGCTGCATTAAGAGGACGGTAGCTTCTAAGTTGCAAGAAGTTCTAGTTCCTCTTTATTCTGCATTGGCAAGACCTCACCTTGAGTATTGTGTTCAGTTCTGGGCACCTCACTTTAAGAAAGATGCAGCCAAACTGGAGCAAGTCCAGAGGAGAACGACAAGAATGATCAGTGGGATGGAAGGGAAGCCTTACAAAGAAAGGTTGGGGGAACGTGGTATGTTCAGCCTGGAGAAGAGGAGGCTGAGAGGAGACCTGATCACATTTTTCAGATACTGAAGGGCTGTCATATGGAGGAAGGGGCTCATTTGTTCTTTGCTGCCTCTGAATGCAGAACTAGAACCAATGGGTACAAACTGCAAGAAGTGAGATTCTGGTTGGATATCCGAAAAAAATTCCTGATGGTGAGGGCAGTTCGGCAGTGGAACAGATTGCCAAGGGAGGTGGTGGACTCCCCCTCACTGGGGATCTTCAAGCAGAGGCTCAATGAGCACCTGTCGGAGATGATCTAGGAGGATTTCCTGCTACAGGCAGGGGGCTGGACTAGATGACCTTCTAGGTCCCTTCCAACTCTATGATTCTATGTAATAAGGGTACATGTGTGTCTTCGTGTGTGCCCAAAAATGGAGTTGAGTTGTGGCAGGAAGGATGGGTGGACCAAAATGCTTTCAGTGGAGGCATTTCTCACTTTAAAATAGAATGTAGGGTCATAATCAAATGTAAAACTATAGCATGGGAAACACTCTAAAATATCACCCAACTCTCCTGTTGTTTTTCTACTCCTTTCAGACTACTTAGAATACACACACCCCAAATTTGTAACATACCTGTTGTTAACACATAACTTGGCCCATTAAGTATGTCACATTTCAAACCAATACATTTCCGCAGTAAAATTTTTATGGCATGAACTCACTAATCTACAGATGATTCCACAGGGGAAGAGATGACCGATGTATACAGTTTTTTTTCACCCTTGTAATAATCTTGACAGTGCTGAAATTCTTTCGAGGCCGCTTGAACCTTCTTTGTACCATGTGCACAATCCTCTTTGACAGGGAGTGCAGGTTTCTCTTTGTAGCTGTTGGTTGTGCTTGCTGAAGTTGCTTTATCCGGAGGGACACATTTCTCCTTTTTGCCTTTGGGTAATAAGCCCAAAAGGCCTTTTTTCCGTTTCTCTTCTGTAGTGCTAGAAGAGCAACTTGTCTTCCTTGCCTTTTGCAATGATGTCCCAGGACTACTAGAAAAATATACGCACATGCTTAGATACAAATCTAACAACTCTTACAAAATTAAACCAAGATGTATATGATGCATTTGGGGAGATGGGGTTGTAAAACTGAGGAAGCAAATCCATTTCAAGAAATGTTAAGACTCTGGGAAGACATTAGTCAGAATTTTAGTCTTTAGTCAGGACTAACTAAAATCTAACTATTAAATTGACCACAGTCTCTCTTTATTATAGTGGCAAGATGCTTGTGAACTCTCCTGTGTTCCAGCAGAAGCAAAAAATAGAAATTTATTGAGCCCCAGTGGACTGCCACATCTGGTTAGTGAACTAAATTCAGCTTGCTTGATCAAAATTATGTAAAATCTCAAGATATACATTTTTATTATATATTACATTTTTATGATATATATGTATTATTAATATTTTTTTGGGGGGGTCTGTATCTGACCAATAAATTATGCCTAATAAAGATTTTGTAAATGTATGTACATTTTTCCTCCAATATGTTCAGATTCATCACTGCAGGCAAAGTTTACCATGGCTGATTTTCCCATTGTGAAAGGTATGACGGGAATTCTTATGGTTAATTTGCATAATGTAGTTCCACATAATTGGAACAGATTCCTTATGCAAATGTCCATTACTGCAATAGACTTGAACTGGAGGTTTTAATCTCCAATACGATTATTCTAAAAATCACTTATATATTTATATCAAACCTTTAAAAATCTTTAAAGTATAGATTTTAAAATCATCAACTAGGAAAATATTATGAATCTGAGCTTTTTTCCCCACTTGTTCTCTGTCCTCTGATACTTCAGCAAACTCAGATTTACCACTGAATGTATCCTGAACAAGGAACTGCTATACTGATAACTCTGGCTCTGTGAAGCCCATTTGTATGACACATGTACATACAGTACTACATTCACCCGTTATTTCTACATGGGACGTGCCCCCTCAACAACCTCAGTGTTTTATAAGCCAGACCTTATACTTAATTTGAAAGGGAATTTTGCAAGCATCTCTAAGCCTTCCAATATCTATCCAAATTGTTTGGAATCCACGTATCCTGACAGTTAATTCCTTTTTCGAAGACAAAACTTTCGCAAATATTAACAAACTTGAGCAGGCCCAGAGGAGGACCTAGGATGGTAAGAGGGCTGGTGACCATGCCCAATGGGTACAGGCTGAAAATGTTGGGCATGTTTTGTATGAGGTACAGTGACAGGAGTATACCATAATAGTTGTAAACATCCAAGATGAAGTAGGTTTGTTTGTGAATGCTCAAAAGGTAGGATGAGGAAAATGCGTTTAAATTACAAGGGAGAGTTTGATTAAATGGTGGAAAGAACTTTCTAATGGTGCAAACTACCCAGCAGTCAAATAGTCTATATTAGAAGATTGTACACGCTCCATCATAAGAGGTCTTAAGCAGAGGGGAGGTAGAGGATGTGGACAACTTGCATTGGAAGGGGTTTGGATTCAATAATCCTGAATTATTCCACTAATGCACCGAACAGATCAGAAACATAGGCAAAGCCTTTACTTTGTTTTTAAGCTAACACCCTGGTTAAGGAAAGCACTTACCTTTCTTTGATGGTCTGTTCATGGGTACCACTTAATTTGAAACGCTTAGTATTGTCAGTTAGAGCTGCGATGCCAGGAGTGCTGCGACCCTGCCTTTCTGGATCAGACCTTTGCTCATTTTCAGCAGCAGAAGCAATGGCAACTTTTCCATAGTCAACTGGCACAGACAACAATTCATCCTCATTCGTACTCATCTCAACAGGGATTGGATTCACTCTGTAGCCTCAAGCTTCTAGAGGGAAAGAAGGAAAACAAAACAAGCAAAACAAAGCTCACACACATTACAAAAACCAATCAGTTATGTGTAAGAAATCTGAAAAGTCTTTATTAGAACATTTAGTGAAAATAAGGTAACAGTTGCAAAACACTCTCATATTTGGGTGCTGAGGATGGTTACCTTCATGATGCCCTATTATGAGCTTCTCATGAACATCTGGGTGGTCACAAATGTAGGCAAAGTAATAGACTAGGTGCTACCATTCCCAAATCATGAAAGCAGCACTACAAAAATGTACCATCAGTTTAACGCAACCTTTGCTGCAGATGCAGACCCTGGAATCCAGAAGGAAGCAGTGATAATGTGTTACTTGATGAGACAATCACTACTTACCTCCAAGCAGGGTGACCAGACGTCCTCTTTTCCCAGGACATATGTTTTTTAAAATTCTTGTGTCCTGGAAAAAACTTAGATGTCCTCCTTTTCCCTGTGCTGAGAGTAGCACCTACAGGAGGTGCCTAGCCCTCTCATAATTAATAAATAATAATATAGTTTTAAATAAGTAATATAGTGTTTCAATAACCGAATGAAATCAATAGTCTAATTTTTTTAATATTTTATCACATCCTACATTTTTCTTGCATGTCCTACATCTTGGGGTACCCTGTCTTCTTTTGTGGTTATGACATCTGATAATCCTGCTTCCAGGGTGGAGACCATGGACCAAAACTGAAAAGAGAAGTAAGGGGCTCAAGGCAAATGGGAAAAGGTAGTAATGCAGGGCAAAACCTTCTGCGTGGAGCTCTGCTTACCAAGCCGAGCATCCGTTTTATACCCCTACATGTTCACGGCACCATCTCACAGATTTGGTGCCGCTGCCTGGAGGGGGTCCAGTTCTTTTAAGGCTACAATCCTAAGAGTACTTTCACCTAAGAGTAAAGTTATCTCTGATCCTTCTCTCACTCTCTGGATTTCAAAAAGGAAGAGCAGGATGGGAGGAAACTGGAATGTGGGAGGATCAGAGAGGATGGCACATCAACCGGGTAAGGGGGGAAGCATTTGGCAAGTTAAGTTTGGGGTGGTGCCAATGAGGCATAAGAGTTGAATAAATCAGAAATACCCACAGATAGAGCAATTCTTGTTTTATGTTCCATGGGATTTACTCCCAGGAAAGTTTGTAGGAAAAGGAAGAAACACACATTCCTGGGAATAAGTCCTATGGAACATAATGGGACCTACACATCCATACATGTGCTGTTTACATGCTTGGAGCCCTCTTGGGAACTGGATTTTGGTAAACCGAGTTAGAGCTCAATCCTATGAAATCTCACTACAGCCAAAAATCCCATTACTGTCAATGGAGGCATTATAAGGTCCATTATAGATGGGCTTACTTTCAGGAAAGTGTGAATAGGATTGCAACCTGAAAGCCCAATCCTATGCATGCCTACTCAGAACAAGTCTCACTGTAGTCAATGGGGTTTACTCTCAGAAGAGTGTGCATAGGACTTGTAGCTTTATGTGGCTCCAGTCCTGTGGGTGCTTGTTGAAGCCCCTTGGTCCTCTACAGGATCCCCCAGATGCACAAGATCCTGCTGGGCTGGGGTGACTCCTGTGCCCTGCAGACAAGGCATCCCAGGAACCTTCAGACTCACCTCTGTTGTGGCTGCTGCAGCAACAGGAGCTGCATCCCTGAGTAGCACCCTCAAAATCAGGATCTGGGTGCTGCTGATCCCCCTTTGCTTCCGCCTTCTTCTTCATCTCCTCCTCCTCTTCCTCCAGCCAGCCAATGGCTTCAGGGCTCTCCCACAATGCTGTGTGCAGGGAGTCTCCCCTCTGCTGCTGCTCATTTCCTGGGGATGGTGTGCAGTGCCTGTGCTTTGCTCCAGCTGGCTTCATGTGCTCACATCTCAGTTGACCATATGTCCTCTTTTTCCAGGATAAGTCCTCTTTTATAGCTTTCTGTCCTGGGAAAAAAATCTTCATTAATTTAATGACTTTAATGTAATTAAATTTAATGTAATTAAAGTAAATAAAATGTAAATAATGTAAATTTAATGTAATTTAATAATAAGTATTGAAATTAACAACATGAAAGAAATATATTTAAGTGTCTTTAAATTTTATTTTGTCATGTCCTACATTTTAATTGGGTGTCCTACATTTTGGGGGGGGCCTTATCCTCTTTTGTGGTTATGACTAGTGTGAGAGATTAGATTTACTCAAATCTAATGTGCGATCAAATCTCATGCACACCCTGATTTTAAAAGGCTTGAAATTAAAAAAACTGTTTATTTGTAATTTGTAATGCACAGCTGCAAAGCAAGTGCCAAATTTAATTTTACTGGATATAACAATGAGTTATATAACAGTTATATGACAATTGGTTGATGTTATGATTTTTACCTAATTTATACAGCAGTAGAGTCATGTTGGGGGCTGTGGGTGGCGCAAGCGGTTAAGTCGCTGTGCATGTTAACCAGCAGGCCAGGGTTCGAGACCCGGGTCGGCCCCACAAGAGAGGGTGAGCTCCTGTCCTTAGCCCAGCTCTGCGACGCCAGCTGGATCCAATCGTATTGGCTCTGCCTTTCCATTGGACTAATTTAGTGGCGTGGAGAGGGGGGATTTGCTGCTTGGGTAACAGCCTATCCTCCATAACAATCCAACCCAGGCTTTCGTGCTTTGCATGCAGTGTATGCAGCACCAAGCACGACACCATAGTCTTTCAAGACTGATGGAGGCCTGCTACTCAAAAGTAAGCCCCATTGTATTCAACGGGTCTTACTCCCAGGAAAGTGTCTTTAGGATTGCATCCTAAATACTGAGCAACACTTATAATCAAAAAACTGTATTTACTCGAATCTAATGCGTGAGTGAATCTAATGTGCATCCCAATTTTAGAGAATAAATTTGGCTGAAAGAGGTAAGCATTCATTTGAATAAAAATCTGAATAAAAAAGCATTAAAGACTGACTGATCAACACCCAGCCCCAACCTTTGGACCTAGAAGCATGAAATGTTTTTTGTGATATTAAGGACCCTCTAAGAACCAATTTGGTGCCCGGTAGTGCCTGCTGCCTGGTGTTGCCCACTTGTGCCCAATGCTGAGTGGTGCTGACAGAGATGCCTGGTATCTCTGCCCGCTTGTGACCAGTGGTGCCCACTGTTCCCTGGTGATGTCTTGTGGTGCCCAGCATCCAGTGTCTAGTGTCCAGTATTTGTTACCCCATGTTTGCTGCCCAGCAGAGATGCCCAGTGCTGCCCAATACTGCCTGGTGGTGACCTGTGGTGCCCACTGGTACCAGGTGGAGCCCAGTGCCTAATGGTACCTGGTAGGTACCATTAGGTACCATAAACTCTCAGAGCTTATTAGTTCAGAGTTTATTAGAGTTTATGGTAGGTACTATATACTATCAGAGTATTAGCTCAACACCCGGTAGTGCTCAAATATTCTTGAAATTTTACTCCTACAATGATGGGTAAATTCAGCTAGTAAGTAATATATTGTTTAAATTAACCACGTGAAAGCAATGTATTTGAGGGTTTTTAGCTTTATTTTGTCAAGTCTTGCATTTTTCATGAGTATCCTATGTTGGTGAGGGGGACTTGTCCTCTTTTCCAGTTGTGACATATGGTCACAGTGCAAGGAGACACCACCTGGACGTCTTCTGCCTCAGTCAGCATCTCCTGCACCCTCTCTGGGGAGTCTAGTCTGCCCCACCACAGTGCACAGAGTCCACTATCCCTGCACAAACAGTGCCCTTCTCCTCTCACTCACCTGTCATCTTTAAGGATGGTGCAACAACAGAGATTGAGCTCAGCTCCGCCCCCGTACTGCACTACCCAAGGCTTCTTTATCTTGCTCGCACTGCCCTTCCCCCCGCCCCAGCAGCCCTCTGGGTTATGTCACCCAAAACAGATCACTGGTCATGCCTCACAGAGGAAAAGAGGACAGTCAAACAGTTGGAGGCTGCAGTAGCAGCTCCACGCAACTCCCCAATTGCAATTGCAACTCCCCAATTGCAAATTTCATGCTTCTAGGCCCGGCGGCTTTGGCTGGCTGTTGATGGGTGAGTGAGTCAGTCAGTGAGTGACACTCAGCCCAATCCAGAGCAACTAATCTGTCCACATCAGAGCCCTTAGGTTGCCCTATCTAACACTAGGTTGGAGCAACTGCAAGATGCTCCAGCCCAGTTACTCTGAAGGAGGCTTAGGGCAGAGCAAGGCAAGATAGGGTGCCCTAAGAGAGGTGGACCTGCTCTGCCCTAACTGGGGCAGCCTAAGCAGCTCAGGAGAGGCAAGTTGACGGCATGTTTAGCATTGCCTAGGGCAGAGCAGTTACTCTGTATCCAAAGCCTGTTTCCAAGGCAGAAATGCCCTCTTCCAGCCCTCAGAGTTATACCACCTCAGGAGCAGGTATAGTAATGAGTAGACCCATAGGGGTCCATGATAAGGCCCGAGTAAGAATGGCAGTGCTGACCAAAAATCTGAGTTCTTGGCCATCCTAGGTGCAAACCCTTCCTCTCAACCTCAGGATATGGAACAAACTCAGGATACAGCAGGCCCCTCCAAGAAGCCCCTTGTATTCACTGTAGAATGTACTGGCATCTCATCAGGGACTCCTTATAAGGCAGGCACCCAGTGGCGTCACCAGACTGGTGCGGCTGGTGTGGGCTGCATTGGGGATGCGCTCCGTATGGGGTGATGTGCCGGAGGAGTTTGACTGTCCTTTGGCAGGCCCCGGGCATCAGCACCCCCATTCAGGCCTGCTCCAAGGCGGAGCATCAGCCAGAAGCTGCCACTTGTCTGAGCTGGCCTGAACGGCCACCTGAGATGCACTGCGCAGAAACACACTGAGCATGCCGAACAGCTTCAGAGGAGACTTCCTTAGAGCAGAGAAAGTCCGCACCTCTGCACAGCCATTCGGCCTCACTCAGGAGGCGGAGCGGCAGCCGAATGGCTTCAAAAAGAGTACTGCACAGGCACCAACTCTGACGCCTGCACAGTCTCCCCCGAAGCCAAAAGGCTTCAGAAAAGTACTGCGCAGGTGTCAGAGATGGTGCCTGCGCAGTACTCTTTCTGAAGCCAGTTGGCTTCAGAAACAACTGCGCAGGCGCCAACTTTGGTGACTGTGCAGTCCAGGTGGGGGGGGGGGGGCGCATCCCAGGGATGATGCACAGACTTCCGCACCAGGTGATGTGCAGAGTCATGTCACCACTGTAGGCACCACAGCTGTTCCTTGTTCAGTGTGATCTGAGGGATGTCTCCTCAGGAGCAAGTCTTCCCCTTGTGTCAATTACTTAGCATGCTCTGGAGCAGTTAGGGCAGCCCAGGCTTCCTGACTCTCTGGATTCAGCATAACTTTCTGCTCTGGTTACAGAATAGTTAGGAGAGTGCAGTTAGGTCAGAGCAGGCTGAATTTGCTCTGGATTGCAGCCTTCTATAGATCGATCGATCGATCTGCGAAGGGTTGTGCTGTCATTCTCCCTGAAGTGGTGCTTTGGGGGTGGTGCAGTGATTGTTCTTAAAAGAGGCTCTTCTTGTTCATCTGCATTCTCTTTCTTGGGAGTGGCTGGTTATTGCAGCCTCCCTTTCTGCCTTCCCTGACAGATACTAGTTGCTTACTCAGAGTGCAATCCTAACCAGTTTAGTTTGGCCTAACACACATGGCATATTTTCTGTGAAGAGATCAGCATATGGAGGGGGAGGAAGTGCCATACAACCAGGGAGGGGGAAGAAGTGCTGGACAGCCAGGAGCGTCACTAAGGGGTGCAGTCTGCACCAAGTGACATGCACTGAAGGGCTGTGACACCCCTAAAATGCAAGTTCAGGATGGTAGAGAAAACCCAATCATGTCATATACCATTGGATGCGTATTGAAGAGCAGAATCCAGTCCAAAAATATATTTTGAACTTATCAAAAGTTATGGCAAAAAAACCAAAAAACAAAAATATGTATTGAACTCTATGGAAAGTGAAAGTGACCCATATTGCAACTCTACTAGCAAATAGGCAAACGTGCATTTCCCACTTATTTTTTTTTATTTAAAGGATTTATGTCCTCCATTTCCATGCCAATGCAAATGTCCAAGGTGGCTACGAAGTTCAGTTCCTCTCCTCCTCCTTTCCTCCCAACAACCTTGTGAGGCATGTGATGCTGAGAGTGAGTAACTTGCCCATAGTTACTCAGGAAGCTTCATGGTCAAGGAGAGATTTGAACCTAGATCTTCCAGATCTTTTCCCAACTCCCTAACAACTAAACAATCCTGGCATTCAGGAGCAGAGGGAAGCCCCTTCCAGGGATATTCTGTGTGTTTAAAGAGAAAGCCACAAAAGTAATCTGAAGAGCAAGTTGTTAAAACTATAAAAACAGCTAAAATATCTTTAAATACATTCAAATTCAGAGCTCAGTCAGGGAGATGGTAGGACCTTTAAATGACAAGGAAGAAGAGCGAGATTGAAAAGATGCTACACAAGATCTTTCTGGTGTTCTTTTTACAATGGAAAAGTAGTTGTAGTGCGAATTGATACATTAAAAATTAAAGGTATGTAACTGACTTGATAATTAATGAGTAACTGGGTTTAGGTAGCACCCAAGAATTGCCAGTCCTTCAAAAATGACTTTCTCCTTGTTAAGGTAAAGTGATACCACATTTTTTCAGAAAGGTACTGGTATATATGAAGCAGATCCAAGGATCTCTCCAAGCCAGATTGATGAGAACATGGCAAATTGGACCCATAGTACAAGGAATTTGTCTTCTTCTAACAGGCTATTTGATAACAATTTCAGAGGCAACAAAGCATTTCATACTACTTTCATGGGCTACTGCTTCAAGGACTACTGCTATCAGATGTAAAGCATCTATATTTTATTTTATTTTTGGTAATTTAGTGCTGTTATGTATTAAGTGGGGGAGCCAAACACAGGATTTTAAAATAAGTCACTGTAATCTCAGGCTCCGTTCTTACCGTTAGGGCAGCATAAGTCCCAGCACAAGTCCTGTGCTGGTCTGGGAGTGTCACAAATCTGCTGTAAGGTACTTCTGTGCCTTACCTGGGATGGTTACTCCACAGATATGCACTGGACTCCCCACACCACCAGAGAATGAGAAGACAGGTGAGCTGTGTTGGCCTAAATTGGTTAGGACTATGCCCCCACTGACTCACATTAAGAGCACAATCTTAACCATGTCTACTCAAAAGTAAAGCCCATTGTATTCAATGGGTATTACTTCCAGGAAAGTGTGTTTAGGATTGCAGCTTTAGAGCGCAATCCAAAGTAACTATGGGGAGTCCTTGCTCCAGTGTAAGAACAATTTGCTCTGGATTGCAATATGAATTTCCCATAAGTTTTCACTTGGTGGTGCAGTAACTACGGGTACACGTAATGTCTCTTACGTGCTCCCGTTGTTACTCTGGATTGTAGGGCTAGTCACATCTTAAGTCACTGAAAGTTCTTCTCATATAGAGTTCAGCTTCACTCATATTTCAGGCATGCATAGCATCAGGACCAACAGTAGATCAGCCTTATGTTTATCAACAACCTTTTCCTGATTTTTAAAAATTTACTCATATACGTTAATCTAGTACAGTATCACCTTTCTGAAAAAATATGGATGTCTAAAAACAGTTGCAATCTACTACAGAGATTTATAGGGGAAGTGTTGGGAATGCTGTGAGCACCAACCAATAGGCACCCTCAACAGCTGCCTTTTAGTATGTCTTGATTGCTCTCCCTAGGAAGAAAAAAATGTATGTTTATAGAACAGACAAGATACTATCAAAACAATTCTGCCACGCTTGAAATGTTATGTCTGTCTTCATTATGAAAGGCTGTTTTTAATTGGTTTATGTGCCCCATATCCCAGTGGTTCAAATATAAATATAAAGCTTCACATGCTATAGAAATCAAAGCTGCTAGGATCAGAGCAATTTAACAGAAAAAACAAGCAAGATAGAAATATCTGTTTTTCTAGGTTTCATTGTTTGGTATTAGCGACGCACGTTACTATTCCAGCATCTCTTTCCAATAACGGTATAATCCTTGGAAATGGAAACATAAGAGTTGTACTCTCCAGAAAGACTTTGTGCCTTTCATTAAATATTGGATTTCAAAAACATAGATTTTCAAACAAAGCACATGCTCTTCCCCGAGCTACATCTTTAATAACAAAGCAGAGCAAAATAGTGATTTCCTTTTCCAAAAAAAATCCCCTCTAATTAAATTCCATCTTAGGAGTCCCACTAGTGTATGTCTAGACAATCACTGTGATTCTTTCTAAATTGCTTTCACATAATACTATTGGGAAAGTGAAAGTGATCACCATGACCATCTTATTACATGTTTTTAAAATGAAGTTTTCTGTGGGGAGAGCTTGGAACTGTGACATCCATTCATAATCCAAACTGGTTGAATTTCATGGCATCTTCCTTCACATGTAGCACCACAACATGACCTCCTCAGAACTCTGTAATCTCAGCTTTGCATCTAACAATTTCTTCCATTTCTAGGTGGAATGGCCAGTGGTGTTTCTCCTTTCTCCTTTCATTTTTGCCATCGGAGGTCAGAGGGTGAGTTCTGGAGATAAACCATGGAAAAGTAAGCGATAGGAAAAGACATGGTTCCAACTTCCAATCACTTGTGTGCTTCTTTTCTCTCAAAATCTACATTTCTCATTTCATACTTGACTGGAGCAGACCATATTAAAATTAATAGGTCTGCTTTTCTTGTCAAATGTCATTTGAGTCTGAATTTCATTGATTTTAGAGGAATTTGTTTTCATGCACTTTATTTACATTATACATGGACTATCAGAAACATAAAGTACAGGAAATGTGTGTGTGTGTGTTTGTGTGTGTGTTCTGGTCTTGGGAGACCACTATATATATAAGCAGGCCTCCGTCAGTCTTGAGAGACTATGGTATCGTGCTTGGCACTGTATACGCTGCATGCAAAGCATGAAAGCCTGGGTTGGATTGTTATGGAGGATAGGCTGTTACCCAAGCAGCAAATCCCCCCTCTCCACGCCACTGAATTAGTCCAATGGAAAGGCAGAGCCAATACGATGGAATCCAGCTGGCGTCACAGAGCTGGGCTAAGGACAGGAGCTCACCCTGTCTTGTGGGGCCGACCTGGGTCTCGAACCCTGGCCTGCTGGTTAACAGGCACAGTGTCTTAGCAACTTGCGCCACCCACAGCCCTTCTATATATATAGACTTGCCACTATATATATATTGTGGCAGGGTGTAAGATGCAGACTGGAACAGCATACACTGAATGCCATAATCAAGTAGCCAGCATTGTGTACAGGAACATTTGCTCAGCCTATGGAGTAACCCCTTCTAAGACCAAAATTGAGACCCCTCAGAAGGTTGTGGAGAACAACAGGGCTAAGGTGTTGTGGGGGCTTCCATATCCAGACAGAAAGATACTGGCTAACCAACCAGACATTGTGGTGGTAGATAAGGCCCAGAAGACAGCCCTGGTGATAGATATAGCAATACCGAATGACAGCAACATCAGGAAAAAAGAGCATGAAAAGGTGGGAAAGTATCAGGGTTTGAAGGAGGAATTAGAAAGGATGTGGAAAGTGAAGGTGAATGTGATCCCAATAGTGACTGGAGCACTAGGGGCTGTGACACCCAAGCTGGAAGAATGGCTCCAACAGATTCCAGGAAGGACATCAGAACACTCGATCCAAAAAAACGCATTGCTAGGAACAGCTAAAATACTGTGTAGAACCCTCAAACTCCCAGGCCTAAGGTAGAGGACCTGAGACTGAGGATAACATACACACACCACCACCCATGGAGGGTGAGAAAACAATTTATAGATATAGATATATAGATATATTTTGGGGCAAGCAATCAAACATTTTAGGAGGAATTGTACCAGGATATCTAATTTATGTGATCAGGTCTAATCTAATTATCATTTTTTTTATTTTTACCTGAACCTTGTGGTGATGCAATATCTATTCCCCCACTGTTTCAAGAATGGTGAGACAGAAAACAAGAGATGGATTTATTCCCCGACTTTACCACAAGATGTCACTAAACACTTTTTTATCCATAGTTGTCCATGGGTTAAAAAAGTGTAAAAGTACTGTTTGGAGACTATGGCTGCAATCCTAAAGACACTTTCCTGGGAGTAAGACCAGTGGTGGGCTCCAGCAGGTTCGCACCTACTCTATAGAACCGGTTGTTAATGAGAGACAGGACATATAAAGTTTAAAAATAGCCATTTAAAAGTGGCTGCCAGATGGGCAGAGAACCGGTTGTTAATTTTTTTCTAGCCCATCACTGAGTAAGACTCATCGAACACAATGGGGCTTACTTTTGAGTAGACATGGTTAGAATTGTGCTCTATGTGGAAAACTTTTTAAAGTATTGAACGCTTTATTCTGCTTTGTGAAGTCTAGGGAACTATCAGAGCGAGTAGGCATCTGTCCCGTTTCACCCATAAGTCTTGCAACAGTTGCTTTATATTTAGGGTATATGCGCTCTACCGAGAATGTTTTACAATTAGATGTAAGTTCCCTGCACAGATGTATCTTTGAGATGGATCCATTCCAGGAATGCTTTGCCAACATAACAGCACTGATGCACCACTGGAATCCTGCCAGCTAAAACATAGGCAATGTGGGAGATATCTTGCAGGAGGATTATGCTTAAACTTACGCTTTTTCCAATTCCAGGTATTGGTTTCTGTGCTGGCATAAAGCTGCACCAATGATAGAGATGTTCAGTGCAATCCTAAGCATGTCTACTCAGAAGTAAGTCCTATTGTATTCAATGGGGCCTACTCTCAGGAAAGTGTTTAGGATTGCAGCTGTTGTGCATATGTCAAAATACTATACCGCATTGAATTCAGGAGAAAGACAAAATACTCTTCTCCCTTAATGTCCCATAATGCTAAGGAATTATGGGATTAAAGCTAACTCAGAACAGTACTCAGAACAGTATAGCATATAGTACCAACCACTAGCTTAGTGAATTTGAACCTTTTTCATCTCATGGCACACGGATAAGGCACTAAAATTATCAAGGCACACCATTCAGTGGTTTGACAATTGACAAGGCAAACCATGTTGCTAGTGATGGGGGGTTTACTTCCCTTAATGGTCCTCTTAATAAATGCTATTTATTTAATAAATAAATAAATTCACCAACCCTCCCCTCCAGACATTTATGGCCGCTCACAGCACACCAGTGAAATCATTGTCCTAGCTCATGATAGGTGTTTGCAGTGGAACAATATTTTTTCTGAATAGATGTGTAGCATATTTAGCGTACACAGTGGGGAATTCTAGTGATCAGATTGATGACAAAACAACATTATATGAGGGGGGCATTTTGCACAGCCTGTCCTCAGAGTGTATGTAGGAAGTGCAGATTGCTAGATCTTATCTTTTCAAAACCTTTACATTACTTGCTTTAAGATTCCAGGCAGACATCCAACAGGAGCTTTTACTCTAGTCCCCCTACTAGAGGCATGCCTCTTCATTCAGTGCTTCTGGATTATGTGTAATTTGATACTGATGTAGATCAAGGCAGTTGATCTTGCTGGCCCACCGCTGTCCTGGATAACCGGGACAATCCCAGTTCTCACGGACTGTGTTCACATACTGTCATGTCCTGTCCTCGTTTTGCAGAAGAGAACTATGGCAATCCTACACCTGCACCGAAATGTCAACAAAGTCGTAGGAAAATGTGTACTACAGTGTGTGAAAGCATTGACACAGCTGTCCACAATTCTGATGTTTGTAACTCAGGAAACACATGTAGTTCTGTTTAATGCTGTATTTTCTAAGACTTTTTATTACACCCTCTAATGAACAAAATGCAGCTGGACTGTGGTTTTTTTTTAAGTTATATGCTGTCATTTCACCCAGTTAGTGTCTTAATAATAGATTGAATTGTGGGCTGTGGGTGGCGCAAGTGGTTAAGACACTGTGCCAGTAAAGCAGAAGGCCAGGGTTCAAGACCCTGGTCCCCACGAGACAGGGTGAGCTCCTTTCCTTAACCCAGCTCTGCGACGCAGCTGGAACCAATCGTATCAACTCTGCTGTTCCACTGGACTATTTCAGTGGCATGGAGAGGGGGGATTTGCTGCTTGGATAACAGCATATCCATATCATTCTTCCCAGCCTTTGTGCGTCGCATGCAGCGTCAAGCACGGTACCATATTCTTTCAAGTCTGATGGATGCCAAGTTTTTAATAGATTGAATTACAATTTCCATTTTGCTTAAAAGACAGACATATGAAACATCAATATCCTTCTAAGAGATCAAGCAAACAATGAAAACTAAATATTTGAAACAAAACAGCAGTGGAAACGTGTGGAGAGAAGTATGAATTCTCCCTTTGCACATAAAGCAGAATGTATGAACTGAAGAAGCACAAGGTATGTCCTATTTGACCATTGATATGGATATTAGACGTGCCTCTGAGCTGAAGCCCAGCAATCATTTTCTCTTGCAATGCTTTCCCTGTGTTATCATCTTGGCGTACCCTCCTTAGAATTTCAATCAACTGATCATGCAAAAAGGATTTGGAGCTTATCACCAGTTCCCATCATGTTTTCAAACAGGGCTAACCCCGAGGATGCTGATTGCTTTCAAGGAAAAACTTCATCGCAGTGACATGTTGCCAAAAGCTTGTGCAGGCTCAGTTAATTCCATCTGGGAATATTGGAAATAAAACTCTAGTAGGCTATGTTGTTTCTTTTGGGAATGTTCCAAACGACAGTCTTTTTTCTTTTGGTCAGTGCAAGCAATTTGTGATCAGAGTCTGAAAGCAATTGCATGAATCAGTCCACAGCCATACCCACAGGATCTGTGGGGAAATGGTGGAAAATATTTGTACGGATAGGCATCCTTTTGCCTCTGTGAGGCTGTTCTCACAGCCACCTAAACCTTCATTTAGACAGATTCAATTTCATGAGTGTTTTCCCCCTTTTTCCCCTGATCTTTTAAAAAATGCAGAATCCACTTTTGAAGTTTGAACAAGTGTGTGTCATTCTAATACGCTCATTGGGAAGTCAGGATTGACAGCAAGCAGCTTCCTGTCAAATGTACCCATGTTGTTAAACCTGGATGTTTTCCCCTGTACAATGTATGAAAAATAACCTTTAATCTATATACATAATCTATATATATAAAAGAAAAAAGTCACTGACTCACTGACTCACTCATCAGTGCCCTGCCAACACCGCGCTGGGCCTAGAAGTATGAAATTTGGGGTGGGTGTTCCTTCCGTGACCGAGGGGTGCACTAAGAACCGGTTTTCAGAAATTCCAACCAGAAGGGGGTGAAAAGGAGCGCAACGCGTTTTCCTCCCTATACTTTGCATTCGGTGACTGAGGGATGCTCTGCCCCAACCCCCAGACCTAGAAGCATGAAAGTTGGTGAGTTCTGTCACATGAATCCCACCAAGAACCAATGTGGATAAATTTAACCCTTAAGGGGCTGGAAAGGGGTGTAATGTGTTTTTGTCCTATACTTAACATGGAAGACTGACCAACCTCCAGCCAATTTGGTGCTCGGTGCCTGGTGCACAAGGAGGGATGTTGTTCAGAGGAAGAGGTTGCACTGGGGTTGCACTGAGGATGCTGCGCATGGGGGGGGTTACGCACAGGAAGATGCGCATGGGGGTTGATGTTCATGGGGAGATGTTGTGCATGGGGGATGTTGCAATTGGGGGATGTTGCAATTGGGGGTTGATGCGCATGGGTGATGTTGCACATGA
This sequence comes from Cryptoblepharus egeriae, assembly GCA_030015325.1. Taxonomy (NCBI): domain Eukaryota; kingdom Metazoa; phylum Chordata; class Lepidosauria; order Squamata; family Scincidae; genus Cryptoblepharus; species Cryptoblepharus egeriae. The sequence continues at coordinate 78,334,464 of JAREYC010000003.1, read as the reverse complement.
GTGATGTTGTGCATCGGGGATGATGTGCATGGGGGTTGTGCATGGGGGAATGTTGCACATGTGGGAATTAGGCCCATGAGGGCTTGATGCGCATGAGCGACGTTGCGCATAGGGGGATGTTGTGCATGGGGGTTTGATGTGCATGGGGGACTGATGCGCATGGGGGACTGATGCGCATAGGGGACTGATGTGCAGGGGGGTTGTTGCACAAGGGGGTTTGATGCGCATGGGGGGATGTTGCTCATGGGGGATGAACATGGGGAATGTTGCGCATGGGGGGTTGTTGTGCATGGGGGATTTGCACATGGGGATTGATGAACATGGGGGAGTTGATATGCATAGGGGGGATGAGGCACATGGGGTGGATGCGCATGGGGAGTTGATGTGTGTAGGGGACTGATGCGCAGTGGGGGGATGGCAACGGGAAATTTTACTCCTGCAACGCGAGTACGCTTTTCGCTAGTGAATACGTAACTGTCTACTTTTGCATTTTTCTTGAAAGACATGGATTGAAAGCTACATTCAAGATCAAGAGATGATTTTTGTCTTTGCAGTGCAAGGTAAGCCAGCCTTAATGGGAATCTGGCTAGCTATCGAATGTAAAATTAGATCCACCTCACAATCTAGCTTTCATACTTATAACTAGTCAGTGAGTTTCTCCAGCCATCTATTGAACATGTTCCTTACCAGTCTGCTATTACTGAATCACCACCACTATTTACATAGCACTTTATGCATTTCACGTGCATTAACTCAACTGAAAAAGTAATCTTTAAATGCAGATGCTACAAAAGGTCACCTATTAGTGTCTTGGCAGGTTTTGCGTTTGTTCTGCTCAAAGTAAAGTGGGATGGTGAATGTCAAAAATGCTGTCAGAAACAGGCAAAGAAACAGGCTAATGGCTCCAGTAAACAAGCTGTGGCTAGAAGTCTCCTGTTTTTAATCCCTATGACAGAATGCAAGTAACCTGGTTTAGAGGCATTTTCTACATGGTCTTAATGGGTAAGGCCTTTTCTATGGCTGTGCCCAAGTTTTAGGATTCCCAGACTGAAATCTTAAATTCCAGTTAGGCTGGCACAAGTCCCATGCTGGCCATAAAGTACTTCTGCACCGTTCCTTTGGGGTTAGGCCAGTGCACAGAGAGGCGCAAGCCTCTCCACGCCACCATGGGAACAGGGAGAAGGATGAGTTCGTCTAACCTAAATTGGTTAGGATTGCGCCCCCAGTCATGCAAGGTATGTATTGCCCCATCCTATTTGACATGAATGGGAAGACCAATGAGTTATGCCAGGCTGGCTTGGGTTAGGATTGCATCCTAAGCCACAGAAATCAACTTGACATATTTTGTCAAATGGTTCTTTCTTACTGAAAGCGAGATAGAAATTACTTTTATGGCCATAACTAGATGGTATGAGCCTCCTAGACTCAACAACTAATGGGATTTCTATAAATGGAAAAGTTAGACTCACTAGCATAGCAGCAACACCTTGGAAGCAAACGAAGAGGGCGCAAACTCAGAGTACTGGCATTATAGTGCCAGGCAGACAAAAATGAAACAAACACTTAAAAAGAAAAAATGAACTAGGTAACTAAGATGTAAACATATACAGAGGTGCCTCACATAAAGAGCTTAATTTGTTCCAGAGGCATGCTCTTTAAGTGAAACGCTCTTTAAGTGAAGCAGATTTTTCCATAGGAAATAATGGAAACTCAGACGATTAGTTCCACAACCCCCAAAAATTCACATAAAAATATTAACTGTATGTTAACTTAAAATGATGACAAAACACTGGAATTGAATTCAAAACATGCATTCAATGTGCATGATCCTATGAAGTCTACTTAGGCTGCAATCCTAAAGACACTTTCCTGGGAGTAAACCCCATTTAACACAATGGAGCTTACTTCTGGGTAGACATGGTTAGGAGGCTGCAATCAAAGAAATTTTTCTGGGAGGCTTACCTTGGTTCTTGCTGGATGTTCAAGGTGGTTGGTGGGAGCACTTGGGGCAGTTAGGGGCAGCTGCCTCTAGCACCCCCAGGCAATTGCCCCCAAGTTGGGGACAGTTAGAGGCAGCAGCCTTGGCCGGCAGCCCTTTTAAAGAGCCTCCATGCAAAGCGTCAGGGCTGCATAGCACGCTTGCTTGTTAAGTGAAGCTGAACTTGTTATGTGAAGCAAGATTTCTTGGAAATTTTTGCTTGTTATGTGAAACACTTGTTAAGTGAGGTACCACTGTACCCTGATATTTATACATTCACTATATGGATTTTCATGTGTATGTACTGTGAATACAGTACCATATTTCTTGGTGTCAGGATGTTCTGTTATAAAGTCTAGAAGGGCATCCAGTTAGTGTGAATTGAAACTACAATTAAAAATTTTGACAAGTGTGAGATATACTCCCTGATGAGTAGTGTGTACTCACAGTTTCGTACTAGCTTTAAAGGCCCATGTCTCCCTCTGCCTTCTCTATCTAACTCTTTCTCCTCAACCTACCACAAGCACCTCTCTACTTTGCCCATCTTCACCTTCTTTGAGTCAGTAAATACTATTAACCTGGTAAGCTGACCCTGATCTTACTACATTTTTAATTTTATTATGTTTATTGATATAATGTTTATTCTGTTTTATCATGCTGCATAACATTTTTCCTTATAAGGCATTCAGAGTGATTTTTGGATGAACCTGGAATGGCTTTGGAATTTTTTAAAAACTATTTCCCATTTAAATTAATGTAATAATTTGTACTTATCCAGATTGTCACCATAATGACCATTTTCAGGAACCAATTAGGTACTGTAAACAAAGTATGAGAGAGAAACAGAGAGAGAGAGAGAGAGAAAGAGAGAGAGAGTATAGAAACATCAGCCCTAACAGTATTAAAAATACAAAAAAATAACTCATAGGAAATTTCAAATGTGACCACGTAGTAAGTTTACTATAAAGCTTTTGGAAGCAGTATTAAAAATCCATATCAGATGGAAAGCTGACAGAGCAGTGGTTTAATGTTTGAGGCATTGAACTGGAAGTCTTAGGTTCAAATGTTACTCCAGCGTGATGAACTTCAGTTGGTGACTTTAGCATACCACTCTGCCTCATCACCAAATTAACATTTTAAACAAATTAACAATTTTTAGCTTGTCTCATTCTGAAGGTTCAAAAAGACAACAACTCCACAGCAACATATAATAAAAAATTAATTGCACAGTGATCCCATCCTTTCTGGCCATATCCCTGAGTCTCAAGGGCAAGGCTAAACAAGTGGTTCTTAGAGTGCTTCTGGAATGTGCTCAAATTTGGATTTGGGGGTGTAGATTTGGGGGAATTTATTATGGGTTTTGCACTTTAAAATTTAGCAATATACCACGTTAATACAATTATATGGGCCTAGATTAATGTATGCCACATGAACAAATGTGTATGCCAATTCTTAATGATTACAAAAGCATTGCTTTGGAAAAAGCAATGCATAAGAAATAATAAATAAAGAGAATAATAATTAATTGAAAATAATTAATAAATGGAATATTTAAAAGTTACCCTAATGAAATCACCTTTATCTTGAAGACATTCGAGATGGATGGCTAAAACATGCTAAGAGCTATTACTACAGACTTGCTTGGCAGGATATTGGACTCAGAGCACACTCCAGAAATGGTCTTGGACCAGCGCAACTCCCTTGCACTGGCTCAAGAGTGCAACAAAGTACCATAAAGCACTTTTATACCACTGTTAAGGGAGATTGGACTGGCTCATGGATACACGCCAGCCTACCTCTAACAAGGTGGTCACTAGGGAAAGGTAAATTGCACTGTCCTATCCCAGTCAGCACAGGGGTTTGGAGGCTAGATAAAGAAAATCTGTCTGGAAGAATATGAGTGGTATTTTGAAATATTGATACGTTGATGCATAAAATATACAGAATTTCATCATTATATGCATATTTTATTGTTAGTCTGTACTGAGTAATGGAGGCTCCCATTTTCCTTTTCCCATGGTGGCGTGGGGAGGCAGGTGCATGTCTTCGCACTGGCCTAACCTCCTCATGAGTGGCACAGTAGTTCCTTAGGGCACTTTCTGTGACATCCCCAGGACAACAAGGGACTTGCATCAGCTTTACCATTATTGTGCTGTAAGAGTTTACCATATTTCCAAGAAACGTAGCATTGCATACAGTAGAGAATGAAATTCTCATTCATTTTGCTTGTCATTTTTGTTTATAAAGGGCAGTCATACATATACAAAATAATATTTTGTTTATAAAGGGCAGTCATACATATATCACCAAGAACTGAGAAAAGAAGAAAAAGTGTTATCCCTTTAGCCACTAACTGACAAGCTCCCAAAACCACTACATAGAAGCCTTGCACTTACAGTCATCATAATTTTCTTGATTTTCAGTATTAAGTTGTTTAACTTCTGTTTGATCAACCCAGATTTGCCTCTTGTGCTTCCATCATAATTTTAGCCATCTGAAGCTAAAACTCCCTTTTCTTTCAGCACCCCTTGGCTTGATTTGCTTCTCCTCCAACCAGGCATACCACATACTCCTAAGGAGTAGCCTTCGCTGCATGGCCTGCTCTGGACTGTCCCTCTTGTGTCACAATGTTGGGGTTCTGACCTCCGTGGAAACACAGAATTATGAAGACTGCTATCTGCAGACCAGAAATGCACATAGGTGAAGGTTCAGGTAAGTCTCTAGTTAATAATAATTAAGAATCCTTTTTACCCAAGCCTGCTAGAGACATTATTTATAGTACAGTATGTCTGTGTAGGCATTTCCTAGGTTCTCCCCTATAATGGAGTTTAAAGATTGCTCCCCCAAACCATTAAAGTCATTGCAGAGAACCCAGCATGCTAAACAGGAGAGTAAGATGTGCCATTCGGGACTGTCGGGCCAGACAAAAGGAAGAAACTGGGTTCACACCAGTTCCTAGAGAAAATGGGTAAATGCAGAGTATTTTTCCCGGGGGTAATCACTTGTAGTACCAGCACTTTTTTCCACCTTACCTCCCCTCAAGCCGCTAATTAATACTTAGGGCACAATCCTAACCATGTCTACTCAAAAGTAAGCCACATTGTGTTCAATGTGTTTTACTCCCAGGAAAGTGCCTTTAGGATTGCAGCCTATGTCACATGAGAATGACAAGGTACACCACTGTGGTGAGTACTGGTACCTTTTTCCTAGGGAAAAAAGCAGTGGGTAACTGACATGGTGTATTCTGAGTGGCGTATTCTGACATGGCGTAACTGTGTGGCGTATTCACATAACAAATGCCACACATAAAGTATGTTCCACGTAACAAACAAAAATTTCTCTAGGATTCTGCTTCACGTAACAAACTATGCTTCACATAACAAACACACTCGTTGGCAGTTGGGACAGATGCACTGGCTGGCAGCTCTTTTAAAAAGCGTCAGGGCTGTCTAGTATGCTTGCCCATAGTGAAAGCAACACTTCCATGCTCTTCCTCCTGTGGCTGGGTGTTCGCTGGGCAGAGGGAAAGAACAGCAGTGGAGAAGAGGGAAGCAGCTCAGGGCTAACCAGAAGGGAGCAGGGGAGAGAGAGGCTCAGGATGGAGAGAAGGAAAAAGTGGGGAGACATTTGGAAAGTGTCTTTGACAGAATAAAGTGTCCTTGACACTCCTAACAGCCTCCTAACCATGTCTATCATTGTGTTAAAAGAGGCTTAATCCCAGGAAAGTGTCTTTAGGATTGCAGCCTAAGTAGACTTCATAGGATCATGCACATTGAATGCATGTTTTGAATTCAATTCCAGTATTTTGCCATCATTTTTCCATCCAGTTAATATTTTTATATGAATATTTTTTGGGTTCTGGAACCTATTGTCTGAGTTTTCATTATTTCCTATGGGAAAATCCACTTCACATAAAGAACATTTCATGTAACAAACATGCCTCCGGAACGAATTAAATTTGTTACGTGAGGTGCCACTGTACACTTTTCTTGGGAATAAGACCTACTGAACACAATGAGACTTACTTTTGAGCAGACGTTATTGTTCTCACTGTTGAGGTGATGCATTTTGAGTTACAAAATGAACTTGAATGATCAGTTGATCAGTTTCACAATCAGTTTCATCTTTAGGAGAGATCCATGAACAACCAATTCCGCAATTAAAAGAGGCGTTAAATTGTGTTGTGTGAAATGGCCTTTAGTCTTCTCAGATTACTTAAATAAATTGGGTTTTTCTGTGGTAGTCTGGCTTACTGAAGGAAACCGAAGACGTGTTTTGCCTTTCACTGGAGAATGGCTGCATGTTTGAACATTGAGTTGTTTTTGGTTTTCAGCAGAGTGATCTGGCAAGCAAAGAAAATCATGAATCACATGGAAAGCCTGCCCTTTCAACATCTAAAACTTGTTGTTGCATCATAAACAACTGACACAGCACAGCCAATATGCCTCACGTAAGATTTTAATGATGTTTCACGTGAAACAATCTGCCATAGTGGTCTCAAGGGGTGGGGAAAACCCTTATACCATAAACACTAGCAGTGATTTGGCACTGGAGGAAATTGCTGATTACAGGACCATTTCCAAGGGGCAAAGGTACTCTTCTTGGCTAGTCTAGACTCCTAGCTCACCTCAATTAAAAGTTAATTGCTATACAATGCTAATAGAAGGGAATAATCCTATCCAGTTTACAACCTGAGGTAAATCTGAACTGATGGATCCACTTCCTGAAGTCATAGAGAGGTCACAGAGACCATTACTCTGGCAGTGAACATTGGCTAATCTTTCAGGCTTCAGCGGGCAACAAGCAGTTAGAATTAAATGGAACAAAATGTCGGATGTTCCGATTTTCCTAAAAGTTGCATTTTTTTGTCCAGAACACAGCTTTCTGAAATACAGTCTCCAAAATCTAATGATTATTATCTAATGATTATTATCTAATGATTATCACTTGAAGATTACAGATCTTCTGAGTTAGCACCAGCATTTCAGCTGTTATTGATCGTTCCATGATCATTTCATACGTCTAAAAAAGTACAGGTCCAATCTTGTTATACACTGATTTTTTTATACATGCACTTGACTCATCATGAACGGCCACTGCAAATCGTACATAACACAACTCTAAGCTGGCTTTCCAAAATTTTTTTCAAAGCCAAAGTACATGGAATTGGAAGCAATTTTCAATCTTACAACTGTTATTTTAAAGTATGAAAAAATAATTTCCCGCTCTTTGTGATTTTATCGGTGACATTGTATTTGATTGACAGGACTTAAGTTCAAAGCAGTAACACATGCTGAGATTTGACTAAGAGGGCTCAATCCTAAACAATTTAGGTCAGAACAATTCACCTGTCCTCTCATTCCTGTGGTGGCCTCCAGACGGTGGTGGGCACTTACCGGTATGGGCCTACACGCCCGTACCGGTTCTTCCTGTTTCCCTGCCACTGGCGTACGGTCCGCCATGTTTTGCGCCCACCGCCGCCTGCCTGGAAGCGGGCAGGCCGCTTCTAGGCAGGCTCTGCACAAGTGCCAACATCGTGGGCGCAGCGCCGACATCGTGGGCGCTGCACAAGCGCCGGTGTGGGCGCTCGCGCAGAGCCTGCTTAGAAGCCGGCCTGCCAGGCCAGCCTGGCAGGCCGGCTTCTAAGCAGGCACTGCGCAGGCGCCAACGTCGCCCCTCCTCTCCCCCCCTCCCCAGTCCCGCCCCTCGCCCCGCCCACACCCCGTGACCCTGGCTGGCCCCTCCCACTTCAGGTGTACCGGATCTTGGGATGGGGCCAGCCCATCTCTGCCTCCAGAGACTGGTGTATGTCACTGTACTGGCCTAATCCTGCCCAGGAATGGCACAGAAGTGTCTTTCCAAAAGGCACTTACAGGAATTGTGCCAGGACTTAAGCCAGCCTAACTGGGGGTTGGTGCACGGGGGGATGATCCACGGGAGGGGATGGTCCACAGGGAGAATGATGCAGGGAAGTGGTGGTTCACAGGGTTGGTGGTGCATGAGGGGGATGTTACCTGGAAGGGTATGTTGCATGGGGGGTGTTGCATGGAGGGTTAGGATACTATCACTGCACAGGAGGGTCTGTTGCATGGTGTCCCGCCTCATTTTGCCTCTCCCTCAGTGCAGGTGCCAGCAGACTGCGCTGATCAGACATGGTGACTGGTGCTGAAAGGCCAGGGAAGGCCCACACAGAGCACATGGTGTGTGCAATTTCCAGACAATTGGACTCTTAACCAGATGTCCTGTTAAAGAGTCTTGTTTCCGGTTTGGTCCAGGGGTCACTGGACATCTAGTAACCTTGGCAGAATGAAATGGTAAGCTCTACTCATTATAGGAAGACCTTTCTGTAGGATCTTGCCCATGGCTTGGGTGTGATACCTGCTAGTCTAATAATTTGGGACCTCAGTATTTCTAGAATAGCTTTCATTGGGAGATCTACGAGCTATAAATTAGATCAGCTCAGATCAGACAGACAGGTAGATAGACAATCCAACTATTATGAAGTTATATTTTTTGTGTTTTTAATGCTGATGCTTGGCATATTTCATATTTTACTATGTTTATACTGTTTTTAAGTGTATTTATTGTTTTATTCATTTTATTGCTATATAAATCTTTGATTGCTGGCTGCCTTGGGTGCCCTTTGGGGAGAAAGGTATAGTACAAATCAAGTCAAATAAAATAAATAAATTTTATGCATGCGTGCGTGCGTGCGTGCATGCATGTGTGTGTGTGTGTGTGTGTGTGTGTGTGTGTGTGTAAGAATAAACGGAAGTCAGAGGGACTGAGAGAGGAGTGAAAGACAAGCAGCATAGAGGGAGGTAAAGCAGAAGAGGAAAAAATACAGTTGCAGAGCAAGGAAGAAAACCTGAAGGGCTGGGAGGTGTGTGAGGTGGGGTTACCACAGAGGTGGCCAGCAGTGCTGTGTGCCTGCATCTTTCTGCTACCTGATTTGGTCAGCCTTGTCTAAATGCTCAGATCATATGGGGTTCTTAACTATGGTTAGCACAAACCATGGTTTTGTTTTATGCTTCTAAACCCAGTCAGTGACTCAGGCTGCAATCCTAAGAGCAATTTCCTAGAAATAAGCCCCATTGAATTCAATGGAACTTACTTCTGAGTAGACAGAAATAGGATTGCACTGACTGCAATCTTAACCTCGTGTTAGGCCAGCATAAGTCCTATGCAGGCCTGAGAGTAGCACAAAAGTTCCATAACTCACTTCTACCCCACTCATGGGGGGTGGGTTTTAGGCCACTGCACAGGCGTACACCAACGTCCCAACACCACCATGGAAAGTTATGCATTGTGAGATAAGTTGGCCTAAATTTGTTAGGATTGTGCCTTTATCCAGCCAAGGACATTTCATAGCAAAGCCACGATGTGAATCTCTCCTTCTCTGATCACAGTTCAACTCTCTGTTTTTATTTTGTGTGGCATGTTTAGGTTGTGTGTGTAAGCTGTGAGTTTAGGGTTATGTGAGAAAGAATTAAAAATGATAGAGGGTGTATAAATGTGAAGAGACATTTCAGATCACAAAGTTGACTTGCTTCTTTTATTGCTAAAAGCTAGTACAGTAAATTGTTTCCAGGTAATGTTTGATTTCTCAAATGCACCGGATTTGTCTGGAGGAAAGTGTGATTGTTGAACTCAAAACTGATCTTTCACCATCTGTGCACTCATAGCTATCGCAATTTGTAGAACTTTTGGTTTGTGTTATGTTTAACAATTAGCCATATACAACAGTGGATGGAAACCATTCAGCATCCCATTTTGGTGTGGTCTGAACACTGAATAAAAAAGAGAACTGTATGTTCTACATTTCTGCATGAATAACATTTGTATTTATAAAACAAGGATAAATGCAGTAGAGCGCTTTAATTTAAAAGAACAATAGTGTGGAGGAGACAGGTTGACTATATAAAATGGAGGACAGAGTGCCTATACCTTTAAGCTTTGCATAGAAGAAGGAATTTAGGCAGATGATACTTTTTAAACCCTTCCATGAGTGAAATCTGCCTCAATTCCCTTTACTATACATTGGTTAAAGGTACAGGCACTCTATCCTCCATTCTGTATGGTCACCCTGGAAAGAGAACAACTTTAGAGTCTAGTGAGGGTGCTTAAAGTTCCAGTGGACTAGCATTCTAGATTATCTCTATAAAGCACTTTAAAAAGTGGACCTTAAAAAGCAGATATGTTTCTTTGTTGTTAGCCTGGTTAACCATCTGATGATCTGTCTTTCAAGTGTTTGTGATGTTATTAGAGTATGCTGCTTCTGACTCATTTTTTTTAATGCCGCTGATCTGCCAATTCTGCAGAATGGGTCTCAAGTCTCCCTGAATCAGTATTGGCCACCAGGAGACCACTGTTAGGCTACGTTTGAGATCTGAACAGAGTTGTCCTGGATCAGTGAGATTGTCATTTGAGGGGGGAAATTCTCTTTGGTCAGAGTTGGCAACTCTCCTCTAATCTGGCAAGCCTCTGGTATGTCCAGATTGTTATCCCCTTTTTGTGGTTTGATGGACTCTCTTTAGACCAGCATAATCAGGCAAACTGCATAATATAGGCCTTCCCATGCATTTAATTGTAAGTGATCGTAGGAGATAAGAATAATTGTTCTGGCTAATTTCCAGATACTTCTGTAGAGAAGAATGCAGGAAAGGGATTAGTGGGTTAACCTGGCAGAGTAAGGAATCATGCAACAGGTTGGAGAAAGACAAAGTAATTTGCCAAAAATTTGCAAAGTAAAAAGGGAAGGAGTTGAGAAAAAAGCTCATATGCCCAGTTGCAAGGCAAGACCGCTATAAAGGAAAGTTGAAATCTGGTCTCATTGGCTCTGTCTGATTGGCAGGGATGACTCAGGAATGTAGTTTTTCCCTCTTGGCCAGTAAAGTAAGGCATATGTAGGTTCTTTGGAGCCAACAGATCTGAAAGAGTTCCAGCTGCCTACAGGAGTACCATGGCTGCGCATCAGATAAGCCAAGCTCACTTATCTTTAGGGCAGACACTAGCAATTCCATTAATTCTCAAGCCATTCAACCTGTCATTTCTATGTTTAATTATTGGAGTTTTAAGGATCATTTCAGTTTAATATCCTAGAACTCCCCATCCTCTGAGTGCATATGTCAGTGTCTGGCTGGGTCAGTCAGGGAGTTTAATTTCCCTAGAAAGAGCAGTTACCTTGTCGTTAAAATGTCAAATACTGAGTACAACCAACTGCTCCACTTTTCCATGCTGTAGTATCTAATGGCGGAACACCAGTGCCAAGATGAACTCTTAAGAAATGATTGCTGTTTTGGATCTAGTTTTATCACATTGAGAGGTCATAATCCAATTCTTGAAGCAAAGCATTTTTGCCTTCGTTTTATACTTGAGAGATTGGGGGAAGAAGGGGGAGAAAGGAACTGATGTAAACAAATTTCAAACTTCATGAAAATGAAAGCATTAGAATGTATGTTGTTGAATCCATTCTTCTGTCACTATGCATTAGGCTGACACAAGCATGGCTATTTCACAGAAAATAGGTAATAACAGACTGTTCTTTCCATCCATTTGATTCTGCCAAAGTGTCTCCCTCTAGTGAGTTAGTCCTGGGGGAGGAATCTTTACAATATGGCAAAAATGTGATGAGAACAATTCCTGTAGTGATTTTCTGGTGTAACAGAGTATTTCCGTTATTTTCATCTAAGGATGTAAAGGCAAATGGATAGCACTGTTGTATATGTGGAAGGGGAGGCAGATGCTGGCAAAACAACCATCAGATCAGGATGGATGGAGTTCATTTTGTGTGCTGTATTCACTGGATTTATAACATTGAGCACTGTTATTAATGAGGACACAATCCTAACCAATTTTTCAGGACTGAAATAAGGGCAATGCAACTCTGAGGAAAGGGAATAAATATTGCCTTCCCTTGAGGAGGCCTCTGTGCTGGAAAGTTGGTTAGGATTACTTGCATAGACTTAGATTTAGGGTAGAATCCAGAATAACTACAAGGAGTCTTTGCTCCGGAGTAAGAACAATTTACTCTGGATTGCAATATGAATTTCCCATAGGTTTTCACTAGGTGGTGCAGTAACTACAGGTGCATGTAATGTCTCTTACATGCTCCTGTAGTTACTCTGGATTGTGCCCATATACAGATTTATACGGGTCTTGAATAGACCTAGATTTATACAGATTTATGCATACATTTATACAGGTCATGCCTTATTATCCACCAGGGGTTCTGTTCCAGTATCCTTGGTGAATATAAAGAATCAATGAATAGCAAATCAGTGGAAAAATTAGCTTTAAAGACTCACTACCAAGTTTCTGGAATGTCTATTTTCAACCCAGATTGCATTGGTATACTCAGATTGGTAAATTCTATTTACCAGATATATACCAGATTGGTATACCCAGATTGGTATATTCTATATTCTATTGCATTGGCATATTCTATTTTCAACCCAGATTGCAATTGCATATACCACATTCAGCTACTAGATAGAAGAATAATGGAATTTATTGGAATGTAATTATAGTTATTTAAAAGTGTGAAGGTGTGAACAGTGTGAAGGGAGAACATTTTCTGATACCAGATGCAATGACCAAACCATGAAGGATACCACCTGGAGAGAGAAGAGTTATACAAGCTGCCTGTAGAACAATTACCTATCTCACAGATTATCTGTGGCGGCACATGTACATACATAGAGCACATTCCTTATCCATATCTATATATATATAAAGAAAAGTCACTGACTCACTGACTGACTCACTGACTGACTCACTCATCACCGCCCTGCCAAAACTGCTGGGCCTTGAAGCGAGAAATTTGGGATGGTATTCCTTCCATGACAGAGGGGTGCACTAAGAATTGGTTTTCGGAAATTCCAACCGGAAGGGGGTGAAAAGGGGCGCAACACGTTTTCCTCCCTATACTTTGCATTGGAGAATTGCTGACTCATCAACATTCCTCCCCAACTGCTGGGCCTGAAGCATGGAATTCTGGGAGTTCCTTCTGTCACCTGAACTCCCACCAAGAACCATCTGGAGAAATTTAACCCTTCAGGGGCTGAAAAGGGGGCAACGTGTTTCTGTCCTACACTTAACATGGGAGACTGAACAACATCCAGCCAATTTGGTGCTCAGTGCCTGGTGCACTGGGGGATGTTGTTAGGAGGAAGAGGTTGCACTGGCGAGGATGCTGCGCATGGGGGGAAGTTGCGCATGGGTGACTGATGTGCATGGGGGGAAGTTGCGCATGGGGGAAGTTGCGCATGGAGGAAAGTTGCGCATGGGGAAGTTGCGCATGGGGGGATGATGCAAATGGGAAAAGTTGCGCATGGGGGAAAGTTGTGCATGGTGGAAGTTGCGCATGGGGGAAGTTGCGCATGGGGGGAAGTTGCGCGTGCGGGAGTTGCGCATGGGGAAGTTGCGCATGGGGGATGATGCGCATGGAGAAATGTTGTGCATGGGGGGATGATGCGCATGGGGGATGATGCGCATGGGGAAAGTTGCGCATGGGGAAAGTTGCGCATGGGGGGTTGATGCACATGGAGGAAAGTTGCGCACGGGGGAAGTTGCGCATGGGGGTGATGAGCATGGGGGATGATGTGCATGGAGGAAGTTGCGCATGAGGGAGAGTTGCACAAGGGGGAAAGTTCCGCATGGGGGGATGTTGCACATGGGGGGAAGTTGCATATGGGGTGTTGATGCAGGTGGGGTGTTGATGCGCCGTGGGGGGATGTCGTATGGGGAAATGTTACTCCCGCAACGCGGGTACGCTTTTTGCTAGTTTGTATTACAAAGTGAAAAAGTGTTATGAACAAAGAGGAAGAGAGAGAGAGAGAGAGAGAGAGAGAGAGAGAGAGAGAGAGAGACCCAAGACAGCCCTCAGGAATACATTTTATTTTTTCTTGCTTCTCAAATGTAGTGGATGAGTTTTCAGATGAAAAGGGTGAGTTAATATGAGACATTAATGTCACACATGCAATTTAACGTTACATTTTACAGTGGCAATGTCTGCTTCATTTTATGGTACATATAAATGTGAGTTTACAATAAATCTAGATAAGGCTGTAAAATTCAGGGCGACTATAACTTTAAAAAGTTGAAATGGGAGGAATGCTAATGTTGATACATGGCCTTTTCCTAATGCAGACGTATACTGGGAATTAAACATAACCATTCTGAGAAAAAATACACTCTTTTATGTGATGATATCTCAGTGTAATGCCTATATGTCTCCTTGGTGTGGAATAGCCAGCACATGGGTAAAAAACCTGGACCCTGCACTGTTATCTGAAGCTTCCTCAGTGAACATTCTACCCCGGGGGGTGGGGGGCAAATTGGGCCACTTTCGGGAACCTGGACCTTTAATAATTGTACAGAAGAGGGAATTTCAACAGGTACAGTTTTGTCATTCACAGATGACAAAGATTCACAGATGTCATCTGTCAATGACAAAAGCTTTACCTGCTGAAATTCTCTTACCTACACAATTGTTAAAGGTCCAGGATCCTTACAGTGGCCCTATTTGCCCACTCCTGCTCCACCCAGATTCTTACTGAAATTCTATTACCAGTACACCAGTGGTATTCAAGTATTTCAGCCTAGGATCCCCTTCTGAGAATGGCAAACTGTCCGGGACCCCCTGGAAGTGAAGTCATGTCTGGAAGTGTCATTAAAGGTGCCTAATACCAGATTCCAAGATGGCTGCATCCAGCTTTTTACAACCCCTCTGTAATGAAGTTGTGAGACCACTGCAGTACATAGTACTGCAGGAGAGTTTATAATGAACACTCACTTGTATATAATTCTTCTATTTTCTGTAACTGACCTTCAGAAGAAAGGAAGGGGAACATAAAACTACTGGTTTACCCATTTGTGATGCTTTGAGCAACCTTAAAGAGAGAGCAGCTGCTTCTATTGCTATCACATGGCATCAGCATCACAGGGTGACCAGATGCCAAACCCAAAATTCCTGAACCCCAAGGCCTAAATTCCTACCCGCTTTAAAAAATTGCAAAAAATGTATTTTTTTGTTTTTATATTTTTTGTTTTTCAGTTTTTTGGCCATAACTTTTCTCAAAACCAATTTTTGCACTGGATTCGGCTCTTCAATACAAATCCAATGACATATGACATGATGGTGTCCTGTGCACCACTGCAAAGTTCAAAAATGAAGCCAAAATGTAGGACACCCAGGAAGGAGGCTAAATATCAGGAAAAATACGGGTTTTTTTCCAGTCATATGGTCCCCTTGGTTCTAACAACCATTAGCAACAGTCTCCAGCTTTGGACATGGATTGTGTGAAGTCACAATGATACCTGACCTCACCAAACAACAGCATCAAGCAACAGATCAGGAAGCTTTAATGTGCTTAGGCCAGCTGTATTTGTGGGCATCAAGGGTTGCCTGAAATTTCCAAAGGAAAGGGGATCTGCAGAGACTTTCAAGTGAGTCTGCAAGGGAAGAGCAAGAGATGAGGAAAAAGCCTGTTATTCTATAGCATGGTGATAGTATAGGATGCCTTCAACTCCTATCTTCTGGGCCAGAGGTCAGGAGGACTTAAGTCAAAGATTATGATGGTCAGGGGGGATTGATTGTGATTATAGTTGAAGATCAAGCTCTCTGGTAAAAGGCAGTGGATCCTTTAAAATACAATCTGTGTTAGAAACTGGTCTTCCGTTTCTTCATGATCTTCAGTTTCAATCTCAAAGTTATTAGAAAATTTTTGAAGCAATTTGCAGATTGTAGCTGTCAGTTTTACATAGATTTAGCTGAAACTGAAGCAATGCAAAAATTTTCTTGCAAGAGAAATCAGGTTATCGTGAAATACAGAAACTGAAAACATTGACTATAAAGGAGAGATTATGTAGCCCTCCTGCCAAAAAGTTTGGACACCCATGCTATAGTTACCGGTATAAAGGCACAGAGTCTCACAGGATGTTGGTGAAGGATGAGATTGCCCACTGGTTAAAAGGGACATCTTACAGCTGTACCTTCCCCAACCCACTGCCTTTTCTTGCTTTATATAGTTACTTGCCATGTAATATCAATTTTACTTGGGTCCTGATTCATAAACTGCACTATAAGCTATAATTTTATAGACAATAAAAGTTTTATATACTACTATTACTATATTCTCATTTTATAATAATCTATAATCTGCAAATGAGATTTGCAGAATTGTAAGCTAAAATGTACTATTTACTCTTCGGGCCCACTCCAAAGGCTTGTGTGGGCCAGTGCAAGTTCCTTGAGCCAGCCCAAGAGGGTCACAAAAGTGGCATAAAGAATTTTTGCACCACTTAAATGTGAAGTTGGCCAGTACACAGATATGTGCTGCAGTCTGTGGGAAAGGGGTGAGTTTGTACGGGCGGAGCTTTCCCTCTGGGTGGAGAAGGTTGGGTGGCAAGAACTCCTGGGGGCAAGTGGGCAGGGAGTGGGAGACATGATCAGGAACTGGCACTTAAGGCAGATCCTATCCCCATTCCTGGGTAGCCTGGGGCAATCTTGGCCTTCTTGGATTTGCGTTGCTGAGTGAGGTGGTGCAGATATGAGTCCTTTTGGGATTGCAGTAGATCTCCCTGAGATACAAGAAGAGCCACTTGCTCCTGTCTGAGCCACTTGGTGCTTGAACCTTGTGCTGGATCCAACTTGGGCACGCTGGCCAACCTGTTCCAGCATAAAATTGGAATTGGCTGTTAAAAAAAGAAAAAAAGGCAGTTAACATTAATGTAATTCAGTTTAACTCTGTTCTTCCTCAAAATAAACCAACATATGCATATGACTGCATAGACATCAGCCAACAGTGTCAGATTCTGCATATTTTTTTCTTACACCATTATATTTACACAGTGAGCTACCATTTCATTCACTAAAAGGATCTCTGGCAGGGGACACATTAGTAGAAAGATTTTTTTTGCTAATTAGAGATTTTAAATAGCTCTGCATGTGAAGCACCATACTGGGCTTACTGGATTTTAAGTAGCAGCCTTATTATTTGGTATTAGTGTTAAACTGCCCATTTTCCATCACGGCTGGCTCACTCCTCAACAGGGAGACATATTTTAAGCTTCATCATGATTTCCATGAAGTTCTACCAGTAAGATCATAAAGGGTGAAACAGAGGTATTACTTGCATGCAAGTGAATGAAACCTAAGCTGGAGAAGTACTGAGATCATTTTTAGATGCTTTGGCCTAAAAAAATAGTCAAGTATTACCATGTTTAACTTAACCACATGAAAACAATATATATGAGCATTTCTAATTTTTATTTTATGTCCTACATTTTTCATGGGTGTTCTACATTTTGAGGGGCCTTGTCCTCTTTTACGATTATGACATCTGGTGGGTGGCCTACATTTTTGTGGGATGTAGGGATATTCATATTTGGATGGAACAACCAATTATTATTCTTGGGTAGAGGATTAAACCAACCTTTCTATGTGTGTGTGGATCTAACTATTCAGCTCTCTATGACTGTACTACACGCATCCCCTACTTTTTGACACAGAACTCATTCATTCAACACATGCTCCACTCCTCTCTCTTCTGTTCCAAAGGCTAAAATTATCTTCCCTAATGTTGATTTTGCCTGTGACATTGTGATCATTTTTTTGACATATCCTTATGACTTTCTTCAGTAAACAACCATCATTCAAATATATTGCCCACACATTCATTTTATTTTAATTTTACGTTGTAAAATGTATTATGGGGCCTACAATCCAGAGTAACTATGGGACCTTTTACACCGATGTAGTTACGGTGCCACCTATGGGAAACGCATAGAGCAGTCTAGAGTGAGTGCCTCTGACATCTTCCTGTAGTTACTCTGGATTGTAGGGTTAGGCTTTAGCAAGTGATATTTATGTCTTTTTTTGGTGGCCATTTTTTATTTGCCAGCTGAAAAAGACTGGGTTCCACTTTTCAACAGTTTTCACTTTGGGATGGTGCTCTGGTCCCTAATCCGTCCAATAAGTGGGGGATGCCGATATTGGTTTTCTCTCTGCTTCCACAAGCTGTGATCTTATGCTGATGGCAAAAAATGGACCAGTTTTTCCCTGTTGCTGAATTGATCTATTTGGCTTGGGAGAAACTCAGCCTATGAGAGCAGAATCCCACATTTTATCTGCTGCTCTGTTCTTTTACAAATATCTAATACTTTGCAAACAATTCATATATTGCCCTCTCACTAAGTCCTGATTCTGAGAAAAAATAAACAAACCCCAAAGCAGCAAAGGTTGGAGAACAAATGAAAATTAAGATTATTAAAATCCCTTTTTAAATCCCCAGCTGTTTATAAATGCAATCAAGCTCATTATATAAAATTAAATGTTTAAAAGAGGAAATCAAATTGTTTATCTTTTAGATGATCACTGCCCTAATATCCACAAATAATCTCTATATGGTGTCATAAAATTGTCATTGTTGAGAGATGTGTAAGTAATTTTGTCACATAATAGGTATTTCTAAGTTATTACAAATACACTGTCTCCATTAAAAAGTACACTTTTTAAAATGAACTGTCATCTCATCATATGGAATGTACGTTATTTTTCACATGTTTAAAGGAATATTTAGCAACACCATATTGGTTACTACTCCACCTCTGAGTAGGAGAACGTTTGTTTGCTTCCCAGACCTTATCAAGCACTAGTGGAATGACCTTTCCACCAGTGTTACAGCATATGTTTAATTTTATACAGCTGTTTAGCATATGGTTTCTCTGTATTGAAATCAATGAGTCTTAAAAGTGCTGAGCATGTCTAAACATTGGCAGGATCATGTCTTTTATTATTGGGAGTAATTCCCATGGATTTTGAGTTTAATGTGGGTACAGTTATTATGTAATTTAAGCTAACTCATGAAAAATACCTGATTTTTTAAAAAAAAATTATAGATAACAAAAGATTACTAGTTAGCTCTGGTTTTAAATTCAGTGTATATGCTCACTGAGATCCTGAGGAAGAGACCGAAAAGGAAAATAATTAAGTAAAAAAGCAGTGGAGAAGCTGAAAAGAAAGCAAAGGACAATTTTCTCCTCTGTGGGTTCCATGTAATTGTTGCTATAGGAGGTACTGTGGTCCATTTCTTTGCATATCTCAGTGTCTAGGGTTACAGCAAATCCTGGTATTTCTTCCGACAAAAGCTTGCCTGTCCATGAAAACGAAATGCAGATTTCTAATCTAATCTGACTGTGTGTTTTGCACCTGCATGTTAACTGAATTAGAAACTTTGACAAGATGAGCGACTTAATCCTCTTGGCTGCCACCTTTGTCAAATGAAGACCCATCTTGTTTCATGGTATTTGACCTACATGTATGACTGATTCATACAATTAGTGCATACTGTTGCTCTCCAACCTTTCCCTCTATGTCACCCACTGCAGAAACAGATTAGATGGAATCTAAGCTAATAGATTAGATTTGAAATAGCATAGATTGATGTGTCCTAGACTCTTCGGAGTGCCGGTATATGACCTTTCTTAATTAAAGTGAGTCACATCTTAATAAAAGAATATGATTTCAGTATTCTAGCAATCTTTGAGTCTCTTCCGTGGATCTTGCCCAAAGGCTTGTGTGGAGCTTCACACACATGTGGTAGTGCCATTAACACTGACTAGTGATATTACCCAGCTAACTAATGGCAAGCCAACCCATCAGCCAGCAGTCTCTGTAGCTGGTGGATGGCGCAGCCTCATAAGAGTGGAGGCATGTTCTGGCAAGAAGGGAAGGATGAGCAGAGGAAAGGACCAAACATGGGGCCAGGGCAGAGGCAAGGATGGAGTTCAGGAAAAGAGAAGATACGGGTGCAATCCTAATGTAGGTCAGCACAACTCATTGTTGATGTAGGTGATAATCCCAAGGCGATATAGGAAGGCAAGTGCATATCTCTGCACTGGCCTAATCCTCCCCCTGGAGGCGTGCAGAAGTGCCTTGTAGGTGTTTAGTGATACCCCCAGATCAGTACAGGATATACGGTGGAGTTTAGGCTGGCATAGCTAGAGTTTAGGATTGCAGTTGAATGCATTGATCCATGTTGTGATCATATGAATATTTCAAGTACACATATCCCTGTTTTGTTTTATTTGGTCTGTGAAATGTTGGGAAGGTTAAAATCATCAGTACATGTAAGTATGTAAATGAACTATTGTAGTTCATTTACAGATCAGGCTGTTGAGATAATATGATGTAATAAGAATCCTCCAACATTCCAATAATAAAGGCAACAATCCAACAAAGAGGTTAAGTATTTGTGTATTCTTGTATTGATGTGCTTCTATTCTGGCCATAATGTTTAAATATTCTTCCTCCTTCATGTTTTTTTAAAGGAAAAAGGCCAATAAATGGATTCAGGTACCTCCTACTTTCTGAGGGTTCATTTTCTGACAATCTACTCTTTCAACACCTTTCAGTTAGAACTCATTCAGTCATTGCATGTTTCACTCTTTCAACCTCTCTCTGCTGTTCTCAAGGCCAAAATTACCCTCCTCCATGTTGTAACTCCTGGTCTCATCCCATTCCCAAAGGAATTAATGAGAATCTATTTGCAGATATCTTTGTGTGGCAGCACGAATTTGCAAGATAAAAGGGGCATTTACAATTTGCTAGCTAAAAAAGCATTGGAAGCAACATTAATAAATGAAAAAGATGCTCCCACCAGGTGCATTCCACTTTTCAACCATTTTCACTTTTGGCTGGTGCTATGGACCCTTACCCATCCACTAAGTGGGAGATGCCTGTATTATCCCCCTGCCTCTTGTCCAAAATCATGGTCCAGGGCAGCAATTCAGTTGTTTAACATGTAGATTCCTTTAAACATATTGGAACATTGTTTGAATTTTTGCAGTACACTCAGAGCATTAACAAGTTGAACAAATATGCACATTGTTTGGTAAACTATAACCAGATGTGTGAAACAGTACTGGATTTTCAATCCACATAGAGCCTATAGTTGTACAATAGTTACTGAAGAACAGAAGAGATGGCTATAGATGAGCACTGTGAAGGCATCTTTTCATGAACAAACAACAATAATATCTTCTCTCTGGAGAACTCTGGAGAATTTCTCTGGAGAAATTAAAAGTGCTATATGCTCCTAAAAAGAAATTCTCAGTACTTCCCCAGACTACAAGTACAAGAATTATTTGAAAGCACTAACAATTGGTATCAAAGAGATACAAGTTGAAAATGTAGTTAAGTACCAAGTGTCTGGTTCGGAATTTTAAATTAAAGAAAACAGAATCTGCTTCACCTGAATGTTAATAATGGCTGTGGCTTCTTTGTTGAAAAACGGTATATAAATACTGTTGATTGGTTGATAATTCATTTCAATATGAATACTGTGCATCTAGCTTTACTTGATCTAGGCAAACAGGAATGAAAACTTGAGTTAGGTGACTCGGGCCTGAGTTGTGAAAATGCACTTTTTTCAATGATTTGGCAATTAGCCTCCTAACCATGTCTACTCAGAAGTAAGCCCCATTATGTTAAATGGGTCTTACTCCCAAGAAAGTGTCTTTAGGATTGCAGCCTAAGTAGACTTCATACGATCATGCACAGTCTGCATCCAGGGAGAAGTCTGGAGTACTGTACCACTTTCTCCCCACCACCACCTCCTGGATGGACTCCCCCTAATGGAAACCCTTCCTTGTTAAGGTTCCTTGTTAAAGCTGCTGAAAAACACATCAGTTGCTCTTTAGGTAAAAATTAGTCATCTTTTTCTTTTGTTTTATTGTACATACAGTAAATAACAGTGTTTTATTACAGTAATTGTGTTCTGTATTATATTATAGTGTTTTGAATTCAATTACAGTGTTTTGTCATCATTTTTACATACAGTTAATATTTTTATATGAATATTTTTGGGGTTATGGAACCAATTGTCTGAGTTTCCACTATTTCCTATGTTAAAATCCACTCCATGTAAAGAGCGTTTCAGATAACAAGCATGCCTCCAGAACAAATTAAACTTGTTATGTGAGGTGCCACTGTATATCCATTTGCAAAAATTGGTAAATTTTACTTAAAGAGAAAGCAACAAAGACTTTATGAAATGGAAACCAATCATTGACTTTTTGCAAGAGAGAGAGTACAATGAATTCATGAATTTAGGATTTGAAGAATAGTTTTAATTTTAAAGGATTGTTGACTAATAGTTATTTGAAATTGAATTTATAAAGTAATTGTGAAATGTTGGTGATATAGCTTATATAGGGGCAAAAATTTAGATTATGAACATGAAGGTATAGTAATGGTAAAAATGACCTCCACAGATTGCCCTGTTATTTGTGACCAACTCTGGGGTGCAGAGTTCAACCCATGACAAGGCCTAAGAGCCAGCGTTGTCCGAAGACGCCTCCATGGTCATGTGGCTGGCATACCACAAAGGCAGTAAGTAATTAGAACTTTTGGCTTCATTCTTGCTACACTGTTCGAGGTACTCTATGTAGTTTTTTTGTTTTGTTTTTAGGTACTTCCGTGTGTTTTTGCTTGAATGGTTATTGTTTTTATTTTAATAATAGTACAAATAAATAGTATATACATGAATCTGAAAGAACAGATATAAGTATACACACTTGCAGATACTGAGAAATCCTACTGGAAAAATTTCTGTTAAAGGCATTTTCTCCCACATAATGTTTTCCACTGTTTCTGTAGCCCATGTTTGTTTCATTTGTATACCTGCTGACTGCTGATTTGCAATCCTTGCTCCCACCAGGTGCAATTATTACAGCAAAGGCTTTTAGCCTAGCATTTCCAGAATGTGATCTCCTTAGGCCTCAGCAGGCAGTTCCCTTTGTAGGTTGCACTGTGGTGAGCTGCTGGACAGAAAAAGGTGATTTAAGTCACGTAATCAAAGTGAGATGTAATTCAGCCCATATGTTGAGGCTGCAATTCCTGCAACAGCAAAGTGGCGAGAGAAGCCCTGAATCAGCAGTTGGGAGAACTGAAATCAATCCAAAACAGATTGTCTGAGAACTGAGTAATGCATCCAGGATTGCAAATGAAGGGTGACTGGGGAGGCGAGAGGGATGGGAGAAGGTCTAGAATTTCACTGAGTAGCAGCTGTACCCCGAGAAAAAGAGAGACAATGAAATTGTAACAATCTGGAGCATTTTGTTCACAATCAAGTTTGATAGTCCTCGTATAAAGCAGTAAGGAAGGCAAGGCATCGGGTCTGCCCATTCTATAGTGGTACCAAAAGAAAAAGACTGGAAGATGAATGTTCTGGCTTGTACAATCCTGTTCTATACAAATATCATATACCATGTTGTTGGTGGTGGTTTTTCTAGTGCCACTGATATACACAACACTTTACAAGTGATAATGCACAGGTCACTGTTCCAAAGGGTTCACTGCATAAAAGTCATAGAAGGGAGACAATATAGAGGAAAGAAGAAGAAGGATAAATTGAGGGAGAATAAGGGTACAATCCAAAGTAGCTACAGGGAGTCCTTGCTCTGGTGTAAGAACAATTTGCTTGGGATTGCAATATGAATTTCCCATAGGTTTTCACTAGGTGGTGCAGTAAATACGGGTACACATAATATCTCTTACGTGCTCCTGTAGTTACTCTGGATTGTAGGGCAAATCTCATAGGAGAGGTCTTGGCAGAATTGTTCTCCCTCATCCAGTTGGTGATGTCTCTGACTGCCATTTCTTCTCAGATGCACCCTGGTCTTGTTGCTAAAGAATAAGAGCAGGGTATGTGGCCCCAACATCTGCAAAGTGCTGAGGCTTAAATAAGATAGCAAAGAAGAAGAAACCTGAAAGGTGAATAAACCACTGTCTTTCTATGATTATACAGACAGATATGACAGTTAACTCAAACTTAAATACACTTTCATCTGCAAGTCACACTGTTTGGGTAAGTGACCAAATCCTCAAACTTTGTCCTCTTCAGAAGTTACAGTGTCTTTGAATAAGTTGATCGTGAAGGGTGGCTGACCCCCCAAGTTTCTAGATTTTCCTCTTTAAATATTATCCTCCCCCCGAGCGTTAATTTTCTACTTGCTTTTGTGGTTTCTAAATTAAATGGGAATTTGAGCAAGTCCTGTTGAATTTGGTGGGCTAAGATTGCAATCCTAGGCTTGTAAGGAAGTCCCATTTATCTCAGTGGGTTTTACTTCTGAGAAAACATACAGAATTTGACTGGTTATTAGATCAGCTTGATTAGAGCAGATAGAACAAAAAGGTACGATAAGGTCAGGATGGAGGTCATAGAGCTTCAAATGTAGGTAGAGGAAAAATAGCCTGGATGTAGGATGCCCCATAAAACCACATAACTCATTATTCACCCCTTTTCTAACAAGCCTATTCATAGAGGCTACTATTGTTCATGTCTTTCAGTACAGTCTGAGTACAGTTCTTGCAACTACAGTTATTTTAAGCAGCATGATGTCATTTGTTTGACTCAAGCAAGGTTTATTAAAAACATAGGTCCTACACTGGATCCTAATTCTTAACTTCTTAATGTATAAGTGTTGAAACAGCAGAAACCAACTGAACCAGGAATTCCTCACTTATGGATGCTGGAATAAGTGTTCAGCGCTTGCCTTTAGCCTCCTGTTGAGTAACTGCCAACTGGCATGTACTTCATTTAATGAAAAGACCTTTAACACACCAGACATCACAAAAATACATTATTAAAATGTAGTAGTAATTGCTAGGCAATTTTGGATGGTCATGCTGGATTACATGCTGGATTATCTTGATTTAAAGGAGATGAAACACATGTATATTCAGGTGAATTACAGCTGAAAACATTATTTTATATGCCTCCCTTTTTTACAGACTTACTCATGGGTCATTTTAACCAAATACTGGCAGATATTCCCAAAGTTACAATCTCATTCCAAGGTTTTATTCAGAAATCTGTTCATATCTGTTCCTAAAATGCCAGAAGTCTTGCATATTAGAATACCTATTATCATGTCTGATGCAGGAAGAACAGAAGATGATCCCTCTTTATAGGTGTCTGATAGCACAGGTATTCTGAAGTTGCAGAGAAGCATACTGAACAACTAACCCAAACCTACAGCCCAAATCCATTGCACCCCTTTTCCAATGGAATATACCCATATTTACTTGAATCTATTGCATCAAAAAGACAACTCCTTCAGCATTTGTACAGTTTGGTGACAGTATCCGCTTGTTGTGGATTGGAATGTGGCTGGTCGGCTCGTCGGCTTGTTGTGGCTCGTTGGTTCGACTCTGTTGGGCCACTGCTTCAGCAACTGCACTGGCTGCCCATTCATTTCTGGGCTGAATTCAAAGTGCTGGTCCTGAGCTTTAAAGCCCTGAACAGCTCGGGTCCAGGGTATCTGAGGTACTGCCTTCTTCTGTACAATTCGACCCATCATCTAAGGTCATCTGAGGGGGCCCTACTGACTGTGCCGCCACTAAGAGGCGTGAGAGGTGTGGCAGCCAGAGATAGGGCCTTCTCGGTGGTGGCACCCTGGCTTTGGAACTCCTTCCCCTGAGAACTGAGGAAAGCTCCCTCAACACAGAGCTTCAGGCAGAGCCTTAAGACCTTTTATTTTAAAAAAGCTTTTTAATGGGGCAGAGTTTGGAGGGCTGTTTTTTATTGTTTTTAGCATCTATGTTTTTAGCTTGTATGTTTTAGTTGTTTTTAATTAAATTGTTCTATTTATGTTTTTAGTTATGTTTTAATGTCAGCTGCCTTGAGTTGGCTAATGGCCCGAGGAAGGCAGGATATAATTTTAAAATAAATAAATAAATAAATAAATAAATAAATAAATTTCATCCAATCCACAATGGATGCGACATGGAAGAAACCTGGCTGGCCTGTCACAGGGGACTGTCATCTGGATGTTGCCTTTTCCACCAAAGTGATACAAATTTATCTTCTGCAATTAAATACTTTCAAACTGCTAGGTTGGCAGCAGTTGGACTAAGGATGGGTGCTCACCCCGTCTTGCAACACTCAGGTCTTGAACCCCGGCCTCCCTGATGAAAGGAACAGTGTCTTAACCAGTTGAGCCACTGCAGCCCTTAACTCAAATCTATCATCAAATTTAGTGCACATACAGCTTTTTAAAGGCTGGAGATTTTTGAAAAGTTTACTAGTGATTGTAATGCACAGCCATAAATAAAGCAGTTGCAAAATTTAATTTTCCCATGTACAACAATGAGTTATATGACAATGTTTTACCTAATTGCCCTACCTTAAACAACAATGGGTTTTATGTTACATTTTTATTACAATATAGTAAACTATTAAACTAAATACTGACTTAAATTTATAATCAAATACTGTAGTTACTCAAATCTAATGCACCATCAAATCTAATATGCATCCTGATTTTGGCAACTAAATTTGGTTGGAAAAGGTGCAAGTTAGATGCAAGTAAACACAGTATGTTCCACCAGTGTGTCCTGTCACATGAGTATTGTAAAGTGCTATGCGCCATTACTTGGTACACTGGTGGTAAGCAGAAGCTTTTCTGCACAAGCCAACACTTGCAGGCATGCCTGCTGGACAAGGTAAATCTAGTGCAGGGGAGAAGGAGTGCAGAGGAAGGACCGGCAGAGAGTGCAAAGGGGCAGGGGTGATAGGGTAGGCAAATTGGGCCCAGGAAGGGGAACTATCCGTGATGCTATTCTACTCTGTATCTTATCCTCCTTCCTATGCCCAGTCTGCCTGCATGCACCAGCTTGGACTTGTGCCAGTGATATTGTTTGCGCATCTCCCCATTGACCCACTGCAGCTGCTGGAGCTTAACCAGTGGTAAGGGGACAAATGCCTCCTTAACCTGATTAGCTAAAATTCATCCATGGGATGCAGCATATCAAATTCTGATGCCACTGAAGTGCTGCATGGAAATTTAGATAGGATTGAGCTATTAAAATATGTTAGTTCCCAATCCCTAATCACAGATATTGGTAATTGATTCAGAGCAAGTGATTCAATAGTTAGGCACTTAACTTGTAATTTTATGATTAATATTTTATTTTCCTCTTTAATTTTTAAATCGTGTTTGTGTGTGTCTGTAGAATATCTACATTTTAAATTTTTAAAAAAAAATTTACAAGTTTTAAAAAATACACATTGTTCTCAAGTTAAATACTTATCGTATTTAATTTTGTAGAACTGTGTTGCAAACAAAACAGTTTTATATTATTCTTTGTGAAATTTATCTAAATTGGTTTCAAAACATTTTGGAGTGTCTGAAACTTTGCTGACCAAATGTATAAAGTTGGTGTCTCAACTGAAGAATTAAAAATACTGATGAACCGGAAGCAGAACTGAATTCAAACATTTAATGGTTTGACTCCCCAGTGCAGACTGAAAATTAATCTTTGTGAAAGAAAGTACGCAGCTCCATACTACACTGCACAAAGAACTGATAAATGTATTTCAATGCTTTTAAAGCCATTTGGGGTGCAACAAAACCTTATGTCCCTCAACTTGTAAAATGTTCCACAGTCACCATTAGTTTAATTTTGTAGGCTGTGGAGGGGTCTTAAATACTTCTCCAAATCCTATAAATAGCTTTTTCACACTTAAGGGTACCTGCTTTCAACAGTCATTGTTGCCAAATTTAAGTGGTTTTGAAAGAGATTTAATGGTGTCAAGAAAACTGTATAGAGGATTACATTTTCCTCATTTCCCAAATGCAAGAACTTTGGGACACCTATAGAAACTTGTGGACCACACAATTTAAACAAAAGGAGAATGAAGCCTGCGTTAACACTGTAGATATTTAACCTGTGAATTTAAGAGATTAATGGCACAATCTGAATCTTCCCAAGTGCCAGTGCAAATGACCTTTCTGTAAGGGATTTTGTAAAAGCTTAGCAGATAGGAGAACTGGTGAGAAGGCTTTCTTGTCCTGCCAATGCAGGTGCAAGAAGAAACATAAGCCAGAGCATGTAAAAAAATGCTCTGAGCTGCACAGGGGCTGGGGAATAGAGAGACGTTAATCAGGTGAGGGGAGCGCAGGGATGGGCAGATAGGTCTTAGGAGGGGGACATGCTTATGACAGTGGTGTATACTGAATCATAATGCCCTCCCTGGGTTTGAAACTCAACATTGGACTCGGTGGTGTAGCTAGAGGGGTGCAGGGGATTGCACCAGGCTACAAGCCTTAGGGGAGCTACAAGCTGAGCTTGACACTAGTGGTTAAAATTGTGAAAAACAGCATATGTATGAAATACCATCATGTTATATATCGTTGGAAAGGTTATTTAATGCAGAATGCAATGAAACAAACTGCAATATATTAAACATAACATATTCTATAAAATGTTATGGATAATTAAGTAAACAATGAAAACACAAAAGCCAATGGAACAAGAAGTGGCTTTACTTAACTTTCCCATGATTTTGATGGCTCTGAAAACCAATAAGATTTAATTCTGATACTGTGTACTCTAATAAGGTGTTAATAAGAATCGACTCTCAGTACATACAGTATATCATATATAATACATATGTCATAAAACAGTTACCCATGCTAACTGGGTATACGTACAAGCACTTCTAAGTGTTGCTCCTTTTATATTTAGCAGGGAAGAATAACCATTCCTCTTTGTCTAGGCAAGTTTCCCTAACCAATAATAAGAGACACAATTTTCATTACTTTGCTTAGAGCACAATCTTAATCATGTCTACTCAGAAGTAAGCCTCATTATATTCAATGGAATTTACTCCCAGGAAAGTTTGTTTAGGATTGCGGCCTTAATTAAATTTGTTTTTGTTGTTGGGGGAGGGCAAAAAATCTTCTTTGACTCCAGATAGCTGATAGATGCTTTACCTGTGCAGTCAGCAGAGCAAATGGGTGGTGAACTGCTGAGGAGGAAGAGCTCTTCTTTTTGCTCTTCTCTTCTGCTGAGGAGGAAGAGGTCCTCTCTACTTTTTGAATGTTTCTTTTTATTTTTTACTAGCAAAAAGCGTACCCGCGTTGCGGGAGTAACATTTCCCCCTATTTCATCCCCCCACGGTGCATCAACACCCCATGCGTAACTTCCCCCATGAGCAAGTTCCCCCAGGCACAGGTTCCCCACATGCGCAACTTCCCCATGTGCAACTTCCCCCATGCGCAACTTCCCCCATGCACATCATCCCCCTATGCACATCATTCCCCACGTGCAACTTTCCCCCACGTGCAACTTTCCCCCACGCGCATCTTCCCCCATCCGCAACTTCCCCATGCGCATCATCCCCCTATGCGCATCATCCCCCTATGCGCATCATCCCCCATGTGCAACTTTCCCCCTATGCGCAACTTCCCCCTATGCGCAACTTCCCCCCATGCGCAACTTCCCCCATGCGTATCATCCCCCATGTGCATCACCCCCTATGCACAACTTCCCCCATGCGCATCATCCCCCTATGCACAACTTTCCCGCATGCGCATCATCCCCCATGAGCATCATCCCCCATGCGCAACTTCCTCCCATGCGCAACTTCCCCCATGTGCAACTTTCCCCATGTGCAACTTTCCCCATGTGCAACTTTTCCCAATGCACATCATCCCCCATGCACAACTTCCCCCATGTGCAACTTCCCCCATGTGCAACTACCCCCATGTGCAACATCCCCCATGCGCATCTTTCCCCATGTGTAACTTCCCCCATGCACAACTTCCTCCCATGCACATCATTCCCCATGCACAATTTCCCCCATACGCAACTTCCTCCCATGCGCAACTTCCCCTCAGCACAACTTCCCCCCATGTGCTACTCCCTCCCATGCACAACTACCCCCATCTGCAACATCCCCATGCGCAAATTTCCCCATGCACAACTTCCCCCCATGCGCAGAATCCTTGCCAGTGCAACATCTTCCTCTGAACAACACCCTCCCCCCCAGTGCACCGGGCACCAAGGACTAAATTGGCTGGATGTTGTTCAGTCTCCCATGTTAAGTATAGGACAAAAACATGTTGCCCCCTGTTCAGCCCCTGAAGGGTTAAATTTCTCCAGATGGTTCTTGGTGGGAGTTCAGGTGACAGAAGGAACTCCCAGAATTCCATGCTTCAGGCCCAGCAGTTGGGGCGGAATGTTGATGAGTCAGCAATTCTCCTATGCAAAGTATAGGGAGGAAAACGCATTGCGTTCCTTTTCACCCCCTTCCCGTTGGAATTTCCGAAAACCGGTTCTTAGTGCACCCCTCCGTCACGGAAGGAACACCCACCCCAAATTTCACGCTTCTAGGGCCGGTGGTTTTGGCAGGGTGGTGATGAGTGAGTCAGTCAGTGAGTCAGTCAGTGAGTGACTTTTCTCTTTTATATATATATATAGATTTTTAAAAATTATATTTAAGAAATAATTTTTATTTTTGAGTGCTTGAGTCTTTTGTTGCTGCTTGACATGGTTGAGTCTTTCTTTGCTGCTTAACATTACTTGCAAGTTTGTTGGAGAATTCTTCTGGTTACAGCTTGGTGACACAGGCTGGGACTATGGAGTGCCTACTGGCCTCCCCAAAAGAGAAATCCAAGTCCGGCCTGCCTCCTGAAGGAGGAGGGACAACCCATGTTGAGCAGAATGCCCTCCCTCCTTCCTCCTAGGAGATTCACGGTAAGAATTCAATTTTCTGCCTTCTATAGCAGCAGACCAATGCAATAGAATTAGAAGGTTCATCTAGGTCAGGGGAGTCCAAACTCCAGCCTTGGGACCAGATGCGGTTCATGGTGAGCCTTAATGCAGCCCCCAGCAAAACCCCTCCATCTGGCTCTGGGACCAGACTTGTAATCGTTGAGATATGTCTCTAATAAAATCTTATACGTAGGTTTATGTAAATTTATTCAAATTTGAAATATAAATAATTTTTTCAGCCCCGATACAGATTCAGAGAGATGATGTAGACCTGCTACCAAAAAGTTTGGACACCCCTGATCTAGTTCAGGATAGTCTGTTAACAGCTCCTCATGGCCTCTTGTAGAGGTTCCTTTCCCAGTACTATCCAACAACCCTTTAACTGGAGACTCCTAACAGAGATCTCTTGCCTGCAGGCTTTTGTATGTAAAACTGTATGTCACTGAGCTATAGGCCCTTCAACACCTGGAGGGTGGAGATATAAAGAACTCCAAATGTGTCAATTCTGCTTTTTTTTTTTTTTTGGACTGAAGGATTAGTAGGTACTAGAAGTTACATTTTGAAGGGAAACATTAGAATGAAAGCAGACAATGGGATCATTTAAATATACTGTTGTACTGTAAATATAGCTGCTGTATCTTCACAATCTTCTCAGAGAGCTGTAAGAGATGTGATCACATACATATGATAGTTAAAACTGGTCTCATGGATCTCCGATTGCTCTCATGAATAATCCCACCCTATATATCTTCATCAAGATCTAAAGATTACAGATGCCCTTAGAGTACATACTATAGAAAAATATCTTCATTGACCTTTTAACCGTAAATGTTCATCAGCAGGTGTTCCTTCAAATTCGAAATTGAAACCCTGTCCTAACTCTAATCCTGCCCCACCAAATTTCTTTGGAAGCAATGAATATTACAATATAATGAAACTAGCCTAATAGTGTATTTGTAGAGAGCACATCTGTTATCATTTTAATAGGGATTTTCTGGTGCCTTTACAGTTACATTAGAATGGAAGAAAAATTTCTCCTGTTAAAATCTGTATATTACTCATTTGGTAGAATGTACTGCCAAAGTGCTAAATCTTCATGGTCAGTCCATGATGTTTTATCATGGTTTATAGTTGGTTTATCTCAAATGTCCTATTGAGACATCACAGTTTATTATCAGAATTTGGAAAAGTCACCACATTTTCAGAAAGTGAGTGCTTTCCCCAACTCTGAGGCAAACATTTATGTCCTGGTCAGGTCTCTTCGGCCATTTTGCTGGTGCAAACAACGTGAGTAGAAGAGAGAGAATAGTGATAGGATCCTGGTAGATGTTGGTGCTGCCAAGATCCACCACCCCTCTCCTTCATTCCACCTCATTCCCACCTTCTCCCAACCCAGACACTCCTCCATTCCTTCTCCTACCTGCCCTGTTCCTCCTACCACCTGGGAGTTAGTGTGTTCACATGACTTGCACTATTGCTTTTCTTTATTTAAAAAAGCTGCAAGCTCTTGTGGGGAGAAGCAGATCCTGTATATGCGCATCTATCTACAGTATCTATCTATCTACATCTCCCATTGCACTACAAAAAAATCATAAAGTACAACATAAAACTGCTCCAGACATGAGGGGAAGAAGTGTGTCACTCACCACAATGATGTCATGGATGTTCTCTCCTGAAAGCCTGTGGCAGGCATATACACCCAGCTGTGACAGCCATATTGTTTCTACCACAAGGAGCTAGTTTCAATTTTTTCAAGACATTCATTGAGGCACTAAAAAAACCTTCCAAACCAGCTTGGCCAAAGATCAGAAAAAAATAATTCTACATAAAATGATTCTGTGATGGGGCTGGAATATCATCTCCATTCCTGACGTGTATAAACTGCCTTGATACATGGAACTCTCCCTCCCTACACTGGAATAAGCTAGTGCAGGGGCTGTAGCATGCGTTATAATGGGGCCCTAAATTTTTTTTTAAAATACATAAATAACAAGATCATGTGACCTGATTTGAACAGAGACAACAAGCAAGCATTTGGTGTGGGATCTTTGAAAAAGCAGGGCCCTTAGCACCTGCTACTCTTAATATTAGGTTAATAGGGCTCTGCTTCATCATAATGTGGCCCCAGTGTCACAGCTTCCTGAGTATAAGCTGCATAGTATAAGTTATACTCACAGCAGCATGAGTATAAGTATAACCAAATATTCATGGGGAGGATGAACATATACAATATTGGACAGAGTTCTGAGGTGGAATTTTTTAAACCCTTTCATGCTGAGCTGAACTTGCCCAAATTCCCTCTTCTAAGCAGTGGTTAAAGGGACAGGCACTCTGTTGTCCCTTGTATATGGTCACCCTGTTCATGGGTGCTCTCAGCACCCCTGAAATGAATGGAGTTCATTGCACACGTAATGCATGCAGCCCAATCCTATTCAATTTTCCAACATTGATTCAGATGCTCCCTTACACTGAGGAGGCCTCCATGACTGCTCTCCTATTGCAGGTTGCAGCACAGCATTCTCCCTCCCTCCCTCTCTCTCTCTCCCCCCCCAAAAAAGAAATGTCATTTTCTTTTCCAAAGTTCATTTCCCATCTCATAAAATAGCTGGAAATGGTTCAAAAGCTTTTTCGTTGTTTGGGTTTTGTGTAGTTCATCAGTTGCCTCATGCAATTCTCTTGAGACAACTTCAAAGCCTTGGAATCAAGCATGGTTGCATATAGTTGGGTGTGTTCTAATCCTTATTTGTCAATAGCAGGAAAGACGTACTGCAACCATTTAACCTTAAGTAGACTTCAGCCTGAAACTGTGTTGCTAACTCCAAGAATGTCCAAGTTAGAGTTGCTCATGGTTTTGTATATATCCAGTTATTCTGTTTTTAATGGAAAGTCTTTCTAGCGTCTATTTGTTTTGGGCTAGTATCTTTCTTGAAAATCAGGAAAGATTGCTTTTTTGGGAAAAAGAAAGTGGTTTGGCAAATAAAGGCATGCATGTTGCCAGAAGCCTGCCAATATGCAAGGTTATTGCCATTTAGTTAAGTCTGACTACCACAACTGTTTTTGGTTTTATGCAAAGTGAACCAAGAATTAATCTGCGGCGGCAACTTTACGTATGAAAAAGATGGCTTTCATGAGAAAAGCACCCCTGATTTCCTTTTGGTTATTACTTAGGACAAAATTTTTTACAACTAGGCCCAACATGTGGAATATACCAATAATGAGAAGTTTAACTAAAGCTTGTCATGTAATGGAAATAATGTTAGAAAACCTCAGGAAGCTGTCCTGAAAGTACTGGATGTACTGTTCAAATCTATGCATTGCTTATCAAAGCCACAACTGACAATCCATTAAAGTGGTTTATGTATAAGTGGTTTCTTTTTCAGTTATATCTGGATTTAGGGTTAGTTGTTTATGAAGTATACAGAATATGGCTTATACTGTATCCTGCAGGAAGCTTTAGCATGTTTCCTCTTTGAGGAAAGAAAATGTTTGTTTTCTTGTCCTGTGGAAAGCCAGTGCTGGCCTGGTGGATCTTCTTGGATCTGCACTAGTGATATCACTGGTTCAAGTCTGCATTGATCCATAAAGGTGAAACAGGCTAGAGGAGGGGGTATAGATTTGTGTGCGCTGCCACAAAATCCAACTTCTTCATGTACTTCATCCAACCTTCTCCATCTACCTCCTGTCCTGACCCTTCTATGACTGCCATCCCAGCTCATGTGCAGCCTTAATTCAGGCGTTGTGTAGCTGGCATCCGTTGATGCCTGGACTGGAACACTTATTGCTTGCGGCAAATGTAGCGGCCAGCTCACACGCTCCACCTGTGCCATGTTTGTGACAGTTGCTAAGCGCATAACACTACTGCAACATGGACAACATTTTTGTTTGTGTTCTCCCAAATTGGCAGGGTCTCATGATGCATCAGATTCTGCAAAATGCATCAGTTTTACCTCTGCTTTGCACAAAACCCAAACAAGGTTCCTCTGCTGGTCCTCAGTGCAAAAAGATTGGAAAGTGATAATCACATCTGAATGGCTTTGCATTCTGTTACTGCTCCAGGGTGAAGGGAGGGGTCTGCCTCCGAACTTAAATGAAGCTTTACTAAACCCTTGATGGAGGGAAGGAGAGAGGTTGATGGATTTTCTGCCAATATGTGACCATGGTAAGCAGGCTATTTTAAATGTCTTTTTAGTCTTTCAGTTGTTTTACCTTTACGTGAAAATCAGCATCCATGGAGGTTCCTGGAATGAAACCCTCATGGATGCTGAGACTCTCCTGTATAATATTTAATGAGTCCTAATGAGAGTCGTGGGTGTAGTTGTTTAAAAACATTTGGTAGGCAATTTAACAAGCATTTCTGGTGACGTTTGGTAACAGGATATTAGACAATTTGGACCCATAGAAACAAATAATACATGATTGTTAACATATCATTGACTCAAGCAGGTTTAGTTGTTTTTAGTTCATAGCAGCTGCAGGCATGGAGTTTGTGATGTGAGGGTGAGCACACTTTCACTCTTGCCTTGATTCTAAATCTAGATTCTCTTTCTGTGACTGCTGCCTGACTCAGGAGGAAAGCTCCCATTGGATCAAGAGGAAGACAGCAGTTGCGAAAGTGATTTGGATCAGGACCATGGCATGTGTAGAAGGACTAAAGCCCATTCCACCCCTACCACATTTGTGATCCAGATCAGGGGATTATGTGGCTGCTACTGACTCCACTTTGCATAAAATGAGAAACCAACTGGGATAGGCTGCAAGACAGAGTAGTAGGTTTTATCCTCATAATAACCCCATGAAGTTCGTTAGGCAGAGAGAGAGAGAGAGAGAGAGAGAGAGAGAGAGAGAGAGAGAGAGAGAGCTAATTTTTTTCTAGTGACCTTTATGGTTGAGTGGAGAGTCACTCTCACATCCAAGTCAAACACTTCACCCAGGCAGCCCTGCCATCATATAAAATGCCTGAAAGAAAGCAACAGCTTTTGGGGGAAAATGTTGCTTTAATGAAAACCAAAAATTCATGGATTTGTGCCTTGAAATACTCTTGAGATTCTCCAACAAAATGGGCCAAGATGACTTTTTAGCTAAACTACCCCAGCACATATATGCAAGCTTTTCCTGATGCCTCCCAACACTTATACTATTTTTTTGCTTTGTCCTGTACTGTAACTGTAATGGCAACGGGTGGCTATTGAAATATACATTGTGAACCTATGCGTTTCTGTGATGCTTTGCTGAACCTAACTTCCTGTAATTGCCCTATCCTCCCTGATGTTGCACTAAACAGCAATTCTCTGAAAGGGGAAATAAGTTCTGATTTCATTTTCAATGGCATACTAACTTCCTTGGCATTCTCAAGTTTTTTTCTGGCATTGATGTTTCAGATACAGATGATGAACTATTAGCCTGACAGAAACATTCCTTTTTATAAGAGCTCAAAGCCAATAATAAAGAGAAAAGCTCAGAGGATTAATTTTTGCCAAGCAGGCTTCCATATGTGTGTAGAAGTATAGCTATAGCTCAGCAATTTTCCACCTTTTCATCTCACAGTGCATTGACAAGGTACTAAAATTATCAAAGCACACTATCAGCTTTGTTGACAACTTACTGCTGAAGGGGGGCACACATCTCCCAATGGCCCTACTATGGCTGAAATCCTAACCACACTTCCCTGGGAGTAAGTACTATAGGACACAGTGGGACTTACTTCTGATTAGAGATGCTTAAGATTGCACAGTAATACACTATCTTCACCCAAACTCCTGTGGCACACCTGTAGACCATTCATAGTACAAGGTTGAAAATTGCTGCTATAGCTAAATAATATAAAGTAAACCAAACACACTCTTTATTGTAGATTCATTATTCATAGGAAAAAATCTAATAAGTCCTCTGATAATACATTGTTTATCCACCTCAGTGCCTTTGGTAGACTTCGGTAGATTCAATGGTAGACTCAATGCAGCATAATGCAGCGTAGACTACAATCCAGCGTAACTGCAAGAACACATAAGAGACATTCATGTCTACGTAGTTATGGCACCACCTGGTGAAAACCTATGGGAAATTCATATTACAATCCAGAGTAAATTGTTCTTACATCAGAGCAAGGATTCCCCATAGGTTACTCTGGATTGCGCCCTAAGGCTGTCTATATCAACAATCAAATCCAGACCAAAAGTGTTTTCCAACTTAAGGGTCTCTGTTCTTCATTGGTAAACATGTAGTGGATGTATTTATGACATTTATGGCACGTTTACAACAAATGAAGCTGATGCTGGGAGGCCTGGGCTGGCTCAAGCCAGGATTTGGATAGGGTTGTAAATGTAGAAGACCAGGTAGAAAGGAAAACATTGAATGTGGCAAGGCAGAAATATTAGCATCTTGCGTTAAGGATTTAGATTAGATCTTGCGTTAAGGTTTAGATTCACCCTCAACTGATCATATGTCTCTCTCTGCAGAGACTGACTGAGTGAAGGGCTGCTGCAGAAAGCTAAGGAGGAAAATATCTGGATCACTCTTGTATGGGAAACCTGAAAGCTGATAAAGCTTTCAAGATTCAAGAGAGCCAGAGGTGTCACTGTTTACAGCTTGGCTAATCCAAAAACTCCTGCTTGGAAGACATTCCCTGAAGCCAAATGTGATGATAACCATGCTGTGAAGGATCCCACCTGGAAAGAGTAGATCTGCCCAGAAAACAACATAGACTAGTCTATACCCCGGACATAAATAGTCTACACTTACCAGCTGCTGGACATGGTCTGGTGGTTGAGTGCTGGGCTGCTGAAGATACTAAGTAGGACAGTTCCTGAATGGTAGACCACAAGCTGATAAGCTATCCTAAGTCTACAGAGTCAGTACTGCAGATGTTGTTTACAGCTTGGCTGACCTGAAAAGTCCTGTGGGAAGCATGGAAGGCATTTCCTGAAACCAGATGTGATGACTACCATGCCATGAAGGATTCCATTTGGGAGAGAAGAGTTCTACCTCACAGAGTGGTAGTTGTGAGGATAAAAAAGGGGTTACATGGAAGGACCCTCAGATATGCCTGTGGAAATGACATTCCCAGCAGGTGGATGTACACTGGAAACTACACCAGTGCAACACCAGGACAACACTGGAAACTACACCAGTGGCTAGTCACCACCAGAAAAACTCTGGATTTGGTAAATAAATACTGGCTGTTGGACCTGCAGAGGATCTCCCAGCAATTGTAACTGCCATTTACTAAACAAATAAAAAATGCCACAGTTCTGCTACCCATAAACAGCTAATATTGGTTTAGATGGATTGGAGCCATTGCATCTGACTCCAAAAATGCTCCCCAGATGAAACAGAATGCTTTTTTTCCTCAGACCAGGGCCATCTGAGTCCCTTCAAATGTTATTGCCAGAGGTAATTTGGATCACCTTAACACAACAGCCTCCAGAGAAATTGCTTGGTCTAATTACGGCTTTGTCGATCTGAGTCCAAAGAGAGGGCTGAAACCAACCATTCATTTGCATCTGTGTGCTACAGCTACAACTACTGAATTGCCAGCACAGTAGTTCAGTGGCAGAGCTACCCAGTGTGTCAAGTGTTGCAATGAAAAGTGTGGACTCCCCCCCCCCAACTCCCCCCATTAAAGTGCTCTGAGCTACTGTCAACTTCTCGGGTTAATTTTGCTGAAAAGTGGCAATTTTCATTTTCTAGCCAAAGCCCTTTTATAATATGCAATATCGAACATCAGGGGCCCATAACCGGGTGGGAATGAGGTAGCAGCATGCAATCCAGCAAGAGACCAGTGACATGCACCAGGTTGGTCAGAAAGGGGGAAGGAAATGAAATAACATGTTTTGAAAACACTGAGAGAATTGCTGGTGCTTTTCCTTGTATTTCTTAGGCTGCATATTTCCACCAATAGACACGGAAACAAAATCTTCTCCACAGTTTGCAGAGATGGTAAGAACAGGGCTCTGCTTTTGCATTGTTTTAAGTCTGACGTAAACCTAGAGGAGGCCCAGAAAGGGCAGACTCTGCTCAATTTCAGAGGCTGGACTTCATTTTTTTCCTGCATGGGGTAGTGTAGTGAGAAAGCCATCTCTAATTAAAGCAAGCTAATGTCATTTCCCCCCCCCCCCACATACATTCTTTGCATACATTTGAGCACAGTATTTTGTTTTCTTTGAACTTGACATTACCAAAGTATGTTCCAGGACAGTCAGCTGAGGAGGGAGACAGGCCACTAATCAGAAGTAAAACTCAATTTCTCCTCTGAGACAAAAAAAATGTTACTTGAAACTTCAATAAACAAAGTGTGGGAAACAGAAAACAAGGCATTTTGCTTTTGAAGACATTTAACATAAGAAAAGCTAAAGGCCCATCTAGTCCAGTATAGACTCCTCTTATGTTCTTAACATTGCAATCCTAAAGACACTTTCCAGGGAGTAAGTCCTATTGAACACAATGGGACTTATTTTTGAGAAGATATGCTTAGGTTTGTGCTCTAAGTTAAACTTGCTGAGTTCCTGAGATAGCTACATTACAATGTACATAATACATGTACACAATAAGTATATCTTTACACTATATTGTGCAACATCTGTACACAATACCCACAGTCTCAAGGTGACTTTTTCAGTCCATTTTAATGAGCGGGTACGTGGATATAATTGCATAAATGTAGCATTATTTTTGGAGGGAAACTGTCACACATTCTGTCCTGGCACCTTAGAAACATGGGGAAAATAGACTGGATTATAACGTAAAGTAGAAATGTGGTAGAATTTAAATGATAAGCTTATTCATTTGTAAGCTCATCTCCCTTTATGGGTACTTTAATTGACAGGAAAGGTTTGCCTCTGTCCATGGTAGAGAATATGACCTTTGCCAGTGTAACATCAAGCAATGCCCTCAATCATTTTTTTTTTTTTGTATTTCAGGAATATTTTCCACATTGTCTGCATCAGAACACCTGAGTGCCTGCTGTGAAAAAAATGGGGTACCTTAAGATATTGGACAAGTCTGTTATGTCCCAATATTTCGCTTTGTGAAGTAAGAGTTAATCTAAGAATATATCCACCACTCCGGCAGAGGACGAAGATCAGTACAGAAGGGCAAGCTGTCTTTTAGGAAAGTTTGTCTGCCTTTACTAATTTTATTTTGCAAACTCTTGTATGCTTCTAAGGAACTCTGGTATTGTGTGGCACATATGCTCAATCCTATTTAAATCCCTGTTCTGTGATGCAGCAATGATGATGCAGCTTCTACTGTATCCTGTGTGGGATTTTTGGCTGCTGGAGGCCTTCTTGGCATTGTTGTTTAGTCATTAAATCATGTCTGATAATTTTTGACCCCATATACTGCAGGACACCATGCCACCATATCCTCCATTAGCTTCCAAGTTTTGTCCAAATTCATGTTCATTGCCTTGGTGACACTATCTAACCACCTCATCCTCTGCTGTCCCCTTCTCCTCTGGCCTTCAGTTTTCCCCAACATTAGAGTTTTTCATTTTTTTCCCTAAGGCACCCTCCATTCTCTGATGTGGTCAAAATATTTGAGCTTCAGCTTTAGCATTGTCCTTCCAGTGAACAATTAGGGTTGATTTCCTGCAGGATGGACTGATTTGATCTCCTTGCAGTTCAATGGGACTCTCAAGAGTCTTCTCCGGCACCATAATTCAGTGGCATTGAATTCAGTGCCTTTAATTCACCGTAATTCAAAAGAATTCAAAGGCATAATTCAAAGCATCCTCCCTGAAGTTAAGGGGGATTTATCCCTTGCCTCAGAGTAAGTCCCTGCAGCCATTATACATTAACTTGGACTTGTGCCAGCTCAGTTGCTGGCACAGGTCCAAGATGATGTGTGAAAGCAGGGTCAGAAACAAGAAGTGGGGTCAGGATGTGACCTCTGCCTTTGCCACCGAGCCCACCCTCTTATGGGTCTGATCTGCTCTTCCATATCACCCCATCCCACCCCTGTCACTGCCCTGATTCATTGCGGCATTAATTGTGAAGAAGAGTCACAGGGGTAATATTTTCCCAATATCTTTGCAACAAGCCTACCTAACATGTAAAATCAAGTTAAACAAGGCCCACTAGTCATGCTTGGTTTGGTAAATCCTATTTTTTTCTGGCTGCCCAGGAATACAAAAATAGAGGGCTTGACAGGCACATGGCCAGTCAGAATGAATATCTGATTGCCCATGTTTGTCTTGCTTTTACAAGTCAGTTTTTTTCAGTGTAAAGAAAGAATCAGGGGGGAAAGTATGGGAAGATGCCATGCACTTTTTGCAGTCTATTTGTTTCCTTGCAGTAGAAAAAGCATCTGTCTTGTCTCTTTATCACTCATTACAGTCTCTCTGGTCCCAAAGCTATTAGCAACCAGAAGTATCTGTTAAATATACTAGACCTAATATTCTTTTTTAAATCTATCAACAGTGATTAACACCACATACAATTAGTTTAGCCAGAACATTAATATCTGGCAATTAGAATACTGTTGTAATGTATTCAGACACATCACTGCAATTTGCATCTGTGGGTCTCCTAAAGGT
This sequence comes from Cryptoblepharus egeriae, assembly GCA_030015325.1. Classification (NCBI taxonomy): domain Eukaryota; kingdom Metazoa; phylum Chordata; class Lepidosauria; order Squamata; family Scincidae; genus Cryptoblepharus; species Cryptoblepharus egeriae. Next base: position 78,293,388 of record JAREYC010000003.1, on the reverse strand, counting down.
TGGGAACCACAAGGCCTAAACCATCTTCTTCTTAAGGGGCATTTTCACACTGCATTTTGGAACAGTTTATTGTAAACATTTTAGCACTGTTATTAGCTTAACTATATTTTTCGACTTATGCCCTTTGTTATCAGAGCTTATTTTTTACATGATGTTTGTGTATTTTAGAAGGATCTATCTGTCTTAAATGGGGAGATAAGGCCATCTGCTTAATAGAGATAGGTGGTACAGTATAACCAAGCCCAGAGAAACTTATCATGAGAGAAAGTTAAATTGAATGGAACCTCTGAGAGCTGCTTTGTCTCTCAGAAGTATAATTAATATCATCTATATACAGTGGTACCTCACTTAACAAGTACTTCACTTAACAAGTGATCCACATAACAAGCAAAAATTTATCTAGGATTCTGCCTCACATAACAAGTGTTGCTTCACTTAACAAGCACACTTGTTGGCAGTTGGAACAGTCGCACTGGCCAGCAGCCCTTTAAAAAAGTGTCAGGGCTGCCTAGCGCGCCTGCCCATAGCGAAAGCAACATTTCTGCTCTGCTCCTCCTGCGGCCGGGCATCTGCTGGGCAGAGGGAGAGAACAGCCATGGAGAAGAGGGAAGCAGGTCAGGGAGCCAGAAGGGAGCAGTGGAGAGAGAGGCTCAGGATGAAGAGAAGGAGAAAGTGGGGAGACACTTTGAAAGTGTCTTGGATTGCAGAAGAAAGTGTCTTTGATTGCAGCCTCCTAACCATGTCTACCCAGAAGTAAGCCCTATTGTGTTAAATGAGGCTTAATCCCAGGAAAGTTTCTTTAGGATTGCAGCCTAAGACTTCATAGGATCATGCACACTGAATGCATGTTTTGAATTCAATTCCAGTGTTTTGTCTTCATTTTTACATACAGTTAATATTTTTATATGAATATTTTTTGGATGCTGGAACCAATCGTCTGAGTTTCCATTATTTCCTATGGGAAAATCCGCTTCACATAAAGAGAGTTTCACATAACAAGCATGCTTCCAGAATGAATTAAACTTGTTATGTGAGGCACTGCTGTATATAAAACTGAAAACTAACTCACTCACTTATCAACACCCAGACAAAACCGCTGGGTCTAGAAGTGTGAAATTTGGGGAGGGTGTTCCTTCCGTGACAGAGGCACCCACTAAGAACCGGTTTTGGAAATTCCATCCAGAAGGGAGTGAAAAGAGTCACAAAGCGTTTTCCTCCCTATATTTTACATTGAAGAATCCCTGACAGAGGGACGCCCTGCCCCAACCCCCAGACATAGAAGCATGAAATTTGGGTAGTGTACTCCATCTGTGAGGGGAGCACCCACCAAGAACCAATTTCTAGAAATTTAACCCTTAAAGGTCTGAAAAGTGGTTCAACACAATTTCTGCCTACACTTTACACTGAAGTCTAATCAACACCCAGTGTGCACAGAGGGTGATGGTGTGCATGAGGAGGTGCGCGCATGGGGGGTGCGCACATGGAGGAGGTGGTGGTGTGCATAGGGGATGATGTGCATGGGGGGTTGATGTGGATGGTGGTGAATGCACATCTAGATGGGGCATATGGGAGGGTATTGTGCATGGAGGGTTGATGTGTATGGGGGTTGGTGCGCATGGGGAATGATGTGCATGGGGGGTTGGTGCACAGTGGGTTGGTGCACAGTGGGTTGGTGCACATGGAAGGCTATTGCACATGGGGGATTGATGCACATGGGATGGTATTGCGCATGGGGGGTTGATGCGCATGGGGGGTTGATGCGCATGAGGGGTTGATGCATATGGGGGTTGATGCGCAGTGGGGGTTGGTGTGCATGGGGGATGAATGTGCATGGGGTGAATGTGCATGAAGAGGTGCACATCTGGGGATGGTGTGCATCTGGGGGTGGTGTGCATCTGAGGTTGGTGCACATCTGGAGGATTGATGCACATGTGGGGGTTGATGCGCATTGGGGTGTTATTGCACATGGGGAGTTGTTGTGCAGTGGGAGGGGGATGGTGTATGGGGAATTTTACTCCTGCAGTGCAGGTACATTTTAGTCTGTAATAAAAGTAAAGCTTATTTAACATTTTTCCATGCTTCATTTATTTCTTCCTCACAATCCTGTACTTCAAGGAAGGATCTTTAATTTCTTGGGAACTCCACTTGTGTTTTAGCCAAATGTGTACATTCTCATTTTCCAATAGGGTTATTCACTGTGGAGTGTTTCCTTTGGTCTCCTACTGAGAGAGCTGCATTGAACATAGCCCTGATGAAAAGATGATTAATGCATCTCTAAAACGGCATACAACACACTATTTACTTGAAGTGGGGGTGGGGAACTGTGCAGTAAAATGTGAAATAACATTCAAGAATGGTGGGCAAATGGAGTGTGAAATTGTTGACAAATTGCCTTTGTTACACATTTTCAGTTGGACATTTTCTCCATAATGTCTGCACAGCATCAATGAGCGTAGATAGACAGCTCCCACTACAGAGAATTTCTTTGAAGCGCAGTTGTCTCAGAACGTAGCTACCCTCTCCGTTAATGAGAAGCAAAAGTTGCCAAGCTAAGCCTTAACAACTGCAATGTAATTCTCTTTTCTTGATGCATATTTTTCCCCAACTCTCCAGCTAGTGACTGTTTAAGGCTTATGAAGTGATTACAACTGTGTGCTTCTTCTAAGCTGGGTGAGGAGTGAAGCATTGTAATCTTAATGATTTCATTAAGGCAGATTCATACAGATTTCTGAAGTGGTACAGTCACTCAACAGTGACTTTATCGCCTGAGTTTCATGTGGGATACATTTGCCAAAATCATAGAACTTACTATGGCAAAGAATAAGACAACTAAGTTCCACAGTTCTTTATAAGGAAAGTAACTTTAAATTGGGATGGTTATTACAATAGATTCCCTATGATGACTGAATTACCTCTTTGGTGGCTTATGAACTCCCCTTCACACTTATCTGGCATGATATTTTTGTGATGGGATTCTCCACAAGGAGAAAGACCTCCCACAACAGTGCAGGCAAGGAGGAATGGAGCCTGAATTGATCCTTAGACTAAAAAAAAGCAGGGCTCCGTCAGTCTTGAAAGACTATGGTATCGTGCTCGGCGCTGCATATGCTGCATGCGAAGCACGAAAGCTTGGGTTGGATTGTTATGGAGAATAGGCTGTTACCCAAGCAGCAAATCCCCCCTCTCCACACCACTGAATTAGTCCAATGGAAAGGCAGAGCCAATATGATTGGATCCAGCTGGCATTGCAGAGCTGGGCTAAGGACAGGAGCTCACCCTCTTGTGGGGCCGACCTGGGTCTCAAACCCTGACCTGCTGGTTAACAAGCAGTGTCTTAGCCGCTTGTGCCACCCACAGCCCACAATAGCCCCCTTGGACTATTAGAAGCATAAACAAAGATTATGAGAAGAATTCAGTTTAAAAGCTTGAATTATAAATTTTTCTGAGCCTTTTCACAAAGGGGTTGGTAAACGTCTCTGCATTTGCATGATCCTTACTGCCATCAGAAATGCTGCTTGGAGGTATTTTTAATAGAATTTTTAACAATTTCTTTTTCTAAAAACTCGCCATCTGAGGAGGAAATAAAATCTATAACAAAAATTGACCACTGAAACAGCTTTGCCCACCTCACTTATTCTCAATTTGGCACTTAGTTTGCTCAATAAAATAGATGAGCAATGCAATTCTAACTTTCGCTGAACCCCCACACCTACCGAGCTTGGCCAGCTCAACTCATCCCATTCCAGTGCTGTGTGAAGTTTGGCACAATTCTTTGAACCAGCCTCCTCTCCTTTCTGGGTGAGCAAACAAGCCTTCCTTGTGTTGGCCTAAGGTGCTTCAGGACTGTGTCCTTAGCTTCCAAAAGATACTCACACCCAGATGTTTTAGACCCCCAGAACATAAAGAGTTCTTTATTAGGGACGGATCATTGCCAACACACCTCTGTAGAGGTTGTTGCTGCATGCAGGACACCTCTGAAAAGTATAGGCTGCTTATGACTATCAAGCATTTTCATTGCATTCAGAATTAATATTCTCTGTTTTGCAACCATAGTGACTTTCTTATTAAGTATCCATTGGGCATCTGATCAGTTTGTGAGGAAATGACCTCAGAAAGAAAGTGGTTGAAGAATGCATGCTCCTTCACCCCTTGAAAATATTCTCCATGTGGTATTTTAGTGGTTTCCACGATCAAACCAAGCGTTGGTACAGCTTTACAATAAACAAGGATGCCCTTAATAATCCAAAGAGGCTTTCTTATATTACCTACTAGCAAAATGTACCCATGATGAGGAAGTAAAATAAACCTGTATGCCATCCCCCCATGCGCATCACCCACTCATGCACAACAACCCCCCATACGCAACATCCGCATTCACATTATCCCCCATGTGCAACACCCCCCATTCACAAAAACCCCCATGCGCAAAAACCCACAATGTGCATCATTGTGCAAAAATCCCTGATGTGCAACATCCCCGCATTCACAACATCTCCCAACCTAGTACAGCATACCCCCCAAAACATGGCCACCCCTACCGGGCAGCTGCAACATTTAGGGCTACATGCTGATCAGTCTTCAATGTTAAGTATATGTCAAAAATGTGTTGCACTTCTTTTCTGCCCCCAAGGGGTTAAATTTCTAGAAATTGGTTCTTGGTGGGGCTCCTGTCACAGAAGGAATAGGCTCCCCAAATTTCATGCTTCTAGGTCCAGGGGTTGGGGCAGAGCATTCCTCAGACAGGAAATAGAAAGTATAGGGACAAAAACATGTTGCATCCTTTTCACCCCCTTCCAGTTGGAATTTCCAAAAACCGGTTCTTAGTGGATGCCTCCATCATGTAAGGAACACCCTCCCCAAACTTCATGCTTCTAGGTCTGGTGGTTTTGCCTGGGTGATGATGAGTGAGTGAGTTAGTGACTCTTCAATTTTATATATATAGATTTTCCTTCCTTGCCTCAAGTTAATAGCCAGATTCAGTGAGTCTTGCTAATTCCTTTCTGTACACCAATCCCTTACTCTCCAATCATTGCTTTCATCAATTCTGAACAAGCTCTCCTTTCTCCTCAAAGCTCCACAGCACATATTTTTAAGCATTTAAGAGTATTTAACCCTGTTTTCTTAGATTCTGGCCAGTGGGGGGCTCCAGCAAGTTCACACCAACTCTATGATGTACCCATGATGTACCCGTAACTGGTTGTTAATGAGAGATAGGACATATAGTTTAAAAATAGCCATTTAAAAGTGGCTGCCAGATGGTCATAGAACCAGTTGTTAATTTCTTTGAATCCCATCACTGATTCTGGCCCTGGTTACCTCTGCTGGAACGGGTAACAATCTCTGTATTGACACCAACTCCGCCTGTGTTCACACCAGCTCCACTTGACCTGTCTCAGGTCTCTGATCACCAGGCCAGACTTGTGTGAATTCGGTCCCAGTTCAGCAACCTCTGCTTTCAAAGTGAGCCTGAAGGGTTCTGCAGCATCCTTTATAGGTCAATATTCCCATAGAGACCAGAACCCAAGCATTGTGACATGGGAAACACAATCCTATAGTGGTTTTCAAAGTGAAAAGTGGGGGTCATGACTTTGTTCGGGGGGGGGGGTCACAAAAAGCTGGGATCCCACCTTCTTGGAAGCTGGAACCAACCAGGCACTATCATTTTGGAATGGGGCACTCAGACGGCAATCTGTACTTTGCTGGGAGTAATCTCATTGAACACAATGGGACCTCCTTTCAAGTAGATATGGAAGAAATCTGGCACCACAGTGATGTCACTTCCAGTCATTACATCGTTTCTGGTAGGTACCAAACTGATATTCTCAGAAGGGGGTCCTGGGTTAAAATGCTTGAGATCCACTAATTTAGCAAGCCATGGAGTGCCAGGCAGCAAAGGCACTGCTCCTTAGGGGTATGTGGCATGCATGCATGGCTTGCTGGATGAGAAGCAAATCAAGCAGAGAGCTGTTGGACAGAGAAGAGAGTCTTGCCCTCAGGGGGCTACAACTTTGAGGGGAGCACAACTTTGCATGGGGAGAGCAAACAGAAGTTAAAGAACTTAATACAGGATGTTAGGAAAATTTATTTAGGCTGTAAAGGAAGTGCAAGGTTTACTTCCAACAATGAAATTATTTTGGTTGTTAGCTGAGATGTGTGACTGCACTATGAATAAACACTTGAATACATTTTTGGATTCTTGATAAACTTGATATAAAGTTTATATCTTTGGAAGCTTGATAAACTTGATAGGTTCCAGAGGATTAAGTCCTAATTCTCATGAAGTTCTCTTGGAAATCAGTCCTAATTTCAGTGGGAATTATTTATAAATAAACAGGCGTAGAGGTGCAGTTTGCCAGAACAACTCATTACATACAGTGTGTGACTGCCACTGAAAACAAGTGCCACAAGTTTAATTTTTCCTTCTATTTAAGATCATCTTCCTGTATCATATAATGGCATTGTGCAGTTCCCTGGCCCTCAAACTTTTGGCAGCTGCTAATGTGGGTAGAGAAACAGATGATAGCATGATGTCAAGATGGGGGTATGCTGTGTTCGGCACTGAACAGGGAAAAAAGAAATTTAATGTACAGATGCTGTTTTCAGCAACCACACATGCCAAAGCATAATTATATAACTTGGAACAAAGGCGCATTGCCTTCAGTGGCCCTTGCACTCTGGTAAGTTAGCGTAATTAGAGATGTAACGTATTTAGCTTTCCTAATATTAATTCCATTAATTTTGCTGGTTTTGCCAGAACATCTCCTTTTCACTCTTGCATGGAGACCTGACTAGAAATTATCTAAACCTCTCCCTTGTGTCCTGTATCTTATCAGATACTGTTCTTTGCCTATTTTATGTTTTCTTCCAGCTTATATTTCTCTACACAGAGAGGGAAAATACCTTTCTGCTATAGCAGCGTAATTATTGCTAAACAACAAACTGATGAACTCCCTTTTTCCCCCATATGTTTGAATTAATTGCAAAAATCCAACAACAGATTTTCAAAAGATGGGGTGGGGGAAGGACATATGCAAGTGATTTTAATGTGTGTACTGGAGAAAGTGCATATGGCTGCCAAACATGAAGCAATGCTACTATACTGTCCAGAAGCAACAGCCTGATTTTAATTAAGCCAAAAATTAGTCTCCTATTACAGCACTTGTAAACTATGGGAAATTGTTAGACACATACTAATTGGGTTGGCCTTACATCATGCTCCACATGCAAAATGCCCTTCTGGCAAGTCCCAGAAAGAAGCATGGGCACACGAGTCAAATCATTTTTATGGAGAGTGAGCCAAAAGGAGCGCACTGCATTCCACACTCTGCAGATCTGATGCATCCAGTGTCTGGACTGCTTCTTGTATCACCACACTTGCTTTGCCAGCTCTGTTCTTCACAGCCCAAGTTAAATTCTTCATCTTGTGTACCAAGCATGATTTATAAGAATTTTTTTTTCAGCTGCATGGGAAATTTGAAGATGTCTGATCATGTTTCATGAAATGATTATATAGGGATGGGATGGAAAGACAAGTTAAGGAGGCCCAGACTGAGGGTTTATGATGTTTTTCTTCCTGCCCTCTCTATTGTGAAAGAAACCTAATAGGTATGCTGACAATACAAGACATAGGCTGCAATGCTAAAGACACTTTCCTGGGAGTAAGGCCCATTGAAAACAATGGGGCTTACTTTTGAATAGACATGGTTAGGATTGTGCTCATAGAGAATTGTCTAATACCATCTACCTTAGAAAATATACTGACAACCAAAGGCAACACTAGGGTTTGTATTACCTGGGCAAGAGCTCCTTGTGTCACATCTGCGGTGGACTGCTTGTCAGGCCTGACAATACAGAATAAATTACTGTACCACAGGCTCAGCCTAAAAGCAGGCATTGCTACATTAACCCCATTAACTTTATTTATTTAAATATATTACTGGTCACCCAACAAATCAGTAACAAAAGAAACACCTGCGGCCACCTGGATGACACTCATGTAACTGAATGAATGTGAGCTCTAGCACAGTACAGTGGTGCCTCACATAAAGAGCTTAATTTGTTCCGGAGGCATGCTCTTTAAGTGAAACGCTCTTATAAGCGAAGCAGATTTTTCCATAGGAAATAATGGAAACTCAGATCATTGGTTCCACAACCCCCAAAATATTCATATAAAATATTAACTGGATGTAAAAATGATGACAAAACACTGGAATTGAATTCAAAACATGCATTCAATGTGCATGATCCTATGGAGTCTACTTAGGCTGAAATCCAAAAGACACTTTCTTGGAAGTAAGAAAGTCACGTAAGTAAGGAAGTCACTTACGTCTGAGTAGACATAGGTGGGAGACTGCAATCAAAGACATTTTCCTGGGAGGCTTACCTGGCTGCTGCTGGAGGTTCAAGGTGGTCGGTGGGGGCACTTGGGGGCAATTAGGGGCAGCTGCCTCTGGCATCTCCAGGCAACTGCCCCCGAGTTGGGGGCAGTTAGAGGCAGCAGCGCGGGCCGGCAGCCCTTATAAAGAGCCTCCATGTGGAGCGTCAGGGCTGCATAGCACGCATGCCCATAGCACGCTTGTTTGTTAAGTGAAGCGGAACTGGTTATGTGAAGCAAGATTTCTTGGAAATTTTGCTTGTTATGTGAAACGCTTGTTAAGCGAGGCGCTTGTTAAGTGAGGTACCACTGTATTTGTTTGTTTCATCTTGCCAAGAGATACATTTTGACAAATATCAAGTAAATGTACTGTATGGAATAAAATTGTCATCTGTTACTAACCATAACTCACTGTGATCTGGCCAATACAGGCACTTGGATATGAGACCACTGTGAAGCCCATTTATACTGCTCTGAACTCCTTGGAAGTCATAGAACCAATGCCAACAGGATAAAATGAAATCAGCATGCAGAGCTTTGAATTGGTGTGATTATAGCATGCTGGAATTTTAATAAATAAGCCTCATCTGTATTTCCACCAGGCCCTGAACTTCTTGATGAACAACAACTAAGCAAATCCAGCTAAGAATGTATGTAAGTGTGAAAGGCTGTTGAGTGGAATGTTGAAATAGCAAACAAATGTAAAGCAGACATTGCCTAATTCTTTCATACCAAGGGGTGTGAAAGGGTCCTCCTCACAGTCATCTGTTCACTTTCTACCATGTCCTGATTTTTGCAACCATCCTTCTTTTGGAAGAGGGAAAGATCATTTGATGAAGGAAATACATACACTGATTTTTTTTAATCCATGGTGGTTCTGGAACAGAAACCTTGTAGATAACGAGCGTAACTGAAAGGTGTTGAAAGAGTGGATCGTCAGAACACAAACTGTCAGAAAATGGGAGGTACCTGTATGGGTCCCCACAAGACAGGGTGAGCTCCTGTCCTTAGCCCAGCTCTGCGATACCAGCTGGATCCAATCGTATCGGCTCTGCCTTTCCATTGGACTAATTCAATGGTGCGGAGATGGGGGATTTGCTGCTTGGGCAACAGCCTATCCTCCATAACAATCTAACCCAGGCTTTCGTGCTTCGGATGCAGCGTATGCAGCGCCGAGCATGATACCATAGTATTTCAAGACTGACAGAGGCCTGCTTTTTGTACACAGTATGTACATCTTATATACGTATTCAGTTTTTTCTCATCAGCTATATAACAAGGAAGTTATATAGTTCTATCTATAAGTTTTTTTTGTCTTAACTTCCCTTTTCATTGTCTGATTTGTTTTTCCATGACAGATTTGGTAAAAAATCCTTTAATGGGGCTGAGCAGAGCAGTAGAATATGTAACTGATTTTGGGTGTTGTGGAATTCTCATAATTTCCTAGCATTGTTCTTTGTACAGATGCACCATTCCCAAGCAAAAGGCTTGTAAAATACACAGCAAAGCTGGACTCACTCTCCTTTATATACTGTACATCAAACATAACCAGCTGTTTGAAAATATGCATCAGTATCTTTTGTGTACATCATCCATGTATGCGTCATCATTTTGGAATTTGTCAGGATGTTGACTGATAGTTTGTGTCCTTGATTGCTTATGTGCTGCAAGAGAAAAGACATACACAATGGAATAGATTAACTATTAATTGTATTTACACTTTAGAGTAGTCTAACACAATCGGGGTCATACACATGAATTGAAGTCCTTCAACCTAATTCTCCTCAGAGCTAATCAGTAATACACAGAGCTTGACAGCTCACATCTGCTCTGATCAACAGCTGAGCTCCAACTGCCAAACAGTTCTCCAACTGTCACCAACCAACTGGCAGATGTTCAAATCTGAACATTTTATTCAGCTTAGCTTACCTGCAACGAACAATTAGATTCATAATTCTAACAGAATTTCTGGGAGACATGAGCTGGCAGATGTTTTTGTTTTTTGTGTTTTTTTTGCACATGACATAGTCCTAGGATTTAACAATCCTATTTTTTACTCAGGAGACATTCACTTTACAGTTTTCATATGAGCTTCCTTCCACCTATGGAAAATACATATTGCTGGTTGCAATCTGGCCCCACTTTACCTCAGAGCGAGTCCCACTGATTATGATAGGGCTTACTTTAGACATGCACAGCTAGGTCTCTTGGAGCACAATCCTAACCACGTCTGCTCAAAGGTAAACCTTTTTGTGTTTAATGGGTCTTACTCCCAGGAAAGTGTCTTTAGGATTGCAGCATTAGGCTCCTTTCTATTGCCTCCTTACATAAGAGTGTGCCCCATTGACTGTACTGGGCTTTCTTCAGAGTAGACATGCATAGGCTGGTTTCTCAGGAGGTGCTGGTGGGAAGGATGCAGGGGGAAGAAGTGGATAGAGAAGCAATTCTTGTCTAACAGGCTTGATATGTCTTTCCACTTCCTCCCTTCCTTTCTCACTGTCTGCCAGTAGGAACTGTGAAGGCTGCTAATGAGGAAGCATGCAGTTGCCAGGGTGCAGAGTGGGAATTGTAAGGATTATTGGAGGGGAATGGGGGGGTGATTGGGAGCGCCATAGGAAAATGTGTGTAATATACTGTGCCATGGGGGTGGGCAACACTCTTCCTCATGATCATGAACTATCTCATGATCTCAGTCTGGGGGTGGAGAAAGACCAGGCAAGTGGTTATTTCCAAGAGAGCAGATGAATGAGAAAGAAGAGAGGAGAGAAAAATCCTTAGGTTGGGCTGATATCAGGCACTTTCTTATGAAGAAGTGGCTAATGGTACTACTGTGAAAGCAAAAGAAGAGGTGCAAGAAAGAATTAGAAATATTTGCATATGAGAAGTCTGAATGGAAACTGAGGTTTTGGAAACAATAAGACAAGGAATCTTATTGAATTCTACACATTTAAACTGAAGATGAAGAACTGAGTTAAACAATTAAAACTGAATATGAAGAATTAACATTCAAAAACTAGACCAGTGATATTTTACAAGTTTGAGGAACACTGTCTTTCCTAAGACAAGTGAAAGGAGAAAAATGTCTCATCTAGCATAGTTTAATCTTATCTCAGTCAAATGTATTCATGTGTATCCATGCATAGTCTGAAGAAGTAAATCCCAGTGGGTGTTTTTTTAAACTAACTTCAGAAGTCAACTTTGAAATTCTGAATAATTGATATAATAAAAGTTATTTCTTAGTCAATCAATCCTTTTTGAACTTTGCCCTTTTGAAAAAAAATCAGCTTCCCAAAGCAAGCAAGAAGCTCATTTGCAGTTATGAAATACTAGTGAAATATGCCCACCTTTAGGAGTAAAATATCCCCCTGTTCACCATTCCCCTGAGTCCCATCCCCCCATTGCGCATGCTCCTTCGTGCGCAACATTCCCCATATGCATCAAACTCCAATGCGCAACATTCCCCCCTGAGCATCAAGCCCCCATGCGTAACAAACGCCCATGCGCAACAAACCCCCATGCGCATCATCCCCTATTGTGCATCATCCCTCTATTACACATCCACCCTCCATGCACTCTATCCCCCACGCACATCAACCCCCAGTGCACATCAACCCCCCTCATGTGCATCACCCTCTTGTGCACATCATTCCCTTCTTGTGCACGACATCCCCCCATGAGTGACATTACCCCTATGCGCAACTTCACCCCATGCGCAACATACCCACATGTGCATAAACCCCATGTGCAACATCCCCCCTTGAGCATAAACCCCCATGGGCATTATCCCTCATATGCATCAACCCCCCCATGCGCAACACCCCCTCCCATGTGCACCTCTGTGCACCCCACTTCACAATGGTGGGCACCTCTATCTGGCAGGTTCAGAATTTGGGGCTGGGTATTGATCAGTCTTCAGTGTAAAGTATAGGCCAAAAATATGTTTCAACCCTTTTCAGCCCCTTAAGGGTTAAATTTCTCAACATCAGTTCTTGGTGGTTGTTGATGTCACAGAAGGAACACCCTCTCAAAATTTCATGCTTCTCGGTCCAGGGGTTGGGGCAGAGCATCCCTTAGTCAGGGATTCTTCAATGGAAAGTATAGGGAGAAAAACATGCTGTGCCCCTTTTCACCCCCTTCTGATTGGAATTTCTGAAAACTGGTTCTTAGTGGGTGCCTCCATCATGGAAGGAACACCCTCCCCAAATTTCACAGTACTAGGCCCAACGGTTTTGGCTGGGTGTTAATGTATGAGTGAGTGAGTGAGTCAGTTAGTGACTTTTCAGTTTTATACATATAGATGATCCATTTTTTGAAACTGATCATTTTGATATATGGCTAAGTAGTAATGAGAAAATTGGTGTGCAGATTAAAAAGGGAAAAAACAAAATATATGAAATCATCATTACTACCAGATTTGAATTTGAATACATTTACATACTGTAAATGAATGCATTTGAGTCTGTACTTATATGAATGAATGATTTATATTGAGCTTATTCATAATACACATGAGAACTATAAAATAGGCCTGTCAAACTGTGAGTAACATGGCAGCAGCCCCTATGGGGCTATTTGGATCTGTGCTACCTAAAGAAGCCTCTGGACTGTCTTAAGGGACATGCACTGGCTCAAGTGTGTTTAGGATTGCAGCCATAGTATATCTTCTATCTTCTAGTGGGACGTGAGACAGTCACAGAGGCTTCCTAAAGGTAAGGGAAAACTTGTTCCTAAACCTTACGGCTGCATTGCAGCTGCATCGGCACTGGAAGTTTGGATCGAATTAGACCAGTGGTTCTCAATTTTCCTAATGCCGTGACGCCTTTATAAGTTCCTCCTGTTGTGGGGACCCCCAACGATAAAATTATTTTCGTTGCTACTGCTGCAGTGCTATGCATACTTTCCTGGGTGTAAACCTCACTTAACTCAATGGGAATGACTTCTGAGTACACATGCATAGAATTGGGCTCTAAGGCTGCAATCTTAGCACTTTCCTGGGAGTTAGCCCCACTCTTTCATGGGACTGACTTCTGAGGAGACCTCCATAAGATTGGGAGGAGGAGGCTGCCATCTGTGGTGAGTGTGTCGGACGCCTCCCCCCCCCCCCCAAGACTCCACATGGGTCTCACAGCAGCTCAGAGACTCCTTCTGAGCTGCTTCTCAGCGGCTTCTTCCAGCCGCAGTAGCTCCAGCGTTTCTGCCAGGCCTTCCCAGCTGGTCCTCCACACCAGGGTCTTTAGGTGACCCCCAGGAAAGATCCAGGCGACCCCCAAAGGGGTCCACTTTGAGAAACGCTGAATTATACTGTAAAACAGGGAAGGAGAGAACTGGAATATAGCTCTGATCACCTTGAGAAAAAGACAGGCTAAAAATAAATATATTCTGACAATTCACCGGTAATCCAACATGCTTATAAATGCTAAATGTTTGCAGCAAAGAATTAGACACTTTATTAAAAAATAATATTTCCATGGGCCTTTGATCTGATCAAGCAGGGCAATATTTATATTATGTTTCAAGATAATAAAATACTTCCATATCAGGAAATTGTACAGTTAATGCAAGGGTGAATCCACTTTTCCTTCACTTTCCGTTTAGGCTGTAATCCTAAAGACACTTTCCTGGGAGTAAGATCCATTAAACACAATGAGGCTTACTTTTGAGTAGACATGGGTAGGATTGTGCTCTTAGCCTTTTTAAATCCAAACAATTCATAGCTAGGTGGAGGTTGAGCACAATAAAAAAGTGTTTTTAAAAGGCTTCTGAAAAACAAATTATTTTAAGAATTTATAAACTGATCAGAGATAGCCTAGACATCAGACATCAGGGAAGGTGAACTATAAAGCTGGTTTTTTAAAGGTGAGTAGTGATCATCATGAATACAAGTCTTTTAGTGGTATATAATAGTCCTAAAAACTGGCACTAAAACTATTTTTGCTCATTCACAAAATAGGACACAGAACAATAAATTAATTATTCACAAGATTGTTTTAAGCAAACCAGGAAAACTACATATCTGAAACTGATATAAAAAAATCACAGTATGATATTACATGGAAAGTAAGGTGGCCTCATTCATTTTAGTAACAGTGTTGACATTTCTTTTAGGCTCCCAAAAGAGAATTATTTTGGTAAACTTGATTTTTTTTCTGGTGCCTTAAACTATTCATATTACCTTCTTACAACTCCATCATCAATGTTGCAACATTTTCTAAAGAATAATGCCCTTATATATTCGGTTTTGGTTCCTCATCTCTGTTGCCATGACTGGAGCCCGAGATATCCCAGCCAGGATTGCTGCCGTATTTCTCTTCTGAAGCTGATGTTGCAATCAGGACTCAATAGGATGCAGTTGAAGCTACAATTGCCACCAAGACCACTGCCCTGACAGTGTTTCCTTCCCACAAAATACAGCTGGAAATCCTTTAGTTTGGTAAATGGAGTGCTGTGGAAGGAGAAGTAGGGCCAAAAGGCTACTTGAAACTATGGGATAGTGTAACCTTGTTCTCCCGATACTTTTGCAGCATTTCTCTCTTTCACCCCCCTTGATCTGCATATTCCCCATTTTCTTCAAACTTGGAGTCAGGACCCTAATGGTGTTGCAAAGCCTCTATTATGGGATTGTGGCACCTTAAAGGGATCAAAAAGGTCGGATTTTCACCAGACTAGACCACCACCATGTAAAG
Organism: Cryptoblepharus egeriae; assembly: GCA_030015325.1. Lineage (NCBI taxonomy): Eukaryota > Metazoa > Chordata > Lepidosauria > Squamata > Scincidae > Cryptoblepharus > Cryptoblepharus egeriae. The sequence goes on along the minus strand of JAREYC010000003.1, from coordinate 78,278,331 downwards.
GGAGACAGTGGTGGGCTTCAGGGAGTTCTCACAGGTTCTATAGAACCCTTTGCTAATGAGTGCCTGGTTCTGAGAACTGGTTACTAATGAGACATAGAACCTGTTGTTAATTTTGGTTATTAGGAATAGAACCTGTTGTTAATTTATTTGAATCCCACCATTGAAGGGAGAGGTATCTGATGTACCCTCAGATACCAGGAGATTGTGTCCTCAGTTTGGAGTGGACACTAATGGAGTGAATGTGAGTAGATAGTGTCCTGATAGAGGTGCAGGATTGAAAGTAGGGTCTCATAGTAAGGTCCCCAGTTAACCCAACTTGTTCCCCCTCCTTTTTTTTACTTCCCTTATTTGGCCATCCAGCAAACTATCTCTTCCATTTGACTGATCCCAACAAAAGGAGGGCATTTCTACTTGCTAGGCTAAATATTTTTCTTTCAGCCTACCGTTCAGGAAGATTTACTAATACACCGCAGCAGAACAGACTTTGTTCCTTCTGCTCAATCGAACCTGACTCCATCGACCACATCTTACTCCGCTGTCCCTGTGAAGGAACCAAAAGGCAGACCCCAGAGGAGGAGCTAGCTAAGGACTTGATGTACTCGAGGTGTCATATGAGGAGGGGGGCACAGATTGCCACTGTGACCCAGCAGTCTGGGTGCCAGTCTCTAGGACCCCGCATAGGAGAGAGAGGCGAGGGACAGAAAGACTGAAGAAATGTAGAGCAGTAAAGAAGACCAAAAGGGAGCAGAGAGGCCCCTCAGGGAACAGGAGGAAGAAGTGGAGAGAGGCTGCAGAGGTCTGAGAATGGCTGGCTTGAAGAAGGCCCAGGATGGCACCAGGGAGAAGGGTTCACCCTTCATCGGCCTGAACCCATCAAAGGGCCTGTGTGGTGGTGGAACCTTCTACCCCTCCTAGAGCAGAGGGGTGGAAGCTCCCAAGGGGGAGGCCCCCTGGATATAGATAAAAGGAGAAGAAAAGGCGGGAAAAGGAGCAGTCTGGGAAGAGAAAGGCAAGGAAAGGAAGGAGATGTATTCATGCTTGCGTGACTTAGGCCCTAGTGCAGAAGAAAGGAAGCTGGGAGCAGCAGAGGTGGTGGAAGGAATGCTGGAGGAGAGACAGAGGAGAGTGGAGGAGGATAAGGAGGTAAAGGAAGAGAAGGAGAGAAGATAGAAGAAAGATTGGAACATGTTTGTGTGTTTATAGAACATTGTTTTATGGTGCTTGGCAACTAGGAATACTTACCTGTTATAGTTTAAGGCCCTTGGCCCGTTCAACATGTTTGCAACTTACCTGAAGCACAGTACCTCTAAATATGGAAGCCAATAAAGAAACTGTTATTAATATGCCTACCTCCTCTCCATAGCATTATTTATCCGAAAACCTCTCCTTAGGACTTTTCCCTCCCCCTGAAGCGTCTTCCCATTCCACCCATGTCACCCCCTCAAGCCCGCATCACAGTCCCTCCCACCTTGTTCTCAGATCCTCTTTTCTTGCCCCCTTTCATCCCTTCCTCCCTCCCTGGTTGATCCCTTTCCAATTCTTCTGAGCGACTTCTCTTCCTCTGTTACAAATCTTGTGGCGGACTTTTTGTTAGCAGTCTCCCGTGCCAGTTGTAACTCCTAACCTCTCCTACTCAGGCATAAATCTTGTTAATTCTTGTTTTTTATTGTCTGTCATTGTTTATCCTTATTATTACTAATGCCAATAAAAGTGATGATGATGAGGTCCCCAGTTTCATAGTGTTTTTTGCTTTTTGAGGCCTTCTACTGGAGCCTCTCTCTCCAAGAACCTTAACAGAAGAGGTGCTGGGTCAGCCCAATTCTCATATGGGTCAGATAAAGAGTTTTTATGGCTTAATCCTAGCCTGAAGGGCTTATGTTTCTCCCCCTTTTAGAAACGTGGGATTCTCAGGGCCAGAGGGTTGTAGGTGGGACAAATTGAGGATGAGAAAACCAAAACACACTAAATTAAAAACAGAGATCTTTATTGGACCACCAACTTGGCAAACAAAGCGAATTTTTTTTTAAATTGGTGATTGGGAATTTTGCCCTAAATTGTTATCACCTTGGCTTCTCTGTATTTTTTTCCAGCAAATCTCTGAAAGAACTTGGCCTTTTAATTTCTCAAGGGGCTTATTAATAGAGGTTATTGTGTGCCTGAAATTCCATGGACTTCTGTGCCTCCTCCTCCCCCAGATCAGATCTGACAAAGGCAGCTAGAAGAAGCTTTAATTAAATGTCTGGTTTCAATGGAATTACTTGCTTGATTAATCCTGCCTCTGTCTGTCTGTCCATCATGCTTGTCGTTGTAATTGTCAGCTAACTATGTGAAAACTCAATCTGGCTGCCCTTTATTTAAATTTGTTGTTTTAGATTTATTTATTTTTTTATATCAGCCTGAAAGAAACCATTTTTCAGACTTCAGTGTTTGATACTGCAACTTGCTTGTCAGGAAAAGAAACCTGATTTACCTGCTCCATGGGAAATCCTTTACATGGCAGTAAATCCCACCATGTTCACACAGGCTTACTCCAAGTGCGGACAAGATTGCTGCCTTTCTGTACAACCTGATTCAGGATATGGTACATTTTCAAGACTTCATCTGTCTGTTTTACTGATTTTACATATTCTTAAGTCCCAAGACCTGCATTATTTCCACAGTGAGAGACTGTAGCCAACACAGCAGGGCTCCTCTCTGTTATATAGAGGACTACTGAATTTACTTTTCTACCCCTGACCGTTCATTTTCAGCCTAATCCTATACCTCAAGAAGTTTGGTACCATCTCTCCCTTTTTGGAGGTACCACCATCACTTGAATCCCCAGGTTGCAACCCAAACTTAGCATGATAGGTGTGATGTTGCTTATTTCTTCATGTATTTAAATCAGTGATTTTCAACCAGTGTGCCGTGGGACTCCGGTGCACCATGGATAGCCCTCAAGTGTGCTGTGGGAATTTGGGAAGAGACATTTATTCTATTAATAGGAAAATTTAGGGATTTGAACACATGGTGTGCCTTGTCAGTGGTAAAAACAACTGATGGTGTGCAATGAGATGCAAAAGGTTGACAGTCACTGTAATGAACATAGTTTTCCATATAAATGGTTCTCAAGACCATTCACAGTGCAGCTGATCCATAATTTTGGGACATAAGTGAGAAATGAGATAGGTCGTATTCTCCTCAGTCCTGTTTTCCTTTCCATGTATAGTTTAGCACACTTAAGGATCCTGGCCAGTAGGTACACGAGCAGTGATAGAGGTCAGGGATGGCAGAGAGGCAGGACTATGTGAAAGTTATAGGATCTCCAGGTTACAATTTGACCATATACCCTAAGCTGAAACATGGCATACTTGCAACTTACCTCATACATGTCTTCTGTTTAAGACACTCTGAGTCATTGCCAGCAGTTTCTCAGTCCTTTCCCGCTCACTTTCAAATGTCTCTCTTTTTGTCGCTCCAGTATTGGACCGTATTAAAACTGGCCAATATTATGGTCATGAAACCCATCTTCTTGTTGGACTTCATTTCTGATGAGACTTACATCAAATAGACTCAGTATTTTGCTTCATTTAATGGTATCTGGGTGTATAAACTCTCTTGTTGGGGATTTTCTCAGTTGGGACAAGTATGAAGAATGCCCATTTTTATTGTGATAACAATGTACAGATATATCACTTATAGTGTTACCTTACGTAAAGTCATCTTAACTGCTTCAGAGCAAGGGGCTTAATTTCACTTTAAGATATAGGCATTTGTCAATTTTAGGATCCCACTGAAATATTTTACTGACATCCTAAAAATTTTAGGATCCCCCTCTGACCTAAGCAGTGAGGTTGGTTAAGCTAGGCGAGACAGTAAACATAACAGCCTCCTATTCCCAGAAAGGATTTTTCATAATGTCACTTTCAATATCATTATCATGTTATTATTATAGGGGCTGTGGGTGGCACAAGTGGTTAAGACACTGTGCCTGCTAACCAGCAGGCCAGGGTTCGAGACCTGGGTTGGCCCCACAAGATAGGGTGAGCTCCTGTCCAGTGCGACGCAGCTGGATCCAATCGTATTGGCTCTGCCTTTCCATTGGACTAACTCAGTGGCAAGGAGATTGGGGGGGTTTGCTGCTTGGGTAACAGCCAGTCCTCCATAACAATCTAACCTAGGCTTTTGTGCTTTGCATGCAGCACTGAACACGATACCATAGTCTTCCAAGACTGACGGAGGCCTGCTGCAGCACATGCGGTACTGACTCCCCACCTCTAGTTATGCCACTGATCTCCACTGCTCCTCCTCCTCCCAGTTCTTGGATTGAAAAAGGAATGTGGGTACTGAGAGGAGGAGGAAATGAGGAAGGGAGGAGAGTGCTGATCTGGAAGACTTAAGAGTGGTGGTAGTAGTAGATGCCGGCACATCATTGGGTAAGGAAGCGGCACTTGGCATGCTGCCTCAGGAGTCAGGAAATCCTGTACCAGCCCTCTGTCACTGTTTATATGGAATACAAACATTTCTGTTGATAGCTTGAAGTTATATATATATATATAAGTTATATATATTTCTTATATATGTATAAGTTATATATATTTCTTATATATGTGATTGCTTGAAGTTTCTTTGTGTTCAGGGCCTAAAACATTTGATCAAGCTGTGCCTGCAAGTAGATAACTGATGCAAGGATTATCAGTCATTAGAAGAGACCCCATTTAGGTTTGGTAGAAGTACAGTTGGTATTAACTCCCACCAGGTTCAAGAAGACAAAGTTTTGCAACAATTTCCTCTGATTTTTATTTGGATTTAACCACACTTACAGCACAATACTATGCTTCCCAGAAGACCAGTTGTGCCATATGGTTATTGCTGTATCCTATTGATAGGATTTCCCTGAGAATCTGAGCTTTGGAACCTGGTTCAAATGCCAGAGTTCAGGAAAGAAATCTGATGTAATCAAAAGATTGCCTCTAAGCATGTGCAGAATTCCTTCCATGCTGAATTCATCCCAAACAGCTGGAAAAGCGCTTCCCAGTCAGAGAGTTCAGCCCCAACAGGCCTTTTGTACAGTAAATCGCTAGCTTGTGTAAGTACGCAAACCAGAGTAACTATGGGAATCCTTGTTCTGGAGTAAGAACAAGTTGCTCTGGATTGCTATATGAATTTCCCATAGGTTTTCACTAGGTGGTGCAGTAACTACAGGCGCAAGTAAAGTCTCTTGTGTGCTCCCGTAGTTACTCTGGATTTTGCCCTAAGTGTAAATTATTGATCATTAGTTATGGGGTGGCGGGGTTACTACAAAAGAGGACAAGGCCAGGATGACTATATATGCTCTTTTTTCCAGGACATATCCTGGATTTTAGCATTGTGTTCTGGGGAAAAAGTCAATGTCCTTCTTTTCCTCGTAAATGGGCATCATGTAACCTTCTTGAAATTAATAAATTGCATGCAATAAATTATATGTAATCATTTAAAATTTTATAAGTAATATACAACTAAATCCAGAGCAGTTACGGGTCCACGCAGTTACATCACCCTCTAGAGTTATCTTATGGAAAGTTTTCTTAACTGCTCCGGAGCAAGGGGCTTAATTTCACTTTAGGATATAGGCAATAGGCTGTTATCCTAAGAGCACTTTCCTGAGAGTAAACCCCACTGAACTATATGGAACTTTTCTGAGTAGACACAAATAGTAGACACATGCACTGATAGTGTTTAAATAAAGCACATGAAAGCAAAATATGAGTGCTTTCAGCTTTTATTCTGTCATGCCCTACATTTTGGGGGGGGCCTCGTCTGCTTTTTTGACTATGGTTTATGGTCACGCTGGACAAGGCCCCTGAAAAGGTAGAACATCCAAGCAAAATGTAGGACGTGACAGCATACAGGTTTTTATATCACTCATATATATTGTTAAAACACTTTTGCTGCTCTGTTAGGCTGGCTTAAGCCCTGGCATAAGTCCCTGACCAGGTGGTGTCACAAAAGTGCTGTAAGGCACCTCTGTGCCACTCCTCGGGGACGGTTAGGCCAGTGCATAAACATGTGCTTGAATGGGAATGGGAAGAAAAATAAGTTATTATTAATTAAGAATTAAGAATTATTAGTATTAAGAAGTATTAAGAATTAATACTTCTTTATAGTTACTTCTTTTATTATTAAAGACTGATAAGTTGTACTGGCCTAAGTTAGGATTGCTCCTTTATTACTTATTAATAATTAAAAATTATTAGTACTAAGTATTCAGATATTATTAAGATTTATAATTACTTCTTTTATTATTATAAAAGAATTCTTATTCTTATATTGTTAGCATAGTAATATAAATTTAATATAAATCTCACTTATAATAATAATAATAATAATAATAATAATAATAATAAATAAAATTATTTATTAAATAAATAATAATTATCATTAAATAATTAAATAATAATAATAAATTAAATAATAAGTAAATAATAATAAAATAATAAATAGCAATAAATAAATAATAAGTAAATAATAATAAGTAAATAATAAAATAATAAATAATAATAAATAAATCAAATAATAATAAATAAATAATAAGCAAACAATAAGTAAATAATAAAATAATAAATAATAATAAATTAATTAAATAATGATAAATAAATAATAAGTAAAAATAAGTAAATAATAAAATAATAAATAATAAATTAAATAATAATAAATAAATAAGTAAAAAAATAATAAAGTGATAAATAAATATTTATTCTTAAATTAAAAAACTATGACATATAATTTATTACATACTAGTGAAAGGCGTACCCGCGTTGTGGGTGTAACATTTTCCCTTATGCCATCCCCCCCATGGCGCAGAAACACCCCATGTGCCACTTCCCCATGCGCATCATCCCCTCATGCGCAACTTTCCCCATGTGCATCATTCACCCATGCGCAACTTCCCCATGCGCAACTTTTCCCCATGCGCAACTTTTCCCCATGTGCAACTTTTCCCCATGTGCAACTTTCCCCCATGCGCATCATCCCCCATGCGCATCATCCCCATGCACAACTTTCCCCCATGTGCATCTTTTCCCCATGCGCATCAACCCCCATGCGCAACTTTTCCCCGGGAGCAACTTTCCCCCGTGCGCAACTTTCCCCCATGCACATCATGTCCCCATGTGCAGCTTCCCCATGTGCAACTTTCCCCATGCGCATCAACCCCATGTGCAATTTCCCCCGTGCACAACTTTCCCCGTGCGCATTATCCCCCATACGCATCATCCTCCATGCACAATGTCCACCCATGCGCAACCTCCACACATGTGCAACTTCCCCATGTGCAGCTTCCCCATGTGCAACTTCCCCCATGCGCATCATCCTCCCATGTGCAACTTTCCTCCATGCGCAATTTCCCCTCATGCGCAGCGTCCTCGCCAGTGCAACCTCTTCCTCCGAACAACATCCCCCAGCGCACCAGGGTCTGAGCGCCAAATAGGCTGGATGTTGTTCAGTCTCCCATGTTAAGTATAGGACAGAAACACGTTGCCCCCTTTTCAGCCCCTGAAGGGTTAAATTTCTCCAGATGGTTCTTGGTGGGAGTTCAGGTGACAGAAGGAACTCCCAGAATTCCATGCTTCAGGCCCAGCAGTTGGGGCGGAATGTTGATGAGTCAGCAATTCTCAATGCAAAGTATAGGGAGGAAAACGCGTTGCGCCCCTTTTCACCCCCCTCCAGTTGGAATTTCCGAAAACCGGTTCTTAGTGCACCCCTCCGTCACGGAAGGAACACCCACCCCAAATTTCACACCTCTAGGCCCAGGTTTTGGCAGGGCGGTGATGAGTCAGTCAGTCAGTGAGTCAGTGAGTGACTTTTCTTTTATATATATAGATAATAGTATATGATGATGATAATATATGCTGTCTGCTCACACAGAAAAGGAGGTCAATGAGGATTTTTTTCTCCCCCAGGACGCAAGGCTTAAAAAAGAGGACATGTCCTGGAAAGAGAGGCTATGTGGTTGTCCTGGTCTGCGAAAGGCAGCAGCAGCAGCATGAACATCAGCAGCCCTGGGGAGGCGCGCGCCCTGCTGGTGCATGCGGTGATTGACAGGCAGAGGCGGCGCCAGAGGCCGGGGTTGTCCAGCAGGGGGAGGAGGAGGGAGAGGGAGAGGAGTCCCGGCCTCGCGCCCGCCCGGGAGGAACCTGGAGAGCAGGCGAGGAGCGCGCGCGGCCACTCCCCAGCCTGTCTGCTGAGCTGAGCTGAGCTACTGCGGAGCCTGCTTCTCTTGCAGTTCCGCTGCAGGCTGCTCATCTGCAGCTGCTGGGATGGAAAGAGGCTCTGGTTCCTGATGGAGCTCAGCCGAGGGGCTGAATAGTAGCTCTCCAAGCCCTACCGCAAGAAAGGGGGCTCCAAGTGTAGGACACACACACAGAGAGAAGCGCCCACCGCCTCTCGCTCTGCCCCTCTTTGTCTCCCTTTTTGGGCATACTCACCCCCACACAGCCTGCCTCGACATGGTGGGTGTGAGGAGCAGGAGAAGCAGCCCCAGAGCATGAAGCCTGCAGGATGGGAGCCCACAATGGCAAGCAGTACGGCAGTGATGGTGAGTAGAGCAGATGTCCTTTCTCCAGGGTGTCAGGGGGGACACCAGCACAGCCCTCTCGGCCCCCTCAGGTGTCTGCAGGGCTTTCCTCCCTCATTCAAGTGTTTCAACCTTGGAGAACCTGGAAGTCACTTGGAAGTGCGAAGCAGGGCTGGAATTCCCCCCTTGGGTTGAGATTGAGATGGTTGTTACTACTACTACTACTATTACTACTACTTTGTTGAGAATCTTGCACTACTGCTGCTACCAGATGCCTCTTGGAAGCCTATCCACACATGGACATATACAGAAATTACTTCCCTCTGACTTCTGTGGGCTTTACTACTACTCCTATTACTATTACTACTGCTGCTTTATACCTTTTGGAGGCCAATCCCTTCATGGATGTATAATTAGAAATCACTTCCCACTGACTTCTGTGGTGCTTACTACTACCACTATTACTACTACAACTACTACTGTTATTATTACTACTACTACTCTTTTGGAAATTGGAAGCTGATCCATGAGTAGATCAGCTCCCATCACCTCCCACTTCCATTGCTACAATGCTACTTACAGTGCTACATTTCTACTAAGCATTGTAGTCTTGACATGTCCTTGAACATTGTAGCCTTGTAACGTGACTATAGTAGCATCTCCTAAGCATTATAGTCCTAACCTGGAAAACCCTCCCCCCATCACATCCTGGAATGGGAGTGTGGAAACAAGTTTGTTCTCTAGTAGGTTAGTGGGTGGAATTGCTTGTGGGATGGAGACCAGATTACTAGTCCTGGACAGCCTCTAAAGTTCATGCAACTCTGCTGTGAGGGAGGAGTGTCCGGTCTGTGAGTTGACAAAAGAGGTTGCTGCTGTGTCTGCTGCATGTTATAAATGTCAAGATAAAGTGTTGGCATCAACATTTGGGCCTGATGGCATGTTCCCACGGCAGCCCACAGGAGTGGTGGCAGCACCCATTCTGTACACCAGCAGCAGTGCCAGGTTCCCTAAAGCAGTGGTACTTGGGCATTTCAGCCCAGGACCCCCTTTTAAACTTAAAAATATCTCCAGGACCCCCTATCAAACTTACCTGGATGCGACATCTTTTAATGCCAGAGCTCCTCCAGGACAATTTGGAAGTAAGTCCCACTGTGTTCAGTGGGACTTACTCCCATGAAAGCCCAGTGCGAGATTCCAAGATGGTGAATCTCACCCTCTCACAACCACCCTTCCCTGATCTGAGGTCCCGATCCCCATTTTGTGTCCCCCTGCCCTAAAGCAAACAGTGAAGACAAGGCAGATGTACATCATGAAACCCTTGCATTCTTCTGTCTCTGCGGTCTGCCTAATTTCCTGTTGCCACCTAAGGTGATGGGCTGCATTTTTGTGTACTGTATGTTTATTTGGAAGCAAGAACCGGTTATTTCCATGAGGCTTATTTTCAGGACAGTGTAAGTAGGATTGTAACCTGAGTCAGCTTTTGCTATGTGGGAGCAAAGTGGTCGCTGTTGCTCTCCCAGCTCAGCATCCCAGATGTTGGTTTGATTTTTTTTTAGACTGTGTGAATTCCTTAATCCCTGTGCTGTACAAACTGTTTTTTCAATGTTCTTTGTTTAAAAAGCTATATATACTGTAAATATTTGATCTCTGTGAATAGCCGGCTTGCCCTTCACTTGCTGCTGTTGTGTTTGGATGTTGGATATATGTAGTTCTTGGGTAGTCACATATCCCCCTTCTACATTAGTCTATCTATTCCCTTTCATCATCCTGTCTTTAAAAAAAATGCCTTTGTTGCATGCCAAGTGCCACTCAGTTGAATGCTTGGAGAAGCTGATCCTGTTAACTGCCAGGTTGGCCTGGAGCTTGATGGTTGTCAGTTGCTTTGTTTTTGGGCCAGTGACAAGTGAAAGTTGATTTCTCTGAGTGATTGTCAAGAGATAACAATATGTTATCTGGACCCTGATGCAATCTTGAATATTATATTCATGGTTCTGCTTGAACCGGTCTGTTGCTTGTAAGGAGTTTGCAATCGACTTAATAGGCATGTTCTCTTGGAAGCAAATCCCACTGAGTTCATTGGAACTTAGTAAAGTTTGCAGTTAAGGGATGCAGCCCTGCGCATGCTAACTGCTTGACAATATTTGTGTATTTTTGTTTTTGCCCCTATCCTTTCATAGTCAACAGTCAGAGATGATTTGCCCAGGGCTATATATAACCATATAAAACCGGTGAGGCTTTATATGTTTCTGTAAACCAAGGCCAACTAATGTCTAGTGCAGTAATAGTGATCCTGTGACACTCATCAAAGGTGACTTTCCATAACATTTTAGGCAATACACCAGCATTCATCAACATCTGAAAACAACTGAATTTGTTTTACTTGTACTTCATTTTTGTAATTTTTTATACAATACATAGTACCTCACATAATTGGACTGTATTTGTAAATAGGTGAATATGTAAATAATTGTTTCTCTTTTGGTTGGGGTGAAGGTGTGACATGCCAGCCCGGTCAAGTTAGACCTTTTCTGAATTTGACACAAGAACTTTGAAAGGTTTGCCATAACAGGTCTAGTTACACCATTAGTTTTCAGTTGTGACTTCAAAGTAATCTGCTTTTATTTTGATGGTTTTTAGAAATCACATTGTGATCAAGTTAATGACTGCCTCAAAGAAAGTGAAAAACTGCTGATAAATGCTTGTAATAAGATTTATTAGGCAGCCTGCTTTGTTTGAAGATTTCATCTATTTGATTTCTATTGTGAGAGGTGATCTTCATTGTCCATTATAAGAGGCCCTTCTATAAGAGGCCAAAGGACCATCTAGTCCAGTATCCTGTATCTCACAGGGACAGTGGAGTAGCTAGAGGGGTGCAGTTGCACCAGGCTACAACCTTTAGGGGGGCTACCACCTGAGCTTGACACTAGTGGCTAAAATTGTGAAAATGGCGTCTGTATGAATGATAATACCATCATGTTATATATTGTTGGAAAGGTAATTTAATGCAGAATGCATTATTTAATGCTTTGGAATATCTATAGTCTATCAAAAGTTATGGCCAATTAACCAGAAAATGAAAACACAAAAGCCGATGGAACAAAATGTGGATTTTCTTAAACTAATTTTCCCATGATACTGATTGCTTTGAGAGCCAATGAGATGTAATTCTGATATTGTATGAAACAAATAAGGTGTTAATATAAATCAGTTCTCATTTCCATATGCATATATAATAATACAGTTAACCCATGCAGTTAGGTATGCAGGCACTCCTAACTGGTGTATCTTATATTTTGAAGGAAAAGAATAACCATTCCTCTTTCACCCAGCACAGTTTCCCTAACCAATAAGGGGCACACCTTTCATATTTTTATTTAATTAAATTTAATTTTGTTGTTGCAGGGGAAAATTAAAAAAATACCCGGGATGGCATAACTTATGGTTGTGATATCACTTCCAGGGCAACATTTTGAGCTTTGCACCGGGCTTTATGATCATTAGCTTTATGATCATAACCACTGCACAGGGGCCCACCAGGAAACTCACAAGATACCTGCCTCCTGGTGCTCTCTCCTGTATCTGGCATTCTAATGTAGTTTACATCTAAAGTATGCAGATTGCACAAAATCATCAGGTCTTGTAATCTGTGATGGAATTTTCCTCCAGAAATTTGTGCAGTCCCATCTTAAAGGCATCTAGGCTGGGTGCCATCAACATAATATACCATACTGATCCAAAAGACCTTCAAGGCAACATTCTTTCTGGACTATTTTGACAGTTATAGAAATTGAGAAATTCTCTGGGCCAGTGTGTTTTGGGCCTGTGTGTTTCATTTGGCCATTCCTGTAGGTTTGTGGTTCCCAAACTAATGTATTGTGACCCGCCAGGAGAAGGAGTAAATGGCTGTTTACAAGTCTGGAAGAGGGCTTGTTTTTCTTGGAGCTTCATTTTGACTTTGCTTAAATTTTATCTTCGGCAAGTGGCATTTTCCCTTACTATTAGGCCTACAGGTTAGACCTTGATATCAACAATACCTAAATTGCCAGGTTGTGGTCCAGTAGGGCCTCTTGATATGATTGGGACCTCATTCTGTTCACATCTGAAGCTTTCTGAAGCTGTTCTGAATCCATCAGGTGCTGGATGGGCACTTCTGGTTTTCATGAAAAATGGAAGTGTTCTTTCCAGGAGATCCTCACTGGGTCCTTCCTCTTCAGGCTCAGAACTTCAGATGGGTCAAATCCATGGGATTTGAATCCACAGATAATAAAGAGTGGATTTCTTCTGCTATTTCTTTCATGAAATTTTCTTGGCTGTTAACGTTAGCTGTAATTCTACGTCCTTGTATATGTGACTAAAAGAAAACATGCAAGGTAAACAGGGACTTTTCAGCTGTGGCTCCTATAGTTCGTAACACTCTTCTTTGAGGTCTGTTTAATCACCTCATTGATGATTTTCTCCTATCTGTTAAAAAAACATTTTTATTTCTCACCAGTAGTTGGTGTGATTACTTGTTCTTAATACAAGTATTTTGTTCAGTTGATGTTTGTTTTTATTATTGTATCATGTTTTATTTTTTAATGTCGTAAAGTCACATTGGGTGCCTCTTTGGAGTTAGAAAAGCAGGCTCTAAATTACTGAATATATGTGAAAAGTGGAGCATTGGTATGCTTTTGCTATCTCTGTCAGCATAAGGGATAAATAAGCCCACTCAGAGACTGTTGGCTACCATCTGAGCAGGACATAATGCCCAAACAGTTTCCAGCATCACAACTGCTCACAGAATGGAGAGCTAGCTACATATCTACAGTATTTATATACTGCTTTTCAACCAAAAAGTTTACAAAGCGGTTTACAGGAAAATGAAAAAAATTGATAGGTAATTAATAGCTAATGGGTCCATGTCCCAAAAGGGCTCACAATCTAAAATGCAAAAAGAACACCAGCAGAAGCCACTTGAACAGACATTGCTGGCCAGTTACTCTCCCCCTGCTAAATAAAAGAGGAACACCCACTTGAAAGAGTGCCTCTTGCTCAGTTAGCAGGGGTTAAGGAAGCTGTCTTGCGTCTTCCTTAACTGTCAATCCAAAACAGGTGCATGCAGGTCTCAGCAAACTTATACCCCTTGAACCCACCTTCCTAATTTTAGGAGTTGGTTACAGTCAGTCAGTAGTGACTTCTGGATTTTTTGTATACTCCGTTTTTAGAAATCTTACCTGCCTTAGTGAAACATGCCTTGAGAAACATGGAACTTTCTTATGAATTATATCAATATGAACAAACCCCCAAAGAGTTAGCAAGAACTGTTCTTTGCTGTGGACTTTGACACCAGCGCTGTATACAGTCTTTATAATTCTTTGTAGCTTATTCTTGATATTTCAGGTTTCCTATTTAGTGCATAGCAGTGTACTGTAGGAGTGCTTCCTGGCATAATGACAAGTTTTTCAACCCCAGGGACAAAGCAAGAGAGAGGCAGAGTTTAATGCGCTCCAGCTGTTTCTGCGCAAATGCTACCTCTGCAGTTTCACTTTGCTGAAATCTTTTTTTCTGAGTATGCACTTCGAATGGAGTCCATCCCTGTTTTCATGCTCTCTTCTGCAGACCGGCATTGGGGTGAATGTGTCCTCCTTTGTGCTTGAACATAAGTGATGACTGGAAAGGTCATAAAGTAAAACCAACAGGAACCTTTTGAAAGTGGATAGTAGTTTTAGTTCCACTGGCTTCAGCTGCAAAAAAAATTTGCTCTCAGTTTTCACCTTTTCCTCTTTTATGGTCTTCTGTATTTCTCCTTACTCCTTCACTGACATGAACCTCAATAACTCTTTCTGTAAACTCTGCTTTCCCTTTAGAAGCAGGAAGGTATACGTTATCAATATCAGTGGGCTACTCTTCTGAGGTTAGGAAGGAGGACCAGAAAACCCTGTGGTGGTGGGTGACCACTGACTTTTGACAGTCTAGAAAACAGGTCTGTGGCACTCCCCAGAGCTCACCTTACTTGATTTGATTTTGTGTTTTTAGTTTATTTTCATTTCTTATATTCCTTTCTGACAAATTTTAGATCTTGTCGCTAAGGAGGAAGAAGAGGGGTGCTTTCACTAACTTTGCTGTTGGTAGGGGGCACAAATCCCCCAAATACCCTCCCCAAAGTTCCAGCATACAGTATCTCACAGCACCATGTCACAGCTGACATGGTGGTAATAAAAACTGAATTAACAACAGGAGCCTCAGTTCAGTTTTGGTTTTTGATCAGTACTGATTTTTTGACATCCAGCTCTTTTGGGAACTATTGGAAGTGTTCTTGATGAAAAATAAAGATATTATTATGTTGTTGTCTCAAAGAAGTAAGGTGCAAAAGATAAAACTGTAATGGTTCTGTTGAAACAACAAATGAACCACAAATCAAGGACTTATGCTGCAATCCTAATGACAGTTTCCTGGAAGTAAGAACCATTGAACATGATGGGGCTTACTTTTGAGTGGACATGGGTAGGATTGTGCTCTGAAGAACACGTATACATGTGTAGACAGCTCTGCTGTGATGCCAATCCCATAAGGGATATTCTCCTGCACCATACCTCTGAATGGCATCTGAAATCCATTAATGGCTTCTTGGGTGCTTGTGACGGGATTCATGAAATTATATCCTTAAGCCCCAAGAACTTCTGGGACAAGTTAATTTCCTCTCCAAATTGTTACCTGTCCAAGTACTACTGTCCAAGTAGATCCTTTTTTGGACTAGTAGAATTTATCCTTCAGCGAGTGAGTCAGTCAGCGACCCTTTGATTTTGTAAATACTGTATATAGATAGGTGTTTTATTTTTAAATAAATAGGTGTATAGTGGTCACATCTATTTCAAGGGAAAAGTAATACACTGACAGCTACTCAAATACTTTTTCTTTTCTTCTTTACAAAGAAGAACTGAGATGCGAGACTAATTTTGCCTGCTAAAATGGTCACTGCAATTTTGAAACATTTTTGCTGCCATATTTCTTGTGGAATAGTTTCCACTTTTAGAAGTGTATTGTTTTTAAAATCAGTTCATGAATGGATGCAATGGATGCAATATTAATTGAATTGGGAAGATGAAAAGTTGTAATTAACTTTTTTAAAGGGTGGCTATCCCTGTTATGATAGAAATAAGTGCCTAGCTCTTAGATCTGCTAAAAGTTAGTGTTTTTTTACATTTTAAAATTTTACTTATTTTTTACTAATTTATTTTTACGTATTTTGTTTATTTTTATTTCTTTATTATACCTGCTAAAGTTAAAAGGACAGTGTTTGCTAGAGGAGTTGGAGGATCATAGCAGTGTTGATAATTCCAGAAAGCTTTAAAACTGAGAGTGGCATTTAAACTTCATATTTACTTAGAGGCTGTTTCAACAATTTTGCTTACAGAGATTGGCTGGAAGAAAATACTGTTTGTCATAGGTGGGCAGGCTGTGTAGACAAATACATCCTTTATCTCAATTATTGTATATTTAACTTGGCTGAAATGAATATACCAGAAATATTTCAGCATCGAAGAATTAAGGCCACCCATCTTTCTTTAAATTCTGGAGGAAGGCCATTGCTTACTTAGCCTTTACCAATTCATAGACATGGAGGAACGTATAGAGTTTGCCAGGAGACTGGAAAACTGGTGATATGCATGATATTCAGGAAAACTAAACATTTATGTACGTCTAAGGACATTATCACAATAGAGCAAGCTTCTTTTAGTTGCAGCTCTAGGACCTTAAAACAGAAAACTCTTGAAAGTGTCCTATCTGATGTTTTGACTGGGTTATATCAGAACAGATGGGAGAAATGTCTTACAGAACAGTTCTGGCAGTAACTTTATATGCTTTGAAAGCAAAACTTGGCTTACTTAAGCTTTTGACAAATGTGTTATCAAAAGGAAGGGATGTTTTATTTTTAAATAAACTGGCAGTTTTGTTAAGGTTGGGTCACTTCATGTGTTATTGAGAAAGGGCAAACACTTCTAGATTATAGTTGGCAAAAATTGACCTTGTTAAGATTCTCTCAACGAATGGGATTATTTTTGAACATTAGTTTTGGTTTAGCTTTCTATATGGTGAGCATGTGTGGAAAGAGCTGTGTAATTGGAAACCAGCAATGTTTTTTTAGGGTTTGCTTCAAATGCATTTTTAGAGGAAATGTTAAATTATACAAGTAGAAGGGGAACTAGAATTCTGCTCTTTTCAAAGTGTTTTAATAAAGATGCCCTATTTTAATGTCTTCATTGTTTCCCTTTAGAGTGAACACTGAGAACATATGAAAAAGTGGTGGTTCTCAAACTTACTCCATAAGTAAGTCTTTGCTGTGGCAGCAAAACAACCCCAGGATCACATCAAGTGGGGAGGAAAGGGGTGCTTTCCACTAACTTTCACTTGCATCAGGGCTCTGAAGAGGGCTATGCAGGCTCTCTGAGCCTCTTGGAGCCTCCTTACTGCCGTCACCCCTTCCCCTGCTCCTTAAACAGACAAGGTGACCTTTGCACAAAGTGGGATGTTGCAGCTGCCCCCCCCCCCCAATTTGATTACAACTATGGTAGAGGGATGTACTCAGTGATGGGCTTCAAAGAAATTAACAACCGGTTCTCTGCCCATCTGGCAGCCACTTTTAAATGGCTATTTTTAAACTTTATATGTCCTGTCTCTCATTAACAACCGGTTCTGTAGAGTAGGTGCGAACCTGCTGGAGCCCACCACTGGATGTACTGCATTGGTTGCTCGCATAAAGATTATGGGTGGGTAAAGATTGTGTGTATGGGGTTGAGACTTTTAAACCACTGCACTCTGTGTACTATGCACAGTAATTGGGCATAGGCACACAATGCCTACGCAATGAGGACTGGTGAAATTAATGGCTGACACATCAAGTAAATACTCAAAGGGAAGAAACAGGAAGCTTTTCGTTGGGTGTGAAACAGGACATTCCTGTCTGCTGCTATATAAATCATGTGGAATTTTGTCTCCCCTTCTCAGTGTCTTGTACACAAGATGCTTTTGTGTTGGTAGTTAGCACACTGATTGATCTGCAATCTGGAGACCTTGGGGATCCTTGATAAATGGCACAGAATTTGATTACCTATGTACCACATCTGACATTCACGTTTGCTGGGTGATTAGCAACTATTGGAAGTTGCTGTTGATAGCCTGTTTTAAATAATATGCAGATCCTTAAGGGACCTTCACATGTTCTTGCAAAAGTTTAGTATTTGCTTCCCACCTGCTTAAATCTAAATTTTCTGGGGTAGGGAAAAGTAAGTTGTTGGAAGGACTTTCCTGTTGCAAATTTAGAGTATAGTTACCACGCCTGGAAAAAAGATAATGGAAAATTGTATTCCTTGCTTGCAAAATACAATGTAGTGGATTATTTATTTCTTTTAAATCTATAACGTTTGAACATGATAACTTGAAAACAAATCTAGCATCTCTTTCCCCTATCCCCAGACCAGTGTGAATTGGCTATAATTGGGTGGGTAACCAGCTTAGGAAAAAGTTGATGCTACAAGTGTGTTGAAGAGAAAATGAACAGTCCCAGAATGCTATACAGTAACATCTTGGATTAAGAGCATTTTGCAAAACAAGCAAACAGTTCTAATAAATTTTGACTTGCAATACAAGTGATGTCTTGTAAAACAAGCAAAAATAAAAGTCCTGGCCAGGATATAGCTGGTTTCAGCACTCCACCATCACCTGATTAGCCTCTCCTGTGAGACCACTCTATGCATGTCTACTCTGACATAGGCCTATTATAGTCAATGGGGCTTTGATGGAATCTGAATTGTTAGTTCTTCAGTTGTTGCAAAGCAATTTTTGTAGCTTATGCTGCAATTCAGAAGTGCACTTGGGCTGCCCTATCTATCACTGGGGTGGCCCAAGACCAAGATTGGGCAGCCCAGTTATACCTGAAAAAGCTTGGGGCAGCCTAAGGCAACATAGGCTGCCCCAAGACAGATGGGCCTGGGCTTTCCTAGATGTGCCAGCCTAGGTAGTTCAGGAGAGGCATGTTGAGGGCATGTTCAGCATTGCCTAGAACAGAGCAGTTATGCTAGATCCAGAGCCAGTTTCCCAGGCAGAAATATCTTTTCCAGCTTCTCAGAGTTATACCACCTCAAGAGCAGGTATAGAAATGAGTAGACTCATAGGGGTCCATGACAAGGCAGTGTAAGAATGGCAGTGTTGATAAAAAAATCTGAGTTCTTGGCCAGCATATCCTCACCCACTGCCTCTCAATGATATGGCATAACTAAGGCAGGCACTAATCTATGGATACAACAGTCCACTCCAGCATGCCCACTGTAAACTGTATTGCAACCTCATGCTGCTGTTGTTACTGATTGTCAGGGACTCCTTCTAAGGCAGGCACCACAACTGTTCCTTGTTCAGTGTGATCTGAGGGGGGTCTCCTCAGGAGCAAGCCCTCCCCAGGTGTGACTGACTTGGTGCCTATTGAGCATGCTCTGGAGCAGTTAGGGCAGCCCAGTCTTGCTGATTCTCTAGATGCAGCATAACTTTCTGCTCTGGATCCAGAATAGTTGGGGTAGCCCAGCTAGGGCACACCTCACTGCGCTCACTCTGGATTGCAGCCTTAGCTGGCTTTCTAGAGTACAGAATATAGTCTTGGCAAGTCACTGAAGTCCATTTGGGTCTAAAGGGACCCATGATTTGTTTGGACCTCCATGTGACTGGTACTGAAACAATTCATAGTTTGAATTTAAACAGTAGCCTGCAAAGGAAGGGAGGAAAACTTAAATCTGGGCATTCAGCCACAGTAAACGGGATGGAAGTTCTTTGTGTTTGAATATGGGCTACAATAAAATAAATACTGTCACAAATGAGGCATAAAATGAAGCCTTCTGGTTATGTCTTGGGGAGAACTATGTATGCATTCGATTTGATATAATAAATAAAAAACTTGGTTATGGGTAAAAGCGTTGGCTCCTGGTTTTGCCTTTGCATTCAGCTGGGTTGCTTTCTCAGATAGGTAAGTATTTGGAGAAAATACTTTGGACAATCTGACTAATTTTCACACACGAAAGAAAATCTCACGTTTGTTAAGCGAGCATACTAACATACCCTGCACATGTTTCACATCTCTGAAACATGGCCCTTCTTCCTTCCCTAAAGGTACGCTGTCTTCAGGGTAGGTGATGCTGTCAGAGACTATAAACAAAAAAGGGAAGTCTTTGGCCTTGAGCTCACAACCTTTTCAGCAGAAGCTGAGTGTGACTATAATAGCTGAACCAAGCTGAATCTCACACACGAAAGAAAATATACAGCACTGTATACTGTAAGAGGCAGGTATAACAAGCTGCTTTTTTAACTTGAATAGTAAAAAATTAACCTCAAGTTTTTCCATCCAAAACCTGAATAAACACAAATGTGCATCTTATGATTACTTATGCAAACTTCTCGAATCCCCAAATCCAAAGTAACTACAGGAGCACATAAGAAACTTTATGTGCACCTGTAGTTACTGCACTACCCAGTGAAAACCTATGGGAAATTCATATTGGAATCCAGAGTAAGTTGTTCTTAAACCGGAGCAAGGACTCCTCATAGTTACTCTGGATTTTGCCCTAACTCTCCCTTTTCAGCCCAGAAGGTCGAATTCTAGGATTTGACGGGCAAATAAGCAATAATATCACAGGAAAGTTTTTCAGTCTTTTACACATGTAAACCAGATTGTACTCCAGTGGCTTCTCGTGGGCCACTGGAATCCACAGTTTTTCTTATTGTCATAATCATTCCCACCCCCTGCCCAAAGCACAACTTTCCAAATGTCACAATTCATGGATTTGTGATGAAAAATAGAAATTCCTGTTCCCACAAAAAATAAAAGGCAGCTGCAGCCATGACTTAATGCATAAACATCTTTGCAAAAGTAAAGCTCAGTTGGGAGGAATAAGGAAATTCTATTCGTTGTGATTCTTTTCAACCTTTATTCTTGACAATGTGAAGTAATTAATGCCTCTTTTCTTTAGTCTACTTTATTAGAATTTGTGTGTGTGTAATTCATCTATTTTCAGTAGTTCTAAATGAAAAATAAAATTGGTGAAACTTCCATGGAGTGTATTAAATTTGTTTTAAATACTTCAAAACATTTCTTGCACAAGGGATACAAGCCCAAGCCTATAGCTTATAATAGGCTTACTGGAAGTACATAAATTGGAATCTGTTTAGATCAGAAATTTTCAATCTGTCATGGCTTATTGTAAGGTATTGTAAAGGTCCCTGGCAGGTTGACATGCCAGTAGTGACAGGCTGTATGTTTCCACCAGCCACAGTTGTTGGATGTGGTGCTTAGTACATGTTGGATGTGGTGCTTAGTTGCTGGATGTGGTGCTGAGTACATCTCAGCTTTGAATCGGGATTCAAAGCTGAGAGCCAGTACTGTCTGGATATCTCCATGGTCGCATGGCCAGCATGATAGCACTAAAAGCTGTTTACCTTCACACCCAGGTGGTACCTATTTATCTACTTGCATTTACGTGCTTTTGAACTGCTAGGCTGGCAAAGGGGGTGATGTGCAAAGGTATGTTGCGCAATGGGGGGGTTAGCCTAAGGGTGATATTTTACTCCCACAACGCGAGTACATTTCACTAGTAGACTTAAAGCTGATTAATCTGATTTATGCTCATTTTCTCCTCCCATAGAATCTTGGAAACCATAGTTTGTGGGAAAGATCTCAGTCAACTCCAGTTTACAGAATTTTTTGGGAAAAGTTCTAGAATTAAAGTGGCATATAAAACCAATATGTTGCCTGGGATTTAGCACAGTGAGGTTGGAGACCTGTGGTTGAATGCATGACCTTCTTAAACTGAAAAGTATTGTCTGAGGTGATATAAAGTCTTTCCAGAAATTCTTGCTCTGTGGTAGTGACTCAGTACATTCAAGTTGCCACTTAATGTGTGGTTCATCAAATGATGATCATGGTTAATTTTGCCTGTGTCTGATATTGTTCACTGTGAGAGCCCTTCCTCTCTCACAGGAAGGAGACTCTAGGCACAACAGGGACCTCCCCTCCCCCTCAAAAGAGAGAGAGAAAAAGAGGAAAGCCAGCACCATGAATCCCAGAGAGCCCCTCCTCTCTCACAGGAAGGAAACTCTAGGCACAACAGGGACCTCCCCCCACTCAAAAGAGAGAAAAGAGCTGTGGGTGGTGCAAGCGGTTAAAGCGCTGTGCCTGTTAACCAGCAGGCCAGGGTTCAAGACCCGGGTCGGCCCCACAAGACAGGGTGAGCTCCTGTTCTTAGCCCAGCTCTGCGACGCCAGCTGGATCCAATCGTATTGGCTCTGCCTTTCCATTGGACTAATTCAGTGGCATGGAGGGGGGGGATTTGCTGTTTGGGTAGCAGCCTATCCTCCATAACAATCCGACCCATGCTTTCGTGCTTCGCATGCAGCGTATGCAGCGCCGAGCATGATACCATAGTCTTTCAAGACTGACAGAGGCCTGCTTTTTTTTTTGGTGGTAAAGAAATGCATATTGGTAAGTGAACAAGAACTTCCTTGCACCACCTACCGCTCTGGCACATTTACCTGTGCACAACTTATAACATTCACCTGCTGAGTGCAGAGTTTAGTTTTCCTAGTTGGCACAAGCTATTCACAAGAAAGAATGTGTGAAGCAATCCTCTGGCTTTTGAAATGTTTAAAATAAATACAGCTTAGCTGGATATATTTTGGTTTCAGTAGGTTCAAGAATATGTTGAAGATGATGTGACAAAATGTGTATCTAAATCAGTTAGAACTTTGCACAGTGAAGCAGTAGTCTTGTAAATGCGGAATGACTGCTGGGAAGAATAAAACAAGAAATCTTATCAGCACTTAATGTTTTGTATGCGGGATCTAAATCTGTATAATATCAAGTCAGACCACTGGTCCATGTAGCTCATCTTTGTCTATGCTGACTGGCTGGGGCTGTCCAGAATCAGAGAGGGATCTTTCCCAATATGGCTGGAGGTGTCAACCATTTAATTTAGGCAATTCTGTAGGCAAAGAAGGTGCACTCCTATTGTGCTTTAGCCCTTCAAGGGAAGCAACCTTTCAGTTTATATTTTTACTGTTATGAAAATAGGAACAATATCTGAGTTTTTTTCTTGGCCACCAACATGCCTCAAATCCTTTATGTAGCACTGTGGTGCATTCATGCTTGGAAAGCATTTCATAATGCAGCTCCTGCATTCATTCTGACAGAAAATAGGCAGAAGTGATGTAAGCATGGTATGGGCATCTTGCTAGTGCTGATCTTGCTGGTAAAAATTCTAGTGTGGCTAACATACTAAAGGTGACCCGAGTTTTTTTTTCTAAAGATGACCCGAGTTTTCTTGAAGCTTAAAAACTTACTTTGCTAAGCAGCTGTCAACTGCAGTGAGCTTTGGCTATATTTGTAAATAGTGAAATTTAAATGCTGCTGCAGGAGTAAAATTTCAAGAATATTTGTGTGCCTGGGCACCGCTAGACACCAATAGGCACTGGACATCAGAGTGTATTAGGGGGCATGGCGATAAGCAGCCAGCACCAGGCATTGTTGCTCAGCGGGGACAACTGTGCACCACCATGCAATGGTGGTCCCTTAACCTCTCCTGTGCACCAAGCCAGTGTGTGCCGCCCCCACCCTGTGCACCAATGTATTTAGGGAAGGGAAGAGATGATCTTGCAGTTATTATAAATCTAGCTAGAAGAATGTAATTGTAGGATATAAGACAACCTGAGCACTTACATTATGCTCACTAGTAACACTAATATAGGGGATGTTTGATAGAATGGTGGAGCGTGTAAGATGAAATCAAAGAAAAATGTGTAAACTTTTAAAAAATCTTGTATGATACTTTCAAGTAGTTTTTTTTAGTGATTGAAAAAGCTACCATCTGATGTGTGGTTGATGACTATTGTATGTCTTGTAATAAATGCATTCTCTTCTCGCTTTGCTCATTAGCCAGTAATGAGTCTTGATTTTGACTTTTCAGTTGATTAAAAAAGTTCTCATATGCTTATATCTCAAAAGGCAGACAGAGCCTTAAAACAGCTGGTCTGAATCGGTGGTTTAGAAATCTTTCAAAGCTTGCATAACCTTACCTCTCTGAAGCCACACCATTTTCCCAGTTCTAAAGCATTACGGTTCATATGAGGTGGAGCTCTGCTCAGATGCACCTTTGGCCATTTTTCTTCAGTTTGTGCTGGTGAGGAATTCCTTGAAATGCCTAATGTTGAAAGGATGCTGCTGCCTCATTCTTGTTCATAGATCTTTGTTGCTATCAGATCCCCACAAAAGCAAAGATGAGATTGCAATATAGTGTCCAAATGATTTTAATGAACAGAAGATTGTCTCCATCTCCTATTCCTGGGCTTCTGGCATTTATTAGCGATGGTGGGAAACAGTGGTACACTACACAGACCCCCTGTAGCTGCTCAAGAATGTCAATTACATTCCAAAGCCTGACAACTGGGCCAAAGAAATTTCTATGAATTTCTTGGAAACTTTATTGAAGAATTTACACGTATACTTAACAAGCATAACTTCATATCTGTAAGAGCTATATTTAAAAAAAGAATTGAAATTATCTCTATCCAGAACTTTGTGGCTGTCAGCACTTGTGACAAATTGCCAGATACATATAGACCTGGTTGCTCATACCATGGTGGCCTGCAAGTACAGAACCAGAGGAATTGAAGTCTGCTGAATGCATTCCCAGAGCTGCAGAGAATCCCACCAACACACCCGGAGCTGCAAGCCATTTCTTTCCATTTCTTATTGGATGTGGAGTGCAGAAAGAAGTTTATCCAACCCCTTGTGACCTTGGAAAGGAAATCTCTTGCATTATCAGCCAGGCTCTTAATAAGAATTCATTCCAGTTTCTTTTGGCTGAAAGCATGGTGACCATCACCTCGGGGACTTTAAGTCTGACTTGGAGAAAGTCTGTTTTTTCAAGGCTTTTATTGAGTTGAAAAGCTGCCTTACAGTAGTCTAGTATGTACTGGTTCTGGATGGTTACATTGCATGTCCGTGATTTTCTACCCCAAGGTCCACTAGAAAAGTTAGTGTTGCTTGCCAGTAATCCTTTGTAGGATTACTACAAAGTAGACTCATGATCCATTGTGAGTAGGCTCACAAATGTGAGTAGGCTTATTGTGAGTAGGTTCATGATCCACTGTGCAACACATCCATGCTACCAGTGGAAAGCAGCGCTGAGGAGTAGCCCTATTAAATTTTTTTTTCTTACTTTCTCTATTCTCCCTCTTCTGTGAGTCATGTGAGTCCTGATAGATGCTCAATCATAGGATTCTATTATTGTTTTTCTCTCCTAAAAACAAAATTTATGGTAAATAGTGTTACACAAGATCAAAATCATAAATCCCCCAGGAGTGGCATATAAGTGCCTTATGACACTTTTGTAGCACTCCTGTGCCAGCATGGGACTTGGGTTGGGATTTGTGCTGGCCTAACTTTAGATTAGAATTGCAGCCTGAGTCTAATAGTTTAGCAATAATTTAAACTATGTAATTGTATATTGATGTGTATTGAAAGTCATTCGGCAAAAGGATAAATACAAACACATCACTTAACCTAAAATTCAAATTTTTATTATTGTTGGAATCCAGAGTAAATTGTTCTTACACCGGAGAAAGGACTCCCCATAGTTACTCTGGATTGCACCCTTATTCTCAAAAGTGCAGAGGGTCATGGCCCTTAAAATGTGATCCTGAGAACTGGGCTCATGAGTATTGCCTGATGTTACTTTTGACTATCTGCGGTTTGACCATGTGGCTTTGTGTGCAGTATTTGATTGTGATCTTGTACCATCCATTATATTCTTCTAATCCTTGAAGATTAGCCTATATGAATGCTAAAGGAAGTCAGGTTTAAACTGTCAAGTTCTTGTGCTATCTTTACAGTGGGAAATACCCCTTGTGTGGTCTCGCCCTCTATCACAAATGCAAGTCAGTATCTGTCACAACCGTCTTTATGTAAACACACATTGCAACATATGCACACATATACTCATGCACATATAGTTAAATATTTATGCCTCAGATAATCTCATGGACTGTCTCTATATAAAAAAGCCCTTCTTCCTTATTTGTGATATGGCAGCAACATAAAGTTTTTTCTTTTTAACTGAATCTTTTGGAACCCATAATTATAGGCTCTTTAATGAAATTCTAAAACTGTTTGCTCAGAGCGGCTTAGTCTTTTTAGGTTGATTTTATTTTGCGTTTTAAAAAATGCTGTCAGACTTACAGCACAATGTTGCCAGTGGTGTAGCTAAAGAGATGCAGAGGGTAGCAATTACACCAGGTAACAAGCTTTAGAAGACCAAGAAGCAGACCTTCAATGGTAAAAATGGAGTATGTACAAATAATACCATAATGTTATACTAAATTAATTTAATAAACAAACTGCATAAATGCAATACAGTTGTTGAAGGAGGCTGTTGTGACATCACAACATCAGTCAAAACTGTGACATCAGTCAAAACTGTGAAATAATGAATTTTAAATTGGGTTATTTGAAATAGAGTTGGTGTAACTGAAATTTTAAAGGTTCCATTTTTAAATGTAAAGCATGTTTCACTGCTGTGTATCCATTCCCGGTTTTTCTGGCAATTTGGAAAGTTGATGATGGAAGCCTAATGTTTTGCCATATATACTTGATGGCATCCTCAGAGGCAAAAGGCAGAAAGGAGTAACGGCAGCCAAACAGGAACTTGAGAGTTACAGGGCAGACATCATCTTAAATAGTCCCAGCTGCTTGTGAAGCCAATGAGCAGTTCCTTCGGTCTGCTGTATACACTTAAAGTTAGAGTGTCTATAATGAAGTTTATTCCCCTTGTTTGCTGTTGGTTCCATTTTGCAACATCTGTTTTTTAATTGATATTCATTCAAGTACATCTGCCATGTAACTTAGGAACACAAAGAATGAAAATAAATTATTGTATGTTAAATTTCAGTGCATTTGATTTTATGGAAAGAAGTCATGCTAATGCTTCAGTTTTTCTTCTGTAGGTAAAGGCAGCTCAAGCATCTCATCCGACGTGAGCTCAAGTACAGATCACACACCAACCAAAACTCAAAAGAATGCCGCCACCAGTGAAGGTATGCAAATAGTGATCCTATTCTTTCTGCTTCATTAGCTAACTTTGAAGGGGCTTTCTTTTTTTAAAAGGGCGGAGGAATCAGGCAAAAACATTTATTCATCCATCTGTGACTGTTGCAGAAAATAGACATTTATGGTTATTTCCCAAAGACGTTCTCCAATGCACTTCAGCACAATGCATGTTGCACATAGCATAGCACTTGTTGGGCCTTAAATTTAATGTGAGTGGGCTAGACTCCCATATTCAAGAGTAGTAATGGAATTATTGTGGAAATTGATCTACAACTCAACTGGAATATAGTTTTCAGGACGCTTAGACAATTGTGCCAAGCAAGCTAAAGTACATAAAATTGGCTCACTGGTAATGTGAAATTTATATTGATGGAATATTATTATATTATTATTTTGGAATGTAGATTTTATTTTTTTCCAAAGCAGTTGGTATGGGATGAAGGGAGAAGTGTCATTCATCTATCTGAAAGTACGTTTTGAAACAGAACCTGTTTCATGAACCTGTTCATAACAGCATTTTTGCAAAGGACTGCTTAAAATAACAAGACTGAAAATGTTTTCAAGAATGTAGCAACTGAAAATGACTCCAGTTCAGTAATTTGTTTGTGGGTGTGCTCTGAAACCCAACATGGAGTTTATTTCAATGGTGTTGCAGTTGTGTGCTACAGAAAGATGCATAGTGTGTTTTTCCCTAGTAAGTAGCATGTTATACACAGATATTTAAGCCATTCCAGCTTTTTTCTGCCCTACCTTTCCTTCTCATCCCCCTACAACTGATTTAGCTTGTTGCAATTTTGTTATATGGTACAGTATATCTAAATGTGGTTTTCTCTATTGAATTCAAGCAAATTTTGGAAAGTATTTCTTTATTGTGGACCTTAGAAAGTATGAAAGTTATGGAATTGTGTGCAGACTCAAGAAAGAAGTAAATTTCATGATTTCTAGTTTGTGGTACCTGTTTCAGCTACCATCTGTTTATCTAAAATGTTGAGTCCTTTGCACACATATATGTGCACAAAATCTTTGTGCCCATTTTCTAAATTGCATGGGATATCACTTATGTTAAGCATTCTGTAGAGACCTGAGAATCTATTTGTACAAAGAAAGAGCCACAATTGAGCTTACCATATAAGCATTGTGAGGTGGTTGAAAAATCGATTTAACCTCTTGGTTAAACCGATCTGAAGCTTCTTTGCAACTGCCTGCCACAGGCTTGGAGAGTGTACAAGAACCAGCAGGCAGGATGACTGCATTATGAAGGGGAAACTCCTGAAGGAATTGAAATTTTATGAGATATTCTCATGGAATAATATTTACAAAAATCCCATTGGAAATTGAGTTTCTGTTCTTATGACCTTCACATGCTCAACTGCTGTGCCCTCACCTCCTGAAATCTTGCTTCCTTCACCCAGTGGTTTTCTCAACACATGCAGTCAGATGTCACTCAAATTCTCTGCAGAGAGTTGTTGGTATCAAGCCAGTGTCCATGGGGGCATAGCAAATGGTGAACACCACATGTTGCTCAAATTACTTCATGTTACCAAAGAAAGTAAAGGGCCTGGATCCCAACTTAGACCTACTAGTTGTCAACACTTTATTCTGAAAAAGGAGTTCAGTATAATAGCTATACTGAATACCCCTGACTTTTCAAAGGCATGTGGCTCACAGTTAGACTTAAAAGATTACCACATTATGAAAAATCTGCAACATTAAAAATACCTGCTTTTGCAGTGAGCATTGAGTTTTTCCAAACTGAGTACTTCCCTTTGACATCTGAATGTTACCGGGGTCTTCACAAAATGTACGGCTGGACATACATTGTTTCTTGTTTCTTCTTGGTGTTGAAGGATTATGGTTTTCTTTAACAGAACAATTGGCTCATAGTTGCAGAATCCAAGCAGCAACTTTCCAAAACATCTGGATCACTCTAATCCTGGTGATGTCTTTGGCACTATATGTCAACCCCAAGAAACTAACTCAGTGGATCCAGTTTCTTCCTATTTGGCCCAATGTAATGTTGGGCCCATTTCCTAGAATGAAGTGGTTAGACCATAATGTGTGTTGTTGTAGACTTCCAAAGATTAGCTGCTTAATAACATCCAGCATAATCCAGAGTAACTACGGGAGCTGTTACGTCATTGAAAGAAAAATTTACTCTGGATTCCTCTATGCATTTCCCATAGGTTTCCCATAGGTAGCACCATAACTACATCGACGTAAATATCTCTTATGTCAACGTATATATCTTATGTCCCATCAACATATCAACATAGATCTCTTATGTCCCATAGTTACGCTGGATTGTGCTGATCAAGTCATTTGAGTTTAAGAGTCACATGACAGTTCTATTATTTCTTATAGATGTCTTAGTGATTATCATATATTCAGGACTCTATATGTTACTAACAAATGGCTGTTTATCTGGGGTCAAATCCTACATCTATGACCTTAGTGGTTTCTCTCACGCAGTCTGTTTACGGTTGTGTCCTTCCATCCTGACATATTGTCCAGAAAAAAGAACCACTGATGCATTGATATTAAGATAGAGGGCTCTTTGTGGTTCCCTAAATCAATGGGGCTTGGTTACTTCAAATGAGGAAAGTCTGAAGGATTATACAATACAGATTGTAATGAACAGTGCAAACAAGGGGTACAGCATCAAATTCTGTGTTCCCTAGTGTGCGCAATTTGCGACTGGTAAATTCAACATATCCCCCATTGGTGATTCATCTAGCTGGTATATTCAGCATATCCCCCCATTGGTGATCCATCTAGCTTGTTTCATCTAGTTCATTCAGTTACTGGTGTCTCTGTTTTTCCTCTGGCCTCAACATTGTACATCAACCTAAAGTTGACACTGACCTCTTCTTTCTAAGCCTGATGTTAGCAGGAAGAAAAAGCTCTGTGCTGATTGGGCTTTTTCTTCTATGTTAGCTCCTTCTGAAACTCTTACCATTTCAGAAAACACCATTTTCTATGTTGTGGAGGAGAAAGTTGGATTGCCTTCAGTTGAAAAGAGGTTGATTGTGTGCCTGCTGTATTACCATGATAAGCGGACTTTTTCAAACTGCTACGTAAGAGATGACTTTTCATTGCTTTTGTTTAACATGAAAATCAACATCCATGAAGCTTCCTGGAACAGAACTCTTGCAGATGCAGAGAATCAACCTGTACTAAATCCAGCTTATCTGGCACATGGAAAATATCTGTCTGCTCTGAATAGTTAGTACAGTATGCTTAAACTGGTTCAATCTGTACAAAAATATTATACTGAATAATATTCAGATTGTTTCCATTATTGCATAAGGCTCCTCTGTGGAGAATGTAGGGTTCTCATTCAGGTTTGATTTGCAAAAAGAAATAATCTCTCTATTGACATGGATCATATATATCATTGGTTCTCAATCTTCCTAACGCCGTGACCCCTTTATAAGTTCCTCATGTTGTGGAGACCCCCAAACATTGCTACTTTATAACTGTAAGTGGCAAAAAGCGTATCTGCGTTGCGGGAGTAACATTTCCCCATACGACATCCCCCCACGGCGCAACTTCCCCCCACAGCGCAACTTCCCCTATGCACAACTTTCCCCCATGCACATCATCCCCCCTGTGCAACTTCCCCCCTGCACATCAGTCCCCCATGCGCAACTTCCCCCCCTGTGCATCAGTCCCCCATGTGCAACTTCCCCCCATGCGCAGCATCCTCGCCAGTGCAACCTCTTTCTCCAAACAACATTCCCACTGCACCAGGGACAAAGCACCAAATTGGCTGGAGTTGGTCAGTCTCCCATGTTAAGTATAGGACAGAAACACGTTGCCCCCTTTTCAGCCCCTGAAGGGTTAACTTTCTCCAGATGGTTCTTGGTGGGAGTTCAGGTGACAGAAGGAACTCCCAGAATTCCATGCTTCAGGCCCAGCAGTTGGGGCGGAATGTTGATGAGTCATCAATTCTCCAATGCAAAGTATAGGGAGGAAAACGCGTTGCGCCCCTTTTCACCCCCTTCCGGTCGGAATTTCCAAAAACCGGTTCTTAGTGCACCCCTCCCTCATGGAAGGAACACCCACCCCAAATTTCACGCTTCTAGGCCCAGCAGTTTTGCCAGGGCGGTAGTGAGTGAGTGAGTCAGTCAGTGACTTTTCTCTTTTGTATATATAGATTTTGCTACTGTTATGAATCGTAATGTAAATATCCAATATGCAGGATGTATTTTCATTGTTAGAAATGAAATGTATGTTCTATGCACACATTGAACACAATGGGATTTATTTCAGAGAATTGGGCATAGGATTGGGCCCTGAGGCTGCAATCCTATCCACATCTACATGGGAGTAAAGGCCCCTGACTATAATGGGATTTATTTCAGAGTAGGCATGCGTAGGATTGGGCCCTGAGGCTGTCAGTCAGCCCCAGTGCACGTGCAGCTACAGCCGGAGGTCTAGCAAGCCTGACCTAGCCCCCTGCACCAGGGGTCTTTAGGCGACACCCAGGAAAGCTCTAGGCGACCCCAAAAGGGGTCCTGACCCCAACTTTGAGAAACGCTGATATATACAGTGTGCATATAAAACCAATGTTTCTTGTCACAATGTAATTTTGAGATAATTCTGAATGATATATTAGACTTTTTGAGACTTCCAAGTAGGACCCCAGTGACTTATTTCCTCTAGACTTAGAAAAACAATTTTAAATGCAGACTTGAAAAGCAAAAAATATTTTCAGGAAGGCAAATTATGAGATCTCTTTGTACTTTTTTCCTGTCCCGGGAACCCAAAACACATACCTCTTTTTTATATAAGGCTTTTATGCAGCTAGTATGTTTTGGTTTCATTTGATATTCCTGTTTGATATCATTCACTTTAGGTTTGCTTTTAAAATATATTTTCCTTATTAATCATAGTACTGTATTTAAAAGCTGTTAAACTGACCACTAAGCCAAATCCCTTTCTGACAAAGGGCAAGAAGTTTAAAGGTAGACATTTGTCTCTCGGCCAATTGGACCTTCATCTGCAAGATGGTTCATCTGCAAAATTGTATCCTGGGTGAGATTGGGAGTAGACCTTGAATTTACTAAAATGAATCTAATTAATCCTTGCTTTGCTTATCTTTCTTTGACTGTTGTAAAGTTCCACATTGTACAAGGAACACATGTTGAAGCCAAAGAAATACATGGCAAGTTCTTTTTGTAAGTAAGCTAGCAGAGTGGCAAGGCTAGCCATTCTAATACACTCTAATATGAGTCTA
Organism: Cryptoblepharus egeriae; assembly: GCA_030015325.1. Taxonomy (NCBI): domain Eukaryota; kingdom Metazoa; phylum Chordata; class Lepidosauria; order Squamata; family Scincidae; genus Cryptoblepharus; species Cryptoblepharus egeriae. The sequence goes on along the minus strand of JAREYC010000003.1, from coordinate 78,246,441 downwards.
ATACAAGGAGCTAATTTCACAAGTTCATTCAGACCCTGATGGCTGCAGCCTCCAGCATGAACTTCCCTTGCACCACAGTCGCAAAGCAGTTATAATCAACTTCTGAGCACTAACATAGTTGCGCCATTGGGCCATAAGCTGCCTCCTGCAATTAGGGGACATGCATGGAAGCCTCCTCACGGTAAGCCAGTGTTTGTTATTTTACCTCAGAATTGCATTTCTCTTACCCCACAGCAGGAAAATAGGATTGTGCCCTAACATTTGTGCCTTATCTGTCATAAGAACTGTTTCTTATGCACATGCATTCATTTCATTGTTGTATACTTGAGAATGTCAACTGAGAATTGACAATAATAACTGAAAATGATTATATCAATGATTGTTGTAATGGAAATGGAATGGCACAATGGAATGGCACAACTACATCTGGCACAACTAGTGGTGGACTCCAGCAGGTTCACACCTACTCTATTGAACCGGTTGTTAATGAGAGATAGGACATATAAAGTTTAAAAATAGCCATTTAAAAGTGGCTGCCAGAGGGGCAGAGAACCGATTGTTAATTTCTTTGAATCCCATCACTGAGCATATATTCACAGTTTTTACAGTTGTACCTTGTTATCCACTAGGGTTCTGTTCTTGAACCTCTCATGGATAAAAAAAATTGTGTATTATGAAAACAATGGAGAAAATAGGTGTAGCCGTTAGAGGACCAACTGGATTCATTGACCTGCAATTATAATTTATGCAAATTAGGCTATTTTTAGATGGTCATCTGAGGGTCATAGACCAACTTACAGGTTTCTTGTTCTTCTTTTGAGCCTAACTGAGTTCAGTATCTGCAGGGACTTGATTCTGGGACTGAAAACTTGAATGATTGCTACATGACACTCTCTTTACAACAGTAGAAAAGCAATGTTTTTAAACTGTGATTTGCAGTGTCCATTCATGTTGAGTCAAATCCATGTATCAAAAATCTGTGTATAATAAAGTTGGATCTGTATTGTTGAAATTTGACAGAGGCTGCAATCCTAAAGACACTGTCCTGGGAGTAAGACCCACTGAACACATTGGGGCTTACTTTTGAGTAGATATGGTTAGAATTGTGCTCAAAAACTGGGACCATTTTGGGATAAACTGAGAACAAAATAATGTAAGCCGTTCTGAATTTGGTCCTAGAAATTTTGTCAAGCGACTGAAATATGGTGTAGAATTCACCTAATTGTAAACGTCTTTGAGATTAAGTGAACAAGAAATATTCAGAAAGTTTTAGTGAATAACATTTAGAGTGCTATCTTGAAGCACATTGTTTTTATTAATGATGTAATTTTAGTTCATTCACAGGTTGTCCATCTTTTTTTTCCTGCCAATTAAACTGAATGGCTTCCAGTTGCAAATCGTGAGGGTATTCTTCCCTTGCCAGAATTAACTGTTCTTAAGCAGTCTTCACCAGATCTTGTGAGCATTGCATGCTTTTGATCCTTTATGGTAAGGTGAAAAAAGTTGGCACTTCTGATTGGTCCAGATGCATTTTTTTTGCCTCTAGTTCAGTGACTTTCCACCTTTTCCAACTTGTGGCACACTAAGAAGGCGCTAAAATTGTCAAGGTACACCATCGGTACTTTGACAGTTGACAAGGCACACCATTCTAATAGTGGAGTATTCACATCCCTTAATGGCCCTAATAAGATAATAAATACATTTTCCAAACCCCCAGAACACACCTGTTGACCACCTCCGACACACCAGTGTGCCACAGCTCACTGGTTGAAAATCACTGCTCTAGTTATATCGAAGAGATTTTTTTACAGAAACTGTTTAGGTGACATACTACACCATAGTTTGGCATTATGCGAACAAGCCCTCCTCAACCTTGAAATTGCATCCTTCCACCATCTCTTCTCCCCTTGTGAGTGGCTGTAAGTAATTTCCCATAGTGACTTGAGATATACGAGTTTGTCTGTCTGAAGTCCTAGTTCACAGTCAAATGCAAAGTTTGTCTGCATGAGCAAAATAGCAAACCGTGGCTTGTTGCAAACTGAAGTTCACGAGCCTGTTGGTAGGAGATTCTTTTTCTTTGTGCCAATTCTTCTGTTGTTTATACACTTTATATGTTTCCACTAAATGTCTTGAAACACTTGGTTAGTTGAGAGGATGCTATTCTGGCTTGGAACTTGGGGAAATATATTTAGCTGGAAATGTCTCCTTGGCAATATTTGAGACTTTCCACCATCACTCCTAGTGCCTAGCTGATGCATCTTGAAGGAAAACATGAGAGGTGAGCAAAGGAGACATCTGTATGTATGCTGTTTAAATATAAAAAAGTGTTGTAGCATAGCAAAAATGCATACAAATGTTAAATGTTACCAAATGTCATCTGTTATTGCCAGAAAACCTTTTTGACCTTCCTGTGTTTGAGAAATTCATTACACCTCTCCTTGAAACAGTTCTATGACGTAGCTCAAGAACGTGTTTTCCAGTGTTCTTATATGGCTTTTCTTCCTCCAGTTTTCTTGCCTTGTATGTTTTACTGCTAAATTTCCCAAATGGATTTTCTCATTCTGCAAAGTGTGTCGGCTATTTGCTTCAGTAAGTTACTTCCTGCTCTGATGACTTTGAGGTATGCCAGGATATTTGAATTTATATATTTAAGTGATTTATAACCAGTGGTCCTCAACCTTTTTGGCCCCAGGGACTGGTTCTATGGGGAAAAAATGTCCAGGGACCAGCCCAGGGGTGGGGGGAGAGTTCTGCCTCTGGCGACCTGGAGGAAGGTCTTCCTCATCTAGAGCACAGCACAGCTGCCTCCAGCTGTAAATCCCATTAGAATAAATACAGCTATTGCTAGGTTACTGAGGATAGGATTGCAGGTGAGAGCCCAATGTCTCAATGCATATCTATTCAGAGCAGGGATTTTCAACCCTTTTCCGTGCAGGATGCATTGAAAATGCACAAAGCCATCCTAGTCGCTCTTATTGGAGAGTAAGGCCCATATCCTAAAGTCAAATTAACCCCTTTGCTCCAGAGCAGTTAAGGTGACTTTCCATAAGGTAACACTAGAGGGTGATGTAACTGCTTGGACCCATAACTGCTCTGGATTTTGCCCTATTCCTCACTGACTACAATGGGACTTATTTCTGAGTAGACAGGCATATGATTGGGCTCTGAGTCTGCAATCCTGTCCACACTTTCCTGGGAATAAGCTCCACTGACTACAATTGGACTTACTACTGAGTAAACAGGCATAGGATTGGTCTCTGAGGCTGCAATCCTCCGACAGAGTTGTCCTGCTGTGAGGAGGGGAAGAAGCACTTAGAGGAGTCCTCTCACGGACCGGTCAGGCAGCTGCCAAGGACCACCAGTGGTTCCTGGACCAGGAGCTGAGAAACCCTGATTTATACCCCGCCTTTCCCATGACAAAGCAAATGCCTGCTGTGATGGTCATGAAATAATCCACATGAGGTTTAAAATTTGATGTTGCATTCCAAACCATGGGATGTCTTCATGGAGCAGGGAATATAAAACTGCAATATGGAATGTGGCAAAAAGAGGAGAATTTAAAGCTCAATCTAAATGGGAAGAAGAAAAAAAATTCTAAAACACAAATCATTACTCTCAGGATAAAGAGTTACAGTGGTGCCTCACATAAAGTATGTTTCACGTAACAAACAAAAATTTCACGAGGATTCTGCTTCATGTAACAAACTGTGCTTCACGTAAAGAACACATTCATTGGCAGTTGGGGCAGACGTGCTGGCCGGCAGCCTGTTTAAAAAGTGTCAGAGCTGCCTAGCGCACCAGCCCATAGTGAAAGCAACACTTCCATGCTGTTCCTCCTGTGGCCGGGTGTCCACTGGGCAGAGGGAGAGAAGAGCAGTGGAGAAGAGGGAAGCAGCTCAGAGCTAGCCAGAAGGGAGCAGGGGAGAGAGAGGCTCAGGATGGAGAGAAGGAGAAAGTGGGGAGACACTGAAGGTGTCTTGGATTGCAGCCTTCTAACCATATCTACCCAGAAGTAAGCCCCATTTTGTTAAATGGGTCTTACTCCCAGGAAAGTGTCTTTAGGACTGCAGCCTAAGTAGACTTCATAAGATCATGCACACTGAATGCATGTTTTGAATTCAATCCCAGTGTTCTGTCATCATTTTTACATCCAGTTAATATTTTTATATGAATATTTTTGGGGTTGTGGAACCAATCGTCTGAGTTTCCATTATTTCCTATGGAAAATCAGCTTCATGTAAAGAATGTTTCACATAACAAACATGCCTCCAGAACGAATTAAATTTGTTACGTGAGGTATCACTGTATTTCCATTTGTCCTTAAGAGTTGGACTGAATCCTCCTTATTCTGATGTTGTTTCATGGGTTAACTTTGTCCCATGCACTCTATCCACTTTTTCATTTAACTTGGAGAATTTCTAAACTCAAATTTGGTGGTAGTGCATATTTGCTGCAGTTGTTAAGCCCATAGGCTTTGTTGGGTTCCAGCATGTCTTTCCATTGGTGAATAACAACACATAAAGTAACTTCAATGTCACTTTTATATTCCCTTCGACATACTTTTTGTAATGCAACTTAATCTACGGTCATATATTTTTGGTACCATCATAATCTAGAAGAAGGAGGCGCAAAAGCTAAAAACAGGCGATCAAACATCTTCAACAGCCTCAATTAACTGCAGAAATTAAAAAGAAATAAAGGCAGGCTGCTGCTACTTTATGTTTGCACCATATCACCAAAAGGTAACTCAGAGTGTCCAAATCATTGCAAGCGTTCCAGGAGATCTGTTTTTATTAGGAATTTATATCTCCCTATTTCTACTAATGTGTTTAAGGCTGCTCATAACAAACTGGTACAATAAGCACACAGTGACATTAAAAGTAATCATGACCCGCAGTTGTAAAAATAAAGGAGCTTGACGTGGCTAGACGCATAGTCAATGGAAAGAATGAAATTTTTGTTTTATTTGCCAAACATGCCAAAAAACAGCTTAAAAAGTACAGCTTCTACTTCAAGGGTGTCTAAACTTTTTGGCAGGAGGGCAACATCATCTTTCTGACACTGCATAAGGGGCCAGAAAAATGATTACATATCAAATTTGAATAAATTTACATAAATTTACAAATAAGAGTGTATTAGAGACATTACAAGGCTTGCCAAAACAGGCTGCACCTGGCCCCAGGTGTCACCCTTCCCTACCTTAAGGCGCAGTCCAGAGTAATTACGGGGACTCCTTGCTCTGACATAAGAACAATTTACTCTGGATTGCAATATGAATTTCCCATAGGTTTTCACTAGGTGGTGCCGTAACTACGTTGACGTAAATGACTCTTACATGCTCCCGTAGTTACTCTGGATTGTAGGGTAAGTTTAACAATACATTGGGGAAAATATCAGCTATCAAATTGTGAGAATAGCATTGCAAAATTTGGAGTATTGTGATAGCACCAAAGCAGACCTATTGGAAGATACTGTACAACTATTAAACATTAAAAAAGGAAGAACTGAAATTTATTTAAAAACTTGTTCAATTTTGAGCAATATATATTAAGATCTTAATTAGTCATTCTCTATATTAAATATTTGGAATTTGTATGTTTTTCTGCTTTTTCTGATAAAATAGAGGTTTTTATGCCTTGTGGAAGGTTGGGAGAGAGGGGAAAAATGTGCCTTGAATGTGGTTTGAATTTGAAAAATCAGAAGTAGGGCACAATTGGTTTATGGAACAGATTTTGGGAATCTTAAGCATGCAGAATCCTGTCTACTCAGAAGAAAGCCCCATTTTGTTCTATGGGACTCACTTTCAGAAAAGTGTGTTTAGGATTGCTGCCTATGTTTATCTTTAACCTAGATTAACAATATCTGTGTTAACTTCTCTATACAAAATGAGGAGTCATTCACTGATGCACTCACTCACTCGCTCGCTCGCTCACTCACTCACCAACGCCCAGCCAAAACCACTAGGCCTAGGAGTGTGAAATTTGGGATGGGTGTTCCTTCCATGACGGAGGGAGTCACTAAGAACCAGTTTTCGGTAATTCCAACTGGAAGGGGGTGAAAAGGGGCACAATGCGTTTTCCTCCCTATTCTTTGCATTGAAAAACTGGTGGCTGAGGGATACTCTACTCCAAACCCTGGACCTAGAAGTGTGAAATTCGGGGAGGGTGTTCCTTCTGTCACATGAACACCCATCGAGAACTGATGTGGGGAAATTTAACCCTTGAGGGGCTGAAAAGGGGTGCAATGTGTTTTTGTCCTATACTTAACATGGAAGACTGACCAGCATCCAGCCAATTTGGTGCTTGGTGCCTGATGCACTGGGGGAAGTTGTTTGGAGGGAGGGGTTGCACTGGGGAAGATGCTGCATATGGAGGGCCATTGCGCATGGGGGTTTGATGTGCATGGGGAGACGTTATGCATAGGGAGACTGATGGGCATGGGGGGACTGATAGGCATGGGGGAGGATGCGCATGGGGGGACTGATGGGCGTAGGGGGATGAACATGGGGATGTTGCGCATGCTGTGGTTGATGCGCAATGGGGGGATGTCGTATGGGGAATTTTATGCCCACAAAGTGGATACGCTTTCGCTAGTCTTTAGTATATAATTGTATATATTATTGCGTATACATTGATCTGATATATAATTGTTCTGAGTGCCTGGCAGATATCTTATGGAAGAATTTACCAATTTGAACTAAGGACTCTAATGCTGGAAAAAGTTGTACCTCTCCTTCGCCTTCTGCCTAAAGATCAGTAAAGAAGGCTAGAGGCGTTGATCAGTGTGTGTATGCAGGGAAACAAATCCCTGAATGCTGTCTTCCACCTTCTCTGTTTTCTCTTCTAGCAACTATTTATCCCTAGGAATCTGATCTTGTACTGCCTGCCCACTGAATTTCCTACTGCTGCGGGAAGTGGGGAGTCATACAACCTCAAGGTAGATGGAACTGGCCTTTGACCATTGGATGTGGGAGATTTAAGTTGACTGGCCGTCTAAAGTGGTCTTGACATCTGATCATTGAATTTTGTGCCTGTTGTGTGGTCAGCCACTGGCTGTGCTTTTTAGTCTCATTTTGAAATATATTAGTTATGATTTTTTAAACTTAATACCTAGTGGACCAAGGGATGTATAACTGATCCCAATCCTCTTAAATATTCTTCAGACTTTAATCCCTGAATTGAGGAAACTGGCTGATGGGATAACCAGACTCCTTTACTGAGCCAGGATGGCCATGTTGTCCAGACTTGTGGCTTTTTGTTGAGATTTCTTTTTTGCAAATAGTTCTTAGATGGCAAGTAAGAAGAGCTTATAATTTGTTTGTGGTAAAGATAGAGGCCAATGCTCTTTGGTGAAACAAGGTTTGGAATGTGTTTTTCACTGTGTATGTAGATTACTGTCCATCTTTAAATCTCAAAATCTTTGCAGAAATTTCTGCCTACTTAGCCACCTTAAATCTGTGTGGAAATGATTTCAAGGGTAAGATTGAAAAGCCGTCTTTAAAGTGATCTTCCACGAACTAAATTTACAACTTTGAAAGTGATGTCCACGACAGTCTTTGTATTGAATCTCTTGCTTGCCAACTTGCTGGTGAATGATGCCATGGTAAGAAAGGAAATCTGGGAAGTTGTCAGAGGGCTATGAAACCGTTAATCTCACCTGTCATTGCTCTTCCTCCATCAGTAGTGATGGAAACAAGGCTATGCAATGGTAGATAACACTTTATTACCATACAAAAGAATGGAAAGAACAATATATCCTGACTGGTAGTTCTCCCTTTTAAAGAAATCATTCCAATTAGTTCTTCTTTAACACTGAAATCTTCAAAACCATCCAGATAAAGACTAGTAACTGGGTTATGTCTCTTATGTCTGTAGATTCATCCAGTTGGAGTGAGAAAGCAACACAATTTGAAACATCCTCCAACAATTGTTCGGTTGTGTCTCCACACATCTTTTCTATTCGCCGCACGACTGTGTTTCTTGACAATTGTACATCTTGAATAGCAGCAATGATCTCTTTCTTATTTTTAAATTCTTCAAAAATATTGTCAGCTGCTTCAAGAAAACAAACTTTTTACAAATTCCCCTTCAGTGAAAGGTTTGCATTTCTTTGCAATCAGGTTGCTGCCCTTGAAGGATTCTATGGTTGTATTGACCAAATATGACCTTGGCTTTGCCATCAACTGTTGCTGAATAGCCAATTTTGATTTAAGTTATGTGAGCTTCAGTTTATGAATTTCACTTTTGGGAGGAAAATTAGCATCGAACTTAGTGCTATGCAGAGCCTTATATTGACATTCCAGATTAGGCAACAACAGTTGTCTTTCACCATGATGAAGTAGTCCATTTCCCATTCATCATGAAAGTGGGCTGGTGATCTACTTCTGACCCCTCCGTGATTTACCAGTAGATCATGATCTACCAGTTAAACATGCCTGGTATAGATAATGGAAAATTCCATTATTTTTGGCTCAGAACCTCTCTTCATCATACCTGTGAGATTGACTTAATACTTGAATATCTATACTATTCTAGTTTCTTTCTGAGAGGTGGAGAAGAAGAATACTTTCTTTACAAATCCAGAAGCAAGGTTCATGTAGCAAGCCCCTGCCACATCTTAGAATAGGCATGGTGTTGAGCCAAGAGCCTTGCTTGGCATGCAAAACTGTATCTCTAGACATATCTCCAGTGCAAAACTAAATGCTGGCATAATTCAGCCATTGTCCTCGGTGGTCTCCAATTTGTGGGGTGGCATATGTTTGTGGTTTGAAGGAACAAGCATTCCCCCAGTGTGCTTCTTGAAGCAAGCTGGTGGTCCAACTGTTGCTTTTACAAACAGCAGGTTGTCTGCGGCAGAATATGGGAGAATGTAGTCTGATTTCAATTTGGTTTTCTCATTTTCCATCTGGAAAAGCCTTCAACACTTAAAAGGTGAACTCATTGGCACACTTATGGTAGTAAGGCAAGCAGTGATGTCTAGCTATGGGGTGTTTTTCCACTTTATCCCATGTCTTGCAATTTGAACAGGTTTTTTATAATATACAAAGAACTGCCTTATGCTGAGTCAGTAAAAGGCTATTAACACATCAGGCCTACTATCTATCCTCTGTGACTGCCCATACTCTTCCAAAGTATTTCAGACAAGAATCATCAGCTGGGATCTTTTAATGAGAAACACCTGGGAGTGAACTTTTGATCTAACGTTCATAAAAGCATGGGTGGTGTTGCAGGAGTTTGATAGCCAACTAGTATACCAGCCAGGCTTGTGGAAGCTGCTTGGGGAGATGGAAGGCTTGTGATGGTTTGCGAGCCATATGACTTCCCTAGGCAGAAGCTGCCGGTTTTGAAAACTTACTAATTGTCTTTGAGGTTCTTCCAATGCCAGACATGAGCTTCCCGTCCCCCAACACTATGACAACTTCTCTGTCATAGAGTAAAAAAGTGAATAACATCTGCAAATACAGTGGTACCTCACGTAACAGAATTAATTCGTTCCGGAGGCAGTTCCTTTACGTGAAACTTTCTTTATGTGAAGCGGATTTTCCCATAGGAAATAATGGAAACGCAGATGATTGGTTCCACAACCCCAAAAATATTTATATAAAAATATTAACTGGATGTAAAAATGATGACAAAACACTGTAATTGAATTCAAAACATGCATTCAATGGGCATGATCCTATGAAGTCTACTTAGGCTGCAAACCTAAAGACACTTTCCTGGGAGTAGGACCCATTTAACACAATGAGGTAGACTTCTGGGTAGACATGGGTAGGAGGCTGCAATCAAAGACACTTTCTTCTGTAATCCAAGACACTTTCCAAGTGTCTCCCCACTTTCTCCTTCTCTTCATCCTGAGCCTCTCTCTCTCTCTCTGCTCCCTTCTGGCTGGCCCTGAGCTGCTTCCCTCTTCTCCACTGCTCTTCTCTCCCTCTGCCCAGCGGATATCTGGCCACAGGAGGAACAGCATGGAAGTGTTGCTTTCACTATGGGCAGGTGCGCTAGGCAGCCCTGACACTTTTTAAACAGGTTGCTGGCCAGCGCGTCTGCCCCAACTGCCAATGAATGTTTTCTTTACGTGAAGCACTTTCTTTACGTGAAGCAGAATCCTAGAGAAATTTATTTTGTTACTTACTTTACGTGAGGCATTCTTTACGTGAGGCATCACTGTAATATAAACTGCAATTTTTTCTAATTGTACAATTAAATGTGAATAGACAATTGAAGCACCTTCTGTTGAGTTGACCCATCTATGTACATGTTGGATGGCAACGGCAATCCCTGGTTTCTTACACAAGTCTTTTCCAGCCCTTTCTGGAGATGCTGGGAATTGAATCTGGGAGCTTCCATTTATAAGGCACGTACTCCACTACTAAACTGTAGATAACCTCATTCCTCATAGGTCATCTCTATCATTTGTACAGCACCAATAGTTATTTGTAAGTCAAAAAGAGAAAATCAATTGGGGACTTTGGGTAGACAGGAAGGATGTTGCAATTCTTAAAACAACTGTTTTTCAGGGGAGTTGGGACACCTTGAAAGCAGCAGAGTCCAGTTTGTTGTGTTGATCTTCCTTGGCCTCCAGCCACCTTCTATATTGCAATTTCTACCTGCATTTGGTGAGTGGCTAACTTGGGCTCAGAAGTGCAACTGTTAGACAAATATTGGCTTATCCTTGACTTGACAAAGTCAGGGATTTCCAAACACATGGAAATTAAAAGTCTGGATAAATGTGTATGAGAGTTTTGGGGATAGCGTTATGCCAAAACAGAACTGTGAGGGATATCCAGTTACATTTAGATGTACATGACCTAGAAGTGATCATTGTACACAAAGTGCTAACGTTAAGGCTACAATTCTATGCATGTGTACTCTGACGTAAGACCCACTAAGTTCAATGGTGTTTACAGCTAGCAGTGATTTTCAACCTTTTTTTATCTCACAGCACACTTAGCTAGTCCCTGAAATTGTTGAGGCACACGATCAGTTGTTTTTCCCATTGACAAAGCACACCAGACTGTTCAAATCCCCCAAATAATGAATGTCAATTCCCATATTCCCACGGCACACCTGAGGACTATCCATGGCACACCAGTTGAAAATCACTGACACCCAGAAAGGTTGGTTAGGATTGCAGTCTAGGTTTGATGCTAAGTCTTAGCATCAAATATACGAATAAAGGAATCTCTGCTGAGGGAGTTGATGAGGCTCTTCTGATAAATTTTTTTAAAATTTTTGTTTATGAAGCAAACGGAATCTCTATTTTAAAAGGGGTGAGATGCAGCCAGTAGATTGGTGATCACTGCCACATGCAAGGCAGTTGTTCGAATAGTCTGCTCAGTTTTAGGCATAGTGTTCAATGAAGCTATTGTAAAGTGTATTACTCTATGGGCTGGATTTGCCAAGAACAGCATACTAAAACATTTGAATGGAGTGAGAAGACAAATGCCTATCGGCTATGAAAGAATTACACAAATGAGCTGCAAAGAGGATCCAAATGTTAAAACTATGACGGCAATAAGTGCAGCTTGCCGCAGTGCCTACTGCAGGCACTCCTTTGGTGTTCCAGCTGCTGGCCAGCTTTCCCTTGCCCCTCTGTACCAAGTTTTTTATTTGTTTCAAATTTGAATTGTAGATAAAAATAAATTTATTGGAATCATATGCTTTCTAGGTGATAAAGAATATAAAATGGTGATGAAGCCTTTGGCAGTTACAGGGTGAACTCCTCTTATTCTGACGTGGGTAGACCAGCAGGAAACAATAAGGAAAGAACTTAGAAAGAAGGGAACTGAGAAGGCAACAACAGCAAAAGTTTGGAGGTTTAGGAAACAAATGTTGAAGGAAGGAATGGTCCAGGGAATGACAGGGAGAGGGAAAGTAATTGGGTTATGAGATATTCCATGTTGCCAGGAACTATAGAGGAACAGGGTGAAGTTTTTATTTGAAATATGTCAAATTTATGTTTAAAAGGCTCCTTGTAATTTAAGTTGTAAGATATTTCCTGTTCCCTCATTGTAAGTAGGGATAGAAGATTCCTATGTTAACTTCAAACTAAAATGTTAGTAAAATTTTTCTTTCTCTACCTTTTCCCAGAGTCAAAGCCCTTTTATTTAATAAAGGATCTTGACCGCCATCCATGGAAAATACTAATTGTAACAAGTTAGGACTGAAATCTGTTGGATGAACACATTTGGGTTTCTTTAGGAAAAATACATACTCAAAACCCCAGACAAGTTACTTCCCGTTACATTTGTATGTAAGATATTGTAGAAAGTTAGGTAAATAACAGCTGGAGTTTATCAGCTCTGACTATACGAAACCAGGATACACTAGTGAAATGTCTTGCCACCGTTCTCTGTAGACCACTGCTTTCTGCTTCCCTAATGTGGTATGAAGCTTTCCTCGCAGTCTACTCGTTCACTCCTTGAAGTGCTGGCCAATTTGGCTGAATAAGGCAGACGCAAATACATCATGTTACAGTTCACTTGCTGCCAAGTTCTAGTCGGCTTCAGTATGATTGTAGAAAAGTCCAAGGTAAAATAAGAGAGAGGAAATCGCAATTAATTTAATCTTCTCCAAGGCTGCATTAAAGCATGGCTGCAGTGCTTATAATCTTTGCAGTGGGGATCATATGGACTCCTTTTCACTTACGTCAAACACTATAATTCATATTCTGTAAATGCCAGACTTGCTCCAAATTCTGAAAATATGAACTAAAAATATGTATACCGGTAACTATGGATGAGCAACTTTTTTATTCACAGGTCTACTCTAATCTACCCACAGTGATCCTGGTCCAAAAGTCTATTTTGCCATGCAAGGTGAAACCTTTCTGAATAGCTGGCCTCTATAAAATTGGCACCATTTTTATAAGAGCGATACAGTGAAAGTGCATAGAATGAGACATACATTAACTGGGGCAGCAATTTTCAATCCTTCTTCTCATTGCATACAGTGAAGGTACAACAATTGTCAGGGGGCAACATAAATTTTTTTGACAAATTATAAGGTGCACCACACATTTCCCAATGGCCCTCAAACTTTCACAGCATACATACAGACAGTTCATGACACACCAGTGTGTTGCAGCAGAGTGATTGACAAATACTGAGCTGGGCATCACATACATGTGTGTGTTTTGTATGCACTCAATCCACAAAGTTGTAATGTCAAAATGTGGAAAGTTTAAAAATTTAAAATTTTACACAATTTAAAATTGTTCTTCTTTGCCTTACAAAAACAATGGACAGAATTTCACTGTACTGTTGTTAAAGTTGGTGGGGTTACATGGATCGTTCTAGATAAAAAGGCTTTGTTGGCAAGATCTGCCTCATCGTCCACTGGATAGAGTTTGAGACCCCTGGATAGACAGGATGAGACTCCTGTCTCATGGAGTTCTGTAAGCACACTGCTGGGTTTTCCAGGACTCCCCACATAGGTTTTGGCAGGACTTCAGGTAAGTATCAAAATAGCTCCCCCATTTCCCCACATGAGGGACCCAGGTGTTCATGGTGCTGCATTCCCCTTACCGCCATCCCTTAAAAAGAGCAGTGGACCTTTATATAAACACGGGGGTTGTGACTCCCCAGTTTGCTTTAGAATTTGCTCACCAGTCCACTGAATTGCCAATTCCTGGTATAGGATTTCAGTGTAAATTAGGTAAAAAGTAAATTAGGTAAAAAGTAATTTACTGAAGTAATTTTGCAGAGACTGTAGTCTGAGTTTGGTATTAAATTTCACCCCATTAACGCATAAGCCATTGTGTGCCAAATGCAAGCATTAATTTGAGTCTTCTCACAACTGTGTACCATATTGGGGATTAAATCAACTCAATACAAACTCCAATTTGGGAACATAACATGGAACTCAGTCTGACTACATATAAGGATTCATTGTGAGCCAGCTAAAAATTTGATAGGAAACACCTGCTTATTCAAGGCCAAAATTCAAATAAACCTTTATCTAGAATGAAAATGGTGGATACTTCCAACTAAAGTTTGGGTATTGTATAGTTGTGCTATTCAGGTGTGGGTCAGTGCTGGTCCACAAGTGATGTGCTGCTGGTCTCTGGAGAATTTCCAGGAAAGAAACAGTAATATGGCATGAATATGATAGTGGTCCCTGGATCAAGAGGGGGCTTAGAAAAGGCTTATCTGTCTTTAATACAAGCTTTAGCATTCCATCCTGTGCTGAGTGTTGAACTATAGAATTATGGAGGACTCTATCCCATCTAGAAGTTTATGTAAGCATATAACATTACCTGCACCATAATATTTCAGTTGTTTTGCAGTTCTCCTTAATTTAAAGAAAATGTGGTAAATAAGACTTATGTTAAAGAATGATCAAAAACTTATCAGCCTGTGATGAAAAATTTAATATAGAAATGAATGTTCTTTACCACCAGAGTCATTACAGTACATGCAAAAAATTATACTACTGATGGGGAATTTAGCACAATCATTTAGCACAATCATTTATCACAATTTTGTTTTATCCTGGCTCATATAAGCATATGTTAGTGCCTTCATACTTCTCCAAGCCCAACCTGGCAATAATTGAATCCAGTCCTTCTGTATAGAAGGGGACATTCCCAAGGTCTAACAGATTGGAACAAAGCCAACCATATGAGCAGTGCTCATGGCAAGTATGTCAAATGCTAGGCCATAAACTAGCTTCTGACCTCTAACCCCTTGCTATATTAACGTTGTGGCAAACTGTAATCTCAGCATTGCAGGCTGATTTTTCACAGGCAGAACATGGGTCGACAGTGGCATTCTAACATTGAACCAATTTATTTTTTAATCTCCGTGTTGAAGTACATTATAAGCATAGTGCATGAGAACAATGGATCCAGATGGAGTCTTTATTCACTGTTTGGTTTGGCAATGCAATATGCAGAGCTTCAGTCATTTGCCCATAACCACATGACTTGGGTTTGGACTGACACCAAAGATGTCCACCTTCCATAGAGAGCTATTCATCCACATTGTATCACCCCCTCAGTAAATGAAGAGGGGAACAAGTACTTAAAACAATCCCCTTTTAAGGATTGGTGGAGAAAAAAAATCATGTTCTGCACTGTTCTGTCATATCCCTTGGCCATAAGGCAGTGCTTAGTGCAGTGAAAGTGAAAATTTTTTGTTCATGATATACTGGGGTGTTTGGTAATCAGAAAGGAAATATCTCATGAGGCATTCTGGGATCCTCACTGCCAGTAGTAGCACCTAAATTACCATCAAGAGGCAGGTGGGGGTCCATGAGGGGCACTGCATGACTTTGATCTTAAGTCATCAAAACCTGGTGCCAGTACTGCGAGATGCCTTAATGATGTTTCCATTGCAGACATTGTAAAAGAATTTTAGTTCAATGATGTGGTATTGCCCAGTGGTGGCACAGTTCTTGCAAGAGTTGTCAAATGTGTGCAAAAGGAGGAAAACAAGTTCTTCAGAACTAAGAAGCCACAATTGTTACCTCAGCAAAATCAGTACCAAGCAGAATTCTTGAACCTTGTTGCTCACAACATGCAGAAACAACAAGAAGATAGTGGGTTCTCCACATATGGAACCCATGGATTTGACTCATTATAGGTTCCAAACCATGTCTGGAGCATACAAAGGACCTCCAGGCATGGCTGACAGTGCCCTGTGAAGCCTCTCTGCATCTTAAAAGGCATCTGAGCAGCACTTCTGTTTGCCAAGAAAACCAATAATAACTCTCAGAGGCCTTCTGAGATGTGAGGAGGCCGCATGCAGCCTCCGTCTCAGAAACCTTATTATATGGATGGAAGGCATGTCCAGTCACATCTGGGAGTCCCTTGTATGTCAGTATCTGTGGGGGATCCAAGTATGGATCCCCATGGATACCAAGATTCATCCTGTACCTACCTTGCTTTATGGGAATTGTACATGTACTGACATGTTGCTTTCCTTTTGTTTTAAAGTTGTGTGCTGACTGTTTTGTAATGTACTTTAGTTAGCTTTTTGAGCTTTGGGGTAATGTTTTATTGGTCTATAAATAGCTTTATATTCCTGTAATTTAGTATTATAATTTATTGTATTTATTTAATTTATATAATTTATTTATTATATTACAGTCTTGAAACTATGGAATTTCCAAAATTAAGAAATTTGTCACAAATCTTGTGTTCCTTCTCCATTTCTCTTGCTTCACTGCATTTCTCTACTTTCCTGTAACATAGGATCCAGGGATATTGCCAGAGTTTGGCCAGATTGGGAACTGGCTGTGCACCCCTACCCTTTGCAGAACCCACATGGCCATGTTCATGGTTTTTAACGCAGAAAGCTGAGACTGAGAGAGCAGCACAGTTGTCAAGAGATTGAAACCAGTAGCAGTATTAGCACCCAGTGCCCCACCGAAGGGTGGGACTTTTGCTATAGGCTCCTAGTAATGTGGGTGGTGGCACTCTTTGGGGTTTTTTTTTGGCCAATGTTTAAATTTTCCCCCTCTTTCTACTCCAAGCAAAATCCCACTACTCTCTATCCCTTGCTTGAGTGCCAAGTTGTCAAATTGTTTTAGTTTATTTTGTTTAGAATAAAAAAGTATAAAAAGTTGTGTGCTTTGCTTTAATGAAAAAAACTTTTAACAGAGTAGATGTGGCTCATCTAAGGCTACCTTGTGAATCTGCAGCAGTGATAAAATCCAAACTCGGCAGTTCAGTCTCTTGTCCACTATGCTGTGTGCTCTTTTGACTTCCTGGCTTCAAAAAGGGAGTAATAGGACTCCCCGTATGGAAGTGCCTCTTGCACCCAGAAAATGCTATATAAATGTCATTAATGAAATAAAGATGATTTAACTTTTCAGCAGTGTTGTTCTCCCCGGATGGACAACTGGGACTTGCTGAAGCCTTTTGTGCCTGTGTTTATCAGTTCAGACACCTGCTGGACCTTTTGGAGGTATTGTCATTCCTCGCTTCAAGTGCGTTCAGGAACTCCCTTCATGTCTGTTTCCTGTTGGTCTCCTGATCGAGGTTCTACCAGCAACTCCCTTTTTCCTGTCATGTAGATGCAAAAGACCCAGATGTGCTCTTTAGTTCCCATAGCTACAGCAACCATTCCCTGACTTCCCTGCTTTTAAAGCTAAGTTCTGATTTCATACTATAGGCAGTCTCATTTTATAGATTTCCCCCCCCCCCTTTTTTGAAGGGTCATTTTGTGCCATTATTTTTGCCTTCATTTTCTAGGCAAGTTATATCTCATAGCTTGAGTTACATACTACATATAGTATACATGTATACTATCTAAGGTATATTGCATATACTATATCTAGATGCAACAGAATTCAGTGAATCAACTGAATTCAACTTTAGAATATAAGTACTATTTTCTTGTGAATATACTTGATGTATATTTATAATGCAGAAGATTTTGTGTATGCCCTCTGTGTATTCTGTGTATTGCCCATTTTAAATTGAGATGAGAATTATGCCCATTGCAAAATGAATTACTTTTTCTCCTTCCTGTTGTGAAATGAGTCCATCTTGATGTATCCTGCAGCAGCATTCCCAGTGGACCCCTCTTTTGCAAGCATCTGGTTACCCAATGTCATAATTAATCTTGGATTCCCATGCACACATTATATTTCCTGCCTTTTTATGATCTCAACGTTTATAGGAGGTTCCCCTGTGGTAGACACATTAAGGCAAGGCTTGATTAAATGATATCCCCCATCATTTATAGTTTAGCTCTTTCAGGAACATTCTAGTCCAGTGGGTTCTGTGATTCTGTGCATGTGGTGCAGGGTGCAGAATTTGGCATTGAGAGGATCTCTTTCATTTTTTAAAAAGAGTTGTTGCAAAAGCAGTTTTGAAAGTATGTAGACAGTGCCTTGTAAAATTTGAATGGAGTGGGAAACCTAAAAAATTTTTCTCTGACTCTAGGGGCTACAAAAGGTCTCTGCCTGACATATTGAACAGCTGCTGCCAATTTACAGCAGATAGGACTAGGCCAGGTACCTCAACAGTCTAATGAAACCCGAAGTATCTTCATTATATTCAACAGAAGCAGATTTGACTACTGTCAAGATCCCATACTACAATATAAAGCCTACCAAATAATTTTGCAACCTTTATTCTTCTGAAGGGGCATAAGTCTGGATAGGGCACAGACGTCCCTGTGCAGCTTTTGTGCCTGACGTTCATTTTGATTCCCATTCTATGATTTGGTAGAATCAGAGTATCAGTGCACATAGAGTATCAGGAAGAAGAATTCCAGCATTTCTTAGGTTGCAATCCTAAACCCCACTTAGGCAGTAAGTCCTGGCACAAGTACTGTTCTGACCTGGGGGATTTCTGCATTTCTGCACCTCTCCTGGGGAGGTTAGGCCAGTGCACAGACATGTGCCAGCCTCCCCAAACTACCACAGGAATGGCGAGACAGGTGAGTTACGCTAGCCTAAATTGGTTAAGATTGTTCTCTTAGGCCCATATCCTAAAGTCAAATTAAGCCCTTTGCTCCGGAGCAGTTAAGGTGACTTTCCATAAGATAACACTACAGGGTGATGTAACTGCATGGACCCGTAACTGCTATGGATTTTGCCCTTCGTTACATACACAGTCATTATACAGTGAAGCAGTCACTCATACAAACTTTCATCTGCTGTACTACAATCCAGGCACAGATTTCCTTTTTTCACTTACTCTTTATAAGGAGGAGGTCTACATAAAGTGTCTGCAATTTGATATTGGGAAAAAAAGTTCAACGGGTCACTCCCTTCACCATCATTGGTGCAGAGTTCTTCCCACCTCTGTTATGGATGAAAATGCTAATTTGGGGCTAAATTTGGTGATTGTAAAGAGAAAGTCCTTCTTTTATCCATGGAAATCAAAGGCTGCAATCCTAAAGACACTTTCCTGGGAGTAAGAGTCATTGAACACAATGGGGCTTACTGCTGCGTAGATGTGGTTAGGATTGCGCTCTTACAGCCCAATCCAGAGCAACTAATCTGTCCACATAAGAGCCCTTAGGTTGCCCTATCTAACACTAGGTTGGAGCAACTGCAAGATGCTCCAGCCCAGTTACTCTGAAGGAGGCTTAGGGCACAGCAAGGCAAGATAGGGTGCCCTAAGAGAGGTGGACCTGCTCTGCCCTAACTGGGGCAGCCTAAGCAGCTCAGGAGAGGCAAGTTGAGGGCATGTTTAGCATTGCCTAGGGCAGAGCAGTTACTCTGAATCCAGAGCCTGTTTCCAAGGCAGAAATGCCCTCTTCCAGCCCTCAGAGTTATACCACCTCAGGAGCAGGTATAGTAATGAGTAGACCCATAGGGGTTCATGATAAGGCCCGAGTAAGAATGGCAGTGCTGACCAAAAATCTGAGTTCTTGGCCAGCCTAGCTGCAACCCCTTCCTCTCAACCTCAGGATATGGAACAAACTACGGCTGCCCACAAACCTCAGGATACAGCAGGCCACTCCAAGAAGCCCCTTGTATTCACTGTAGAATGTACTGGCATCTCATCAGGGACTCCTTATAAGGCAGGCACCCAGTGGCGTCACCAGACTGGTGTGGCTGGTGTGGGCTGCACTGGGGATGCGCTCCGTATGGGGTGATGTGCTGGAGGAGTTTGACTGTCCTTTGGCAGGCCCCGGGCGTCAGCACCCCCATTCAGGCCTGCTCCAAGGCGGAGAATCAGCCAGAAGCTGCCACTTGTCTGAGGAGCTGGCCTGAACGGCCATCTGAGATGCACTGCGCAGAAACACACTGAGAATGCCGAACAGCTTCAGAGGAGACTTCCTTAGAGCAGAGAAAGTCCGCGCCTCTGCACAGCCATTCAGCCTCACTCAGGAGGCAGAGCGGCAGCCGAATGGCTTCAGAAAGAGTACTGCACAGGCACCAACTCTGACGCCTGCACAGTCTCCCCCAAAGCCAAAAGGCTTCAGAAAAGTACTGCGCAGGTGTCAGAGATGGTGCCTGAGCAGTACTCTTTCTGAAGCCAGTTGGCTTCAGAAACAACTGCGCAGGCGCCAACTTTGGTGACTGCGCAGTCCAGGTGGGGGGGGGGCGCATCCCAGGGATGACGCACAGACTTCCGCACCAGGTGATGTGCAGAGTCATGTCACCACTGTAGGCACCACAGCTGTTCCTTGTTCAGTGTGATCTGAGGGGTGTCTCCTCAGGAGCAAGTCTTCCCCTTGTGTCAATTACTTAGCATGCTCTGGAGCAGTTAGGGCAGCCCAGGCTTCCTGACTCTCTGGATTCAGCATAACTTTCTGCTCTGGATACAGAATAGTTAGGAGAGTGCAGTTAGGTCAGAGCAGGCTGAATTTGCTCTGGATTGCAGCCATAGTCTCATTTGTATGAGGAAAGATGATTTTCAGTTTAGGAGTCATAGATAACAGCAATCATTGTTAGATGATTGCAGCAGCGCACAAACAAGCTGACATATTAGCTTCTTCCTCTTAGGCATTATGGAAAGCAGGCATGCTCTTACCACATGGCATGCATGATTTCATCAAGCCCAGAGCTATGAAACTTTAGGCCTTACATGATAGTGCATGCTTTCCTTGTAAATAAAACCGAAAGCTCCCGCATTTCCAGATTTAAGGGAATTTATTTATTTTAATATCCTGTTTGTCCTCTATAAAGATTCAAGGTGGCTTTTGCACAAGGAGCAAAGTAAGGAGGCAGATGATCTGCTTCTCACATGGGTGAATGGGAAACATTATTCTGGTTTGGGACTCAATGATGGGTTGAAGGGAGGAAGCTGCAGTCTGAGTGATGTACACTCTGAATCCACTGCCCCCTTGAGCCCTCAAAACCTACGTCCGACCAACATCCATTCTTTCTGGTACCAAATCTTACTAGGAATGAAGCATTGTAATATCAGCAAACTGGTATCTTATTTAATTGCTCGAAATAAGAGGTGGTCGTCTGAGGCAATCAATGACAATTTATTTTTATTTTAAGGGAGTTATTCCCTGCCTTTCCCATTTTCTGTATTCAAGTGCTAAGTGAGAACAATTATCAGTTTCATAATATGAGACATGCCCCCTAGAGTGACCACAGCAGATCTCAAATTTTATGTCCTTTTTGTATAAGAATCTTTGAATCTCTCACACATCTTTTGTAAATAGCGTGTTGCAGTTAATATGAAAGAGAAACAGCAGAAAGGCATTTGCGGTGCAAAGTAGCATTCTGCCCATTGTGGCTAATGCAAGAGAACGTCAGCATAATCCTACCCCGTGCTGGTCAGGGGTGTCGCAAAACTGTCATAAGGCACTTCTGCAACACTCCTGGGGGGAAAGGCCAGTGCACAGACGTGTGCCATCCTCCACAAACACCACAGGAAAAGGGAGATAGGTGAGTTGTGCTGGCCTAAATTGGTTAGGATTGCACCAAGTGTGTAAAGCCTTTTTGCATTTGGGAAGGCTGGTGGTATTCTTTGACTAGCACAACAATAATATACCCTGCCCACAAAGCAAGCAATAAACCTATACTACGCAGAGGAAGCAGTGGGGAGGGGAAAGCAAAAGTTTTGTCAGTTTTACTCTGGAAAACTACCAATCATCTTCTAGATGATTCCATCAAACCATTGCATTTCATTGCCACTCCTGCTGCAATCCTAAAGACACTTTCCTGGGAGTAAGACTCATTGAACACAGTGAGGCTTATTTTTGAGTAGACATGGTTGGGATTGTGCTGTCCATCTCTTTTTGTTGCCTGTTGCATTTGTCTGCAGTGAATGTGCGCAATATGGTAGTGCCAATACCTATCTTATGGATGTTGCCTCAGGGAATTATAATTCCCAGGGGAAAACAGTGGAAATAGCATCAGGGAAGGGCATGTCCACTAACAAGTTTCAGAAGGAGGTGAGGAGAGAATTCACCACAGGAATGCAACTTAACAACTGAATTCTTCTGCAATGTACTCAGTATTTTGGCACTGGGCTAGAGGGAATGCTTTCTCTTTTCCTACACGCAGTCTCCAACTGCCTTTTGATAGGCATCAGTACAAGAAGTGGTGGTTTAAAAAATTGTGCAGTTGTATTTCATAAGCATCATGTGCAAGTTTCCAGATATTGAATCCAGAGTGATTTTGCAGAAGGTCTAAAAAGACTTGTCACTTCATTTCAAGGAGTCTTAATTAATCCACTAAACTTTTGGGGGTTGGCAAAGGAAAGATTTTCCACATTCATGAGTTTTTGAAAGGTCCCCAAGTTTAATTTTCTAAGTCTTTACATTTCCATGTTTGTCTCTGCTTTCTTCTTCTTCTTCCAAACAGTCTGGATTTCCTAAGTACAGTAGTGTGAATCTTTATTTATTGTAGCCAACTCTGGATTGTGGTTATGTTTGCTTTCTTTTTCTTTGAATATAGCTCATTTCTTTGTGCCTAGACACGGAGATAATGAAAAACAAGATTCTCAGAATCACAGAACAAAATTATGATGAACTTAAACAAGCATTTCAATAAGTTAAGCATCAGTGTGACATCAGTTGTGTCCTATTTTAGCAGCCATGTTTCCAGTAAAACATGTCAAAAAGTTCCTGTTCATTGTGATTCCTCTGGGTACCAGAATAACACATCCAACTTCAGTCTGCTCTGCTTCTGAACTTACTCCAGTAAGTGACTAATGAGTCTAGCAGATGTTTCTACTTCTGAAGCCTTTTTGTTTTGGAGGGAGCACTACTAACCAATTTGTTCTTCCTCCCAAGAGATACCAGGACAAGTGTGGAGTTGAGGTCTGACAATTCATTAAACAACAGAGCAGTCAAATAACACTGATCCCCAACGTGTTTGTATTTAAGGTGCGTTGGACCTGAGTTGCCCATTACATTTTTCTTATGAATAGCAAGAGTGCAAAATGGAGAGTTGGAATTCAAGTGCATTGTGGTTGAGAACTGCAAATCAGGATAACTCCAGTTATGAACCATCTTTTGGCCATGAATTCACTAAGTGGCCTTGAATAAGCCATTCCCCCTTAGCCTCAGTTCCCCAGCTTCAATGATGATACCTGACATGGTTATTGTAAAGATGACATCAAGATAATTCATGTGAAGCCTTGAAGGTACAAAGTATTATTATGGAGCCACAGGATTCCACTCTATAATTTTGTGAGTATGCTATCTTCGTTTCATACTGCGTCCAAGATTTTTTGTTCTAGAGTTGCCATTCTGAGTCTTTCACTGAGTCTGTGTCATCACCATGTATGTGCATCGGCTTTCTATACCAAGGGTTGCTAAATGCCCTGGAAAATTGGTTTTTGAGGATTGTTTTCTCATATTGGCAGGTTGGACAGGGGGTCCTGTCCCAGTTTTATGGAAGAGAATTATGGCAACTCTGTCCTATTCCTGATACTGATCAATGACATCAATCAAAGCAGTGGTACTCAAACTGGGGGGTCATGATCCCCAGTTTGTGTAAAGGTCCCTGGTCTCTTTAAGGGGCAGGGGAAGGGGTGATGGCACCCCTGAAAAACAGAAGATTTTTCCTATCACACTGTTTGAAGATTCCAAGCTTCAGGGAGTCCTTCAAAGGGCTGTGAAAGGGTTTCCTGCACCTCCTGGAGTCTGTTGCAGCTTGTAGGGATTGAAAGTAAGTGGAACACCCCCCCTTAGTGATATAGTCCTGGGGATCATGTTGCTGCTCTCTTGCCCCTCCACTGAAAAGTTTTTCTTAGGGAATAAATCTCCCTGAAAGTCTGAGAAACACAGAATTGTAGGGACATCAGCATGTGCTAAGCCTCCCCGCATGGGAACGTTCTGGATCTTTACGGAAGGATCACCAAATTCTGGGAACTTCTCTGTTGACTTTACCTAAGAATCTGTCAAAACAGAATCGGGAATCTTTCATCAAATGTTGGGTTTTTTCCATTTTTAATATTCCTGTTAATGTGGGAAGAGGGAAGAAACTCTTCTTGCTGACAGTGCCATTTGATCTTTAGGCCACTGTAAAAGTTGTGTTAGGCTGCAATCCTAACTCTCGTTAGGCCACTATAAGCCCCAGCACAATTCCTGTGCTGGCATGGGGGTGTCACAAAAGTTCTGCAAGGCAGTTCTGTGCTATTCCTGGGGGAGAGTTAGGCCAGTGCACAGACATGCTCTTGCCTCCCTGCATCATCATGGGAATGGGAAGATCAATAAGTTGTGCCAGGTTAAGATTGCATCCTATGTTGTTACTGCCTGTTTTTGTCCTTGATTATATTAAATCCAGGTAAGAACTATATTTTGTATATGTGCTTTGTAATGTTCTATAAATGTACTTCAGTTTGCAGTTTAGGATGCAATAGCTATCTAAAATCTTTTTTCATAGAGGTGGATCAGACTGACGTATTCAGTATACATTAAACTCCTTTAATCATAACCTTCCCAAACCATGTATGTTTCAAATTAAAACAGAACATGCTTCTCATCCAAATTCAATGAATCCATGAAACACATTTTTGTCAGACATTTTTTTGTTTTCTGCATTTTAAATAGCGGAAGAGAAAATATTATGAAACTTTGATAACTATCTGACTCGTTAAAATATAAACTGCAACCCACCGTCTCAACAAGGTCTTAACTGAAACTTGGATGTTATTTCATGTAGTGAGGCAGGAGGCAGAGAAGAATTTTTTAAAATTTATTTAAAAAAACCCCAACCTCCAAAAATGCTGGATAGGTTTTACAACCATAAATGGTAAAAGCAACCCTGCTCCCCTGCCAGAAAGCAGAATGCAGACGAGAGCGTAAGGTTTTGATTTACAGAAACAGCTCAGCAAGGGCCCTTGTAGAAAACTCTGTGCATGTTATAAAAATTCGATTAGCTATAAAACAAAGAGTGATATAGGAAGAGAATTGAACTAACAGCTGATTGCAAATTCCTGCTTTGACTAATGCCGGGAATGAACTTAAAAAGGCCAAGTTGGGGAATTTACTTGGAGTGGATTAAAATATTTTCTGTGGAATTGAGGGCAGGGGGTTGCAGGGAAGGTACTTCGTACAATTTTGCATTGTTATTCCATACCATTCATCTAGAAGTGTCTCAGTCTCTAAGCATCTGCTGTTTAAATGCCTTAGAAATAATTACCATCTTCTTCAGGCTATCTGGTGTGATTCTTTGACTGCCCTGCTAAAAGATCTTGAGACGCTAGAGGTATCTATTCATATCTCTTGTTGTGGTGTTTCTTGAGTAAGAGATATTTTGAATTGAGGCCAGAAGGAAGCCAGAGTCACAGGTACTGAGTGCAAGGACCTTATGGAACAGTTGCAAGGACCTTATAATCTATAGAAGTAGAAGTCTTGTTATCTGGGAAAGCATCACCTCAACATCTCTTTGTTTTATATTCTTTGTGTACAAGCATGCCAAATAAAGGTTATCTAACTTTGGTACAGTATGTAAAGACATAACCATTATCTGTAATATTCAGCAGTTCTTCTCCTTTAAGTGCCCTTTCTCCTGCCTTGGTATAAAAAAGATTTAACTATAGAAGCAGCTCAGCATTCCTAAAACCAAAGAGGGTACAAAATAATCTTCCTGGAGGTTTTCAGAGGAAAAGGAGTGGGCAGTTATCTGTCAGCTCAGCATTTCTTTCAATACAGCATATTGTTCCTTGGGGTATAGTAGGGCCTGGGATTCCTTCCAGTTTCTAAAACTTGATACTTCTTGGTTAGGTGAGCAGATCTGTGGAAATGCCAAGCAGTTGGCCTTTTCCAGTATTTACTCCTACTAACTGACAATAATACCTGTTATTTGCAATCTAAGACACATATACCCCTTTTGACATCCAGAATTTCCCTGTGCTACAATGGAAAATAGTTGAATTTCATTCAAGCAAAATGTGGGCAGGGGTCTGGTCTAGAGGGTAGAGCTGCCGTTTTGCTCAAATATATAATCTGAAGGTCGCCTGTTCGAGATCACCATAAGACTCCAGAGTGACAAGACCTTGATAAGCTGAGCAGAGCTCTTGTGGTTGTCAGTCAAAGAAGCCAGCTCTGAAGTTCTTGTCTATGTAGGGGCAGATGGTGGCCAGAATGTGTCCAAATCATGAGAAGATGTAGTAGTAGTCAGTTCCTGAAAGATATAATTTATTGTAAAAACCTGTCCGTGTAAGCTAGAATAAAGCCAAAAAGAGGCAATGGTGAGTGAATGGGAATTTACTTGTACCGACCGTATAAACAACTAACCATGCATTCAGCAATTTTCCTTGCTTACTCATAAGTTTCAGTGTTACTCCTCTAAACTTTTCTTTTAGGGCACTATTCACAATTGCATTACTCATGAAGTTGCTATCTGAGGCTACTGTCTGCCCAGCATCTAGGAACCTCTGCCAATGTGTCTCCCAAGTGTTTAAACATGTAGTAATATCAAAGTATTCTACTGTATCAAGCGGTAAAGACGCTGTGCCTGTTAACCAGCAGGCCAGGGTTCTATTCCTGGGTCGGCCCCACAAGACAGGGTGAGCTCCTGTCCTTAGCCCAGCTCTGTGATGCCAGCTGGATCCAATTGTATTGGCACTGCCTTTCCATTGGACTAATTCAGTGGCGTGGAGAGGGGGGATTTGCTGCTTGGGTAACAGCCTATCCTCCATAACAATCCAACCCAGGCTTTCGTGCTTTGCATGCAGTGTATGCAGTGCCGAGCACGATACTATAGTCTTTCAAGACGGAGGCCTGCTACTGTATCAACAATGGCGGATCCCAGCTACTAATTGGTTAAGAAGATTTTGGAAGTTGTATCAGATATATTAAGGGCTGAAAGGAAAGCTGTTAGTCCTGAAGATTCTCTTGTGGGTGATAAAATTTGGTATGGTTCTTGACTGGTTAATCTAAGAATATCTCCCATGTTTCAAAACGGAGATCTGACATACTGTCTGACTATTTTATGCAGCAACTCTTCCATTTTGGGCATCAGATAGTGCTGAAAGATATTGATGGCTTTGAGGGTTAGCTGCAATTCTAACCTCCAGTTGGCCAGCCTAAGCCCTGGCACAAGCCCTGTGCTGACCTGGTTGTGTCACAAAAGTGCCGTAAGACCACTTCAGTGCCACTCCTGGGGAGTGCACACTCTTTAGGTCAGTGCACTATGCAGTTGCCTCCCTACATTACCATGGGCATGTGAAGACTGATGAATTGTGCTGGCCTAGATTAGGATTGCACCCTTAATTACATAATAAGTTGACTTCTCTACTGATTTGGGATTTAAGACAACCAGGGAAGACCAGGAACTGTGGGAGACTTGAATAATCCCCACCTCTCCATTGTTTCCTTAAATTATCTTTTATTTAACAGGACTTGGACCTTATTGGCTAGTTAGGGACTTAGTAAGTAAAGGAATGGTTACCTGTGTGGATGGAATGTATCCTCTCTGGCTTGGTAAAAACAAGGCAATAAACCCATTGATAGTGTCTGTAGCTTCTATTTGGAAGGGTGGGAGAGAGTCTCAGAAGTGCCTCTACCAGCATCTCATTCCACAGAGATGCCTGTGGGTTATTCCCACTCATCCATGTCTTCAAGGAGAAATAATGCACCATCATGTCATGAGAGAAGTATGATTTATATGTTGCATGTTTTATTTATAGGGTTCAGCTTGGTCTTGATTAAAAAAAGTTCACTGAGGGTGCTGTCCTAAGCAGTTTAGTCCAGCCTAACTTATTTGGTATATCCTACCATGGTGGTGTGGGGTGGTTGGTTGGCATATGGCTGTGCACTGGCCTAACCCCTCTAGGAATGGGGAAGAAGTGCCTTGTGGCATTTTTGTGACACTCCCAGTTCAGCATGGGACTTGTTCTGAGACTTAGGGAGCAATCCAGAGTAAATACGTGGAGTTTTTGCTCCGGTGTACGAACAATTTGCTCTGGATTGCAATATGAATTTCCCATAGGTTTTCACTAGGTAGTGCAGTAACTACAGGTACACGTAATGTCTCTTACGTGCTCCCGTAGTTACTCTGGATTGTAGGGATATTCTGGCATAACTGGAGGTTGGGATTGCAGCCTGAATTAACCCAGTAAGGATCAGAAAATCTGTACTCACTCACAGGTATGGAGGTATTCACAAATATGACAGGTACTCACTCATAGGTACTCACAAATATGACCTTGATGGAGTGGGCTATAGAAGAGCAAACATCTGCATTCCAGGCAGTGATGCATCTAGTTATGATGCCTTCAAGTTTCTGAAAGCTGTGCACAGTTTGAAAGTAGAGGGCTATGATTTCCTAATAATAAATGTCTGGAATAAACATCCTTGTCACTAGAATACATGAAACAAACAGCTGTCTCTTAACAGGTCAAGGAGAGAATCATGATGCCCTCTCAGTATAGCAATTTCAATAAGCCATTTGCGAGTCATTTCCTTGTGTTCACTTGCATAATAGACAGCTGGGTCAGTGTTCAGGGACTCTGCTTTTGTGTTCTTGTGCAAGCTGCTTCCTTTACGCATTACCAGGCAGCCTTCAGATGCTCCTGGCTCAGTCTACTTTGAAGTCCTACCACATTGAAATGAATGGGATTTGTGCATGACCGTATCTATTCAGTTTATGGATGCTGGTTGTAGGTACTTTTAATTTCTAATGGCTTAGCAGCAATGTCTGCTATTAACATACTCTGGGTTTTGCAGTGCTGATTGTAAATTATATTGTTTGCCATTCACAGATTGTACTGTATTTAGAAACAGATAAAATATGTGGAAGCGTGGTTTCATAACAGAAACTTAAAGAAACATTTGTGCAGCATACATACTGTCTATTATGATACACTATTGGGCATGGGCCATGGACATGGGATATTGATGCTGCCAAGATCTGTCCCTATCCCACCCTTGATACACCCTGGGTCCATTCCTTTTTCTGATCATCCTGCAACATTGTGCCACTAACTTACCTGCATCAGCAGAGCATACAAATGGCTCTGGCACACATGCAAAGCTGCTGGCCATTTATTTCTGCTGCTCTGAAGTACCTGATAGTGGCACAGCTTTTGTACTACAGCAGCTGGGGTGAGAACTATAATTATGCAAAATTTTACCCAAAAAAATATACTGAAATAAAACTTCAATCTTAACTCCTTATCTTTTTCAATTATCATTTTTCTTTCTTGGTTAGATATATTTTTTTGAAAAAAAATTAACATTTTAAACTGATAGAGAAATTATGTACATCTAGTTTCATACCTATCTTCATCTGAATTTATATAAATCTCAAATGCTATTATCTATTATTTAATTTTATATGATGTCTTCTCAGACTTCTCATTAAGGAAACTGATTAGCTTTGAGGACTAAGAGTGCAATCCTAACCTAGGCTGACACAACTCATTGGTCTTCTCATTTCTGTTGTTTTGTAGGGAGGCAAGTGCATGGCTTAACCCCCAGGAATGTCTAATGACACTTTTGTGACACCCCCAGGTCGGCACAGGACTTATGCCAGGACTTAGGCTGGCCAAAGTGGAGGTTAGGATTGCAGCCTAACCCTACAATCCAGAGTAACTACGGGAGCACGTAAGAGACATTACTTGTACCTGTAGTTACTGCACTCCCTAGTGAAAACCTATGGGAAATTCATATTGCAATCCAGAGCAAATTGTTCTTACACCGGAGCAAAGACTCCACATAGTTACTCTGGATTGCGCCCTAAGTTTACCTTTTCACTCCTTTCAGGTGTCAGGCAGCATAAGAATAATTTATTCATTCATTTTTCATTTACAAAACCTTCATTAGGCATAAATTATTGGTCAGATACAGATCCAAACAAATAGTGTGCTAAAAATAATATTAAGACCTTGTGGTGTAGTTCACCTCTAGGTCCACTTGTGATTAGTACCCATGGGAACCTGCTATAATGAATTAGTAGTGGCCCAGCGTTTGGACTATGAGCTACCCTTGATGATGGAAGCCCATGGACTTCCATCTAACACACAGCTGTTTGTAGTGCGACCAAGCTCTGGGAAGGATACATGATGGAACAACATGGCAGCATCGGGTGGGACAAGTATGTGCAGTTTGTGCACAAGTATGTGCACAAATGCAAACAAGTATGTTTGCATTTGTGCAGTTTGTGCGGGAGAAAGGAATAATGTGCATGATCACATTACTGCACTCACCAGAAAAAAACTATGATGCATACGGACATGGGAAGGTGGTAGGCAAAAAAAAAAGGATAATTCAGAGATACTGTGGTTTTTGCTTCACCAGAGCGACAGTCAGTTAACCTTTTCATGGCTCCCAAGTAAAAACCTAAGCAGGGCTCAACTGTAATCAAACAAGCCACCTCTTTGGCAGAATCACACCTAACCCTTCTGTACCCTTATTCCATTTTGCAAATGTTTGCAGAGGTCTGGCTTTTTAAACATCAGGATCTAATCCTCATTTCCATCTGAAACACATTCCCAGACACCATTCAGTGCAGGAATCATTTACTTGTTGATGCCTCTCTGCTGTGAATTGAATTTCACACTCCCAGTTATGCTACATGTTATATGTAGATCCTCTGGCTTAACACATCATGCACCTTAAAGAAGGATTTAATTAATGGTTCTCGTAGACCAGTGATTTTCAATCTTTTTCAACTCAAGGCACACTTAACAAGGCACTGAAATTGTCAAGACACACCATCGATTGTTTTTATCATTGACAAGGCACACCAGACTGTTCAAATCCCCCAATTTTCTTATTAATGAATGTCAATCCCCAAATTCCCACGGCACACCTGAGGACTATCTGTGACACAGCCTAAGTTTACCTTTTCACCCCTTTCAGGTGTCAGGCAGCAAAAGGATAATTCAGAGATACTGTGGTTTTGCTTCCCCAGAGTGACAGTCAGTTAACCTTTACATGGCTCGTAAGTGAAAACCTAAGCAGGGCTCAACTGGAATCAAACAAGCCACCTCTTTGGCAGATCACACCTGCCAAATCACTGTGGTAGAAAATCAGTGTGAAAATCACTGTGGTAGACTTTTGTTTACAGTGCACTTACTCTGGTAGTGTTTACAAAAAAGGTTGCGAAGACTAGAATTAAAAAAATGAATTAGAATTAATGAATAAAAATGTACTTTGTGATCTTTTATTATTTTTTAAATACTTACAATTCTTAGATAGATATCGAAGCTCAAATATTTTGGCCACATCATGAGAAGGGAGGACTTTTTAGAAAAGAACCTGATGTTGAGAAACACTTACGGCAAAAGGAGAAGGGGAAGGCAGAGGATGGTTAGATAGTGTTACAAGGCAATGAACATGAATACTTCAGAATCTGTTAAAGAATAGGGGACCTTGTGTGCTGCAGCCCATGGGATCATGAAGAGTCAGACAGGACTGAACAACTAAACAACAATAACAGCAATCTTTAGGTAACAAATTGTGGTAGGTTATTTTTCAGGATTTGGCCTCAGGTAAAAAACACAAGACTACAGTCTGACACCCCCCTAAGTTTAACCTGTCTTGTTTTCTTGTTATTGAAAATTCTGTTATATATAGTTCAGAACCTGCCCTTGACTTATCTGTGAGATTGACTTATACACCGGAATCTATGGTGGGTCTCATAAGCAGGGAGAACATTATTGTTATCCTGCTTGGTTCCTGTACTAATGCCAATTTCAGATTTCTAACCCAATCCACAGATTGTTGCACTTAGCAAAGGGGTATCTGTGTTCAAGTCTGTGTTCATTCATCTGTGGTAATCATCAGTGATGGGATTCAAAGAAATTAACAACCGGTTCTCTGCCCATCTGGCAGCCACTTTTAAATGGCTATTTTTAAACTTATGTCCCATCTCTTGTTAACAACCGGTTCTATAGAGTAGGTGCGAGCCTGCTGGAGCCCAACACTGGTGATAATAAGTCAGAAGATGACATAGGTTTATGTCAGAAGATGACATAGCTGCAATCCTATCCACGTTTTTCTGGGAGTAAGTTCTAGTGACTAGAATGGGACATAACTTCTGCTTAGACATACCTAGGTTTGGGCTCTGTGTGCATATTTCAAAATGTACTTACAGTTTTGGCTTTGTCTTATTTATGTCCCTGTCACAGCAATATTTCTCCTCACTCATCATGCTTTCACACTGAAACCATTCAGATGAGATCTACTATCAGATGTTTGGTAAACCAGCTACATTTAGTTATACATAGAGGTGTTTGTTTTTGGTGGGTAAAATAAGATTACAGCCTAGGTCTTACTGAACACATTGGGCTTACTTTTGAGTAAAATAAATAACATGGTTTTCAAACACCTCTAATTATAAGGTGACCTTGGGGGATGTTGCCTCAGTGTGTGGTCTTGACTGTTTCTGTGTTTATTCTAACAACAGACTGAACAGATAAATTACATGTTTGACTTCACTGTTGTGTACCCCTCCTCCTCTGTAGTGTTTATCTCTGCTTGCCGTAGGTCCTGACATCATTATACTAAAGTTTTTTTCCCTTCTGGCAGTGACCAGTGATGGGATTTTGGAGCAGGGATGGGGAAACATTTATGACAGTGTTATCAGAACATGGGGGACTGCAATATGCAAGGAGAGAAGGGACGATGCAGGGATGCCTTACATTTTTTGAAACGTGTAGTTCCGTAAACTCATAGCAGAAAATACCTTTAGAACTACTATTCTAACCATAAATTCCTAGGATTGAGCTATATGTTGCATGTTCAGTTGTTTGGTGTCCTTCATACTGTTTTCTTAACCTGCTGTGGTGTGTGTTCCCTTGAATATAATGGGATGTGGAGCAGATTTATGTCAGGAGAGACAAACCAATCCATCACAATGACAGAATTGTTTACAGGTACTGCTTTCTGTTCATGGTTCAATACCATACTCTGTCCACAAAGCGGAAAACTCCTGGGAGTTATACAGGCTGAACTTTGCAGTTGAAACCAGATGAGCCTCTGGGGTCGGGAGGCTTGATCTAAAGTGTTGAGGTTTACTCACTGGGGATTTGTGGACTGACAGCACAATCCTTTGCATTTCTAAGAAGTAAGTTTCATTGGGTTCAGTGCAGTGATGGCATTCAAAGAAATTAACAACCGGTTCTCTGCCCATCTGGCAGCCACTTTTAAATGGCTATTTTAAAGCTTTATATGTCCTATCGCCCATTAACAACCAGTTCTAGAGCCCACCTGCTGGAGCCCACCACTGGTTCAGTGAGACTTAGGGCGCAATCCAGAGTAACTACGGGGAGTCCTTGCTCCGGTGTAAGAACAGTTTGCTCTGGATTGCAATATGAATTTCCCATAGGTTTTCACAAGGTGATGTAGTAACTACGGGTGCAGGTAAAGTCTCTTACGTGCTCCCGTAGTTACTCTGGATTGTAGGGTTACTCACAAGAAAGTGTGTTTAGGATTTCAGCCTGCATTGCTAGGGAATGATTAGGTTATGGTAGTGGGATTGGTAAAAGCAAATGAGCAGGCAGGACTAAAGTACAGTAGTCTTGGGTTACAAGCATAATTCATTCCAGAAGCATGCTTGCAATCCAAAATGCTTGTATATCAAAGCAAATTTTCCCATAAGAAATAATGGAAATAATTGGGTTGAAAATAATTGGGGGCAATGCAAATAATTGGGGTGAAATAATGGGCTGAAAAGGGTGAAGTGCGTTTTCATCCTATAAGTAACATTGAAGACTGATAAAACCCAGCTCCCAAATCTGCACCTCTCCGGTAGGGATAACCACAGTGGAGGGAGGATGGTTCACGGGTGGGGATTTTGCACAAAGCCCAGGGGGTTAAGGGTATGTCCAGGCACACAAATATTCTTGAACTTTTCTCTGCAATGCGGGTACATTTTACTAGTAATGTAATATAATACAAAACAATAAAGAAAAATAAAACAAATTAATCTGCACTTAAGTCTCTCAGGCTGCAATCTGACCCCTTACACAGAAGTGAGCCCCATTGATTATAATAGAGCTTACTTTAGAGTAGACATGTAAGGCCAGGTCTCTCAGGTTCCTTTCCATTGCCCCCTTACATGGGAGTGAGCCCCATTGGGCTGACATGACTTCAGAGTAGACATGCATAGACTGGTCTCAAGGAGGGGCTGAGCAGGTGTTGAAGTACTGAAACCAGCCGTATTCCTGCCAGGACTTTCTTTAGCTTATTTTACAAGACATTGTTTGTATTGCAAATCAAAAAGTATTAGAAATGCAAAACACTTTCAAGCCAAGTTACTCTCAGTCCAAGATTTTTCTGTATAATTACATCAAATGAAGGTTGCACAGTGCACATTTTTTATTTAAGGAATGGATAAAGAAAGGGTAGGTTGTATTCAGTGTATAACTAACAGGTACGTGACTTAAGTTAGAGAAATCTGAAGAGATAATAAATATTGATGCAGAAAGGAAGAGTTCAAAGGAACAGAATGAAGATATTTGAGCACAAAAAGCATTTAAAACTGAATATGATACAATCTGAGGAAGATGAACTGTGCGAGGAAAGAAGAAATGATGATGTCTTTGTCATGCACCCTTATCATCTTGTACCATGATTAGTTGCATTTGGAACCAAAACCTCAGATACGTGTCTATATTAATAGACAAGATTTTCCTCGATAAAAGTTTAAAACCCATCACTTACTGGTGAAACGGTCCATGAAATATGGTTTCCCTTCCAAAAACTACATATCACTCTGTCAGAATGTCGCTGTTCAGCATTTTTGTTAGCGATAGGAAAATAACTTTGGGTAAGGCTGATGGAAGCAAAAACTGTTCTGTCAGCACATAGTGTGTGATACGTGTAGGATGAATTTAGCTAATAAACCTGACACATTTTTGAATAAAAATACATTAATTAGGAGACTCAGGCAGAACTGCATATTTGCATTTCCTTTTTACACTCCAAGTCACATGTGGCCATAAGTTATGTATGAAGTCCTGGAAAGATCACAGATCTCTTCCTTAACAGGGAAGCATCGCTCCCTGAATTTTGCACTCTCTGTGAGCAACAGAGGCAGGAACCAGGAACATGTATAAGCATTTCTGATGAGACCAATGCAATGACTTATGATGTGCTTAGTGTTTGGAAAGTTAAGTGTCATGGATGTCATCTGGTACCAGTTCAGATAGGAAGCAGCCACATTCAGTTATCATGACA
Source organism: Cryptoblepharus egeriae (assembly GCA_030015325.1). Taxonomy (NCBI): domain Eukaryota; kingdom Metazoa; phylum Chordata; class Lepidosauria; order Squamata; family Scincidae; genus Cryptoblepharus; species Cryptoblepharus egeriae. The sequence continues at coordinate 78,211,433 of JAREYC010000003.1, read as the reverse complement.
CAATATCTAGTTTACCCCATTGTGTTGATTATTTTCCCATGCAGTCATTTGTATTGTATTACTCAGCTGCCTCCGGTACATCCTCATGGGCAATGCGTGGAAGGAAGTTCTCTGTATTTGAAGATGACACAAGCATGGCTACAGTGCTTGTGCATGTTAAAACATAAGCGCTATAACTTCCATACTTGCCCAATTGAAACTTAATACCTACATTTCCTAACATAGTAGAAGTCGCTTTAAGAAACTTCTGAAGTAGAGTCTTGGAAATCTGACTTTGTGAAGTAGAGCAAAATCTCAAACAAAAATAAAACAAAAAAATGAACTTATAAAGTTTTTTGGAACTTGGATTTATGTTGTATAAATAATGGGTAACTTGCATGTATCTAAAATGTCATTAAGCAGAGCATACAGACTACCTACTGTCCAATACATTGCAAACCAAATCACTTAGGATTTGATTGCTGTGTATATTATTTGAACAGTGTCAAGACCCAATCTCTGATTAAAGCTTTGCTATTGGAGGACTCCCCTCAGTGGATTTAATCCAGGGTTTTTAACTTCCAAAGTTGTCTTATACTGAGTCATACCAATAGTTCAACTAATTCAGTGGTGTCTATGCTAGCAGCAATTTTTGAATTCCTTTTAACTTTATTTGTTAATTTATAACTAGTTGTCAGACTGTCAAGCTGAGGTGAAGAACCTGTTTGCATATTTGCATACAAGAATTCATATTGTTGGCACAGACATATACTAGAATAAAATTACTAGATCTTAAGGTACCACAAAGTGGTCTTAAGGTGAGTCTTAAGACTCACCATTATTTTTGCTTATTTGAGGTGGCTCTTCCACTGAGACTTTTATGAAAGGCCTCTTTAAGGAGCTTTTTCATTAATTGCTGTGCCATACTTTTTTGTGTCTCACTTTTGCAGCAAGTGAGAAAAGGAATCTGCACTTTTTAAAGTCTAGTATCATAATGTTTTGGCAGGTAGGGAGAAATTTTATACTCAAGGGAGTTGAAACAACAAAGACAGAACTCTCATGTGCTCTGCTTTCCTATCCGTCTTCACCATGCAGGGTTAATCCCGGCTTATGCAAAACCAAGTAAGAAAGTACTGCCTTACTTGAAGTAAAAAAGGTCAGTTTAACTAACAGAATTTTGCAGTCTTGAGTGTGCCATACAGTGCTGTTACAAGCAGTTGATGCCAGAAATAATAATTGTTCCAGATTGCATGCTGTGGCTGACAAAACTATATTGCTTTCCAAAAAGACAAAATATATCATAAATTTTGAATGCCTTAAATTAGGATACAGTCCTAACCTAGGCCAGCACAACTCATTGGTCTACCCATTCCAGTGGTGATATAGGGAGGCAACCGTATGTCTGTGACTGGCCTAAACCTTCCCCAGGAGTGGCACAGAAGTGCCTTACAGCATTTCTGTGACACCCCCAGGCCAGAATGGGATTTTTGTTGGGGCTTAGGCCAGCCTATCTGGGGGGTTAGGATTGCAATCTTATTTAATTCCTTGAGGTGAATCTTTTTAAAACTTTTGTCTCTAATGGAAGGGAAAACAATGTTTTTAGCAGTGGTCTTCAAAGTGGGGGTCAAGACCCTCTTGAGGGGGTTGCGAATTCATTTCAGGGGGGTTGTGAAAAGTTGGATGCAGCCATCTTGGAATCTGGCATTGGGCACCTTTAATGACACTTTCAGCCATGACATCACTTCCAAGGTGTGGAGGTCCTGGACAGATTGTCATTCTCAGAGGAGTTCCCAGGCTGAAATATTCAAATACACCTGTTTTAAAGAAAAAATAAAAGACAGATTCAATATTTGAATGTGAAAGTTGGTTTTGGCAAACACTGTGAACTGTTTCCTAAATTAATTCTGCATATGTGTTTGCTTTTTCATGTAAAAATACTCATTTTTAAATTATTTCCTGATTGTTGAGTCCATCATTGAATTAGAACTGGCCACTCAACCGTGTTACTTTGAGCACAATCCTAACTATGTCTACTCAAAAGTAAGCCCCATTATGTTCAGTGAGTCTTACTCCCATGAAAGTGTCTTCAAGATTGCAGCCTGTGGCATAATCTTCATGATGGACCTCGCCTCTGAATACTTCCATTGAAATAACATGTGTGTTCTCATAACAAACATTTCTAATCTTTTCCCAAAGCTTTTCAACCGAACAGCAGAATCACCCCACAAGTTCAGAAACAGTTTTCTCTCATGCATCTCCAGAACTATTTTTTAATCCTTATTTTATATCTCAGAAGAGTTTATGATGAGACAATTGATAAAAAGGAACATTGCTTTCTGGATGAAATTAAAGACTCACTAAGAATTACTAGACTTGCCAGAAGCAGAGCAGAAAATTCAGAAACAGAATGGTTTACACTCTGCATAAATGTAACTGAAATTTGTGCAAGATGAAGATGTACATGAACATCAGTGAGACATTCTATGGTTTATGCTGTTCCTTCATGAGATTTTTGGCTCGTTGGTATGTGAGTCTGGGCGTGTGAATGCAGCTGTGGTTTATACAGATTGATGTATTGGAGTAAAGTATGTAAACCACAAAGGCTGAAGATGGGCCATAAAACTGGTAGCAATGAACAATAGAGTAGCAGCAGCTTGGAATGGTGCTTTAGCTTATGGAGGTTTCTGTTACATTTTCCTTTCTTTTTATTTGACACTCTGGCTGCTGAAAAAAAGCCATCTAACATGCTTGTTTTAATTCCCAAAGCCCTCCCCTTTCCTGCTCCCAACTTATACCATAAATATCTGTATGTGTACTTTTTTCTGCAGCAGGAATAAAAGCCGTGTGTCCGAACTGTGACTTCTTCCAAGTCAATTTTCTTTAAATCCTGGAATTGGATGATCTCACTTGGCTTGTGATAACCAAGCTTTTTGTGGCAAACTACATTCTGTCGAATGCTCATTTTCTTTTGGAAACCAGATCTCATTCTTGTATATTTATCTCATTATGGTTTGATATAACATTAATTGAAAGTTTATTTTAATTTTAAATGGGGACCTGGACAGATGTGCAATACATGGTATGTGTGCGTGTGCAAATATTAGACCAGTCAGAACTTTCTAAATGGGTCAAACTGATAGCCAGATGAGACAAACTTCTTATCATGACTTATCCAAACTGAACTTTTTTTGGTAATTTTATTAATAATGTTAGACAGTTCAGGATTTGAGGGGAAAAGAAAGCAGCTAATGTACTTTCTTTTAGGAAAAGAGCAAATGAATATTCCACATGTTTAATTACTCTAATTAACCAGCTCTCTGTGATGATGTAAACAATGCTTATGCCTTAAATAAATTAAATTAAAAAGGTAACAATATTCAGCCTTGTACTATTTTCCCAATTTTAAACCACTCAGTTGTTCCATTTCTTGACCCACATGCAGGTTTCTCATGAGACCAATAAGATGGTAAGGTGCTCCTAACCCTTTATATTTGAAATATAGTAGCATGCAATTTGTTTTAAGCTTGCACATTTCACAGAAATTACCAGCCAATTAAAATCTTTACCATTCAGCTCAACCACACATACCTTTGTTAACTAATCATTGTTGTACTTCAGGTGCAAGAACATAAGAACAAATTATTTCCTGATTTGCCTTCATGTAACCCCACCAAGGAACTATTACATCAGTGGTTCTCAAATTCCTGAAGGGGAAATGGGAAATACATAAATCTTCTGATAAGAAAAACGGAAATGGCAACAGAATCTAAGCATGATTTATACAGCATCACAGTGGGATGTAGAGGGATTGCAAGCCCTCTGAATCCTACAGAAGATCAGCACCTCCCTCCCAGTAAATTTAAAAGCCCCTTGTTCCTAACGCCACATGGTTGCTGTGGCACCATCCAATCAGTCCATTCCAGGCTGCTTCCCATAAGGGGGAATGGTCCTATTCTGATTCCACTGGTGGTTTGTGATCCACCAGTTTGGGAACCACTAGTTTACATTATTACATGACAGTGGAATTAGTATCTTAATATGAGCACTGATTTTTCACTTCAGTGGTGGTAGAGAATTATTAGTATGATTCCTTCAGTTATTTTTTAACATCATGTCTTGAAGCCATCAATGGTTACATAGCTAAAAGGAGAGTACAAATGCATGGGAAGGAGAAGCTTTCATTAACGTTTGGTGCAAATATAGCTGTCCAGAAGATTTAGCTTATAGCTTCAACATTGCAGCAAGACAGCTGGCTATTTGGCTTCATGATGATCTACCCTGGATGCTAAGAGGCCTCCTGTCAAACCTTCAGACTGATTATGCTTCAGATGAATTATTAGATCAGAGGTTCTCATCTTTACTGTCTCAGTACAGATTCATGTGATTAGATTGCAGATGTTGTTTTAAGCTAGACAACTGTTACTGGAGCTGAAGTACACAAATAATAGAGAAAAAAATTGTTATTTATTTATTTATTTAAGGAATTTGTATATAGTAACTTATGTCCCTATGTCGAAAGGATTTGATTGTGTTCCAAATTTTTACACATTCTTGTCTTACAGGATACATATATTTTTAAAAATAAAGTGGAAGGCCGAGACAGTATAAGTATTTACCCAAAAAGTAATGTTGGTAAGGTGTCTACAAGTCTACTCACTCAGTTGAGGAATTCATAGGAAGAGGATCAGACCCGGGCTTTCTTGTGCCTGAAACAGCATGCCAAATTTTGCTACCCTTTATCACTGTGATGTATCTGTGAACCTAGAACTGTGAATTAGCAGGAGCTCACGGTAAACTGAAGTAATTTTGGCATATCAGTATCCCTGTGAGCATCTTTTATTGTATCTAAAATGGAAAATGCATGGAAAATGCCATGCATGAAGTATGGAATGGAACACGAGGACACAGAAAGTGGTGTGTGGAATGTATTGGAAGCAGATCATGAATTAAGTGAAGACTTCTGCTGTGCAGAATTTCGAGGGCAATGTTCAGAGGCATTGGAGATACCTGGGAGGGGATTGTCTGCCATTAATTCTTATAGTTACTTCCTGATATAAGTTCTCATTTTTACATTTTTTTGAGCATGGAAAAAAGGTTGATGACCACAATCCTAACCATGTCTACTCAAAAGTTAGCCCCATTGTTTTCTCCCAGGAAAAGTGTCTTTTCCTCCCAGGAAGACACTCCCAGGAAAGTGTCTTTAGGATTGCAGCCAAAGGCAGCAACAGCCATATAAATAAAAAAGTGTCAGGTTTTTTGTTATCTCTGAGTGTGCCCATCCACCAAGAATGTCATTCAAGGAGCTCCATCCCCAGCCCACCTGCACTGTTAATTGTTTCAGGTAGTTGTAGTGCAAACTTGTTCAAGGGGGACGGAATGTTATGAGAAGTAACAAATTTCACTGGTGTTGGAAGCAGCTTGCAATTTCCTTTCTCCTGCTTTGGTGCACTGCTGAGTAATCTGCTGCTTTAATTTATTTAGCAGGTAATTTCCTTTCCTGTCTTTGAAAAAGCTGTTCTCTCTGTGCCAAAAATATCATTGTCTTATGTCTAGGACAGCAACATAAAAATAACAGGGACACCACAACTGGTGGCAACAAGTGGTATTTACATTTGCACATGCAAAGAATTGAGGAGCTGAATCACTGAATTAGAGGATCACTCTGTGAATCTGCATTCAGGTTCAGGTTCAGAAAACTCCTGTGCATACAGATGAGAATTACAAAGCCCATGTATATGTGGAATTCTATGGCTTCTCTATGGAATCTCAGAATGTATCTTCCATTTTAGTTTTTGCTTTGATTCATAAAATTGTTTTCACCCTTTGTGGCCACTCAGGGAGCCTTATGGGAGACTGAAGAACACATTATTATTCCAGATAAGTAAAATCAGATCATAGATGTTCAGGTATTCAGATCAAACGTGACAGGTATAAGATCACCTTGATAAATTGATAATATTTCATCATCAAGGAGTAAGATGAATAAGTAAGAAGCTGGTACTTTTTAGAAGGCTGATCTAAACGGGCACTAAATCTTTAGCAATTTCATGATAGAAAAACTATTTTTATTTGGGGCATTTCATATATGATATTCTTCTCACATGCAGATAACTGCTTAGTTTTGTGTGGTGATACTTCTACACTGGAAACATCTTTCTGTAGTACTTTCTGAAACTGTCTACCTGGTAAGATGGGCTTTGCTTTGTGTGAAATTACGACACTTTTGTGACACCCCCAGGCCAGCATTGGACTTCCGGTATACTGGGGCTTATACCAGCCTAACTGGAGGTTAGGACTGCACCCTCAGTTACACGTTGATCAGTTTACCTTATATCTTGACATAGGCTGCCATTACTAGAAGCAGCCTGATGTATTTTACTTGCACTCATACCAGTAGTTCTGTGGAAGATTGAGGTGGGTTATCAGCAGTGGTGGGAAGAATCCCATGGAACTTGACTCAAGTAAAGTCTAGAGCCACTGCCCCATGTCTTGTGTTATAAAAGGGGCATTTTAAAAGTCCTCGAGTCACCCTATCTGATCTGTCTTAGCATTGCGTTCCTTAAACATTCCTCTACTGTACCTCCCTCCATCCCTCCTGTCAGGCAGCAATGTAAAACACAATGAGATGATTCCTTCCCTTTCTCTGTGGCATGATCCCAAGCCAAGCTGTGACAAAACCTACCCCACCTCCAAAACGGAGGTAAAATTGGTACATTTTGCAGAATCAGAACTGGTGCAGCATAATGAGACCAGCCAATTTTTTTGGAATGCAAACAATGTCTGTTCATGTGGCTTCTGCTGGTGTTCTTTTTTGCATTTTAGATTGTGAGCACGTTTGGGACAGGGACCCATTAGCTATTAATTAGCTATTAATTTTTTATATTTTTTTGTAAACCGCTTTGTGAACTTTTTAGTTGAAAAGCAGCATATAAATACTGTAGATAGAAAAAAGTTAACCTTTTGTTATACTAGCCCACCTCTGACCGGCTGGTACTTAAATCCATGCATGCCAAAATGAACATTTGAAAAAAATTAGCAGGTGAAAGAGGTGGAACAGCACGTGTTCTTCTTTGTCAAGCATATTTGATTCAATATGAGAATTGAGATGAGAGGGACCCATACTTGAGAGTGTTGTTCAGAGCCTTTAAATTTCCAAGTCAGCAAAAAGCACACATTTTCACTATTCAAGTCCAAGTAATTTGAATTTCCAACACATGTTAGACTAGAAAGGCTTAGTTCTCCATAATTTGTCAGACCAGAGTAGATACTCTGGAGCAGATACTCTAATTCTAAACATGTTTGCTTGGAAGGAAAGCCTATTACCATGTTTCCCCGATAATAAGACACTGTCTTATTTTTTGTCAAAAAACCATAGGTCTTATTTTCAGAGTAGGCCTTATTTTAATTAATATTGACAGCAAAATGTAGGACAATGAAGCAAAAATGTAGGACACCCGGACAGGAGGCTAAAAATCGAGACAAATCCAGTCATATGGTCACCCTGGGCACAGAAGTCCCACCCATTCCCCACCAGACTCAAAGGGCTTACTCCCAGGAAAGTCTGGCTGAAAGATCCCTATTCTGTGTGTGTCTGCACAGAAGGGTTGGGCTTTGAGGCTGCTATCCCATCCACACTTGCCTGGGAGTAAGCCCCACTGACTGTAATGGGGCTTACTTCTAAGTAGACCTTCATAGGGTTGGGCTTTGAGGCTGCTAAGCGGAAGTGGAATTTTAGTAGTTCTTTTTGAGGAGGTCTTAATTTAGACGGCAGGGCAAAAGTCTGGGTAGGTCTTCTTTTCTGGGTAGCTCTAATTATAGGGAAACATGGTATTTTGCTCAGAAGAGCTTCTTTCCATTGTCCTTTCAGGATCATATAGTCTACTTCCCTCTTCCATTCCGCTCAAATTTGTCTGTAACCAATGCTTAATACTCTCCTGGTTATGTAACTTGCCATATATCAGGTTGTGTAAAAATACATTGAAGCATGAAGAATGTGTGTAGTCTCCAGATTTGACAGAGCATGTGGAATTTGATATTAGCCTCATGTTATTGCTTCTCTGGTGTTTTGTGTCATAAAATCACATTTTGGCCTCTCGTTTCAGACTAGCAAAAGTTGTTTGATTTATCTGTCATAGTTGAAAGGATTTTTTAAAAAATGAAATATGGTGTTTCTTTTCTCTTATGGCGCATACTTTTCACCCATGTTTTAATTGAGGGAGGGGGCCTAAATATCCATAGAAACAACCAATTAAGAGCCCAACCAAAGAGATGAACTTTTCAGTTTCCAAAACACCCGAGATAAAAGAAGATGGCATATGTGAAATTCTTGGGCTTGCAAAAGGCTTGCTCCTTGATGCCAGCTTGCCAACTATTCTTGCCAGCTATTTTAAGGCTGCTGGTATCTTTCTGAAGATACATCTTGCGGCCATTTGGTAAAAGCACCATCTGTAACACATTTCGAAGGGATAATTGTATCTGGTGTGCAGCATATGTGATGTTAAAAGTTCTTTTTTTAACTCACATTTCTGAGTATTGCTTCACTCATATGTTTTCTATAATGTTATGGCAGCGTGAAGGAGAAATCAAATGTGGGGAAGGGGGGAATCTTGCACTGTGTTCTGTCCTCATTCCCTCCCAAACATTTCACTACCTCTGTAGTCTTTTACACCTTTGTGTAGAACAGGCTACCCTCACCATTTGAGTATCAATTTTACTTCTGGTATCATTGAAATAGTGCAGAATTTTTTCCCTCAAAGGCTGAATATGTCAATGGGACAGGAAGGGAGAAGGTGATGTGGAGAAGGAGTCTGGGAAGGTTAAGAAGAATCTGGAGGTTAAAGAGGACAAAGTCATGACAAAACCCTTGTAAACCTAGTGGAGTGAGTCACTAGTCTCAGTCTCCAGCAACCTCCTTCTCTACCACAGTAAGACCAAAATAAAATACCCTCCTACAAAAGCATCTTTTTTCTCTTTTTTAATGTATTTCCCTCTAGCATCCGCTGTCATAAACAGCTGCATGTTTAACTCTCATGCTATATTTTGAATTTTTGGTTGAGTAAGGGTATCAATTTACGGTTCCTGTAAACTCAGTAATCCTATTAGTAATAACACTTAAATTTCACAGTACTGTATAATTGACGATAAAGAGAAATAAGAGTCACATTCCATTTAAAATGTGAAATGTACTTAATTTCATACATCTGTGAATGCTGTATATTTATCTATATGCTCATGCGCCTTCAGTCTGCAGAGTTTCAGGAAGTAAAGTGTGCCAGCATGTTCCCACAGGGGATCCTTTGGAACAGCTTCCAAAGTAACAAGAACTATACTTGTAGTATCACTTGACTTTGCTTCATATAATTAGTGTGCGTTGGCCTGCTTCATGTATCCCTGGGCAAATAAAAGACTGTGTGCTGGAGGTATAACTCAAGTAAGCCTCCCATTCATCCCATAGATAATGCCACATCTTGACACAAGTACTCCACATAGATGCCTAATAGTACCCATTTTCATCTTCCCAAAGAAAACAAGGCATATTTTATAAATTGACCATCTGTGTGGCCCATGATAATCTTTTCCAGCTCATAGAGCCTGTCAGTGGCCTGGGAGAGTAGGAACACAGGAATAAGGACACAGCTAATGGCAGAGAATACGGTTTTTAGCACAAAATCCCACATTGAATCCCTCTCACCTCTAGTTAGATGATATTGTGTGCAATCCCAACCAATTTAGGCCAGCGCAACTCACCTTTCTCCCCATCCTGCAGTGGCATAGGGAGGCCAGCACATGTCTGTGCACTGGCCTGTCCCCCAGGAGTTGAGCAAAAGTGCCTAATGGCTCTTTAATGACACCCCCAGGCTAGCACTGGACTTGTGTTGGCCTAACTGGGGATTAGGATTGATCATATGGCAGAACTGGTAAATTCCATTGCTTAAAACTTTTAACCTTAATAGACAACCCTGGACTAGATGAACAGTGATCTGATTCTTTGTAAATTAGTTTCATTTGTTTGTATGTGCAGTGAGTGAGTAGACTCCATTAAACAGCACTGTATGTAAACATCTGTGGGGTTTTATCTGGCTCATTCATAAATATGTCACTATTTAATGCGGTATTTGCATATGTCTAGCAGTTCTTAGCAGTGATCTTTCTCTACCTGTCAGTCTGTACTGTAACCACACATTATCATTTACAGTGCAGTTGTTTGAAAGAATTTTAACTTTATAAGGTACTGACACTAACGATTTGATGGGTTTCTCATCTAAATATCAAGTGTGGTCATAAATCTAAGAGGAATAGTTTACATTACACATCTTTCTTTTTTTTGCTGAAATCTGTAAGGAAAATGATACTTTAATAGCTAATATTGTTGATTCAAGGGTAATTCTAGATGAATGTTGGTATATGATCCAAATCCTTTTGGATGCATAAGCATAAGCTTCCAAAAGCTTCCTATGATTCTGGAGGAACCCAAAGCCAAAAGATTCTGGATGAGAAATGTAGTTGCTGTTCAGTAAGTAATACCTGATGTGCACCAGTAAGAAAAGCACATGTCACAAGAAATCAACCATTCCCCCCTGGCTACTTCCATAGCAATGTGAATCCAAACATATTCCAAAGTCCATGTTTCAAACCTCTGGTTTGGTAAACCTGGGAGGAACTTGGGGAGTTTAATGTGCATTGGCTCCATCTTACATAAACTGTAGTTCCCTAAGGTCCTATATTGCTCAGACCTGTCTTCCACCACTATATATTTGGTATGTGTGAGCCCATAAAAGTTTGACTGTTCGGGGTTTTTTTTTTGTTTTTTTTTGCTTTTGTCATTTGCAGTAGTAGACAGCTGTGGTGGGCGAGGGTTGCTGATGCTGATTTAGAATGAATGAAAACATGGGGGGCAAATGAGTTGTGGCTTGACTGCGGCATGCTTGGCAGTTCTCCCAAAGGAAGCTTCTGCAACTAGAGGTTGTCTGTGGAATACTATAAAAACTGGAGATGGTAAAGAATGCATAAATTCCATGAAGGTGAGAACACTTAAGAAAAATGGGTGTTCGAACGGAAACTTAGCAAAGTACTTTTTCCTGTAGAAACCATTGAAATCTGACATTGCTTTTCAGTGTTGAAAACCATTTTTGAGGATGATCTTTTGAGCTAGATTTGCCTATTACTATATTTGACAGGCTTGGAAGTAGCTTGTAATCTTTGGGTTCATAAATCTTATTTATTTATTTAATTTAATTTATACCCCGCCTTTCATCCTGAAGGAAATTCAAGCGGGTTACCAACATTAACATACAATAAAATACATACAGATTAAAAATGGATATAATAAAAATACATTAAATACATTAAATATACATAAACACCATAAAATGTTTAAAAAAACACAGCTATGGTCAGACTACCTAAAAACCAAGTGATGCACTGTGTTCCCAACTCTCTTGCAGGAGTTTGGGAACCGCTGATCTAACAGCTCCAGCTGGAAAAGGGGCCAGTATGACATTACATTGAATCATTATTTGGTACACAAGCACACTTGCTATCCGGCTTATCACTCACTATGTTATATTTAACAGAAAATGTTATTTGAAAGTTACAAAATAAACTAAAATGACTTGTAACGTTTCAGAATCAGTCTAATCCTGAAGAAGGGTTTTGTAACCCAAAACAGTGGGACAAATATCCTAGGACTGACCGTGGATTGGAATATTGAAAGACTGGAATATTGAAATTCTGATGGAACTTTGATGGAATATTAAAATACATTAAGGGCGCAATCCAGAGCAAATTCAGCTGCTCTGCCCTAACTGCTCTCTCCTAACTATTCTGTATCCAGAACATAAAGTTATGCTGCATCCAGAGAGTCAGGAAGCCTGGGCTGCCCTAACTGCTCCAGAGCATGCTAAGTAATTGACACATGGGGAGGACTTGCTCCTGAGGAGACCCCCCTCAGATCACGCTGAACAAGGAATAGCTGTGGTGTCTGCCTTATAAGAAAGCCCAGAAGTTCCTGACAACCAGTTACAGCTGCAGTTCCTCTAGTGGAGGGTGGATGTTTGGAGTGGCCTGCTGTATCCCCAGGTTAGTGGGCTGCCGTAGTTGTTCCATATCCTGAGGTTGAGAGGCAGGGGTTGCAGCTAGGCTGGCCAAGAACTCAGATTTTTGGACAGCACTGCCATTCTTACTCAGGCCTTATCATGGACCCCTATGGGTCTACTCATTACTAAATCTGCTCCTGAGGTGGTATAACTCTGAGGGCTGGAAGAGGGCATTTCTGCCTTGAAAACAGGCTCTGGATACAGAGTAACTGCTCTGCCCTAGGCAATGTTAAACATGCCCTCAACATGCCTCTCCTGAACTGCATAGGGCAGAGCAGTTAGGGCAGAGCAGGTCCACCTCTCTTAGGGCACCCTATGTTGCCTTGCTCTGCCCTAAGCCTCTTCCAGAGTAACTGGGATGGAGCATCTTGCAGTTGCTCCACCCTACTGATAGATAGGGCACCCTAAGCCCTCTTATATGCAAGGAATAGTTGCTCTGGATTGGGCTGCCTGAGCGCAATCCTAAACATGTCTACTCAAAAGTAAGCCCCATTGTGTTCAATGGGTCTTACTCCCAGGAAAGAGTCTTTAGGATTGCAGCCTAAGAAGACTTTTTGAAATTTATGGACATCTATGGACGCCTAACCAGGGATATTTGGATTGAAAGCCCTGAATATGAGGCTCTATTGAATCTATGGACAATAAGTAACAAGGCACCTATACATATGTTTATTTTGTAACTTTCAAATAACATTTTCTGTTAAATATAGTGAGTGATAAGCCAGATAGCAAGTGTGTTTGTGTACCAAATACTGTGTACCTATGCAAACATTCACATTTATGATATATAACTGCTGTTCCCTCATTTTTGATTGACTATTACATTGGATTAGTGCATGTACAAATGCATGTACGAGTACAAATGCACCATCACAGATTATATATCACAGGCTAAATTTTCACATTGTCACAAAATTGCATTCCTATACACACTAAGCATCCTTAAGCCTATTGAAATCCCCCCACACTGTACTTTACACTGGGACTGTGCTCAGTGCTTTTCAGTATTTGGTTCATTCATTCAGTTGATATGACCATGCTGAGTGATGATGTGCTGAGAAATTAAGCGATAATTGTGCATGTATGGTTAAGAAAGAAACTATAAAATTTATTTACTTTTGAGAATATCTACTGTAGCTGCTATTCATATCTGCTCTAATGATTCTCAAATAAAAACAAAACGAAAATTAAGATTTTCTTTCTTTGCTTGCTTCAAAGCCCAATTTCTATCTATGGAGGAAAAACCTTATGGTTCTTCCTCCTCCATCTCAAAAACATTACTATTGTTTTGAGAACAATGACTCCTTTATAAAGGCCAAGAGCACAGGAGCAATATCTCAACATACAATTGTGTGACCATCACACACTCTAGTGTCCCAAGCTTTTTAATATACAGTATTTTTAAAAATGCTGTTTGAGCCACAAATTGAATCAGCTGACCACTACGAAAGGGCAGAACTTCCAGACAAAACAATGGACAAAATTATAACGTAGCAAGAGTCATTATATGGAAATTTTACTCTTCCCACAGTAGTTTGCCAGGTTTTTTTTAATATCTGCTTTCTCCTCCAGTGCCCTTTTCCTCTGTCACAATAGACAATATGAATTATAGACTCTCTGTGTTTAAATGATTTATTGCTCTGAATGAAGACTGGTGGGAGGAATAAAAATGCAAACTTGTAAAGTTCTGACAGGTCTAAAAAGAAACATCTGCTGGGTTTTATTTCTTTTTAATATATTTAAAATAACTTCATGTCCCTAAACTATTACGAATAAATAGACTGATCTGTAGGATTTTGTTCTATTGTACTCTGAGTTAGATAGCTGTACCCCCTTTTTGGCAGAAACACTGACACCATATGTTGGGGGTGCTTTTTTGTAAGAGTAGATACATATTCTTTGCACAGGATAAGATTTTTGCACTTTCTTAATTGCTGTCCCACATCATTGTTGAACATGAGATGAGCAAATGCCATACTGTTCCCAGCTCAAAATCACAAGTTAATTTCACATTGTTCAGGTTATTTTTCAGCATTCCCAGTTGAAAATCATAGGCCAGTTTACTTCATTCTGTCTAGACTACAGTCATTTGAAAACACAGATGAGGCTATTGTGCTTCATTCCCTGTTCAGAACATAGACAGTGCAATTGTCTATTGTAGCACTGTTGTTTTAATCGTGCAATATTTTTTACACAAGGTTTGTTTTCACGTGTTGTGTTTCTATGAGCCGTTAACCATTAAAAAAAAGCAGGCCTCTGTCAGTCTTGAAAGACTATGGTATCGTGCTTGGCGCTGCATACGCTGGATGTGAAGCACGAAAGCCTGGGTTAGATTGTTATGGAGGATAAGCTGTTACCCAAGTAGCAAATTCCCCCTATCCACACCACTGAATTAGTCCAATGGAAAGGCAGAGCCAATACAATTGGATCCAGCTGGCGTCGCAGAGCTGGGCTAAGGACAGGAGCTCACCCTGTCTTGTGGGGCCGACCCGGGTCTCGAACCCTGACCTGCTGGTTAACAGGCACAGTGTCTTAGTCACTTGCGCCACCCATAGCCTGCCATTAACCATAGCATAGCTATTTCATTTTCTCTATAAAATGCTTTGTTAACTTTTATTATAAAGCAGTATATAAATACTGTTGATTGGTTGTTTGAGGTTTGAGGTATTGATTTCTTGTTTGAGGTATATCTCAAAGTCCAGTAACTTTTATTGCATATGGCCATAGTCCAGTTTTTCCCAATTTGGGGACTGTAATCTCATAGGGCAGATGTTCCAAACCTCTTTTGCGATGCGACCCACTTAAGGAGGGTAAGAACACTACCTTAAGGGGATATTATCCAAAAGAAGATTGGGAACCACTGCCCATAGGCTCTTACAATGAAGTATTCATTCCACAAATAAAACACAGAGCAAGCCTGTTGGTACACAATTTTCCCTCTGAAAATGCAAAATCATGTGTATTATGAGTCTCTCTAGTTTAAGTAGAAGATATGGGTGTGTGCCCATTGTGTTCTTCAGACAATTTCAGAGCTGCATTCATTTTAAGAAAAGTCTACAGCTGTGAGTATTAGAGCTGCCCCACATGCTTGATTTGATTGGCGCTAATCCATACCAGATGAGGTATAAATGTCATTTCTTGTGTTTTAGTCTGAGCAATATTTAATATTGGAATTCCCAACAACACAAGTATGCTGGTTACTTGAACCACTGCCAGGAGCAGTCAGGCAGAAATCAGTAACAAAATACATGGGAAGGTTCAGGAAAAGTGGCCAGGAAGGTATGAATAACTTTGGAAGGTATTCTCCATCCCCCAAAGGGTTTGCTTCTTTTTGACTTGCTCTCTTATCCCTGCTTTTAATTCATAGGTTCAGCCACAGTTACTGTGCTGTTGATTTTGTGCTGTCATAGAAGTGAAGAAAACAGGGTATCTTTTCGTATACCCAAAATGTGATGACCACAATTTTGAATGAAATGATAAGAACAGGGGTCCCTAAACCCTGGCGCAGGGGTTAGATGCAGCCTGCTACAAGCCTCTATCTGGCCCTCAGCTGGCCTCTGGTCCACTGAGAGCTCCAGGTGCACTTATCAGACCACAACCAGACCTCTGTTTAGTCCAGAAAGTGTTCTGACAACCTCTGAATTAGAGTCCTATCTCTAAAGTATTGAAATTTTATATTTACATTTTTTTCTGCCCTCAACAACATGCCAGATATTTCATGCGGCCTTTTGGCCAAAATGCTTGGAGATGTCTGATTAGACCATTGACGCTTCTAGGTCTACTGACACCCCTGGGGCAACATGTGCAAATGCCCAAAGCCCTATTCTTGGGGAGGGGGGCATACTGTGACCCTCTTTCCCCCAGCACCTATCTGGGGCTACCCCTCCCTTTAATGGGGAGGAACTGACAGTGACACTCAGATCACCAAGGAACACACTGAGTGGCTGTGATACTCTCAATGTAGTTTCTGGTTGTGTCTGAGAATCCGCTTTAAAGAAAGAGGAGGAGAAGAGAGTGACCCTCACAGCAGCTGGAAGCCGTTTGCATCTCCTCTGATTTTTGAGGAGACACACATTACTTTTGAATCTAGTGGAGCTTTTCATGCAGCTTCTAAGCAGTGCAAAAGACTCTATCAGAGCTTTTGGTGCCTAGGAGTAGGTGAGTACCACTTCCAGAAGGCAGGAGCCTTTCACATCATCAGAGCTGCCTCCTTTCCCCCCCCCCATTTATTTCTGGGGGGTGGGAAGGGGAGCTGGAGGAGGCAATTGTGTGAAAGTACTAATTGCAGCGACAGCGATATCACTGCAGTTACTTCCTGGTTAGGGGTGCAAGGGCAGCAGTGATAGAGGTAGCCCCAAGTGGAGAGAAGCCCAGGACCACTTCTGGCTAGGCCTTAAAGGCATCGTTCTCTACTGTGATGTATATGCTGCTTCTTGGCCCTTCTCATTCTAAATTACTGAAGGTGGTGAAATTTGAAGCAGATGTAAGACATCTAGGAAAGCTGCGTACCATAAGAGATAACAATGTCTAGGAGATACTTATGACTATTCCTAAAATGGGTTAGCAGCCATCACTAGACTGAGAGCGTATGACTTGCAGTGTACTCCCTAGAAATGAAAAATGAAATATGGATTTGCAACCTGAGAATTGATGCCTCTAGCACAGTGATTTTCAACTTTTTCATCTCATAGCAATTAAACAAGACTCTGAAATTGTCAAGACACAGCATCACTTGTTCATTGACAAGGCACACCAGACTGTTCAAATCCCCCTATTTTCCTCCTAATGAATGTCAATCCCCAAATTCCCGTGGCATACCTGATGACTATCCGTGCCAGGCACACCAGTATGCCCCGGCGCACTAGTTGAAAATTACTACTCTAATTTTATTTTCACTTTCAAATCTCTGAAGAACTATGTTCTGTCTCCAGTTTCTGCTATCCTACACTCTGTAGTTCTTGCGAATGATTTCAAAGTCAGAATCTCAAAATTTCAGGGCTTCAAAGGTTCCTGATTCTGTCCCGCTTCTAGCAGAGAATAGCTGTATTTTATGTTCATCTGAGTTTGAGCCAACAGTGTATCTTCACTCCCTACCAACTATTTTACCTTCTTTACTTCTCCGAGTATCCTCATCACATTCCTGGAATAAGGAATGTTCCATCAATGAAAGTAAAGTTTTAGATTGAATGTTGGGTCACTTATGAAATGGATTACTGATTAATCCATAATCGGTATGCAAGAATGATTTTGAAAACTAATTTCTAATGAGTAGCAGTAAAATATTTGCCTTGAAAATGCTTGCCTGCCATTTAAGATTCTCCTCTCAGTGGCAAAAACGTGCAAAAAAAAAAATTCAGATAATTGTCAACAGCGTTCTCAACAGTTTGACCAAATGAATATCCAAACAACAGCAAAATTTGACCAAGTACACAGTGTATGTATATGGCTTACTTGTAACAGCCAGAACTGCTGTGAATCTCTGAGAAGCATGGAAATGGTTTGCTGTTTCAGTTTGTTTATAAATGTATGAAACTCTCTGCACCTTTAATGTTTTCCTGCTATTGCTGACTAGCATAATACAGAACAATTTGAATGCAGCAGTCATGATATTATGTAGTGCCACAAATACTATTTCAAGAGGACTACAGATGTCCTGTGAGTCAGGGTTAGTGTCATAAAATCATTACATTTATCTAGCGAGGAAATTGATTAATACATTCAGCTTGTGCCCTAAACTGACTTGGTTGTAGAAGTGTGAACGTTATATGAAAGAAAGTTACCATATATAGCAACTTCGTCACCGTTTGTCCCGTGTAGTAGTAGGGTCAGCTATTCTGGATTGGAATAGTCCAATCTATGTTTTGATGTGATGTTTAGAAAGCGGACCAGCCTTCCCACAGAAGTGGTACTTATTTATCTACTATATGGCATAAGGTTAGGGTTGATTACATTAAAAGCTTTTGGGGGGGGGGGAAATGCCTATTGTGAAAATGATCCTTTATTAAAAATAAATATTCAGGGGCATTTAAATATTTTTGCATTTATATTTCATACTCAGAGATTTGATTTACCTGCTAATCCCATTATTCGCAGCTACATTTTGCAGACACATATATACCACCTAAAAAGAAGTCTCCAAGATATTGCCATCCTTTAACAAGCAGCACCAAGATATTGCCATGCAATATCTTGTTTAAGAAAATTTTTTAAAGTAGTATAATTTAATAGAAATTAATTGAAGTTATTTTAGACTAAAGAAAGGTAAATTAGGTAATTTGTGCTTGCCATATATTCTGAAAAAAACATATTTATTTTTTCTGTTTTTTAAAAGTCTTTTTCTTTCTTTTTTTCTTTCTTTCTTGTTCCCATTTTGAAAATAAATAAAAAATTTTTTAAAAAATATGCTAAAAATGTCATGCTAAAATGACTTTTGAATTAATTTCAATTGTGTCATCATAAAACTGTAATGTTTTGATATCCTAATTTGCTTCTCCCATATTAAGAATGGGTACACAAGTTGCATTCAAATGCATATGCAAATCTCGTTCTGATCTGCTATGAGTAAGGACTGTCTGGCTGATACTGTACTATTGATCAACCACCCATGAGATCTTTCCTATATTTCCCCCTTCGCTCTTCTGTCTATATGTATATCAATTTTTTCCTTCCCTGTCTGCATTCCAGGGCTAGCATTGGGCAAGCCAGCATAGGCAAACTTGGAGCAGTTGGGATTGTGCTTCACAAACAAGCTGCCCTGACTAGGCTGGAGTTTGCAGCCATATAAGTCATATGGATCCCTTGTCACGTTGATTTCTATTGGGTTCATAGCTGCAGTTGTATTAACCTAAAATGCCAGGTACAGCAGCAGAGAAAAACACCAACCATTCTTGCACGCTAGCCAGCTCTCCTGATGGCACAGGATTCAAGATACCTGGTTTTTTTGGTAAGAGGTTCAGTTCAATACCTCTGGTACCTTGCATGGCATTTCCTTTCTGTCTGCTTGCTTTTATCCTTTCTTCCTCCTCCTGATTTTACATGTCTTGATAAATATGCAAAAGAATAAATGGAATGAGTGGATGGAGAAGTTTTGTGTTGAGAAGCTGATGTTATCATGTCTTTATTTCAATTTTCCTGAAAATTATAACATTAGTATTTGTAATTAAAATTTCTTGTTGTTTGTCATATCATTGGTGTCAGTTGTTTGACATATCAAGTCACTTGGATCTTTCATTTGTGCTTTCAAAGCTTTAAAAAGTTTCGTGACAATATATTGTGGTAGAGAGAGCCAAAAATGAAGCCAGGACTGAGGTAAGCACTTCCAACATGTTGTATGACTGACTGGAAAAGGCTTGCATTATTATTTGGGCCCACTATTGTTCTCTGTGCTATTGGCAGGACTTTCCCCATTTTATTTGGGATGGCAAATTGCCAAATACTGCAACACACACACACACACACACACACACACACACACACACACACACACACACACACCGGAGTGAACTTTCCAGATTTCACACACAAGTTTCGGTTAAAAAATTTCCCTCTCTCGAGTGCTAAGTACAGTTTGGAGAAGAAACAATACAGCACAGGCTTTTTCCATCCCGTATCATGCATGTTTTCCTTTTATTAACATGGCATCAGCCCCAGCTTGTAATTGGAGATAAACATAGGAGTCTCTCTCCAGTAGTTCTGTAGTTGGTTTGGATGGGTCTGTACTTTTGGGCAGCTTTCTTCAGTTTTAAGTGTTTTACCCATAACTTTAACATATTACAGCACAATCCATCCAGTGCAGGTTTGAGCATGTAGGAAGTTTTGTTTTTTAATGTTCTAAATGCATTTTAGTGTTCTAAAATGCTCATATCAATCACTGAATAGTAAAATACTAAAACATGTAAGCAAGTAGGCATGCATGTTATGTGGATTCTCTGGGAACTGGAGACCCAAAGAATTATGAGTTTGTGATCTTGTCTTCCAGATGCTTAACCCTGGAGGAAAGACCTTCAAAGTGAGGGATAGTTGATGAGAGGAAAAGCTCAAAAATGCTTGATGAGCAAGTCACAGATTTCAAAACCCATGCAGAACATTGGTCCCTCATAATGAAAGACAGTAGAAACATAAATATGTGATTAATTTATGCAGCTTTCCTCTATTATTCTTTTCCATTTCTTCAAAACGCTGCTCTGCAGCAGTTTGTAGCCATCTCAGCAAGGGACTGATTTGCTCCCTCATCAAGATAGAACCAGCTGGTCTCATTTCACATATTCTAATTGTAGTCTTTGTGAGCCGGACTGGTCGCAAGTAAACATGGACCCTCTCGGCAATTACACAGCCGAGAGCATCTATGTGCATCAGCACCCTCCCTACCCGCCTTTGGATATAAGAACCTTCCCGGACTTGGTGGAGTTGTGGACTTTACAGGAAATACTGGACCTGAGGAACAGGGGGCGGGTTCTGACCTACACAAGGAATAATTGTGGGGCCAGCCACAAAGTGGTATGCCTATGGAGGGTTTTCTCAGCTGCCCTGAAACCGGAACAGG
Source organism: Cryptoblepharus egeriae (assembly GCA_030015325.1). NCBI lineage: Eukaryota > Metazoa > Chordata > Lepidosauria > Squamata > Scincidae > Cryptoblepharus > Cryptoblepharus egeriae. Next base: position 78,190,817 of record JAREYC010000003.1, on the reverse strand, counting down.
GGGGGAGATCGGGGTCATGGAGAAGAGATTTAAAAAGGGAAAAAGGCAGGAGTCAGCAGTCAGGCGGGAGGCAGCGGCTGTGGAGATTACAGGGATACCTCGACTCCTGTGGGACACTGTAAAAGGTTACCTGAAAGGAAAGGGACCTGGTTAAGATGCATTAAGTCTGTATTTGAGGAAGTCTATGATATTTAACTGCTGATTGTGACAGAGAATCTGGTGAAGTAACCTAGACCTGTATAAAGAAAAGAAGAGACTTGTTAAAGAAACCATTAAGCTGTGTGACATGAAGTAAACTTGACTTGTTCTTACTTACCTGGTCTGAGTGGTCTAATTAACCAAGGGTTTCCTAGGTTTTCTCCCCATACAACTTGTACCCCCAGTGCCACTCTTTCAAAGTTGAGATAGTTTGATAGATAGGAGATAGTTTGGTCTTCACAGGTCTCAGCAAATGACTGCAGTAATTGGAAGTCTGATTTTCTGAATGTACATTTTTTATACAAGATCTTCATCTTGAGGGAAGATCTTAGTACCTCTTGGAGCGTTCCCACTGAAAAGGGCATAAACTGCAGCACAGCTAGTCTAAAAGCTCTTGGTATCTGTGGCCGGCATGCCAGATGCTGCACCCCTTACCTGGTAAAATGCCACTTATATTATTCTGACGCACTAGCCCACTATGTGCCTCTCCTCTACACTTCTCATCTGTCTCTTATTTTTCCAATGCTAGAAGTAGGACTCAAAGGATCGATGGAAGCAAGCAGGTTGACAAAAATTGCTACCCTCCGCAAACCTGCTTGCTAATTGCTTCATTTGGCCCAATGAGCCATTCCTGAACCCCAAATACCTGACCAAAGTGCTTACCGGAAATCACTGACCTCGCCAGAAGAAAGTTGCTTGATCCCAATGGCAGAAAATAGGTACATCACCTCTTTCACTTTTATTGCTGCAATATAATGCAAAGAAAATATGCAGATTGCCCTGTAAGGTATTTAAGGACATTGGCTGATACTGTTTTTTCAATTAAATTATAGAACTATGGAAGCTCCTTTTATATTGGTAAATATGGTTTTGACAGTAAAATATGAATGAATGAATGCTCTGTAGACAGCTAATGTGAATAGTGTATTCAAGGGGAAAGTGAAAAAATTAAAAAAGGAGCCAGACTCGTTCAGTCTGAGGTCTGTAGTTAACTTACCCAGTCAACAGCATTGGAATCATGAATCCCAGTCACGTGTAGATCTGGCAAATCATCACTCCTAGGCAAATTGGTCTTCATTAAACTATTATTTATCTATCCCCTCCACATTCTAAAAGAGCTTGTACACATACCAGCTTGCTTGTCCTTGGCTTGATTTTATTTTTGAATAAATTGCATCTTTGTCTTCATTTTGCTGCATATAAGTGTTCATTGTACTACCATCTTTACTTCCTCACAAAATACTCTTTCAAGTTACCTTCTTGTCTCATGTCTGTTTTCAGGAACATCAATAACTATGAGTTCTGAAAGAGTTTTGGAATATTTCCTTCCAAGTTAATGTTGTTTTCTAGAGCTTTTGAACAGTTGTTTTTTTAATTTCTGTTTGGTGGTAATACTCTTTATTCTGTTTTTTCTCTGGCTGTATTCTCTGCTTCCTGGATCTAAGTACTGAATACAAAAATACCAGACCTTTATGTTGAATTGGGTTTGCATATAGTTTGTTACTTGGGCTTGTTACTAAGAAAATTTGTGAAATATTCTAAGGCAAATAGGTAACACTAGCAGAATATTGTAAATTAGAAATATTGTGTTAAAAAATGCTTGCTATTTACAGTTTTTAAGGCACGATCTTGTACATGCAGTAAATTTGTATGCCATTTTCTCAGGTTAAAATACATTTTGCTCTTTAACAGTGGTTCCCAAACTGTAGGTCCAAGAACCAAAAGTGGGTTCTGACCCAGTTTTTGGTAGTTTGCAATACTGACAGAGCAGATCAGGGGCTCAACATACTGCTGCTTGGGGGAAACACTGCTGCCCACTGACTGTTATAGCTACAACCCTTGGGATTTCTAAATCCTTAGGACAGGGGTCAGGGAACTTTATTACCTTTTACCCAAAAATATATTTAGATACACCGACGTTACCCCCTTGAATAGAAAGGAAGGAAATCATATATTATTAATTATTTGAATTCAAAATTTTATTGAATCAATTCAAAATTTCTTTGAAAGTTTCAACTTCAGAACTTCAGGTTTTGGAGAAATGGTGTGTGTGGTACAAAATTTTTTTTAATGTAGGATGTCCTACATTTTGAAAAAACCAGGTGTCAGCTCCATTGAATTAATGGCTTATTCTTGAGTAGACATCTGGAAATGGGTGCGTACCTTGGCTGGGGAGGCTCTGGCTCCAGTTGGGGCAGCTGATACTGAGTTCAGCCATCTGGGTAGGGTCTGCAGGCATCCATCTTGAAAATAATGACTGTGCATGTGCATGCAGTCTTTCCCTGCCTAAAGGTTCCCATGGAGAGGCTTCTCCGTGGGAAGAGTGTCCTCTCCTGACCTTGGTGGCACACACCTCCAATTAGGAAAGGGAAAGTGCCAGTGAGGTCAGGAGAAAGACACTCAGCCCACTGAGAAGCCTCTCCATGGGAAACTTTAGGCAGGGAGGCAGGGAAAGTCTGTGCACGAAATGAAATTCCTGGGGGTAATGGACCGTCACACTGCTGAGACACAGCCTGGCATACATATAGATTCATATTCATGCCCAGCTGTGTCTCGGCAGTTCAACCGTTCATTACCCCCAGGAATTTCACTTTTATCCCATTTGGGGTAATTTACCCCTGTTCCCTGACCACTGCCATAGGTCCTTGAAACTGTTTGGGGACCACTGCCCTAGCAAGTTGTTATGCTCCAGTAAGAAGAAACTCCTAGCACAGTAACTATTAAACTGTGTTTAGGGTCTGCCATTAGCCCCAAGTGTACTTTTAGGTGAACCTTAAGACTATGGAGGAAATAACTTAGAAAAGTGCTGAAAAATTATAGTTGCTACTATATTTAAATAGTCAAATCATAAATTGTGGTTTTCTTCGCAACATGGTACAGCAATACCTTACACTTTCATGTACTGGCAGTTTGGAATCAAACCATGTATGAAAGTCAAAAATGGATGAATGTCAAAGCATAGCCTTATTTTATCTGCATAGCCTAGCAAATTTATTTTGGCTAGTGAAAAATATATGAGATAAAAAATAAACAAAAAAATTGTGGCAGGTTAGAGCAAATGGTATGAAAGAGGAAAGCATGTGGACAAATTTGAAATGTAATAATTTAAAGACCAAAGTGAAAAAGTCTAGTAGTGGACGAAAGTCAAGGTATGCCTGTAGTTAGTTAAAATGGAAACACCAAATGAATGGCTAGCAGGTGGAACTATGTAGCCAGAATCAGCTCTTAGCAACCTTTCAAATAACCTGCTATGGGACGGCTGTAAGGTAAGTAAATATGATAGTCTGAAAATGGGAAGCAAGTTAGGATTGTGATAAAGATTAAGAAGTGTTGCTCCAGGAGTCTGTCTTCCATAACTGAATTGCATCTATCCTACTTTAAGCTACCTAGAGATTGGCTTACCTGTGCCCTTTTAGGAACTACCGAAGGGCAAAGCTTCATGTGTTCACAAGTCTTTGGTAAGCATTAAAGCTGTGGGTGTTCTTGGGTATCTTAAAAAAAGGATATAAATGGTTAAATGGCATATGTTGACTCAAGTGGTGCAAGTATTATTTCTTAACAATTCTGCCAGAGGAAACAGCTCCAAAGGCCAATAGCCAGATTTCTTTCCATTACTTCCAAATCCTTCTCTCTGAACAAAGGGATTGGCACTGTGCACACGAACAATGCCAAACACAATTAAGCACTTTGAGATACCATGTATCGCTTGCAAAAGGTTTGCAACCTACAACTCAATTTAGACTATTGGACCTAGAGAGTATCCAGCTGCTAGCAATATAGACACAATCTAAATGGAATTTTAACCTGCAACCCAGAGATTTCAAGTTCCATAACATTATGAAAAGGCAGAAGTTTAATTAAAAATCATGAAATTTGAACTGAAACATAGCTTCAGATAACCCCTTGACTTTTAAACATTTCAAAATGTTTTTTGAATTTTGATATTTTAAAAAATCATACATACCTGCAAAGTCCTCCAACACGCATTGCCTATTAAATAAGAAAACCTGGTAACTCATAAACAGTACTAAAAACAAATCATAGTAGGAAATAATGTTTAAAACTGTTTTAAGAACCATTGCCTTTAAAATGTGAAAGTGGTAACTGACTTTCTGGTAACAACTTTACTCCAGCATGCTGTATTCAAAATTAAGAATAATTGTTCTTTCTCCGTGGAAATATAATTATGTATTAATGTACTATACAAATCTGCTAAGCTCCTGTGGTTTTTTATTCTTGTGGTCATCAGAGCACCTATGGTTGAAGCTATAAGTTTCAGAAGTAAACATGGTCCTCAGATGTTTGATATCTCAGAGGTTCAGAAATGTGATATTAAAGAATGCCCCATTAACTGTTCCATGTTACATGCAACTTCTTAGCAAGGCAGGTGACTGTTGGTTTAATCTCTGTTTAATGAAAAGTGCCCTATGAATAAGAAACTTTTTTTCTGTTGATTAACAAGGGAATCAGGGGCACTGCTTATTCTACAGAGATGCAAGTTTATATGACAGATTCATGAAAGCAATAGAAAACTAAAGCAAAACTTTCCATCTTCTGTTTATTTTCGTTCATTGCTTTCCCCAGCTCTCTCACTGTTTCCCTCAGCAAATTAGCTTTATCAGCTCTGATAACTTTTCAGTTAAGAAATGCAACACAAATACAAAATTTTAGAAAAACTGATGAAGTTGTTGGTTTTTTCCAAACCGTAATAGTCATGTATTGTTGGAGAAGACTAGTTTCTCAATGTTTGTTCCCTTCTACACCACTTCACATGTGAATTCTACCTACTGGAGAATACCCATTCTACCTATTGAAGATTGGAGACTTTTGCTGCTGCTGGGTAAGTGGTGTTAGGCAGATGATGGAGACTGCCAGTCCACCACTGGTGCCCCAGCTCTTACATGCAAGGGGATCTTCAGCCAGGGTGACCATCTTACAATGGAGAACTGAGTGCCTCTACCTTGAATCATTGTATAGAAGAGGGAATTGTGGCAGGTGCTGCTTTTTAAACCCCTCCATGTTGAGCTGAACCTTTAAACTTTTCTATTCAGTGTTTAAAGGTATAGGCATCTGTCCTCCGTTGTATGTGGTCATTCTGTCTCCAGCACAGATGGCCAAATTCACTGGACTATGTGTACAGTAATCTCTTCTACTCCCAAATCCCAGTGTTTCTCTTTTCCTTGTTAATTTGTTTTGGTATTTTGGGCAGTTGTAACTCACCAGCAGCATTCAGCTTCTGCTATTAGTATTCAAACAACCTGTGGACATTTGTTGCAGACACCATTAGCCATGACGTTCAGGTTCTCTTCTGTCTGAGTAGCAAGTTACCTCCAAAAGTTGGAAAGTGCTTGGCAGTTGTTTCACATCCCTATCTGTTCTATTCCATTCTTCCAACCGGGGAGTGCTACATCTGTCCAAATGCAAAATTTCAGTGTGCAGGAAAACGTTTTAGCTCCTTTTTAGCAGCCCAAGAACCAACTCTATGGAGCTCCAAAAGGAGCATCCACTTGCTGAACAGAAAGCTAGCAATTCATTCATGCAAGGCAGTGTAGTGAGGGAACATGTCCCTCTAGAACAGTGGTTCTCAATCTTCCTAGCACAGTGACCCCTTTATAAGTTCCTCATGTTGTAGGGACCCGCAACCATAAAATTATTTTCGTTGCTACTTTATAACTAATTTTGCTACTGTTATGAATCGTAATGTAAATATCTGATATGCAGGATGTATTTTCATTGTTATAAATGAAATGTGTGTTCTGTGCACATATTGAACACAATAGGATTTATTTTAGAGTAGGCATGCATAGGATTGGGCACTGAGGCTGTCAGTCAGCCCCAGTGCGCACGCAGCTACAGCTGGAAGTCTGGCAAGCCTGACCTGGCCCCCTGCAGCAGGGGTCTTTAGGCGACCCCAGGAAGTGCTAGGTGACCCCCAAAGGGGTCCCAACCCCCACTTTGAGAAACGCTGCTCTAGAACGTGTCAGGTTCTTTGTTTCATTTCTGTCTACTTTCCAAATTACCCCCAGCTATCACTTCTGACCAAACTTTCTTCTCCTGTTTTAACTTTTAATAAAAACTAGTTCTATTTTAACTCCTTTTCCCTGATTACAAGGAGATTCCATGGTTTTTTTGGACCTCTTGTTCTTCAGATGCTACTAAGAAGGATACTATAATATAATATCCTACTATCTAAAATACATGTTTCTTTGTCATTTTCATATTTGAAGAGTTGATTGATGTCTGTTTTATACTTGTACTTTCTGTAGATTATGTTGATGCTGCAGTCCTTGTTATGACAGCCTACTAAAGAGGACAAATGAAGCATGTTGTTCATGCTGGATATTTTGGCACAGGCCCTGGTGATTTGAAATGCCTCAGTGTGCAATGACAGATAGTGTAAATGCTAAAGGTCACCCACTCTGAGTGAAAAACATTAGCATATTTCTTTAGACTGGTCTATTGCATGTGATGACTGAAATTAATAGTTTTCTCTTGACCGCGTAAGAATGTAGTCAGCAGTATATCTTGGGCGGGCATTTAATTAAAAAATTATCTTGGTACTAAGAAATACATTATGTTTGCTCTAATCCTTTCAAGCTCCAGGAGATGAGTGTTTTTAATTAAAAATGTAAAGGCTGTCAATAATCTGACAATGTTTGCTGTGGGAGATTGACCTGCTATGAAAACCCCAAAACTGCAGGGCTTCTGAAATGAGTCTGTGCAACATCTCCTCTTTTAAACTGACTCTTATGAAATCTTTGGGACTTACAAGATATGTCTATATTTAACAGACACATATTTAACTGGCCCTTATTTGTATGTATTTAACTGACTTTTATTTGTATGTATTAAATTCTCATACTAGTCCCCTTAAATGTATTCCTTATTTGCATTAACATGCTGATGTAGTCTTGTTTTCCACTTTTCAAAGGTGTGAAGGAGATCAGTTTCTGTCAACTACTTTTACACATCTTCCTTTTTCTTCTTTACTGCATCAACTGACTCAAGACATTTTGCTTTTTGCACAGATTTTAGAAAAAAATTGCATGATGTCAAATCTGGCAAATATGGAGTATCCCTACAATCCAGAGTAACTACAGGAGCACGTAAGAGAGATTTACATTGACGTAATTACGGCACCACCTAGTGAAAACCTATGGAAAATTGCAATCCAGAATAAATTGTTCTTATGTCGGAGCAAGGACTCCCCATAGTTACTGTGGATTGCACCCTATATCTGACAAATATTCCAATTTAGTAATGTATTTATCAGCCAAAAACCGCTTCACAGAAGTGCTGCATGAGCAGGCACAATGTCCTGATGAAGAATGAAATCACTTTTCCAAAATTCTGGTCAGTTTTTTCTGACACTCTCAGCTTTGTCAAAACACTGTAATAATAAACATTTCCTAATAATTACTACACTGGAGCGTCCTCCATTTTTGCCAGATTTGCCCACTTCCTTTCTGCACAAATCCACTCAGCTCTCATTATTAACATATGCATGTTATGGTTTGCATGGCTTATTTATTTTATTATAAAATATTTCTGTCCCACTTCCCAGGACTGCTTAAGAATAATTAAAAGCATAAAATGCAATTAAAAAAAAACCTAATCTACTGTATATACAGTGGCGCCTCACGTAACAAATTTAATTCGTTCCGGAGGCATGTTCTTTACTTAAAACATTCTTTACATGAAGCAGATTTTCCCATAGGAAATAATGGAAACTCAGTTAATTGGTTCCACAACCCAATAATATTCATATAAAAATATTAACTGTATATAAAAATGATGGCAAAACACTGGAATTGAATTCAAAACATGCATTCAGTGGTGCATGATCCTATGAAGTCTACTTAGGCTGCAGTCCTAAAGACAAGCAGGGGATGGAATCCTAAAGACAAGCAGGAGGGTGGAAAGTAGGGGGTGGAATCCTAAAGCACTTTCCTGGGAGTAAGTCCCATTGAACACTATAGGGCTTACTTCTGAGTAGGCTTCATCTGGGGGTTTTCCCATGGCCACAGGCTTTCTCTGCTTCTGGAGGGTTTCCCCCGTCTCTCCAGAAGCCACAGCAGGGACCCTCGGCTCATCTTCTTTCCCCTGCCTCCAGGCTGCATCTGGGGGTTCCCCATGGCCACAGGGGGCCTCCTCTGGAGGGTTTCCCCCGCTCTCCAGCTGCAGGGTGAGGGATATAGACTCTATGTGCTCTATAGTCAATGTGTGCCAACAGGAAGTGCTGGGGATCAGAGGGGCGTGCGCACAGGGAATCCCCTCTGTGGCAAACACTGAGGAATACAGAACCCAGGCTCAAGCTCACTTTAGTATTTTTAAGTTACAAGCGGTATGTTTTGTTACGCTAGGATGAACTGACTCCAGGTTAATGAAGTCACAATCTAATATTACTGATTTTGGAGACAGCCTCCCAAAAACACTGAAAGGCACAGAAATTTTCGGGTTTCCTGCCATTGATAGATTAAGGTTGCAATCTTAACCCCTGTTAGGCCAGCAGAAATCCTGTGCTGGCCTAAAGTGTTGCAAAAATGCTGTATGGTGCTTCTGCACCACTCCTGGGGGTGTTTGACCAATGTGCAGACGTGTGCCATCCTCCCTACACAGGTAGGGGAGTAGGTGAGTTATGCCAGCCTAAATTGATTTAGGATTGTGCCCGAAGGGCCTGATCGTATCCAGTTTTTCCAGCATTGATCCTGGGAATGAGGAGGGAATCATGAATTCCTCCTTAACAGAAGAGAACGTTTGTTGCCTTGCCTTGGAGCTGCATTAGCACTGGAAAGTTGGATAGGATTGGGTCCTAATTATAAGGAAGTGAAAGTAGGAACATGCCTTCTGAGCTTGTCTTGGAGAACATCCTGCCTCATTGCTAACTTCAGCCAGTTAGCCAAGTGTACAGAAAAGGGGAGTCTATGTGTGAAGTGTTCGTAAGTTAATTATTTCTTTAATACAATTCATGATTTTATTTTCATTATTTTTTAAAAAAACCCTCATCTGGGTCCACAAATAATATTGGGACCATAATGGTTGTGCCCCTCAAGTTGTCCTGCTTGTTGTGACCAACTGTAGTATTCATAACAAAATTTGTGTTGGAAAGACCCTAAACATCATCCACTCTAATCCATAGTCATCAGTCAGAACTGTCTTTACTTATCAGCTCTTTTCTCCACCAAAGAGCTCAACAATCTCCATTATTAGTGAGCTCAAGCTTTGTGGTAGGGGCTTTTGCAGAACGTATCTAGCTCACAGTGATGCTCACAAGTAACCAAGGCAGGAGTCAGAGAAATGATCAGTGACTTTCTTAATTTGTTTCCATAAAAGCTACAAATGCTAAAGTTGCTTTTGAAGCACCGATCTTCTTACTTGAGGTTTGGAAAACTTTGAAACATTGAGATGAGCACGTACATTTCTGGCTCAATTGTTGCAACAAAATACCAATATCTAGCACTGATACCATGCAACCACTTTTGGAATTATAATTCTAAATTCCAACAGTGTCAGCTTCATAACATTTCAGATCTTGACATTTCAGAATACCTGACAAATGTACTTTCTGCATATGTAAAGGATAATTTCAAATGACATTTCACTTGTGTTTATTTATAGAAAATGTTTATACTGCTATGTGCTGTTGAAATTTGCCATCAACTTATGATCCTGCTCTAAAGAATTATGACTGACAACTTAATGACACTATCTAGAAACCAGAATGTGAGCGAGTTATCTTTTATCCAAGTGGAAATCGGGCACAGTTGAGAAAGGAAATAGAACAGCATGTAGTGGCATATGTAACTAGTGCACAAAGCTTTCCCATTTACCATTTACAAGTACCTAGTCTCTCCAAGAAGGAGGAAAGAAACTAGCAGGCCCATCAAAGCTGCCATCATGGTGTTCTTATGGTAACTGTTGCGCCTGCAGTTTCCTACGCACTATTAATTAGCTCTCTAGTTTTAGCTGAGGCATATCAGGCTTGTATTTCATGAGCTCTTTATTAGAAACTGCAGGTGAATATTTTATTTTATTTTAACATACATTTTAAATGTGAATGCTCTTTGATGGCAGGTGACTTTCACTTGCTGAAGTTGACATAGATGGAGATTTGAGGGGGAGTCTACAACAAGTGGAGGGGTCATCAATATCAGTTGATGACATTGGAGAGGGACTTGGCTGCAATGTCAGGATGTGTGAGACATTTGACCACATTGTTCCAAAAATTTGGGAGACCACACTGGGTTTTGGTTTTAATTAAACAAGAGCGTTTCCCCCCCCAAAAGCCTACGGGCCCATTCCTATTTAATTTTGCCATGCTAATTCATCCACAAAGTAAGAGAACAAGCATTCCCATACCTTGAAGAGATCTCTGTAACTGCCCCACCATCTCAGGATGCAGCATTTCAAATCAGGATGTTGACACCTCATCTTCATCACTGGAACATTGGTTAGATTGGGCCCTAAATAAAACAAAAATAAATCTAAAGATACTTGTATGTCTTTTAGGTATTAGCTGGCACAAATCAGAGCAACCCATGCAAGGCTGCTGAGATCAGGAATGGGAGTTAGGATTCAGTCTCCACACTGTAGGCAGTCCTGCCCTCTCCTAGGCTTGATGCATCTCCTGTTCTCCCCTCTCTGCCAAAAAACCCATCTCTCTCCATGCCTTCCCATTACTCTCTCCCAGTCCCTGTGCTGGCCTTGGACTGGTGTACAGATCAGGCCATCCCAGGCCACTGTGGGCCTCTGGGCCAGCCCAGCTGACTGGGCAGTCAGTGCAAACATAACTTGCGGCACATTTGTGACATTCAGGACTTGGCACAGGGGGCCTGCTCTCGCTGAGAGCAGTTTGGATTGTAGTCTTAAAAGTCTACAGCACTGTGTCTTGACCTGGCTAGTTGCTCTCTCTTTTGATCCCATGCTGCTTTCTAAGGATTTATGGCAGTAAAATGAAATAAAGCATACAGTTCAGCAAACTTTCAGAAAAGTATTTCAGAGTGCAAAAAGCACTTTTTTTAAACTCAAAGCCTAAGAATTAGACACTGCTTTTTCCCTTCTGGGCAAGCTATGTGGAAAAACATGAGCAAAGTTTAAAGGCTTTGTTCTTTTTTTCTCAGTGAGACTGTTAAATCTTGTTAGGAACACATGAGACCTTTCTACTCTGATAAAATAAAGGTCAGCCTTTAAGGTCAAGATGAACAATTTGCTACATTGCTTGCTGCAATATCAGCCACACATAAATTGACTACCCAATCCTGTGATTAAATAGTGCAGGTAGTGCCACTTTCCCTCAAATGTAAACTTAAAGTCTCACCCTTGACTTTGACACAATGATAAAGCTGTGTTCTGGATCAGGGGCTACATAACTCTCTTCAAACCTATTATCCCTTTGAGACTTTTCCACATTCTGCTTCTTGCAGAATGTTCAGACCAAAACCCAATTAAACGCTTTGGGATCATGAAATTTCTGTAGATATTTGACTGAAGATCAAACGTGTACGTTATTCTGACACAAACATGCAGGACTTTAATTTGTGCATCAGAGCTCCCTTGAGAGTCTGGGTCAAGGCACTTTATCTCTCAGTTCCTAAGTTCAACATTTTCTTTCTATCTTTCTGTGAAACTGAAAACAAAATTGTTATCTTATTCATGGACAAATTAATAATCTAATTTAATAATTGATATGCAAACTTTTAAAGGTGCAGTGTCTGTCAATTTGAAGATCGGCAGGTCAACAGTTCAAGACCTGAGTACTGCAAGACACAGTGAGCTCCTGTCCCTTGCTCAGCTTCTGCCAGCCTAGTAGTTCAAAAGCATGCAGATGCAAGTAGATAAATAGGTACTAATTCAGTGGGAAGGTAACAGCATTCCGTGCACATGTGGGCCACATCTCCACAGAGGCGTCTTTGGACAATGCTGGCTTTATGGCTCTAGAAACAGAGAAGAAAACACCGCTTCCTAAAGTTGGTCATGAGTAGCAGGACAACCTGCCAGTGACACCTTTACCTTTATTCAGTTCCCTAACGGAAATCTCAACCAGTTGGTGACCAGTCCTAAAAGATAGTTATGTAGTCTCTTTTTCAAAATGCAGCCAGAGGAGGTTCAGGTTGGATCAGTTTTGCAGTACAGGGGGAAGAGTACCAGAGTGTTAAATTTAAGGTTGGATTGAACCTACAAAAGCTCTTTATATGATCCACATGATAACCAAGCTCTCCACCACTGCCCTTTCAGTAGCATTACCACTGCTAAGAGTTGAGGTTCTTGGGAGAAGAGATGGAAGGAGGCTTCAGAAAGCAATCAACACTATAGGGGCAGGGGCAAAACAAGAGTGGTGAGAAAGATGCTGGGAGAACCCAACTATCATATGAGCAGCCCTTCAGCAGTGCCCCTTCTACTAAGCTGCTGAGCTGTGAGGTGACACATCAGCAGAAACAGTGCTGCAGAAAAGGTGCCCTGAGTAATAAGTGGGCTTTCCCAGATCTTGAAAATATTGTCAAGATTTGCATTACTTCAGTCATTTGCAGCTAATGAGTTTCCACATGAGAAGTCCTTATTTCTGGCCATCATTTGCTTAAGGACATTGTGTCCAGGGTGACCAGACGTCCAAACGTGAAAAGAAGGCCAAGGTCTTGGATTCAGGCTTGGATTCAGGCTTGGATCAGCCTGGCCTTTCTGACAGACAATGGCACATTTGCCTACTCACAAGTAAAGCCACGATATTGGGCACTTTCACTTTTCCATAGAGCTCAATGCATATTTTTTTAGTTTTTGGCCATAACCTTTGATAGGAAGGAGATATTTCAAAACCGATTTTAGCTTTGGCTTCTGCTCTTCAATACGAATCCAACAACATATGACATGATGGGGTACTGCACCCTATTGCAAAGTTACAAAATGAAGCCAAAATAGAGTACAATGAAGCCCTTTTGGAGGACAACTTGACAGGAGCCTAAAAAAGAGGAAAAATCCAGTTGTATGGTCACCCAGATTGTGTTCTATATAATGATGTTATTTCTGGCTCTCAGCAGACACCATCAGTACTTGTGGCCCTGCTATATGAAATGAGTTTGACACTTCTGGCTAGTTCTCGACCTTTCCGTGCTGAAATCCTGATTTATATCCTTTCTCTGAAGCTGCTTTTAGATATTTGAAATATTTTGCTCTTGTGTTCTCCCCTCTGCAGCTGATAGCATATAGTAAAAGATATATTCTGGATCCTGTCTCAGAGGTTAGATGTCCTACAGAGCAGATCCAAGTCCTTAGTTGCTTTTTGCAAAAGCAAAGAACGTAATATAATTTCTAAACACTAAGTTCCTCCATCATAAGTTTGACCCCCAGAAACATATGTTCGCTGATATTTTGTCCTTGAAAAGTTGGGATTCTAGGTCTCATGAAAGTTCAATATCTCCAGATCACATTAGATGTAAAAGAGATTTCCTTACATGAAGCAAACATTGACTGTGGCCAACTCTCAATTAAAAACCCAAACAGTGAATTGTTTGCTTTAGGCAAAGGAAAGGGGGTGGGAAACACTAAAGATAGAGGAGACAGGCCTTTCTAAACAAAGACTAATTGCTCTCATAAATGTAGGTTTCTTGTTATTTAAGACCGAGAGTTTACATACACTTATGAGAAAAGGGTGGGCTTGAGGAGGATGGAGTTGCATCGAGCAAAACAGCCTGACTGCAGAAGTGACTTGCTTGTTTTGTTGTATGATTTGGACACTCTGCCAAGTTTACATTCTCTGTGATTTCACTCTGTGTATTTATAATAGCACGAGAGAAACGGCTCCAAAAATGTCTAGCTGTCATGGTTGGGGGAGTCATCATGGCTATTAGTGTAACAGAGTGCAAAACAAAAGAAACCAGCAAATAGCCGCATAAATGCATAAACTCGATCCTTTGCCAGGAACTGATTACATAAATCAGGTTTTAGTTCTTTATGACTCTCTGTGTTTATACATGGTGTTAAAAAAAATTGCTAGTGGCATGGGGTGTGATATGCCAAAGATAGAAGATTGACACCCTCAAAAGCTTATCTTCAGTGTGGGTATTTCCAAGGGTTGCCATCATATTCCTCCTTCCTCATTTTATTTACTTGTCAGTTGATTAACTACTGCATTTTATTAACTATTCAGAATCCCCAGAGTCACCGCTTTCATTGTTTTTCCTGAAGAAGCAGTAGATTCACCTTGATGAATGAACTAAAAAGTTAACAAAGAAGTTCTAGGGAAGGTTAAAGGTGCCACCTTTGGGTCAGATACTTCTGGAAAAGCTCACTTAACTCAGTGGGCCCTCCTTCCATCAAGCAAACTGATTTAGGAACACCAAGACATACAACCTGAAAGGAAGGGCAGAGGTGACTGACCTTGACCAGTCAAAGGTGATAGATCTTGGTGGATCTGGGGTCTCTGTTGCCCCACTTAGAGTAAAAACTGGCTGCACCCTAGATTTCGGTATTTTTTGGAAAAGGTGGCCTTATGAACAATGTGTAAATAAATTAAAAAAAAGTACATGATGAAGACTGCTTGTGAAAAATAATAAAATCAACATCAACATGGACCTTTATAATTTTGAAATCCGCCTTTACATTTCTGTATGCTTGCCAGATGTGGCTAGATAGCAACTAAAATTAATGGAAGCCAGGATGTGGGCACATGGTAGGCACTAGTTCAAGTCCAGATTATTGCCCTTTTTCCTGTGGTACATAAAGTATGCCATATTCACGACACCCATCCCACCTCCATTCCGTGCCATCTGTACTGATTCAAATGGTGGCAGATGCCACTGCTGTCCTGGCTGTCAGGAATCCCTCAAATGTTACCTCCTTCTAGTTGTTTTAACTCCTGTCATTTGAAAATAGTTGTGGGAAGAACAGAAGAAAACGAGGCAGGGACAGGATTGGTGGTGGTCACCAGCCAGAGCTGGCACTACTCCATTCCCTCTATTACTGCCTTTTGATGGTCTTTGCCCAGCTATTATAAAATGACCAGAGCAGGATGACCAGCTGGACTAGGCAAAGGAAAGGAGTGAGCAAGGGAGAAAGTCAGGATTGGGACTGGCCTGGCTCAACAACCGGTTCCCTGGAAGTGGGCGGGGCCAGGCTGGGTCAGGGGGCGGGGGCCAGGGCCAGCACACCACCCACCCCCGTGCGCTCTGGGTGTGGGTGGGTGGGGGAAGTGGCGGGCCCCAACCAGGGCGCACTGTGCGTGCGCCAGTGTTGGCGCAGGCACGTCCTAAAGCTGGTTGAAGGACAGCTTCAGGACGCGACTGCACCTGCGTCAATCTTATAGTTGACGCAGCCACAGCGATGGACTCCCCCGGGCTGCGAATTGGTCCACCCGGGTTTTTGACCCCCCGCTAGCTAGCGGATCGCTAGCGGTGGGCCAAAAGTAAGAAGAGGTTTGGGCGATCCAGCCCAAACCGGCCTGGGCCCATCACCGGAGAAAGTCCCAGCATGAGCAGGAGCAGAATGTATTATTTGTTACCTATTTTCAAATTTAGTTTAAAATAACGAGTGACAAATTCTAACAGAGTGTTAGAAGAGCATAATCTCAGCAATGGAAAGTTCAGCAGTGATTGGCTGGTATCAAGTTCTACCCCATCTAGCCACCCCTGATGTGGGATGATATACATGAAAGTTTTCCATGTGTAAAGAAATATAAAGACAAGCCTGAGGACAACATGAAAGACACTTGGAAAGAAGCAGGTCTAATCAGCCTGCCTGAAGCAGGTATGGGGTTGAAGGAGGAATAGAAGGAAAAGTGTCCATTAAATTCAGAGATTTTATCTGAACTCTTAGAAGCGCAACACCAAGGTGTGGGTAAGCTGAGCTTATTACTCTGCAGAGATACCCAGTCCTGTCCTGTTTACAACAATCAGAAAATCTGTTTACCCTCAGAGCAGTTGTTTATGCCCAGGTCTCCAGAGAAAGGGCTAAAGTCCGCAGGGGCATGGGGTAGGTTAAGATCAGAGCCAAATTTGGGAGCCATCCGTTGCCTCTACTGCCCTGGATACACAACGTAAATTCTGCTTGTCAGGAACCTTTATTTTCACTTATGAGTCCATTAACTGGACTTGTGAGTCCATTAACTTCACTGTTCTTTAAAGATAAACTATTCCTTTAAGTAATTAGATTTATTCTCTTCATTATGGAATTTGTGCGAAATTACACTTATTTAAAAGAAAAACCAGTCATTTTTGCAGACTGCAGGATTTCTCCTCCACCCCTATTATGTACTTTTTAGCTCAAACACAATGAATGTATAAAATGCATTGTTGTGCCTGCTAGTTGTATTCCATAGGAATGTCTGTCTTCCCTCTTCCAAGTAACTTTGTAGAGTTGCTGTGCTGGCACCACTGAAGATGCTGATGCAAAACCAAAAAATGTCTTGGCAGACTCAATATATGCAGATTGCTGCTTTTTGTTTGCTAAACAAAGGCAACCATGGTATTTTTAGTTCTATTCAAAATACGGGAAGCAAAAATTGTTCTTGCCAAGTGGCAAGGGACAAAACTGGCAAAGGGAGAAATTATTTCCAGATCTCTACGAAAGAATTTGAAGTTTACATTCAAATGTTCTTCTCCACTCAGGTCTGTCTTTCTATCCCAAATGGAAGGCAGCTTGTTCTTCTGTCTCATGGTCGTGTGGTTGAGTTCGTGCCCCGGGCGCACACAGTGTGGAGCATTCAACATAGCTAGGTGTGTAAAAATATCAGCTTTTACTGATGGCTCCTTGAAGTGGCCATTACCTGAAGGAAGAGGTGATCCCAACATATCTGCTGGACTGTGATTTAGGAGACGGTTGGGCGGTTTTAATACACCCATGCAGTACATAATGGCAGAGTGGTTCATGCTGTGTAAGTTAATGGCCAGTCCTTTGTGCTGCAATAACTTCTGTAAGGGCCACATTAACTGCATAGTGAATTCAGTTAGTTTTCTTCAATGAGCTGTAAGTAAAAGAGGTACATGTGGTTTTCAGGAATGGTTTCATTGCTACCAGTTTGAAAATTACAGCATTCAGTCTGGTAGCAGGAGAGGCTATAGTCTATAAGCCATCTTTCCTGTGGTGACCAGTGCCATAAGAAGGTGGGAGTGTTATCTGTATTGTCAAGCCATATCTACCAAATCTCCTTTGCAAAGTTCCTCCATCCACATTTTCCATTGTGCTCCTGTTATCAACTGTGAAAAGTAGATCTGTCATATTTGGGGTCAGTGGACTAGAAGTGAAATTACTTTCACAAAAGCATACAGTTAAGGTGGGCCTGAGCCTTACGTCACCAAATCAATCTCATCCTAAAGAATCATTCTTCGAACACAGAAATACAGTACATTATTGTACTGTACATGTACTTCATGATTCCATGAAGCTCTGGATGAAACTCTCTGTATTAATTGTTCCCAATAAGACAGAATATCCCAACTTTTCTTGCACAGAATTCTTAGCTTACATAAGTGTCTACTTCATATTAAGTCCCTTTATGTTTAGTAGGACTTACATTCAGAAAGAATTGCAGCTTATGTCAAGTCTTATCTAACCCATGCATGCATCCAGCAACACCATTTTCATTCAGCTCAGTGCTAGATAGGTCACAGTGTGTGGTGAGGGCATCTGACCCTGATGACTTTGAAAGGGAATTGGACAGATTTCTAGAAGAAAACTTCATCTCAGATCAAATCACAGTCTGTTCCAAGCACCACATCCTGTTTAAAAGAGGTGGGAGATCAAATTATGAAGGTTTAAATGATCAGCTGTTGGCCAGTTAGCAGCCACATACTATTGCTAAAGTGAGCCTGTCTGTCTGCACTTGAGCTGTACAACAGCAAAAGCACCCATCTCTGTTGCTCAATGGGGCTCTCTGTAAATGCAGTAAGGAATGAACCCTGCAAACCGTGTTGATGCATCTGTGCACCATTTCCACACAGAGCTTTTAAAATGTATATATATTTAAACCTCACACTAGGAAAAGGAAGCTTCCATCTCCTCTTATCAGTGGACACAATGAATGAGAAATATCAGTGCAAAATGTTATCTCACCACCTGAATTGTACATTTATAAAAACCCTTTGTTGAAGTAAATAGTAGTAATAGTTTCATATGTTGAGATACATGTGTCTCGGTTTATATACACTTCTCACCTTCTCTCTCTATGGCACTTGAAAACTTTGTGTCTGGAACCAAGGTTGAGAACTTGTACCAGTACAGAATCACACACCCTCCATCCAGCAGCCACCATTGCTAAATACATGTTCCGTTGACAACAAACAAGCCATAGAGTCAGGAGGAAACTATAATTATAATAATCATGCACAAAAGCGTTGATTATCACGGAGAGACAAGCAATAGTGTACTTTTTCAATTTGGCGTTCTTGAGGTTGACATAATATAAACACACATTCCCAGATTTGAAGCAAGTGTTGCAATTAAGTGCTTATACAAAACAGCCAATTATATAGTATCCTGGGTGGGAGGAGGTTTAAAATTGCCATGTCTACATTAAACTGTCCGCATGCTAAAATTTACTGATAGTGCTCTGCCGTTAAATGCTCTTGATCTTTGTATAATTGTAACTGTACAGTGGCTAGAACTTAGTATACCTAAGAGAGGTGAATGCTGAGACACCTGCAATTTAACAACCATAGCCATCATTCATAAAGTGGATTTGAACACTTTCTATGCTCAGTGTTTGACATAATTATCCCAATAATCCTTACAATAGCCCTGCAAGATAAGTACTGAGAAGGCAGAGGTGGTAGTGAGGGATCATGCATTGTTCCCAACCTTCTTTTGGAATGCTACCCCATTAAGGATGGTAGCAACCCAATTGGGGACCCATAGTGATATTAGAACAGCACTTACTATTTATGTTGCTGCTGGGTCTTACTATTTATGGTGCCACTAAAGTGTCTTTAGGATTGCAGCCATTGACTTATTTCAAACTTTCAAATTTTTTTCAAGAAACATGCCTGGCAGCAGCCTTCCTGGACCCCTTTGAACCCCAGGTGCAGTCCTAGGCTGCCATCAGTCTGTTTTAAGAGAACACCTGTCTGGTTAACTTATCCACTATAAAACAATGTGTCTGCTATTAATCATAAATAGCTGTTACCCGTTAATCAATCTTATAGTAGGGAAACCCTCTGTAACCATCAGAAGTCCCTGGATTACTTGAACACAAATCTTTATACTGCCTTGTTTGTAGTCCTAGATAAACGCACATGCGCGCTTGCACACACACAGAACATGGCCATCTCGTTTTGTTATACTCAAGGAAAAGTGGCACATCCTTGCACCAAGTGATAGCAACAGTGTGAAGCCAGAAAGAAAATATGACAGACCCTGAAGTACACAGCCTCAGTCACAAGATTAAAAAGTTCAACACATTGAAGCTGCCACTGTCCAGCACTTGTCAGCCTATATCCTTGCTTCTTTGCCAAGTCCTAATTAAGTGATTTAGAAGGAAGCCTCTCCCAGTGTTTTGCTTTAATTTCTTTGCTTGCTAATGTGACGGCTGATGTACAAATGTCATGGGTGGAAAGAGAACATGGGACTATGTTCCAATCTCATTGTGGCTGTTATATCAGAATAATAAGCAACAGGGAACAGATTTATTCATAACTAGTGAAATTGTACCCATGTTATGGTGTTATGCCATCTCCCCACTGCGCATGAACACCCCATGAGCATCCAGACCCATGGGCAACATCTCCCATGCGCATCAGTCCCCCTGTGCGCAGTGTCCACTCCCCCATGTGCAACACCCCCCATGCACAGCATCCTCCCTTGTGCAACCCCTCTCTCCAAACAACATCTCCCAGCGTACCGGGCACTGAGCACCAAATTGGCTGGATGTTGGTCAGTCTTCCATGTTAAGTATAGGACAAAAACAAGTTGCACCCCTTTTAGCCCCTTAAAGGTTAAATTTCTCAACATCGGTTCTTGGTGGGTGATGATGATCACATAAAGATCACTCTCCCCAAATTTCATGCTTCTAGATCCGTGGGTTGGGGCAGAGCGTCCCTCAGTCAGGGATTTTTCAATGAAAAGGACAGGGAAGAAAATGCGCTGCACCCCTTATCACTCCCTTCCATTTGGAATTTCTGAAAACGGTTCTTAGCGAGTGCCTCCATCACAGAAGGAACACTCCAAATTTCATGCTTCTAGTTCTGGCGGTTTTGCTTGGGCGTTGATCAGTCAGTCAATCAGTGACTTTTCAGTTTTTTATTATATAGATTAAAACTCAACTGCACATTGTTTTTCTTGCTATATTGTCTCATAGCTTCTCCCTGCAGAACTGTTTTAAATTCCTTCAATGAATCTGTTGGTGACTATTATTGGGATCTGATTGATACTGGCTAGACTAATCCTTGCTTTGGTTATGTCTTGGGAGTAGGAGAAAAGCCTTCCCTGGGAACTATGGTCTGCCATTTCAGAAGCCTGGTTGTTGTTTGTTTTGTCAGCTCATCCCATCCTAACTCATCAAATCCTTTACATATTTGAATTGGCCTTCTAAGACATCTATGCACTGCATTCAGAAGTTGCTTGTTCAAGTTGTGATTCCAATAAAGTTCACAATTAGTTTACCAAGTTTGTGGGATTGGCTGAGTTTAGATGACTGGTTGAATATACAGCCTAACGTAGTTTGAAGCCAAAATGCTTTTCTCCACAGTTTTGCTGGTGCTTGTTTTAACGGTGTTAAGATAATAATAATAACTCTGTTCAAGTACAGTATAGACCACTGCACATTGTACCAGTTTTTCTGAGCTTGATTAGAAAGGTGGACTTGAAGATGGTCAACAGGTTTTTTTGTAGCCAGTTTGGATATGCTGCATAAACAACTGAGTGATTTGAGGATGATCTTTCTAAATGAGTACAAGACCTATCTTATATGTATCTAACATAAAGATACAACATTCTTGTGGAAGAAAATAGGAAGCTCTCATTTCTGATAGAATTGGGGTTCCATCAATAATGTTTTTCATCTGTCTGTGCTTTGGTTTTTTTCAGATTCCGACTTGAGCATGCGCACCCTCAGTACGCCCAGCCCCGCATTAATATGTCCACCCAATTTGCACAGCTTCCAGAATGGTAGAGAATCTTCAACATCTTCTTCTTCAGTCACGGGGGAAACCATTGCAATGGTTCACTCGCCTCCTTCAACCCGCCTTACCCACCCACTTATCCGATCAGCCTCCCGCCTTCAGAAGGAGCAAGCGAATATTGATCGGCTCCCAGACCACTCCATGATCCAGATTTTTTCTTATTTGCCCACAAACCAACTGTGCCGCTGTGCCCGCGTGTGTCGCCGCTGGTATAATCTTGCATGGGACCCCCGACTTTGGAGGACTATTCGCCTGACTGGCGAGACAATCAATGTGGATAGAGCTCTAAAGGTGCTGACTCGGAGACTTTGTCAGGACACCCCAAACGTCTGTCTCATGTTGGAGACAGTAATTGTTAGTGGCTGCAGGCGGCTCACAGACAGAGGACTTTATACCATCGCTCAGTGCTGTCCAGAACTGAGGCAGTTAGAGGTGTCGGGTTGCTACAATATTTCCAACGAAGCGGTCTTTGATGTAGTGTCACTGTGTCCAAACTTGGAACACTTGGATGTTTCAGGTAATATAGATTTTTAAGGACCTTTATGATGGCCTGCGTGGAGCTTTGTTAACATTGGTCATGTTGATCTACCCAAATAACCTTGGAGTTGGGCATGTGTGTTTTTCTTTCATGCGTTTTGACAAGCAAAATCATAATCTGCTGAGTTAGAATATATTCAAAAACATTCAAAAACAACAGTGTCAAGTGGCATCTTAAAACACCCAAAACTGTATTGTGGTGTCCTTTTCCTTGAACTGGAGCCTGATGTCAGGTGCATGAAGTTTTCTTCTCACTTATGTGCACATTTGGCCTGTGTTTAGACACCTGTCACTTTTATCACCAGGTGAGCCACCCAGAGATTGCCAGTTGCTTTTAAAGCTTCTTCTGCTTGTTCCCTGCCCAAGCATGGCATCCACACATCACTGATTTGCTGTTAAGTAACCCCTATAATGGCAAACTGGCCACCAGCCACTATAGCAGCATTTCTCAAAGTGGCAAAATTACAGTTATAAAGTAGCAATGAAAATAATTTTATGGTTGGGGGTCCCCACAACATGAGGAACTTATAAAGGGATCACGGTGTTAGGAAGATTGAAAACCACTGCACTATACTATGATCAAGGTGAGTGAGGGATTCCCTATGTTTACATTCAGCAAGTGGAGAGAGCTGCTGATGCACAGGTTATTGAGAGGGAGGGAGATCCATAGTTTGTACTGGCTCTATAGTCAGAAGGAATATTCTCTTAGCCAATATGTACGTTACAGTGGCTCCCCCAGCTGAAAGCAAGGATCAGGTATTCCCCATATTAATCACTCCCTAGCAGCTGAAGACAGGTTTGCCACTGCAACGATTATTTAATAGCAATGAGAGAGTTGATTCTGGATAGCTGGCTTGGCTCACCAGGCAAATTTATCTTTCAGCCTTGGTTGGAGACAGATGCAGCTGGGAGGAAGTTCTTTTCCTCAGCCCAGAAGTAGTAGAAATGGTATTAAGGGCAAACTCCAGAGTAACTGCGGGGAGTCCTTGTTCCGGTGTAAGAACAACTTACTCTGGATTCCAATATGAATTTCCCATAGGTTTTCACTAGGTGGTGCAGTAACTATGGGTGCATGTAAATCTCTTATGTTCTCCTGTGGTTACTCTGGATTTGGGGGTATCTTGGATTTGTCCAAATGCAAACACTTCATGGGACAAGAAGAGCGTAGCTTCTCATTGTTAAAAAGCAGTTGCAAAGTAAGAGCGCCTCCTATCTAATTCCTATGGTCTGCCCAAGCCTGCATCTAGCCGCAATTAAACAGTTAGCCTTTAAGTTTCTGCAGCTTTTGTTTTCCTTCTTATAATAGGCTATCCCTTTGTTGTCAGCTATTCAGAATTATGTGTTAAATGGTGTGTGCCATATTGCCCTCTGCTGGAGAGAATGTCCAAACTGGAGGACTGCTGAGGTTGCAGTTTAATGCAGCTTGGCAGACCAGACTCGGGTACCTGTTTCAGAGTCCTGTGTATTGACATGGGATATACTGTGGCATCCAGCAGCCCCTGTAAGTTTTCAGGCTACAAACCAGCAGTTCCTTGCAAATGTCACCTTGATTCCCCTTCGACAAGAAATACCAGCATGAATTAAAACGGGCTGGCATTGTCACCTTGTGGCTTTGGATATGACTTAGGAGGAGGTAGAAGCTGACTCTAATTATGGCCTTGCTTGTTTGAATTGAATAGCGAGGATGTTGTATTGAGGCATGCGCTATTGCTTTTAGATATATATAAATGTTCTATTATATAGAACATTACATTATTATAATGTTCTATTATATTTTGTTCCTTCTAACAAGGAACATTCAGGTACTGGGACCTTACCACTACACTAACTGGCTTCAGTACATCTCATATATAACGTGGGTGTTCAGATAAAGATGTGATTTTAACAGTATATCCATGATGGTTTGACAGTTACAACGCAGTCGTAGGCATGCACATTTAGAAATAAGTCTCATTAATCAATGAAGCCTTAGGTAAGCCTTACCTTACTCTCAGGTAAGGCAGCACTTCTACCCACACTTAAAAGTGTGTATTTGTCATATCATTTTCCCTGGACAATCAGAGTCATTATTTTGATTTGCAAGCTTATTTCATGTTCTGTTCAATCATGTATGTCAAAATCACACAAAAGTTTAACATTCAGGTTTTTCTGCAATTTTATTTTAAAACAGTCATTCATTCTTGGGCAGGCTTAATATATGTGTCAGCTTGACTGCAAGCCATTATCTTGCGGGCTGGCCAGAGTTCTTTCAGCTTGCTTGAAACTTTCCCTTTCCATTTCAAATCCCTTACGTTTCCTCTGTGGAAAAATACTGCTCTGAAGCTGCATGTTTTTACATCTTTATTATTTGGGACAAGAACTATGGTTGGAGCCATAGGAAAATATCATTATATTTAAACCAGAGAAAGAAAATATTTATATCAGACTTGGAAAGGTGTGTACCTGCAAAGGATGGAGTCTCCCTTAAATGGTGCTGTTTGGTTGAGAATCCCTCCTGGGATTTGTACACAGTGGCCACAGTCATATTGTGTTCATGGAAACTGAAGTTCACATGGCACATGATTACAGTTGCAGAGCATGTGATTCTACCTGCCACTGCTGCTTAATTTCTTTAAAAGACTCAATATGTAGAATGCAGAAGCTTTTAGGTATCAACATGAAAATGAAAACATGAAAACTTAGTCTAAATGGGTATCCAGCCCCTCTAGGATTCTGCATACCTTCATGCCCAAAGGCAGGCCTTGGTGGGATCTTTGATAAAAGGTGCACTTATATTGTGCCATGCAAACAGTTGGATCATTTATCCTAACTTCTTATGGCTCCAGCTTGTGGTTTTTATGTAGGCCTTGCTCTGTACTCACATGTACATGAACCCACATGATTCTCAGAACAGTGGTCCAGGGGGTTGGAAGTATATTTTGCTACCCAAATAGGTTCACAAGTGGTTGCCTTAATAAACTGGCACCGTCTAGAAGTGGGCATTTGACATGTGTGTATCATCTACAGATAAGTTCATTTACATATCATTTGCATGTAACATACAAAACCAAAATGAAAAATGTCACATTAAAATATAGAATATCTCTGATAACTTGGAAACATTGGCTGCAATCCAGAGTTAGGGTAGTGAGAAGTGTCCTAGCTGGGCTGCCCCAACTATTCTAAATCCAGAGGAGGAAGTTATCCTGGATCCAGTGAATCAGCAAGCCTGGGCATGCTCAGTAGGCACCAAGTCAGTGGCACCTGGGGAGGGCTTGCTCACGAGACCTCCCCTCAGATCACACAGAACAAGGAATAGGTGTGGTGCCTGCCTTAGAAGGAGTCCCTGATGAGATGGCCAGGACAGTCTACAGTGAATACAAGGGGCTTGTTGGAGTGGCCTGCTGTATCCCCAGGTTAGTGGGCTGCTGTA
Source organism: Cryptoblepharus egeriae (assembly GCA_030015325.1). NCBI lineage: Eukaryota > Metazoa > Chordata > Lepidosauria > Squamata > Scincidae > Cryptoblepharus > Cryptoblepharus egeriae. The sequence continues at coordinate 78,165,569 of JAREYC010000003.1, read as the reverse complement.
GTTGTGCCATATCCTGAAGTTGAGAAGCAGGGGTTGCAGATATGCTGGCCAGATTTTTGGTCAACACTGCCATTCTTACTCAGCCTTATCATGGACCCCTATGGGTCTACTAATTTCTATACCTGTTCCTGAGGTGGTATATCTCTGAGAAGCTGGAAGAGGGAATTTCTGCCCATGAAACAGGCTGTGGATATAACATAACTGCTCTGTTCTAGGCAATGCTGAACATGCTGAACACCCCTGAACTGCCTGGTTGTTAACTGGCACCAGCTAGAGCAGCCTAGCTTCATCTGTCTTGGTGAAATCTATGTTGCCTTAGACTGCCCCAAGCCTTTTCTAGCATAACTAGACTGCCCCATCTTGGGCCATCCCAGTTAAAGGTAGGGCAGCCCAAATGCACTTCTGGATTATAGCCATTGTTTCCTTTACAAGTGAAACTCAGAGCAAATTTTAATACTACATTATAATTGGATTCAAATTTTGCAAAGCCATCAGCACCCTCACAAAAAATGTCATCGGAGGACAATATAACCCAGAGTTGGCTATGCATGGCATGACCCAATACATTTAAAGTAGAAACCCGCTGCTAAGAGCTGGATGGACGCTGCCAGATTTTGCCCTTCAATATATCCAGCATGCCTGGAAGGTTACACATCACTAAGGTTCCCCAACACTTTTCTTTGAGGGGAAATAGTCCATACAAATGTTTCCTGGTTGTTAACTGTTCCATTTTTTTTAAAATGTAGGTTGTTCTAAAGTGACATGCATCAGCTTAACCCGTGAAGCCTCCATCAAATTGTCTCCTCTGCATGGCAAACAGATTTCTATCCGTTATCTGGACATGACCGACTGCTTTGTCCTGGAGGATGAAGGACTGCACACCATTGCCACCCACTGCACTCAGTTGACCCACCTCTACCTGCGCCGCTGCATCCGCATCACTGATGAAGGCCTTCGCTACTTGATGATTTATTGCACATCCATCAAGGAGCTGAGCGTGAGTGACTGCCGCTTTGTCAGTGATTTTGGCATGCGTGAAATTGCAAAGCTAGAGTCACGCTTGCGTTATCTGAGCATTGCCCATTGTGGCCGCATCACTGATGTGGGCATCCGTTACATCACAAAGTACTGCAGCAAGTTGCGCTACCTCAATGCACGGGGTTGTGAGGGTATCACGGACCATGGAGTGGAGTACCTTGCCAAAAATTGCACAAAACTCAAGTCTCTAGACATTGGGAAATGCCCGCTGGTCTCTGATACTGGCTTGGAGTTTCTGGCTCTGAACTGCTTCAATTTGAAGCGACTGAGTTTGAAGTCGTGTGAGAGCATCACTGGACAAGGTCTTCAGATTGTAGCAGCCAACTGTTTTGACCTTCAGATGCTGAATGTGCAGGACTGCGAGATCTCAGTGGAAGCTTTGCGGTTTGTTAAACGTCACTGCAAGCGCTGTATTATAGAGCACACCAACCCTGCCTTTTTCTGAAGGAACTACACTTGTTGACAACAGCAAAATATTTTCTAAAATACATGTATGTATGTATGTGTCCACATGTTGTCCATATATGGCAACTGTACCTTCTTTGTGCCAGAGGTAGAATGCATAGTTTAGCATCTCCATGGGGTCCTTAATGCACCTTGTAGTGGCCTTGCTCAAATCGTCACAACACTAGCAGTCATTATTGGAATGAATCGTTATTAATTACCTCTGAAATCCTTAATGGGTTATTGAGATGCATTCAAAGGAATTATTATGGTATGTATGTAGAGTTCAGGAACCAGATGGCAAGTAACTGAAGTTCAACTTTGGTACTGGTTTCAAATGAATCACACATGATTATGCTAAAATGACCGTTGAAACCAATCAGAAAAGTTAGGGAAGACAGTGTTTCTCAACCAATAGTTTGGGTACCACTAATGGTATTTGAGGTGGTGTTTGGTGGTACTCGAAGACTCCTAGATACCTAGATACTCAAAAAGCCCTCCCATTCTTTCTGGTGTTCATTGAGTCACATCTGCCCTCGCAACCTAGACATAACTGACAATGTTGTCATCACTAGTAACTTCCGATGGTATTTTGAATAAATTGACCATGGGAAGTGGTATAATGGAGGACTAACATTGAGAAACACTGAATGAGAACGCCATGTGATAGTTTTCAATGGGAGTATGTCATGACTAACTTTAGCCGAGCTGGAACTGTACTGTCTTAGGGCATTTTTGTCATTTGAGAGGCCTTTTATCTGGCTTTTGTTTACATTTTTGGTGCCAAAATTGCAGTTTAGAGAACAAGGGTATCGGAACAAGCATTCAATACAGCCATCAGATCTAGCTTGCTAGCAATTGTCATCATTCCAATCAGATGCAAATTAACCTTTGGCACATGTGTGTTTTGAATGTAAGCCTCAGCACTGAACTAGTTGCCTGTACCCCCCACCTTTCCAATCTCTCAGTTTCTGTGCTGCTGAGAGGGATACTTTTTTTAAAATCATAAGCCACCTTCCTTTATTCTGACTGTGTCCTTATGGAGTTTCCTGTCATCTGGAAAGAGCATATGCTGTGTGTGTTTTGGTGTCCTCGCAGCAGTCTTATTCCTCAGAGCTTGTACAACGTGTAACTCTTGAAATACTCTGTTTGCGAAGTCCTTTCCTCTTGCACAATTCATTAAAGTTGTAGATTTTCTATCAGACTCAAGGAAGCCTTTGAGCTGTAATTCAAGGCTTTTCTTCACAATTTGTTTATGGTGATCATTTTTAGTCATAACTCGACTCCTCATAACTCGACTTTAGTCATTTCCTCGACTCAGGATTTGCTCGTCTCTTTTTATCTTGCTTGTGGCACCTCTAACTCTTGCTATGCCCAGCTCAGTGGTCCTAAAACAACCCTACAACTGGGGAGGCTGCATATATCCATGGAATGCTCTAGAACAGGGGTGTCCAAACATTTTGGCAGGAGGGCCACATAATCTCTCTCACACTGTGTTGGGGGCTGGAAAAATTAGTATACATTTACATATAAGATTGTATTGGAGACATGACAAGGCTTGCCTGTGGGTCACATTGTGGTTTGCCGAGAGCCACATTCAGCCCCTGTGCTGGGGTTTGGTCACCCCAGCACTATAATGACCCTCTCCCGTGTTTTGAATTTGACTATTGACAGGCCTGCTAATAGCTCAATCATCAGTAATCTGTATGGCCAAATCTGGATAATGACCTTGCTCACATTTGAGTAGGCTTACCGCTCAATCCTGAGCTGTACAGATTGTGCCCTGACATCCAGCACATCACATGCCACTATCTCCTTGAGTGAAGTGGACATTCAACTCCTTTCCCTGAGCAAAGGAAGTAGCCCCTCAATGCAGCAATTCAATTCTATGGCAACTTCTAGCACCTTTGCTACAAGGTGAGGAAGCACACATTGTAGAGGATTGGACCCTCATCCAGTTGTTCCTTAATATAAGTTTTTTTTTAAGAAAACCAGTCCATTTCTTATTTCCATAACACTGTTTTTGACAGAGACAAGTCTGATTGTATCGCATGTGTTTTCCAAAGGCCTGTTTACTTGTTATTACACTGACCCAGGAAACCTCCAAGCATACACATTGAGTCTGGATAATTGCAATGTAGTGGACAATGGCAATTCTAATTTTTGTTCTCCTGGTAACATCTTGTAGGAATAACAGACTTCACATGTTTGCTTCTCAGTGACGTATGATCATGTGTTATCAAGCAGGTCTGTGTGCCTTTTCTGTTTCTTTGTCTGGAACAGAGAGATATTTTCCAGATGGTAAAGCAATTGACCCAGAAGGTCATAGCCTCGGGGAACAGAAATTTGGAATGCTGTATGAACTAGATCAAGAAAACACAATGAAATGACAGATGAGTTGTCTTTTATTATCAGTACAGACCTAAAAGGCAGTTCTGTTTATGATCATCCAATTAGTCAACACAGTCTCTCCTTTCAGCAACCTCCTTTGGACATGGAGGTTATCTTCGACCAGATATGTATTGTGTGATTGGATGATCATATCTGCTGGGATGCTGCACATCATTTGATTTTTTACCAAGTCAGTGTATTTAAGGATTATAGCTCAAGAACACTAGTTGGGTTGGTTTTAATCAGCATGGTCAGACATTACCCAAGGGCCCTTGCCCATCAGAGGACCCTCTAGGCTGACAACTGAGCCCTCAGTGTTGGCACCTCAGAGGGAGCACTATAGGTCTTGTGCCCCATGGCCCTTAGAAACCTAGTGGTACCAGCTGATTAGGAGCAATGCAGTATCAGCTTCTGTTAACACAAAAATCAGTACTCAAACTCAAGTTGCCTTTAAAAATCCAAAATAAATATTGGCGTTTTCTCAAAACTACCTGTTTTCAGATTACCTTCCCTCATTAGTTCACCTCATGAAAAATCTCAGCACAACTTTAAAAGACTTCCTGCGTGTCACAGAGGACTGTTTTAAGGATGCCTGCTCAGTTCACATGGTCTGCTGGCTAAGCATTTTGGACCTCACCCATCTCCCTATGTGAAATGAATGCATAACCTAGAGATGATGTGTCACAGTTATGGCTGCATAGTGCAGGAGAAGATGAACAGTAGTGGTCAAGTGTCAAGGAAAGCTCAGCCATTTGTGATCTTGCTGAAGCAACTTAGGATTTTTTAGAACATCAGTTGAAAACTGCAACTCAGAACCATTCAAACCATGGTCCATGGGCTAGATCCAGCATTCATGCAGATCCATCCACCCAGGCACCATGCAAAGTCGGCCTCAATCAAGGGGACTGGGACATTCTGGGCAGTCACGCCTGCCTGGACATCTTGTCATGTGGAACTCTGGGACACCAGACAGAAGACGGAACTGCCCAGAGCATCCTTATACCCCAATTGAGGGGGACTTCATGCAATGACCAGGCAGAGTGATCAGATGCAGTCCAGAAAGGGATCACATTCCAGGTGCACAGCAGTTGCTAGTTGGAGTGCTACTGCTCTAAATTTTTATTTGTAAACTGATTTTCTGTTATTTAAAAGAAACTGTTACTCATTCTGGATTATTGAGGTTTTTCAATACTCTTAAGTTCCCTCAGAAAACTTGGGAGAAATTTTTCAAACTCGAACTCCTTCCTTTACCTTTACCATTTCACAGGGACTTAATTCTGGCAAATGCTTTCCCCCTTTAACATGTAGAGTCACTTTCCTTGCTTATGGATACAAACCATGTCCACAGCTATTGTACTGTTTTAGTACAGATTGATAGCTAGTTTATCTGTTTTAGTTTTAGATTGATAGCTAGTTTATCTGACCAGTGTTGTCAACGACTCTTGTAGGAAAATTCAGGCAGGGAAACACCCTGTACGGTTTTTGTAAAAGCATGAGCTGCTCTATCTCCAGATGACATTGTTAATAAAAAATGGCACTGATAAGGAGTCCAAATCCACTTACTAAGGAACAATACATAATCATGAATTATTATGGTAATGTTGACATCGGACATGATCCAGACAAGACTTTTAAGCCCTACTGATTGCAATGGGATTGTAATATGATTTTCTTTCATTTTACCTGTTGAAACCAAAAGGACTTGAAAGTGGAAGAAATTGGGGAGGGGTGATTACCTACTCAGTGGTTCTCAAAATGAGGGTCAGGATCCCTTTTGGAGGTTGCTAGTTCATTTCAGGAGGGATTGCAAAAAACTGAGCGCTGCCATCTTGGAAACTGACACTAGGTGCTGCCATCTTGGAATGAAGCAGACTGCAGTCCATCCTTTCCTAGGAGTAAGGCTGCAATCCTAAAGACACCTTCCTGGGAGTAAGGCCCCTTAAACACAATGGGACTTACTTTTGAGTAGACATGGTTAGGCTTGTGCTCTAAGTCTTATTGAATATAATGGGACTTAATTCTGAACAGACATGAGAATCTCTGGCAACACAGTGATGTCACTTTCTCTTGATGTCACTACTGACATTACTTCCACGTTGATGACATCACTTCTGGAGGTCACCAGACATTGTCGTTCTCAAAAGGGTGTCCCAGGCTAAAATGCTTGAGAACTCCTGACCTACATGTGAGATAGTGAAGTGGGTGAATGGGTCCATTTTATGAAACAGATGTTGCTCTTCCATGGGCTTGCTCAGTTTTCTACCACAAACTGAATATCTCTGTCCAAACAAGATGAGGGCCAAGAATCAAAGAGATCTCCTCAAAGGAGGGCAACCTGAGAAACAATGTTAGGCAACATCCATTTAGATTTTTTGTCTCATTCCATTTAGATGGTGAATATTTAGTGCCATGTTAGCTTATTCTGCCAGCAGTTCTGTTGACTACCCAGACCCCATGGTAAAGGTTGATTTCGACTTGAGAGTCGGACTCTGTTCCGAGGAGAAGGTGGTTGGGATCTGAACAGAGCCTTTTGAACCCATAAAATCTCTTAAGTGAGATTTGTGTGTTTTCTTTCTTAAAAAGAAAGTAATCTAGCTGGCTGTGCTAAATGGAAATGAATAACACTACTTGGTTCCAAAAGGGCTTTAATGTTTAGATTGGCTTGTACTGTGTGACTCACTGTAAAGCCTTAATTTACTACTACCAAGAAATAAAGCAATATATTGGTATAATGGCTTGCTGTAGTCATTGCTTTTTGTAAAGGTGGAAAAATACAGGCGCACACACTTATTTGACAGTGATGGCATTGTGGTGATCACATATTCTCTCAATGAGACTGTACAATCAGGATCTTGGCATCAAAATTTTATTTGCAAGGTCAGCAACTATAATTTAAATCTCTGGTTTTGCCTGATAAATATTTGTGGGCTATGAAATATAATATGTGAGAGAAACTGCACATTTCCAAATCACAAGGGTAACATATGAAGACACAGATTCACTGCTCACCTTGTCTAGATTTGTAAAGATTGTGATGCCACAAATTCCTTTTCTTTGATACTTTTGTATTTTACATTATTACATTTTACATTTTATATTATATTTTACATTAGGATCATGTTAAAATTTCCTGCACATAAGATTCCCATCTTTATTGTTTAAATTGGGATTCTTCATACATCCAAGATGTCAGCCTCTACCATGGACTAGTTTTACAAATACGTTATCTCATGGGTTTATCTCCTTTTTCAACCTTTTCCTTTGTTCTTCTTCATTGCACCATTTCCTTTAAAACTGTAAATGTACAAAAAAAAAACCCAAAATAATGGATCTTTTTGTTTTCCGTTCTTAATTGAAATTGCACCCCAAATCCTGAATGGCTGGAACTTTAATAAAGTGAGTTAAATCAGCTATTTCCCACTCCTTTGGACAGTTGTGCTCTTCCAGATGCATGTCATCTTTAGTGTCATTTACAGCAGTGACAACAAAAAGGTCCCTGATCTTCCGGACACTCTCGAAAAAGAAATGCCTTTTTTAATAAGCAGATCCTATTTACCAGTTAAGCAGTTTTGATGGTTTATAGCTGCGGTTTTGAAAAGCATCAGTAGATCCTTTGCTGAGCTAAGGTGGAAGTTGGCACATTTGACACTCAGGAGGTCTGTTTTTCCCCAATGATCTTAAATTAAACATGTGAAACTACAAAATAGTTGTCTATCTTAATTTTTCTGGGGATGGCCGATCATTACAAACTTTGTTTCAGCTCTTACCTGTGGACAATTTACATTTCCCCTTTTTTGCTTTTTACATTTTTCTTCTTTACATTTTTCTTCTTTTTCTCCTTCTTTCCGGGTCAGTCCCTCATCTCCTGCCTTAACATACTCCTCTTCTTGCCTCCCTTATTTGCTTCATCTTTCTACTTCAGAGAATAACCCTGAAGGCAGGGACTTGGTCCACTGACCTCCTCTATGTACGGGGCAGTAGCTGTTGGGCGACTAAGAATTGTTAAACATTTAATCTTGCATATGTCAAGTCAGAAAAACTACCACTGAGTTACAAAAAAAAAACAACCCAAATTGCTGAATATTTGCAGAATATTCATAAACATTGCTAAATATAAATATTAAAGGCAGCATTACAGAAATCATTAAAAACAGCCATCAGTTTCAGTTCTTAATGACAAAGTACCATCTCAAAAGGATGGGACATATTTCTCAAAAATGATCTTTGGTTATCATTGAATCACTTGATCATAAACATAAATATGAAATAATGTAAGAGCTTTTTCCCTGAAACATGACAGCCTTATCCTATCCCCAGTGCTGACTTTCCTTTCCCTGAAGGACTGACAGCCTTGTACTATCCCCAGTGCTGCTGCTGGATCCAGTGTGGCACTGATGCTGCTCCACAGTAGGGCTTCTCAAGTCTATTTTGCTGGCACAGACTTGAAAACTTATGTTTTGAACTTTACAGCACAACAAGGAGATTCGATATGGAAGAGCTGGGCTGGATCTTGGTGTTCAGAGCCCAAAGGATTGGGCTGCAACTCTATGCGCACTTTCCTAGCAGTGAGCCTCATTACACAGAATGGAACTTACAACTGAGTAAACATGCCACTATGAGGACAAAAGGGCAGTAGAGCAGATTCAGTCTTGCTCTCTTGATTTGCTGCAGCTTTTCCAACGAGGACTGGGACACTCCTCCATCCAAGTGGCCCATAAAACCACCAGCTGTCCTGGAGAAGGAATAAAAACAAATCAATTTGGGGAACCATTTGATTTACTAGTGTTGCATTTATTTGATGCAAGATGTTGTGGCAACCTGCCAACTGAAGAACACAATAAAATACTCTTTAAGGCCTATTTCCTAAAGTGAAATTAAGCCCCTTGCTCCAGAGAAGTTAAGATGACTTTCCATAAGACTTTCCATAAGATGACTTTCCATAAGCAGTTAAGATGACTTTCTGTAACTGTATGGGTGGACCCATAACTGCTATGGATTTAGCCCTAAGTTGTCCCTCATCTAGACAACATGGCCACAATCAGCTTTTTTTTCTTATTGGATGGGGCAGCCTCATATCTAGTAATCAAATACATTAATAGGAAAGCGGTTATTTTCAGGGATGGCTTCTGTGAGGAACATTGAATCAGTTGCTACAGTCACTAGGCACTTGCCTACTGTTCTTGCTGCCAAGAGGCAGTCTGCCAGTGACCTTCCACTGGTGTCATTCTGCTATAAGGATTCTGCTCTGCTCCACACAGCATTTGACAGTGCTCCAGAAGTTGAGCACCGCTCCTTGTTGTCTTCCCTCAGCCTGGATATCAAAAGAAGGAAAAGGATGGCGAGTTGCAAAGGAAGTGGAGAAGAGAGCTAGTTGAACCAGTATATCACTAGTATCTAAGTAGAACATAGAACTAGTACTCATCACTAAGTAGAAACAAATGTCATAAAAAAGATTGTTGAAGGTCATTAATATTGACATTGCCATAATGTCAGTAATAATTAAGTGTCATGTTCTTTTACCTAAAGCACATGAGCACCTTTCTTCATGTCACACATAGTTGCTTTGATGCTTTCTTGAACAAGAGCTCCCTCTTAAGGGAAGTTCTGAATCCCTTGACTTTGAATATGGATTGCTACTACTATGGAAATGTTGGTGGTGGATCAGGTCCTGGCACTGGGGCAAAGAGCTGGTTAATTAAATCTTAATTGCTTAATTTTCCACTTCCTCTGCATAATGGCTCAAAAAAACTAAGCTACAAATATGTACATTACTTGATCGGCTTGAGAAAATTTACCACTGGTATAATTAGTGAGGACATTATTCTGCTTGTGAATAGTTCTGAGGAGCTAAAAGTCCTACATCAGCAGAAGCTTTCCCCATTAAGGCCAGTTTACTAAACGAGAAAGGAATGTCCCCCTGTTAGTTTTGCTTGGTTTGGAAACTTGATCCTCAACTTTTCAGATATATATTTTATTGGGGCTTCTCATTTTCAGAGTGTGAATGTGACCCGGGCAATTAAATATTGCCACTCCCATTCATGTGTGATTATTGTTAGCAGCCTAATTAAATCTGAATTACATGATGCTTCAGAGTTCCTGCTGGTGTAATCAAGGGGAAAGATGAATCAATAACAGGAATTATAAAATGTCCCTGGGGAAGAGATCTCATCAAGAAAACCCTCCTTTGCTTGCAGTCAATTAATGGCAGTGGGATGGGTGTTCTGATGAATTGCTCTTCGTTTTGCTGTGAATGATTACTGGCATCCATACCGCGGGGACCAGCTAGCAATGAAACTCAGCTCAGTCCAAAGAAATAAAAATCACTCTCTTGGAAAGAACAGTGTTTTGTGGTTTGCATTCATAGTAGATAGCCTTGTTTCCCAAAGGACTATGGAGCACACAGCCCAGTCTAGATGATCCTTGTGTGAAGCTGATGCAGCTGTGGATATGCATCTGGGAGCAGATCTGGAGGCATTACTATACTCACCTGGAAGGCAGATAAAGTGCATCCCTTCTGGGGGCTGTTGCTGGTTTTGCAGTATTGACATGCTCTTGGAACCAAACCAGAGCCTTTAGGCTGTTGTATTCCACTAAGAATTGTATTTTTGTTGATCTAACACACAACTGCATCCCTAATCAGAGTTTCCCATTATTTTTAGTGCACAAATCAAATGGAATAATAACTGGCTGTTCAACATACATATAATGCAGAAAGCCAGAATTTAAACTAATAATAGTCGGAATGAAAAGTGACATACCAAAGTATACTGAAGCAGCCAGATATAAATACTTGGTGGCTGATAAATCACATTTTATAAAAGCCTCATTACTGTCATTGGGCCCTGGATTGGAAAACAAGAACACCGAATCACTATGTCTGCTGATTAGAAGGCCACGTTCGTTGAATAGTAGCTGTCAATAGCTCATAACCTTGCATTCAAGAGAGATAGGGTTGATTTTTTTAAATCTCTGAATAAAAAAAGAAGTCAACAGATTATACTGTGGCCTCTGACATAAGTGGAATTTGAGGGCTGGTTATGAATGTGACATGACAAACCTTGGAAATTTTTTTAGTGTATCTCATTTAAAAGGCTGAGCTGAACTCAACTTCTGTCTTGTTACTGTAAAGCTGAGAGGTCTGCAGACTGGTCTGCTGATATTCAAGGACCCGAGCGGGAGTAGCACTGGGCTGCTAGCACAGCAGCTCCCAATCCGTTCCAAGGAATATGGAAAGTCATGCAAACCAAGTGCAGACCACATTTCCATTCCATGCCAGCAAATCCCCCCCCCCCCCAAAAAAAATCCCTTGAAACTAGACAGCCAAATTGAAACAAATAACACTGGTTAGAGGAAAAACTGGTGTGGATCTCCCATATGAATCTCACACACACCCATAAAGGTCACATGAAAAAGCTTGCTGCTGAGATTTTAATCTCAGAAACTTAAAACATTTTTTTCTCGGGTATTTAAGATAGACAAAAGATATTATGATCATGTGGCCCAATCCAAATGGTTCAGGATTATCATATTGTCCATAGAGATTCGCATTGCATTGTTTTAGCCCTCCAGCCTGCTTCCTGTTAGTGTTTCCTACTTCCCATTAACATTTCCATAAGCATATGAGGGCTGCATTCTGGAACCAGGCAAGTCACTTGTGCAACGGGATTGTACTGTAAACCTCTTGTAGCTGGGACATATCCCCCATGAATTGGGGGGAACCCCTGTATTCAAGATAAACTTTCAAGAAGTAGTTAATTTTTTATGTCTCATTTCTTTATATGAAACTGAAGAGTCAATGAATCACTCACTCATCAATGCCCAGCCAAAACTAGAAGCCATCACTCTCCCATTCCCAATCTGCCCCTTCACCATCTCTACCCCATTCCACCCACCCCTTGTATGATCCCACCTGGGCAGTGAGCACCTTGGATTGAGCACCTTGCTCCTCCACAAGTAGTGGAATTATTGTTGGAGTCTTTTCAGGATAACATGGGAAATTGTGTTCTGTGATGATGCTTTAGAATTGTAATAGAATTATCTCTTTACCACTAAATTACCACTAAAACACCTCCACTTCCTCAGAAGAAAGCATAATAGTTAAACCATGTTACAGCATCTTTGCAAAGTAGATGTGGCCTGGTTATCTTGAAAAGTTGCAAAGGGTAGTTTATAAGGGAGAGCAAAACAACCTACAATGACAACAACAAAGCAAGGCCTTAATATATGTATTTTTGTGTCCAGCCATCTCTATTTTATTAATACATTATTGAGATAAGAGGCTCAAATCCTTGACCTTTCATACATAAGGAAACTTGGAGCACAATCCTAACCATGTCTACTCAGAAGTAAGCCCCATTGTGTTCAATGGGTCTTACTCCCAGGAAAGTGACTTTAGGATTGCAACCATAGGATGCACATTAATCAAATATTATGTTCAACGTAGTCTAAAGATTTCTAAACTAGAATTCTACAAGAATTACGGAGAACAACACTATTGATGTCAGAATGTGCTGGGCTATTGTACACTACATAAACAGATGCTAACTTCCCAAATAGTTGTTTTAAAAATATGAATCTTTAAATTACTCTAGAGCTTTGCTGGATAAAAATGTATTGACCTGATGCAGAGAAAGAGATCCAGATGTTTATTCAAATGTGAATGCCATCCATGCACACTGCATAGTTTTCAATAAGATGACTATCCAGATGTACACCCTTATCTACATTCTGATACAAGTAGTCACACGTAACTGTATGCGCCTAGATTTAGAGCAGAGCATAGTGTTTTGTGCTGCAGTTATGCATATTATTATGCATATTATTAGCTCGACCGACACATGCAGTGGATTTGGCATTACAGTGGATTTCATGTCAGGATCTTAAAAGTTGCAGGGTTACCAACTGTTTTCTTTGCTTCACAGAGAAGTCCAAGCAAATCTCAGTCTGCTTCACTCTTAAAACTAAAGGACACTAAGCTTTTTATAGGACATCTCACTGAAGCAGTGAAATCCAACACTCCACAATACTGTAAACTGCAATGTGCATCTGCAGAAATAATGATCAGATCTGTAATTTCCACTCCCTATAGCAGGAAATTGTGGTGACAGCAATAAAATCAATGCTTCTCTTCCTTTCCACTCCTCCCCTTCCCAAGGCCACACTTCCTGGGAATAACTCCAATTGAAGTCAGTAGGGCTTACTCCTGCGTTGACACGCATAGGATTGTGTATTTATGTTAACAGTGTTTCACAGAAGGAAAAAGTATTTACTACTGCTCAATATTTTGATATCAACGTAAGAATCACAATTTTATTAAATACCTATATGATAGCCAAAGAGTAGTGGGGACAACTTTTTCCTAAACAAAAAATCTTAGAGGGTCCCAAACCAGTCATTAAAGGGGTTCCAAGATTTTATTTTTTAATGTCATCAATTTTGTCCCCATCTTGCACAGACATGAAGTAAGAAAATTTTCATGCATCAGGAAATAATTTCATTAAGTAACGTTTTAACCAGAAATGCTCTTTTTTGCTGTTCATCAGTGACAGAAGAGGGGATGAGCACCACTCCCTAGAGTTGGACATGACTGGCAGTACAACCTGCAGGGGACAACTTTACCTTTTAGTGAGAGAAAAGGAGGATATTGGTTTAATGCCAGCAGTCATGGCTTCCCCCCTAAAATTCTGGGGAACTGAATATCAACTCCCTTCCAAAACTTTAGTTCCCAAGACTCCCTAGAAAGTGGGAATGACACAGTGTTGCCTACTGTACAAACAGTCTCATACCTTACAAGAATCAAGGTATGTACGGTCTCTATTGTATGGAGCAGAGGTGACCAAACCCTGGCCTGGGGGCCAGATGCGGCCAATGATGAATCTCAGTGCAGCCCGCAGCAAGACCCCACCATATGACCCAAGAGAAATCCCTGTAATCCTCTGGATCTGTCTATAATACACTCTTATTAGTATTATTTATGTAAATTTATGTAAATTTATTCACATTTGAAATGGAAATCATTTTCCTGGCCCCTGACAGTGTCAGAGTGGCCTCCTGCCAAAAAATCTGGATACCTCTGCAGTACGATATTATCTAACCTTGAGGCAAGCAGAACTGCCACCAACACCGACAAAATAGGGTGAAAACCCGAGGAGATATCAGGTGAAGGAGTCTCTTTCTTTATTCTAGGATGAAAAGTATACATGTGGAAGCCAACTCCTGCTGAGTCTGAAACAGGGTGACCATATGACTCCCTTTTCCAGGACTTGTCCTTTTTAAAAAACCTGGTGTCCAGGGAAAAATCTGCATTGTCCCCCTTTTCCTTGTGAGCAGACAGCATGTACTCTTCTTGTAATTAATAAATTTTCTATATACAATGGCGCCTCACGTAAAGAATGCCTCACGTAAAGTATGTTTCACGTAATAAACAAAAATTTCTCTAGGATTCTGCTTCACGTAACAAACTGTGCTTCACATAACGAACACATTCATTTGCACTTGGGGCAGACATGCTGGCCGGCAGCCTGTTTAAAAAGCGTCAGGGCTGCCGAGCGCACTTGCCCATAGTGAAAGCAACACTTCCATGCTGTTCCTCCTGTGGCCGGACATCTGCTGGGCAGAGGGAGAGAAGAGCAGTGGGGAAGAGGGAAGCAGCTCAAGGCTAGCCAGAAGAGAGCAGGGGAGAGAGAGGCTCAGAATGGAGAGAAGGAGAAAGTGGGGAGACACTTGGAAGGTGTCTTGGATTGCAGCCTCCTAACCATGTCTACCCAGAAGTAAGCCCCATTGTGTTAAATGGGTCTTACTCCCAAGAAAGTGTCTTTAGGACTGCAGCCTAAGTAGACATAATAGGATCATGCACATTGAATGCATGTTTTGAATTCAGTCCCAGTGTTCTGTTATCATTTTTTCATCCAGTTAATATTTTTATATGAATATTTTTGGGGTTCTGGAACCAATCGTCTGAGTTTCCATTATTTCCTGTGGGAAAATCCATTTCATTTAAAGAACGTTTCACATAACAAACATGCCTCCAGAACGAATTAAATTTGTTACGTGAGGCATTACTGTACATACAGTAAATAACAGTGTTTTATTACAGTTAATTGTGTTATATTATAGTGTTTTGAATTTAATTCCAGTGTTTTGTCATCATTTTTACATAGTTAATATTTTTATATGAATATTTGGGGGGTTGTGGAACCATTTGTTTGAGTTTCCATTATTTCCTATGGGAAAATCCGCTTCATGTAAAGAATGTTTCACGTAAAGAACATGCCTCCGGAACGAATTACTTTTGTTACGTGAGGCGCCACTGTATATAAACATGAAAAGTCACTCAGTCACTCACTCATCAATGCCCAGCCAAAACCGCTGGGCCTAGAAGTATGACATTTGGGGTGGGTGTTTCTTCTGTGATGGAGGGAATCACTAAGAATCAGTTTTCGGAAATTCCAGCTGGAAGAGGGTGAAATGGGGTGCAACGCATTTTCCTCCCTTTACTTTGCATTGAAGAATCGGTGACTGAGGAATTCTCTGCCCCAATCCCCAGCCCTAGAAGCATGAAATTTAACCCTTAAGGGACTGAAAAAGGGTGCAACATGTTTTTGTCCTATACGTAACATGGAAGACTGACCAACATCCAGCCAATTTGGTGCTCAGTGCATGGTGCACTGGGGGGGGGGGTGTTATTCGGAGGAACAGGTTGCACTGGGGAGGATGCTGCACATGAGGGCCATTATTCATGGGGGAATTTGCACATGGGGAAACTGCACATGGGGAGATGATGCACATGTTGAGGTGATGCGCATGGGGGTTGATGCGCATAGGGGGTTGATGCACATAGGGGAATGAGGCACATGTGGAAATGATGCGCATGGGGGTTGATGTGTATGGGGATGGTGCACATGGGGGATTGATGCACATGAGGATTGATGCGCATGGATGTTAATGCACATTGGGGTTCATGTGCATAGGGGCCTGATGCTCATGGAGGACTGATGCGCATGGGTGGTTGAAGCGCATGGGGGTTGATGTGCATGGGGCTGATGTGCATGGGGGGATGATGTGCATAGGTGGGATGATGCTCCTGGGGTGGATGAACATTGGGGATGTTGCGCATGGGGTGGATGCACATTGGGGGTTGATGTGCCTGGGCGGTTGAGGCGCAGTGGGGGGATGTCATATGGGGAATTTTACTCCCGCATGCGGGTACACTTTCTCCAGTATGTAATAAATTACATGTAACATTTTAAATTCAACAATAAGTACTATAGTGTTTAAATAAACAACACAGAAACAATATATGAGTATATGAGTATTTTTAGCTTTTGTTTTGTCATGTCCCACATTTTTCTGGGGCTTTCTAGTTGTGGGGGATGTTCTTTTTTGTGGTTATGACATATGGTCACCCTGGTCTGAAAACAAATTCTTCAGGGTGATTATGAGCTAATTTGGATAGCTAAATTGTGGATAGCTGAGACATAAATCTGTCAAAGAAAACAAACAAATACTCTGTGGCTTCCGTGCTTCCCATATGGACTTCTGTCTATGGCCTTTAAACGGACACTTCAAAATGAGGTGCTGCAGGGAGACCACTAAGAAGCAACAGTGATTCTTCTTCCAAGAAAACAGCATTAATTTTGGATTTGGAAGGTTAAGTAAGTATAGTTGCAGGGAAGCAAAGAGACCTTTGAGATTTGAACTGTAAATTAAATTTTTGGAATCGGTTATACAGTAATCACTTCCTGCTATGGAGAAAAGGCGTCCCAAAAAAAACACTCTTTGGAACGAGAAAAATAGCCAACCAAACATAGTCATCTGTCAGTTTTTCCATGATCGGGAAAACAAAACAAGGCCTCTGGAGAAAGACACTTAACTAAAGCAGTCAATTGCTGAAATTCTGTTAACTGCTCCAGCTAGAGCTTAGATTTATTTATTCATATGGCAAAATGCAGCAGCATAACATGAAATCTAAGTGTCTTAGATTAGCCGCTATCTCTGCCATCTCAGAGATTATCACGGCTTTTGAATCCATCAGTCTTGAAAGACTATGGTATTGTGCTTGATGCAAAGCACGCAAAGCACGAAGGCCTGGGTAGATTGATATGGAGGATAGGCTGTTACCCAAGCAGCAAATCCCCCCTCTCCACACCACTGAAATAGTCCAATGGAATGGCAGAGCCAATACAATTGGTTCCAACTGCATCGCAGAGCTGGGCTAAGGACAGGAGCTCACCCTGTCTTGTGGGGACCAACCCAGGTCTCGAACCCTGGCCTACTGGTTAACAGGCACAGTGTCTTAACCACTTGCGCCACCCAGGGTTGCCATAATTCTCTTCCATAAAATTGGGAGAGGACCCCGTCAAACTTGTCAGTATGTCAACGCAATCCCCCAAACCCAGGACAGTCCCAGTTTTCCAGGATATACGGCAACCCTGCTTTTGGAGTTTTCAAGGTCCATTAACTTGAATGCTGACATGACTCCATAGTCAGTGATGGGCTTCAAAAAATTTAAGAACCGGTTCTCTGCCCATCTGGCAGCCACTTTTAAATGGCTATTTTTAAACTTTATATGTCCTATCTCTTGTTAAGAACCGGTTCTATAGAGTAGGTGCGAACCTGCTAGAGCCCACCACTGTCCATAGTTCAAAAGTGAGTATAGGATAACTCTTCCATGTCAACATATAGACCGCCCCAAAAAATGGAAAGGTAACTGTCACATTATAGCTACCAGGGAGTTGACATTAGCCTACATGACCAACTTTACTATTGGTCTTGGTAACTGTCCTTTAGCTACTGGTGGTTCAGTGGTTCTCAGTACTGAAGTTGGGACCTCCTTGAAGTTGCAGCTCCTTGAAATCATCATTTCTGAGGGGGCACAAAATGCTGGAATGGGGCAGTCAGGCTGCATTCCATACTTTCCTTGGAATAAGTCTCACTGAACACAATGGGACTTACTTCTGAGTAGACACGGACATCACACTGATTTCATTTGCTGTTTGATGTCACTTCTGACCGTCAAGTGACTTCACTTCCAGGTTAATGACATCACTTCTGGGTGGTCCTAGACACATTGTCGTTCTCAAAAGGGGGTGTCCCAGACCGAAATGCTCAAGAACCAATGTACTGGTTGATCTGTAACCAGTGGCATAGTTAATAATAGTATAGCTCATAGACAAACTCAAAAATGATGCTGTGAAAGTGATGTCATAATTGGAAGAGATGTCATGCCCTGGTTTTTAAAAAGATGAAAATCAATGAAAAACCTCCTCCCCCCCCCCCCAGCAACTTGCCACCCACTCGTTCTGCTGTCTCCAACACAGCCAGTGACATAGTTAAGATCTCTATCTGCTACCTGGTGTCAAAAGTTGCTTTGCATTTTCTATCTGCTACCTGTCAAAGTAGATTTTGTATTTTTCCCTCCATGATGAAATCAAATGTAATCAAGTAAATAAATAAAATGAGTGCCCCTTCACACTGTGCTGGGGTGAAGAGGGATGGTTATTCTAAATGTAATTATTAAGAGGACCACATGAAAAAGTACTGCTTTATCCAGTTCTCAAGGATAACTGAATTATGATACGTAGAAATGAGAAGGTGATTCATTTTAAGACTTTATTGGTTCCATGCTGCATCATAACAATATCTCATTGGCTCTCAGACCAATTAGTCTCACAGATTGATTTTCACTTTTTAAAAAAAAAAATCAACTTTTTGTTCCATAGGGCAGTTGTGTTTTCATTTTCTAGTTAATTGGCCATAACATTTGATAGAATGCACATATTCCGAAGCAGTTTGTTTCATTGTTCTCTGTATTAAATTGCCTTTCCCAAAATGGTATTATTTGTACATGTCAATGTTTTCACATATTTGGCCAATAGTACTGAGCTTAGCATGTTGCCTTCCGAAAACATCGCCTGGTGTGATTGCTACTCCTGCTCGCTCTTGGCTATACCACTGTCTGCAGCAACTAACAAGTAATAGTGTTTATCTTCATGTTATGAAAAGTTACGGTAATTCCTGAGTATTGGGTGGCTGTTAAAAGCAAGACAGGGCAGACTTTATTTTGGAGAGAGGAGAAGGTAGCTGTCAATCCTAGAAAAGTGCCAGGGCTTTTGAAATTCTCGAGTGTTCGCTGGTACTTGATCTACCCATTAACATTATCTTGTATAACCATCAAGAAGATAAAATGATTCATGTATTCTAAAAACACCTACCAGACTATTTGGCTGACACTGATTCCTGTTAGGAGGAATATTTAAAGCCCAAATCCAATTTCACTTCATCATGATTAAAGTTGTAATCCAATACACTCCGAGAGTCCAATCCTATTGGGCGCACTGTCGGTGCCATGCCCAGCACTCAGGTAGCCAGATGTCCGGGTAGAAGCCTCTTTGTCAAGAAACTGAGGGCCTTTCTAGTGATTTCCTGGGATTTTAGGTCTTTGAGACCTGTGTGCAGCTCCCTGCAGCTGCTGCAGGGCCCACTGAGCCTCTGAGGTTGCTAGTGAAAGGAGGGGGACAGAGGGAAGGGAGGGAATTGTAGTTTATCTCCCTCTTCCCTATGCTAAAGCCCCTTTGCAAGCCATCAGCACAGATTCCCCAAGTAGCTCCAGCTACCAAATGGCTAGGAAAATGGCTCCCAATCCCTGCAGAGAAAAAGATCTGGGGGGAGGAAACTTCTTGCTGTGCAAAGGAAGGAGCTCAGCTGAGGCTGCTGGAGAGGAAAGCAGGGGAAGGAGGAAGCCTGGAAGTGCCGCTGCTGCTGCTCTGAAACTTTGCAGTAAGTTTGGCTTGGAGGGAAAGGAGGGGTAAGAATTTTTTTAAAGCAGGGTTGCCAACTGACCAGAAAACCCCAGCCTCCCCTGTTCCTATGCCTTTGTAGATGGACCCACCAATATCTACTTTGCACAAAAAGCATATAATTCACAACAAGGGCTTGAGTTGTTCAGTTGTTCATCCAGCTATTGTCAAAGCAGAGGAGTAGAGGCTGGGTGTAAAGTTGGCAACCTTCTCAAGATAGGAATGGTGGGGATAACTCCTGGCTTCTTAAGTTTTAAGCCTCCAAGCCCAATTGTGTCCACTCAAAAGTATTATAGTCAGTGGAGCTTATATTGCTTATATTATAGTCAGTGGAGCATATATAAAGGAGGGTGAAAGACTGCCTGGATCACTTAAACTTCTGCCTTTTTGGTTGATGTCTGGTATACTGCAATGAGATTTGTGCAAATATTTAGTACAGGAAAACAATACGAGTGTTTTTAGCTTTCTTTTAACATGTCCTATATTTGTCCTACATTTTGGGGGGTGACCTACATTTTTTTTAATGGTGGGAATTTTGGCTTGGATGACAGGAATTTGGGGGAACTTGGGGGGAATTTTGGTTTCAGCATCTGGTCACTGCCCAGCACTGGGCATCATAAAAGTATTGAAAGACAATCCAACACTTCTGGGAGACACGAGCAGCAGTGGAGAGGCCAGCAGCAACTGGTGCTGGGCTTCACTCAGCACCAGGATGCCCATGAGGAGTCCTGGGTGGTGAATATTCCCACCAAATGGCAGAGAGGCTTTTGGAGTGAAGGGAAGATGGGGGAAGAACTAAAAAAAGGAAGGAACATGTTGGTCATTTTTAATCTAAGTTAACCATTTTCAATGTGACTTACAACCTGATCCTATCTAGAGGGCCGGATCCTATGCAGGATCCTATCTAGAGGGCCAGGTCCTATGTTTGTGATCATATGCATGTATGCCCATCCTAGTCCTGTTATTTTAATTCTGAGTGATATTAATACTTAGCTTGTTGAAAATACAAATGAAGGTTTATCATCAATGCATGCAATGGTGTCATCTTTATCCTTACTTTTCTAGATGTAAGTTGTCCTATGGCACTCAATACTTTTTACATCCAAGTAAACACATTTAGAATTGGGATGCTCAGCTTGTAAATCAAAGCAATAGTTTTCTTATGATCATGTATATCTCAGATATCTATCTATAGTATTTACCAGTATATATCGCTTTTCAACTAAAAAGTTCACAAAGCGGTTTACAAAGAAAATGAAAAAAATAGCTAATTAATAGCTAATGGATCAATACAAGTCTCACTATATTATATTTAGAGAAACGTACTCCCTAGAATACATGTATTATTTGCAATTAGATTGCAACAAGTGGCACTTGCACAAAATGTTGAGTTGTAATGCCCTTAATGCCCCAACCTCAATGCCCAGTTGATTCAGTGATTTGGTCAATTTATTACTGATTTCTGATTAGCTACTCAATATTCTTTGGCTCCTAGAAAGGATCACTGAACATGCTTTTTGTATTTGTTTTCATTTTCCTACTTTACGAATTATTTTACTTTGGTGTTTGTGGGAGTACCCAAGGCAGCTGCTTCAGACAGCTTTGTATATTAGGCTGCAATGCTAGCCACTTACTTGGGAGCCAGCCCTATTGCATATAGTTCAAATTATTTCCGAGTAAACATACATAGAACTGGGCTGGGTATCAACTTGAAGGGAAAAAAATCCAGTAATTTTGTCCATCCTAGAACTTTGAATAAATTACAGTTTTCTTTGTCACTGAATGCATGTCATCATGGGATTTCAAAAGAATAAAAGAAATGAAGAATAACTGGAGTTAATGGCAGTTTAATCTGAAAGAGACAGAAAATGGAAGGAAACTGAGTTGCAGGCTGTCAAAAAATTATTTATAGCATCTCGCCAGTGTGTTACTCAAGACACATTTTCAGTCATTGCAAATCCAAAGAACAGACAAGCCAAAAAAGAAAGATGTGGTTTGGTTTTAAATAATTTTATAAGGTTTACAGAGGCTTTAAAAAAGTATTTATATATAATTCCAGCTTTCCACAATGTCTGAACATCTTCAGCACCAAACTGTTATTAAAAAAGCAACAACTGGCATAAACATTTCTGATTAAAGCCAAAATTATTCCTGACTTGAACACCTTTGTTTAAACTGTTAATGCTGTGAAACTGAGAGGCAACCTTTGAAGGAAATGATGAGCAATCACAGGATGAATGAGACTGTTCAAGCAAACAGCCTGTGATAAAAAGATACTACAGTATATGCCCAAAATGATAGTAATTGACCATTGCTTGGAGAAGCTTTCATCATTTGCATTCAAATATTTAAAATAGATTTCTTACTGAGTATAGCTCTTACCTCTGCAACCTCAGTGGGAAGTATCCTATGATGTGGAAGCAGCCTTGTGAAGATATTTCATACTGGACACAAATTACAGCTGGTTTGTGAAGGTGAGGTCTTATGTCAGACACAGTTGTCTGAACTTAAGCGTACTACAGACTTACCATGCTCAGATTCAAGAAGTTTGCAAGGTATGTTTTGTTTTTATTTTTAACACTAGG
Source organism: Cryptoblepharus egeriae (assembly GCA_030015325.1). NCBI lineage: Eukaryota > Metazoa > Chordata > Lepidosauria > Squamata > Scincidae > Cryptoblepharus > Cryptoblepharus egeriae. Next base: position 78,143,314 of record JAREYC010000003.1, on the reverse strand, counting down.
ATACAAGCTGTGAACCAGGACTGCTGCTATCCCATATATCACCTTTATATGCAGTAGAAAAGGTGCCTTTTTTCCTCTTTCCGAAACAAACGGTGCCCACTTAGATGTGGCATCCATGTGCAGCGCACAGTCATATAGGCTTTGTTCTGCTCTGAGCTGGTTTTCCAGGTCTGGGACCTTTGGAAAAGTTCTTGAGTCAGGAATAACATCCCCACCCCCAACCTGGTAACTTGACCCTGACTTGAGTATTTTTCAGTCACTTCCACGCATGTAACTCATGATTCACCAAGTCAGTGAAAAACAGATATTTTGGATCACAAAATAACACAAGTTATGTTATTGGGGGAAGGGGCCATGAGTTGTTTTCGGGAAGGGCAAGGGTATGACGGATCTCAGCAACACCTGTGTATGCCAGATCATATCCCCTTTTCTGAAGTCACCTCAGCCTTTTTCTCTCTTCAGATGAACACCAGCAAAGTGGCTGGTGCAGATCCATAGATGGTTGCACAGCCTACCAGAAGCTGCTAATTTTTTTAAATTTTAAATAAATACTTTACTTCTCTTCTGCTCACCACTGAACAGAGCATATTTCCAATTCCACAGCAAGATAAAATCATTCACGTGTAGGCAATTCTATTCATGATGAGTTAAACTGAAAAGATTGTGTTGAGTGGCAAGTAGGGAGGCTCCACCAAATTACTGACAGATGCGCTACACTTCACATCTGCCTGCAAATCTCTAATCTGCCACGGATCGCTGATCTCTAATCTGCCACGGATCGCTGATCTCTAATCTGCCATGGTAAAAGGGGTTAGAAGTGTAGTAGCTCAAGGGCAAGACTTCCCTGTTCTGGCACCATAACTACCGAATGCCCTCCCAGGGGAACTGAGAAATACTCCCTTATCTGATGGCTCTTCGACAAGTCTTCAAGAATACTTGTTTTGTCTGTCATTTAGGCTGCCATCCTAAAGACACTTTCCTGGGAGTAAGACCCATTGAACACAATGGGGCTTACTTTTGAGTAGACATGGTTAGGATTGTACACTTAGGGTGCAATCCAGAGCAAGTTCAGCCTGCTCTGCCCTAACTGCTCTCTCCTAACTATTCTGTATCCAGAACATAAAGTTATGCTGCATCCAGAGTCAGGAAGCCTGGGCTGCCCTAACTGCTCCAGAGCATGCTAAGTAATTGACACATGGGGAGGACTTGCTCCTGAGTAGACCCCCCTCAGATCACACTGAACAAGGAACAGCTGTGGTGTCTGCCTTATAAGAAAGCCCAGAAGTTCCTGACAACCAGTTGCAGCTGCAGTTCCTCTAGTGGAGGGTGGATGTTTGAAGTGGCCTGCTGTATCCCCAGGTTAGTGGGCTGCCATAGTTGTTCCATATCCTGAGGTTGAGAGGCAGGGGTTGCAGCTAGGCTGGCCAAGAACTCAGATTTTTGGACAGCACTGCCATTCTTACTCAGGCCTTATCATGGACCCCTATGGGTCTACTCATTACTATACCTGCTCCTGAGGTGGTATAACTCTGAGGGCTGGAAGAGGGCATTTCTGCCTTGGAAACAGGCTCTGGATACAGAGTAACTGCTCTGCCCTAGGCAATGCTAAACATGCCCTCAACATGCCTCTCCTGAACTGCCTAAGGCAGAGCAGCTAGGGCAGAGCAGGTCCACCTCTCTTAGGGCACCCTATCTTGCCTTGCTCTGCCCTAAGCCTCTTCCAGAGTAACTGGGCTGGCGTTTTCCTCCCTATACTTTGCATTGAGAATTGCTGACTTATCAACATTCCGCCCCAACTGCTGGGCCTGAAGCATGGAATTCTGGGAGTTCCTTCTGTCACCTGAACACCCACCAAGAACCATCTGGAGAAATTTAACCCTTCAGGGGCTGAAAAGGGGGCAACGTGTTTCTGTCCTATACTTAACATGGGAGACTGAACAACCTCCAGCAAATTTGGTGCTTGGTGCTTAGTGCACTGGGGGGATGTTGTTTGGAGGGAGGGTTTGCACTGGGGAGGATGCTGCACATGGGTGATGTTGCGCATAGGGAGTTGATGCGCATGGGGGTTGATGCACATGGGGGATGTTGCACATCAATTGGGGGTGATGCGCATGAGGGGTTGATGCGCATGAGGGGATCTTGTGCATGGGGAGATGTTGCGCATGAGGGGTTGATGCACATGGGGGGATGTTGCGCATGGGGGATGTTGAGCTTCGGGGATGATGCACATGAGAGGTTGATGTGCATGAGGGGATGTTGTGCATGGGGAGATGTTGCGCATGGGGGTTGATGCGCATGGGGGGTTGATGCGCATGGGGGATGTTGTGCATGGGGAGATGGTTGCACATGAGGGATGTTGCACATAGGGGGATGTTGCACATAGGGGGATGAACATGGGGATGTTGCACATGCGGGTTGTTGTGCATGGGGGTCTGATGTACATAGGGGGGATGATGCACATGGGGTGCATGAATATGGGGAATGTTTTATGGGGGTTGATGTGCGTGGGGGATTGATGCGCAGTGGGGGGATGGCGCACGGGGGAATTTTACTCCCGCAACGCGGGTACGCTTTTTGCTAGTCTATATATATATAAAAGTCACTCACTGACTGACTGACTCATCACCGCCTTGCCAAAACCGCTTGCCCTGGAAGTGTGAAATTTGGGGTGGGTGTTCCTTCCGTGACGGAGGGGTGCACTAAGAACCGGTTTCGGAAATTCCAACCAGAAGGGGGTGAAAAGGGGCGCAACCAGTGGTGGGCTCCAGCAGGTTTGCACCTACTCTATAGAACCAGTTGTTAACAAGAGATAGGACATATAAAGTTTAAAAATAGCCATTTAAAAGTGGCTGCCAGATGGGCAGAGAACCAGTTCTTAATTTCTTTGAAGCCCATCACTGGGCGCAACGCGTTTTCCTCCCTATACTTTGCATTGAGAATTGCTGACTCATCAACATTCCGCCCCAACTGCTGGGCCTGAAGCATGGAATTCTGGGAGGGATCCTTCTGTCACCTGAACTCCCACCAAGAACCATCTGGAGAAATTTAACCCTTCAGGGGCTGAAAAGGGGGCAACGTGTTTTTGTCCTATACTTAACATGGGAGACTGAATAACATCCAGCCAATTGGGTGCTCAGTGCCTAGTGCACTGCGGGATGTTGTTCAGAGGAAGAGGTTGCGCTGGTGAGGATGCTGCATATGGGGGGAAGTTGCGCATGGAGGAAAGTTGCACATGGGAGCATGATGCACATGGCTGGAAAGTTGCGCATGGGGGACGTTGCTCATGGGGGAAGTTGCACATGGGGAAATGTTGCGCATGGGGAAAAGTTGTGCATCGGCGGATGATGCGCATGGGGGAAATTGCGCACGGGGGAAAGTTGTGCATGGGGGAAGTTGCACATGAGGGGATGATGCACATGGGGGAAGATGCGCATGTGTGGAGGTTGCGCATGGGTGGACGTTTTGCATGGGGGGATGATGCGTTTGGGGGATAATGCGCATGGGGAAAGTTGTGCACGGGGGAAAATTGCACATGGGGTTGATGCACATGGGGGAAGTTGCACATGGGGACATGATGTGCATGGGGGAAGTTGAGCATGGGGAAAGTTGTGCACAGGGGAAAGTTGTGCACGGGGGAACGTTGCCCATGGGGAAAAGTTGCGCATGGGGTTGATGCACATGGGGGATGAGGAGGATGATGCACATGGGGAGAAGTGGCACATGGGGTGTTTCTGTGCTGTGGGGGGATGGCATAGGGGAAAATGTTACACCCGCAATGCGGGTACGCTTTTCACTAGTGCTTTATAAGCCACCTTGGGGATTTGCTTTGGCATGGGAAAGATGGGGTATGTACAGTATGTATAAATAAATAAATAAATAAATGGCTCTCCAGCCCTTCTCCTGAGTGAGTGGGAAGAGAACCCCTTCTCCAGAACTGCTGGAGGACGAGAAAAGAAAGACCTACATTGTTGCTGCCTCCTTCACAGACACCTGGGTGGCTTCTCCAAGGCCACCATGGAGAAATATATAGCAAACCAAAGCATCATGTTTTTAGAAGCAAGATCAGGGGCAGGACTGAAATACTCTGTCTTGCTTTACCAAACTCAGGTGCTTTGCTACATAGACAGCAAAGGAAACATGAGTGGTAATGGTGAGGAGATCACAAACAGCAAAGGCTTCAACCAGGCCTGTTCAAATACCAAGACTGAAAAATCAGTTCTAGGCTGCTCATTTTACGGCATAGGATGACAGCCATGCAGAAATTCTGTGTCGAGCTCCTGATGTTTAAAGGGGAAAGAGGAATATTACTTTAGAGATGGCCAAACATAGAAAAAGAAATTTGGCACTAAATTATGGTATATAAATGCATTGATCTGATGAAACAAAATAGAAAATATATTGTTCAATGTGACTGAATATAATTTTTATGAGAAAGTACTTGCTTTACGTACATTTGGTCTGATAGTTTAATGTCTTGAAAGCAACTGTATGCTAAATTATAGGCTATAACAGATCCTATAACAGTTTCCTGGGAGTAAGGCCCAACAAATTCAATGTGAGATAGATATGCATATGATTGCACTGTGAGCATATGAGTAGATTTTTTTCTCCAATTCATTAATTTGGCCAGATGTCCTGTAAAGTTGTGCCATGTTCATAAAAATAAATCCAATATCCTCATCTTCCAAAACTGTTCGCATTTCACCTTTGAGATGTGAGTGCTGATATGTCATGAACATTAAACTTTATTTCTTGGATATATCCAACTTTACTTCTAGCCTAAAATGAAACATTTACCTATGTTTTACCCAACTGAGAGTAAAACATAAGATGAAGCAGTTTGGTTATTCTAGACACATTATCTGCTTATCCTCATTTGTCATGTCTGGAAAGTTATAGATGGCTTAAAATGTTGAAAATACAGTTAAATCTATCAAAAATAGCTGTCATTTAAAATATTAGTTTCCACATTATTAAAGCTATTGTTAAATTATATTTTTATAAATGCCAGTACAAATTGATAAAAAGTGATAAATCATGGTATAAAAAGAAAGAGACATTTTTAAGCAAAATGTATTTGCAATTCAACTGATCATATAAAAGCATAAATTAAAAAAATCTTATATATTTTATGTGCTATGGGTTCACCATTTGTTGCAACTACATTCCAGAATTCTGTAAGAGAGTTCAGGGCACATTGTCCTGGTGCAGACAGTGATCACAACTGTTACACTGAAGTCACTCTCATGACAACCTCTCCAGAGCTGTTGTCTTCTGATGAATCGTCCTGAGGTCTCATTCTATTGAAGAGATGTAACAGAACGTAGCCGCACTGAAATCGTGGTGAGGTTAACTGCGTTGGATGAACTAAACTTCTGTTTCTAAACGCATTGAGTGGTAACCACAAAGTTCTTGCTGTTGAAGATTCCCCCCGGTTGCTTTCTTCTATGTCTGTGGCTTTGTCATAATTTAATACATCCCAGTGCAGATTGACAGCCCTCCAGCGCTTAAATACTCTGCAAACTGAGGCACCTTCATGCACAATAAGCCCTGAAATTGAAGGAAACAAATTGTTCAAGCCCTCAGGTAAATTATATTATCATATATTTATTTTGAAAGCCATGTGCCATTGTGACTGAGCAGATGGAGTCAAGACCTAATGGTGCCTCAAAAGCATTCCAGGGTTCTAGCTGCTTGCCAGTTGTTGCAAAACATTATAAGCTGGAGTGTGCCTCCACTCCAGACCACACAGACCACTGCCAGAAGTGGTAAACAGCCAGCAGCACATGGCAGTGTTCTTCAACGTGCTCACTGCCCAGGTAGGATCATACAAGGGGTGGGTGGAATGGGGCAGAGATGGTGAAGGCAGTAGGGCAGATTGGGAATGGGAGAGAGATGGCTTTTGCAGCAGCTTCTCCCAGATCCAAGCCTCCTTCCAGGGCTTGAACAGTCTTCATGGGTCCATATGAACTTGTGTCAATGATATCACTTGTACTGGTTGAAGTAGACATACCAGCCTGACAGTGGCCTTCATCAGGCAATGTCCCTTTGCCCTGGAGAGACCAATGCAGAACAGAACTTCCCAGGAGAAGCAGCAGATGGCATGTGGGAAGTTTTCTGTATTACTTATTACAAGATGTGATTTTTTTCCCTGCCACTGCTGTTCATAATCCATGTCCCCATGTAACATGTCCCCACATTTAGTACGTGGCAAACATGTTATCTGCAAACATTTACAATGTGGTAAAAATGGGGAAGCCCATCTGTGGCCATTGTGTGGAGAAGGTGCTCCACTGAGGGAATATATTATGACTAAAACTGTCTTTTTGGAAAAATTTGTCCAGTTTTTGGGTCATGGCTTCCAGATCATAAGATTTTTTATTTCTATTCCAAAGATTCATTAGGTATTTTTTTTAAAAAAATAAATATTTTCAGTTTTTAAGTTATAGATTAATTTTTATTAATATTTGAGTGTTTAGAAATAAACTACCCAGTTTATTTCTAAACTAACACTGTTGTTTATTGCTATAATACACTTGACAGAAATTGAAATGACATGGATAAAAATGTGTAAGGGTGAAGCTCCAGCCCACAATAAGAACAGCTTCTAAAATTAACTAACCCCTCAATCCAGTATAGCTACGGCAGTCCTTGCATCAACACACATAAAATTTAGTCTGGATTGCAATATGAATTTCCCATAGGTTTCCACTAGGTGGTGCCATAACTGCACCAGCATAAATGCCTGCTGAGTCGACATAAGGACTGCAGAAGCTACTCTGGATTGTAACCTAAGTTTGGACTTTAGGACACATTGAAGAAATCAACAAACTCCCACATTTGCCAACTCTGTTGTCTCTATCTTAAGATCTATTTTTATTCTCTTTCCAAGGAAATGACTGATTTTTGTAAATCCATGCTAATCTAGTTGGAAATCCTTTAAATATGGCTAGAATGTCTTCATGAATTTAGGAAATTACTTTAAAATGTATAAAATTTGCTGAACAGTATTTTTTATTTGCTGTTTAATAGTTTTGTGTGTTGGAATAGCTTTGTTTTGATTCTTTTGGTTATGAGCTGTCATATAATAGACAGCAAAGCAAAGCATATGTATAAAGTATATGTCTTTATTATATGTATATTTAAACATTTTTAAATATAACTGACAACCTTATTTGAAGCTGCCAAAGAATCTGTAGCTAGAGCCCAACAATCTGTAGCTAGAGTGCCAGGAGTGGAGAAAGCAGCACTAGTGGGGAGGCTTGCATTAGCCACTGCCAGTGAGGAGTAAGTAAGAACCGGTAACTCCCGAGAGGGAGACTTTTTTTGGATGGGGGACAGGGAGAGTTGAATGGAAGGGGGAACTTACCCGGAAGGAGAGTAAAAGCACAATCCTAAAGTCATTTTCCTGAGAGTAAGACCCATTGAAGACAATGGGGCTGACCTTTAAGTTGACATGATTAAGACTGCTCTAAGACCCAAGCTAAGAAGGCTGACATAGAACTTCTCAAGTCTGCACCAGCTATACATATAGCTAGTACAGACTCAGGAAACCCCACAGAGCAGGTTAGGGTTAAATTAAGCCCCACTGAACAGGAAGGGAGTAAGGAGAGAAATGTCCCAAGGAGACCTCCAGCCTGCTCATATTCAGCATAAGATGAAGCTGTGGCCATTTGGAGCCATTATTCCTATGCTGAATAGGACTCAAATGAACAACTCTTATCTATACAGTTACTATTTTGCTTCAGAAGAAGCAGCCAGACATTTCTGTTGGAAAAGAACTACAAGATGTTACAAGCAGCTTACTGTAAACAGGGAAGAAGGATATGAAATACTGACAAGTACTAAAGTATTTCCTATCACTTTTAGGAAACAGGAGCAATGGCGTAAAGGTTTGGACTTACCTATGCATACGAGATCCATAAAACCATACATTCCATAGCAGATTTGAAAAAGGAGGTCTTTTCTTTGCCATACAGCATAAGGACTGAAGGCAGACCACAGAAGCCAAGTCACACTTGCCAGTAAGAACAGTGATCCCAAAATTACTGCAATCATCTGCACTTTCTCAACTAGAGTTACTGTAATGCTTTGCCACTAAAAAGAAGAAAAGTAAGGTGAGATAAAATGTTTACCAGAAAAAGAGGTCTCCACTCAAATCCAGATTCATAAAAGTGTGTTTGTGAAAGAGAAAGAGATAGAGAAAAAAAGAGGGAAGAGCATGCAAAAATAACTGTATTCTCAAAATGTATTTCAAATCATTTTAAAATTATGGAATATCACTTTATCTTGATGCAGGAAAAGAGCTGTAGTAATCAAAAGTAATTTTTAAGCTCAGCTTCTTCAGCTGTATAGTAAAATTTAGGTCAAATATTGTAAGACCTCTTACCAAATTACAACACTTTGATTCCAGTTATGTTTTCACATCTATCACAGTGAAACCAAGCTACATCTGTCCTCACAGAGCTTACATTTTCTAACATTTATAACCAGAGAAAAATTTTATATTATTTGACCTGTTTATTTCGGTATTTATGTGGTGCTGTGGGCACACCAAGTGAGCATAACTCATACCAGTCTTGTGGCAATTTTATTGATTGATGGGAAGGAAGTTTCCAGAGGCCTTAGAGCAGTGGTTCTCAACCTTCCTAACGCCGTGACCCCTTTATAAGTTCCTCATGTTGTGGGGACCCCCAATCATAAAATTATTTTCGTTGTTACTTTATAACTGTAATTTTGCTACTGTTATGAATCGTAATGTAAATATCCGATATGCAGGATGTATTTTCATTGTTACAAATGAAATGTGTGTTCTATGCACACATGGAACACAATGGGATTTATTTCAGAGTAGGCATGTATAGGTTTGGGCCCTGAGGCTGCAATCCTATCCACATTTACATGGGAATAAAGGCCCCCCTGACTATAATGGGATTTATTTCAGAGTAGGCATGCATAGGATTGGGCCCTGAGGCTGTCAGTCAGCCCCAGAGCGTGCCCAGCTACAGCCGGAGGTCTGGCAAGCCTGACCTGGCCCCCTGCACCAGGAGTCTTTAGGCAACCCCCAGGAAAGCTCTAGGCGACCCCCAAAGGGGTCCCGACCCCACTTAGGGCGCAATCCAGAGCAAGTTCAACCTGCTCTGCCCTAACTGCTCTCTCCTAACTATTCTGTATCCAGAGCAGAAAGTTATGCTGCATCCAGAGACTCAGGAAGCCTGGGCTGCCCTAACTGCTCCAGAGCATGCTAAGTCAGTGACAGCCGGGGAGGGCTTGCTCCTGAGTAGACCCCCTCAGATCACACTGAAGAAGGAACAGCTGTGGTGCCTACATTATAAGGAAGCCCAGCAGTTCCTGACAACCAGTTACAGCTGCAGTTCTTCTAGTGCAAGATGGACGCTTGGAGTGGCCTGCTGTATCCTGAGGTTAGTGGGCTGCCATAGTTGTGCCATATCCTGAGGTTGAGAGGCAGGGGTTGCAGCTAGGCTGGCCAAGAACTCAGAACACTACCATTCTTACTCAGGCCTTATCATGGACCCCTATGGGTCTACTCATTACTATACCTGCTCCTGAGGTGGTATATCTCTGAGGAACTGGAAGAGGGCATTTCTGCCTTGAAACAGGCTTTGGATACAGAGTAACTGTTCTGCCCTAGGCAATGCTAACCTTGCCCTCAACTTGCCTCTCCTGAGCTGCTTAGGCTGCCCCAGTAAGGGCAGAGCAGGTCCCCCTCTCTTAGGGCACCCTATGTTGCCTTGCTCTGCCCTAAGCCTCTTCCAGAGTAACTGGGCTGGCGCATCTTGCAGTTGCTCCACCCTAGTGATAGATAGGGCAACCCAAGGGCTCTTATGTGGACAGATTAGTTGTTCTGAATTGTGCTGTTAGAGGAAAAGCCACAACATCCCTATCTAGCCACCTTGCAAGGAACTCTTTCACTAAAAAAGCAATATCAACCCATTATGTTACTTCCCTCCCTGGAATCCTCCCATGTGATGAAGGATTCCATCTGAAAGCATCTACAACCTGCCAACAGAACCATTACCTACCTCACAGGGTTGTTGTGAGGACAAAAAGAATAAAAGCTATGTCCCATCAATCAATCAAATCAATCAAGAAGCTAGCAAGCAAAAGTTATCTCTTCATCCACTTGGGCAGTGGTAATTCAAACATTTCAGCAAAGCACACCTCATTTTAGCAGATATGAATAACCTTAATCCTCTGCTGTGTTTATGAAGGCAGGAGTGTCTTTGCCTCATCGCTGCTTGGCACAGGAGGAGATTCATAGCACCCTATGTAAGGGCTGTGGGTGGCGCAAGTGGCTAAGACACTCTGCCTGTTAACCAGCCGGCCAGGGTTCGATTCCCGGGTCAGCCCCACAAGACAGGGTGAGCTCCTGTCCTTAGCCCAGCTCTGCGACGCCAGCTGGATCCAATCATATTGGCTCTGCCTTTCCATTGGACTAATTCAGTGGCGTGGAGAGGGGGGATTTGCTGCTTGGGTAACAGCCTATCCTCCATAACAATCCAACCCAGGCTTTCATGCTTCGCATGCAGCGTATGCAGCGCTGAGCACAATACCATACTCTTTCAAGACTGACGGAGGCCTGCTATATGTTACCATAGGTGGGGCAGGTCCAGGTCAACCTTGCTTGTTCCCTTTGCTTCAGTATGTTTTGAGCCTATCTATGGGACCACCACCCATTGGGACTGCCTGAGGCTAGCAGGTTACCTTCTGGAGCTTAGCAAAAATTCCTTGCCATGCACCTAACTGGCTATTGGTGTAGCATTAATTACCTGTAGGTAGCTTATAATTTGCACATATAGTGTGGGATAGGGAGACGGGATCGGGATTTAAAGAGCTCCCTGAGATAAGCGTCATAGGGGGAGCCAAAACCAAGCTCAAGTGTCTGTCTTACGGACAGCTAATCCATGGGTCATTTCAAAGGCTTTATGGCTTGGGGAGACAGCACAGTTCAGCTTCCTCAGCACCCTTTGAGGGTTGGCACAAAGAAGTAGGAATCAGCAGCATATGATCTGCATCTACAATTGTGAATCCAGGTAGGAATGCCCAAAGGGGCAATAGACAGTAGGTGTCTTCTCCAAAGTAGGTTCCTATGGTAAAGGGAAAAGGAATGTGTCTCCATACATTAATTATACTAGACCCATTGCAGGGTTAACAGCATTTTGTTGATTGGCTTTTATTTAATACATTTATTTAATAAAATAACGTTTAACATTGAATAAAACACATTTGTTTTAATAAGTACTGTATAGCCTGATTTTAACTGACTCATTTTTGTGTCAGGGGGACCCTAAAACACAGCTAACAAAATCTTTTTGACTGAAATTGCCACATACCCTACAATCCAGAGTAATTATGGGAGCTGGTAAGATACCTTACATGCACCCATAGTTAAAGCACCACCTAGTGAAAACCTATGGGAAATTCATATTGCAGTCCAGAGCAAATTGTTCTTACACTGGAGCAAGGACTCCCCATAGTTACTCTGGATTGTGCCCTTAGTATCTTTTACCATATAGAATATATATAGGTGGTCACAACTTGGCAACACTGGCACTCAAGTTATTTTTGTAGAATAGTCTTCCCTACATCATAACCACATGCAGGTTCCAAATGTAAGAATTTGGCACTGACCACAGCACTATGTACAGTTCAACTTCTGAAATAGCCCCTTGTGGTCCAATGAATTTGGGCCGAACTCAAAACAGCTCTTACGCTACTTCAGATTGTATTAATGGAAGCAAGGACTTCTTTATGTCTAGGCTCGAGTTTATTAGAGTCTTTGTCACTGATGAGCTTCTTGGAAATCAGTTGCAATGTTGTAAAAGCATAATGAAGAGCAGATGAATCCACACAACACAGAACAAGTGGAGGAAGTAGTATGAAGAAATTATTTGGATATTTTAATCTATAAACCTCTCATAACAAGTGCCTCACATAACAAGCATTTCACATAATAAGCAATTCTGTAACAAGGAATCCTGCTTCACATAACAAGTTCCACTTCACTGACACTCTGCACGGAGGCTCTTTAAAAGGGCTGCAGGCCAGCGCTGCTGCCTCTAACTGCCCCCAACTTGGGGGCAGTTGCCTGGGGGTGCCAGAGGCAGCTGCCCCCAAGTGCCCCCACCAACCACCTTGAACCTCCAGCAGCAGCCCAGGTAAGCCTCCCAGGAACGTGTCTTTGACTGCAGCCTCCTAACCATGTCTACTCAGAAGAAAGCCCTATTGTGTTAAATGGGGCTTACTCCCAGGAAAGTTTCTTTAGGATTGCAGCCTAAGTAGTTCATAGGATGCATGTTTTGAATTCAGTTCCAGTGTTTTGTCATCTTTTTTACATCCAGTTAATATTTTTATACACATCTTTTTGGGGTTGTGGAACGAACCATCTGAGTTTCCATTATTTCCTATGCGAAAATTCGCTTCACTTAAAGAGTGTTTAACGTAAAGAGCATGCCTCCGGAACGAATTAAGCTTTTTACGTGAGGCACCACTGTACTAGAAATTCAAAAATGTTACCTGACAAGGCTTTTTCATTTTAATTGCAATAACATGGTATCTATAGCAGCATAGTTCACAGGTCCAGGACCCTCTTTCACTAATCCATTTCAACAGGCAAAGCTGATGTGTATAGCGTACTGATCCATCACATCGGCAAGGATTTAACAATTCACCCTAGAGAAAAAAATGTCAAAAATAATTAAATGTCAAATGGATGAATGCACAGTTATGCATAAACGTAATATAAAGTTTCTCATATCTTTAAATGATGCTACAAAAAGCAGGTTTTTGGATAAAATAAACATTCGTCTTAAAAATGTTATTAATTATTTATCCCATCCTAGTCTCAAAAAATATTGATAAGTATAAATGTTTCCAATCATACATAAATAAACACAGAGAGCAAAGAGCAATATTATTTGTATTTCAATTGTATGTAATAAATGTTCCTCTACAGTCATTCAATACTAATTAAAAATGCATGGCCTTCAAGTAGCCTTCATATTTAAGAAGTTCTATATTGTTGTAGTACAATTCAATCATCTAAAGCTATAAAAGCTGCATTAACATAAGTGGCATATTAATCTCCTGTCATGAATGCAAACAAGCTTCACCCACAATACATTTCACATGCTTGAAAACTGGAAAGACCATGATTGTTATAGTGAATGAAGCATTTAACAATATAATTAGGTGCATAACCTAGAACCCTGGGAAACTAATTTTTCTCTTAAAATAAGGCAAATCTGCAAAACTCATGTTTACATAAAACATGAAAATATGTAGGCATATCGGTGCATTTTTCAATGGTTAATGCCTAAGATTTGTTACATAACTACAAGTGTTTGAAAACAGGTCCTTTGTGTGTCATCTTAAAAAAAGAAAAAAGCAGAAAGCTGTGTTATATTGCATTTTTACACAAAGCTGTGTTATAAGCATTTTTTTCATTTTAAATGCTTTAAAGGTGTACTAAGGAGGTGAAATAGTGTCAGCAGATGCAGCCATTGTAATATTTGTAACTCTAAGAGTAATTTATTTTAATTTCTGGAAAATATCTTAAACTCAAAGGTATTTTGTGTTTTGTGTGTTTTTGACTACATTTCACATAACAATTCATTGTCCCTTAGCCCAAAGTCCATACTATAACTTCCTTAGGCTGCAATCCAAATCTAAGCCCCAGCATAAGTCCTGCACTGATGGGAGTGTCAAAAAATTGTGAAAAGATACTTCTTCACCACTCCTGGGGGAGGGATAGGCCAGTGCACAGACATGGACTTGAATCCCTACATCAGCACAAGAATGGGAACATCAATGCGTTAGGCTGGCCTAATTTAGGATTGCATCCTTACAAAGTGTCCTCTCTCTCCCTCTTTTCTGTTTTTTTTTAAATTTATTTATTTATTTTAACTGGGTACATCATTCTCTATTACGTATATATATTCCACATTTCTTACATTTTAATCATCTTTCTATTAACAATCAATTTTTATACATTATATCCCAGAATCCATTCTCTGATTAAACCATCCATAGAATGTTTTCCATTTTTCCTCCCTTTTAACATAAAAGCCTTTTTGTAAATTTTCAGATAGACTATCCATTTCAATCATCTCATAAAATTTCAATACCAACTGAGTCGTATTTGGGACATCTTCATTTTTCCATAATTGTGCATAGAGCAGTCTTGCAGCTGTCACAATATGTACTATCATATTATAATTTTCTTCAGAAAACGGTGTTGGTATCATATTTAGAAGGAATAGTTCTGGATTTAAAGGAATCACACAACCTAGCATTTCCTCTAATATATCTTTAACAAGTCTCCAAAATTTTTTTGCCTTGTCGCATGTCCACCACATATGATAAAAGGTCCCTTGTTTCTTTTTACATTTCCAGCATATGTTTGAACTTCCTCTATACATTTTTGCCAATTTTTCTGGTGATAAGTACCATCTATAAAACATTTTGTATATATTCTCTTTATATGAAATTGCTTTTGTTAATTTAATACTCTTACTCCATATTTTTTCCCACTCATCAACTTCAATTGCCCGTCCAATATTTTTTGCCCGTTTAATCATTGTTTCTTTGACATTTTCATCTGCCATCTCCAAATACAATAAATATCTATACATTCTCTTAATATATTGATCTTTTTCTTGTAGCAATATTTTATCAAACTCAGTATCCTCTATATATATGCCTACTTTTTAATCTTCCTTTAATCTTGACTTAATTTGTGTTTCAGACCACCAATCCAATTTAATTCCTTTTCTTTCCAATTCATGTTTCTCCCTTAAATCTCCTTTTTCATTCAACAATTCTTTGTATGACCTATTAAATTCTACTTTTATCCATTCGGGTTTATTAGCAACTTCAAGAGGTTTTATCCAATTCGGTAATTTCCTATATATATTATATCTGATTTGATCCCAAACCCATAATAAAGATTTCCTTAATATATGTTGTTTAAAGCTGCTATAATATTTCGCTTTATCGTAAATCAAAAAAGCATGCCAACCAATCTGTAATCCTTGTCTCTCAAGTTTTACATATCTTTGCGATTGGTGGTTTATCCAATCTTCTACCCAATTTAAAGCTGCCGCTTGATAATATATAAGCCAATTCGGGACTCCCATTCCAGCTTTTAATTTATCATCTTGTAGGAGTTTCAATTTTATTCTTGGTTTTTTACCATTCCAAATAAAATTTGTAGTTATTTTATTGAGTTCCGAAAAGAAAGTCTTCTTTAATATAATTGGAATTGTTTGGAAAAGAAATAATACTTTCGGTAATATGTTCATCTTAATTGCTGCAATTCTACCCATCAAAGATAATTGTAACTTTGACCAATTTTCTAAATCCTGCCTTATTTCTTTCAGTACTTTCAAATAATTATCTTCCATTAAAGTACTGGTTTTTGCTGTCATAATTATTCCTAAATATTTGTCTGTGATTTGAAGCCCATATTCCTTTAGTTCTTGATATTCTGTCTTTTTTATATTCTTCAACATTATTTTTGTTTTTTCATAATTTACTTTCAATCCAGCCGCTTCTCCATAATCCTCTATATCCTCTTTCAAGAATTTTAAGGTTTCTTTGGGATCTTCTAATACAAAAACCAAGTCATCTGCATAAGCCTGTAATCTTATCTCTTCATCTTGTAGTTTCAACCCTTTTAATCTAATATCATGTCTAATGATATTATTTAACGGCTCTAATATCATAATAAATAACAAAGGCGATAATGGACATCCCTGTCTGGTTCCTTGTTGGATCTTAATTCTCTCAGTAATATCCCCATTTATTCTTATTCTTGCTTCTTGCTCAGTATAGATACCTTTTATCATTCCTCGAAAATTATCACCTATACCCATATCTTCCATCAAGTTAAGCATAAAATCCCCATTCACATTATCAAATGCTTTTTGGGCATCTAGAAATATCAGTTCCATCTTTTTCCCAGGCTTAAATTCATAATATTCCAAGATATCAATTATAGTTCGAACGTTACTTTTCAAATGTCTTCTTGGTAAAAATCCTGACTGATCTTGATGAATTTTAATTTCTAAAATTTTTTTCAATCTTGCTGCTAAAATAGTAGCAAAAATCTTGTAATCCGCATTAAGGACTGATACCGGTCTGTAATTCTTTATCTCTTTCTTATCTGTATCAGGTTTAAGAATCAATGTAATTATGGCCTCCCTCCAAGTGTCTGGAATCCTCCCTGTTTTCCAAATTTCTTCTAATAATCTTTTAAAAGGAGCTTGAATAACCTTTTCCAGTGCTTTATATACTTCTGCCGGGATACCATCAGGGCCTGGGGTTTTATTTATTTTTTTGTTTTTTAATTGCTTCATTAATTCCTTATATGTGATTTCTTCTTCCAAAAATTTTTTCTCCTCCTCTGAGATTTTCAGTTTATTGTTTCTCTGTAGATACTCCCTTTGTTTATTCTGGCTGAGATCTTTTCTTTGATATAGTTTAGAATAAAACTCCTGAACAATTTCCTTCATTTCTGTCAACTTTATCTTTTCATTTCCTTGTTTATCATTCAATACATTAATCATGTTCTTCTGTTTTTCTTTTTTCAGTTTGTAAGCCAGCCATCTTCCTGGCTTGTTTGCATTTTCAAAAAAGTTTTGTTTTGCAAATTTTAAATTTCTTTCCATTTCTTCTTGTTGTAAAATTCTAATTTGATGTTGTAACATATTAATCTTCTCAATTGACTCTTTCCTTTCCCCTTTTGCGCTGATCCTTCTTCTTTTATCAGATTTTGTAATAGTTGTTGCATTTTAGCTTCTTTTTCTTTTCTTTGTCTGGATGAATATTCTACTGCGATACCTCTAAATACTGCTTTAAATGTGTCCCAAACCATTTGTATCTGTGTTTCTTGTTGCATATTGGTTCTAAAAAAAAATTCTAATTCTTTCTCCAAGTGATCCATAAATGACCTATCTTTTATGCAGCTTACATTTAGTCTCCAGATTCTGTTTCTGAGTTTTTTATTTATAGTTATCATAATCGGGCTATGATCGGCAAAAGTCATTGGTAGAATCTCAGATATATAATTTAAATCTATTCTCTGTGCTGTTGACCAACACATATCTAAACGTGACCAGGAGTTATGTCTGTTTGAATAGAATGAGAATTGTTTCTTTGTAGGATGCTGGGTTCTCCAACAGTCTACCATTTGTAATTCCTCTACCATATCAAAAAAGATTTTAGGCAACGCTCTGACTTTCTTTCTTCCGATGTTTCTGTCCAAATTTTTATCTACCACTGCATTGAAATCTCCTAATAGGAATAGGTTTTCATATTCCAACTTTAAAATTTCATGATACAGGTTTGCATAAAATTGTTCATGTTGAGAGTTTGGTGCATATATATTAATAATCATTGTCTTCTTTCCTCCTATTTCAACTTCTATTATCAATATTCTCCCATCATCCGATTTCCATATCATACTGGAGTTCAAATTTGCATTTACATAAGTTGCCAGTCCTCTCTTTTTAACTTTATCTGAAGCATAATATAATTTCCCTAATTTCGATTTTTCCAAGTATTTGACATGATCTTCCTTAATATGTGTTTCTTGAAAACATATAATATCAGGTTTCATCTTTATCAATTGATTGAAAGTTCTTTCTCTTTTCTGTGGATTATTCAAGCCATTTATATTGGTGGAAAAAATTTTTAACTGTTGATTCGCCATTATTTATTTTTGTTTCTAATTTTGGAGCTTCTTAGAATCTTTGGCTCATTTTTGTTTTTAATTCGTCTCTGATATCTCTGCGCCACTGCTCCAGATTTTTCCAAATCCAGTTCTTCTTGTTGTTCTTGTTGGGATTCCTGAGAGTCCTCTTCTGATTGTATTCCTTGTATTTCTTCTACCTCATCATAATCTATAATTTCTGAGGGCATTGAAAAAATCTATAGAACTGGCGGAGCAAGGGCCAGACTATATAATCAACCAAGAGAAATAATTAAGTTTGAAAGGAAGAATATACGGAATCAAGTTTTGAAAGCTTTAGAAGAAAAAGATTGTAGAAGGAAGAAAATTGAATATTGTGAGAGAAATTCCATGGAGAGTTAGGAAGAAAAGACAGCCATACAAGAAATTCACAGCTATGTTAAGGAAAAACCAGATTTCTTATAGATGGTCCATACCAGAAGGAGTTACTTTTATGTTTAAGGCTAAGAGATTTAATATCAACACAACGTTCAAGATGGAAGATTTTCTTAGATTTGGAGGAGAGTTTGGAGAAACTGGAAAGGAGAGTAGATTTGAAGAAGGCAAAGAACAACAATACAAGGAGAAAGGTAGAAGTTATCAGATAGAAATATCATCTAGGCAATTCGAATTTGAAAAAAAGAGGAAGGTCCCTCCCTCTTTTCTGAATAGCCTATTGCTTCTTCTCCACTATTTTATTAACAGAACCCAAAATTCCAAACTGAGAAATAAAACAAATTGTGCAGCTATGCAAATTATGTAGAATCTGCAAATTAAGCATTGTCTCTTGGCCCAGTCCTATGAGGAGATGATACTGCCAGAACTAGCATTGCATGCAAAATGCAACATGTCATTTGTTGTAAGTGTTGAGCAACCAATGGTAGCTCAGAAGCCTTCAAGGTAGCCATCAATGACACCCAGTGCCAGGGGGAAAGAAGGCAGGATGCAGTGGAGGTGCTGCATCAGTGTAGGTAGGTTTTCATAAGACTGGATTGTCACACTCTCTTATTTGCATAATTATGTATACTGCAATGTTTTAATATAATTCCAGAGCCCTATATGTACCTTCTGTGATGCATAGCAGAGCACAGTATTTATTTACAGTCCAGCAGGAGTTGATAAATGTTCAGAAACAGCACAATTCAATTTAACTTGCCACACAGTGATGCAGCAGTGCCGACATTCCCACTGCATCATACGGGCAAGTTTCAGCCTCTTCAAGGTAAGGGAACATTTGCTCCCTTGCTGAGGGGTAAGCCTGCACTAGCCCAATGGGTTTATTCAGACTTGAACCAGCTCTATAACTAGTATCAGTCCTCATGTAGCCTGGTTGGGAAATCAAAACTGGGAAGCAGGTTAGGATATTAGCATACACTTCTGCCATTGACACCTCCTCCTTCCTGACCCCATTACGCTCTCCTTGTCCCATCTCCTCCCAGTTCCTCTCCATACCATTCTGCCCCATCCCTGCCTGCCTCCAACTAACACTGCCTCCAACCTTACACTAACCTCCTTCAATAGTGGTGGGTATCAGTGGTCCACTAGTACACAGCCTTTTCCACTTGCCATTTTCATGCCAAATGGCCTTTTCTGATAACTGTAAAGAGCTTTATGCCACTGGAACAAAAGTTACAGGAATGCAAGTCTAGGTTAGGATTGAGCCACAACCCAGATTTACAATCACCTGCACAGATCACGATCATCAACACATAGTCCTTTAAAGTGCCGTTCCATTCTCATTTATTTTGGTTTTCCATTGTATGGAAATGTCAGACA
Organism: Cryptoblepharus egeriae; assembly: GCA_030015325.1. Lineage (NCBI taxonomy): Eukaryota > Metazoa > Chordata > Lepidosauria > Squamata > Scincidae > Cryptoblepharus > Cryptoblepharus egeriae. The sequence goes on along the minus strand of JAREYC010000003.1, from coordinate 78,123,786 downwards.
CGGGATGCAATCCTGAAGTGCTCTTTGGCCAGCCTCTCCGGCTCTGGCTGCAGTAGAAAAGGGCCTGGGCTGGCACAAGTCCACCTGGGCCAATGCATGGCAGATGAACCTGCGTCAGCTTAGCAATGCTAGCCTAGGCAGAGCAGCAGGGGCATGCCGAGTCATGTTGGGCATGGCCTAGAATGGCACAGTTAGGCTGCATCCAGAGCCTGTTTCCAGGGCAAACATGCCCCCTCCCATCTCTTCTAACAGACCACCTCAAGAGCAGGCACAAATCTGAGCAGACACATTGAGTTCAGTGTGATCTGAGGCAGGTCTCCTTAGGAGCAAGCACTCCCCAAGTGCCACAGACTTGGTCCCCAGTGAATATGACTAGAATAGCAGACTTGTGCTGCTGCCTCCTCAGCAGCAGTTAGGCCAGCCTAGAAGCATCCTTCCTCTGTGGATTTAGCCTGTCAGCTCTGGATATGGCCTTCTTTAGGCTGCCATAGCTAGGCAATTCTCTCTGGCATAAATTAGGATTGCACTGATAATCCGTTTAAACAGCATGGTGAACTACGAGGTGTCAGACACAGGAAACACAGGCTTTACCTGTTGTCTGAACCTATCCTTTTCCCTTACTGTTGCAGTCACACCATAAAGGCACACACTGCATCCAGTGGGAGGTGGGACCAAGAGGATTAGGAAGGGAAAGAGAATTAAAATCCCCTTTACTATCCCATAAGGTGTCTCCTAAGACCTGTGTCAGCACAATTCAAAAAAGAGAAACAGAGCAAGAAGATTGAGGACACTTGGATCTGGCATATAACAAAGCATAAGAGCTAGCTAGATTATATAAAAACAGATTTTTACAAACTCAGGAAAGTTGTAAGGAAAGACCTACAGATATACAAGCTAAATGAAAAATATTTAATAGCTTGCAATTTTAAGGATACATTATACTGGAAGTACAGTTGCAAAAAATATTTGTGTTTGGAATGAAAACGGAAAAGAGGATGGTAATAATATAACCATGTAGGAAAAATTTTAATTATTTGAAAATCATAGGGAAAATTTGTAATATGAATGGATGCATTACAAAATTTGAATCTTTTGATATATCAGACTCAGTACATTGAGAGGATAAAAACAACAGCACAAAATGTATTGCATCTTTGAGAGAAATTCTAAAACAACAGAAGAGGGGTTAGAAGTATACAGAAAATATACCATTACTCAGAACACGCTCAGAAATATATGCTGACAATTCAAAAGAAGGCTGCATTATTCAATAATGCATATGCTTTTTAAGTCTTTATGAAGAACTTAGTATCATTGACAAAATGAGGACATTCAGACTGCTTTCATTCATTCAACCTGAATGAACACATTTCAAGTTTATGTAGAATAATCAGTGGCATACCTAAGAGAGTGCAGGGAGCTGCAACATGCTGTAGGTGGAGACATACAGCTTTAGGGGGCACAAGCTTAGCTTGACACTAGTGTCCAAAATTATGAAAACTTTGGTATGTATGAATAATACCATCATGTTATCTATCGGAAAGATAATTAGCTATATTCTATCAAATTTATGGCCAGTTAACCAGAAATTGTTAACACATTGTTTCTGCCTTACGGAACACAAAATTGATTTCTTTAACTTAATACTGATCAATGAGACTGATTGTTCTGAGAGCCAATGAGGTGTATTATGATACAGCATGGACCTAATATAATAATGTTAATATAAGTCAGTTCTCATTTCCATGTATCATAATACATAATTATCTAATTATCATTATCTAAGCTAACTGGCAAAGAGGAACTTTTTCAAATCTTAATCCTATTATATTTGCAGGGGGAATCACCGTTCCTCTTCTCCTAGCACAGTTTCTCTAACCAATAAGAGGCACATTTTTATTAATTACATTTGATTTTGTCATGGTGAATACCAAATCTTTTTTTACCACCATATAGTACAATAGATCTCGAAGTGACTTCATTTTACCGGGGGGAGGGGGGGGGTTGCAAAAAGCTGGGCTCTGCCATTCTCGAATAGTGCACTCATGTTGCTTTCCTGGGAGTAAGTCTTATTGAACACAATGGGACTTACTTCCATGTAGACATGGAGGAGCTCTGGCATCACAGTTATGGAACTTTCTATTTTGGTGGTGACATCACTTCCAGAGGTGCTCACATATATTGCCATTCTCAGAAGGGGGTTCCAGTTATGAGAACCACTGATGTAGTAGTTACCTTAACCATGCCACTGACTTTGGGAGGGAGGCAGCTAAGCAAGTGGGTAGTGAATGCTTGGGGAGGAGACTGGTTTTGCCTAATTTTCAGTTTTTTAAACACCTGGGAGTGACATAATTTCCAGTTGTGACATCACTTCCAGGGCATCATTTTGAGCTTGACACTGGACCACACAATTATTAGGTCTGCCACTGATGTAGATGACATTCACTCTCAAAGCATGAAGGTAGTAATTAGGTAAACTAGCACAATTGTGAACATTACCTTGATGCAATGGGACCACCCAATCAGGAAATTCAATAAGAATTGAAGGACTAGTCCAAACACCAATTCTTATACTCTACTGCAAAGATTTCCAAACTCCAGCCATGGGACCAGATCTGGCCCTCAGCAAGTTCCCTCTATTTGGCCCTTGGGCAAGCCCCATAATTCTCCAGAGGCTGGGGGAGCTCTGTTCGCCACACTTCTGAAGGGTACATTGAGGGCTGTGGAGGCTGCATACACCTCCTTTCTCTGTGTTTAAAAGTGCTTAGGAATTTTAGTTTGAAAAATCACACTTTCTCTATGTTGGAAAGTGTTTATGAACTGATTTGAATTCATTCATTTACAAGTTCTTCACTAATATATACATACATTTATGTAAATTTATTCAAATTTGAAATTTAAATCAATTCTTTTTTTCCTCCAACCCCCAACATAGTATCAGAGAGATATGGCCCTACTGTCAAAAAGTTTAGTGATCCCTGCTTACTGCAACCACTTTTATGGTGATGTACTTGAATTAATCACATCCACTGCTGCTGTTGCTGCTGGTCCATTCCCCATCACCTGTTACTTGCTATATTTCTAAATACTGAGGTTCTTGATGCAAGTACTAATATTCTCATTTCTTTTTTGTAAAGTGCCATGCATATAGATGACATTATATAAATAACAAGATAAGAATAGTACTTCTTACAATATATGCTTCCCCGTGTTGGGAAGCATATGTTCCCATGGCACTTGACTTGACTCAAGTTGCATCTAGAATCACCGCCCCGCCCCCCCCGATGAACAGCTGCAAGGCTTACTAGGATGAGCCAAGCTTTGGCAGTCCTACTCAGAAATAGTTTCTCTGCAGCTGATCATTGAATGAGGATTCCTCCACTCACCAATAGGGTTATCATGTCCTGAAAAACTGGGAGTGTCCTTTTTTCAGGGATTGCATTCACATACTGGCAAGTTTAACAGAAATAGGTTAACAGGCACAGTGTCTTAGGGCTGTGAGTGGCACAAGTGGCTAAGACACTGTGCCTGTTAACCAACAGGCCAGGGTTCGAGACCCCGGTCGGCCCCACAAGACAGGGTGAGCTCCTGTCCTTAGCCCAGCTCTGCGACGCCAACTGGAGCCAATCGTATTGGCTCTGCCTTTCCATTGGACTAATTCAGTGGTGTGGAGAGGGGGGATTTGCTGCTTGGGTAACAGCCTATCCTCCATAACAATCTAACCCAGGCTTTCATGCTTCGCATGCAGCGTATGCAGCGCTGAGCACGATACCATAGTCTTTCAAGACTTACAGAGGCCTGCTAGTCTGTTTACAGCATGGTAATTATCACCTAAATAGGTGATCTGTAACTGGTATTCTGATTTGTTCAGAAATTTTTCTGTTTTGAATACACATGATGGCATCTTAATATCAGGACAATTAAATGAACTGTAGGCATATGAGCACATGACAATTGCACCTCAAGTATTAGAGCAAATAAAAGAATTATGGCTTCTCCCAGACAAAATTAACCACCTTTAAGCCAAATTGTTTTTGATGAAAAATAAAGAATGTTCTTAACTCTTTAACGCAAGCACTTTCAGTTATTTCACACAGATTACTATCTTGCAGAGGTTTTTTTTCTCCTTATCTAGGGTTTATGTACTGATGAAATGACCTCAAAATCTGACTCAGTAAACAGTACATTACCTTAGCATTTCTAAAGCCTTTTGATCATTCTCCTTCCCTTGCAACCCTGTACTTTCTCTTGCCTCCCAGTACCAACCAAGTTTGTACAGCTGTGTGCAAAGATTTATGAATAGGGCCAAATGGATATTAGCAGAATTTTTTTAAAGCAGTATCACTGGTCCTCCCAGAAGCATTTTTCCTCCCATCGCAATCATGTTCAGTTCAACTGATACAGTCACAGATCAAGTCTGGTTAGGTAGTGATGAATGAAATAAGGCTGGATGGGATTGTCATAGCTGCCAGATGAAGGCTTAGCAGTGTGGTCTCTCAGCTAGAGCCTGAAAGTCATGCTTCCCATTAAGTGCTGTAGCTCAGAGCTCATCAGGTGGGGCTGTCCCTACAGTTTGAAAATAGGCTTACCTATAATCCAGAGTAACTATGGGAGCTCGTAAGAGACATTATGTGTACCCGTAGTTACTGCACCTCATAGTGAAAACCTTTGGGAAATTGATATTGCAATCCAGAGCAAATTGTTCTTACACCGGAGCAAGGACTCCCCGTAGTTACTCTGGATTGTGCCCTTAGACACTCTAATGCATCACTTCTGTCTCACCTTCATACTGCATACAGTGTGTGAGAAAGTTCATAGTGTGCATGTTCAGAATACTGTATTCACCATATTAAACTCACAGGAGTTATTTTATATTCAACATACCCTACAATCCAGAGTAACTACGTATGGGAAATTCATATTGCAATCCAGAGCAAATTGCTCTTACACCGGAGCAAGGACTCCCCATAGTTACTCTGGATTGAGACCATATGTAGGATTCAACTATTTGATTATGGGTCCAGTCTCATCCAGCTTTCCAGCACTGATGCAACTATTCCAACAGGATGTGTGGTATTCTTCAATGGGAAGGGCAGTCATGGAGGTCTGCAATGTTTGTTCCCTTAACCTCAGGGCTGCATTGCAGCTGCATTGATGCTGGAAAGTTGGTTTGGATTGGGCTCAAGTCTGCACACTTATGTGAAGTAAGATTCATTGATTATACTGAGACTTTGGAAAATAGACATGAGTTAACATGAGTAGACATGAGTTAACAATTTCTTGGGAATAAGCCCCATTTTACGCCACAGGATTACTTCTGAGAAGCCGTGCATATGACTGTACTGTTTGTATGACAGCTGACTGAACTCAAAAGCCAAAGTCAACAGATTCTCCCTTGTTTTTAACTAAATATACATTTCCTTTCTGCTTGTAGGTTTCATAATCATCATCTGTCAATCTTCTTCACTTCCTGTTCTTTCATGATTGAGAATTTGGCTAATTGTTTATAACTGCTAATTCAACCAGTTTGACCCTAAAGACTTAACAGCAAAGAGGAGGGAGGTACAGTATAGCCAAGTCACAGTGCTTGGAATGCCAGACACACGCTAGATGCTGAGTCCAGGTGGGGGGGAGGTTGGAGGCGACCATAGCCGTTCCGCCTCCCAGGGAACCTCATCACTCCTCCGCCCCTGGCTCTGACATATTATCATGACAAAGCTCCATCCAGCCCTGCTGTAAAACCGGCAAGCCTGATTTCACCCTCACTTCCTCCTCGCCTGCAGAGCGGTTCCTGCGGCGACTGGCGCTGTCCATGGTGCTGATTGCCGCCCGGCGTGGCCGAGGCTGCTCTGCCTCGCCTGCCTCTCTCTGTGGTTTTGTGCATTAGGCTTCTGAAGGGAGAGCGGCACGTCTGACTGTGTGTCTGACACTGTGTCACTGTGTGTGTGTGTGTGTGTGTGTGTGTGTGTGTGAGAGAGAGAGAGAGAGAGAGAGAGAGAGACTATGTCTGTGTGAGATTATGTGTGTCTATCTGTGTGAGACTATGTGTGAGAAATTGTGTGTGTGTGTGTGTGTGTGTGTGAGAGAGAGAGAGAGAGAGAGAGAGAGAGACTGCTTGGGTGACACTGTGACTGTGTGAGCCTGTGTGTGTGACTGCGTGAGTCTGTGTGAGAGACTTTTGTGTGGCTGTGTGGTACTGTGTGACTTTGTGTGAGTGACTGCATGTGTGACACTGACTGTGTGACACTGTGTGGAAGAGACTGTAACACTGTAACTTTGCGTGTGTGTGTGTGAGAGAGAGAGACTGCGTGTGTGACACTGACTGTGTGACACTGTGTGAGAGACTGTTACACTGTGACTTTGTATGTGAGACTGTGTATGTGTGTGTGTGTGTGTGTGTGTGTGTGGTGGGGTTTCCCTTTACCTCTCCCCTCTCATCATGCATGTCCGGTATCGATCAGAAGATGGAATCAATCCGAAGGGGGTGTGTTTCCAGGCCAGGCGGCCAGCCATGCATGACTGCTCTGAGGGGGTGGGAGGAAAGAAGGAGTGGGGTGGGCGGGGGGGGGGGGTTCGTAAACCTCCTGACGACTCTTGGGCGGGGGGATCCCCCTCCCTGCATCCCCGACCACCCTCTGCGCTCACCTGCTCAGAGCCCTGGAAACAGATCTTGCAGATGGGGCCGGCGCCGCCCCCGCCCGCTTCTCCGCTGCTGCTGCTGCACACCGAGCGGGTCTCGGGCTTCTCGCTGGGTCCAGCCCCGACCGCCGCCTCCGCCGAACAGCCGCTGCTGGGGCCGGGGCCGGAGGGCACCCCTGGGGCTTCCGCAGTTGCTGCCGCCGCTCCGCTCAGCAGCGGCGGATCCGAGGGCGGGGCGGGATCTGGCTGCGGCTCCCCGGCGCCGGGGCAGCCGCCACCTCTGCCGTTCTCCCCGCCGCAACTCATGCGGGACGGACCCTGGCAGGGCCCCCTCCCGCTGGAGGGGGAGGAGGAGGAGAAGCCGGCCAGAGCCGCCTTTGCCCGCCCGCCAGCCCGCCCGCCCAGGGCGAGGGAACCGGTCACCGCGTGTCAGCCTCCTCCCTCCCCCCGCCCCCCCGCCCGCACCTTTCCTCCCCTGACTGAGCGCTGGCGCGCGGCTCCCCCCTTCTGACGCCAGCGGCCGCCTCAGAATGCGGCGGGGGAGAAACCGTTAGAGACCGTTACCGGGCGCGAGCCGACGTGGGGGGGGGGAGGGGAAGAGGGCGCGAGGGAGGCACCACTGGCTGCCAGCGGCACGCGGCTTCCTTCTCCCTCTTTGCCACCCCTTCAACTGTCATTCGCACCCACTTCGAACTCTCCCTCAGAGGCACGCGTTCCGTCCCCCTAACGGCTCTGAGGGCACCTCAACCCTTCCCGCCTCTGGTGGGCCAGGACCTCCCCCCATCCCCCATAGTAAGCATGGAGCGCCCCTCAGTCGCACAAGCACTGTGAACGTGGCCACCTTCTTCTCACAGAACATCTTGACCAGACTGTGAACATGGCCACCTTCCCCTCAAAGAGCATCTTGACCAGACTGTGAACATGGCCACCTTCCCCTCAAAGAGCATCTTGACCAGACTGTGAACATGGCCACCTTCCCCTCACAGAGCATCTTGACCAGACTGTGAACATGGCCACCTTCCCCTCAAAGAGCATCTTGACCAGACTGTGAACATGGCCACCTTCCCCTCAAAGAGCATCTTGACCAGACTGTGAACATGGCCACCTTCCCCTCACAGAGCATCTTGACCAGACTGTGAACATTGCCACCTTCCCCTCACAGAGCAGCTTGACCAGACTGAACATGGCCACCTTCCCCTCACAGAGCAACTTGACCAGACTGTGAACATGGCCACCTTCCCCTCACAGAGCATCTTGACCAGACTGTGAACATGGCCACCTTCCCCTCACAGAGCATCTTGACCAGACTGTGAACATGGCCACCTTCCCCTCACAGAGCAGCTTGTTCAGACTGAATATGGCCACCTTCCCCTCACAGAACATCTTGACCAGACTGTGAACATGGCCACCTTCCCCTCACAGAGCATCTTGACCAGACTGTGAACATGGCCACCTTCCCCTCACAGAGCAGCTTGACCAGACTGAACATGGCCACCTTCCCCTCACAGAGCATCTTGGCCAGACTGAACATGGCCACCTTCCCCTCACAGAGCATCTTGGCCAGACTGAACATGGCCACTTTCCCCTCACAGAGCATCTTGACCAGACTGTGAACATGGCCACCTTCCCCTCACAGAGCATCTTGACCAGACTGTGAACATGGCCACCTTCCCCTCACAGAGCAGCTTGACCAGACTGTGAACATGGCCACCTTCCCCTCACAGAGCAGCTTGACCAGACTGTGAACATGGCCACCTTCCCCTCACAGAGCATCTTGACCAGACTGTGAACATGGCCACCTTCCCCTCACAGAGCATCTTGACCAGACTGTGAACATGGCCACCTTCCCCTCACAGAGCAGCTTGACCAGACTGAACATGGCCACCTTCCCCTCACAGAGCATCTTGGCCAGACTGAACATGGCCACCTTCCCCTCACAGAGCATCTTGGCCAGACTGAACATGGCCACTTTCCCCTCACAGAGCATCTTGACCAGACTGTGAACATGGCCACCTTCCCCTCACAGAGCATCTTGACCAGACTGTGAACATGGCCACCTTCCCCTCACAGAGCAGCTTGACCAGACTGAACATGGCCACCTTCCCCTCTCAGAGCATCTTGACCAGACTGTGAACATGGCCACCTTCCCCTCACAGAACATCTTGACCAGACTGAACATGGCCACCTTCCCCTCTCAGAGCATCTTGACCAGACTGTGAACATGGCCACCTTCCCCTCACAGAGCATCTTGACCAGACTGTGAACATGGCCACCTTCCCCTCACAGAGCAGCTTGACCAGACTGTGAACATGGCCACCTTCCCCTCACAGAGCAGCTTGACCAGACTGTGAACATGGCCCCCTTCCAGTGGTGGGCTCCAGCAGGTTCGCACCTACTCTATAGAACCGGTTGTTAATGAGAGACAGAACATATAAAGTTTAAAAATAGCCATTTAAAAGTGGCTGCCAGATGGGCATAGAACCGGTTGTTAATTTCTTTGAAGCCCATCACTGCCCCCTTCCCCTTATAGAGCAATCTCTGTCCTCTCCTCAGGCAGTGCTGCTGGGAGAAGCTACAAGCTGGATGGAGTTCCCACCTCTTTTTCCTCCACAGCAGCACCACCTCAGGAGGGTCACCCAGTCCTCAGTGAAGTCCTTTTCACCACAGTGGACACCTGAGACAAACCAGTTTAAAACCAGTTTAGATCAATGACTGTCAAGCTTTTCCACCTCATTGCACTGCAGTGGTTAAGGCGCACTACCAATTTTTTGTGTTGCACAATTTTTGACACAATTTTTCATGTCACACAATTGTGTGACAAGATACACTGTGCTGTCAATGGAAGGGCTTGCATCCACCAATGGCTCTACCAATAAATGACCCTTTCCCAAATTCCCGTAGCACACCTGGGGAACATTTGTGGCATACTAGTGTGTTGTGGCACAGTGGTTGAAAATGAATGGTTTAGAATGACACTTGTCTTCACTATATACTTTCCAATGGGCAAGGCACACACTCAGCTGACAATTTTTATGTCACACAAAAGTTTTCTGTTACACAATTTATTGTCACACAATATTTCGTGTCACGCCATTGTGCTGTCGATGGGGAGCTCACATCCCCCAATGACCCTTCCAATAAATGACCCTCTCCCAAATTCCTGCAACACACAAGAGTGTGCCATGTGCCACGGCATGGTAGTTGAAAATGGATGGTTTAGATTGTCTTTCTCCTTTCCAATGGGCAAAGCACACCATCACTTGACAATTTTATTGGTCGACTGTAAAAAAATGACAATGTTTTGAGAATAGACAAGGCATATTATTAGTAACAATATTGCACTGTCAATGTGGGGGGCTCACATCCCCCAATAGCCCTACCTCAAAAAGGACTATCTTCCCACAGCACACTTGGAGATCACTTGAAGCACACAATTGTGCCACGGCACATCATCTCTCTGATACTGTGCCAGGGGGCCAGAGGGAGAATGAATTTATTTACAACTCAAATTTGCATAAATTTACATAAACAGACAGAACTTATATTAACAAAAGGGTTTTAGTGAATACACATGAGAAATATAATGCAGGCAAGTAGAACCAGAGGAGAACTATGGATCATTTGCCACACACCATTTGCACAGTAACAGCATACAAAGTCAGAAACACATAGAAGCGTATGTCATTTAGAGGCAATGGAGGGGTTAAAATAATGCCCAGGGAATGGCAGAAAAGACATAGAGACATGATACACTTGGGACAATTACTGCAGTTGCATACCAGAATGGGCTCCAGCATCTCTGAAGAGCCAGGGGCTCACTGCCGTTTGGAAGCTCCCTGTGGGCTGAATTGGGGATCCCCAAGGGTTGCAAATGGCTGGGGTTTGCCCAACCCTTGGGTTAGACCCTTGTCTTCACTTTCCACATGTTCTCCTGCCCCACATACTCCTGGGTTATTAGATTTGGGGATTGAGGACTAGCATTCTCCCTAGTTCTGCCAGAGGATTTCCATTTGCCCCAAACCCATCCTCTTTAGCTATCCATCCCAGATTCCTACCCCTGCTTTTGCTTTATATTTGCTAGCTGCAATAGGGACTGTCACTGCTGTCCTGTCTTACACTGGACAATCCTGAATTTTGAACTGTTTAACTGAGATTGCCCAAAAGCTGGTGGATGTTTGGTGACTGACTTGACCTGTTCACACACAAGAATATTGATTTATGCAGCAACACTCTAACATGTGTTGCTCCTTCACATACCTTTAATGAACTAATACTAAGAAAAAGACACTTGAATAATCACCATTGAAACCAGTTGGAGTTGAAACCAGTGTTACTTAAATGAGTCGCAATACACTTGTCCCCATGATTACAGTGGGGTTAGGACTCATTTTCTTCGTATACAACCCATACTTGTTTTTCCCCACGCAGTTCAAGGGACACATGTTGCTCTCTTATGTTTTCCTAGGAGTGTACAATGAGTATCTTGCTGGGTTCTCCTCAGCAATCTAGTGGAAAATCAGCAACACAATCTTATGCATGACTCCTGAGAAAGAAGCCCCACTGATCTCAGTGGAGCTTACTCCTGGGAGTGTATAGAATTGAACCTCTACCCTTCAAAATGTGGGATAAAAATATGTTTAACTTTTACGAATGTTTTTAAGATAAAGTTATAAGTTCAGCCTGGAGAAGAGGAGGCTGAGAGGAGACATGATTGCCCTCTTCAGATACCTGAAGGGCTGTCATAGGGAGGAAGGGGCTCATTTGTTCATAGCTGCTTCTGAAAGCAGAACCAGAACCAATGGGTACAAACTGCAAGAGAGGAGATTCCGGTTGGATATCCGGAAAAAATTCCTGACGGTGAGGGCGGTTCGGAAGTGGAACAGATTGCCAAGGGAGGTGGTGGACTCTCCCTCACTGGGGATCTTCAAGCAGAGGCTCGATAAGCACCTGTTGGGGATGCTCTAGGGGGATTTCCTGCTACAGGCAGGGGGTTGGACTAGATGATCTACTAGGTCCTTTCCAACTCTATGATTCTATGAAAGCCAGTGTCTATTAAAAAGAAAAAATTAAACACATTGGATATCAACAAATATTTGATGGATGAATTTATATTACTTTACTAGCAGAATGAACCCACCATTGCGAGAGTAAAATTTCCAGAACATTTGTGGGCTCTCAGCACAATGGATAGGCATTGATGAATCAGTGAGTCAGTCAGTGAGTCAGTCTGTCAGTGACTTTTCAGTTTTATATATAGATATTTTGTATTCTCTTTATACTTAGTCTGTTGCCTGGTGATAACAGGACAGGCACATGCAGCACAGATATTCTGTTGGCACCTATTCACACATACATGTACTGAAATAACACAAAAATGTTAGTTAGCTTCTACATTTAGCACTAATGAATTTATCACACCACTGAATAAACTTTTGACTTGTTGCTAAACATGCAATAGTGTTTCTTTTAAAAAAGTATTGTGTAAGAGAATATGGAACTTCTTTTTATGATTTGAGATGTGATGGTTCATTCAAAGCTTCATCATAATTGGCAACCCTCAAATATTTAAGATTTTGTGAACAGAGCTTCAATATACACTTACCTGGGAGTATGTTCCATTAAACACACTGGGGCTTACGTATGGGTAGACGTGTCTGGATTACACTACCAGAGAAGTAAAGGTTGCAGTTGAGGTTACAAGCTTTACAGTAAAATCTTGGATTGAGAGAAATGTGGAATGAGAATGTTTTACAAGAAAAGCAAACATTTCTAATAAATTTTCACTTGATATACAAGTGATGTCTTGTAAAACAAGCAAAAAAGTCCAGGCTGGAATATGGCTGGTTTAAGCACTCCACCAGCACCTGTTCAGCCCCTCCTGAGAGACCAGCCTATGCATATCTACTGTGAAGTAACCCAATTACAGTCAGTGGTGCTCACTCCTCTGTAAGGGGGGCAACCGAAAGGAGCCTGAGAAACCTAGCCTTGTATATCTATACTGCAGTAAGCCCTATTATAATCAGTGGGGCTCATGCCTGTGCAAGGGGGTAGCCCAAGAGACTAAGAGCACAATCTAACCATGTCTACTCAAAAGCAAGCTCCATTGTGTTCAGTGGATCTTACTCCCAGGAAAGTGTCTTTTTAAGATTGCAGGCTAAATGAAGGTTAATTTGTTTTTTCTTTCTATTTTGTACTTTATTATTTTATCATATATTAAAGTATTGTAATCATTTTAATATGAATATATTTTGCTTGTGGAAAGAATTGCCTAGTTTCCATTATTTCTTAAAGGAAAATTAACTTTGATTTACAAGCATTTTGTATTACAAGCATGCTTCCGGAATGAATTATGTTCGTAAACCAAGGTACCACTGTATTTGGGGATCTGTTAGTTATAGGGAATCTTGCCTTTATAGAAGAAATTGGGCTGATTGGGATGGTTATCAGTCTTATCTGAGTAACCAAAATATTCTTTTGGAATTCTGTAATCAGTGCTGTAAAATAGTCACATCGCAAAGAGAACAGATCATATGAACATCTCTATATAAAAAACTGAAAGGTCACTGACTGACTGACTGAACTCACTCACTCACTCAGCATCCAGCCAAAACCGCCGGACCTAGAAACGTGAAATTTGGGGAGGGTGTTCCTTCCATGTTTGAGGCACCTACTTAGAACCAGTTTTTGGAAATTCCAACCAGAAGGGAATGAAGAGGGGCGCAACGTATTTTCCTCCTTATACTTTATATTAAAGAACCCCTGACTGATCCAAGCCCTAGACCTAGAATTCTGAAATTCAGGGTGTGTATTCCTTACGTGTAATGAGCAACCACCTATGGCTGGGTTGTATGGTTTTTTGGGGGTTTTTTTGTATGGGGGATTTGTTGCATGGGGGGGTTGTTTCGTGGGGGCATTGTGTGGGGTGTTTTTTTGCGTATGCGGGAGTGGGGGTTGCACGGGTGAATGCTGCACAGGGGAATGCTGCATGGGGGGATAAATGTGTGCCCAATCACACAAATATTCTTGAAGTTTTACTCAAACAATGTGGGTACATTTTGCTAGTAAAAGCATGAAAGGGAAGCATAAGGGGCAAAATAGTAAAATAAAATATATCTAATAAAGTCAGACATTATCTACCTGAGACTGTATTCACAAGAAATCTCTTGCTGATGCTGTTCACTCGGAAACATTTGGAATAACTGAGTCATATCCTGTTCCACATAATAAAAGTAGAAATCCATTTCCATTATCATTATCCACTGTATATTGCTTATGGTGCCATAAATGTTAATTATCCTTTGTTAGAGTTCAAAAAGAGATAATCTCTAATTAGATTACAACTTTTATGTTTGTGTACTGAAACAGAGTTATTTTTAAACTGATCTTTTCTGTTCTCTTTATTTTTGTACAAAATTAAGGCAGCAGGATTATACATACATACTTAAAATTTGGCATCACTGGGTTTAGTAGGACTTACGTACTTCCAAGTAAACTATTTAGAGTTGTACTCACCTTCAGACAGAAAAGAAAGCAAATCAGAGACCAAACAAGGCAATCTGGAGTAGCCAAAAGGTCATGGGAAATGCATGAGCTTCATTATGAAGCTCTCACATCAGTGCAAAATATAGAAAATGTGAGGAAAAAATGGACCATGTAAAAAAGTACACATGTAGAAGGTTAAGGCATCCTTTCTCCTGTTTTTCTGCTATCTTTGTTTTTGTGTTGCATCCTCACTTGCTTACTCCAGAGGCATAGTCTTTGCTAAAGAGATAATAAACAAAGCTTATTTAAGTTATTTTAAAACTTAAAACTATACTAGCTGATTTTACCTGTCGTAGTGGGAATAAAATTTAAAGAATATTTGCAGGCACCAGACACACCTGGGCACCAGCAGGCATTAGACACCAGGAACCGGGCACTAGTGGGCACCAGCATGGGGCTCTAGCCCTGGGCACCGTGGCACTGGAAGATGGGCACTGGTGAGCACATGGTATTGGCAGGTACTGATCACTGCTGGGCACTGACAGGATCAGGGCATCAGCGGGCAGCGGGCACCAACATACACCAGTGGGCTTTGGGCACCACTGAGCAGTGAGCAACATCAGGCACAACCAGGCAGTGGGCAACAGGCACCACTAGGCAGCAGACACCACTGGGCATTTCTACCAGGCACCTCTAGACACCAGCAACACTGGGCAGCAGGCACCACAAGGAACTGGCCATCCCTACTAGGCACTGGGCACCACTGGGCAGCAGGCACAATATTTGTTCTCAATGGGTACTTACATCACAGAAGGAATTTCATTCTTCTAGGACCAGGGGTTTTGGATGAGTGTTGATTAGTCAGCAATTCTTCAGTGTTCAGTATAGCAACGAAGAAACATTGTACCCCTTTTCACCCTCTTATAGTTTGAATTTCCAAAAACTGATACTTAGTGGGTGCCTTCATCAAGGAAGGAATACCCTCCCCAAATTTCACACTTCTAGGTCTAGGCTTTGAAAATATGAAAAATGCCATATGGGTATTTTATATATAATAAATACCTCAGTGGGTATTTTATATACCCAAATATATAAATGCCACTATGGGTATGTTATAAAATTTAGTGGTGAAATGTACCTGCGTTGCAGGAGTAAAATAAACCCCATTTGACATCCAACCTGTATGCCTTCTCCCCATTGTGCAACAACCCCATTGCACAACATTCCCCCATTTGCATCATTCCCCAATAGGCAACGTACCTCATGTATATCATCCCCCCATGTGCATCCACTCTCATGCACGTCAACCCCATGCACATCATCCCCCTATGTGCATCATCCCCCATGTGCAACATCCCCCATGCACAATATTCCCCCTGCAGCATCCTCCTGCAATATCCCTCCCCCTGTGCAACACCCTCCCCTCCTGTGCAACCCCCCCACAATGGTGGAGACCCCTCCTACTGGGCAAGTGCAGGACTTGAGGGTGGGTGTTGATCAGTCTTCAATGTAAAGTATAGCTGAAAATGGATTGCACCCCTTTTCAGCCCCTTAGGTGTTAAGTTTCTAGAAATCGGTTCATGGTGGGGCTCCTGTCACAGAAGAAATATGCTCCCCAAATTTCATGCTTCTGGATCCGAGAGTTGGAGATGAGCATCTAGCAGTCAGGGATTCTTCAATGTAAAGCATAGGGAGGAAAACATGTTGTACCCCTTTTCACCCCCTCTATATATATGAGGCTTGAGTCACTATATATATGAGGCTTGGGCACACTGAGGGAGAGGTTGCATGAGAGCCTCCCCCAAGTCACAGAACCACCTCCTTCAGTGCACCCAATCCTCTGAGAGGCTTGGTCACACTGAAGGAAGCGGCACTCTGGCAGAGAGATGGAGGGAGAGGTTGCACGAGACCCTCCCTCCCAAGTCTCATGCGGCCACAGCGCCACCTCCTTCAGTAAGCCTCTCAGAGTCTGTGCCCATGCAAGACCAGGGGGTGGGGGAGCCGAGAATTTGGCTTATAAGACGCACATGAATTTTACCCCCTCTTGGGGCTAAAAAGTGTGTTTTATAAGCCGAAAAATACGGTAAGTTCTGTTTCCTTTTTAAAACCTTGCTAACTGCATCCCTCTTCACTGGAAACAGCACACAGTGTTTTGGCAAAGTTGTACCAGCAGGATGGAAAGGATAGGATTGGGCTCTTAGTTTCAAGTTACAACTTGCTGTTGCTGCCTTCTCCCACAGCTAATAGAGGTTATACTCTGGGTTAATAGCCTGCAGTTCCACATTCATTCAGTCATCCATTGATCATTAAAGCCTCCTGAAAGGACTTTGTGTTGAAGTTTTAATAGCCGTAATATATGGACTCTTGCTATAAAGCAGTCACATTCTTTATGATGTCAAGGAAATATTTGCACGCAGCCATCAACACTAATCTGTGGATCTGTTTATTTCTCAGTTCCTTGCTTTGTTTCCTTGGAGAGACATCTAATCGTTTCGTAAATGACTTTGATAGCCTTGTCTATCAAAATTTAAGTGCTTTCTGAAATTTGCTCCAATTTCCGATAACTAATGTTTTTTCTCATTGTTTGCACAATATAAAATAAGTGATGGAGCTCTGAATATAAGCCAGAATTTCTCTATACTTGATTTTTAACTATGTTATACCAACATATTGCATTTGTGTGTAGCATTCTGTGATAAAATTCAGAAATATCTGTGCCACGTAGCTAAGTTGTCATCTCTCCCAAGAGGGGAGAAACATTGCTCAAATATTAATTTATTTAAACAGGTGCAGATTTTTAATTATTTTGAAATAAACATTTAAAAATATACCAATGAAACTGAAAACCCAGCAGGCAGCACACCTACCAGGTACTGATGGATCAACCATAGCTTTCTAACTTTTTGCAGTTCAAGCTACATGCAGCATGACTTGAACTAAGATTCCCAAGTACAGAAAACAGTGCATTAGTGCCCCATAAGAAGCTGCTGAATATTATATGATTTCATTGGCATATTGTTAGGGAATAGACACTGGAAGGCCTCTATTGATGTACAACCATAGGGCGTATATTTTTATAATAACAATTTTCCCTTGAAAATACACAAGCACATCCCGTGCTCCCACTCTGTCAATAATATCAGTATAGTATGGTACCCAAATGGGGTAGGACTCGAACCCATGACCCTTGGGGCACTATCCAGGTTCTTGGAGAGGTAACCAACATGGCAGAAAACTACAAAGGACCACAATACAAAGTTAGCTTTATTACATGTGTACACATGGGTTCCACCTCCAATGGGCAAGGTGAACAGAGAACAAAGGCTGTACAAACATTTTTTAGGGTATTTTTAGTAGAGGAGGGTACAAATGGCAACGAGGAGAGGTACAAATGACTGAGGGCAAAGCATGGATCCTGATTTGCTAGATCTTTGTATAAGGGTGGGGATTCTGGGGATGACAACAAGCAGTGGATGGGCAGGCCGGAAGGCAAACTTGCATTGTGTCCTCAACTCTTGAGACTGCGCTTTTCCAGGGCTGCTTGCAGTTATTGCTTAATTGCGTAAAACATGTATTTTTTATCGTTTATCGTTTTTATTGTTTTTTTATCGTAAACCTTTACCGTTTAGGCCTGGATGTTTTGTGCCTAGCCAATTGTTTTCCCAGTTTAGAGTGGCTGGTTTTGCTCTGGGGGCCAGAGTAGACAAAGGGGAATTGGACCAGGGTCATTTGGACCTAACAAGATATTAAAACAGGCTGTTTATAACAGTTTTAGGACAGAACACATATTATACATAGGCAAGCAATGATCAATTACAATTATTGGTTACAAGGCACAAATATCTTTAGGAAACAGTTTGGACAAAGCATTTCTTCATAACAGGAACTATTTTGGTATACCAAGAATAACTAATATCCTTGGTCTTGCAGCTTTGGTTAATGCAAGAGGATGGAGGGGGCTGGAAAACGTGGAATCAGACACGTGGCCTGGATATTCGAGAACAGTATTATCTAAGATCTGTACAGTATTGGTGTAGGTATTAAAATTCATTATAAAATCATCCACCTGGTCAAATTAAACACTGTACAGATGTGTTCTAGATACACTTGTATGGATCATGCACTATTAGAGAATTTATTTCCACAAACATGAGTACTGATTTATTTCCATTTATTGTCTATACCCAACTGTCCCCATTTTGCTGAATGGAATGGAAGATTGTGAAAATTCAGGATTAATACTTCTTTTGCATATAATGAAATATGCATCTACTAATGCCATTCCATCCATGTATGCAGTTTTGCTGTAAAAGCATCAAGCATACATGAAGCATAAACTCAAGGACAAAATGACTAAGAGGGAGCATGGGTTATGCTGTTTCATTCCCCATCTTAAGTATACAAGGCCGACAATTATTCTGTTGTTTCCAACTTGTTATTTGCTGGTAGCATATATCATGTCGAACCAATTAAAGAATTGTCCTGGGCATCCAAGAATGGAGAAGAGAGTCTGTAGAAAGTGTTAAAAACTTTATCAAAGGTTTTCTGAACATCTGTTGAAATTTCTTCTTCTGTGTATGACTTTTTGATTTTGTACACACTGTAATTATAGTGGCCTATATCCTAAAGTGAAATTAAGCCCCTTGCTCTAGAGCAGTTAAGATGACTTTCCATAAGATAACACTAGAGGCTGATGTAATTGCGTGGACCCGTAACTGCTATGGATTTTGCCCCAGTCAACATAGTAGTAGCTGATCTTTTCTAAATTTCATGTCATTTCCAAGGACCTGGATATCGAGAAATATTTTTCTGCAGAATATGAGCAGTTCCAAGTAGAGCTGTAACTAAGTAATTTTGTTTACATCTAAGATATACAGTTGTTTTCCTTGGCTTTTTGGTATAGCATCTAAAGCACCCACTTCTATTGGTACAATTTTTGCCCTTTTCTTGGCCAGAGTACCGGTAATTCTATCTCATTCTGAAGATCTCAATACTTGGAAACCTTTCCATGTTCTTTATGTTCAGGGCAGACATACCCAGGTATTGCCACATTTATAATCCAAATCTTTTTCTTTTTCCATGAGTATTAAGACTGGTGTGTAGTGCAGCAGCTGTTTTTCTGTTTGGATACAGAAATCATCATCATCATCAGTGAGTAAACAATGTTGTCAGATTTCCACCTATTCCTAATGAATTCAACCAGGGCATTGTGTCCTGTGTCAGAAACTACTTCTGTAATCTCTGCTAGGAGAGCCATTATGATTTGGAAATATGAATTATTGAGAGTTTATAAATAGCTGTGCTACATCCTTTCAAAGCAGCCAGATTCAAAAAAATGAGTGGGTTCTACAAAGTAGACAGCCCCCATGTCTCTGTCCCCAAAATGTATTTATCTCTAGGCCTCTGAATAAGCAGCATTTGAGTGAGGAATAAGCAATTCATCAGTCTCTTTGCTCTAATTAATGGGAACCGTCTGGACTAAGAGCTTTTCCACATTTCATATTTTTAATGACATATTTCGCCTGCAAGGGCATTTGAAATAGATCCCTCAATGAATCAATGTGAGAAGTTTCAATCCTCCTGTATTGTGCATTATTTTCACCTGCTGGGTTGGATTTGTTCATGAATAAAAGAACACTTTTCACACTGCTGATTTTGGGGGGCATTTTTTACTACTCTCTCAGTAGCAGAATATTGTAATGTTTCTGGCTTGGGCCTCCTTTAATGTAAAAACTAGCTTCATACTTGGATCAGGGAGACCAGATGCCCAAACCTCAAAAGGAGGACAAGGTCTTGGATTCCTCTCATCCTTGCCTTTCCAACAGACAATGGCATGTTTGCCTACTCACAAGTAAAGCTGTGATATTGGGCACTTTCACTTTCCCATAGAGCTTAATGCATATTTTTTATTTTTAGTTTTTTGGCCGTAACCGTTGATAGGATGGAGATATTTCAAAACTGATTTTTGCATTGGATTCTGCTCTGCAATATGAATCCAGCGACATTTGACATGATGGGGTACTGCACACCATTACAAAGTTCCAAAATGAAGCCAAAATGGAGGACAATGAAGCCTTTTTGGAGGACACCTGGACAGAAGGCTAAAAAGGAGGATAAATCCAGAAAAATCCAGTCATATGATCATCCTGACTTGGATGCTTTCCTGCTTTCCAACAGAGTGGTTCAACATACATCACATCAATGCTTTCTTTAATGCAGCTTAAATTTCAGCTGAGCCAAATGACAATAAAACTTGAAATAGGATTTGCAGGAAATTCTTTACAGGGCATTTTGAACTGTGGACTCAAGTTCAATTATTTTTTGGTGGTACTTTTTTCTTTGTTTGCTTCAGATATACGAAGGCATCACAGTTTCCACAGGAGGATCTTGCCAAGTGGCTGTGGGTGGTGCAAGTGGCTAAGACACTGTGCCTGTTAACCAGTAGGCCAAGGTTCAAGACTCGGGTCAGCCCCACAAGACAGGGTGAGCTCCTGTTCTTAGCCCAGCTCTGCCACGCCCGCTGGATCCATCGTATTGGCTCTGCCTTTCCATTGGACTAATTCAGTGGCATGGAGAGGGGGGATTTGCTGCTTGGGTAACAGTCTATCCTCCATAACAATCTAACCCAGGCTTTCGTGCTTCGCATGCAGCATACGCAGCGCCGAGCATGATACCATAGTCTCTCAAGACTGACGGAGGCCTGCTCTTGCCAAGTTAGCAAAGATGGGAACTCGAGTCAGTGAAGTTGAATCAAGTTCATTGATTTGATGACTCATGAACGTGGAAGACTCTGAAAAACACTCAAGAACCCCCAACACTGCATGTGTCTGGTCTCTGGGTGTACTATGTTGTACCATGGTGTACTCTGGATATATCAGGGGCCAAGAGGGAAAAAGCAGAGGACTTGGTGTGGATCTGGGTAAGTGAGCAGGGGCTGGGAAGAGAGCGAGAAAGAGCAAACCACTCTAGGTTGCACCAAATCTTTTCCCCTTTTCCGGGCCTTTCCATCTCTTTACTCTCATTGGACTTATGCCAACATCAGAGCCAACACGAGGAGACCATAGGTGATCAGCCTACATAGGGTAAGTAAAACTATTTATTTGTTTGTTTGTTTCTTTATTAAGTTTAAAATAAAAAAACAGACTGAAATCCTAAAGACACTCTCCTAGGAGTAAGACCCATTGAACACAGTGGGGCTTACTTTTGAGTAGACATGGTTAGGATTGTTCTCTACGTAAAATGTTTTTACCTATCGATGCCAATTGTGAAGGATATGATAGTTAATCTTCTTGACATCTTCAACATGTCAAAGTAGACTAGTTGCATTACTATTAAGTGAGATCAGGTAGGAAAAGGCCATTGGGCAGGGAGACAGGCTAGAGGAGAGTGTTGCTCCTCTCACCGGCACATTTCCTTTGCTTTAAAAAAATAGATGTACCCTGTGCACTGTAGAAATGATTGGGATGGGCCTGGGTGAAAACAAATGCCGTGATGTCGAGTTTTGCCCTAAATCAGCAAAGAAGCCTTTTGTCCGCTGTCTGCTGACTAAGAGCATGTGTACAATTGGTGACTCCTTATCAGCAAGCAGCATGTTACAGCTGCTTCTTTCATGAGATGCGCTGATGCTTCCTTGATGGAATCTTGAAACTGAACAGCCTGCATTGTGTGGAGTCAAAGCACAGCTTCAGTACATCAGAAACTAGGAACGACATCTTGAGAGAACTGTAATTAATTTTTGAAAAAGAATTTGCAAATGAAGGGCCCTGAACTAAAGGTGATCTCCTGTTACCAACTTAGAAATGGAAGAGGAGGAGGCGTATTCCTATTAATGGAACTTGGCAACATTTCATTTGGGGGCAAGGAATTGGAGCCTTGTCCTCTCCCCCACTGCCACCCCACCTTTAAATAACTCTTTCAAAAGCGGTGTTTCAGCAGAGAAGGAGAAAGGACTTTTATATGTGACTGCCTGAGCATTGGAGGTATCATTTGTTGCTGCCAAGCCCTATATTAAAAGGAAATGATGATCCGAACAATGCCTGATTGAATAAAATATAGCGCTGAACAATGGAAAGCAGAGAACTAGTGACCAGTTCTACATAATTCATTTTGCTTTGAGATCTGAACTGTCTGTGACTTCCTAAGATGGGAAGGGATTAAGACTGGGAAATGGGAAGGGAAGGAGGTCAGAGTTAATTATGTTTGAAAACACTAAATGATAGTAAAGCAAATAGATATTCTGGGATTTCAATGCAAGTAAATAGACAATGTATTTTGATGTATCTTCTTTGAAGATCACAAGCCATACCTTCCCGGGGCCTGGGTTTGATATTCAGTCCTACTTTATCATACATGAATGGGAACATTTCTCCATGTTCCCTCATCTGATGTCAGTAGCATCACAATGGGATGTGAGGAATATTGATTGCACTAGGTGATCCATAGAGGTGTTTGTGTGCATGTGTGTGTGTGTGTGTGTGTGTGTGTGAGAGAGAGAGAGAGAGAGAGAGAGAATGAATGAATGAATGAATGAATGAGTGAGAGTACTGAAAACTTGCTACAGTATTTTGAAATAATATCAACCTGTTGATAATATCAACCTGTTATACATCATTTGAGGCATAATTTCATGCAGAATGCAATGAAACAAACCACACTGAATTATCTATATTCTACCAAATGTTATGGACAAATAACCAGAAAAGGAAAATACAATTGCATTATTTAGCAACAAGTGGATTTGCTTAATCAAAAGTGACATTAATTGAAAATTGACTGATTATTCAGAGAGCCAGTGAGGTAGTATTATGGCACTGAAGGGAACCAGTAGGGTGTTGGTATGAGCTCTCAATTCCATATATGAAACAGTTGTGTGTGTATTCTTTCTTTCTTTCTTTCTTTCTTTCTTTCTTTCTTTCTTTCTTTCTTTCTTTCTTTCTTTCTTCTCCTAAGTCCTACAGTTTCAAATGCAATGATCAACATTAGAGAAGTGACATAGGCAAGATAATTTTGAGAGGGGTTTTCTTTTCACGGTGGGGGGGTCGGGTCTCCTCCAACTTTATAAGGAAGTTTTGAAACTCTCCAAATGTCTTAGAAATGTTTGCATGGGGGATTTTCCGGGGGAGGGGTGTTTGCACAGAGGGGTTTGCATGTGGGGATTTGCACAAGGTGGGTGCTACCAGCAACAGCGGGTAAATTTCTCTAGTAACTAATTTGAAAAAGAAGGAATTTTGAAGGATTTGTCATCTTTCAGTTAGGACAGTGGTACTCAAAGCAGGGATCAGGAATCTATTAAAGGTTCCTGCTGAGAGGGTGGCATCTTTGGATCTAGCACTGGGCTTTCCTGAGAGTAAGGCTGCAATCCAAAAGAACTTTCCAAAGAGTAAGGCCCATCGAACATAATGGGGCTTACGTTTGAGTAGACAAGGTTAGGATTTGGCTCTTAGGGTGCAATCCAGAGTAACTATGGGGTGTCCTTGCTCTGACATAAGAACCATTTACTTTGGATTGCAATATGAATTTCCCATAGGTTTTCACTAGGTGGTGCCGTAACTATGTCGACATAAATGTCTCTTATGTGCTCCCGTAGTTACTCTGGATTGTAGGCTAAGTTTAACTGAACACAATGATTAGAAATGGAGGCACTCCATTTCTGGCATCACAGGGAGTCACATCCCGGACAGATTTTTAAGTTTGAAAGTGGGTCCCTGGCTTAAATGCCCGAATACCTCTGGATTAGGGCACAATGTACCTGTTGAAATTTGTACATCAATTCAACATAAGTTGCTTCAAAAGTACTTGTGATTGCATAAGCTTCTTTTTTGTTCCCTTACATTTTGGGGTGGGTTGGAATATATTCTGGTGCAAATAGGAAGTGGGGAGAGGGTGGAACAGACCGAAAGAGAAGAAAAAATGCGCCCAGATACTGGATAATGCTATAATATTAGTTGGTTGCATGGCTATGTAAAAAAATAATTAAAAGAAACCAATTGGTGATGATTTCTAAGTGATCAATTAAATGTTCTGCCTTTAAGGTGCATGCTTTGTCTGAATAGATTCCTCCATGTAGAATGAAGCCAAGATGAGACAGCACTTTGAGAACTCTTGGCTTTTGTCCAGTCCTATCTTCAAAAGCACCTTGATTCAGATGAAGGGAACAGTTCATGTCAATAAGTTAGCAGTTTATTACCCATGTAGGAGGTCTTGATAAAAAAAATCATTCTGTACTACTTGTATTGTAACCCTTAGATGCCCATCCGGATCCAGAGTCCGGAAATGCAAATTTATGCAAATTGGGCTATTTTTAGATGGGCACCTAAGTTAATGCTTTTTCTAATTAAGGGCACAACACAGAGTAATTACGGGGAATCCTTGCTCTGGTGTACGAACAATTTGCTCTGGATTGCAATATGAATTTCCCATAGGTTTTCACTAGGTGGTGCAGTAACTACGGGTACATGTAATGTCTCTTACGTGCTCCCGTAGTTACTCTGGATTGTAGGGTAAGATAGTTTTTTCTCATAGGGGCTGATAGAACCTCATGGTACTGTCTCTTTTCCAAATAGAAAAGCCAAATTGAAAATTCCAAATTGAAAAGCCAAAAAGCACACAGAGCACCCTCTTTTTTCTGCTCCATTCACCACATTGCAAGACGGAGATGCTATAGATTGTATATACAACATAAATGTCACATTTCCCTTCAATGGCTTAGACTTGATGATGTGTATGACACAAGATTGGTGATACTGCAGGAATAGCATAAACAATAGCTTAGAATCTTGTAATTAATGATTAACTTTTATCTTAAGGAGGCTACATTGTACTGGAACAGTGGCTAGGGGGGCTTGTAATCTAGGGCAGGAGAAGGCAAATTGGGCCACTTTAGGTCTCCTGGACCTTAAACAACTGTCTATGAGAAGACAAACTGTACCTGCGGAAATTTCCTCTTTTATCCATTTGTTAAAGGCCCAGGAGTCCTAAAGTGGCCCAGTTTGCCCATCCCTGATCTAGGGCATGGTTTTTCACACTTGGTGGGTCATGACCTGATTGTTCCTGGGTCCAAGCGTTAGCTGATAAACTGATACTGAGGCAGTAAATACTTGAATCCCACTGGAAAACGGTCATTCTAAAAAGTTTGATGACTGTGGATGAGGGGTCAACATGCTCTTTCAACATTTTATAGCATCCAGAACTACCTCCACTCTTTCTTTCACCTTCTCTCTGCTGATCTAAAGGCTAAAATTGTCTTTCCTGAAGTTGATTTGCATATGGCATGATTAAAATATTTTTTGCATTTTCTTATGACTTTCTTCAGTAAATAACCACTATTCAAATATATAAAATATTCATTGCCCACATGTGCCTTTGTTCATTTTATTGTAATTTATTATGTATTTTGGCTATGTGTTAATAAATGTTATTTAGGTTTTTGCACGTGGTATTTATGTCTTTTTTGATCGTTGTTTTGTTACTTGCATGCTGAAAATAACTGGGTTTCACTTCTGAAGTTTTCACTTTTGGAAGGTGCTGTAGGCCCTAATTTGTCCAATAAGTGAGGGATGCCTGTACTGGATATTAAACATTTTCCTACCATCATTTCTAGGAAGAGCCATATGTTTCTGGTCCATTGATAACTCTAGTTTCCTTACACCGTGTGAGCCACTGATCATATGTTGTTATTATTATTTATGGATGGTAAAATGCTACAAGCAGGAAACACAATCGTACTAATTTCCTGTAAACTGGATATCAGATTTTAGGGTCACTGGCTGAATAGCTCTAAAGTACTGTTCCATCTATTAACTGTTTCAGGAATAAAATAATTCTGCTTCCCCTAGATTAAAGAAGCATAATTTGGTGGTGTAAATTTGTTGGCATGAAAATACGCTTAGCACCTGGGTTTCCATCTTTGAAGTACAGCATAATCCAAAGCAACTACAGGAACTCTCATGTTGACATAAGAGACATTTACATTGATGTAGTTACAGCGTTCCCAATCCACTTATGGGAAATGCATAGAGCAATCCAGAGTAAATTTTTCTTACGTCGATGTAAGAGCTCCCTTACTCTGGATTGTGCTGGTAGATTTACTCTTGTGTTATTTATAGCACAATCCTCCTACACAATCTAACTATTTGGAAGACTAGCACCTCTGTGAGTTTACTATGGCACCCTGGGGTGCCATGGCACAGTTTAGGAACAAGTGCCTTTGACTTATGCCAGATATATAAGGGGCAGAATATTCTCAACAACTGATAATTCATTACTTGTTTTTAGTATGCTTATTTTCACAGGGTTTTGCACAGGAAATTAGCTAATATATATGCTAAAACATGTCTTACAACAAAAGTGTGATGTAACTTCATAGCAAATTAAAGCAAAGATTAAAATTTGTTATTATGACGAAGGGTCAAGCTACGCTCTATTATTAATTTGCGTTCTCCTTGTTTTCGTCCTCTTAAGATGCACAGTTTGGGTATGATAAATGTTAATTGTATGCACAGTGAAGTTTCATTAAGAAAGGTCACCTGAAAAGATATTATTCAAAAAATAAATTATTTGTATCAAGTGCAAGGCTTGTTTCTATTTAACAGTATTATTCAAGATCTGCAATAGGTCAACTGAGGATGGGTGTTTGGTACAGTTTGTGTAAATTCAGTTGGCTCTCTGCAAAACAACCAAAGAAAGACCTAAATTTTTCAAACATTTTACAGATTTTACTCTCATAATGCAACAATACGAGACCATAATGCCACAAAGCATTGTTGGGGCTACCCAGAAGTACTAATTCCTTCACAATCACAGCAGAGGCTGAGCTGCTTATTGGACCCAGGAAATACAAATAGCCCTCACTCTGGTGTCTTCTTAAACAGAGCTTTTTTCAAACAGCCTTCCCCTGATAAGAGTGACTTTAATGACCAGCGGCAATGGTCATTATTCCATATTTTTGCCATGACATACTCTGTAACATCCATCCATGGATTTTTTTATGTGACTAGAGTTGTACAGTATTGCCAAGTTATAAACCAGGCATAGTTTAAACCAGGCATGTATAGTTGTACAGTATTGCCTAGTTATAAACCACAACAGTGTGTTCTGAGGGAGTGAAAGGAGAGAATTTTTTGGAAAAAAAATAGTAAGTAAATCATTTGGCCAACCCCAGTTGCACAGCATCCTTATTTGGGGAATGACTAACCAGCAATGAGTGTTTTTTGTGTACGTTTTATTTAGCTGAAACGCAACAGGTGAAACTGGAGGAATATCTCCTTAGAAGAGACATTAAAATAGCAGAAGACAAGGAGCCTGTGTCAAGCCATCTGCTTCACTTTCACTGCCATGATCTTCAGTCACTGGAGCACTAGATCTTCCATCCTATTGCCAAGTGCATAAGACAAGCTCAGGCTTCTAACATGCGTTGTCCTTGATCACTCTCAGAACATGACCTGTGTGCGGAAGTGCATCTGCTTTGTAGCATTGTTCTGCATGCCGGTCTTCAGCATCCACTTGGCTTTCATCCTCTGAACATACTGCATGTCACGCTTGCGAGCCAACTCTGCCCCTGAACATATCACAGAAACAGCCAACGTTGAACATCTTAATACATGCCATAAGTTTTTGTTGTGATGAACTGGAGTGCCCTATCATGCTATGGTCTCTGCATGAGTATAGTATAGTGGGCTTCTTCCACTAGTAAGCTTACAAATATTTGGCAATTTTCCCTACGCTAAGTAGGCTCATCATTCCAGGACTACAAATAGCACAGTGTAAGAAATGGCTTGCTGGATCAGAATGTACATTTAGTCCAACATCAGCCAGACAACTCTAGAAATTCTCAGAGAGAGAGAGAGAGAGGGGGGGGGGGGGAGAGAGAGAGGGAGAGAGAGAGAGACAGACAGACAGTTAAATGCTCCAATACCCCTACTGGGAATACCCAGTTACCCTTTTTGGACTGGTAATACTAGACAGCTGTCAGGGCACGTAAAAGACAACACAAAAATAAAAAGTTTCTTTGAAAAGCTGACACAATGCAGTCTGGAATGAGATACGGACCTGCCAGGACCAGGAAGCTACTATAAGTAGTGGTTACTTCTATGAGACTTCTGGCTCACACAGGCTGCTGTCTGGGATACCGACTAATAATAAAATTGATGCAAGTTATTAATTCTGTTTGCCTACCTGAGCTGTCTGTCCAGCCGAGGGCTTTATACTGCTGCAAAACTCGTCCCACTGCCTTTTTATTTTTAGCAACTGTTACAGCTCGTGAAGAACCGAAATGCTGCTTATAGTATCGCATCAGGGAACGGTGGCCAATTCTGGCACCTTTGGGGAAGGGGAAGAAACAAACAAAAAGAAAAGAAAATGTAACCAACTGTAAAACAATAAGATGTCACTGGCAATGTGATTGTGTTACTGGTGAAATCTGGAGTCTCCGAAGGGCACAGTAGACAAGTTGCACTGAAGGTCAAGGTAGCTACAAATTCACTAGATAATAAAGAACAATAAACAATGAAAACATGAAGTAGATTTGCAACTTCTTTTAAAAAATCCTTAAGAGCACGATCCTAACCACGTCTAGTCAAAAGTAAGCAACATTCTGTTCAATGGAAAGTGTCTTTAGGATTGCAGCTGGGGAAAGATACATCTCCCAGATTTCACCATCAAGGAGCATCCCAAAAAATTACTTAGCACAATATATTAAGAACAATCTCATAATTTTTTTTATTAAACCATATTTATTTCTCTCATGGTAATTTCTGAACAAGCGTGACACTAACCCTACAATCCAGAGTAACTATGCACGTAAGAGACATTACGTGTACCCGTAGTTACTGCACCACTTAGTGAAAACCTATGGGAAATTTATATTGCAATCCAGAGCAAATTGTTTTTGCACCGGAGCAAGGACTCCCCGTAGTTACTCTGGATTGCACCCTAAATCTAGCTGAAAACAGGATCACTGTAATGGGCAGAAATCCATATGCATCTTGAGATGCTACCATGTAACGTGTTTCCCTGCCAGCGAATAATGTGGAGTAAGGATGGGAAAGTGAATACTCCAGTGTCCTAATATGGGGAAAAACTCTTGTAAATTTCAAATGTTTAACTTTACATAAACTTCAAGGCACTTTTCAGTCCAGAATAAAACAACTTGTAATATAATTTATTTAAATTCACAATAATCAAATTACTGTACAGGAGGCTGTCTTATTTTTGGCTGCATTTCCATGTTGGATACAATGGAGGCTTGAGTTTCATATGAAGGTTTCAGGAGTTGAAGATGAATGCAAAGTGGTGGCTTATACAGCAATTTATATTTTTTGTTTCTTTTTACATAGAAAACTGAGTTCTCTCAGTTGTTTTTTGAGCCTGGGTTCCTGGTAGGATAAAATAAAAATTCACACCATTGAGGTAGGAGGTTTTGAATAACTACAAGGCCAAATAGTACTGTATTATTTACAACTAACTGGACTTGTTTACTGCCAGCAAGCTATGACGTGAGTTGGATACATCAGAATAGTAAGCCAGAGAGTAGCATTCCAACACTTGTGAATGTGGTGTAGATCTAGAAGAGCAACCTCAATCAATATTTATACTGGAAACCATCTCAACATCCCAAATGAATAAACAGATTGTTTGGTCCTCAGGTAGGGCTGGGGTGTAATGATGATTTTGGGGTTACTCCTACTCTAGAGTAAGATTTTTTTCTTAATGTTACTCCTACTCCTCAATTAAAAAATATTTTCTTTCCCTGTGCTGATTTCTGAATTGCATGGCTTATCTCCATTCATCAGTTGACATATGAAGACATTTTTTCTTGAGATAATTCAAAGTATTCAAATACTCCTGCTTTCGTTTGTTCCATTTTATACTAATTACATTAAGTAGTTTATCTCAAAATTAACTTTAAAAGGCTTGCAAATTCATATTACCTAAAACAGAAGATAAAAATTTAAAATTTAAAGTAGACAGTGCAATATAATAAAATTGTTTTTTGGTGTTTGCACGTACAGTACAATATAATAACATGAGTAAGGAGTAACAAATATTTATTTTGTTACTCCTTACTCATACTCCTGTATAAACCTCTTACTCCTTCACTCCTTACTCCCACTCCCCAGCTGAATTTGAAAACACACCAGCACCATCTAGAGGCGACCAGGTATAATTATGCCTTATGTCAGTGTTCAAATACTACATTCTATAGAATGCCTACAACAAAAAGATCTTTTCTTACACAACATGTTGTGTCTATCTTTTCAAGAATGCTGCACCAGCAAAGTTGAACTATCACAAACAGAATTAGAGAATTACAAGAGAGATTTCTGGAATTTTAAAAAATGAATGCGTTTAGTAATTGTTTAAGTTTGTGTTAGTTTGGAAAGAGCTCTGTGTAGTCAGGATGACTATCTCACCGTGAAGGGAAACAGCTAAAGAAAAGGAGGATTCACAGAGTTTCTTTTATAGAACTGCACTTGAAAAACCCCACTTGAAAAAAAGGGGTTTATGATCATCCAGTCTTTGTACAACCTCTTTGAGACTCAAGAGTCTCAGGTCTACAAGAAGGCAGGACTGTATATAAATACTAAAATGGACAAGTGTTAAGAGTTTGGCTTTATTAAGTCAGGAAAAAACTTGGTTTGCTCTTTTGCTCCTGAAAGCTAGAAAACAAGGCTTGTTTTATTTCTAAGTTCACTTTTACAAAAGGATTCCAGATGAGAAAATATAGTGAATTTTATAGTTTCTTGTTTTCAAAGCGGTTTTAGAGGGTTTTTTAAATTGTTAGTAGATTTTGTTCAGCTGCGTCTTCACAGCTGAATTCTTTATGTACTTACATTTTAATGTACTGTGTCTTTATGTACTTCATTTTGATTCTGTATATTTGTAATAAATAAATATTACTATTAAAAAACCCAAGATTTTTAATGGGTCATATGAAAACTCTTAAGGGTCAGGATCCTCATGACATCATACTGCTTGTTGCCTCACTAGTATTAATTTCTCAGGTTTTTGAGTGCTTAACACACACATGTTTATTCACTTCTACCCAATTCTTCCTCAGCTCATGGTGAGTTCAGTGGGTTTCTTCTCCAACAAGATGAGTTGCAAGATTTTGTTACAGACCTCTCTTGTACTGACCTGAAGGTAAAATCAACTCCATAGATTCATCGTCATACTCCAAATTCCTTTCTGATGGCAGTTCTTCAGACATTTCCACATCCCCTCCTTCCTGGTAGTCAGGATAAGTGCTCCTATGAATCAAGAATGGAAACTTCAGAAATACTGAGGAGTTAGAAGAATATGCCCCACTATAATCTCAAACACTAAATCCCAACACAAGATAGCACCTTGAGTTATAGTCACATCCATCAGTGATACTTCTCAGAACTGAAGAATCCTCTAAGTTGCTTCACAAATTCCTAACAATAGCTTATATCAACAGGATAACCTACTGTGTAAAACACCACCATGGCATATGGAATAGCCTTCAAATGAGACCTAATGCCTTGAAATAGCCCATCTTCTTATTTAAAATTGTCATGCAATATGTTCCTGGGACTGTACATTTCAATGACAGTTGGAGAATTATTACTTGAAATCTACTAAGATTACATAAAAGATTATTTTCCACACCATTATCAACCCAGTTTAAAGATCAGTAGCACTGGTGTAGGAAGGATAATCCTGTCCATTCTTGAGGGCGTCTACTCTTGCATTGAGCCACAACAGATCCCTTATGGCACAAAGGCGACATTTCAAGTGTATGTGCAGGTCACCAGCCACCATTTCCCACCTGAAGTCATAGAAATCTGCAAACTCCAGGGCAGCATCTCCTTCAGTGAAGAGCTTGCAGTGACTTTTGTCATTCATGTGGGCCTGAACGGCTTCAGTTGTGTAAAAGGATTTCCCCTTTTCATTGCACCAAAGGCAGATCTTCCCAACTCCAACCTTCTCTCCTGCACATTGAGAGGGAAGAACAACTGTTGGTACTTTGATCTGACACCACACCACCATCTTTAGTCCATAATCCAAACCTTATCCCAAAAACGAAAATAAGAGGTAAATACAAAATAAGCACTTCACTGGACTTGATATTTAGAAATAATGACATACTGCATTTGCAGGCCACTGTGGAACATCCTTTTTGGTTTTAACGAATGAGCTTTTCCAATATAGTAATGAACAGCGGCATTCTGGAGCCCTGATTCATACATGCACGTCCATCAGTTAACCATCCAAATGTATCCCCAGGTCAAATGTAATCCACGGTCAAAGTACTCTTCGTTCAACTTCTGCTGCTCTAAATTTATCATCTTCTATTCCATATCTCAATAATTAGAATGCCCATTACCTTACATAAACATAACAGATTGTATTCCATCAGAGCTTCTGACCCATCAGTCTCTTAAGACAATGGTATTGTGCTTGATGCTGCATGCAAAGCACAAAGGCGTGGGTGGATTGATATGGAGGATAGGCTGTTACCCAAGCAGCAAATCCCCCCTCTCCACACCACTGAATTAGTCCAATGGAAAGGCAGAGCCAATATAATTGGATCCAGCTGGCATCGCAGAGCTGGGCTAAGGACAGGAGCTCACCCTGTCTTGTGGGGACACGGGTCTCGAACCCTGGCCTGCTAGTTAACAGGCACAGTGTCTTAACTGTGTCTTAACTTGCGCCACCCACAGTCCATAACAGAAAATATTATATCGTATTGAGTTTTCCACATGAACAAGTTGTCTATGGTAAAAAGCTGCGTTCCCTCTAATTTTTCTCCCCACTATGTGGAGCAGTTTACCAACTGCTGACCACTCATTTATAAATGAGGTACTGCTCATACACCACAGCTAAGGCGAGCAGGTGGCACAGTTATCAGGCATGAAAAAGAACTACAAAATCTGAACACTATTAGCTGTTTAAAAAGAAAGAAACATTAACAGAGCATCATGATTAGTCCACTTAACTGCAGTATATACTATTTTCAGCCCCCTAGAGTATGACAAATTCATGCAACAGAAGCAGCCATTAATTATATGTAGCACTGCCTGCAATTTGCAAATGCTTGTGAAACAAAGGATGGCAATACAAATCAAACCATAACCTGATGAACTCATGTTTGGAAGAAGTCAGCTAGACACCTAGTACTTCAAGAATGCCAAATAAAATCTTCTATATATATAAAACTAAAGTGTCACTGACAGACTTATCAACTCCCAAACAAAACCGCTAGACCTAGAAGTGTGAAATTTGGAGAGGGTATTCCTTCTGTGATGTAGGCACCCACTAAGAACCCATTTTTAGAAATTTAAACCCCAAGGAGGTGAAAAAGGGTGCAATGTGTTTTTGTCCTTAACGTTGAAGCTGGACTGATTCACTAACTCCCAGCCCAAACCCCTGGAACATGAAATTTATGGAGCATATTACTTCCATGATAGAAGCATCCAGTAAGATCAGATTTGCTGCCTAGTGGTGCTTGGTAACTGGTGGTGCATGGTGCTCAGCAGGGATGCCCAATATCAGTGGTGCCCACTGCCCAGGGGTGTATGGTGGGGACCTGGAAGAATGAAATTAGGGGAGTGTATTCATTCCATGATAGAAGGACACACTAAGAACCAATTCGCCTCCCATTGGTGCCTGCAGACCGGTGGTACCAAGTAACTGGTGGTGCCCAGTAAACAGTGGTGCCTGCAGGATACTCAGTGATCAGTAGTGCCCACTACTCACTCAGTGGTGAGTAGAGTGACCACTACTCACTCAGTGGTGAGTAGTGCCCAGTAGAGGCAATTAATGGTTTGCTGCCCATTTGCTGCCCACTGCCCATTGGTGCCCAATGCCTTGTGCTCAGCAGGGATGCCCAGTGCTGATGGTGCTCGGCAGGGATGCCTGATGGTGAGTGCTGCCCATTGCTGCCTGCTGGTGCCAACCAGTGGTATCCACAAATATTCTTTAAATTTTACTCACACAACAGGTATGTTCAGCTGGTATACTGATCAGGCCAGTTCATTTTGTGTCATAACACTACTACATTACAAGTTAATATAATTTAGCAACTCTAGAAGGATTTTGTTACCAGCAACTATTGCTGATATGACCTGACACTGTGCTTACAGTTTATTTATTTGATCTTTGCATACAGCCTGTCAGACACAACATATAATATTTAATGTCCATTTGCTCCACTAGTTCATTTATGTGCTAATGAGGGAGTGAATGATACAAACGGACAAAACATACCCTCCATTTAATGAATGCTAGATATTCTGCTAAAATGGTAACAGGCCTTCAGAAAATACAGATCTGCAGCACAATCGTTTGTGTATCTACTGAGTAGTAAGTCCCATTGTGTTAAATGAGATTGACTTCCAAGAAAGTGTATACAGGATTGGATTCAAAATCAGGGTATGTTACCAGAAATTCCATCCCTACCTGGGCATGCCAAAGATTGAAACTAGGAGATAGACCTTATTAAACTTCTTTACAGAGTTGTGTTTTTCTGTAGTATTAATAGGGGGGGCACTATACTGTGACTTTGATGTTCTTTCTTTCAGAAACCAACAGAGGCATCACTATCAGCGATCTGTGTTCAGGTCTGGTTGTTCTAAGCAGTCTTTTAGTGATCTGCATTCAATGCACGGTTCTCCCTCGGCAGGTTCCATAAGCACTGCAACGTCATCCTGCTGCATAGGGGCTCAATTATAGGGGCATAACCATGCTACTGCACACCTTACTGCCACTATTGTGGCAAAAGCATCACTCACAACCAGACAAAGCAGAATTAGCATTTGCTTCAGAATATTAGTCCTAATCAAGGTGCTCCAGTAGGAAAAGTGGAAGTGGAGGAGAAAAGTGGGTGAAGACAAGCACACAATTTCCTAGTGATTGCATTATTTTCTTGAAACTTCACTCAAGAGTTTGTTGAGGGCAATCCTCCAGTGTGTATGCATGTGTTGAATGCAGCTCTCCAATGTATGCATGTTTGTAGGTACACCTATTCTTCCCCCATGCCAGATAGCCACATGTTGCCCATAGGGTGAAATACAGAGTAACCATGAGGAGTCCTTGCTCCAGAGTAAGAACAAGTTACTCTGGATTGCAATATGAATTTCCCATAGGTTTTCACTAGGTGGTGCAGTAACTACAGGTGCACGTAATGTCTCTTATGTGCTCCCGTAGTAACTCTGGATTGTTCTCATGTTTGTATGGGAAATACGGATGAAAAAATTCAGTGTATGTAGAAACAAGCTTGGTTAGACAATGCATAGAACAAAAAACTATGGTATAGAATTTGGATCCTCAGGTGCTGGACTGTCTCTGTGTGAGTCTTATGGAAGAATTATATCCAACACCTGCCAACTTATACTTCCTTAAGACCCATACAAACTTCTGTGCCATACATATTTGTTTGTTCACATACATTTGAGAATCTTGATATAACAGCATAAAGCTTTCTTTAAATCTCAGCCTATTATATACAAAATATTTTTTAACAAATACCAGTGTTTTTGTATGTGTTGTGCTATATTATATGAAAAATTGGTAACATGGCCTTATCTGGTTATGTGTAGGGATGACCCCATAGACTTACCTAGGTACTGAATCAGCCCTCTGAGATCCACTAGATATTCTATATCTGGAATAAAGAAACTGTGAACTTTTGTCATGTGGGCCACATTCTTCATGAGAGAACTTGAATGGTGGGAGCAGAATAAGCAGTTTGTTACAGGGACTGCATCATTGCCATGGTGGTCTTTCCCGGAAGCACTACTCTCTTCTGCTTCATCTGGGATGCCTTCCATCTGTTCTTCAGGCTCCAAGACTTCATCTTCATCTGAGTCTACATCTTCCCAATCTTTCAAATCAAAGCAAAGTCTTAGCATCAGTTTTCTCATCACGACAAAAGATGAACATTAGCAATCCTGTGCAACCATCAGACAAATGATCTTAAAATTAAGCACAATACATAGGACTGCTGGGTATATAATAATGGGCCCCGTAGGCAGATATCTGAGGAAGGAATAAAGGAGGCAAGTGTGTATGGATGTAGCTTTAGGAATCACCTACTCCGCAAGCAGAATATTCCACCATGCACTACACTGAGTATCCAGTGGAATCAGCTCTACTTTTTCACAAAGTGTCTACGAAATATTCTTTCTTGGTAAAAATATAGGACAAATCTAGAGGAGCTTTAGGTGTAGTCTGATTGCCCTAGAATGTATAGTAGCAACAGTACACATCTTATCCAATTCTGATTTCTAAGATGGAATTAACAAATGAGAAATTTGTTTGGTTATAGGAAACAGGTCTCAAAGCATGTGTTTGAGGACCAATGTGGCCGTGTCATATGATTTCTGCAATGTATGGAATATCTCAGTGTGTGAATCACCCTCACTGCACATACAGAAACCATGCCACCCTTGGCATTTCCTTCAGTGGCCATCAATGGCACAGGAGCTCCCAGGCCATCAGAAAATCCATATAATAAGCTGTACCTGATGGCTGTAACTAGGCCTATCATCTAATTATATTCTTATATTCATCTTATATTCATCTAGTCTTATATTAAATTGACAAACTCACATCACAAGCTAACAATTAAACCTGCATACTGGTAAAATACAGTATTTCCGAGGGAAGGAGTGTGTGTCACTCATTTTTAAAATGATGCATGGAGGCATAGGCATTCCCTGCAGTTTGAGACAAAATGGAAAATGCCTCTTAAAAACTACCTGCCATCTGCAGTTTTTAATAAAGAAACTGTACTAAAAGTAATGTTTCTACAAATTTGGCTACAAGTAACATTTCTAAAAAAATTTAGCTCATAAACAGCACAATCGTATTCTTGTCTACTCAGAATGAAGCAGGCCTCTGTCAGTCTTGAAAGACTATGGTATCGTGCTTGGCGCTGCATACGCTGCATGCAAAGCCCGAAAGCCTGGGTTAGATTGTTATGGAGGATAAGCTGTTACCCAAGCAGCAAATCCCCCCTCTCTACACCACTGAATTAGTCCAATGGAAAGGCAGAGGCAATACAATTGGATCCAGCTGGCGTCACAGAGCTGGGCTAAGGACAGGAGCTCACCCTGTCTTGTGGGGCCGACCCGGATCTCGAACCCTGGCCTGCTGGTTAACAGGCACAGTGTCTTAACCACTGTCTTAACCACAGTCCATTCAACTCAGAATGAAACCCTATTATATTAAATGAGGCTAACTCCCAGGAAAGTGTGTTTAGTATTTCAGCCTAAGAGCACAATCCTAACCATGTCTACTCAAAAGTAAGCTGCATTGTGTTCAATGGGGCTAACTCCCAGGAAACTTTGTTTAGGATTGCAGCCTAAATTTATTAAAATCAATTTATCCAACAATTCATTGAACCAGTGCTGATGTTGCAGCTTGTAGCCATACTAACTCCAGCTGGTGGCAACTGCATGAAGGCCACTCTGCCTACTGGTTAAAGTTTTCAGTCTGCACAAATCCTTGTTGGTAGAACAAAATGCCCTTGCCTTGTTACCTTCGTCTACATCTTTATCCTTCTCTTCATCCTCAGCTTGCTCCATTGCCAACTTCTTGGCTTGCTGTTCAAACCACTGCAGTCGAGGAGGTTTTTCCCCTCGTTCTCTACCCTGCGATGATCTGCTGCTTTCAGAAGCAACTGTAGAGTCGGCAGCAGCACCATCAGGCAATAA
The DNA here is from genome assembly GCA_030015325.1 of Cryptoblepharus egeriae. Taxonomy (NCBI): domain Eukaryota; kingdom Metazoa; phylum Chordata; class Lepidosauria; order Squamata; family Scincidae; genus Cryptoblepharus; species Cryptoblepharus egeriae. The sequence continues at coordinate 78,085,987 of JAREYC010000003.1, read as the reverse complement.
GGGAGCCTTTTTTGGAGAGGAAGACGGCTGGGCTTTGATGGCTTGCTGGATGGCGGCGTTCATGGCATCTTTGTCTACGTTCTCCTGAGCGAGTCCCTTCTCCAGGTTCTTCTCATTCAAGAGTCCCACCTTCTTGCTGACTTCTTGGACTACTTTTTTTTCAAGCTCCAAGTGCTTCTTGGACTTCAGGTGGTTCTCGTAAGCACTGAAGTTAGAAAACCTCTTGCTGCACGCCGCGCAGTAGGTGGCGGTGGGCTTCTTCTGCTCCTCAAGCCCTGCTCTCTGCGCCAGGACTCTCTCCTGGAAGTTCTCGGCAGTCACCGGAGGCATGTCTGCCACTTTACGCTTCAGGTTGTACCTGTGCCAGTCGGTCTTGTAGTGGGCACGCTGAATGTCGGCATCCTTGAACGCCACACGACAAGTAATGCAGGTGTACGTTGCCATGGCTGGAAAAGAGAGAACGAGGAAGGACAGTTAATCGGAACAGGGGAAAGAAAACTAAATGAGACATATCTTAGACATGCTTTATCTGAACAACTAAATACAGAAAAATAGCAAATACAGTCACAGCATTAATTATAGCTATTAATTAGCTATTAATTTTTTCATTTTCTTGAAAACTGCTTTGTGAACTTTTCAGTTGAAAAGTGGTATATAAAAACTGCAGATAGATAGACAGCATTAATTGTCTTACATATAGATACCCTGTGGATCTCTATGGTTATTTTAAAAATAAAGAACAATACAAAAAAGGATATGGCATTTTTAAGCCCCGTTAATTAAGGCTGCAATCCTAAAGACACTTTCCTGGGAGTAAGACCCATTGAACACAATGGGGCTTACTTCTGAGTAGACACAGTTAGGCCTGTGCTCTATGACAAGAGACCAGGTCTGCATAGCACAACCCACGAATCTGAACACTGTTTTGTGTTGAATGGGTCTTACTCCCAAAAAAAGTGTCTTTAGGATTGCAGCCCCCTAACCATGTCTACTCAGAAGTAAGCCCCATTGTGTTCAATGGCTCTAACTCCCAGGAAAGTGTGTTTAGGATTGCAGCCCCCTAACCATGTCTACTCAGAAGTAAGCCCCATTGTGTTCAATGGCTCTTACTCCCAGGAAAGTGTCTTTAGGATTGCAGCCCCTTAACCATGTCTACTCAGAATTAAGCCCCATTGTGTCCAATGGCTCTTACTCCCAGAAAAGTGCCTTTAGGATTGTAGCCCCCTAACCATGTCTACTTAGAAGTAAGCCCCATTGTGTTCAATGGCTCTTACTCCCAGGAAAGTGTCTTTAGGATTGCAGCCCCTTAACCATGTCTACTCAGAAGTAAGCCCCATTGTGTTCAATGGCTCTTACTCCCAAGAAAGTGTCTTTAGGATTGCAGCCCTAAGAGGCTGAGGGTGGCTGGGGGAGAGCTTTCCTGGTGTCACTTGCTGGAGGTGTCTGTAGATGCCAGCCTTTCCCACTGGGGGGACCTCACCCCACCCCCTTGGGTCTTAAAGGGCCAGCATAGTGTCCTCAGACGCACCTACCCGAGGCCCGCAGTAGGGGAGGCGCAGGTGGCACCCTGGAAGTCTGAAGGTTCTATTTTGGAACGCTGGCACAGCGGATCGTCCAATGGGAGCGCCGGGGAAGAAAGGTGGCTCCGAACGTTGGCGTCCCCAAGATTCCAAGCCGCGCAGACAAGTCTTGTCCCTAGAGGAGCCTTGACAGCCACGCCGCTCGTAGGCACTTCCGGGAAGGAGGGGCAGCCGGGATAGAGGAGGACTCAAGGCAGGCGGGGGTGGAGGCCCCGCCCACAAAGCCTTCCTCAAGGAAACAGGCAGGGCGGCTGCAGAGCTCCCTTCACACTCCCCACTGGGACTGCAACAGGCACTGCGCATGCGCTCCCAACACTCCATTGGGGAATGCCCTCAGGCTTATCCTGAAATCATACACTTTCCTGAGAGTAAGAGCCATTGAACACAATGGAGCTTACTTCTGAGTAGACATGGTTAGGGTTGCACCCTTATATGTTATCTCTCTTTATATATATATCTCATGTATTTGTATACAAATATGTATATTGTGTGTGTGTATATATATATGTGTATGTGTGTATATATATACACACATATACATACATATATACATATACACACACATGCATGTACATACACAATACATATACATACAATATATAGACATACACACACATATATTGTGTGTACATATACACACTATATATACGTACATACAGTGTGTGTATAAGTTCATGCATCTACATATGTGTGAATACAAGGTTTTACTGTATTCATATGCAAGCAAGATCATGAATATCTATATATCGTTGTGTGCGTGTGTGACTCTATACATACATACACAGAGAGAGACAGACAGAGAGTTTATACTCAAATCTGACACTCACCTTTTTCAGCCAAATTCAGTCTCCAAGATCAGGGTGTGCATTATATTCAATGGCACATTAGATTCGAGTAAAGGCAGTAGTATTTGCACTTTATATATTGTGTGCATATGTGAGTTCATGAAGTTCTTTGAGCAGGTTTGTATGCATACATATACACAAGATCATGAATGTATACATACTACACACTGTATACGCACACAAGATCATGAACTTATGAGTGCACACCCACTACACATGCAGAGAAGTCTGCACACATTGTATACAGTATGTAGTGCCAGGCATTGACAGAACTCTAAATTTGTGCTGGGGAAGGGAAGGGAAATGTAAGTAACATGAAGTTAGGAGTATTTTGGGCTGGAAATCCAAAACCAGACTTGGCCCACCTCATCTCCAACGTGCTCCTTTAGCAGGGGGATGGGGGAACCCATCCGGACTGTCTTAAGGGTGAAATCCAGAGTATCTATAGGGAGGCCTTGCTGCAGAGTAAGAACAAGTTACTCTGGATTGCAATATGAATTTCCCATAGGGTGTCACTAGGTGGTGCAGTAACTACAGGTGCACATAAAGTCTCTTACATGCTCCCGTTATTACTCTGGATTGTGCCCTAAGCCAGTCTTGCCTCCACCCCTCTTTCCACTGTTAAGAGGCATCCTCATGAGGGTAGCGGAGTAAAGGATAAAAGCATTCCAGTTATGATCTCATTTTAAAAGAAGTTGATACTTTTCTGGTATATTCCACTTCTGGGTAAGAAAAGACATTCGTACCAAACGACCGTTGTGTCAAACCCATGATTTCTTCATTGGTTTTTATTAAAATCTCTTGTGCCTTAGAGATTTATCAATTTCTCCAGTGGGAATGCAGATTATTTTTGACTCTGTCAGTCTTAGAAGACTATGGTATCGTGCTCTGTGCTGCATACACTGCATGCAAAGCACGAACGCCTGGGTTGGATTGTTATGGAGGATAGGCTGTTACCCAAGCAGCAGATCCCCCCTCTCCACACCACTGAATTAGTCCAATGGAAAGGCAGAGCCGATACGATTGGATCCAGCTGGCGTCGCAGAGCTGGGCTAAGGACAGCTCACCCTGTCTTGTGGGGCCGACCCGGGAATCGAACCCTGGCCTGCTGGTTAACAGGCACAGCGTCTTAACCACTTGCGCCACCCTAGCCCTATGACTTTTTGACTGAACACACAACATATTCCTAGTTCTGGTTCTCTGAAAAGTAAAAAGCTCCTTCTTTTATTATAGCCAAAGTTTTGTTTTAAACCACGGTACTCATTGTATTTTTACATTTTATGAAAGTTTACAAAAATTGCTTATCCAAGAAATCTCTGAAATCATAGGAACAAAAAGTCAAGATTTTAATGTTTTATTTCATATGATCCTACACCATTACAGTAGTTTGTATAGGTTAGAAAATCAAAATAAAGGTGACATTTAATTTATTATTAACATTTACACAACTATAACAAAAAGACATTAAATGGGTTCAAAACAGTTTTATAATAATTCTTCCAAGTTTTATAAAACAGTAATCATGCTAGTTAAAGTGCTGCAAAATACTTAAAAGGATTTAAGACTTTTGTAAAAGAAATTCCAGTTTCTGGTTTTCAGGCTAGGTTGTGCCTATGAAGCTGCACTACCTTCCTCCTAAAAATAAATGTGTAAGGACATTGTCAATGCACAATACTAGACAGTTTTGAGGGCAGGGTAGGAAACAAACTTAAATTATGTTGTTTATTTTACCACCACAGTAATTATCTTTATTGTTGTAGATTAGGGTTTTTTTTAAAAGCACAAGCCTATGCATTTCTGCTCTGAAGTCCCAATGAGTTAAATGAGACATACTCCCAAGTGTTTTAGGACTGCAATCCTAATTATTTTTATATGTGCCCCAAAAAGTTTCTATTTGCTGATAGTTGATCATATTGATATTTTATTGTTTGATAGTAACTATAATCCAGCATTTTTGTTCCATTGCCACCAGAGTGAAGCATGTGTTCTTCGTCCATTTAAATCAATGGGACAAAAAAGGTTTCATTGGATCATGCTTGTTGTACTAAACAAGTTAATCCCCATCCTAGATTTATGCTAAATTGATTTAGACTGACCCAGAACTCTTCTACCCATACAGTAAATTATGATGATTGTCTTTAGCGTCTCTGAAAGTACATTTCTTTTAATCAAATGTTCATCAGGTACAGGTGTTAACTTCCGTCTGGAGTGTTGCAATATGGCTGCCTTCCTCCATGCCCCGTTGGCAGAGGTGCTTGAATGCAAGAAAGTTGAATAGGATTTGGCACACCACCAATTTCAGTTCCCTTCCACTAACAGAAGGGCATCCACCCATCATCACTTGTATCAGCAGGAAACAGGTCAGCTCTCCAAAACTACAGCCATTTCAGCCCTGTGGCAGTCGTGCTGCTCCAAGAAGCTTAGGATTGGGCTGTACATGGTTAAGAAACTGGGAGACGACTTCTAAAATTTCCTACCATAAATGTAATTTGTATACATCTACCTAAAGCCTTTTATTTGCTGGAAATAAATCCAAGTTGTATAGTTTCATGATACAAATATTTCAAATGAAAACTCTCAAAATCAGCTGTAACCATTTTTGTTTGAAAGGAGTTCCCATTGATTTTAGTGCAATCAACTTTCAAATACATGGTTAGGATCCCAGCCTTTTCTTTACTTAGACATGTTGCCCAAACTTTTTAGCAAGAGGGCCACATCACCTTTCTGACACTGTGACAAGGGCTGGAAAAAATGACTCAATTTACATTTAAAATATGAATAAATGTTTGTACATTTACATGAAAAAAATTTAAGATACAACCCATTTGAACAAATGAAGGCAGTAATGGACATGGGACAATCAAATGCTTTTACCAGAGACCATGCGAGAAGGGGTTGTAACCAAATACCTGACCATACACTTCTTGCATAGAAATAAAACCGAGAAAGCCCTTACACAAAGTGAGGCTGGGCTTGCCTTCTCCATCACTGACAGCAAGCAGCGGACAGAAAACTTGGCTTGCAACTCACATCAAGCAGTTGCTTGAGAACAATGTGGGCTCCAGTAAATCTTCAGTGGGCTAGAAGCTGTGGACTCCCAGCAGGCTGGATTTGGGGTCACCAAGGGCCACAAATGGCCTCCAGGCTCATGTGTAGGCACCTCTGACTTAGATGTTTCACAGCATTCAGTGAGACTTTCTTCTTAATACTGTGCTTAAGAGTCCAAACAAGTGGTGACTATATGAAGCTCTCAGCCTCACCTACCTCACAGGATTGTTGTAAGGACTGCAGGAGGGGAAGAAATAAAGCATTGTAAGCCGCCTAGGACATTTGCACTGGCATAGGAAAGGCAGGGTATAAATCCCTTAAATAAATAAAATATTTGCAGAGAACCAGAATGCCTGTGGAACAATTTTTTTTCATGCTTCACTAACTAGTCTTTTATTGATCATTCCAGTTTGTGAAAGTAACAAAAGATTTTTCAGATAGAATGTCCTTTAAAAGCAAACTGTAGCTACTTCTAGTCTCTTCTTTGGAGTAACATATACAATGGACTGTTTCAGGACAGGTAGAAATATCTCTCAGCACATAACAATAGCAGACACCTAGAAAGATGAAATATTTATGCTTATCTATGATGGGTTGGTATTTTCGGTTCCTCAGAATCTGTAAGATCTGTCAAATTATAACCACCAGGAACAGTATAGTCTTTTTGGTAAAGGGCGACCATTTACGTTATGTGGGATCAATATCTGTGTTTAATCTCCACAGAACTCTGTAGTTCTGTGCGTATGAGAAAGCTTTGGCTTGTGTTTCTCAAACTGCCACATAGCCAATTATTTCTGAAGGGGGTTTCTAAAAGAGTATGGCTGCAATCCTAAAGACACTTTCCTGGGAGTAAGACCCATTGAATAAATTGGGGCTTACTTTTGAGTAGACAATGTTAGGATTGTGCTTCATGTGTTTCTGTGTGGCAAGAAGACTGAGTCATCTTTTAAAAAATGACGCACTCCACTGTGCCCATCAGCAAGCCATGGAGATGTGTAATCAGTTATTAACCATGAATCCTGCAAGCTCTAACTTTTTTAAGACAAAGCAAGACCAAGGTTCCAACCCAACACCTCTTTTGTATAAAATGGGGTGAGGAAGGGATTTAATCCAGAATCAGAGCAACTAATCAAACAAATATGGGCGCAATCCTAACAAATTCAGGCCAGTCTCTAACGCACATGGCATAATTTTCTGTAGTGGTGTGGGGAGGCCAGTATGACTGTGCATTGGTCTTACCCTCCACGAGTGGGACAGAAATGCCTTAAGGCACTTTTGTGACACCCCAAGACCAGCAAAGGACTTATGCCAGCATAGCTGGAGATTAGGATTGCAGCCATTATAGCACTGGGGCTTTGTAGTAAAATATTAGGGTGGTACTTTCCTATCTTGATACCAGAAAGAGGATAGTTTACAAGAAGTCTCTCCTGCTGTTTTCAGTGATGAAAATGGATATCAGAGTTAAGATCTGAAAACTGTGCTAGGCTGATGCAACCCTTGAGCCAGCCCATGAGGGTCACAAACATGCCTGCCCAGGAGGGTCACAAAAAGGGTGCTTGCGCCAGCCCCGGAGGGTCACAAAAATCAAGCCTGTGGAGGCTGCATGAACTTTACACAGCATTTTGCAGATACCTCTGTGCCAACAAAGCTCGGATGATATGGTCTGAAGGGGTGAGGAGACAGTGGAAAGAAGGTGGGAGGGCAGGTGTTCCAGGGTGGGGGGGGGACAGAAGGTTTGTGGGTGGGTGGACGGGCAGGAGTTATGACAGTCACCAGACAGCTGGAAGCAGCTTCAGCTTCTATTCAGATCTATGCCACCTCCAAAGGTGGCTAAGATCCAAGTTGATCCTTCCCCTTTGTAGTACAGAAGCAGCCCCAATCCTTGTGTTGGATACAGCAGTCAAGCCAGCCTGCCTGTTCCAGTGCAAGTAAGGATTGTGCTGCCTGATTCTAAACATTTCTAAAACCAACAAACAATCCAAAAACAAACACAGTTATAATACAGATGTTAGGAGCTGGGGATATAATACAGATGTTACAAGTTGGTATACTGTTGGAGTACTGTATACTCCAACAGTATACCAACAAGCCTTCAAGCCACTTGCTGCTCTTATCAAAAGGAGTCTTAATTTTTAGAGACTGTTGCTCTTCCATTATCAGTACCTTCATCATGAAAAGGAGAGACATTTAACAAAACATTTACTATGAGCTTCTCTTCAGCATACCTCCATCAATACAAGTTTGCACTCTGTAAAAAGGGGTGTTTTGGGGTGTGGGGGATGCAAGAACTACCCAATGAAAGCCAGTGATGTAAATTACCTGAGTATAATATTGTGCCACTTTTGTTTGGAAATAACTGCAAAGATCTTGCATTAAGCATCCATGTTCCTGATACAGATAACAGTCCTAAACACACTTACTGCAGAGTAAGCCCTATGGAATTTAGATGGCTTTAAACATGTTTGCTATCATGTTGAAACATCACTTTTTTGGTGGAATTCAAGTCCACTTTCACCCATGTGACTAACTGCACAGTCCAGAGTAACTACGGGAGCTCTTATGTTGAAGAAAAATTTACTCTGGATTGTTCTATGAATTTCCCATAGGTCTCCAGTAGGTGGTGCTGTAACTACATCGACGTAAATATCGCTTAAGAGCTCCCATAGTTACTCTGGATTGTGCACTATATTAAGAATGAAAGTACTGGCTTGACCAATAGAAAACATGGATGATATACACTATGGTGCCACAAGCACATTCCGGATGTGCACATTCTGGATAACAACTATTTCACCGCAAAATAGCTACCATGCAACCAAGATCAGGTGAGGGTGAGGGGTGACACTGGCAAGTTTGGTCTCATGACTAGGGGCTTTTTTGTCTAAACATTAAAACTCCTTGGGAGGATGGGTGTGTGAAGAGAAGACCTGAAACTGAACTGCTACCTTAATTTTTTTCCACTTTTAGCATACTGTATATTAATTCATTTAATCTAAATGAACGGAGTCACAAAATCCACTGGCACCTGCAGCATCATTGTGGCTGAGAAGAAAACCAACTCTGCTGGCCACCTGCTCAGAACATAAATGAAGTGTGCAATCCTATGCCTCTCAGAAGTAAGTCCCTTTATATTCAATGGAGCTTACTGCCAGGAAACTGTGTTTAGGATTGCAGCCTAAATGAATCTTAATGAACACTGCAACAATAATGGAGATCACCCCTATACATGTATATAATGGGGCAGTACCTTTGGAGGGTTACAGTACAACCATGTCTTCCTGTTAGAATGCCAGTAATAGCCTGCAAAAAAATTGATATGGTCCCTCAGTCTCCTGGCTGCTTATACCACATTATTTAAACTTGTGATATTTTTCTTTTAACTTTGGTTTTACCTTGATAAGGCACTGCCTCTTACCCTCAATTTTAAAGGTACATCATAAAGCTTTGAAGAATTAGATATGTTACATGTCTTAAGATGACCCTAGATCAGCCACATAATATGCAAATGGTTAAACCAGAAGTGTTATCAGCAATTTTCTACTTGTGTTTCTGCTGCATTCTGCATTCTTTCTGTAGCAGTTTAGGCAAAACTGAACATATAAATAGTCTGTATGATTTTAGGTGCTGTCAGCTGCTTATACTTTAAAATGAAATAACATCAAAATGAAGGAAGCAGAAGTAATAATAAACTACAGCAGTGGTTCTTAAATTTTCCAGTAGAGTTTGAGCTGCTCCAGGTTCTTGTGAAGGCAGGAGGGAAGGCACCAACACGATTCCCAAGAACATGCTGCTGCCGGTGCAAGGCAGGCTTTTCTTGACCTAGCTTTGCCTCCTGTCAGGATCATGAAGATCTGGGAAGCCCCCAGTGGGATCTGCAGCTTACAAACTATTCAAAATGCTATCACAACCCATTCCTGGATTCATGATCACAATCTAGAAGTGGGTTGTGATCACGTTTTGAACAGTTTGCAAAGCACCCTGCAGGTCTCCCCAGATCCCGATAGGAGATAAGGCTAGTTCAAGAATGGCCCCCTGCACCCATAGTGGTGTGATCCTGGGGATCGCTTTGCTGCCTTTCCCCTGCTTATGCCCCTTAAGGTCACAGAGCACAGGGCTCTCAGACTGGGCATCGCAACAACCTCTAAGAACCACTCTTACAGTATTAAGATATTTTTCCTATTCACAACCCTTCCAAACCCAATCCCTGACTGCATGTACAGTATATATATAAATACACACACACAACATACAGATGACATAGGTATAAACTCGTGTAATAAATTTGCCTTGAATTCTGTGGGTTTAGGCAAGGTTATAGATAGTACATGGAAGCATGGACTCATGCCAAATCAATGCAATCTGAATATGCTTCATCTTATCCTATTTGTGAGAACCTCTGGGAATTCAGACAGGCAATACAAAGGATGATACTCCATTTCAGTAAAGATGTGCAGACTTGTACACTGAATATGTCATTTGCTAAAAGGAGCAGGATCACTGAGCTTATTATCAGACACCTGTTTACTCTGGAGGTTTAGATAATTCTGCTACACAGGAGGCAGCAAGGATGTAATGGCTTTTTGATTCCTGTTAGTACTGTCTCCCTGAAGCATTACTGCTGAAATGCTTGAGAAGTACGAGTAAACAGACTGGCGGTGAAGAGGGTTTGTTAAAGCCATGTGGGCGCTACATTTGGCAATGTTAATCTCTTAAAGAATACCTTGCCTCTTAAATTCCTTTGAGACAAAATAATGGGATAATTTTTTTCATTTCTATGGCATCACTATCAGAAACAAAACTATCAGCAACAACTGATCTGTAACAAAGTTCACTCGGCATGAAGGACGTTACAGCACACCTAAGGTTATAGACAAAGCTTACAGCTCATCATTTTCTTTTTTGCATGTCATGTTGTGTGTGTTTTGCTATGTTATTAAGCTGCTCCACTTTCCGTATTAATGGCCCCCAAGCAGGTTTGAGAGGAAGCCTGATGACTTCTTTTCCTGTGGTGCTGCTTCCTGGCCTTTGGTAAGCCCCAGTTCACTTTCCATCTGCTCAAGCTCTGACTGGTCAAGCAGTTCAAAATCATCCCCTTCTTCTGTGTCTGTCTCTTCCATTAAACCCGGATCTGCTTGCATGGACTGCAACTGATCTCTGACAGCTGCTGACACAACAGATGTAACTACATCACCAGCAACCGCTCTCACTAAGTTGAAGGCCTGGTTCTCAAGTAGAGGCAAGGAGAGGCCTGCTGCAGAGTGCCTCTCCTTATCCTGCTGGACACACTGGTCCAATGTGGTAGAAAGCTGGTCCTTTTTCTGCTTTTGGTGAACAGGCAAGCCAATGCTTGAATCATCTTCATCGTTTGTTCCCGTACCATTGTCCACAGATGGAAATTCTGTGATATCTCTTGCAAAGGCTTCCTCGTGATCACTTGGACGATCAAAATCTGCTAAAACAATGTGACAGAAAAGCTGTTATAAATAAAGTATTCTAGTTTAAATTGTTTAAATTATTTTATTAATGATTGGTAATAACAATTGTTAATTAATAGTTTAAATAGTTTTATTATGTTGTATACCACTTTGAACTTATAGAAAAGCAGGTGACAAAGCTTTTAAATCTATATATATATCTATATATATCTATATCTTATATATATATAAGAGAAAAGTCACTCACTGACTCACTCACTGACTCATCAACACCCTGCCAAAACCACTGGGCCTAGAAGCATGAAATTTGGGGTGGGTGTTCCTTCTGTGATGGAGGGGTGCACTAAGAACCGAACCGTTTTTCAGAAATTCTAACCAGAAGGGCGTGAAAAGGGGCGCAACATGTTTTCCTCCCTATACTTGGCATTGAGAATTGCTGAGTCAGCAACATTCCACCCCAACTGCTGGGCCTGAAGCATGGAATTCTGGGAGGGATCCTTCTGTCACCTGAACACCCACCAAGAACCCATGTGGAGAAATTTAACCCTTCAGGGGCTGAAAAGGGGTCCAACATGTTTTTGCCCTATACTTAACATGGAAGACTGACCAATATCCAGCCAATTTGGTGCTCACTGCCTGGTGCACTGGGGGGATGTTGTTAGGAGGAATAGGTTGCACTGTGGAGGTCGTTGTGCATGGGGGGAAGTTGTGCATGGGGGGGAAGTTGCGCATGGGGGGTTGATATACGGGGGAATTTTACTCCCGCAACATGGGTATACTTTTTGCTAGTGAATAAATAAAACATTCAACAAGATGGGCCAATGACTTTGGCTGCAATCCTAAACACACTTTCCTGGGAGTATGCCAAACTGAATATAATGAGACTTACTTCTGAGTAGACAGGATTAGGATTGCACCCACAATGTGTTTCTTAAGGTCAATTTCTCCCAAGTATGTTTGTGTATGTTCCAGATTTACTCTCTGAGAAAGCATCTATCAGTGGTGAAATTCTCACCGTTCTCTGGGGATTAGAAAGGTGTAATGGACACTTCAAGCTAATACTGGGTTAAGTACAGTAAGGGAACTGTGAGATTTACACGTCAGGGATTTTGTTTTTAAATTTGCTTGTAATCACCTGCTTATATTTTTACTAGGATCTCTGAGAACTTCCAAGTTATTTTCCAAGCCTGCATGTTTTAGTATTTTCTCCTTACATTATTCAAATTCCTACCACCCTGTCCTGCTTGTATTCTTAATTCTTTTCATCCTTCCACAGCTGCAGTTAGTTGAACTAATTCAGAGTCTTGCCAGAGACCTGGAGACCCCGTCAGGCAAATTTACAAACTGAAATGAAGATCATTAGGCATACTAAGATGCATTTTAGATAACAGGATTGGTAAAGTTGCCCCAGCCCCTCACTGACAAAATAAACCTTTTCCACAGCTGGAAGATTTGTAAGTTGTGATCAAATACTGTACATACCATCAGATGTGTCTGTCTGTGGAGTGTTTCCCTCAGAAAGATTGAAAGTTCCATTGTCAGTCCAAGATACCTCTGATACATCTGTATCTGATACAGACATCTCTTTGGCCAACACTGTAGAGCTAACCTAGATTTTGAAAAACCAAAACAGTCAGATATGGCACTCTTACTTTCTAGGCAATGTCAAATGCCTATACATTTAAAACCAAGGATACTATTTCTTCACATGCTCATAAAATGTAATGCACAGAATATAGATTCAAGAATAAAAATTTTGCAGCAAAACTAGAACATTTAACATTATTGTTAGCCATGTTAGGGCACAAAGCTAACCAAATCTCCAGCTTGAGGGGAAAGGCAATGTAACTCCAAGGTAAGGGAACAATCATTGCCTAACCTTGAGGAGGACTCAGCGACTCCCCGCCCCAACAGAAGGATGAAGCATATGCACCAGTCAAACAGCTTGCCAGTGCTGGAATATTGGTTAGGATTATTTCCTCAAGCATGCATTTACATGAGGTTACATTTAAATATGATGATACTTTTTCTTGTAGAGATTATATGATATGACAAAATTCTTATCAATATACAAATTAATTAGGAAGGCAAATTAGCACGGTTTGTGTATAGTACTAGGGACTTTGAGGAACCGCCTTCTCCCATACAATCCAAGTTCCAACCCATCACCTAAGGTCAAATGAGGGGGCCTTGTTGACTATGCCACCAACAAGGGAAGCGAAGGGCATTGTGGCCAGAGACAGGGCCTTCTTGGTGGCTGTACCCTGACTCTGGTACTCCCTTCCCCCTGAAGTTAAGGAAAGCTCCCTCCCTATGGGTTTTTTGGCAGGGCCGGAAGACTTTTTAATTTATTAGGGCTTTTAATTGAGCCAGGTAGGTTTTTTATTGTTTTTAATTTTAAATTTTTTTAAATTTTTGTATATGTATGTTTTTATTGTATTACGTATTAAATTGCTTTTAGTATGGTGTAGCCGCGTTGGGTCCTCATAGCGGAGAAAGGCAGTGTATAAATACCTTAAATAAAATAAATAAAAATAGTACTAAAACAATAATAGTAAAAGCAGGAAATTACAAAAGTTGAGAGTGATCTTTCACATTGCAGTTGAAATCCAACATTCCCCTGCTTGTAATAAATTATGGTTTTGTATCTGGAGATAAAGCCAATTAAATATTCTTGGGATTTTAGTAATATGCAGAGGTTCACAGTTCCTATGATGGGGAGCTAGGATTGAATTGGAACTGCCCCATTCTACAGTGCTCCTGCCAACTGTTCATACATTTAACCTATAGTTTGCATGCTGCAAAGGCCCTTCCCTGACAATTGACACATCACAATACTGAGATGTACAGATATATTCAACTGAACATATGCACACTATGCAAATCTTGAATAGAATGTATGAATAGAATGTGGTGGGGGAATACAGACAGATTCTGTACTGTGTTTATATTTCAGATGTCTGTACAGAAAATTTTAATATTAACATAAAAACTGGGTGCCAAATGATGCAACTTTCTTGCAAGAAAACAATAGTCCCTTAGGTTCAAAGCAAGGAGGTTGTACGCATCAGTCCCATGTCCAGTAGCTTGATGAACATGAATGCCCTTTTTCATTCTCAGAGGCTAAATTTTTTACTTTTAACAAGACAAATATTTCACACCAAGGAATAGGTATAGAGAAATAATGCACCTCAATTTATATTAGAAACTTTTATATAGCCCTAGCACAATAGACTAGAAAGCTGTATATAAAAGCAACAAAAAGTCTCTTCCAGAATGGCTACAGAATAGGGGTAGGATGCAGATCCATATCCTAGAGAGCATGAGGCACAAGTACCAACCAACCTGAGGACACAGTGCAGAGATGTCTAGTTCACTGTCACCTTCTGTCAGGCTTGTTTTTACCATTTCTGAAGGGTAAAAGATTACAATGTATTATTGTTTCCCAACTAACACACAGGTAAATATTCTAAATCAGTAGGTTTCAGTATGTTCGCTGAAATACTGTCAGTTACACCCCATACTTAGAGAGTGCAGTTGTCCATCACTAAATGGAATATACATCTCTCACATCAACTGCAAATGCTCCTTGACCAACAACATGTCTTTGATGACAGCCAGTCAGCTATCACCTTCTTTCAAATTCTTTGAAAGTGATTTCCCCCTCTACAGACACACCATCCCAGAAAGCATTCTCCAAAAGCAATGTAAAAGTGTTGTTGTTGCTAGTTTTTGAAGGCCTGGGTGATGTTGGTATGAGATTTTAGCATATACCCCTGTGGGTCTGGTTAACGACATTAAAAGTCTTCATACCTTAGCTTGTACTGGACAAGTGAAACAAAATTGCATCAGTGAAGTCTAACCTTTTCCATCTTATAACTGATACAAATATAAAAGCAGGAAAAGAGAAGATGAACATAATGCTTAGACATTTTTTAACATTCTGTACAAGGATGATTTCTGTGTTACTTAGAAGTTTATAAATTGCATTTTAAACACCTATTGGTTCTATTGAAAAGGTACTACTTAATTTAAGTTAAGGATATGTCTTACAGACAGAGCAGGCACAAATCGTTAACTGCAAATAAAACTGAAAAGTCACTCACTCTCTCACTGACTCATCAATGCCCAGCAAAAACCACCGGGACTAGAAGTGTGAAATTTGGGGAGGGTGTCCCTACCATGATGGAGGCACCCACTAAGAACCAGTTTTTGGAAATTCCAATAGGAAGGGGGGGGGGAATGGGGCGCAACATGTTTTCTTCCCTATACTTTACATTGAAGAACCCCTGCTGAGGGATGCTCTGCCCCAAACCCTGGATCTAGAAGCATGATATTTGGGGAGGGTGTTCATTCTGTGACATCAACACCCACCAAGAACAGAAGTTGAGAAATTTAACCCTTAAGGGGCTGAAAAGGGGTACAACGTTTTTGTCCTATTCTTAACATTGAATATTGACTGATTGATATCCAGCCAATTCGGTGCCTGATGCACTGTAAGGAGGGTGCACTGGGGGGTATATTGCGCATGAGGGGATGATGCACAATGGGAGTATGACGTATGAGAGTATTTTACCGCTGCAATTCAGGTATATTTTGCTAATAATGTATAACAGGAGACCATTCTCTATGTTCTTCTCATGGCTGTCATTCCTGGAGAAAGTTCCTGTTTTAAACATTACAGCATGCCCAGATAACACTTATTCCATCTAATGTTCTTATTTGCCAATAGAAAAACAGAAAATACTGTTAGAAAATAGAAATATTTATTTTAAAAATGGAAAATATTACCTACAACTCAGGGCACAATCCTGACCAACTTTCTCACACTGGATTGGCTCTGCCAGTGGGGCATGTGCTGCATCCTGCAGCTGGGGGGCAGTGATGGAGGCTGCCTCCTCCTCAATGTAAGACAATGATTGTTTCCTTACCTCTGAACAGCACTGCTTATACTTCAGCGCTGGAAAGTTGGTTAGGATTACACCCTCAGTTTCTGGCTTCCAGCTATGATTATTACTATTAAATAATTATTTATTTCTTACTATTTATTTCCTAGCCATACAAAGTATTTAATAATACTATTAAAATAATGATTATTGAAATATAATTTTTCATATCCAAACTTTTTTATGTGTATAACACTCACACTGATGGTCCATAAAGTGTGCACTACACACCTACCTGCGGAGCTCTTTACAGTGTGGAGCTCAAGAACCCAGAAATTTGGCAATCGACATGATAATGTCATTCTCTGTCCAGAGTTAGTGGTATGAGTCACAATACTGTAAAGCTGCTGGGTGACCAAAGTGGATTCCTTTCAGTTAATGCCGCTCATGATTTGAGGCAACATGGCAAAGTCTGAGCCATGAATCAGGACTTCCTTACGGCTAATGATATAACTTTACAGATTAGATGTAAGGGAACATTAGCAAACTGAGAAATGCAAAAGAAACACTTTGACTTTAAATATTCAACTGAAAAAAATTGGGAAAATCCCATTTTTCCCCAAAGGGGAAAATTCCAACTTACCAGATCTCTTTTTCAATATCTGGTTGACATAGCTGCTAATACCAAAGTCCAGTTTTGGCAGCAGTGACTTGATGTTGCTATAGACTTTCTGTCCAATTTCATTGCATTTGAGAAGTGGACAAAGAAAGGCACACAATACTGTAAAAGAGATGAAAAATATATATAGAACTAATTTTGCAATAATGAAGCGTAACAGTATATATTTGACTCATAACATTTTTGAATATTGATCTATTTCAGTTTAGTACTACAACTCCTTTAGGCACAGAGCTGGAAGCTAGGAAGTTCCTAGTACAAATGTGCCTGTGCCACTAGATGGCCTCAGAAGTGCCCCTAGATGGCTTTTGCTCTGAGTCCCATGGCTTCATCCTCTTACAGAATTATTGTAAAACTGAGTGGCAAATATATGTCAAGTATCTTAAAGATTATAAAGCTCTTTAGAACTTTAGTTGGGAGGGGAATCTATTATAGCCCCCCCCCATACATTATCACTGCAAGCACTCTAAATTTTTTACTCCAAGAATTAACTTTTGCTTTGTTGACATAGCATATTTTCCTAGCCATACAATATTACGCTGCTGGGAAAACATGGTCTTAACTCCCATCTTTTATCTGTAGCATTCAGAGCTATATGGACTGCGATTCTATGTATTAGCCTGGGCACTTATGAGACTGCAAATAAAGAGCTGAAAATACCATTAGGAACTTACATAGAAGATAGGAGAGTATGACTCCAGGAATGTAACTTCCTAAGATTGTGAAGAATGTGCACACGCTGCAGACCAGAAGGCAAAACTGTCCCAAGAAAAGGCATCAAGGAGTAATTAGATCATTGTTGCCACAATCAGACAATATCACTTTTAACATGGTCTCTATGAGATCAGCAGACTCTATTATTTTCAACTGACATAATTTTAATAAAGTAATTAGAAGAGTCACAAAAATGTTTGTCACAATATGAGATAGGATAAGTGGGAATCTGTGGGAATCTGTAGGTATATGGAGAAGAATTGTAATTGTTCCCATTTTTGATACCCAACAAATTGAGCATAAAGAGTGAAAAAATTGTTTCAGTGGCAGCTACTTCATACCACTATGGCTTTCTTCGTAACAAGAAGGCTGAGCACTTCATTTATGAAATGAGCTTTGAGGGGAGGGTTCAATCAGGAGGTTCAGGGACCCAGTGCATAAAAGGACCCTCGAGCAGTTGGGGCTGCAAATCAAGAGCACTCAGAACATGGCAACAGTCTCTTTAGATTCATCCTGCCTAGCAGCTGCAAGGAACAAGGGAGTGAGAAGATCCTGATGAGGCTACCCATATCAGGATATGTTGATAACCTCTTAAGAATCATCACATGATTCCACTGTATTGCCCCTGTGCTTCCATGGGTTAAGAATTAGTGTCCTTCTAGAGATATTCCCCCAGTAACATGAGGTTCACCATGTGCAGTTTGGAAGGAGGCAAAGGACTGTTTTGTCCCACTGCAATATTGGTATCCTGCATATCCTGTCCCACTTTAGATCAGCATCCTATTCCTGAAAAGATAAACACGACTTGAAAAAATGTTGCTTGGCCTATCTATCTACAGTATTTATACACTGCTTGGCCTCTCATGCTCTCTTGGCAAACTACAGCTTAGGGTATCCTGAACCAGGCTGCAGTGCTTGGTGAAGAAGATTTAATGGTTTGAGCCTCCCACACTGCACTTATATTGATATATCACATTAATATTTTGAATGCTGAAGAATTTGCAAAATACCTAATGGCCTCAACTATGAGTTGGCTGCACTGTACTTTTAAAGAGATGCACACTAGGAAGATTCCTTATAATGTCACTGATATAAGATATAGATGTACAACTGTCAAAGTCCATGCAACTGGGTACAGTTCAGAGGTTCCTCTCCAGCATGTTCTACAACATGTTAAGGGCTCCTAAAGTTTGTTTCTTGTACTATACATTGCTATATGTGTGCCTGTACATATAAGGCTGTCCAAGCAAGGACTTGGGTTGCTTATATGTATGCTATAGACTTTCCTGACAGTGACAAGCAACATCACCTCCTTCCCGAATTCCTTAGAAATCCACAAACTTTTAAATTGGTAATTCCCACTGATATCACTGCAACTATAAACTGTTTCTGTAATTTCCATAACATCTATATTTACCAACATATGCTTGGCACAATTCACGAGGAAATATATTTATTGAAATGAGGTCAAATGTGAGCCTCGTTTTACCTTGCCAGGATTCTGTTCTTTGAAGTGAGACATTTCTTGAAGAAATACAAAGCAATTCATCATTGCTTCCTCTACACATTGGTTCAGCCACAGCCTATAGTCAGATTTGGAATCAATGACTTCCCAGCTGAAAAATAAAAACAAACATTAAGAACTTGTGAAAACAAACAAATGTTTTAAGTGATCTGGTCTACATTTAGGTTGTACATTTCAGTTATAGCCATTATGAAAAACTAGGTATTGGTTTTCTCTTTTTACTGCTTCCTAGAATGACCATTCATTCATTCATTCATTCATTCATTCATTCATTCATTCATTCATTCATTCATTCATTCATTCATTCAATTTGTATCCCGCCTTTCTTCCCCCACAAGGGGGAACTCAAGGCGGCCAAACAACAATTAAAATACAATAAAACACCACTATTTTGCTAGCATGACCCTATGTTTTTTTCTCCACACAAATCAGTCCCCATTATTTATCATATTTAAATGTTGAAATTAAACTATCTGAAATACAACCAGATTTTGGGTGAGCCATATATATTTGCTTTGAGGAGTGTGATGTCTGGGTGGCAACATAGGAATACGGGCCCAGGCAAAGCGGGAGAGTCCTAAGCTACATACCCATGTGTGAGTCAGCTAGACTAAAAAACAAAGCAGCTTGGCTGTTGCTCATTATGTGCAGTAGCAGCCTAGGATTAGAGTTGTCCCTCATTGTTGCAGCAGCAGCACATATGAAGAACAAAACCACAAATTTTAGGGAGTCCAGGTGGCAATTTAAAGGAGGCTCAAGTAGTTGCCCCTACCTGAGCATCATTAGCTCCAGCAAATGTCAGCCTTTGCTGAGTTTTAATGCTGGGCCTGACTAATTTCAGAGGTTCTTCTATGTCTAAATGACTGAACACATCCACCTAATAGTGTAGCATACACACAAACATACAAGAAACCTATGTTTTCAACTGTACGCCAAGAAGCTGAGAATGGCCTCGTGTACACACAGTGACAAACACATTCCACTAGTGGTTTACATATGAAGTGGCCCTAAAATCTTTAGCACCATCTAAAGACAGCAAGCACAACTGTCAAAACTTAAATTGTACTTGACATTTCTCCACAAGGGCTTTCCAATGCAACTCCAACTTGTTTTTCTTTAAACCTCCCCCACACTTCTGTCAGCACTGAGCAACACAAGAACTCTGTCACCCAGATTTACAGCTTCTATTCTTATGTCTGCTGCAGAAAGGCTTGCAAGATCAGTGATAACAAGAGGCAACAGGTGAACAAGATGTGTGTGGTCACAAAGTGTGGGCAGTTTTGAATTCTTTCCGGTGCAGCTGGAAATATTAGGATATTGGAAGATCTCTTGCACCCCTTCTCCTCCGCACATTTTTTAAAGTCAAATGATTCTTGTCCTAATAGCAAAGATAGCACCCTGTTGGGCTGCATGTAGTTCATCTCAAGAGAGGACCAGTCATTTGTATATCCTGGATACTGGAATCTTGCAGACAAATACTATTTGAGAGTCTCTGTACTCTCATCCATTTCCCTCCAGTGCTGTCAAAATATAACCGTCCATCTGTCTTTTTCCCTTTGCAAATCTTTGAATGAATAGGCAAGGATTACCTTCTATTTCAATGTATAATACTAAGATGACTCATCATTTCCTTTCTCTTAGAAAAGGCAAACATATTATCTAATTCTGGACATTTAAAGCTCATTCAGAAGATGAACAAAATACAAGTATGGATCACGTCTGTCCAACTTGTCTCTGGGTCCACCTTAACTCCATGCTGTACAAGTGGTGCCTGGACATGTAAGTCTAATAATGCATGATCTATACTTTTCAAAGCTGGAAAAAGGGTGTGCATTGCCAAGTCTACATACACCCAGCTCTCAGGTTATGATCCCAAGAACTCCTTTCATGCACTCAAAATACTTCCATGCCCACACTGATGACTGCAGTCCTTCATATAAATATTCTGTGCTACTTCTTAGCCTTCAAAAGGTGTTCTTGAGGACACAAGAGATAGGGTATGTTGGGAGATGCCTGAAATGTCCTGGAAGTTGGGAGAAGCCCTTTGAATACAGCCTAAACCTAAGCACATAGCCTAAGCATGCAGATGCTAGTTACACATTTTTAAAGTAAGAATGCAAGAATTTAATCACATATAAACTTATTGCTTCGCCACATGTCAAAGAGGTTGTAATGAAGCTAAACAGGTGCTATTCTTTACCCTTCATGTGAACAGACCTTCATTCATATATTCTTCATTTGGGGCCTGTCAGTATATTAATTTGTCACTGATTTCAACGTGCATCAAGGCATGACATGGCTCCCAATGGATCATGGCCACTTGCAAGATCCATTACAAGCCCTAGACCCTACTATTGTCCTAAACTGGATTCCCCTTACTGGCAAACAAGCTGCTTAACGTGAAGATGAACAGGCACACACCCAAGCCATCCCCAAGCAGTTATGACAAAACAGATGCTGCAGCCTGTCAAGAGACACAAACGCCAGCCAAGAGATTCAGTTCCAACAGGTTCTCTGAAATTGACGAATGGTCTCATGCTGTCGGTTTGTAACCAGACATCTGCTCCAGGCAAAACAAACTACAAGAGTTTTTCTTAGAAAGGTCAGTTACATCTCAGGTTACCAATATTTTTAAAAATGGGGAGGGGAGAAGCCCACCTCCCCAAGATATGCTGGAATTTTCAAATCACATGAATAGGTCAGTATATGCATGGGTACTCTGCTACCAGGATGAAGTAATGGTATGATGTGGCAAATAAAGGATTATAAAAGCACACACAAAATGCAAGCAATTACACAGCTTCCGGTATTGCATATCTTAAGTAATGGCCTTGGGGACTGTAAGATGAATTAGATCACCATCTAATGCAGCTTTTAATTATGCTTCTTTCCCAAAGCAACAAACTGACTTTTTCCTGTTTGGATCACACTTGATACAACCAAAATAACAATGCAATGTTATTCTGTTTCATCTGAATTTTATAGGAGTTTTGTCTAGCACAGCTAGACAACTGACAGCACAATTCTAGGCTTTGGGCCCAGTTTTTTTGTCTGACACACAACTTAAAGTTCACACAATGTTATTTAGGACACAATCCTAATCAAATATCCAGTACCGAAGTAAGGGCAATGCAACTATAAGGGAAGGGAACAAACATTGCCGTATGTTGAGGAGACCTCTGTGAGTGTCTCCCAATTACAGGACCGCCTCCCAATTACACCAGCACATGCCCCACTGGCACAGCTATACCAGTGCTAAGAAGTTGGTTAGGATTGAGCCTGTATCCTTCCACTCCAAATGTTCCCAATCTGTGAGTTGTGATGCCTGGGGGATTGCAAGGCATGCCCAGGTGCATTGCTGGCCAGTGAAACAACAGCATAAGCGTAAAAAATAGTGACAAGAGGTTCAACACAGTGGGCAGAGCTACTGTGCATGAAAATTGTGCACTCACAAAAGTCCTTCTACATGTCGAGGGTCTACCTACTGCTATTTTTAGACTTGGAACTGAGTGAGGTCATGTGATACAAAAAACACCACCATCATTTACTTTCAGGTTCCAGTGCTTGAGGGGAAATCACTGGACATGTGAGTTTATGGAGTGCTGCCCTATTCCTCTGACAGCACCTCTTAGGAAAGAACAGATCCAATCGCCACCAGAATGAGATTCCCAAGACAGAGCACCACAACAGAAAAGATCATGGGTTGCTGTCCATTGAATTCCAATGGAAATGGAAACTGCAACGGAGCCTCCTTAGACTTTCTTACAGGATAAACAGACATGTGTGCAGTGATAGCATTGAGGTCCTAGCTTGTGTTGAGGTGTGGCTGCTACAACATTTTTCTTTGGGTTCACTCTGTGATTGATACTCTGCTGTTTTTAAGACCAAGGTAAATGCTTATGCTTATAAATCGTTTCTTTGAAGCCGTACTTTGGAGGGAACTTTTGGTAAAGTGGTAGTTTAATTTTTAAAAAAGTATTAAAAGCCCATCTCTATGGTTCCATTAAGAATAAACATAAAACTCAAAGATACTACACATTTTCCCGGGAGTAAGCCTCACTGAATACTTTGAATACAATGGGACTTGCCTTCTGAGTAAACACAAATGCAATTGTCCATTAAGATTTCCTTTTTCATGACAAAAAAGCAACATATTCCTCTAGATTCAGGATTGAACTGATGAATTTTTCTTGCAGTAACGTCACAGAGCCTAGTCTTAAAGATGCTCTGCACAAGCATTGGGTGTTGCAAACGTGTCATAAGGCATGCCTGTGGTGCCAAGAGAGGAGGGGCTGCAGGTGCTGGAGTAATGCTAGTAAGTGCTGAGTGTCAGCATGGTGTGAAGGGCCAGCCAGAACCCCAGTAGTGTCAGCTGGTGGTAAATCATTTCAGAGTGGGGGGAAAGGAGGGAGTGGGTGTTAACAGGGTGAGAGAGGGAAGGGCGAGAGAAGGAACCAGGTTGGGAGGGTGGTGAGACGAAGAGCTCTGCTCTGCCAGAAACATGTCAGGCCTTCTGGCCCAAAGTGAAGTCTGTGCCACAAAAGAGCCAGTGCAGACTTGAGAAGCACACTGCAGGACTTGGGGCTTTCCGAGGAGACCTTTGGCAGCATTAGCAGTGCTGCTGGATGCCGCAGTAGCCATTTTGGTGCCGCTACACCTGGCAGACTGGCCCAAATCACTTTTCATTCCTATTGCCCAAAAATTTCCTCTCGTGCTTATTTACATACCACAAATCCCATAACAAGCAGAAGACCTAGGAAGTAGCTTCACAGAAGAGGTAATGTTAAGAGAATATCATCTCTCTACCACACTACATTTTAAAGATGTTTTGTGAGTAGTAAGTGACAGAGAACCTAATGAAGTTGTAGCGTTCAGTCCACGCACAGAGAAAGCACATGAGAGGTCTTGGCAAACATAAATAATCTACTAAGAAATAATATACTAAGAAACCTGGTGATGCAAACCATCTCTGTCATCAGAGCACTACAGATACAACACTAAAGAAGCTACACATCTCCTTGAACAGAGCAGGACCTTATAAAGTTCATTTTTTTAAACTGTAAGATAGTGTGTGTTTTTCTATCATCATAAACAATTTCAAAACCCTAATTAGACAACTTAGAAATTGAAATAAACAGTTTATTAAAACTGAGTACAGTATGTTGCAAATGTTCTGAACAAGTAAGGATGGGTAGCCCCACTTTTCCTGGACAATAAATCTTCAAATAGGCTACAAAAGCAAATTATTAACTATGGTATTTGATGAACTCAGTTTCTAAGGACCACAAGTTCCTTTCCAGTTTCACCCCGAAAACCTTATCTTATTATGCAGAGCAGACTCCTCCTTCTTCTCTCATTTTCCTTTGCATTAGTCAGCCCATATTTTACACATCCACTTTTAACTGGAAGAAGAGCATAGAGGCATACAAGAAAGCTGATTCAGAAACTTGAAAATACAAAATATTGCATTAATACAAAAATATTGCAATTCCCTGATAAAAAAGAAAGGAAAGCTAGACTTGTAAAAATCCCAAAGAAAAAAATTCTGGGAGGGGGGTTCTTTCATCGGAGCCAGACTCTAAACAAGCTGAATACATTGAACATGCTGAAGAAGAATTTCATCAGTTTATTCTCACTTGTCACATACCCGACAATCCAGAGTAACAATGGGAAGATGCAAGAAGCACTTACTATGGATTGCTCTATGCATTTCCAATAGGTTTCCCATAGGTGGCACCGTAACTATGTCGGTGTAAAACGTCCCATAGTTATTCTGGATTGTAGCTATAATCAGAGAAAATGTGGTGGTGCTTCTCAGTGGTGGTGCTCCACTATGGCACTGCTCTCCCCACTGATTGGATGGAGCCTAATCTGACACCAGGCATGGAAGAAAGGAAATGATTACAGAAAAAAACCTGCCAACCTTAACAAATTCCAATTATTTAAAATATTTTAAAATGTTTTTTGAGTAGCAAGTGACTGACAACCTAATGAAGTTGTAGGGTTCAGTCAAAGCACAAAGAAAGCATTTTAAAATTAAGGTTATAGTGAACCCAAGAAGAGAGAGAGTAGACACATTTTAAGAGCTTAATTCAGTCCTCAATGATGAGGCAGAAAGGTAAGGAGGCTACTATTTCCACCTATGTGACCCATACACAGCAACAGTTGGTAACCACTTTGCTTGAGGATGTACATCTTCTATTTGGCTGTGCCACTCAAGAATTCATTTTCATGCTGGGAAGCTGAGATGCCATGTGGTTTATTCATCAAACATTTTAGACATTATCTGTGCTTGGCATTCTGTTTTTACCTTGTATTCAGTTAGTGGCACATATGACTAACACCAGTAATGCTATACCTGGCTTGAAGTTACTGAAATACATAGCAGTTTTTCATTTTATATAGTGCTCTATGTTGCATTTCTAGGAGGGCACTGGTATTACACTATTCTAACTTAATGGGAAACACAATCATGCCTTGGCATCCATGAATGCCAAAATGCCATGGATAAAACAATCTGCAAGTCAAGCTACAAGAGGCCTCCAAATATGAACGGAACTATGTTTTGGTTGTGTATGGAGGGTGCTCTGATGCCTTTAGAACATGTAAGAACATTTCCTTTTCCTGAAAACCCATTTTTCTAAGGCATCCTTGAGGCCTTCCTTGGCCTCAGAAAACAGTCTGGACCTGAACAGAGCACAGCTCTGTAAGATACATGACAGATGTAAAATTTAGCATTTGTACATGCAGAAGACATGTACATGCATGAATCCTCAAAAGTAATTTCTGCAGTGTTTATCTGAACTTTTCCCAGATAAGGTATGTTAAGACAAGGGATGATAAAATTTTGTATTCTGAAGAGAATACTCCTTTTTGGAGTAAAAAATAAAGAATTACAGAATACTGTTTCAAGAAGTAAAGGCAGAAGGATATCACATCCAGAATAAAAAGAAAATGCCAGAAAACAACATTTATAAACATCCCTTCATTAAGTTTTAAATTCCTGCTCAGTTAATAGTCCACTCCTTTGCATGTATTCAGAGGTAAATTCAACAAGCAGTAGCTTAGCAGTAGACTTAACAGTAGCTAAGGCTGCAATCCTAAAGACACTTTCCTGGGAGTAAGACCCATTGGACACAATGGGGCTTACATCTGAGTAGACATGGTTAGGATTGTGCTCTTAGTCTAAACTAACTTAGTGGAACAGCCCAAGTAGCTCAACAGCCCAATTGTATCGTTGTGTTTCACCACTGTATCACATGGGCCACTGTCACACATGCCTCCTTGATAGTCTATAGAGCGCTGGCAGCTGGTTAGTCCTCACACATTCAAGTAAAGCCCTGCATATCCGATTTAGTATTTTGTCATTTCACAAGGTATAAAATGAGAGTATTGTAATGGAGAGAAACTGCAGACTGACTGGCAAAGATTGGGGGTTGGTAGGAGCAGATGTGGGTGGCAGTAGCATTTATATGTTCCAGAGTCCCTGATCTGGTCCCAGCATGCTCCCTTCAATCTAAAAGATTTATGCCAGCAATAGGAGTAGGGCATTTGGGTAACAGAGAGTGGGCCTAAGAGATAGGTAAACTATTTACATCCCGATCCTACCTTGAACTGTAACAGTGCAAGTGGCTGTGTGGTATCCAGCTGATTTGGGGCTGATGGTGGCTCAGCCCAAGACATTGGAAAACTTTTTCCCTTTACCCTAGTAAGTCTCAGTGGCCCCAATGAGTCTACTCAGATCTGCGCCACCTGAGAAGGTGGCACAGAAATTAGCAGAATGGGTCAGTCTGGAGCTAGGATCTGGGATAAAACTGCAAGGTCCTAGCCCCACCTCCTGCACTCTACCTGTCCACAAGCTGGCCCACCACCAGCCCTTCCCACCACCCTGGAACACTTCCCTCCCACCTCCTTCCCTCTGTAGTTGCCATGCTACATTCTCCTGCCATCTGTGAATATGGTGAGTGGATGAAGGTTGGCCTGGGAATTGAAGAGAATGCAGCTTCTGAATTTACTTCAGCGAGGAATTAACTACTACTACTAAACTACTAAGGGCTTTGTAGATCAAATTCAGAACCTTATATCACATCAGAAGGACAATAAATGTAAAATTATGCACATTGGGTCAAAGAATCCTAACTTTACATATGGGTTAATGGGCTCTGAGCTACCTGGTACAGAGCAGATCTGGAGGTGCTAGTGGATAACTCAATGAAAGTGTCGCCCCAATGTGCAGAGGCAGTGAAGAAAGCTGATTCTATGCTTGGGGTCTTTAGAAAAGGAATTGAGACTAAAACAACCAATATTATAACGTAATTGTACAAACTGAAGGAAAAGGCACTTTTGGAGTACTGTGTCCAGTTCTGGTCACCACTCTCAAAAAGGATATAATGGAGAAGGCTGAGGAGAATGACCCAAAATGATTGATGGTCTGGGTCACCTTCCATATGAGGAAAGAATAAAACATTTTCGGCTTTTCAGTCTAAAAAAGAGGTGCTTGAGGGAGAATATGATGGAGATGTACAAAATTATCAGGGGGTGGATAGCTAGAGAGATGCTCTTTTCCCTTTTACATAACACCAGAACTAGGGGACATCCACTAAAATTGAATGTTGCAAGGGTTAGGACAGACAAAAGAAAATATTTCTTTATCCAGCATGTGGTTAGTCTGTGGAACTCCTTGCCACTGGATGTGGTGATTGCATCTAGCCTCAAGGCCTTTAAGAAAGGATTGGACAAATTCCTAGAAGCGAGGACTATCACAGGTTACAAGCCATGATGGGTATGTGTGTATGTATGCATAGATAAGTGCACATAGATATAAGGCTTCACTCCTAAACACTCTTTCCTGGGAGTAGGAGTAATTGAACAGAATTGGGCTTACTTTTTCGTATTCATGATTAGGACTATGCTCAAAGTGCCAGAGGCAGGGGAGGGCACCTGGATGAGGGTGTCTTGTATGCTCGCTGAGGCATCTGGTGGGCCACTGTGCGATATAGGAAGCTGGACTAGATGGGCTGTTGGCCTGATCAAGCAGGAGTTCTTATGTTCTTACAAAAGGAAATGACCTCTGATGCTACACTGCTGTGTAATTTCCTCTGTGCAATTATCTCATTAAAAAATTGGAAACTGCATTTTGCACCAACAGAAGTTTTCAGACAGTCATTAAAATAAACCTGTCAGAGGGCAACATGGCAGTCCAGCCTTGGTTATTAAGCTAAGTATAAACCTTACCAGTTCCTGTTCTCATTGAAAGACCTTTTGCAAGACATTTTTTCCTGCTGCTACTACAACCTAGACTCAGGCACAGCTCTGGAAACCAAACTCACCTGATGTAGGTACTCCTACCTCTAACCGCCCTGGCCTGTTTAGCATAATGAATTTAGTCTCAGTCTTGCCTAAGTTGAGAAAAGCCCTGCTGGATCTGGCCAAAGGCTCACCCAGTTCAGACTCTCTCCTTTATCTGTGATTGGGGACTGCCCCAAGTTTAAATAAATAGTTTGAGCCTGTGTGTCGGCATAGACTCTGCAATATCTGATGGCAATAAAAATGAGAGATAGAACCAGGCAGCTGCCAGCAGCAGCACAATGAGGACACTGAACTCCAGACTTCTTGCTTATTAGCCTCACGTGCAGGAGGAAGGAAAATAAATTTTACCAAACTTCAAGAGGAGATTCCAAGATCATCACACACCATCTTTTGTCATCTTTCTAATGGAAGATGATACCACTCAAGAGAAGCCCTCCCCCTCCCCAACACCTTCTTGACTGCATTATCAATGCAACATTAATAGTCAAGAGGTTTGCAAGTATGAGTTTTAAAATGAGTTAAACGTATTTTTTTAATTGCTAAAGTTTTCCAAGATTGAACTTTAGATTAAAAAATCATGGGAGAAACTGAAGATTTCCTTGGGGCAAATGTCTTTTCTCTGAAGTGTTAACAGCTAAAAATAACTAAGAATATATTTTTTGGCCCATTTAATTCAGTGATAGTCTACAACTGAATCTGTTTGCATCAAAATTATGTTTTAGCACGTGTAATGCCCAACTATCTGTTTCAAAATAATTTGCATTGGTTTGGTTCTTGACTTTGTTTTCAACTGAATCATAAAATAAGAAACTGAGTTCTGAAAAGCCATTCTTGCCATTAACACTAAGAGCACAATCCTAACCATGTCTACTCAGATGTAAGCCCCATTGTGTCCAATGGGTCTTACTCCCAGGAAAGTGTCTTTAGGATTGTAGCCTAATTCTATCAATGTTAACTTTTTCTATTCAGATTGTTTTGAGATTAACGATGCAAGCTTATATGTCCTTTCCTAGAAGTAGGTCTCATGGAAAACAATGGGACTGATTTCTGAATAGACAAGCACAGGAATGTAATTGTAACCCATCTTCTGATCAATTCTTTTTTCCAAATAAATTAGCATATCCAGCATTCCTTACTGGGCAAGACTTTACTTTTACAAAAAGTAAGAAATCTTTATTTCATTATACTTCTGTTGTATATTAATTTCTAATAGTTCAGTATTTATTTCATTTATCTAATAATGGAGGAATAACCACAAAAATGTAAGCATTACTTTTTCCAGACTTTGAATTGAACATATGCTCAGATAATTATGAATACCTGGATGCAGAATGTCATCTACATAAATAATTCACACTTTTGTTTTTCTTAGCTGCTATTCACTGGATTTTAGATCTTTCTATAACAGTTCCAAACAAACAACATATCATTAATCAAGGTCTTGTACCACAACAGTGACGCTGATTCTGAGAAAATGGAAGTCAATTCCTGACATGGTTTGCATAATGGCCTAAAGTAGTTTTCAGGTCTGACCTGGAAAAACTGTTCAAAAGTCACGTCTCCAAGGAACACTGTGCCCTTTCTAGTTGAAATTAGTTATGTATCTGTCAATAGCAACCACTCTACAGTTATTTGTGTCTCTGACATTTTGAAGTCTCTCATGTTGGCAACTTCAACAGAGGCTTAAGGTAGACAGTGACTTTTCAGAAGTCACACCATGTGGGGAGAATTCTTATCTGCAAAAACAATTAGTATTCCTAATGTGATCTCAGAAACATTTATGTTCACAATGCTACTGGCATGTAAGAAACTTCATTTTCAAAACGTGGAATGATGCCAACAAATTATTTTCAGGAAAGACAGCAAACACTGACATTACCACAGCCAACTCTGAAATTGTTCTGTGTAAGACCAAATTAAAACAAGCAAAAACACTCAGAATGTAAAGTTACATTACCTTTCACTATGCTCTAGATCCTCGCCTTCTGACATTCCTCCCTTAAAAAATTAATCCAAGTCCCAAGGAAACTGTTTGCCACTGTTTCTTTGAGTTTGAAGAAATCCAGCCTGTGGTTCTTTGCTGCTAGCTCCTGTCAAGTCTCTTTGGTACAGGGTATATTTACATGCATCCTAAGTGCCTGCTTGTCTTGAATGAAGTTCACAGAGTACTATTTTGATTGGCTAATTCTATGAATAAACAGGTCACACCTTATTCCAAACACTGTGACAGGATCATAAGCAGAAAGCACAGTCCAGAAGCCAACACTTTTATGGTCATGTGAGAACCACCCCCACCCTTAGCTATTAACCTTTATCTGCCTGACTAGTTTAGAGGCTTCCCTGTTAGTGGCTGTGACATCCAGTTCGGTAGCTGTATTTAAAACAAAAATGGATCCATGACTAGGGTGTCTCAAAAATGTACACATTTTAATGAGTCCTAATTCATACACACTTTGTAGAAAACCTGTAACACTTGAACATCTAAGGGAAGCATCTTAAGGGATGTATGGAACCATCCCATCACACATGCTGATGGATGTACAGGTCATGCCTGCTTATTTGCGGATTCATTATCTGTGGTTTTGACTAACTGCAGGTTCCAAACCCACCATGCAGGACTGTCCTGACCTCCTGGATGCTACTGGTATTTACTGGTGTTGTTCTTTGGGAGGCTTTCTGAGATGCATGAGACTGTGTGTGGCCACCCCATACCTTAGAAGGCTTGTTTGAGGACTCAGAGACATATTTCCAATTTTTGGAATACCAGAAGTGAATCTGAGAGAGGGAAACATTTTGAGCATTTTGTCAACTAACTAGGTCAAACAACTGATTCAGTGTACACATTATTATGTGAATGTGTGAATTATAGTATAAATTCAGTAGCGTGTGTGTGCAGACGCTCTGTATCTGTCAGCATCATATTTTTGCACAGTATATGTTCCTATCCAAGATCAATTTACGGTAACTGAAATTTGGCTGGCGTCCTCTTTCAATCACACTGCTGGCATACAGCTGGTTTTCCCCACTACTAGTCTCTTGTGATCCAATGAGGTCACAAGGATTAGCAGAGTGCTAGGAAAAATGAATGGAAATGTATACATTATTTCCAGGTAAAAGTGGTTTCCTTATTGCAACAGTGGAACACAAATGTTTCACTGTGCTAATACTCATAACACCCTTGCTAACTGAGGAAAGCCATTTCCTAACATGGTTGCTTCTTTGCATGTGACAGGCAAGCTAACTCAAGATTTGTGTGCAACAGCAGATGGCCAACACGTGGCACTACTACCGCAGACAAGAGGTAGCCAAAGAAGACTGAGGTTCAAGTTTCCATGTGATCTTTGTAAACAACTAAATACTTGGCAGGAGTAAAAAATTCCTCCAACTGTTCCAAATTATTTCAGGAGAGAAGGACAAGAATAGGATTGCACACCACTGCCTCATATTAACAAGCTTTTGACAGTATTTAAACTCCTAGTGGCATTTCCATGACCAAGATAACACTTACTGAAGTTACTACTGCACAAGTCCATGGGACTGCCTAAAGGCTGTAGTCACTGGGCAATTGGAGAAGTTGTAGCCTAAGTAATGCTATAGTGTTTGGCTTCCTCAGGGATACAAAAGCTTTCCATTCTAAATCTTCAGGGTTTACTAAAAGCTATCTACTAAAAGCTCTGTTTCAGGAGCCCCCATGAATTTTGAAAAACTCCAAATTGTGGTGATTCCTCTTTTCCCAGCCCCAGCACTGCTTCCCACTGTTATGGAAAATTGAGTGGAAATATCCGAAAGAACCCAGAAGAGGTTCATGCAAGCAAGCGATTTCTTTATTGGAGCTCCAGACCTCAGTCGGACAGAGTTTCGTCCCTCAAAGACTATCCTTTGCACATTTTGCACATACATTTTATACCTTTTCTGTCTCGTAGGCAACCTTTACAAAAAGAGATTATTTCTTTGTGTCAGAAGGAATTCATACAGGTGTAAAAAAGATTTTTACTCTAGAGTTTCCTGGCATATACAAAGAGAGAATGGGAGGATACATAATTACACAATTCACTATGGAAAACAATTACTATTACCATACAAAGTCTAGCACCTATAGGTTTTACATTCACTTGATCCATTCGGGCTTCCGTTTACACAAGGAGAAAGGGATCAAAATATTATTTTAATTTTATAATCTTTGGGTTCCAAATAAGCCCTGCCGTCCTGCCCGGATGTTTCCATTTTGTTTTATAATAGCGCTTTTGCCTAGCGCTGCAGGGTTAGGTAAGGACAAAAGGGAGAATCCCCTTTCGCTTTCACAGGGAAGTTGGCTGAACTTGCAAGGTTCAAGTAGGCTAATTACCGCTGACCGCAAGAATGCCCAAGGAGCGGTAGGAGAGGAAAGTAGTGTATTGTGACGTCATAATCCCCTCTCCACAGAAGCTTGTGAGAGTTGACTGAAAGCCTTGCCTGGGGCAATGTGTGTTCCTAGCTATCATTGTGATGTCTGCAAGGTGCCCGGCTGCGTTATCTTTCACTATAGGCAGTTTACAGAATGATTCCAAGGGTCTAAATAATTCTAATAAATTCTGATAAAAATCTAATATCTAGCTTCTTCCATTATACCACCAGTGCTGCCCCTCTCCTTATCAACACCAAGAGTTGTGGTCAGCTGAGAGACTTAGCAACATACCCACTTCCTGCGAATGCTCCAGGGGAGGTCCCTCAGAGAAGCGCTCATTGGAACACCAGGCAGGCGGTTAGCTCGTTGTGAGTGGTCCCTGCCTGGATTTGGATGGCTCTGCATGGAGTGATCCTGCCAAATCACAATGAGCCACCTGCCTGCCTGGCACTCCGATGCACGCTTCTATGAGGGACCTCTTTTAGAGCACGCTCAGAAAGTGGCTGGGCCAGTGCACATTTGGGGGTCCCTAGGCAGCCTCTCTGTATCACCACAGCTCTTGGTATCGGTAAGGAGAGGCACCTGGAAGAGGGGCAGCATCGGGTGGGGGTGGACCCCCAGAAAAGGGGTGATTAGCAGCCCCAGAAATCCGCAAATGACTGGGGGCACGAATATGGAACCGCAAATTTGTGGGGGACTACTGTATTTTTTAAGTCAATGCTGGAATTAGAAAACAAATGGGCAAAGCTACGGTTTTATAATAAGCTGTCAAAATGAAAACACAAAACTTTATTTTCCCAACACTACTGGTTTTCCCATGTTAAAACCTACATAGGCACAGATTTTATTGTTTAATTGATAGTTAATAGATTTTTACTCTCTTTAATTGACTGCATTTATATCCCTCTTTCTTTCATTACGGAACTTAAAGGCAGCACATATGGTATGTCCAGCCATTAGTTATTTCATTTTCTCTATGTGAAAATGTGAACTTTTTGTTAAAAACTTTGTAAACTTTTTGTTAAAAAGCAGTACATAAATACTGTTGATTGACTGATGGGGTTCCAGACAAACAGTTACACATCTGATTAATTTCAGTGTTCAAAACAGGAGAGAGTTTATTGAAAGGAGCTCTCTCCAGTTATTGCTCAGCTACCTATTACTGACAACAAAACGAAAACGAATGTCAACATCCAAGTTTCACAGACAAGACAACTATAGGTAAGGAGGGAGAGCGTCAGAATTGTGTTGACAATATTATGGTATGTGTTAAAATTTGTGCCCCACTTATAAGCCAGAGCTTTAACTAGGTTCAAGGCCCCATCCAACCTTCCTCTACCTGTGTTTCTTTGGTACCTGTGCTTAAAATTCTTTGCATACTTTCCTGGGAATAAGTCTCATTGAACACAGCAATTCTTACTTCTGAGTAAATTTGCACAGGACTGCAATGAAGGCTTAGGCCCAAGCCAAACCAACTTTCCAGCTCTAATGCAGTTGCAATAGAGTCTCAAGGTAAGGGAAGAAACCCTTTCTCTGACCCTTTTGGGGATCCGGGAGGGCCTATGGCCCTCTAGGAACTTGTCTCAAGTTCTAGATAACTTTAAAAAAGTATGCAACACCAAGAGAATGATTTATTATTGGACACTAACCTGTTGCCTCCTTCAAAATGTACCAGGGCTCCCCATCTGGCTCCCCTGGAGAATGACTGTTTTAAAGAAGGCCTCCTTGACTCCTACCCCACCATGAGTTGCAACAGTGCCAACAGCCACTGCGCTGCACCAGAGCTTGAATATTGAGTGGGACTGGATGTTGAATGTTGAATGGAATTAGACCCTCACAGTATCTTCAAAGATGGCCCTTTTCAGATATGCTCAGGCCCACCAGAACGGCTCATCAACAAGGGATACCCAGACCATTCACTGAGAGCTGTTCTTCCCCTTCACAAGTATCAGATATACACATCAATGAGACCCACTGCTTTGTTCTTGGATAACTGAGTAACAACTGTGGCCATGAGTGCTTTTTATCAGTGTTGACAGTCAGTTGACTGTGACTCTTCCTGAATACGAGGAAGTTTGCCATTGTCCTTTATGCACTGATAACCTCTTGTCTTAACTACTGTAATGTAGGCAATGGAGGTAGATCCCCCATTTTGGATAGATTGCTGTTATGCAACTCCTGTCAAGGACTGGTAGCAGGAAACATTACATTGGTCTAGTCAGCTGTACTAGCTTCCAAGTCATTTCCAAAACCTGACGCAAGGAACAGGCTAATATAGTACTTAGAAAGGTTTAAACATACCCAGCTCATCTGCTAGAACATTCTTCTATGCAAGGATCTTTCCTGGGTCCACATATCTCTTTGCTTGCAGTAACCCCCTCATCTGAGAATTTAAATGAAGTGCTACCTCAGGCATCCCAGTAGTAGAGTTACAAATGTGAAATACTCTCCCCCATGGGGTCTTATCAATATACAATTATGTAGTTGACATTCAAACTTTAGGATAATTATATTGTTTTCTAGATTTGAATATGAAGATTCTTAGAAGACTCTTTGAAAAGTGCAACAAAGCCAAGACCTGACTGGGTGCAACAGCTTCTTCGCACCTTCTTCCCCAAATAGATCCCATTAATGCCCTGACAGAGAAAGAAACACTTCCCCCACATCCGCAGGAGTTGATGATGATGGTGGGATTAAGAGGTGCCTGCTGGAATTGAGTATTCTTCTTGCCTGAAAAGAATAAGCAGGAGCAGCTGCTGAATGGAAGACTAACAGGCCCATTTCAAGTGGGTGCTCCTCTTATTTAGCAAGGAGAGAGTAAAATTGCCCTATTCTGCCCAGACATTCCTGTGAATCAACAAAATGTGTCATGACATAATGATGGGTTTCAGAGCCACTGACACCATTAGAGATCATTCCTCTCAAGCATTTGCCTGTTTTTCTTCTGCCATCTCTTCTACCTTTTTGTGACAGAGACCATTTTTTCATATATTGTCTTGGGAGTAAGTTTATCAGCCACCTTGTAAGAGATGGAGAGCAACACTGTCAGGCTGTTGGCAAATAAACTCTTCTCCACAGATACAAACTAGCTAACTGGTAAGCTAGTCTTGACCTAAACATTTGTAAGACAGCCGCCATCTAAACATTCACTACCAAATAATAAATGTGTGCTGCTACTGTGCTGTTCATTCCCCTACAAGTTTCACCCATTCAGAACTTAGATCACCTTGCTTAGATCAGAGCCTTCTTTTTCTAAAGGAAGGCTAGTGAGTAGTAGACTTTATTATGTGACTTCACTCATTATTCAAGCTACTGGAATGGTTACAATTTCTTTCTCCTATTTTATGCTTACATTGTTTCCCAATCTCTGTAATGCACATTAAAATGGAACTAAATAAGCTTGGCAGATATATTAGAGGTGATGAGACATACATAACATCACAGGGAGGCCAAGTAATTTACAATAGAGCAGGCTACTGCAGACTGCCAAGCAGGAAACAGTTTTAAAAGTAGGTT
Organism: Cryptoblepharus egeriae; assembly: GCA_030015325.1. NCBI lineage: Eukaryota > Metazoa > Chordata > Lepidosauria > Squamata > Scincidae > Cryptoblepharus > Cryptoblepharus egeriae. The sequence continues at coordinate 78,050,066 of JAREYC010000003.1, read as the reverse complement.
TGGCACAGGTGACCATTTCATGTTATTGCCTGCAGATCTTTGCTTTCTGGTAGGTCACTGGCATCTGAAGGTGCAATGATGATGCTCCCGTCCTCACTTTCTGTTAAGCAAGCCAAGCAAATTTGTTTTCCTTCAGATGTGGCGTACACATCTGCATGCTAGTAGGCAGGAAGCTGGGCAATCCCTTAAAAGATACTACCTATTTCTGACCCAACTTTATCTGCCATATTTTACCTCATTGAATCTGCATTGAATCTCTCTCCCACGTAATGTTGAATATAAAGCATTTTTAAAGCCCAAGTGCCTGAAAGAAACTGAGTAAAAAGCATGGAAGGATAGAAAACCTTCATTCAAATTACACAACACAATTCCATCTGGCTGCTGCTGGTGCTATAAAAAGGATAAGCACAAGTTCTATGGAAGAGCTTCCAACACTGCTATACTTCTCTTTGGAATTCTGTACGTAAATGTACATATTTACAAGCACCCCTATACCAAAAGTACAAAACTCATCATGAAACTCATATTGCTAAATGGTGCAAACCATATTCTAATCTAGTGCAAACAGTCGTAAGAACTTTGATACTTACAACAGTATCTTAGTAGTTGTAACACAGTAGTATACTACTATTATAGCTCTTCTCTTGAAACCAAAATTTCTTTTACGTTAAACTACTAACACTGAGTAGAAAAGAAGCAATGTTTAGGCTATGCTGGTAAAAAGGCACCTACCTCTGAATTTGTCCTGTGTGGTGATGGGGTCTGCTTGTTGTGGATTGGAATCATCCAATTCATGATGGACACAACACGGGGATACCTGGCTGGCTTGTTGCAGGGGCCTATCACCAGGATGTTGCTTTTCCCTCCAAAGTGGTACCTATTTATCTACTTGCATTTATACACTTTCAAACTGCTAGGTTGGCAGGAGCCAAGCTAAGGACAGGCGCTCACCCCATCTTGCAGTACTTGGGTCTGGAACTGCTGACCAGAATCCAGGTCAGTGTTCTAACCCCAGGTTCCTATCACTGAGCCACTGCAACCCACTTATGCTATGATACTATAGTGAACTGATTGTCATAGTCATAAACCACAAAATGCTTAAGGATTTTCTCCAGTTTATGTTAGCCACCAAAATAGCTATGAAGTAGTCAGATTATCTCAAGCAATTGAACAACTATTCTCTTTCATCTTCCTCCACCATCATTTGGCAAAGGTTCCAGCTGCTTAAAAAGAAGAATCAAGATCAAATCCTTATCTAGATGTAGATAAGGCATCAACTTGAATGAAGATGATGCAACAGAAGAGATAATATAATGTGGAAAAAGTGGCAGTAAAGTAATCCTTTATCTCAGCTGCAGTTGCATCTGCAAAGTGTTTAAGGCTGCAATCCTAAGCTCCAGTTAGGCCAGCCTAAACCCTGGCATTAGGCCTATGCAGACCTGTTACAAAAAGAACTTCTTCCCCCATTTTTGGGGGGAGGGGTGGTGTTACGCTGCTGCAACCTCCCCACACCACTACAGGAAGATATGTCAGATCAGTTTGGCCGGCCTAAATTTCTTAGGATTGCACCTTAAGATAATCTGGCTATGCTAGATAACTTGGTAAATAACTCAGAAAATCTAGGTGCCACTGCAACTAAAATCCACCATAAGGAGCCTGCCACCTTCCCCAATTTAGTTCAATAGATGAGCTACATTTTCTCATATAGCCAAAGATTACAATACTGGGCTACTTGTTTTGATTAGACTCTGTTCTCAGTCACTATTGTCCTAGTGTCCTAAAGTCTTTAAATCGCATTAATTTTATGTCAAAATAGAAAGCTGTATGCAGTGGCACCTAATGGAATCTCTAGATATGGTTTATGGCATGTTTATGACAGGTCACCCCTAGAGCATGCACTCAATGAGTGCCAGATTGGATTGTGCTGGCAGGCACAATATCCATATGCCACTATTGCGAAGGTTGAAATGCACATAACATACTGAATTTGTTTACCAATTAAAAATTATAAATTGTTTTAATTAGAAATTAGATTGCTGGATTCCTTATCACAGAAAGATTTACTACAAGTATAAAGAAAGCTTTGTAAGACAAACATGCTTCCGGAATGAATTAAGTTTGTCTTACAAGGCACCACTGTGTGTGTATGTGTATATATAAATTTATTAAGAAGCATGCTTGTAATTAAAAATGCTTGTAATACAAAGCAGATTTTCCCACAGGAATTAATGGAAACTCAGACGAATGATTCCACAAACAAAAATATTTATATAAAAATATTAACTGTATAAAGAAATGATTACAAAATACTGTAATCCAAAACAAAACTCTGCAATATACAGTGATACAAAACACTAATAAAGAAAATACTTTACAGTACTGAACTGTACTATACCTTTGAAAATCTTTATGGCTGGTGTGAGGGATACAAGAGAGAGGAGGATGACTTTCCCTATCATTAACAGTGTCTCTGCTATCCATTGACTCAACAGAATCTTTGTCTTTTCATGCAACTTTAACATTCCTCTGCTGCTGATGGTGAGCAGCACTGGAACATTGATAAAACACACCTTCCCACACTGCCACACATACTGTAGATCTCCCCACACACATCTGGATCAGGGTCCTGCCCCCAGAGCCTCCCCCCTCAATTCCCTGGCCATGGAGGTCTGTTCCAAACTTTGTCCAGGGCCCCATCATAGCTGCCCTCCTCAGTTGCCACTGTGAATTCCAAATTTCCTGGAAGTGCTCTTCTAACGACAGTGCTCATAAATCATATCAAAATTTTTGAGAAAATTTTGCTCTTAATACAAAATTAAAGTCGCTTTTAAACACTGTGTAGTATATCAAGTACAGTGTAGTAAAAGAATACAATGTGTGTATACATATATATATATTTGAAGTTTCACTAAGAGCACAATCCAAATAATGTCTACTCAAAAATAAGCCTCATTATTTTTAATGGTTCTTCCTCCCAGGAAAGTGTCTTTAGGATTGCAGCCTGACTGACTCATCAATGCACAACACAAGCCCCTGGTCCTAGAAGCAATAAAACATATGGGGAGCATATTCTTCCTGTGTTGTAAGCACCTCTGTGGCAAGGGGGGTGAGAATGGGTGGATTTAAAATTTTTAATCAACTGAGGCTGCAATCCTGTAAGTAAGATCCACTGAACAGAATGGGGCAAGTAGACATGGTTAGGGGATGAAAAGGGGTAAAATGCATTTTCACATGTCCTATTGTCTGAGAGAGCTGGTGTAGATACACACAGGATTTGGGCTTTTATTCTGAGTAGATCTGCAAATGATTGAGTTGTGTTTTAGAGTGGAATTTGATCAAGGAAAAGAGAGGGAAAAGGAATAGATTTCTGAGCAAGGTGGTTTACAATCTAATTGTGTAGGCAAGGGGGAGAACAGAGGGAGATGTAAACCAAATCGTACAGAATCGTACGAAATGAGGAGGAACAGGACAAAGGAGCAGAGACAGGAAACTCGGTATATGGAGAGTTTGAGAACTGCTAGTAGCAGTTGCTGGGGGGAAACCAGTAAAGACTGGAGGCACAGCGAGGAGGTTGGTGTTAGGCCTCCCCTCGCACCTCCCTGGGCACCTGCCTTTCCTGGGTTCCCCCTCCCTGCTTTTCCTTTCCTGCTGGCTGCCTCCCTCTCCACCAGCTAACCCCACTCCCATTTTTCCCTTTCATAGGGAAAGGGGGTCAGAATTGGCAACAGGGCAGTGTGACTGGCTGTAACAGCTCATGCTGCAAGGCACAGGCCATTGAGGTTCCTCCAGGCATGGGTGGAGGGACACCTCATGTTGAAAGTCCCACTGACTAACAATGAGATTTATTTCTAAGCAAACATACATAGGCTTATGAGGCTTTCATACATAGACTTACATAGGCTCATATACCTCACAACTAAATCATCCTCTCCCCACAACCTCTACTTCAGACCACTACCGCCATTCAAAAGAATGGAGCATCAGTTTGGAACAATGTCCAATTCTTTACTTAGAATCATGTTCAGAGAGGGAGGGAAGGAACAAGAGTGCACCCAGCTATATAACTTGAAAAGTAAGGTTTCATTCACTTCTGAAAATAATATTCAGTCCCAGAATAGAGTTAACAACTAAGCAGGGAGCATCAATTAAAAATGCTATTTACTAAAGCTGTACTAAAATGACAGCAATATTGTTAGTATACAAACTAATGTGGTATGTATTCTGTACGATTTGACAGCATTTAAGTATTGTACAGAATCAACTTTTGATGCCAAAGTCCTTTTTAAAAAAGGGATTACACATTCTCAATTTTATAGTTCATTGAACGAGGATGCTATTGTTAGAAGAAAACAGTGATTTTCAACCAGTGTGTACCTCTAGTCCTCAAGTGTACTTCAGGAATTTGGAGAGGTACATTAATAAGAAAATTTGGCTTTGAACAAATGAGATGAGGTGCCTCAGTGATAAAAACAACTGATGGTATGCCACGAGATAAAAAGATTGAAAATCACTGGAAGTAAAGGTCATGAGTTTGGGGAACATGGACTAAGTCCTTATTATAATACTGTACTTGCATAAGAAAATGTTTAACACATGTATGATCATAATATATAAATGATATTCTACAGAAAGATTCCATATTCATATATCGAAATCCTTGCAAGCATGATTTGCCATGCTAAAAAGGTCCTGTGGAGCTAAAGGCAATCTAGGAGAATGTAGGATTAGGGACATGGGTAGTCAAGAATTACTGATAAGAACTTAAACAAGTAGTGTCATGCAGGAAAACCATAGTACAGAGAATGCTAGAACCCATTCCCCTCCTCTCACACTTCATCACTTCCAAGTTCCAAGTGATTCTCAGTACATAAACACACGGGCTCTCTTGCATTACGGAGGAGATTAATTCTCAGAAAATATGTTGCAACTTTGTTCCTCCATGTAGAGCTGTATAAAACAAAAAGCTCTGTCTGGCCACAGTATGTGTTGAAATGCTTGGAAGGAAATAAACATGTTATTCTGCTGCTGTGTTCATATGCTATGATAAGCCTGTGCCAGGACATTCCTGCTTAAGTTAGTGACTAATCAGCTGCGGTGATGGGAAGCACACCCTCCAATGACGTCATAACCCGGATGTTTGCACACAAAGCTCAGCTGCTGCTCCAGGTTCTGAAGCCTTCTGTAAATAATTCCCATAGAGGGTGTTTTGTAATCCAATGCTCATGGTTAGCACCAGGATACAAGTAAAGGTCACACAGCTATCTTTTTTATTCTCCAGCAAGATCCATTCCAGAATCTATCATTTTGCATTGCAGAACCTTCAGTTTGAATTTTTTATTATAACAAATCAGCACCTGCTGAACTGTACACAATTGCCTTGTGAGGAGGAGGAAGAAGAACCATTAGTAAGATAAAGTCACCATGTCCACCTCCATTGGCTGCTGCCTTTTAAACTGAATGATGCTCCTATCCTCACAGATAATCATCACCTGCACTGGAAGGAAGAGGAGGAGGGGAAGGAAAAGCCTGCAGTCATACCCCATACTTCATAATCTACTAACGGGAGGGGGAAGAGAAATACTTTAAGCCACTTTCGGTACCTCTTAGTGAGGATGGAGAAATATACAATAAACTGCCATGGGACAATTTCAGAATGACAATAACCAGGGTTTTCTAGCAAACCAAAAATCAATTTTTTTAACCCTGATTCTGGCACGTCTACTGAAAAGTAAACTGCAATATAATCACCAGGTAAATATGGATGGACTGCAACCTACCTTAACCAACAATAAAAGAAATTAAGAAAACTAAAATGCAAACAAAATTAAAAAGTTTTGAAAACAGGTATGTCATCTCTTGAGATAGTACAAAAACTGTTAGAAAAAAATTAGAATGTTAACTTTATCCCTGCTGCAGTCTTCAACCAAATTAAATAGGAAGATAAAGAACAAAACAGAAAACAAAGCAGAAGCAAGTAGAAAGGCATACTGAATGTGTATGAATCAGCTGGCCAAGGAATCTGACAGAACCATCAGATCACAGAAGTTACTGTTTGGGGAGCAATATGCCTGAAAGATATTCCATACCAGGCATGCCTTTGTATATAGATCATCCCAAAATCACCAGTTATCAAGATCAGGCCAAGAGCAGGTATACAAACTTGTAAGAATTTTCAATCCTTCCACTGGAAGAAGATTAAGAACATGTAGCTACCAGGTAATTAAATTTTATAAGGACCTGTTGGTATCTCAAGCCATTTTTTTCAGTTTAATAATAATTATTACTACTACAATGACGACGACTACTTAATGGACCTCCAGAAGATCACAACTGCCCAGTTACAAAACTAAGCACTCCTGGGAACTTCACACATATTGAGATGATACCTTTATGATTCCTAGTTCCTTGGATAGGAACCGAATCACAATAGAGCCAATTCCAGTGAAACACCTGGCAACTGTGAAATAGTACATAATAATAATGACGACACAAGAAAGTGGCCGCCATGATACATTAGAATCTGTGCCAAAAGTACAACCTAGTATCAACCAAGAACCATAAACCAGAAAAGATAGTCCAGAATGAACAGGCCAAAATCCCGTGGGAATTCTGTATTCAAACCAACCGCCATTTGGAACATAATACACCAGACATCACTGTGGGTTGAGGAAAAACAGGTCCGGATAATTGACATTGCAATACCCAGAGACTGGCTTCAAGAGAAAGAACATGAGAAGATCATGCGGTATAAGGGCCATACCACGCGGTAAGAACCAGATCACACGGTATAAGGTATAAGGATCCAGATAAAAATTCAGAGAATCTGGGAAAAGAAAGCCACTGTGATTCCAATAATAGTAGGTGCTCTTGGAGCGATTCCATTAAACATCCAGGAACATCTAAACTTAATGGGCCTCCAAAAGATCTCAACTCCACAGTTACAAAAAACTGCACTCCTGGGAACTTCACACATATTGAGACGACACCTTTGTGATTCCTAGTTCTTTGGTTAGGAACCATATCATAATAGAGCCAATTCCAGTCAAACACCTGGAAATAGTACATCAAAATACTGTGAAATATACATCATCATTAAAAAAAACTTTATTTGTACCCTGTCTTTCTCCTGGAGGGACTCATGGCGGCTTACAAAAAATAATCCATAAAAACATCAATAAAATCCAATTCATTAAAACACTTAAAACGGGGATATTAAAATATAAAACACCTACAGTAAAACACTGATTAAAACCATAATAAAAGAGTTGTACAATGGATGTACAATGCACATGCCTGCTGCTTTTCCCCTTCATGCTGTCTGTCTTGTGAAGAAAAGTCAATACATGAACTGAATGAATTGAACTAGCCTCTTAAATAAATTTCCATGTTTGAAAATCTCACTTTTGAAGCAATCCATAGAAGGATTGCTTAATGAAGAAATGGGTTTGCTTTTAAAAAAAACGTGAGCGTGAATGCTTTGCCATTACATTGTGCCTAGGTACCTGCTGTGAACCCCTGTAGACCAGCAGAAAAACCGATCAAGACACCCAGATCTCTGAACATGACTGAAGAGGTGCTCCAGTTACATCCAGAGTTTTCCCAAGGCCTTTAGAGATGTTAGAAATGCACTTTGGTTTTGTGGTGTTATCATGGTTTTTTTTAAAAAAAAAACACATTTGTGTGGTCTCCCTGGGCCACACGTTGAGTCAAATCCAAAGAAAAAGAGGTCTGACCTGACAAATACAGATTGGTTTGAATATACTTACATGTGAGATCTCAGAAGCTAGCAGGCTGAAAAATTTTGTATGGCTGCAAGTTGTTTTTGTCCCGAATAGTCCCTTTCTCCCATCAACCGAACATAAAAATAATGCAAAACTATACTTTGTAAACTTGCTTAAATTTAAAATTTAACCCACATTTGGAAATTGCTTGTTATCTAGTTCTTTCTTTAATGTCATGCCAAAATGTTTTATGTTTTTAAATGCTTGTGATACTCTGAGGTACACTCATTAATACTGTACATAATATAACAATATGCATTACACAAACCCAAGCTCTGCTGCCCTCTATAGGATCATCGCGCAAAATAAAAAAAGACAGCTCAGATATTAAATAGTGAAAAAAAGCTGAAAAAGCAGTTAATAAATCACAGATAAAGCAAATGGCAATGAAAGTGGAAGACAAGCCCCTCCTTTGTATTTGCAAATTAGCAAGCTTCCAGAACTGGTGGAGCCTAGTGGCTGAGATACTAAGATACAATTCTGGACCTTCCCAGTTTACATCTCAGTTCTGCTATGTACTAAGAGTGCAATCTTATGGACTAGCAATGGTGTGCAGTACAGTGGCACCAAATAGCCACTGCTGTGTCCTGTGGCTGCTGGAAGTCTCTTTGTACTCCTGCTGGACCCAATCTACGACCCATCGGCTATACATACCACCTGGCATAGCATCCTGCCAGTGCTGAAGACCAGTGGTTCTGGTCTCTACCACAGCAGCAAGCTCCCTGCAAGCAGCAAAATGCCTTATAGCACTCACATGACAGCGGTGGTCAGCGTAGCATGCAGGACACCAGCACTGACCAGGCTTAGAATTGGGCTCTGTTCTTAGAATAATCACCTTTTGGGGATCGGAAGCCATTTACTAATTTATTTTGCTATGTAAACTTCTTTATATACTGCTTTGCTTTTTGTTGAAAAGAAGCATATGAATATTAATCCTATGTATGGTTTCCTGGGATTTACTCAGAGGAAAGTGTCAATCAGATTACAACATTAGCATGGTATCAAGGCTGATCCAGGACATGTAAATTAGTCACTTGCTTTGTGACTTATCAATGTGTTTGACAAGCAGATGAAACTTGTGTACAACAGAATACCATTAATGATCAGCTCATACTTGAAGGGCATATAAGATACTATATAGTATTATTAGAAGTCAAAGCAAGACCAGTGTGTTGTGTGCATGGATGCAATGATAAAAAATCCTAAAAGATTTTCTCTTTTCCCCCTACATTTTTCAAGTTGGCATGTGCTATCTCAAAAGAACATTATACCAATAAAATACAGGGATGAAAGATACAACACAACTGAAAGACTTTTCTGAAGGAACAGGTCCCTAACATCTGTGGTTATCGAATCTTCTGTAGATGCTTATAAGACAAGGAATTTCTGACCTAGGGGTTAGGACTGTTCAGGCAGCAAGGATAATGTAGCAATTATAACTATTAGTTTCAACGGCAACAAGGATTCAAAGCTGCAGTCAAGTTAAGCTTTTCACTCCTCCGTTGAAAAAACCATTCCATTCATACCAAGCAAGCCGTTTCCTCCTTAACAGAATTACACCCAATCCTTTTGAAACCTCATTTTATTTTATAAATGTTTGGCAGATGTCTGACAGAAGCTTTAAACACCAGGATATAATCCTCATTTCAAGTCTCATACTACAATTCAATGCACCATTCCTTAAAAAAACCCATGGAAAGTAGTGAGCCTACTTCTAAGTAAATCATGGGCCAACTATGTATAGCTTTGTCTGCTCATGCTCATTCCTTATTGCTTGACTCTCTACTGTGAACAGAATTGTATGCTGTCAATTGTATTATAGGTTGTATGCTATATGTTGGGCCTTTGGCTTAACTTACACACCAGGCACCTTAAAGAATTTGTTTAATCATTCTACTGCTATTTCTTAATAGTACTCTTACAAGAAGATTGTGACTATCAGAATTTAAGAAACTAATGAATAAAAATGTATCATGATCTTTTACTATATTCTGAATTAAGAGACTATACAGTTCTTATCAATTACTGATAGGTTATTTTTCAGGATTTGGCTTCAGATAAAATCAGACAAAATTATAGTCAGACACCCAAGTTTAATCCCCAACTTATTCAAAGGCCATAGAAAATTTCATGATTTTTTTGCTCATAACTTGCCCTTAATTTAATCTGTGACTTAGTGACAAGTGTGTATGGTAATATACCGTACAGTGAATGAGTACAGAAATTTGAAGCCAGTTTTTAAATCCTGAATTAAAAGTGGATACTCATATAGAAATAACCACAGCTAACATCAATATAAGCATAATTGTGGAACGTGGTTAGTAGCAACCGGGATGAAGCTGATACACTCACTCCCATGGCCCATTCACTACTGTTTCAAAGATGATCAGCACTACAGATATTGTTTTCCTTAAGATGTTTTCCTCATTAAGATGTTGCTTAATAGTAAAATAGCTCAGCATTTGACAAGTTCTGAAGAACAACTGCATGGATGTATGGTATGAGTCAGACAGAATTCTCATTACTAGTCAGAATTACTAGACAGAATTTGGAATATATGTATGAGCTACAAAGCAGATGAACTATCAGCCCATGGCAGTTGCATAGGGCTCCTTGGCAAATGAATCAATGGGAAGACGTTTCCTGAAGAATGTTTGAAGGGGGAAAAGTCACATAGACAGCAAGCAAGACTCAGCCAGAAAGAGATTAGGATCTTAAAGTTCCTGCTTAGGTTTAATACATGGGAATTAGTTGCAACACCCAGGTACTGGCATAATAGAATGTCTAGCATGTCTAGTGCTTACCTGTCTGTGAGGCTTTGCCATAACAGTGCACCTGAAATAAATATTTGCAAATTAATAAACAAACAAAATTTACTCTGCTAGATGCAACATTGTGTTCACAAAACATGAAAAACACTTTTTCCTTTTGACTATCAGCAAAATGTAGAGAGGTGGCATTTTCCACTGTAATGGAAAAAGTAACTGTGTCCCAATGAGAATCTGAAAGCCCTCAAGCCATTCTCTACGTTGTGGCATTCAGCTGCAATCCTATATGCTTACCTGAGAATCCTGCATGTTTACATAAGTCCCAATGAATGCAATGGGGCTTACATCTAAGTAGGGACACTTAGAATTATACTGCTATTCTAGATCAGTGATTTTCAACCAGTGTGCCTGATAGTCCTCAGGTGTGCCGCATGAATTTGGGGACTGACATTCATTAATAGGTAAATTGGGGGATTTGAGCAGTCTGGTGTGCCTTGTCAATGATAAAAACAATTGATGGTATGTCTTGACAATTTCAGTGCCTTGTTAAGTGTGCTGTGAGGTGAAAAAGGTTGAAAATTACTAGTCTAGATATATGAGAAACAATAACGAAACACATTTTCTACAAGACTTCCACTCTGCCACTGAGCAGAGACAATTCTGTTCAGATAGTCTTTAACATGCTAATAAAATTATCAATAAAATTATCTTCACTGGATATAGATTAGTAGAGAACTGTCGAAGAAGCAGTTCAAAATCCCATCACACAACTTGTTTTCATCCTAATGTAGCCCTCCAACTCTGATTCCTATTAAGAGACCAAGGAAACTGTGTCAAGAAGGCTACAAAAAGACGATAAATTATTTGTGCAATGGAAGGAAATTTGTGAACTGCAGATGAGTGAAACCACAGATATACAGGGGACACTCCTGTATATGTCATATGGGGCATTTCTTTTGGTGCCAATTGCTTCCACAGTTGCTATTAAAATGGAAGGAAATGCAAGCATGAGCTACACATTTAGCATCACATCTGGTTTGAGATACAGAAGCAGCATCTTACCTCTTGCTCTTGACAATACCAAATCCTTCATTATTTGTATCATGACAACTCCAAGAAGCATGAGTGAAATCAAGTAATATAATCTCCAAGGAGTTAGTGCAAGAAACCTGGGAGCAGAAAAGGAGAAATAGCCTTTCAGTGTTCAGATCTAAAACGTTTCCCTTGTCATATGAAAACAGAAGGACAACAATGGGCATTTTAAGACCCATCTGAAAACCCATGCCTTATCTGGTCAGGAAGCCCACAAAGAGACACTGAAAAAGGAGACCTATCAGGATTGAAACAGAATTTAGGAGATGAGGAGCAAAGATGGTCAATTGCTGGCAACTCTTGGCAGATCTGGTAGAGCTTAATGGTTATGAACACGACTTTTCCCATTTTACCCCTTGCACATTTGCCCATGCTTTTCTCACTGGATGATCCAACTCCACATTGCCTCTTTCTCAACCTTTTCCCAATTTGTAATATGGAGATAAAAAGTAGTTTACTTTAAATGACTTTTAGGAGAATATCTGAGATAATACGAAGGCATGTGAACAAAAAGGGCAATTCAATAAAAAGTATTATGAGCTGGAGGACCTGGATGAGAAGGCTGAAGAGGAGGTGATGCGCTGGTGAAACATCAGCCACCAGTGTGAGATACAGCTAAACAAGCGAGTCAAAAATATGAATTTGGTGGATTTAACTGAAAAAGTTGGGGCAGTCAATGGATCTCTAAGGTATTTAATATTTTAAAAAAAATTAGACTCATGTTTCCATTTTCTTGATAGCACATAAATCATTAACTGTCATTTGACTGAGGGGTTTACACTGAATCCTGTGCCTCCCTTTTTCTACCATTCACAATTTTCCTATTTAGATTTATATCCTATCCTCTTGCAAAATGAGTAGCAATAATTTACAGATACAGTTGTACCTTGGTTTATAAGCATAATTAGTTCCGGCAGCATGCTGGTAATCTAAAAAACTTGTATATCAAAGCAATAATTTCCAATAAAATTAATGGAAACTCAGACAATTCATTCTACAACCAAAAAATATTCATATAAAAATGATTACATTACTGAAATATAATACAAAATAATAAAGAAAATAAAAAAAGAAATAAAAGAAATTAACCTGTACTTAGGGCACAATCCAGAGTAACTACGGGAGCACATAAGAGACATTACATGCACCTGTAGTTACTGCACCACCTAGTGAAAACTTATGGAAAATTCATATTGGAATCCAGAGTAAGTTGTTCTTACACCGGAGTAAGGACTCCCTGTAGTTACTCTGGATTGCACCCTTAGTCTCTCAGGCTTCTATCTGCTCCTGCTTACACAGGAGTGAGCCCCACTTATTATACTAGGGCTTACTTTAAAGTCGACATGCAAAGCTAGGTCTCTCAGGCTCCTTCCCATTGTCCCCTAACATAGGAGTGAGCCCAACGGACTGTAATAGGCATAGGCTGCAATCCTAAAGACACTTTCCTGATAGTAAGACCCATTGAACACAATGGGACTTACTTTTGAGTAGACATGGTTAGGATTGCAGCCTTATTTCAGAGTAGACATGCATAGGCTGGTCTCTCAGAAGAGGCTGATGGAGCGCCGAAACCAGTCATATCCTGGCCAGGACTTTCTTTTGCTTGTTTATCAAGCTGTTGCTTGTATATCAAATCAAAATCTATTAGACATGTTTGCTTGTCTTGCAAAACACTCTCAATCCAAGGTTTTATTGTATGTGAAATCATTGTATTGTCTACCATGACATGAGCTTCCATCTCAAAATAACAGGCCAAGTAGATGAGCATTTTCTGTGGGTATAACAAAACTGTTTTGCTATACAGTGCTCTTAACCCAATAACAGAAAAATCATTGAGTTGGAGAGAGATCCTTCTAGTCCATCTAGGCCTTCTAGTCCAAACCCTAGTTTGAAGCAGGAAAATTCCCACTAGAGCAGTGGTTCTCAATCTTCCTAAGGCCGTGACCTCTTTATAAGTTCCTCATGTTGTGGGGACCCCCAACCATAAAATTATTTTTGTTGCTGCTGTTATGAATCGTAATGTAAATATCTGATACGCAGGATGTATTTTCATTGTTACAAATGAAATGTGTGTTCTATACACACATGGAACACAATGGGATTTATTTATAAGCCTGACCTGGCCCCTGCACCAGGGGCCTTTAGGTGACCCCCAGGAAAGCTTTAGGCGACCCCCAAAGGGGTCCCGACCCCAACTTTGAGAAACGCTGTACTAGAGCGTCTCTATATAGTTTTTTGTCAAGCCTTCACCTGAAAAATTTTAGTGAGGGAAAACCCACCATTTGATTTGTCTTCCAAGTTCCAGACAATCTTTATTTCCCTTTTCTGAAATTGTCTAGTTTGATTGCTTGGGCAGGATCTAGGATTGGGTACAGTTTTTTAGATGAGATTTGACTAATATGGAAAAAAAGCTGAACCAATAATTCAAATGAGCTGAAAACTATGGTTCTACTTAAACCAACAAAAATTGCATTAATCTTCTTTGCAGCTATGCAAGTCACACTGCTGACTCATGCTAATACCAAGATCTATTCCCATGCAATTGTGTCAAACCATCTCTCTCATACTTATCTGTATGTTTGTGTATTGCTTTTGGCAAGCATTTTAGCTAGTCTCAATGAGAAACAAATATTCTGGTGAGACTGAATGGAACGTCACACTGCTGTCAACCAAGGAGCCCGGCTCTGCTGGATCATCCCTCTCACTGGATGACAGAGAAGACAGACCTGAAGCATTGGGTACTCCTTCCCCACATTTCCTTAATTGCTTAATTAAATTTAAGCATAAATTGCTTAGATAAAATTTAAAAATAAATTGCTTAAATAAATTTCCCTATGACTCAAGGAAGTCCCAACCACTGGCATATTACTGAAGCCTGGATTTTTCTATTATTATTTCTTATGCAGCTTATCTGGCTGTGGGTGGTGCAAGCGGTTAACCAGCAGGCCAGGGTTCGAGACCCAGGTCGACCCCACAAGACAGGGTGAACTCATGTCCTTATAGCCCAGCTCTGCGACGCAGCTGGATCCAATCATATTGGCTTTGCCTTTCCACTGGACTAATTCAGTGGCGTGAAGAGGGGGGATTTGCTGCTTGGGTAACAGCCTATCCTCCATAACAATCTAACCCAGGCTTTCGTGCTTCGTATGCAGTGTATGCAGCACAGAGCACGATACCATAGTCTTTCCAGACTGATAGAGGCCTGCTGCTTTATCTTTCCTAGCAACCAGGGAAGATTAACTGCATGAGAAGTAGACCAAGTCAGAGAAGACAATTTCTTTTCACTGGGAATGAGCTGCTCTTGTCAAAGGGATGCAAGCAGCTGGTGTTTCTTCCTTCCGGAAGTGCTGAACAGGGTGAGCGGTGGTGCAAGTGCAAGTACTTCAAGTTTTTTCACTCTGTAAGGGTAACAGGTGGAATGATTCAGAATGTGAGACTAATAGATGGGCTGCTTTCCATGGGATCAACAGTGTAGTTTGCTTTCAGGTGGCCATACTAAATCCCATTAGGCAACTTGAATGGGATTTATGCAACCTTCTTGCAATATTTGAGCTCTGTTCTTCACCAGCTTATAATTTGCTCAAGCATTATAACTTGCTTAAGCGCTGTGATTCAAAGCATAAAGAAGATTCAAAGTTCTCAAGAAATTAAGAAATTTAAAGAGTAGAAAACCTTTTTAAGAAAGGTAAAAGTTTATTGAATTAAAGGTTCATGCAAATCCTTCAGCTAATATTCTAAATTTAGCAACTTAAGCTACAATAGCTTTGTGCCTAGTCCAATATACTTATTGCTTTAGACAGGAATAATAGAACTCTTTCCCAGGAATCTAATAAGTTTTTATAAAAACCAGCACCTTCAAACAGAATTGCTTTATCCGCTTCAAAAAATGCATTCATTTTAGCAATAAGTGAAACCAAAAAAAGAGGAAGATCTGAATTCTTACCGTTTTTACACACGATACTACAATTTATGTTAAAGTGTCCCATTATAGCATAACCAAATTTGGTTGAACAGACAGCCTCACCTTGGATCAAACCAAACCTTTGAAAGAAATAAGAGAGGAGGAATATATCCATTTTGCTTATCCCAAACAGCACATTTTTGAACTCACTGAGAATAGATTGCAAGACATAAAAAAAATCAAGAATTTAAAATACTGTACTGCTTTACTAAAAGAAATCCAAAGTCTAGCTCTGCTACAAAACATAGGGGATTAAATACACCCCAAGTTTTACTTATTTTCATGTTTTTCCAGACTTATGCAGGTGTTAAAAGCAGGAGATACATCAATCCCTGGTATGCTGCAATAAAGGGCTAGAAGTCTGTGTTTGACTTAGTAGTTATAGTATATGCGTATCTGCCAAACCAATTGAGAAAGAAAAAAACAGATTCAATACTTTGCTACATAACAGCACAATATTATGCATGCCTATTCAGAAGCAAGCCTCCCATAATTCCATGGGAATTTCTTTAGGTTGATAGGCACAGAATTATGCTGTAAATGTCACTGGATAAAGACATTTACTGGGTTTGAATCTACAGTATTACCTTGATATGTATAAAAGCAATGGCATAGCTTATGATCATATAGCCAGGTGCAAAGCGGAAAATGTTGCCCTGGAAGTGATGTCACAACTGGAAGTGATGTCCCCAAATTGGGGGGGAATCTGCCTCCTGTTCCTCAGCAGATCACCACCCATTTGCTGTTATAGTGGAATATCTAAAGCACCTATTTAATATCTGGAGTTGAAGACGATTTTGACTTCCCATTCCTCCACAACAACAAAATCAAATTTAATTAGGTAAAATACAGAAAATTGTATCCTTTTTGTTGGGAAAACTGCAGGGGTAAAGTGGAATTGTTATTCTTCTCCTGCTAAATATAAGAGGAGCACCACTTAGTAGCGCCTGTATACCCAGTTAGAATGGATAAGTGTATTATGATATATGTATAGTATATGGAAATGAGAGCTGATTCATATTAACACCTTATTTCCATATGGTATCAGAGCTACATCTTGTTGGCTGTCAGAGCAATCAGTATCATGGGGAAATTTTGAGTTAAGAAAATCAACTTTTTGTTCCACAGGCTTTTGTGTTTTCATTTTCTGCTTAAGTGGCCATAATTTTTGACATAGTATAAAAATTCCAATGCTCATTGTTTCCTAACATTCTGCATTACTTTTCCAACAATATATAACATATTGATATTATCTTTCATAAGTACCCTGTTTTTCACAATTTTTGCCACTAGTGTCAAGCTCAGCTTGTAGCCTCCCTAAAGCTTTTAGTCTGGTGCAACTGCACACACTCCCCCGCTATACCACTGTTAAAAAGTTACACAATTCTTTTTTCCTCTCTGTTCGATAAGCAAGCTTTTTAATATAACTTAACAGTACCTGAATATTCTTGTAGAAATTCATTACAAAAACAGAGGCAAGGAGCCATTAGCCATTTAGGATGCAATCCTAACCTCCAGTTAGGCTGACATAAGACAAGTGCTGACATGAGGGTGTCACAAAAGTGCCACAAGCCACTTCTGCTCCACTCCTGAGAGTTAGGCCAGTGCACAGGCACACTCATACACTAACCTCCGCACACCACCATGGAAAGATATGCCAGGTGAGTTAGGCGGGCCTAAAATGGTAAGGACTGTGCCCCAATTTTCTCTGTAAACTGCATTGTGAACGTTCCGCTGAAAAGCAGTATATAAATACTGTCAATGCTGATATTTCTTTCTATTTGCAGTGAAGTATCATTGAACAGAATTTAAAACTGTATCACAACATTCCTAACAGAAGAGCATGTAACATGGAAAAATATAAAAGCTATGGAGCTGGAGCAAAATAAATTATACGATACAAAGTCCAGTTAAGATACCAGAAAAATGGAAGACAGTGAGCTGAACAAAGTTCCAAGAATAATAGTTCCTATAATAAAATAGAAGATTTATTTATATGGTTTTAAAAAAATTTTTATGGTAATTTCAGACCTATTTCTATGGTTGGGCAAAACGGAACGTTCATGCAACTTGGAATCTTACTGGCCTTATCGCCAAGGCAGCCATGATGCTTTGAATGCACAGTGGGTGTAGCTGCACATTGCTTGTAGCTACCGCCCTGCTATTATTCCACCTGTTCCAGTAAGCATAGCTGCTCCTTTCCTATAAACATTTTTAAGTCTTCTTTGATGTTCCCTGAACGCATCCTGTTGCAGCTGATTCACCTTCTCCTTCTTCAGCGCATGGCTTGAAACACCCATTTCAGGACAAATGCTATTTCTTCACTCCCCCTTTGCTTTCAGCAGTTGCCTTGGGATCATTAATCTGTTCCCAACTGGCATCCTTTCATTTCCTTCCAGAATGACCCTTGGGAACTATTTTGCAACAACACCTTTAAAAAAAATAAAAAGAAACAAAAGGGAAGGAGGTGCAGAGGTGAAGCAGAAGTACTCAACTCCACTACACAAGAACTAATAAGGACAAAAGCTTATCATGGCTCAAAAATAATTGGGTGCAATTTGCTCTTCATTGCAAGAAGTCTTATTTCCACAGACGAGTAGAAACTGAGTGTATGCTCAATGCTGAGAAAAGCATTACTATCACTCTTCATGCCATTACTATGGAAATCACTAGTACAACCTGCATCAGTAGCTACAGATTCAATGGCTTTTAAAAAGATAGACCAATTCATTGAAGATGGAGCCATTTATTGATTAATAAAAAAATAAAATCTCTAGGCTCTATATCAGAGGCGATATATGTCATTTCCAGAAAAATATGAACATATGTACATATTGGGCTCCCCATATCCCAATACAAGGTGTATTCCTTGGGAATACAACCAAGAAAAAACTACCAGCAGTGGGATTATTGCTTCCCTGCTCTTGCTATGGACCCATATGGATCACCACCACTGGCAGGGTGACCGAACGTCATAACCGCAAAAGAGGACAAGGCACCCCAAGATGTAGGACATCTAAGAAAAATGGCAGTCACAAAAGCTATAAACACTCATGTTTTGATTTTGAGTAGTTAATTCTTACATTACTTATTATTAAATTTTAAACTATATTACAGATAACTACACTGAATTTATTACAGATAATTTACACTGAATTACAAGGAGAATATGCACTGCCTGCTCACAAGGAAACGAGGCCATTTAAGTTCTTTTCCACAAAATGAGGCTAAAAAAGAAGAGAGGACAGAAAGCTGGAAGAGAGGACAGCTGTTCACGATGAGTGTCCCCTTAAGCCCCTGTGTCCCCTAAGCACATGGTAAAGGCACCACTTTGCATTTTTCCCACTCAGGGGCACCATCTCCTTTCCATGTCCTTTTCCACTCTGCACATGCTCAGAGGCAACTTTTCCTTACTAGATTCTTTGCATGCCTCTTTTCTCTCTGCACATGCCCAGAGGTACAATTTCCTTTCTAGTTTCTTTGCCTGTCTCTCTCCACTCTACACACACTCAGAAGCCCCTTTTCCTATCTAGTCTCTTTGCACACCTCTTTCCACTCTGCCCATGCTCTGAAGCTCATTGTCCTTTCTGTGCATACCTGCTTCCATTCTGTCTATGCTCAGAGACCTCTTTCCTTTCGGGTCTCCATATACCTCTTTCCACTCTGCACATGCTCAGAGGCCCCCTTTCCCTTCCAGCCTGTCTACCTTCCCCCTTTGCACTCTGCACATGATCAGAGGCTTCTTTCCTTTCTGGTGTCCTCTTTCCACTCTGCACATGCTCAGAAGAACCTTCTACTTTCTGTGAACACCTATGTCCACTCTGCCCATGCTCAGGGGCACCTTTTCCTTTCTAGTCTCTATACCTTCCCCTTCCCACTCTGTACATGCTCAGAGGCCTTTGCAGTCTCTGTGCCTGCCCGCTCCCTCTCTGTACATGCTCAGAGGCTGTTCTTCCCTTCTAGCCTCTGCACATGCTCAGAGGCCCCTTTCCCTCCCAGCCTCTGTCTCCCTTCCCATGCTCAAAGGCGCCTGAGAGCAGCGCAGGGTCTCACCAGAAGAGGAGGTTGGCGCCGAGGAACCCGGCCAGAGGGCGCCAGGAGCGGGGCTTCTCCGGGGCCTGAGGCTGAGCCTGTGCCTGCCGCTCCCCCTCGCCCGCCATCCCGCCAGGGCAGCTGACAGAACAACAGCTCCTGCCACAGCTGAGGCTTGTGTACATCCGGGCCTCCCACACAGGCGCCCGCCAATAGGCGCTTCCGAGGGAGCCGGCCGCCGACGCTGATTGGCTCGCCTTCCCCTCAAGCGCCTCGGCGCGCGCCGCGGGAGGCAAGGAAAGGGTTACGGCGGAGCGCCGGGGAGGGGGAGGAGCCAGGGAGCCTGTGACGTCACCAGGCAGGGCTGAGCCCACACCCCTGGAACGCCCGGGCACGGTGACGTCACACACCTGGATGGACACAGGGGGACCAGGCAGGGCAGAGCCCCAAGGACAGGGGGGGCAAAATGGAGGACACCCAAGGACGGGGGGGCAAAATGGAGGACACCCAAGGACGGGGGGGCAAAATGGAGGACACCCAAGGACGGGGGGGCAAAATGGAGGACACCCAAGGACGGGGGGGCAAAATGGAGGACACCCAAGAACAAGGAGGGACAAAACGGAGAACACCCAAGAATGGGGGGGGCAAAATGGAGGACACCCAAGAACAGGGCGGACAAAACGGAGGACACCCTAAATTGTGGGACACCCAAGCAAAATGTAGGATACCCAAATGTAGGTCACCCAAGAAAAATGTAGGACAAAAGAAAATACAGTGGCGCCTCATGTAACAAATTTAACAAATTTAATTCGTTCCGGAGGCATGTTTGTTACATGAAACATTGTTTACGTGAATCGGATTTTCCCATAAGAAATAATGGAAACTCAGACGATTGGTTCCACAACCCAAAAAATATTCATATAAAATATCATATCCCTTCATCCCCCCTCTGGGTTCCCTTGCCATGGAAGCCTGTTCCAAACATCCTCAGAAGTGTTCTTTACCCAAGACAGTGTTCTTTACGCAAGTCAAAATTTCTGAGAAAATTTTGTTCTTTACCCAAAATGCCCTTTACCCAAGTTGTTCTTTACCCAAGGTACTGTGAAAGCCAAAAACACTCATTTATATACAGTACTGTTTTCATGCGGTTGATTTATACACCACATGATGTATAATGATTCTTAAATTTAATCATTCTTAAATTTAAAACTCAGGCATATAATTCATTAAAACACTCAGCCATATACAGTAAATCATTACATCTAATTTATGAATTCCAAGGAGGCTCCATGCTGTCTGCTCACAAGGAAAAGATTGGACAATGGAGGATTTTATTTTTCTAGGACCAAGATAAAAAAGAGGACATGCCTTGGGAAAAAATGGACATCTGGTCACCCTGGATGTGCAGCCTCCTGGTTTTTGGTCTAGGCTCCCTCTGAATGCCAGGGCAGGGGAGGGCACCAGGACACTGTTCTCTTGTGTCTCAGGCACTCCATGAGGCACCCGCTAGGCCTCTCTGAGATGCAGGAAGACGGACTAGATGGACCTTCCTTGGACCTGATCCAGCAGGGCTCCTCTTATGTTCTAAAGTACCACCAGAGGTATGACACCATCACCAGTCGCTTCTGGAATAGGTGGCCAGATGTAACACCATAAACACCAGTAAGAACGAGAGGGCTTTGTCAAGCATGAAAAAGCATTCTTTGGGACTCTCCCACCCAGCCGAGCCTCCTTCCACAGTGTATTGTGTCATGTTCCTGGCCTTGCTGCTGAGGAACAGAGTCCTGTGAGTACCACCAGACACCACCTCTAGCACTACTGGTGGTATCCATAACACTGGTTGAGAAACAGAGAGGGTGGGGCAGAGCAAAGCCCTTCCATAGGTACAGCCAGGGTGAGTGGCACCTGATAACATGTGTCCAAGACGGTGTGTGTATTGAGTGTGACACCACTAGACCAGAATTGTGAAAATTTTGGCATTTCTGGCTAATACCATCATGTTATATATCATTTGATGTGTGACTTCATGTGGAATGGAAGGAAACAAACCACACTGAAAAATGTCTCTATCAAAAGTTATCACCAAGAAACCAGGGGAGGTTGTGCAAAGGTGCATCATCCTGCGCGCCACATGGAGCATTGTCCCACTTATTGCATGGGAGGTGGTCTGTCGTGAGGATGATGCAAACCCTAGTGACGCCACTGTTGAGGACAATTTATTTGTTGTTTATTTATTTGTAGGACCTAGTTATGTTTCTGCTACTGCTGCTGCTTTTCACCACCAGCATCGTTTGCAAATGATAATGGCATCGATCAAACAATTTTAAATAATTCCCTTAAACAGAAGATCTTTAAAAAACAGTTTTAAAAACAAGTTTAAAAAACAACCACAACAACAACCAGATAAGGACATTAGACAGGACAGCAAAAAGGAGGCTGAGGTGCATCTCATGGAAGAAGGGTCTAGGTAGGACATAGGAAAGCCCTACGTACGCCATGTGGCAGCTAACCTCCATGCTTCTCCATGTTCAGTCTGAAGCACCTTCTCGGGATTATTGATGTATGCATATTAGATGAGATGTTCCCTGAGATTAGTCAGTGGGAGTTGGGTCCAAAGCAGTTCAGGGCAATATGCTTCATAGGATGGTGCTGGTAGGTGTTACTTGGCCATTGTTATTTGTATGCACACTCTCCCCACCCCAATATGCATGCAATTCACATTGATTTCAGAGTGGGGCATTTAATCTGTGATCAGATGGGATGAGATTTTGCTGATTCCCAAGGAAGGGGACAAAACCCTTGATTGATTAAATCAGAGTGCTTGAGATCTGACAAAAAGATAGCTAGCAAGAACAAGCCCTGTCTGAATGTGCAATGAAATTACAATTGCCCAACTGGGTGGTTCTTTTCAGATTGTGGACCAAGAAGTTTCCCAACATACCCTGAAGCTGAGGCAACATATGCTGCCGCTGTATTTTGTTCAGCCAGGGCCATCAAACTCTGTCCATCAAACTCTGTGTCCAATTCAGTCAAGGCCAGGATGATCAGGAAAGAAGCCACCCACACACTCCTTTGTCATGCCAAAAATTTCTTTCCCCTCCCAAAAATTTTCTATGACTTTCTGCACTGGAAGCAGATTGGGGTCACTTCAGGAACAAGCAGATGAGGGCCAGTTTTCTTTCCTGCAAAATTTTCAAACTTCCTTTTTTCAAACAAGCTCTCAAGCCATAATCAACAGACTGGATTAGGTGATCTTCTCTTCCCTTCCTTTTTGATCTTCATAGCAGATCTTTCTCATTCTCTCTCCCTCTTCCTCGAAACATTCAGGCTGCCATTCTATAAACACTTTCCTGGGACAAAGGGTGCAAGCTTATCCCTGTTTACTCAGAAGCAAGTCCATTGTGTTCAATTGGTCTTACTCCAGGAAAGTGTGCTTAGGATTGCAGCCTACATTCCACTGAACCAAACTGAATTTACCTCTGAGTAGACATGCAAAAGATTGTGCTCTGTCACCCTTCCAACTAACTCTATGTAAGTTTCTATTCCTAGGACACCCAGGTCTCCCCACCCCGGGTCCTAATTCAGGACTGCAAAGATAAAACTCAACAATTTTGGTCCACAATACATGTAGCTACATTTAGTATCTGGTTTTCCCTTGACAAAAGTTGTATAGCATGTTGTGATCATGACTACTCTCAGAAAGAATCTCTGAGCACTTGCGGTGAATGGGGACCCTTCAGCTTTCGAAGAAAACCTCTCTGGGTGTCTAATAGGCCGAGTCCCCTTCTTCATCCCCATCTTGCTGACCTTTTCCACCAGCATGTGCTCAGCCACAGCTTGGCAGAAATCTGAAAAGCAACTGACACAACTATGCTTCATGGAACAAAGGGACACTTGTGAGGTCAACAGTGACACTGAGAGTTTGGTCTCCAGTTTGACTTTGGCAGGGGAGAGGTTCAGGGTTGATCCCAGGTTTTCCTGCCCTTCAGTCAGGATTAAACAGGACTAAACGAAATCAGGAACTAGCTTATCTGAATATAATCAAGGTGCCCTTCAGGCATTGCTGATGGTCCTTCCAACTTTCCCTGGAGGTAAATTTGATCATTGTATTTAAGTGAGTACAATACCTTCCTATATGCTGGAATTATACTAGGGCGCAATCCAGAGTAACAATGGGGAGTCCTTGCTCCCTTGTAAGAACAATTTGTTCTGGATTGCAATATGAATTTCCCATAGGTTTTCACTAGGTGGTACAGTAACTACAGGTATACGTAATATCTCTTACATGCTCTCATAGTTACTCTGGATTATAGGGTTAGATCCATATTTCTCTAGGTTTGTCCTCTGCTGTACCACTTCACATGGACCACCTATTCAAAGTATCACGAGATGAAGTACCAGTAACTAGCAATAACATTGTCAGTTACTGTTTTTGCCATAGGATTTGCCATCGGATGCAGCCACTGCCAACCATGTCTCTATGTTCCTTCGCCTTTAGTGTTCATGCTCCTTCTTGTGGTGTCTATGTCTACTTTGCCACAACTAACTTTATAAACCACTATCAAGGGGGTTCCTTAAGTCTTCTGCAGATTGACTGTAATTTCTACAGTATTTCCTGAGCAGGCTTCTGCAGAATCTGAACTGTACCCCATAAAAGAAAATTATTGCTTGAGGCCTAGTGTCTCATTCCACACTTCCTATCCTCATCCTCTTGAATTGACCAAAGTACCTAACAGGCAATGTATATCTGTAATGTAAAGCTTGAAGATGTCTAATTTTCAGTCCTGAATGCATCATGTTTTTATGTCTATTTGAGTTTTATGCCAATAAAGGTGCCAAAGTGCCAATAAAGGTGCCAAAGTTAGTATCAAACAGTGATAGTGCGCAGTATCAATGATAGTGCAAACCTGCAGACATATGACTGTTTAGTTATGAAAGGGATGCTCAATGTCCCCAAGCAATTCCTGTTATGAAGTTCCTTGTATAAACTGCTTCCTAAAGACATTTGTGCCTTGTAACTAATAATTGTAATTGATATTGCTTACCTAAGTGAGCTTGGGAGTTTCAAAACAAGTTTTATGTAAGCTTTAGTAATGACATCTTCTGTCCCAAAGTAGTTAGACACCCCATTTGTGACATGCATTCTGTCTTGAAATTGTTGGGGACTCTCTATTTATAACATTTTGTTATCCAGCTTGCACTTCTGCTTTCAAACGTCATTCTCTGATCTCCTCCCCGAGTGAAAAGTATAATTGCTATAAGTAACCTATAGTACTTGGCACATCTTGGTTGATGCATGATGTGCACACTTGCAAATGAATAAACTGAGTCCTTTTCAAGCTTCTCCTACCTAGGTAACCTCTCACTGACCCCAGGTTGGCCACATGCAGAAACATACCTATGCACCCTGTTACATTTTTTTTTTGCATAGGAGGAATACTTTTAACCTTTAAAGTTTTTTTACTGAATTGCATTGATGTTCTGATCTCTCTCTTTTTCCTCCATAGAGCTTGCTTTGCTGTCTTCCCTTTGCCCCTAAAGTGGCAGGAACAAGTGCTTCCCTGGTTGTTGGATCACGACCCACAAGTTTTGAAACCACTGATTTAAAGTGTAAACTTTGCTCTGAAGGTCTGTTGACTGAAAAGTGGTGCATTTTCTGCCTAGCACTGTATGGCTTAGTAGGGATTGAGCCTCCACAGTCACAATGCTAGGGTTCTGATCTCCATAGGAATACACAACTATAAAGAATGCTGTGGAAACCTTCAGGCTCACTCTGAAAGCAGAACTTGCTGAGTTGGGATTGTCCAGGTGATCTGTGACTAACGACGTGGATGAAGGAACTAGTTAATATCACTGCAACCAGCAACAGGTAAGAAGTGATGGGAGGATATCATTACAGGAAAGCTTAGGGTGGTAGGCCATATGGTGGGTAACAATACCAGACTGCATGGGATTTTGTCCTGATTCAGCAGAACATTTCTTATTTTGAACAAACGTTTAAAAATTCATAATTGGAGTTCTGGTAAAGGAAAGAAAATGGGGCAGAGCAAAGATCATGAAGCAGGGAATATATATATATATATATATATATATATATATATATATATATATATATATAAAAACTGAAAAGTTACTCACTGACTCACTCATCAACGCCCAGTCAAAACCACCAGGCCTAGAAGTGTGAAATTTGGGGAGGGTTTTCCTTCTGTGACAGAAGGAGTCACTAAGAACCGGTTTTCGGAAATTCCAACCGGAAGGGGGTGAAAAGGGGCACAATGTGTTTTCCTCCCTATACTTTACATTGAAGAATCCCTGACTCATCCAAGCCCTGTGCCAACCCCGGGACCAAAGCTAAATTCTGGGAATGTGTTCCTTCTTTGTCAGCAACACACACCAAGAACCAATGTTGAGAAATTTAACCTTTAAGGGGATGAAAAGAGGTGCAACGTGTATTCGTCCTATGCTTAACATGGAAGACTGACCAACATCCGGCCAATTTGTTGCTCAGTGCCTGGTGTGCTGGGGGGGGATGTTGTTCGCAGGGAGAGGTTGCACTGGGGAGGATGTTGTGCATGGGGGAATGTTGCGCATGAGGGGGAGATGCACATGGAAGAATGTTGCTCATGAGGGGGTGATGCTTATGAGGGGATGATGCACATGGGGAATGATGCGCATGGGGGGTATTGTGCATGGGTGTTGATGAGCATGGGGGGTGAATGAGCATGGGGGAATGATACACATTTGCAGATGATGCGCATGGGGAGTTGATGTGCAGTTGGGGGGATGGCATATAGAGGAATTTTACTTCCACAATGTGGGTACGTTTTCACTAGTATAGAAGAAGAGTGATTGAGAGATTTCTTTGAATCTACCTACTAGCTGTAATTGGGAACAAAAAATATGGGACACTCTTAGTGAGGTACTGTTCCAATACAGAATTGATCCCAGTCTATGGGATCAATGATCTTATGGCTCAGTCTAACCTATGTAATTTTTTTTTGGGGGGGGGGGGCGGAGTGTTTAAAAAAATTCCATTTCAAATAAGGCAAGTGTTTATCTCCTTCTCCTGGGATTAACAAACAGCCCAATCTTATAGGCTGAAACTGCCAATGGAACTTGTATTCTATTAAGAACTGTAAAGTGATTTCTGGCAATGTGCTCTTGAAATTAATTTCTTGGCAAGCTTTCATTTGGATCAACAATGACTAAAACAACAGAAATCACAAAAGAGGGACATATGCACAATGACCAGTGCAAACCTAAGTGTGGGCTGAACCAGTACAGCCTTCCCTGTAGTCTTTCAGTGTCCCAGCTGTGCCATAATGTCCATTTGCTGCTACTTGTCAGCAGCCTGTCAATGCCACATCCTGTTCCAGTGCCAGCTGGTACAAGTAAGTGTGTCAGTCTGCATGAAGGTTGGGAATGAGCAGAGGATCAGGCCAAGGGGACAGGATTGGTAGGGGACAGTGCATGCTGCATCCAAACCCTCACCCCAGTCAGTCATCACTACATAGGGCTTTCCAGAATTGTACCAGCAGAATAATGGATCTGAAGTCTCATTGGAATGGCTGGGAAAAATATCCCCCTAAACCCAAAGAGACCTCTTGCTGCCTCCTGAGCTACAATGGGTGCAATTTAAACCATGTCGCTCTGCTGCACCAGCACAGCTTTGGACTGGGGTGCTCAATAGCTTCATCTTTAGTTTTGTCTTTGGTATATACAATTCTTTTATAGTTTTTTTTATTTGGCATGCTTTGTCAGTTCAACTAGCATATTATATCATTTACCTTGTTATCTACTATCCCATGGATTAAAAAACATCTTTGTATGGTTAAAACAATTGAGAAATAGGTTTAAAGTTCTAGGTATCTTGGTCATCCATTGCACCTGATGGAAAAAGGTAGTGCCTCAATATCTGCAGTAATTTGATTCTGGGGCTGAAAAATGGAATAATGGCTTGCCTGACTGCCTCTTAACAACAGTGGAAGAGCAGTTTTTAAAAACTTATTTGTAGTGACCATTTGTTTTGATTTAAATCTGTGTTAATAAAAGCTGTGTATAACAAGGTTGGACCTGCATTTTAAAAAGAAATGTTTAATATTTCTAAAAAATACTTTATAAACTGAAAACATGAATATTGAGCTGATAATGCCATGAGCAGTCTATAAATACAGTTTTCAACTACATGTGCTATCTAATACAGCAGGATCAGAAATGTAGACACAATACAAACGTATGTAACAAACAAAAATTTCATCTCTAAGAGATAATACAAAAAATTATGAAAATCCTCGAATTTGTTAATAAAACTGGCTTATAAAGAAACTCTACAAGATGGACAACTATAGCTCTGAACTATTAAAATGTACAGAAAGACTGTTTACACCATTGCACATTATTATTCCCTTTAAAGTCAAGTTAGGAATTGACCCTGGTTATATACATGCACACATAAGAAAGGAAGTGTTGAGGTCGGCTGGGCTTGGAAAAAGGGAAGGCAATATTACTAACAGTCCACAAGGAAAGCCGCCTGCAGCATTCCAATAAAGATGCTTCTTTCCCTTGTCATGAACAAACCAGCCAGTTTGTTAGTGCAAGTTGGCTGAAGTAGCTCATCCTAAATATGCTAAGTGGTTTATAAAAAAAATACAACACAAACACCTCTGATAATAAAACATAGTTCAACTGAGATTGGTTCAAACATTTTAAGGCACTTCATACTGCTTGGACAACAGTGCATTAAGTTAAGGCATAAAGTATGTTATCTAGAGGTATTGATTTTGGAAGCTTGAAAAGGAACCAACAAGTTTAGTATGCAACTATGGAACCAAATGTTTAGATTTCTAAGCTTGCTAAAAATTATGAGTTGATTGAAGGTTCTCCTAGAAACTTGGTTTGAAGGTTGTCCTAGGAATTTAACAATATACGTCCAGTCACTATTGACGGAGAAATCAACAGTTGGCAGTGTCACAGCCCAGTATGCAGATTCTCCAGCTTCACCTAGAGCTGCCTTGACTTCCGTGGCTACTCACTGATCGAGAGGTGCTGTAACGCTTTTTCACAATCATACTGATATAGGCTTTCATTAGTTTGGCAATGTCAACCACCTGCCAAGAAAATGACAGAAATGTAAAACTGGTTAGTGCACATTTCATTTCATTGTCTTTTTGTGGGAAAGCACACATACTCGTATATTAAAGTCTGACGCCTGCAGATTGAAATGGTACAGTTCAGGAAAAGTTGCACTATATATTTTTGACTTGGTACGATTGTGAATGGACATGTATTTTATGGATTGTTGCAGAAGTAGATTGGTCTGCAATACAGACACAGCTGTTGATACTGTAAATGACATTATTTTCACATCTAACTGAAATCAGAGGGACAGAAGCAAGAATTGCTTGGATAGGTGGTAATGCCACACTTCTATAAAACTGAATCATCAATGCTGTAGGCCTGGGGCCACCTTTTAAACTTAAAAAGCTGTCCAGGACCCCCTATTAAACTTAAAAGGATGTCTTATCACTATGATACCACAGGTCCTCCATATCTACTCATAAGTGAGTACCATTGTGTTCAATGAAACTTATTCCAGGGAAAGTTTAATGCCAGATTCTAAGATGGCGGATCCCACCGTCTTGCGTCCCCCCCCTGAGGTCACAAATCCTGACCCAGGAGTTCTGACCTCCACTTTGAGACACACTGCTGTAGGTCCACTTATATAAAAGTTACATTCCTTGGTAAACATGTGAAGTCAATATTGCATATAGCCAAAATTCCCTTAAAATCAACAATATGTACTCTTCAAGAATTTTTTTAAAGTACGAAAGGCACACAATAATTGAAGGAATTAGCAACTTCTTGCTTGCATTTCAGGTCAGCTCAGGGACTTAAAAATGAGATTGTGGACAGAGCTGCATGTTGTTTTTTCTGTCTTTTTTTGGTGGGTGGGGGGAAAGGAGGTTGGGTACATATGCTTGAACTTGCCAGAGGAGTGTGTAAGATGCGGGCCAACTGTACTTAACATAACAGTCTCATGAAATTCACTTTATTAAAAAACTACAGCTTTGTGTTTGAGGATGGGAGGTATTCTGCACCAAGAAAAATTATACTAGCAATATATTACTGTGTAAATTTATGCAATAAATGCATTCTGTGCCCTTGCCTTAAAATACTGTTCAGTTTGTAAAAGGGAACAAAAATGAAAAAAAATTTAATTTTTAATATAAAACAACTGCTTGATCCATTGATTGTTTGCTTGGAAGTAAATCTCAGGTAAGTAAGTATATGAATACTAAGTTAAGTATCAGATCACATTTACATATTTATAAGGAACATATTCATGTTTATTTTTCTGTTGTACAAAATAAAATAATTTTTAAATAAGTTCAGTTGGATTGCTTCCAATTAAGTAAGGGATTTAAAGCCCAGTGCTAAAGGCAGCAGTAGTGGTGCTGGCTACAGCAGTGCCACAGCAGTGACCACCACATCCTGCAGCACTACAGCAGCTGATGGAGGTCTCCTCAGCAATAGGGAACATTTGCCCACTTCCCCGGGGGAAGCACCAAGCTCTGCAATGGGAGTTTTCAACTTTTGTTTTGACAGAGTTGTGAGACTCCGAGTTCTAGATCTGACAGAGCTCAGCTTTGCCATTCCCACTGTCTTCTCACCCTGGTTTTTCCTCCCTACCCCTATAGCCCTCATGTGCCCAGAGCTCCTACCTTCCTCCAATCTGGATTCAGCAGAGACTAGTGCTGGGCTGAGCCAGTGCTAACTTGGTGCAATGTCACAGATGTGCGTTATGTTACAGCATGTTTGTGACACCCAGTGCTGGTGTGGGAGGTGGGCACTGGCTCAAGATAAAGCACTTAATGTAGTTCAGAGCATAAAGTTCCTGTTGTTCAGATGCTGAGTAACACTATGATTGATTGTAGACTATGAGATGAAGATCAGTGAAACTGATGTGGACTATTTGGTATTTCTAAAGACTAGAAGGGTGGCAGGAAAAATGATTTCATGTTGAATCCTCTCTTACCTCACTAGTTGCAAAAAGCAGCTCTCTTTCATCCACAACAATCTTGTAGACATTGGAATAGGGGGCCCCAAAGGAGAGGATATGCTCATACTGAAATACTTCTAAAGGTCTGCCTTCTCCACGTTTGTAGATGGAAACTGCATCAGCACTAACACCCAACCAAAGCTCCTGAGGAAAGCCTCCTTCTTTACACTGCAAAAAGAAAAAAGTTACATAACATGAAGGAAAATGTAGAAAATGTGTATAGATAAATGAATTCTGTCATGATTGCACAAAGCAGTTAAAAAACTTTCTATGGGATTTTCCAAGATAAATCAAGATTACAATTAAGGTTGCAATCCTTAATTAATTACTAAAAACAGTGGGTTCATGGGATCGATACAGTTTCCACAGAGCTTGGGAAACCAAAGTCCCTTCTCCTGTGTGCTCCAGCCTCTGTTCTTAAAGAGATGAGGGAAAGCTGCACTCTTTTCCTTACTTCTGGGGTATGTAATGGGACGAACCCCTGAGGAGACAGACAGGCACCCCCCTGCCTGCCCTGCCCCCAAAGGGAGTGAGGTATCCCCCAGCACAGCATAGGTACAAGCCATGGAAGGGGGAAGGCAATCACCAGTGCTGCTGGGCTGGGACTATAATACTATCCACATTTTCCTGGAAAGAAGCCCCATTGACTATAATGGGGTTTACTTATGAGTAATCATGCCTAGCTGCCTTCCTATCCACACTTTCCTGGGAAGAAGCCCATTAAATATACTAGGGCTTCCCTTCTGAGTAGACATGCATAGCTTGAGCCCTTTTCTTCCACCCCAGTTGAATCTTGCACTAGTATAAAATCAGGTCTTCTCACCCCCACCAGAGTGACCATCTGCCCCCCTTTCCCAGGACATGTCCTGGATTTCAGCCTTGTCCTGGAAAAACTTCGGTGCTCTCCTTTTTAAATTATGGCATATGGTCACTGTGACCATCATATTTCCTCCAATATGCAGACTGTCATAACCACAATAAGAAAACAAGGCCCCCCAAAATATAGGACACCCAAGAAAAATGGAGGATATTGCAAAATGAAAGCTAAAAACAATCATATGTATTGATTTCAAGTGGTTAATTTAAATACTGAATTACTTATTAGTACATTTAAACCTTTACATATAATTTATGAATTACAACAAGGCTATATGCTGCCTGCTCAAAAGGAAAAGGAGGACAAACTGTATCAACTAAAATTAATTATAATGAAATCAGTTAATAATAATTAATTCAATAATAATTAAATAAATTTAACATAATTTAAAAAACCTGCAGTGTACTTGACCATTTTAGTGCCGTACCACTGTTCCATGACCTGAAAAAGACTGTCCTTCATGAAACCCACTCCTTTTTTTTTACAGTTTTGATAAAAACTTGACCACTCGACTTCAAAACTTTATTTTTATGTTCAGAGGTTTTTTTATGTTTAGAAGTGGGGTGGGCAATTTTTTTTATCTGAAGTGCCAAATAAACAATGTACTTATTATAATTCAGTGTAATTAAAAAAAAAAACTGGTGGTGTGCCTCAACCTTTTTAGTGACTTCGGAAGTGTGCCTTGAAATGAAAAAGATTGAAAATCCCTGACCTATGCTAACAAAGCATAAAAAGCATTTTTGCAAGCATGTTAAACATTATTAGATATCTAAATTTATCACATTCCACAAACTGTATGCTTATGTATGGTTTCTTAGTTCATTATATTGTTGTCAATAATGACATCAGGTTATTGGTATACTCACCTCTACATCAAAGAGTGCTGACCCATAGCCAGGCCACTCCCTAATCAAAGTCATATATTTGATCATTGCTTGTTCTTGGTTCATTCCCTGCATTCTTTTCCATTTGTCAATCACACTAGTCCTTGTGGCAGAGATCTCTTCTTTTATCCACATATCAAGCATTTGATCCTCTTCTGCCTTCTGCTTGCTGATAGAGCTGCTGCGGAAACTCCTCCTCAGGGTCCCATCCAGAAAGTTGGTCCTTCTCCTCTCTGGCCTTTCTGATGGAGTAAATACTTTAGTAGACAGCATAATACGAGACCTCAGCCTCTGCAATGGGTAGACTTCTTCCATTTCTGGGACAGTGATGTTGGGTGAAGAGTAGTCTCCTTGTAGATACTGAAGTCGCAATGCTGCAAGGACTTGAAGGGTTTCTTCAGGAGCTGGATAATGGCCTCGAATCACTGCTTCATGTGCCTAA
The DNA here is from genome assembly GCA_030015325.1 of Cryptoblepharus egeriae. Lineage (NCBI taxonomy): Eukaryota > Metazoa > Chordata > Lepidosauria > Squamata > Scincidae > Cryptoblepharus > Cryptoblepharus egeriae. The sequence continues at coordinate 78,017,167 of JAREYC010000003.1, read as the reverse complement.
TGGGAAAAAAACCCAAGACATTTCCAGATACGTGAAAGAACACTGCATTCTAAATTACTGTTACTTTAAAGAAAAGATCACAAGGAATAATGTTTATTTACTACTATTGAGAATAGTATAAAGGAATAAAGAATAAAGTTTATTTACTACTATTGGCAAAACATAGTAGTCAAATAATGATGGCCACCAGAGGGCAGACATGCATCTTCTTTGGTAGGAATTTTTCTATACAGTATATTTAATGTAGTTGTAAATGACATTGCAAAAGAAATTAACCACAAATCACTGGACCAAAAAACAGGAGGGGAGGAATATCTAAACATTGAGCACTCCTTTAGCTAGTTAGGTTGCCAAGGAATTTTAAAAAATATTTCTTCTTTACATTTTAATGGAGTTTGGTTATTTTGGACTTATGTAGTTGTTTAGGCAGCCCAATCCCATTCCATTTTCCAGTGTTGATGCAGCCATACCAATAGGTATATTCCACATCTAGTTGGGGGGGATTCACAGTGACCTCAAAATAAGGGAACATTTATCCATCACCTCAGGGGCCCAAAGTGCAGCTACACTGCCAGAGTACAATTGGAAAGGATTGGGAACAACAACAAAAACCCAACCTTCCCCTTTTTACCTGATGATGGTGAGGCTCCTGAAAGAGGATTAACAGTGGATGGATCACAGCCCATTTCTATTAACGGCACCAAAAATTTGGCACCTTGAAGCAACTACCTCATGATAAAATAGGCCAACTTGGACATCATTTGACAATGGCTTCTCAGCAGTGATTATCCATTTCTTTGAACAGCACGTGCAATTAAAGAAAACCTCTTCACCTCTGTCTCTCCCCAACAAGCACAAAAGTTTGTATTAATCTTTATTAATCTTCCTTTACCTGCTCAAACATGAATGCAAATTCCACGCTGTCCTTTGGCACATGTTCAGTGTCCAAGAAGCAGTAGAGCTTGAAGTAAAATTTCCATGCCACATTACCTTTTTCCGAAGTGGCAGCAAGCCTGGAAAAGCACAAGTGCAGAGCAGGTCTAAGTGTTCATAAACCAACAACAGAAACTATGAGACTGGAACCAAACTTTTCAATGCGATGCAGAACAAATCCATCAGTTTGGATTTTTGAGCCTACAGCTAAGGACCAAACTAGACACAAGAACACTTGTGAGTCTGTTAAAATAATGCTTGTCCTGTTTACCTGTAAAGTGTGCATGCTTATGTGTGTGTGCTTTTTATACCGAAAGAAGGAGGCAAGGAAGAAGAGAAAAATGCCCCATTGTGTAGGCTGGAATGTGTCACTGACTCATCAATGCCCAGCCAAAACTACCAGATCTAAAAGCATTAAATTTGGGGCGGGTGTTCCTTTTGTGACTGAGGGGTGCCCTAAGAACCAGTTTTCAGAAATTCCAACCAGAAGGGGGTGAAAAGGGGTGCAACTTGTTTTTCTCCCTGTACTTTCCATTGAAGAATCCCTGACTGAGGGACGCTCTGACCTAATCCCTAAACCTAGAACTATGAAATTTGGGTATTCCTGAAAATTTGGGAAGCATGAAAATTGGGGAAGGTATTCCTTCTGTGACGTAAGCACCCATTCACCGATTTTAAGAAATTTAACCCTTAAGGGGTGAAATGGGGTGCAACACATTTTTGGCCTATACTTAACACTGAATACTGATACTCAAACCTTTAGGAGATTTACTGCTTAAGTCTTTATATGGGAGGGATGAAGGCAGCAATACAATCTCCAGATCACATCACCAAGATGGGAGGAAGATGGTGTTTTGAATTATCTTGGGCTGCAGCAGGCTCCAAGAGGTGTGGGGAATCCTGCACAACTCTTCCCAAGCTTTGGAACCCTTCTTTCCCCCCTTAGTGGTGCAATCCTGGGAAATGTGTTATTGCCTTTGTCCCTTCCCCTGCTCCTTAAAGCAAATGGGCATCCTTTACACAAACTGGGGGAGGGGTTACACCCTCCCCTCCAGTTTGATTACCACTGTAACTTTCTCTATGACTTTCCACAATTACAATAAATCAAGTTTGCCTTAGTACTAAGAGTAGACTTTCCTGTTGAGGGAAATCCTACAGTAGAAAAAATTTGTAGTGGGGACAGAGTGACTGTTGGGAAGTAATGAGAAAGGAAATTTTAGGACAGCAGAACACAAGAACCACAGTGATGGATGATGAAATCATCCCAGGCTTACAAGCACTTCATTAATACTTGTAGGGAAAAAAGATGCTATTGATTCAAGAAATTCAGAATGCTGCTGTTAGGGATTTTAATTGCTCACTTAATAGGAGAGACACACTCACTTTTCAAACTTTGCCAAGACATCGGCCACAACAGTTCTGCTTTCAATGGCTTTATCTGTAGTTCCATTGTATTCGAACAAGGCAAACATATTTCTACTATCTTCCATGGCTAGGCCTCGAATTAACTTTTCAACAACCTAATGGAACAGAAGGACCAACACAAAATAAGACAAAACAAAGTCTGTTAGAAGATATTACACAAAGATATTTTTCTATGGTATTTATACCCCACTTTCCCCATGTCTATGTTCTTCCCCTATGTGCATTCCTCACAACAACCCTAGGAGGTAGGTGAGATTGAAAGTGAGTGACTGGACCAAAGGAAGCTTCATAGCTTCAGGAAGCTTCATAGTCATCAGGAAGCTTCATAGCTAAGGAGAGATTTAAACATGGATTTTCCAGGTCTTACTACAACTCCCAAACCATTACACCAAAAACTCCCTGTGCAAAAACTGTATCATCCATGTATCATTAAAATGCATGTATTTCTCAAAATGCAAGAAATGTCAGAAAAATACTGAACTTTTCTTTTTCATAAAGAAAACATATAGAGACGTAGGGCACAATCCAGAGTAACTACAGGGAGTCCCTGCTCCGGTGTAAGAACAACTTACTCTGGATTCCAATATGAATTTCCCATAGGTTTTCACTAGGAGGTGCAGTAGCTATGGGTGCATGTAAAGTCTCTTACGTGCGCCCGTAGTTACTCTGGATTTGGGGGTAAAATTGCTTCTGCAACTTTGCTTGCCATGTACCTCTCCATTTGAACATTGCCACAGATGTTATCTCATTTGCACAGTTCAAATATTGAATATGCATCTTGAAAAAGTGGTATAAGATAATGGCACTTTTTGATTTGTCGTATCAATGCCCTGCTCCATCAATTTTCTCACCTCGCCAGCCGTGGTGTGGGAGTTAATGGTGATCTTACAAGATCCTCCACCATGGCAGTAGACTATTGATGTCATCTCCTCTCTGTTGATCAAGGCTTCAATTTCATCCCGGGATGGCACAAATTCTCTGCATTTAGTTTTTTTAAGAGACTCATAGATGAAAAGAGCATACTTTTCCATTTCTGTGCCTGGAAATTGGTCATGAACCCTGTGGAGACAAGCAGTTAGCTTCTATTTCTGCTTTTTAAAAATTGCCTCTCAATCAAGCTAGACAAAATATTAACAAGGATTCCAACTTCTCATCCTGGAGTTCTCTTGGGGAGTTGAGGATCTATGCCTATAGTTCAGAATCCAATATTACCTTTGAGACAGTTTACATACCTAATGCAAAGGCACATCTATATGAAATTATTCTCTTTAACTACAGCCCTCAGTTACCCTTAATGCATGAGATTGTACAGCACTTCAGTGCTAAGAGTTGGCACTCTGTTTTATTTTGACTGATTTGTGGGTTTGCAGGTTAAACCATTTTCTGCCAAATTCCTTACATTCTCCTTACATTTTCTCCTTACCTTTTTCTTGTTCATCTGCTCTTATCTAATTAGGTTTTTTAGTCTTTTACATTTACTCTGATCTGTCTGATCCATGTGATGGGACATACAGTGGATTGTCTAGTAGTATGGGAAGCCTACAGGCTTGCTGTACAGGTGCTACTTTGATAAGTGATTTTGATAAAAATTTGTGAGGATTAGTATTGTTCTAGAAAGAGGGTTAGCCAGATATCCTGGGTTGGTAGCAGTGGATTCAATTTACCAACGCTTCCCCCCCATAAGTTGTGAGTCCAAACTTGACTTACCTTTTTAAGTGAAATTTCAGATACTTGAGAATGCCGCGGCTTGGCAAAAACATGCAGCTCATGCATGTGAGGATCTGCCAGCTGTACAGATTGCCAACACTCCCTGGATTAGGCACTTTGCTGGTCTGTTTGATGAGTTGGCAATAAAGCTCATCTCGCAGAGGGCGCAAGTCATGTCCTGTTTGGAGGATGCCCTGAATAATAGGAATGGGATCTGACACAGACTCCAGTTGCTGCAGAGAATTAAATATTTTGATGGCTTCATCCTGGAGAGTTGTGTAGCCTTTGTCTTTTAACACTGCAGAATAAACAGAAAAATGAAATAGAGTTTGCTCAGATGCCAAACTAATACTGTTTTAAAAATTAGAACAAGCATCTGAAACAATATGTTACAAAATTTAAGGCCTTGCAACCAGAAAATTTAGGTTTTCTTAAAATTTTAACAGGAAAATTTTTGCATAGATGTCAATCTTCCATTTGTCCCAACCCACTCAAAATTATTTTATCCAAAATAAATTATTTTATCCAAAATACAGAATTTTATCCAAAATACGGGATTTAGGAATCCACTGTGACAAATGGACTTGCTCTTAGGATATATCTGTCTGGCTTTGTCATTTCTATGCAGTGCTGTGTTAGTTCCACACTAACTTCCCCTTTCTGCAGCCAAAGTGTGATTATTGAGCATCCTCGTCTTGCAATCCCTACCTTCCTTGGTGCTACCATAATCTTCCATTGTGAAAACATATGAATTACCTTTCATGCAGCTGGATACCAAAATATACCACTACTGCCACCCAGTTTAACATTGGCCGTACCTGCCTACAGCATGGATTGGGGCACAGTACGTGGAGGGAAGGAACTGAAACATGAAGAAGGAGTAGGAAATGTGTTGAAATGAGCCCAATAATTTTCCCCCCTATAGCTTTGCTGTTTAACTATTACAGCATGTTAAGTGATGTATGGGCTACAGAAGGAAAAGTAATGTGGAGATGAATGAGTAAGCCAAATTGTCTTATCAGTATGGGTCCAGTGTAAACTTCAAATGTAAACAGGATTTTTCCCTTGTATATTAAAAAAGAGTTACCATTTAGATTGATGTCCCCATATGGAAGTGGCAATAACGGGGAGTGCAGGGGATGCTGTGTGTACCGAAGAATAGGGTTCCTTTTATAGATCTGTTCAACAACTTCAGGGTTTAGACAATTCTCCTGTACAAATATGAAAAATCAGGATTATTCACATTATCCACTATTAAATGGTCATAAGTTAAAGCAAATTATTTAAACACAGATCCAAAGGAAAAGAAGCTTGCCAAAGTTAAGTGACTTAGGCTGCAATCCTAAATACACTTTCCTGGGAGTAAGACCCACTGAGCACAATGGGGCTTACTTCTGAGTAGACATGGTTAGGATTACAGCCTCAGTAAAGTGGGAAGGACAAATTCTTCCTAAAATGTTCTTCCCAATAATGCATTCTGCAAAATTAGCTCACTAAGGTGTTGAAACTTTAAAGAAGATGATGAAGCTATTCTTCCTGTAGGGCTCAATGCTGAACAGCCATCAGTTAATGTCTTATTTAATGATAGAAAATTTCTGCTTCTCCTCTCACATCCACTACCTCTGTTTCTGGACATTTTACTGAATTCTTCTCTCTTCCTCTCTCTTCGGCTAGGGAAAGAATATAGTGGATCCTGTTCCCAAGGTTAGCTTCCCATTAAACCCTACCTTAATGTCCTGAATAAGCTGCTGGGTTGGAGTGTCAATTGGTGCTTTTGAATCAATCACATTCTGAATAGCACTTGCCCAGCGGGAAGCTTCATTGAGCAGCTTGGTATAGAGGTGGTAACAGTGCTTGCGTCCATATACAGTTACATTCCAGTAGCCTGTGAAAAGAGTGAATTAGAAAACACCTTGCTTATAAAATATACAGTAACTATTACCAAGCACTTGGTTGGCTTGAACTATCCAAATAATGTCAAAACTCTGGATGACCCAAAGGAACGTTACCTGTTTCTTTAAACGTTTTCTCATCAGGAGGCACAACAGAGCAAAGGCTGTTTAGCACCAAGGTGCCCAACTTGAGAGCGTTCTTCTCAGAGCTTTTGTAATAATCCAAGGAATTATGTGTCAGGACAAACCATCTCTTCTTTAGCTTCAGCAAAGTCATCTTTGGGCTGTTCTTAACCTCCTTGTGCAACCATCCTGATGGGAGGAGGAAAAAAAAACACTTTCTAAATTGTAGTTCTTCTTGGGATATACTGAACCTTTCCATTTTTGGCTGATGTACATCTTCAAACATGTACTCAAAATCTGCTTTTTACAACATAAATTTCCATATTAAAACAGCCTTTATTGGCTCCTTCCCAGCTACTTTGATCTGGGACTAAAAACTCTTGCTGTCTTATAACAAAAACTTTTTTCTGAAAAAGCCACAATGCTTCTCCTTCAATATATGTCCAGTAGGCAGGATTTTATAAGATATAAATTTAAAGATCAAACTATGTGCTGCTACAATACAAGGCCATCTATTTTATTGTTGGATCCAATAAAGTGTGTTTGACAGGCAACGGCATGGTTGAGGAACACCGAATTTTTCTTATATTCACTAAGTTAATTTCTCCCCACCACCGCACCTTTGTCTTACCTAAGTCCCCATATCGCAAGCCCCCTTACTGATAATGAATTCGGGTGATAAAAATGAACAGTACTGCATTTACATTTTTAATGTGCCTTAAATGTGAGGCAATTTACATACATTAAATTTAAACAACAAACTCCTTGCCCACAGGGATACAATTTAAGAAAGAAAAAAAATTCTTTTTATGAAAGAAAAAGAGGAAAGATTAGAAAATAAATACTTGAGAAAATTCATTTCAAACATTGTTTTCATGTAAAAAGCATGTGTTGGGAGGTGAGGAGTTTCAAAAGGAAAAAGGGAAGTAAGAGAAAAAGATGGAACTATAAAACAAAAGAAATAAACTTTAAATCTATCCAAGAAGAAAGCGTCAGGAGAGAAACATAATAAAAAAGAAGGGAAAAAGAGAGAAGGCACCAAATTAAAAAATAAAAATATAGTACTTTATTAAATTTAAAAAATTTAATCTTTTTCTAAAGCAATGTCCAGTTAATATAATAAAACTTAAACAATACAAACAGCAACAAAAATTAAAATTAAAATGATTAAATAATAAAATTACACATACAGAGAGAGGGGGGTAGGTGGGGGAAAAATCCAATACTGTATTTTAAAGTTGGACTTAGCAGGTTTTAGAAATAGTCTGAATAAGAAAAAAGACATCAAAATCTCAGGAAAAATAGCTACGTAATCCAAAGTGACAGGAGAAGAAGAAATAGACTTGGAAGAACAACTGCCTGATAAGCTCACTGAAACATAGCTTACGAAACTAGCAATGCTATCCTAAGCATTGTCTACTCAGAAGTCTTATTGTATTCAATGGGGCCTACTCCCAGGAAAGTGTATTTAAGATTTCAGCCAAAGTTTCCTTTGAAAATAAGAAGTCAACAACATTCTACTGATAACCAAATTTTGGTTATCAATCTTTTCATGTGCTGAGTTAGTGGGATCTCATCATCTATACAATGATAATCTGACTTTCCAACTTCCAGGTAAAGATCAGGATTTGCAGTAAATCCATTCAAGATTAACATGGCTAATGTTTTTCTCCCAACTATAGAAGATGACCAGCTTAAATTGGGAGTTTTTCTCCCAGCCACAGAATATGACCAGCTTAAGATGACCTATAAGCTTAAATTCATGGTCAAACATCTCTGTGACAGAACAGCTAAATATGGCAAGAATTCAGTGTAATCAGCTAATGGTAGGACCATGGACAGCTCACTTTTGGGGAGGTTGTCAGGTGAAGCCAAAAAAGGAGCCCAGTCCTTTCTCCAGTGCTGGTGTGGAGTAACAGCAAGATGGCGACTTGAGCTGCACTACTGTTATGGGGACTAGGCCAGCTAATAGTGCTGGAATATCTTTACATCATTATTTCTTGAGAAAACTGAAAACTTCTCTAGTCTCCAGGTAGCTGCAGTCAATATGCAAATTCTCAGTTTAGGATTTCTGAGCTAGAAGTACTGCTTCAAAAGAAATTAGAAAGACAAGACAGTATTTGCCATCTGAATTTAATTTGACAGCCACAATTTAATAAAATCCTCTATTCTGCTGCAGAATCATCTTCTGAAAAATTTTCTTACCCCTCACAATGAACTCTTGCCCCTCTACTCTAGTGTCCCCTTTGGACCTCTGCAGGAGAGTGATCCAGTGATGCATCTCTTCTGGAGTGTCCGCGTTGCAGTGAAGAACACGATTAGCAGTGATGATCACAAATGAATTTGGTCTACACAGGAAAAAAAGTGAGGGGGAAAAGTCTGTATTGTAAATGTAGACACTGTTTGGATCATAACAAAATGCCTTTGACCTTTCTCATTCACTGTCAACATGAGCACTTTCCCCTTGTTTGTAGTATACATTCAAGAGTAATTCTGAATCACTTTCTTCCCCATTTTATTTTAATTGAGTTTTGGAAAAAGAATTTGGACAACATGACACAATCCCACAACTCAGTTACTTAATACGCAAGTTCTACATACAACTTTTAAGAAGCTAACACTGCAATCCAAGACAGTATTCTTTACTCATTAGTTCTACTATAGCCAATTAGTCTTAAAGGTAAAGGTGTCCCCTGCAAGTTGCCCTGCTAGCCATGACCAACTCTAGGGAGCAGTGTTCATCCCCTTTCTTAAGCTAAAGAGCCAGTGTTGTCTGAAGATGCCTCCATGGACATGTGGCCTGCATGCACACAGAACGTATTACTTTCCTAACAAAGTGTTTATTTACTTGCATTTCTATGCTTTTGAACTGCTAGGTTGGCAGGAGCTTGGCTATGGATGGAAGCTCACTCTGTCTTGTAGTACTTGGGTCTCAAACCGCTGACCTGCCAATCTTCAGATTGATAGGCACAGCACCTTTAACCGCTAAACTAATGCAGCCTTCCAATTAGTCTTACTCTCAAGTAATTCTATTTTGGATTACAGCCTTTAAAATGGCACTAAAAATGGCACTTAAAATGGCATTTTGAATACACAAAATGATAATAAATCCAGGACAGATCAGAAATAATGCGGGATAGGGCAGAAGTGCTAAAAATTGTTTCAGATTCTGATCATCAGTATCTCCAGCTTGGATAAAGCATATGTTGGTCACTAACAGCCCAATCCTAATCCATTGCACTGTGATTTAGAAGCACTAACATGACATCTGTTGTATCCCACTGGTGAATGTTTGCATATTAACACCTGTTCAGGGTTAGGAAACACTTGTTCTTTTGCCCCAGGGTAGGCTCCAACAATCACCATGTTTCAACTCTCTAGCTGGCACATGAGTATGCTTATCCATAAAGGAGGATCAGGCCAAGGAAGGGAGTAAGAATTCAGCAGGTGCCTCTGAAGCTGCCCCTCCCCTAGACCTGATTCACTCTTCTCCCATCTCTTCTACCTGCACCCTTCATCCCTTACCTGCACCACTGGGCAGCAGTTTCTTGTTTGCAGTAGGAGTCAGGCCACAATTCACTGACACAGTCACACTTGTGACTACCCTGAGTACGCTAGTGGAATGCATGTTTTGCCAGCATAATGCACCCATAAGATTGTACTGTTAGGTAAGAAAAAGTTGCTAAAAAACAACACATTTATTCTTTCCAAAAGGAACATTTGAACTTACCGATCTGGACTGTCAGATGCACAGACAGAATCAATCAGTCCCACATCAAGTGTGCCCTATATATAAAAAAGTAAATACTGTATATGCTGGCTTGTGGATCATGTGACAAATTGTGATAAGAAAGGGTACAGGATGACAAAGGTAAGTGGATTCACATTCTAAAATGTGTGACACACATGAAAGAATGGTCTAAATATCAGGCATTTTTGATAATGCAGAATTTGTGCAGGCAGAATATTTGATTTCTTGATATAAAGTATAAAAAGTATAACATTATCCTACAAGCAGAAGACCAAACTTTAAAAAAACTGAAATCTATACTGCATGTTCATTAGTCTTATTCAGTATTCAAGAGACAGCAGGCATGCACTGCCCAACAACCTGGTTCAAATGCATGCAAGCAGGATCAAGCTAAATAGGTCTTTTGGTAACATGTTGCAAGTAGGAGCTGTTTTGGGTTGCATCCTGCACCTTTCAGCAAGCTTCCTATTGCCCTACTTCAGAGCACCCAGAAAAACTTCGTGAGGTAAGGGTATATAGTAACTATGCACACTCCAATTCACAAAGGATTTTATTGGAGATGGGACTGGGACTTACAGCACAATCCAGAGTAACTACGGGAGCTTTAACGTTGATGTAGGAAAAATTTACTCTGGATTGCTCTATGCATTTCCCATAGGTTTCCCATAGGTGGTGCTGTGACTATGTCAATGTCTCTTATGTCGACGCAAGAGTAATCATGAGTTACTCTGAATTGTGCTGTATATGTCTCAGTATACTGGGGAGAAAAACAGTCTTTACACGTTATAACTATGGTGGAGAAAATCCGCCAAACAGGTGCAGAACACTATTTCTTTTATGGAAAAGGTCTACGAGCCTAATTCTATATTTTTATATACAACTTTTTCACATGTGCCACATCAAACCATTCTGGGTACCTATATGAACACAAGTTGTCCCCTTGTATCTATAGATCTGCTTATCTGTGGATCCCCATGGATACCCTCTCAGTACCTTTTGTTTATGTTGTTGCACATAGTTACCCAAAGTTCATTCATGTATTTTGCTTTGCCAGAAACTATCGGCAGAAAGCTCATAGTAAGGACAAGCAGACAGGCAGCCTGCAGCTAAAGGGGGCAAGTAAGGGAAAGTTAACAGGAAGTTTTCTTTAAATCTTTCCTTACCACGGCATTCTGTGGATTCGCCTGCTCATCATGCATCTCTCGGATTTCCTGCTCTGTGGAAGTGTGGACTTGACTCAAGACACTGAACCACTGACTGCAGGGCCAGAAAAGGGAAGAAAAAGGAAAATCCTATGAGAATACCTGATGCACATGAATTGTCATTCCAAAACTCCTGGAAGTAAGCAAAGACTGCAAACTTATTTATTCAAAGGGTATCCATATTCTTGCCACCTTGAATAAAGCAAGAGGTGCTTTCTTTCTTCCGCTGTTGTTAGTGAACTCCACTCTTACAACAAATCATTTCTCACTGCCCATAAATGGAGAGCGCTGCATACTGTAGACTGAAGTCATCTATAATTTGAATCTAATAATCCTCATCTTCCTAATCATATGTCATTATTACAATTTATATAAAATATTTCTTTACCACATTTCATGAGTTAAAGCAGTTTACAGCATAAATTATAATAAAACATACTGATTTCAAATTATTTAGGGTGCAAGCCTAACCTAGACTGGCCTAACTTATCTGTCTTCCCATTCCTGCAGTAATGTAGGGAGGAAAATGCATGTCTTTGCACTGATCTAACGCTCCCCCAGGAATGGTACAGAAGTGTTTTATGCCATTTTGTGACATCCCCAGGTCAGCACAGGACCTATGGTGGGACTTAGGCTGGCCTAACTGGAGATTAGGATTGCAGCCTAAGAGTCGGATCCAAAACTGTCCATCACAAATGCAGTTGCAATGCAGCCCAGAGGAAAAGAAACATTTCCCATACTTTGAGGAAGTCACTGTTGTGACTGCTTCCCCACCACAGGATGGCACACATAACCCAAGGATGCCTTAGCATTGGAAACTTGGCTAGTATTGGGTCCTACAAAGGACTTTGTTATGATAGACCTGAAAGTGTCTTTGAATCACTAAACAGAGAAAAATTACAGTCTTTGTTAAATTAGCTAAACGTTAATCTCTACCTCGTATTTCTGTTCATGGATTTTATTATAATCCCTGTGGGCAAAGGTGAGGATAATGATGGACTATCCTGATATCTTTTCCAACAACAGAAGAGAAAAACAAAGCTGTATTTTGGTTACTCTCTGTTCAGTGTTCAAGTAAGGTCAAGATTATCTAAATAAACCAATTGCTAGTACGTGCAAGAGAAACAAAGGACAGTTCAGACGACAAAAAAATTTTGTTCAGTTTGCTTACAGATGACATTGTGATGGTCAATAGCATATAAATGGCTTTAATAAAGGATTAGACAAATGGTTCTGTCAATAGTTATTAGTCAAGGAAGGTAGGAATGCAAGCTCCAAGATTTTGAGGCCACATACTTTCAAGTACCAGACACCAGGACAAACAACAGGATATGGCTATCAGCACCATGCCCTGCTTCTGAACTCATTATGGGCATATAATCATTGCAGGAGAAAAGAGTGCTGGACTAGACAGACTTCTACTACCCAATCCTATTATTAGATTTTCAGAGAAGCAGGAGACTTGTCTACTATTGTAAACTGAGTGCCAATGAGTATGCTTGATCCCATCACAAAGCAGCAGCAACATCAGAGGCTTACTGCCACGACCTATAAAGGAGCAGCTACAGTGGTGGACGCAACAATTTGTTGGTTGGGAGAAGGAGTAATGGGGAGGATACAGGGGAAACGTCAGGGAAGGGAGGGGACGGATATGGTGGCAATTGAACATGCAAAATCTTATCTTTTTTTTCAAACTTCCCCATTTTCTCTCCTATAAACTATGCTGGCATATATCTGAGGTGATCCATAGGTGACCAAGTAGCTTATTGGGGGTAAAATGATTTTTTTTTTACTTTCATCCTGCACATTGTGCAAACATTCTCTCCCCCAATAGCAAAAAGCGTACCCTCCATAATGCGGTGGGGGTATAGGAATGGGGCTTTAGTTTTATTGACTTCTGAACTATTTTCTTGAAAACTTTCAGATTCCCAGAAACTGTTCCACATATACTCTGCTGCTTTTGCTGTATATAGATATTATTTCTAAATAAGAGTTGATTGCCAGTTAAAGGAAAGTTTCCAACAAATATAATATAATGAAGTTATAAATTGTAAGAAAACTATGATGAGACAATAAGGCTGCAAACCTCCCCACAGTTAGGTTGGCATAAGCCCTTGCACAAATCCCATGCTTGTTTGGGGGTATTGCAAGAGTGTCTAAAGACACTTCTGCTCCATTCCTGGGGGAGGGTAGTCTAGTGCACAAACGTAAACTTGCATCTCTACCTCAGTATGGGAACAGAAAGACCAAGAAATTTTGTCAACCTAGGTTAAGCTTGCACCCTAAATGTGTATGACAATAACATGATATTTGATTGTGACAATAACAGCTACTAAGAAAACCAGAAAGAAATGTGCTGTGGCTGGTACTGTATGTAGCTTAACTGTGTACCAGGTATTTTTCTGATAAGTGGTCTTAGCATAATGCCAATCTTGGTAACAAGATTAAACACAGAGTGTAATGGATTAAAACATGTTAAAAGTTAAATCAGGTTTAAAACAAAGTTAAATGACGTCCAAATCAACTTTGCCAACCATTATACTCTTTAGTGAATGTGTGGATACAAGACACATATGCAGCTGAGCTATGGTGCTTTGCTTTGAGGAATAAAACATTTCCAAAATGCTTATTTCATGAACACAATGGGTTTCCAAATGCTACTCCTGGAGCTCTAAATTTATTTCAGCTCTTGTAATTTTCCTAATCAGATTATCAGACTCAGCAGAGAAGACTCCAACCTGAGGAAGTAATTACTATTTGTCACATAGGTATCCTGAATTCCTCTGGGGACCCAGGCTAGTGTACATGCATAATCCCAGTTTATCACTACCAAAATCCCATGAGATACGCTTAACTCAGAGTCCTGCGCTATGTGTTGTCCTATTCTATATAATGTCCTTCATCAGTGGTTCTCAAATTGTAAGGTATCTCTACTCCCTAATTTATTTATTTTTATTTTCCTAATTTATACCCCGCCTTTCCTCCCCTACAAGAGGGAGCCAAGGCAGCTAACATCAGAGAAGAATAAAACACTATTAAAATTGCTAATAAATACAGGTTAAAACATAATTAAAATACAATTAAAATACAATTAGAATAAATAAAAAGACTACGAACAATTAAAAACAAGCTAAGTAAGTTGTTGTGGGGAGGGGGTAGGACAGTCACACATCTTTGCAGGGGGAGTGAGCTATTTTTGTCAGGGTCTGAGGAAGGGGGCTATTTTTGTCAGGAGCCCTGGGGAGCCCTACAAAGTACAGTCATTGCAGGGTTCCCTGAGGCTTGTAAAAAGTGAAAGTTATGAATCTGTTTAAACTGAGAGGATTTTTTTTTGCAGAAAGATAAATAAGGAAAATTACAAGAGGTGAACCAAGAGTGTGGCTGGTGTGTACACTACATACATTTTGTTGTGTGGACAGTCATCTTTGTATTTTGGAAAATGGAGGAAGTGTGACAAAGACTTTTAAATTCTAATAAACTTTGATGACTCTTGAAGACAACTATTTTTAGAAATGGCAATAAGAGTGGGAAAGTCCCACCTTGTTTTTTGTAGCTAAACATTAGTAAGAGCAATTGAAACTGTTAGGGAAGGAAAGGGGAAAAGAGAACTACAGCCCATTTCTATCATTGGTGGACAATGTCCCCCTGAGGAAAGTCCTAAACCTTGCAATGGGGCTTTCTCAAATCTGTGCTCACTACTGTATGTACCTGAATCTAATGCGCCTGCGAATCTTATGAGCACCCGCTATTTTAAGCATGAATTTGACTTAAAAATGGAGTGCACATTAGATTTGGGTAAATACAGTCAAAAGGCTGGCAGGCAAGAGTGCAGCCTTCCTCCCAAGGAAGTTACAGTGAGAAGGATTGTAAGCTTACTAGGACAGTGGGCGGGGGAAGAAGCAGAGAGGAGGGAACTGCAGCAGAAGCTCCCTCTGGACCGGGAAAAGAGGTAAAGGCAGAGGAGGGCCAACAAGTCAGCTCCTCCCAGTTCCATTGAGGTCAGTTGGAAAGGCCGGGAGGGAGCCAGTGTGCACTCCTGCCGGCCAGGCTTTCTACCGCATTTACTCGAATCTAATGTGCCTGCAAATCTAATGTGCACCCTGTATTTTGAGGGTGAATTTGGCAGGAACAGGTGATTTGGGTAAATTAGGAATTTTGCTGGCACACGATAACCATGTTGTGCTTATCAGCCTGACACAGCGGATAGGATCTAGTAGATCAGGGCTCCACTGAATCCCACCCCGCTCCTGAGCTAGTTTCCTTCCTCATCTTGGAATGCTTTCCACCCCAAAAACTTGCATTGCTGCATGATTTTGGAACTTACCATAAGATACTCCCACTGTATTCTCCATCTAGCAATGGGCCCAGTACCACTGGCACTGACCCACCACTGGCACCAGTGCTTAAATCTTAGAGGGTGCCATAAACATGCTTTATGACATTCAGTGCTGGAACTCACTGCCAATGCTAGGGCCTAATAGGACTGGGCCATAAATTCCTTATTCTAAAGGAGGCTGCTGTTCCATTTTGTTTCTTCACACAAAATTGTGGCACCTTAGAATCCTTTTTGAATGGATCCCATACATATACTGAGGTCTAACTATATGCTAACTTTTTTATTCCTTCTAGGTCATATGTTAAACATTAGTATGTATTTCTTTATGCGTTGGTCTTGAGCCATCGCTACCAAATTCTGGATGTTTTAACTATGATCAACAATAGTTTTGGAAGCATTTACTACTTGTTCTCCTTGACCCATTTTTCTGGAGCATTTGCTGTAATGCAGGGGTGTCCAACCTTTTAACTTCCCCGGGCCGCACTGGAAGAAGACAAGTTGGTTTGGGCCACACATAAACACTAACAACTATTTTTTTAGAAAAGTAGGACAAAATGTAGTAGGTCCTATATTTTGTCCTACATTTTTTAAACCTTGGAGTAAGTCTCACTGATTTTAATGAGGCTTACTTCTGAATAGGTATGATGCATAGGATGGGGAGCGATCCTCTCCAAGCTAAACTTTGGAGTAAGTCTCATTATCATGGGGTTTTCTGTTGAGTAGCCATGCATAGGATTGGGCTTTCAGACTGCAACTTGGGAGTAAGCCTCATTGATTTTAGTGGGGCTTACTTCTGAGGAGGTATGATGCATGGGATGGGCTGTGATCCTCTCCAAGCTTAACCTTGGAGATATGCTGCAATCCTGAACAAACTTTCTTGGGGGAAGACCCACTGGGTACTATGGGCCTTACTTCTGAATTGACATGGTTACGGTTGCAGCATATCTCCAAGGTTAAGCTTGGAGAGGATCACAGCCCATCCTATGCATCATTGGGCTCTCAGTCTGTAACTTGGGAGTAAGCCTCATTGAATTTAACAGGGCTTACTTCTGAGCAGGCAGCAGCTGGGACAGAGGCTGAGGCCGCTTTTGGGGGATGCGGGTGGGCGAGCACTGCAAGGTCTGCAGGGGTCTGAAGTGCTCTGAGTGCCAGGAGACAGGTAGGGGGAGGAGCCAGGCAGCCCAGACCAACTTTGTGGCAGCCGCCCAGGGCAGTGCGCAGAGAAGCACGCAAAATTTGAATATGGCTGCTGCCAGAAAGCCGGTTTTTCCAATGGTGGTGGCCAGCCATGCAGGAGGGCCGCATCCACCCTTGTCCTGGGCCGCATGCGGCCGCCGGGCCACATGTTGGACACCCCTGCTGTAATGTTACAAAAGCCCAATATTAGGCTTTTTCTGCTACAAGGTATCAGAATGGGCAGAACTCTGTTGATCCTTCTGCTGGTCAAGCAAACATTAATTACACCATTCATGGAGATATACAAAACATGGTGCTTTACAAGTTATTTATCCATGAATGTCTTGTAGAAGAACAGGTCCAGGCATTATAGCCAATACCGAGGATATGATCAACATCAGTGCAACATTGTACTATTGTAACTTTTGGTAAAGTGCATTTAGCTCTAGCCAAAAGGCATGACAGTTCACATGTGCAAAAGAGCAAAAAATACTTAGAACACAAAAACTGAAGAATCCCTTACCTTGCATCCTCGGGTGATTCAGCAATCAAATGATAAGTCCTATCTCCCATAACAATGTCTATCCCATTTTCTTTGTTAGTGTTGTCAATGATATCTCTGAAACCCACATACAAGACATTTAGATTGGCAATACTGATATTTTTTAATAATCAGCTCTGAACATTAATCATGTGGTTATCTAGTTTTAGTAATCTAGTTTTAGTCTCCGAAAACATGGTTTTATTCTTTTGTTTGTAAGCTACCACCTATTCATTATATCCATGTTAAGTATTTTAATACCAAATTGTTTCAAATCAATATTACATTGTAATTTTCCTCAGCTATTGACCTGTATCTGCAACCAGCTAGTGGTCTAATTTGTGTGTGTTACTTGCAGTATTAAATGATTTAAACAGATCATATATCTTTTGGCATAAGAGTTAGTGTTAGAGTTTGTGAAGTGGTACAGTTAGTGGTTCTACAGCAGTTCTTATGTAGGCATGTACATTAGCAGAATACCTTTTGATTTTGTTTCACTTTTATTGTGCAACAGCACTCTAGCGTGAAGTGCAAAAGACCCCTTGCATGTGGAAAAAACTTCTGCATGAGAAAGGAATCTTTTTATCTGTTCAGTTGACTTTTGTACAAGGATTTACTTCAAGAGAAGTTTTCCCACGCAATGAGTTTTACTAGCTCTGCCCAGACATGGAAAACAAAACAAGCAGTAAATAATTAGCCAATATGAGACTTTGCTGGGGCCTTTTCTGTTGTGGTATCTGGAAGGTGAAAACTCTTACCACAGGAGACAATCTTGTTTCCTTCAGTGCCATTGTTCTACTGTTGAATGAATAACCTTCTGTTCTACCAAGCTTTGGTTTACATGGCTATTACACAATTTATTTTTATAGTTTTCTGTACAATATTTGTATGTGTGTAGAAGCCAAATATGACTCCACTGTACAGTGGAGTCTAAGCACCCCAGCTGCTTAGAAATCTGTTTATGTACTGGCAATTTTTAAAGGTTTCTTTTGCTGTTTCTTAAGTTTCTTACACATACTTCAAGAGGATGTATGGATTAATTACTTCTCACAACAATGTTATCTCAACAGACAACATCGCTGCCTACTGAATCACAGCTCAAGTTGAGCAGTGAAGCACCCTTGCTCTCAAGAAAAAAAAACTTAACATCCTTATACTCACTTTTTCTCACCTAACATCCTTCAGTCATCCTTTTCTTCACTCATCCTTTTCTCACCTAACATCCTTATATGAATAGTTCTGACACCCAACAAAAAGTGGTGGGTGACTTCGGGAGCTTCTTCCTCCAAGAATGAAACAACTGATAAAGTATTGAGATTTCAAATGTACACCTATACATTGTGATCAAATGCGTGTAATTGTCAAATACTGTACAATACATTATTTACTGAATAGGAAGCCACCTTTCTCAGCTAATATAGCACCTATGTGGGAATGGTTAGCTTTGGGGAACTTAGAAGCTAAAGGTAGCTACTATATTTGGTCTGTGCTGGTGTTGTCTTAAGTGACATTACTCACTTGGCTGTTCGAATTTCAAGTGTTCCTTTGAGCTTCTCTTCACTATCATTTTCAAAGTACATCAGCTTTGACTGCCGAAGGACAAACCAGCGTTTCTTCCAGTTTCTTCTGGAAAGCGTGGATGACCCACCTCCTTTCTTGTGCAGCCAGCCCTGCTTGAGAGCTTCCTGTTTTGAACGGAACCACAGGAAGGTCTCATCTTTCAAGACACACCAACGGCGTTTCCAGGTATTCATTAGGCCGCCTGCCAGCAAGAGAATAAACAGGTTGTAAAGCAGGTTGAAATCAGAGATTATACACACAAAGCACAGTACCACCTGCCAAAGAAAGTGACCTTTCAATGAATGCTGCTAGAAACATCCACATGTATGAAATAACATGTAAAAATGTGTCTTTTTAATCTAGCCTCTTCAGTTTTTTTTTAAAATATGGACACTCAGGGTTTTTTCCTTTTAAACTGATTAGTTTTTTGGTTCTCTTAAAATGGTCTTCTATTAGTTTTTTCTGTTTTTTATCGTTCTTAATCAGTGATAGGCAAACATTTTGACAGGAGGGTTTTCAAGCCTGGAAAGGTGGATGGGATTTTGTGGAGGAGGTGTCCACTACTCCCATCTTCTCTTTGGCATGTGCTACATCCCTTCTTTCACCCTCTCCCTGTCCTCCCATCATCCTCTTCACATCCATGTTCTGCTCTGTGTTTTTACCTGTGCTCTGCCAGTAAATCACTGCTTACTCTGTGGATGGTGCAAATGTGCCTTACAACATATTTGCAGTACAGTGCCAGTGCTGAGACAGATTTGGATTGGCCTAGATTCTCCATCACTCTCTTCACCTGTCACTTCTTCACAGTGATTTACCCCATCTGTTGATAATGTCACACCAGCAACAGGTCTCTGAAGGTTCTAGAAGCTGTACCTATCAAAATGCCTTTTTTCTGGCAGGTGACAGAATGGGCACACGATATTTACGAGTGAAAAGAACTGTATAGTGGGGTCATATGTGGCTTTTGCGCACACACACACGCACACATTGTACAGAAACCTATAAAAATAAATTGTGTAATTGCCATGTAAACCAAAACTATTCATGGGAATTGTCACAGGAAAGTTGAGTTCCTGGAAGAGCCAAAGTACTGAACCAAAGTGCATGTCTTGGCCTTATAGCTTAGCAGCCACGTAGTGAGCAAACTGCTAGTTGCCCAGCAGCTGTGAGAAATCAGCTTGGTAGTGAGTTTCATGGGAATCTGTGGTGGGGTTCAAATAAATTAACAACAGGTTCTATGTCCCATTAGTAACCGGTTCTCAGAACCAGGCGCTCATTAGCAAAGCGTTCTATAGAACCTGTGAGAACTCACTGAATCCCACCACTGAATCTGTATCTCCTGAGATAAGGAAGTGGCCAGCCCTGTCTCTGAAGATGTGAGTTCTCACAGAGTGGCTAATTGGCCGATATTCACTCTTGATTGCTGACTAGTTGCATGTGGAAATTCCAGATTGGGAGGGGCTGCCACCATGAGAGGAAAACCTGGATGTACCTACATACTAAGGTTAGCTGGCTAGTCTGTGTTCCTATTGGATGATGAAGCTCAGTTTCCTATAAGCATCTTTGGAAAGAGTTTTTGTCTTACCTTTCCTCTGGTCTTATGACCCAAGCTTTGACTATGGAAGTATAGTGCTATCCCAACCATGGCTAGATAGATAACCCTGGATATCTGCCTGAGACTTTTTGGTGAGGTGAGTATTAGTGTGTTAGAAATAAGAGTTTACTACTTTACTGTATTTCTTCAAATATATGTAGTAGTATTTCTTCATCTAATCTAATGCACACACTGTTCCATCCAATGTAACGCATACCCCTATTTTGAAGGGTTAATTTAGCTGAAAAAGATGTGCATTATATTCTAAGAAATATGGTTAATATTATTATACAGGGTGATTGAAAAGTAACTCCCTATATTGTAATTTATACATATTTTAAAAGACGGAGTTACTTTTCAATCACCCTACGAGTGATTGACCCTACCTTGTATGCTCTGTCCTAAATTCCTAAAGTATTTCTGTTCAAATCCTGCCTGATTTATGTAATCTTTTCATTCTTTCAATACATCCTATCTATTTACAATGGTGTGGTTTATTGGGCAATTCTAAGGAAGGTTACTTGGTTGTATCTAAATTTGGTGTGACTTTGTATACCTAAGCCAGGTGTAGTTAAAAAAACAACAACAAAAACCAGCCTGCCTTTGGTAAAAGAAAAGTGCAAATTTGGTGAGGTCCTGCCTGGAATTTGTGTGATGTGTGGCTTGGGTGAGTCCATCATAAGGAGGTTGGAGGTTAAGGCTAGCTGGTTGTAAAGGGGTTCTACATAATTCAGTAGATATTGTGAATATTTACAACACTTTTAAGGTAATTTATAATAACTCCTTTCTACCAGGATGAATTCTTGTAGTTATATCAGCACCTGATAGATATGGTGCTGAGAATTTCTAGACCAATTTGTTCCTGGAAACTATAATCAAATAAGGAGTAAACAAAATCAGGAAAATACACAAAGGATACAATCCAGAGTAACTACGGGACCTTTTACACCAACATAGTTACGGTGTCATCTAAGGAAAACCTATGGGAAATGCATAGAGTAATCCACAGTAAGTGCCTCTTACGTCTTCCCATAGTTACTCTGGATTGTAGGGTAATTATGGGCCACAGATCAAGTTGAGAGCCTATGAAAACTGCAGCAAAGGGTATTCCTAAATGCCCGAAAGTGCCAGAATCTGGAAACAAATCACTGGAAAATGTTCTTCAAATGATTTCTTCATAAAAAGTGAGGCTTCAAGCCTCAGCACTTGAAAGAGAAGGTAACTATTTCAGCATTTCCATTTACTCAGGAGAATACTATACCTTTCATGTACAAGAAACTGTGGAAATAGGGCAGGCTGACACAGCTGTAGACAGAATCCCTCCGGTAAGAAAGTTCATCATCTGTATCAAACCTCGAGTCAAAATCTTCCTCACTATCTTCAAACTGAAAGATCAATTAATATGAGAAATTTAAAAGTAAAAGTTTAACCTGATACATTTCAATCATACCCCAGACCTTTTCCTATCTTATTATTTTTCTTAAGTGTTTTCATAAAATTGAAGGATATCTGCACCTAAGATGAGGGGTGACTGTGTTAAACCTTTTGCTTCTGTGATCAATCCTGAACTGATAATTTTTATTTTGCTGGTGTTTTTCTGCTCAGTTCTAGAAAGAATGTGATTTCATCTATTGTTTTAAGTTTTAGAGAATTATGTCTGTGAGGCAAAAGGACTGATTACTGCAGCAGATTTGAAAGTCTACTTAGGCTGCAATCCTTAAGACACTTTCCTGGGAGTAAGCTCCATTTAACACAATGGAGCTCACTTTCTGAGTAGACATAGGGCACAATCCAGAGTAACTACGGGGAGTACTTGCTCTGGTGTAAGAACAATTTGCTCTGGATTACAATATGAATTTCCCATATGTTATCACTAGCTGGTGCAGTAATTACGGGTACACGTAATGTCTCCTACGTGCTCCCGTAGTTACTCTGGATTGTAGGGATAGTTAGGAGACTACAAAGACACTTTCCTGAGAGGCTTATCTGCACTGCTGCTGGAGGTTCAAGGTGGTCGGTGGGGGCACTTGGGGGGCAGCAGCAGCCCTTTTAAAGAGCCTCCATGTGGAGTGTCAGGGCTGCATACCACGCGTGCCCATAGCACGCTTGCTTGTTAAGTGAAGCGGAACTTGTTATGTGAAGCAAGATTTATTGGAAATTTTTGCTTAGTTATGTGAAATGCTTGTTAAGCAAGGTACCACTGTACTACTTTTAATTCAGAATTCACTGGTAACACTCAGTATAATTCAACTACTTTTAATCATTTCTGTCCTTGAAAATGCCAGAGGACCAGAAACAAAATAGAAGGTCAGTCCAAGCAACACAGGAGAGGCAGAAATGAACTGATGCAGAAATTATACTTTTAAACAAGAATCTCTCAATATTATTATATTCCTCCTTCAAACATGCAAAATTCGCACAATACAAATCCTGCATAATATATAATTTGTATAAATCAAATTCTGTATAATTTGTATATACTATGTACAGTATAATACAAACATTTTCTTTTCATAATGGCAAAGGAAACAATACTAACAGAAGACTGAGCTCCTTCAGAGCTGAACCTGTAGGCTCCAGAACTGTTGTATGTTCCCACTGAACAACGATAGTCAGGAGACCACTGACTGCTATGAGAATGAGAAAAGGTCACACTGCTTCCAGAAGTGATAGCACCATCTTCATAATCATCTTGATCGTAGTCATAGTCCCCATCAGGAGAAATCAGGTCTGTGGTATTCTGGGGCCTGCATGACATGTTTTCAGGCATGCAGTATGTGGATTCACCACTTGAGGAATTGTGAAGACTAAGGGAGTCGTGGCTAGAAGGAATAAGTGTGCTGTTGCCAGTAGCAGGACTCGTTGGCACTACAGTGTCATTCATGTATGGATCCTCTTCTGAAGAGTCATCACTTGTCCGGATACCGCTTGTCCTTTGATCAGAGTGGCCGTGCTCACTTGGGTTAGGAGAATCTTTAAAAGCATCATCACCTGCTTCAAAGCCCTCATCAACTTCCTCCTCAGGGTATGGCTGGCTGAAATTAAAATCTGGCTTATCACAGCCTGTATTTCCTGTCAATTCACTAAGCTCTGTGCAGAAGCCGCTGCTTACAGACAGTGTCCTCTCGATGCTCCGGACGCACTCATCAATCTCATCAAAGTTCAGGGACTCTAAGAACTCCTGAGCTGCTCGGCAGGCCTCATCCTCCAGCCGCTTCAGTTCCTCATCTCGGAGCTGCTGCAGCCTCTGCAATGATGCTTCTGTCAACGATAGCTCTTGTTGTTCCTTCATGCGCTGCAGGTCTTCAATTTCTCTTTCGAGGCGCAGTATTTCTTCTACCTGCTTGTTTTCTTTTTGATTTTCTAAATTTTGTTTTAGCTCTTCTTCCTTTTTAGCTTTCTGAATTGCTGCCAGCTCCTGCTGCTGTCTCTCCTCTTCTGCCTGTGTTTAAGACACAAAATTCCTTACTCAGTCCATTGCTATAATGTGGAAATCCTTCCATAGTTTTCTACTCATTTCACTTAGCTGTATGCAGCAAAAAGCTCAAATGTATCTAGAACTAATAGTAGATTTACTCATTGTAAAAAAAGAGGGGCTGCCCTCATAAATCCCCCAGGATACTTAGTAAAACTGGCACCATTCTGTACCTTTTGCTACACTCACTCCACATAATTGACTGCTTTATTAGACATGATAAAACATACTAGACAATATTATTGATACAAACAATACAACATTTTATTTGGGGCACTGCTTGAGGAAAATCAATACTAGTCTACTGTTTTTGGCAAAATCACATAATTTATACAATGTGTAGTTACATCCTTAAATCATTACCATAAATCAAGTGAAGCATGATTGCGAATTTCATGTATGAACAACTTTATCTCACCAATTTCCACAATAAGCATTATCTCATAATCATGGAAATTGCGTTGGTTGGGACAAAGGATCTAAAATAAGTAAATAATATTTTAAAATATATTTAAAAGTTTTTTAAAAATATTAACAGCATTCTTTACCTTCCGAGCAAGACGTTCTGCTTCCTGCTTTTGTCGCTTTCTAAAAGGATAGTAAGAATTACAAAGAAATACTAAGAAAAAGGCAAAATTAGACACGAGACTAATTCAAGAATATTCTGGTTGCAATTTGCTCTACAGAAGTTTGAAAAACTACTTTTTTGCATGCAAGTTATATATCAGATACTGGACTTTTTTGCATGCAAGGTATATATCAGATACAATGTTAACAATATTTTAATAATGCATCCTGTACCTTTCCTCCTCTTCCTTTCTCCTCTCTTCCTCCTCTTTCTGTCGTTTGTCTTCCAGAAGCTGTTTATAAACACGACGGGCGATCTGGCCTCGCAGCTGTTTTTGGAAGGTGATGGTGGCTTTCTTAAGGAGTAGGTATTTCCTCCTTAAGTGGAAAGCTCTGTAATTCTTCTGTATGACAACCACACAGTAAAGGACCTTTCTATAGTGTTTTCTGTAATGAGACAAATGTGTCTGTGTTAAGAAGGTATGAAGAACCATCTAATGTGAGCTAACAGGAGGCTGTGACCAGCAATTCTGTTTCCAATAAATTTTTTTATTGCAGTTCATGTTCCTACTCCTTTAGGAAGTGGGTTAGATTCACTGCAGATAGAAAAGATGTGTTGTAACTAGACAAACACATTCTCTATCCCATCAATTGTAACTATTTGTAATCCATCAGGGTTGCTTGATATCACATACTCGAGGATAGCATTTGTCCTTCAGAAAAGAATGTGGAGATTGTGAGTGACTATCATTAAAGATATATAGGAAGGACTAATATGCACATGAAAAGCAACGATGTCACTGAACAAACAGGCTAATGAAAAGATCTCTGTTTACTTATGGGGGAGTAAAAAAGATGGGATCTACTACTCAGTCACTATAATACAATGCATGACGTTGTGTAAGCAAATAAAATGTCATAATTCAGCCAGCTATTTCTATTCTTTTGTTCTTTAAACAAAAAAATCTACTAAATTTCTTGTGTCTGTTGTGTTGTCTCTTTCCTTCTGTCACTGCAAATACACTAAGGCTACAACTTCTCCAAACTCATTACTTTGAGGCTGCATTCCTATGTACACTTTCCTGTGAATAAACCCCATGGGACTTACAGTACCTCTGAACAGAGAAAAAAGGGATTGTGCTCCAAGTAGCACAAATAAAATAAATTGGGATTAAGCCCAACTAAATAATTTTCAAATTGCAACCAAAGCAGACATTCAGATTGTATCTCAGGAAAAACTGCCTTAAAAACCACCTCCTCGCAATGGCCTCTTCCATGGAATAGGAAGTTGCCAAGCTAGCCACCACACTGTTTTTTTTCTGCATAATATTGAACATTTCTATCTATCTACAATATTTATATACTGCTTTTCAACAAAAAGTTCACAAAGCTGTTTACAAAGAAAATAAAAAAAGAATGGCTAATGGGTTCCTGTCCCAAAAGGGCTCACAATATTAAAAGATATAAAAGAACTCCAGCAGAAGCCACTATAACAGACATTGCTGGGGTGAGGTAGGCCAGTTACTCTCCCCCTGCTAAATAAAAGAAGAACACTCACAGTTAACAGGGGCAAGAGGCACTTTCTACATAACTACTGTGTTGTTCCTTTACATGGTATGGAAATACAACAAAAACTTCAAAAGTGACATTTCATCATGATGAGTGACTGGCCATTTCAAGTTGTCTCAATTTCTTTGTGATAAAAAAGAAATGAAAGCTACAGAATAACATTTTCAAGATGTAAAATGTAAGAGAGTGAGTTTCTCCACATTTCACTGTTATAGGACTTTGGATTTATTTTCCTTTTTCTCTTCCTCCTCTCAGAATTGGGTGCTTGATATTGCTGTGCTTGGTCTGAGCCTTCTCATGTTGTAATTGGCTTGAAAGGAAAGGGAGGTAAAGTGACACTGAAACAGGTGGCAGTTACCCTGTACTGATGCTAAGTAAAAAAGGAGAAAAGCAACACTGTGGCTGACTGACAAACTCCCTTTCTCTACAACCTGGTTATGTATTAAGGTCCATATTTATGTTTGTTATCCAATTTTGCAGTCTTAGTTTTTGGGTATTTGACTGCACATTGTTTAATTTTTCTATTAACCTTTTTTTTGCCCAGCCCACAAGGGTATATGTGGGCAGAAATGGTGTAATTTTAACACTTGTAAGCTCCCATCAGCTTTTGCTGTAATGGATAGGAGGGATGTGAATATACAGTATCAGTATCTGTGTTTCAGTATCTGTGGGGGATCTGTTCTTGGACCCCCCACTGATAATTAATTTTGTGGATTCTCAAATCCATGAGCTTTGTCCCATTAAATGCTCCAAAGATTTTAATTTAGAGGCCCTGTAGAGAGCTTTCTGAAGCCGAGATAGGAAGCAAATGGAGAGGAAGCCTGATAAGCTTCAGCATAGACTGGAGAAGTGAAAAACACCTTCTGGTTTCCCACGGGATACCATAAGAGACTTCTTTTTGGCCTTTAAGGCCCTGGTTCTCTTGGGAAACTGGAAGTGGCACCTCTTTTTTTACCTCTCTTGGCCATTCTGAAGTCCAAGGAAGCTGTGGGCGGAATGTGCCCTGCTTCAGAAAGGGGAATGCAACTCTGGTCCCTTTTGGAGGGACCTTTTGGCTCGATAGAGCCAATTCTGACTCTATGTTAGTCTTGCGGACCTTCATTAAGCCAGATCCAAGGATCTGGATGAACAGGCATTACTACTATATAATAAATTTTTAAAAATTCTGATATCTTGTCAGGATGTGTCCTTGTGAACACTAATGCAGTCATCACATGTGCTGGTGAAACTCATTTTGAATTGCTGATAACCCCCTGCAAAGACACTTGTGTTTATCAAGAACACACAAAAGTGTTAGCCAAAAGTGCTAAGACCCCTGGATTTTAAATCAGTGCGGGATAAACTACTGCAAAGTCAGCAAATATGCAGTCTCAGACTCTCAATATAACCTACCCCAGAAAGTTGTTGTGAGGATAAAATGAGTATCATTTTCCAGTTACATGTATGTAACTGGATAATGACCAGATAAAAATAAAATAGGTGAAGGGGCTTGATGGAAACATGGTGCTCTTTGCAAGCAGCAAGGGGGGAGGAAACAGATGGGTTTGGTTTCAGGCAACAAGTGGGTTTGGGCCAGGTCTACTATTCTCTTTGTTTTGCAGGTTTAATGCTCTATTTATCTCAGCTTGCAAGCAAGGAAAAGCCTGAGAAATGTCTCAGCTTGCAAGCAAGGAAAAGCCTGAGACAAAAGTTGGAGGTGGGCATGAAGTCTGTTGCTGACCAAAGATGACAGTACTGACCAACTGGGATGACTTTGAAGACCAAGTAGTTCCTAGTAACATACCGTGCCACATAGCCCAACATGTGAGCTCGAATGATCATAGCTGCTTTGGCCACTTCTATCTCCCGCTGTTTCTCTAGCTTGTGTTCCAGAGATTCACGAAGAAATATCTGTGAAAGAAGTGCGAATATGTAAGCAACAGGATTTTTTGCAATATTTTATCTGCAATATGATGTATAACATCACTTTTGAATATATGGGAGAAAAGGCTAAGTAAAATAAAGAGATTTGAAAGCAGCCTCTCATATCTTTGAAGGCTCAGACAGGACGATTCAATTATATTGTGTTGTCACCTTCGTTACTCAGAAAGAAAACAATTTAATCCAATTTGAAGCTTACATACTTTGTGCAGAATGGCAGTCTACAATCAGTAAATTTAGAATGTGTTGCCACCGACTTGGAAGGACAGACAGCACCAAGATAAGGGTTGGTGGCAAACTCTGGGCAGTCCTTTGGTAAACCTCTCTACTGGGCTTCTCACATTGTGATGCACAAAGTCTCACATGCACAAATTCCCCCCTGCTTTGGGTGCCGCTTTCTTAGCACCACAAACATGTTCTTCACCACCACTCTGGTTGCTCATGACTCAGTTCCCTGGCAGTACTGAAATAAGAAGCATTCCCTTTTTAATCTTCAGATTTGTCCCATGCTTTCGTTCTGGACTCTGAGAAAGTAAAATGATAGCAGTCTGGCTGCTTCTGCATAAGAGACCCAGTAGTGCTGAGACATCTTAAATCACTAACTCTACAATCCTATACATTTCTGGGAGTAAGACCCACTGAACACAGTGGGGCTTAATTTTGAGTAGACATGGTTACGATTATGCTCATCACTGCAGCTCCTAAAATGAAATAAGCAGGGGATGCCTGTACATGAAAGGGAAAAAATGTTGATTTTTTTTTACCCTCTCATTTACAGGCATTGCCTCCTTATTTCAAGTTAGGGACTGGAATAATGATGATAAGCAGAAATGGTTGGAAAATGCAATTGATCTTTTTTAGTTTATAAATAAACTTCCAATACTTTTATTAGCTAGCAAATTGCAAGTGCATTTTTCATTTTGCAAATTCCTGCTGTTGCAAAAAAAAATTTCTGCAAATAGACTCAAATTGATGCCCTTTGAGAAAGGTAATAGGTATGAAGCTAAAGTTGGTGCATTCTCTCTTTCACTCACTCAAACTGTCTGAATAACCATATCTTATGAAAGTCAACATGAGAGGGCAATTTTAGCCTTTAGAACCACAGAGAAAGGTTGACAAATTGAATTATGTTGGAGGAGCAGATTGTTAAAAAATGAACCATTTGAAGGATTTCCTGCTATAGGCAGGAGGTTGGACTAGATGACCTACTGGGTCCCTTCCAACTCTATGATTCTAAGGCAGGAGATATCTGTAACTGGGAAAGTAAAAAGAGAACAGTTCTTTTGTTCTTATTTTAACACTGCTGGGATGCTGTGACAGGAATGATCTCCCTTCCTCACCACTCCAGAGGTGATGGAGGAGCACCAACTTAATCAATGAGAAGCAGTAATGATAGAAGGAGTCATTCTGTCATAATTTCTTCTTTTCTGACCTCTGGCAAATGGGCTTCCTCAGGGGTTCTTGCATTATAACTGGAGGTTCTAGGGAAACCCAGATAGGAATGGGAGGCTAAAGAAAGCAGTGGAGGCATGAGTCACTTTCTTAAGTTATTTGTACCTCTCCAGTCAGCCACAGCTTGGGTCTGGGATTTAGCCAGCAGGATCTTTGGAGACTTTGGCAAGTGCTTGATCTGAATAAACTGATGTTGGCCCTGACAAAATGTTAATATTTCCTTGCTGATTAAACTATTGCTATCTGAGGAAAAAAGTTGAAATTCACCGACTACTAACATTTTGCTGGGTTAAGAACCAAGACAAAGAGCTCAGTCCTAACCATATCTACTCAAAAATAAGCCCCACTGTGTTTAATGAGTTTTACTCCCAGGAAAGTATTTTTGGGATTGCAGCCAAAGTCCGTGCAAGGCCTTGTTTTCACTTTGGGTTTATATTAGCAAACAGAAAAGCAGATCAAAGCTGTTCTAATAGCTGTCTTAGCTTTGATCAACAGTTCATGTTTATTTTACCTTAGATTTTCCAAGCTGCCACTCAGTGTTTGTATTATCATATTGATGAAGGAGGACAGTACATTTCCCTTTTAAGTCTTCAGGAAGAGTCAAATTTCTCATCAAGACTTTATATCTGGGGAAACAAAGAAACAGCATGAATTTTTATTTATATCGCTCCAATTGGACCGCAAAATTGTTATTTAAAATGTTTTTCCCCATACAAAATACAGAGAGGTTTACCTTTTATAAAAATCCTGAAATGGTCTGCGTACTGGAAAGCCAGCCCTTCGTATCCGTACTGTCTCAAGCATGCCAGAGTAACGCAGCTGGTTCAGCACTACAGTCTGATCAAACTGATCCGGCATCTATGAAACCAAATAACAGAGAGATAGATCTGAATATTTTGAGCTTGTGTACCTGTCCACAAATTGAAAATTCAAAGGATAACTGCTATCTTGCTTTAGACTAGGATTGTCACCCCTTTTCTTAACATGCGCAGGTGCCCTTAACACACAAAAACTGACACAAAAATTTAGCAGGGATAATTTATTTGACATGGGAAGGAAATCTCCACCTGTATGTCAATCTGCTGTTATGGCACTGAGGCAAAGTGAGATGAAAGGGTTGACAATATTGCTTAGAATACAGTGAGCCAAATCGACAATTATAGAACGACCCCCACACTTAGAGCCTTAGCCGGACTTAATCTGATCAGCCATCCCAACCCCTTTCATTTCTATTCAGCAATTTTCCATTGTTGGCAGTAATGATACAATATAAAGAGCCATGGCTTCTCTGAATGAATAGCTGCAGCTCTTGGGAAAAACAACATCCCTTGATTTGTATTCCCAAGAAGTAATCAAATGCTACTTGTGAAACAAATGCCAGTAGCACAAGATACAGGCTTAATTCTGTTAAGAGCCACTGAGAATTGGCTTAGTTGAATACTCCTATTCCTTCTTCTCTATAAAGGTTATGCTCAAATTTGTTCTATGGCACATCTCCAATCTTTTACAGATATCGGACTCAAGAATGCAACACCAGGAGACAAACTATTTTAAATATTTCAGCTAAGAAGAGGGAGAACATTAGTCATTAACATTGACCCAGAATAGAATCTTAACTGTTTTACTTCATTTTAGGTATGTTAAATACTAAGAACAAAAAGAAAAAAATCAGAATCAAAACATTTATGAAAATTGCTCATTGTTTCAGCAACACTTCAATCAACAAAGTTATATGAAATTCGGAGTCTTTGTGTGTGTGTGTGTGTGTGTGTGTGTGTGTGTGTGTGTGTGTGTGTGAGAGAGAGAGAGAGAGAGAGAGAGAGAGAACATGCATGCTCACAATAGAAAGAACTGAAAGTTGTGTAATATTTTAAAAATTCTGAAAAGAAAATAATATTCCTGCAAATCCAGTGTTTTAATAAATCCCAACTTTAGGCATAAGTACACCAAAGGTGGTTAGTCAAAATTAAGTCCTCTATCAGTGCCTGAAATCCATTCTAGTCAATGCTTTCCACAGCAAGTTAGTGGTAGTTTAATGACAGATTAGTGCTCTCCAAATTCAGGACAAAATGCCAGCTGTTCAAATGTGCCCTTCTGAAGGTGGATTATAGGATTTTAATACATTGTTCAGGTGAGTTGAGAGCTAAGCAGAAAGCTTAGCATTTTAAGCAACAGTATTACTTTGCATCTTACCCTTTGCAGAAAAGAAAGCCTCAGATTTATGACAGTACTATCCACTTCCACAACAAAAGCCATACAGTTTAACTCTGAATTGCCATTTGAGTATCAGGCTACACACACTTAATTTTCACAATGGAAACTATCCTTCTAAGTAAATGAAATTTACCCACAACCCTACCTGATGAAAATGTCCATATGCTACAATAAATAGTTTAGGTTTGTGATGCATTGCAAAGATTTTCTACAACCAGTAGGAGAATAAAAAACATTCAAAATGCCCCAGAGAAAGCAAAAAGAGAACATTTTAATGCACTAGGATTCCAATTATCGCCAATAATTACACTTCTTTCAACAGGTCCAGTCTGTTCAAATATAAACATATAGTATTTCAAACTATAGGACATAAATGTGTGCAGTTGTACTGTAACTTATGCCTCCTTTTCAAAAAGCAGTTTCAGGACTGCACAAATGTGAGAGGTGAGGTGGGGGAGAAAGAGGTCTGAACTAGACATATGGAAGTCATTTCTTTCCAACAGTTAAACAATACTTGTTTTATTTCCGAGACAGCAATTCATGAAGCTGTAACAAAGTATATTTACAACACTCACTATAACTTTTGAAATCTCCCTCTGCAACAGCAAAGAATGTTAGGGGAAAAAAATAGATAAAACTTTTTCTCTGCTTCTTGAGTTTCTTTCCCATGTATATATTTTACTGTGCACATTCCCCAAGTCAATAAAAGGAAGTTGAGAGTCAAGGAGATGTATGGCATCATAAAGCTCAGTTATCACTCACCATTTTACAGACGTCGCAGGCACATTTCAGACTATCCCTTTAGCCCAGTGGCCAAGATTCATATGGAAAGCCACACTGACCTTTTCCCTGCATGGCTCAAGACAGCTGAACAATCATGAACACTATTCCTGGTGCTTTAAAAAGTGCTCAACTGCCATGGCAACTCCTCCCTTTCTGAAGATAATTAGGGTGATGTGGCTTTGGGAAGGGGGGGTTTGCAGAAAAAAAAAGGATGCAAATGAGTGACACAAGAGCAACAGCTTTTTGTACTTTGCACTCTGGAGACCAAATTTTATCCTTATCTCAGGGATTACTCACAGGGAGCTTCTTAACTTAAAGATGCCTGGCATACAGGAATCAACGACTACAACCTAATCACTAACATATTTAGGTTAGGAGTAAGAGGGTTACAACTGCTAGAGATACCACAATCTTCAATGAAATGGTGAAAGGATGACTTTCATGAGACAGTACAGAGACATACCTACACTTGTTTACCTTGTGGTTTGATATTTCAGACATATTCTATTGTGGCTCACTGAAGTCAGAGGATTCACTCCCTTGCCATTAGTCCTCACTACTTCTTCAGGGGCATAAGCAGTGGTGGGATTCAAATAAATTAACAACAGGTTCTATGTCCCATTAGTAACCGGTTCTCAGAACCAGGTGCTCATTAGTAAAGGGTTCTCTAGAACCTGTGAGAACCCCCTGAAGCCCACCACTCGGCATAAGGTAATGTAACACTGGCATGAATGGACAAATGTAGTTACAGCCCAGTGCAACTTGCCTTAAAAAGTATAAGAAATCGGGTTTTGTACACAATAAGAGTCTGAATAGAGAAAAAATGTTCCAAGTCAAAATAGCTAGTAAAATTTATGGGAGTGGAGGGGCAGGATTTTTTGCCTCTCTCTAATCCAGGAATCTCTAAACCTTATGGAGAAGGGCCACATCGTTTTTCTGATACTGTGTTTGGGGGGGGGGGGGCGCGGAAGAAAAAAAGAATTGATTCTAAAAGTTATACAGGTGTACTTGGTAACCACTTACAGATAACCACCAGAAAGTTATTCTACAATTATACAGAACACCCTTTTCCTTGCTAAGGTCATCCTGATCTGATGGGATCATGCACCAATGGTATTTAATATATATTTATGGGCAGAAGATAGAGAGAGAGAGAGAGAGAGAGAGAGAGAGAGAGAGAGAGAGGGAGGGAGGGAGGGAGAGGGAGAGTGATGTAAATCTCAAGGCTATGAAAGTCTTTAAAAGTTCATCAATTATTTTTCTGAATACCGGGGTGGGGGGGCACATATTTGCAGATTCACTTGTCCACAGATGCAAAATGGTGTCTCTCTCCCTACCCATCCCTGTGAAATTAGGGGAATAGTGCTCACCTCACCTCTGAAGGGTCTTTTAAGGCTGCTTTTGGTCTCTGCCAGGCTCAGAATGACTTAAAATATGTTTTATCTATAAAAACTGGAAGTAGTGCACTTTTTTGGCGCTCTTTTAATACATTCTGTGCCTGGCATAGATACAGGCAAATTTGTCCTCTGCTGGGAAGTGAAGATGGGTCATCCCCAATATTTGCAGACTATCTTATCTTTGGAAAGGAGGGAGTATCAGGATCTTATGTCTGTATATCTCAAGTGTTTGAATCATTCATCAATAGGCTCACATGAAGGTACCTTTCTTAAAATGGAAATTACAGACAAATTCACACACAGATCATCAAGTTCAGGAGATTTGCACAGTGCAGTCATGATCATATCAAATTTAATGGCTGAAATATTACTCTGTCATGTGATTTAACAAAAAGCTGCATGAATTATATAAAAAAATTGATAGAAACATGACCACAAAGGTCTGGCATACAGAGGATGAATGTTGAAAACTAAAAGACATGACAGGATGAGTGAGCACAAAAAAGGCTAAGAAAATGGTATTCAGTGTAAATTTTATATTTTTTGTTATTATGCTAAAGAACAAAAATTTCATTCAAATGCAAATTCATTGTGCTGTTATGTAACATTGTGATGGGCTTGGTTAGCTTCTTATTTTTGTATGTAATGCCAAGATCTTTACAAGCGTAAACTCCTCCTGTTCTCAACAAGTCTTTTTTTATACAAGGTAGAAGTTAGAAAGAACCATAATAAAATCAAAGCAAAAAGATAGAATATATTTATCTAGCTTGCTATGACTTGTCAGCACATTCGCACAGTGCTTCCAGCAAGCAAAACTCTTTTGCAGTCCTTATGCCATCTCAAGTATCTACCTGTTAATTTTCCATGTGTGAAAAGGCTCCATCTGTGAACTAGAACCAAGAGCTTTGGATGTATAGTATGGATTGCACTCTGTAGAACAGTGATGGAACCATGTGATGGCCTTTGGCAGCCAATATACTGTATGCTTAGTAAAATTTCGTGCAACTTCTTTGCAAGGAACTCTCTTCCATGGCATACACATATAGCCATTACTTTGAATGCAAGGATGGTACACTTGCATTCCCTACAGTTATCAACCTATCCTCACTCCTCTCCAAAGCAAGAGAAGAAGAAAAGGAATGTTCAGTACTGCATTTTAGCCTGCCAAAGCTACTATCAGCATACACAGACTGAAAATATTTTACAATATATGCTTAAGATTAAAATTCAAACAGCGGGATTTCTACCAACTTAAGTTTCCTTTTGTGTGCCTGTGTGTATGTGAGGACCACCAATACGCTTACCCAACCATGTGAAACAGATCTGTTCAAAACAAAGAGCTGGGGGATACTTAAGATTTTGTTTTAGCTGCCTTAACAAAACTGGCAGTAGGTCTCCAACCAAAGACCCCAGCTGGAAACTTTGACAGTCCCTCCTCTCCACCTGTGAAAAGTCTATTTCTATTTCATATTATGTCATTCTAATTAAAGCCCACAGCCCCTGCTGTATAAACCTCAATCTGGCCTCTCCCCTTTTTATCACATTGTGATCGGTCAGTGGTCTTCCGCTGAAGAAAACTCCTTCTGGATAGTCACAGATTGATCCATCTGAAGAAACATGCTGTGAAACACTAATTAAGAGACAGCTGGCCTCTCCCACCTAACTTCATGTCCCAAGGACCCCAATGCAGGAGTAAATCATTGTTTACGCACAATAAATCATTGTTTATCATGCTGGCCAGGGGGTCTGTGGCATGTGTATTTAACAATAACTATGCCATCCCTAGCACAATGTCCTGAATAACAGATGTACCCTTCCTTGCAGGGAATACAAACTAATCTCAAAGACTTTACAACAATAATTTATCTTAACAATAGCAAAACTTTAAAACATATGGACGGACTTTTATGAGGTGCCTGACTTTTTACTTCAAAATGCTGCTTTATTCTGACCTCTCCAATTCAGATATCCACTTACTGTAAATGTGACTCCACTTCTACAAATATTATATATATAAGTAATGTCAAGATACAATGGCTATATAAGAAAATAATGATTATTGATTATTCAGGAACTTTTTAACCAAGTATATTTAAACATATTTACATATTATCCAATATTGGTGCCTTTTGGAGACACTGAAGGACAAGACAACTCATGGAAATTATCAATGTCTAGTAAAAATGAAAGACCATCTTCTTTTATTCTCATCTTCATTTCCTATAAATATACTAGCTAAAATGTTCTCAAATAAACCAATGAATCCTTGATTTTGAGCTTCACTGATCAAGACTTGTGATCACTAATTTAAAACTGCAAACTAATCTTCAGTTTAATAAGCATTAACACTTGCTGTCACAAGCAAATATAGATTTAAAAGAACTGCACTGCTATCAATATGAAGCTTCATGTGATTCAAAGGTGAGGGAGTCTAGTTTTTTTTTAAAAAGTAGACAATTTCTTCAAACTGTGACTTCACTTTAAAAATGTATACATACACACTTCAAACCCCCGCCCCCCAGATTCCTCTTATGTGTGATACAATAAAGAGATGCCTAGTTCCCCCAGTCATTTGTAGAGTTGGGCTAAACTGGCATTTAAAATACAATAATTACAGTATTCTTCATGTGGACAACAAAAGATGCTACCTACAGAACAAAAAGCACACACTATGTCTTGTCATCACCAGTGGTTGTGATACAGTATAGTAAGTAGATCCTACCCTGGAAAGCTAGATCTCACCAAAGCTCAGTTGTACATATCTACGTGACTAAGATCTTTCAGTCGTGATTGATCTCTCTGAGATCAATTTTGGGAATAAGAAAAGGAATAAAACTGGATCCTAAGACTTCAACCTTGTGGCTTCTGGCTGGAGTATGTTGTGCTTGACCTGGAGCAACCATAATAGTGTGGTTAACAACCACTGCACTGTGCAGACCTAGGGCCCTGAATGGTGGTGAGGGAGAGGAATTTGGAGATGGATCTGTTATAAATTGCTTTTCTGTTACACAACCCGTTCCTGCAGTGTCTTTATGAGTTCGTAGAGGAAAAAAGAGAATAAACACACCACAGTAATATTGCTGTAACCGATTTGTTGCTTGGTGCTTTTATTCAGCAGGTAAGTTACCTGTCAGTTCTAGCTGTTTTTGAAAGAGGAGAGGGAAGTTAAAATCCATTTCCGAATTTTTCCATAATGAAATTGGCTGGGAAGTTGTAGCGGGAAATTAATCATTCTTACAATTAAGCCAATATTTATATGTGTAAATTAGTACCTTACAAAAGTGTTGCTAGGAAACCAAAGGTCAAGGAACAGTCTAAGTTCAGATTTATTTCCATCCCATTGGAAAACTCAGAGGTCCTTTAATTTCCAACGCTGACTCAGAACCTGGTGACCCCAAAACTCAAAAACCTCATTGAGATTCAGACCTTTTCACTTTCACTACGATTCTTAATTCTTGTCTGTTTTCTGCCCTGCCTAATTTCCTCATGAAAGGAGAAGCAGGGATCAAATAATGCTGCCATCTGCAGGTTTTCGTCAATCCAAAAGTATGACTAGTGGTATGGTATAATGTTCACATTAGCAGAGACAAACATGTTTCATAGCCCCAGGTGAGGAACCCAATTTACAGGGAAAATATTGATTCTTCAGATAGCTGCAGCATTTTTCATCAAGGTGCTCAATAAGAGATTTGGCTGCTAAACTCTTGGAGTCTAACAGGTTGGAGAGAGCTGCCAGATTTCTAAAACACAATTTTTTTTGTGACATACCCACATATTTATGTATACTTTAACAGCGATTCTTAAAAGCAGAACAATTCTCCTCTGATACAGAACCTATTATTTCTATTAATATGAATTTCATTAGATTTAACTGTATGTTTGGTACATATGAGGTTCCTTTTAAAGAAGGACTTATAAACCCTAGTTTCAAATCCTGGATAACATGGAAACTCTTGTTTAGCACCTATGCAAATGCAACACTAAGAGCAAAATCCAGAGTAACTACGGGGAGTCCTTGCTCCAGTGTAAGAACAATTTGCTCTGGATTGCAATATGAATTTCCCATACGTTTTCACTGGGTGGTGCGGTAACTATGGGTGCACATAATATCTCTTACGTGCGCAAGTAGTTACTCTGGATTTGGCTGTAGTGTTAAATTGTAGTGTAGTGGATTTGGCTGTAGTGGATTTAGTGTTAAACTAAGAGCACAATCCTAACCATGTCTACTCAGAAGGGAGCCCCATTGTGTCCAGTGGGTCTTACTTCCAGGAAAGTGTCTTTAGGATTGCAGCCTGAGTTAAGTTTATCAAAGTTAAATCAACCAGGGAAAGAGGAAGAAAATCATACAAAAAGAGATTCGTATCCAATTTATAAGCCTTGTACTTCCAAGAATGCTGCTCTTTGTTTCTTCAAGTTCAAGTGACATACAACTGAAGCAGCACAGGCTTACCTTTCATGTTCCTCATAGAGTATCTCAGAAGTGCCTTGATTGGGCATGCAAGAAATAACAATGTTCCCGTGCATATCTTACACCCTTCTTGCAACAAGTATCAGTGATGGATGGGATTTCACTGCAAAGGATCCCATGTCTGGTTGCTGCTGATGGATCCACTGCAGTGGATCTCATTCTGGTTGGTGACCAGCATCCAGTGGTGGGCTCCAGCAGGTTTGCACCTACTCTAAAGAACCTATCTCTAAAGAACCTATCTCTTTAATGAGAGATAGGACTTATAAAGTTAAAAAATAGCCATTTAAAAGTGGCTGCCAAATGGGCATAGAACAGGTTGTTAATTTCTTTGAATCCCATCACTGCCAACATCATACAGCCAAGTACACATATGGGTTGTAATTTAGCAACAAATTAACTTTAGCAACAAATTAACTTGTTTAGTACTACTGGCATTCAGTGGAACATAATGAATTTTGTTAAAGAAATCTGTGGACTCCAAGGTATACACCACTACAGGTGTATCATTAGGGTTTGCATCACCTGGTGCAGAAGCAAGCGCGTTACCCTCATGCAATGAGTGGGGCAACAACCTGAATGGTGGGCTTGGTTATATGCCATTGCCCCACCTCCACTGATTTTTCAGCCACACATTTTAATAGAAGAAATATATTTCAAAGTGATTTGTTTCACTGCATTCAGCTGTAAATTATGCATCCAATGGTATATAACATGATGGGATTATTTCTACAAACCATGATGTTAGCCACATTGGTCACTAGGGGTTTCACCCCCCTCAAGGATACTCCTTTTATAACACCCTAGTGACATCCCTGATTAGGACCATTTTTGAAGCTTTGTACTCTCCTGGAATTCCACACCAGCCAAGCCATGCTTGCTTTCTCACTAGTAAACATGGATGTGCAGTTCACTTTTATTTAATTTTTATTTAATTTAATTTTTATTTATTTTATTTATTTAATTTTTATTTAATTTTATTTAATTTCAATGCAGTTATCAAGGATCTCCCTCTGGGGTGATTTGTGGGGGCTGTATTCACTGCGTCAGGACAATTGTCAAGTCCTTGGATTCCTCTCAGCCTGCCCTTCCAATGGACTATGAAACGTTTGCCTACTCACGAGTAAAGCTGCAATATCTTTCACTTTCCACAGAGTTGAATGTATTTTTTTAGTTCTTTGGCTGAAACTTTTTTTTTAGTTCTTTGGCAGAAAGGTGCTATTTCAAAACTAATTTTTGCTTTGGACTCTACTTTTCAATAAAAATCCAACTTTATATTACATGATGGGGTTTTCCACACCATCACAAAGTTGCATTTTTGGGGTCCCCCAGTGCATGCCACCCCATGGGCACATCACCTGGTATGGGCATCATCCCTATAATCCCGCTGGACCACAGCAGATGGGAATTGGACCTCTGAAATTATGATTTTAGCATCCTTTCCTGGGTTGCCCTATTTGGGGATAAAATTTTGGACACTTCCAAGACTAACTCATATTAATGGAGAGTTTTACAAGGAGAGTTCTTCTACTAAAATCAATGGGATGTAAGTTGCTCAACTTTGGTTGTAACTCACCTTCTGTTCTTTGCACAAGTCACACGCAACCATCGATCTTGGGACAAATTCCACTAATTTAGTAGGAATTTACTACCAAGTGAATGCATACAGAACCAGACATGAACTGTTATTTGGTTCAATATGGTCAAAAGAAATTTGAATATATGCCAAGCTGCTTTTGCAAATAGTTTTCTGCCAGAGACCAAACACAGTTTCTGTTCAAACTGTGTTTAGACTGGAGTCTATCATACTGTATTTGGGGGCCAAGAAAGCTTTTCTTTTAGCTAAATTAAGTAAAAATAGAATTGACTGGCACACACTCCATGGTTAAGCAGTTCTTTCAGCTGAATCTAGGGCAGCCATTCATTTGAGAAAGCTGATACCACACAAGAGCTGGCACTTAACAGAGTCTCTTTGGAAGTGGAGAAATTCTCCCAACCATTTGCTTTCTCTCAGTATTAGAGCACTAAAAGATGCCTGGAGATCAACTGGTGGCAAGCTATTAAAAAAGATAATTCACTATTTATGTTTTTTTAATTGTTAATTACTTGGACCTGGAGAGCTACAGTGGAGCATTTTGATGTTTTTATACATTTGTAAATATTATTACATTTGGTACATTATCTGAACCTGTTTGTTAAGTTATTTTGTCATGATGTGAAATCCTTACTTGGAGTTGGTGGAGTTGTCCTCTTTTTCCAGAACATGTCCTCTTTTTTAGCCTTTTATCCTGGAAAAAAATCTTAATTGTCCTCCTTTTTCTTGTGAGCAGGCAGCATTTAGTCTTTTTGTAATTAATAAATTATGAGCACAATCCTAATCATGTCTACTCAAAAGTAAGCCCCATTGTGTTGAATGGGTCTTACTCCCAGGACAGTGTCGTTAAGATTGCAGCCTATATGTCATAGTTTTAAAATTTAATAATAAGCAATATAGTGCTTAAATTAACCGCATGAAAGCGAAATATATGAGTGCATTTAGTTTTTATTTTTTCATAAGCATTTTGGGGTGCCTTATCCTCTTTTAAGATTCTGACATCTGGTCTCCGAGTGTTGGTGCTGTCATTAGAAATCCCCAGAGGCCTGTTCTGGGTCATGGTCCCTACAGCCTCAGTATGGCCTAGAGAAGCCTTTGGCATCCCCCACTTTCTGAAGTTTATTTTCTGACAGTTCTGAACTTTCAACACCCTTCCATTATATCCAGAACTGATTCATTCAACACATGCTCCACTCTTTCAACCGCTCTCTGCTGAACCAAAGGCTAAATTTGTCTTCCCTATTGTTGATTTGCATGTGACATGGTTTTCAAATGGACTTTCTTCAGTAAATAACCATCATTCAAATACATAAGATATAATTGCCCACACATGTCTTTGTTCATTTTATTGTAATTTGTTCTGTGTTAATAAATATGCATTATTTCAGCTTTTGCAAGTGATATTTATATCTTTGGCAGCCATTTTCCATTTGCAAGCTGAAAAAGACTAGGTTCCACTTTTCAACAGTTTTCACTTTTGGATGGTGCTCTGGACCCTAACTTGTCCAATAAGTGGGGGATGCCTGTACTTCTGGTCAAATAGTTAAGTAACTTCTGAAAATCAGAAGTAGCTTGAAGTTTCTGGTGCTTTATCCTTTGCATTTCATGGTGCAGGATGCACATTCCTTCGCAATACTGAACCTAACGTACCTTAAACATATACACAAATTTAAAACCTCCACCTTTTTGTAAGGTCAAGCTCAAGCATTTCTTGCAAATGCATTTCTTTCTTCTTAACAGCAAACTGTTCCATCTGCCAATCGGCACATAATTCCAGACTCAACAAATGTGCACCATCAGGTTCTGCCAGAGGGATTGCAAAATTCATTCTAACTTGTGGGAGCTTGCATAAAAGAAGCTTATTCAAAAGATAACCCCTTTCAACTTTTGTGCTTTTCATGTCTCCACCCACATAACTTTTAAACAGAATGTACCTCGAGTAAAGCAGAAATAGATTTTTGAAAAATATATAAACACACACTTAACTTTCTTTGAATCAAGCAACAGAGACAATTTCACTCTGACCCCTGCCTCCAAATCTTTTAAATGAACAAAAATGTCAGTGAAGGAGACATCAGTGTTCTGAAGTGCAGTAGGAGGTTGTCTTCAGAAAACACAGGTAATGCTGCTAACCAGCATTGTGAAAACTTCAATGCATCACAGAGAAGTTTTCCTTCCTGATAACTACAGCTAGCAACTTAGGACAGGCAGTGGTGGGCTCCAGCAGGTTCGCACCTACTCTATAGAACTGGTTGTTAATCAGAGGTAAGACATATAAAGTTTAAAAATAGCCATTTAAAAGTGGCTGCCAGATGGGCATAGAACCGGTTGTTAATTTCTTTGAATCCCATCAATGGGCAGGATCATGCACAGAAAAGAGACTTACTTTAATGCCCAAGTTCCTTTGCATTCACAATTATCTCTATATTGACAATCAAATGCTTTCCTTTGGAAGAAACCTTCCCCAGTGCAAATGTGATCAAGGAACTGTTTCCCCTTCTAAACATCCATAGAGGTTTCAGCACAAAAGCTAAACATTTAAAACCCATCAACAAGTGATTTTCCCTTACCTCCTTGAAGCTCCCTTCCTCTTTTACTTTTCAGTGAACAGTAAAAATCTGCATCTTCAGCAGCAGCTGCAGGCACTAAGCATGCGTGCACACAGAGGCACTGCAACCGGCACACAAAATGGGGCTTTCTTCAGTTTGTTGGTATTTGGAGCCTTTCATGTGATATCTTTGGCTGTGCTTGTTTTAATTCATTCCTGCTGCTACCCAGAGGAAGTCATGCCTCTCCAGAGTTGGCTCACCCCCTGTGAGATACTCCCTAACCAGGAGTACACGAAGACTAATCTTGTTTTATGAGAACTAAGAATGTAAACAGCTTTTAAAGCCAATGGATTCTTTAGAGACATGAAGAGATAAAGCAGTAAGAAGGTTCAAAACAAAGTCTAACCTGGGAGTTACAAACTCAAAATATTTTCACTGGAGAAGAATAAGCTGCCCTCCAGTAATGCTTTATTAGAGACTATTCATCAGTCAGACTATCTCCCTGAACTGTTACCATAACATGGAGAACGTTAACAGAAATTAAGCCACAATTCTGGCATTTTATGGCACGTTATTTTTGACTGGAACATTCACTGAAATAACCTGCTTAGCCTGAAAATGCAAAGTTTTGCAACTGCAAAAGTTCAAGTCAGCATGATTTTTCCACCTTTTATTGGTGGATCATCCCCTCTTCCACAAGACTACAAGGGTTATGCCACAAGCAGCGGCCACACATTTTGTCTAAAATATGCACTTTGATATTATTATTTACTTGCAGATTTTATCCGTTGTAGTGGGAGTAAAATTTAAAGGTATTTGTAGGTACTGGAC
Source organism: Cryptoblepharus egeriae (assembly GCA_030015325.1). NCBI lineage: Eukaryota > Metazoa > Chordata > Lepidosauria > Squamata > Scincidae > Cryptoblepharus > Cryptoblepharus egeriae. The sequence continues at coordinate 77,974,111 of JAREYC010000003.1, read as the reverse complement.
ATGGTGGGCACCAGAAGGCACTGCATGGCAGCAGCAGGTAAAGGGCACCATTGGGCACCAGCAGCCATGGGGAACTAGTGAGCATGGATCATCGGGGCAGTGACAGGTAGCCAGCAACATTAGGCACTGGTGGGCACCAGCAGGCAATACTGGGCAGTGGGCAGCAGGTACCACCAAGCATTGGGCATCCCTACCAGGCACTGAACAGTGTATACCGCCAGCAGCGAGCACCACTGGCACCAATGGGTACTGTGCATCCCTACTGGGCACCAGGAACCATGGGGTCGCTGCAGGCTGGGGGTACCACAATGTACCAGGCACCACCCGGCACCAGGCAGCACTGGCACCAATAGGCACCATCAACCACCAGGCATCCTTACCAGGCACCACTGAACATCCCTGTTGAGCTCCATGCAGCTGCAACATGGGGCACCAGGGCAGCAGGCATCTGCACTGGGCACCAAATCGGTTCTTAAAGAGTCTTTATATCACAAAAGGAATATGCTCCCCAAATTTCATGCTTCTAGGTCCAGAGGTTGGGGCTGGGCTATGATGAGGCTGCCCAAGTCTCATGCGGCCTCCCCCAGCCCAGGTCTTGTGAGGATATCGCGCAAGGCTTGGGCCAGCTAGATGAATAGCATGATGGCCACCCAAGTCTCATGCGGCCTCCCCAGCCCATCCAAGTATTACATGGCCTCCTCAAGGCTGGAAGAAGCCACGCGAGGCTTAGGCTGGCTAGGGGAGGCACGCGATGGCCACCCAATTCTAGCGCGGCCTCCCCCAGCCTGTGCAAGCCTGGGGGACCATTATGTGGTCTCTTCCAGCCCATACGAGTCTCACTAAGGCTGGAAGAGGCCGTATGACGGCCGCCACCTAGATTTAAAGGAGGAAAACATTAATTTTCTCTGTTTTCCTCCTTTAAATCTAGGTGCGTCTTATATGGAGGTGTGCCCTATTGACTGAAAAATACGTTAACTTGTATGACGAATGCTTTGTAAGACAAACTAAAATTTATAAGGAATTCTGCCTTGTAAAAAAAACAGTTTTACAACAAAAATTTGTTGTAATGAATTTAATGAATTGATGGATCTGCATCATGAGCAACAGCAAGAAGTTATGGAGGAGATCTCATCAGCAGAGGTGGAAGAGAATATGGAGGAAGAATCTCTAACATCAAATGAGATTAAGACATTTGTAAACATTGGGAAATTGTGCAAAATTTTGTAGAAAAACACCACCCAAATAAGGCTGTAGCAGTGCGAGTAATGAATCTATTTAATGACAATGCTTTGTCACATTTCAATGAAATTTTCAAAAGGAGACAAAAGCAAGTGTCATTACATAGTTTCTTGTTAAAGTTGCTCAAAAATGACACCAGTGACTCCTTTAGTGAAAATTAGTCATCCTTGGCCAGAAAAGGTTTTTCTTTTTTGTTTACTGTACAGTATATTACATTGTTTTTTATTAAAATTACAGTAATTGTGTTCTGTATTATATTACAGAGTTTTGAATTACAGTGTTTTGACATCATTTTTACATATAGTTAATATTTTTATATGACTATTTTTGGGTTTTGGAACCTATCGTCTGAGTTTCCATTATTTCCTATACGAAAATCCGCTTTGTATAAAGAACGCTTTGTAAGACAAACATGCATCTGGAACAAATTATGTTTTCATCTCACCAGGCACCACTGTATAGGGCCGAAAACACGTCATACCCCCTTTTCCAGTATGAATTTCTCATAATCAGTACTTAGCTGGTGCCTACATCACAGAAGGAATACCCTCTCCAAATTTCACCAGCAGTTTTGGCTGGGCTTTGATGAGTCAGTGAGTGAGTCAGTAACTCTTCCATTTTATATATAGAAAGAAGATTCTGCCACATGTGACAGCCATTTATGGTACTCAACCATAACTACTTTTTGAACTGCTTTTTGTTGAAAAGTGGCATATAAATATTTAATAATAATAAAACTTGTTAGGAACTACTACTTTCCCTATGGCTATGGGGAAGAATCCTGATCAACCTATCCAACCTATCCGGATCAACCTATCTAACCTATTCTGATCAAGAATCCAAGATTAACCTATCAGGTTAATCTCACCCTCTCAGTGTTGATAAGCCCGCCATAAGGCACTCCAGCACTGGCAGGAAGTATGCTGGGCCAGTACTTGGCCTCAGCACCAGGAAGATGACAGACTGAAGCCTCCAGGTGGTAAGTTTCATCTCTAGCCGGAGATGAGCCTTTTGGGGGGTGGAGAGAAGGTGGGGGAAGTGAGTGGAGGGAGGGTAGAGTGGGATCAGGAGGGGATGCAGAGACGACGACATACTCTGTAGCTGAATCCTATGCTCCTTCCCAAGCCGAAAATCTGCCACATGTATCCTCAACTTCTGTGCCCACTCAATAGTGGATGCAGATCTGAGTAATCCTACAGGAGCTGCCATTGCTCCAAACAGTGTAAGGGAATGTTTGTTTCAGGAGCTTCACTAGCCACATAGGGGTGGCAGCAATTTCAAAACTGCTGTAGGAAAGCACAGGATTGGGCCCTAAAGTCCACACACTCTCTGTTAACCTTCTACCTGCACTATGACATTTTTTCTAGAAAAAAATGTTTTTTTAAAGAAGTACTGTATTCTTGGAAATCTAAGTGGAGGTTAGCTGTCTCAGAAGCTCACAGGTTCTGAACATGTCACTTTATAGCTGTCCATTACCTAGCACTGATAAGATTACAAAAACAGTTTTTTGGTAATGAACATTTTCAGACCATTTAAAATACTCGTCAGGTGCAACACCCTGAGGCATTGAATTTCATGGACAATTCTTGCCTGGGCCACCTCTTCTGAGAAATATATGCAGGATTGTTTCATCTCTTTTTGTACCTAAGTGACCTTTTTCATGCTTAAGAGTCCTCTTCCATCAGTCCTCATAAAAGGTAGAGGCCAAACCTGTTAAACATGACAAGGACAGCAATATAGTCACCCAAGCCCCATTCAAACAACTTTTCAAGTCACCGAGTTGTGACATCTTTTTCTTTTCTTTTTAAATTCTGGCTCATGAATTTCCCACGGTGAAAAATAAGCATAATTCCCATTTAATGCAATTCTACGTGCGTACTCAGAAACAAGTTGCAATTTCTTCAGTGGCACCTACTTTCAGATTTGTACAGAATTTCACCCTTATCAAGATCTAGCAAGGTGAGTTATATTCCAAGATCCTGAAACTCTACTTTGGTCCTCATCTAGCTATCACCATTTCCTCCAGCTATGTGAACAGCTAGTGTGATTTGCTCATCCCACCATGAGTCTTTGGAAATGAAACCTTGCACCTGTCATCAAACCTCTGCCAAACCAAGCAGTAAAGACAATCTTCTCTTGAAGCTGAGTCAGCTTGAACTGGCACAAACTCACACCCTGAAACATGTGCTACTTCTCTCCTGTGGGTCATTTCACAGTGGGACATACAGGTGGTCGGATGTGGACTTCAACCTTGGGCTTATGTGTCCTCACACAGTGGCCAACTGTGAACTGAACCTTAATTAATTCCTACATGAGTAGGTCCTTGTCAATTCAACACATTCACAGAGGCAAGCAGGAATCTATTGGTACATATCCTCCAACTATAACTATTTTAGTGCTTATCCCTGAAAATAAAAATTACAAAAATTTGACATTGAAAATATCAATAGATGGAGACAGAGAAACTGGCATGCAGTGGAGTGTACCATACAGTGAATTACTAATCCTTTCTGCTTGAATGCAATGTGGAAAGGATTTCTTCAAAATTCAAAGTTGTAAAGCCAGTGGTTTAGGCTACTGCAAAACATGTACATTAACATTTTCAAAGGCTACAAGAATTTAAAAAAATATATTAAAGTAAAATTTGCTTAAATGGCTATAGGAATTTAATGTGGGCCAACTTAAGGGGTCCGTCCATCTCACAGAATTAACAATAGGAAGCAATTTCTGCTCACCTTTTATCAAATACATTTTTTAAACAATTCTTTGTCACTTAGTACAACATTTCAGTTTACAACATTTCATTTCAACATTTCATATTGTGCACAAATAAAAAAGCAACAAGTAAAAAAATGTAAAAGGATTAAGGGCTGAAGAAGATTAGACACCTGAAACTTGCCAGCTCATAAAAAGGTTTCCTGAGAATGTGAGCAGAATCGCACTGTTTGATTGACAGCAGTGACCATGAAATATACACCACAAACAAGTAAGCCCCCAATCCCTGGACCTATAGTATTTGAGACAAAAGCAATCTTAAATCTTACCTTCTGCATGTTTGGCTTGATACAGCGAACAAAGAAAGGGTTAGAAGTGCTTAGTGTTGCCATTAAAGAATGCAGCGAATCCTGAAATGGGGAAGGGGGAGAGGAGATGAAATTTGTGCTTTATTATTTTTAATCAATAAACCACCACTAACAGTCCCTATAGCAGCACCTAGTGGCAAAGATTACAAATGACACTAATGTCAGCTTTCCCACATGATCTGTTTGGTAGGTAGCTCAACTAAGTCATAATAAGAAGCTGAAACAAACTGTATGACCAGAAAAACAACAGGTGTGATATACATATTAATATTATGGAAGGTCAGTATTGGCTTGGAAAAAATCAAAATTATTTATCATAACCAACTAAATGCCTAGCAGATCATGCAAAATTTGAGGTAAAAATGGATGATTCAGTGCACACTTCATGCAAAAGCCCTGGAAAATGTGACATGCGTAAGGACTAACCTTGAACTGTAGGCTGACAGTGGGTTTACGATGTTTGCTCCCACATTTCAAAGTGTCTTGACTACTGCGGCTTGAAACATGTTCAAAAAGGTCATATATGAAATCCAGGCTGAAATGGCAGAAAGGGAGAATAAAACATTTAAAACAAATAATCAGATAACACAAGTGTTCCACTGCAGGATGGCTCAAAATTGGCTTTCTAAGGGCACTACAATGCAGCTTGGATTTCTTTAAAACCTCCTGTTAGAGGTGTTCTTTTAATAAGTGGACAATGTAAAATAATGCAGCCAGCGGGTTGACAACTGTAACATATAAAAGTTTGGATTTATTGTACAGGATCATCATCAGGACAAACTGATGAAAGTTTATCCTGAGGTCAAGTCCCACTTTATTTAGCAGGACTTACTTTTGAGCAATTGTGTTTAGGCTGGAAATGGGTGGATTGGTTTCTTTAGAGACATTTCAGAATTATACCATTTCTGCCAAATCCACTCATGTACAAATTTGATCCCTGTAGCGTATCTTGTGGGCTGTGGGTGGCGCAAGTGGTTAAGACACGGTGCCTGTTAACCAGCAGGCCAGGGTTCAAGACCCGGTTTAGTCCCCACAAGACAGGGTGAGCTCCTGTCTTAGCCCAGCTCTACAACACAGCTGGAACCAATCGTATTGGCTCTGCCTTTCCATTGGACCATTTCAGTGGCTTGAAGAGGGGGGATTTGCTGCTTGGGTAACAGCCTATCCTCCATATCAATTTAACCCAGGCATTCATGCTTTGCATGCAGCATATGCAGTGAGCACGATACCATAGTCTCTCAAGACTGATGGGTGCCTGCTTTTTTCGTGTATATTGCAATGTTGGAAAGAAATGGCTTAAGAATAGCCTCATTTCTAACCTGGTTTTATTTTCCAAACATATTAATAACAGGCCCTCTATACCTTTTCAGAAGAGCCTTTTTATTTATTTTTTTTTAAAGGAGTTAGTGTCTTCATGGATTCTTCACTCCAGTCATTGCTGCTGATAAGATAAAGGGCTGTTTGTTCCTTGGTCCCTTGGGACTCTGTGTTCTTTAAAATAAAGGAAAAGACATAGCAAACAACTGCTGATTCCAGCTAAGTGGGGAAAGAACAGCAGAATGCTCTCTTACCCTTGTCCAGGATGCAAACGTATGAGCTCACTTACTCCCTCTAAAGACCTTGTGCTACAGAGGACCAGGGAACAGACAGGCCTATCTTGCTATGCACCAGCAGACAGTACATTTCCAAAGCTATTCTCATTCTACATATGGAAGATGTGGAACATAATGACTTTCTACCTGATTTATCAAAGGGCCAAAAAGAAGATGGCTGTAGACTCAATTAACTCTGTGACACATCCTGGCAAATACAGTACTTTCCAAACTACAAGAATCCAACAGGATCATAAACTGCACACCAGAGCAGTACCACTGCAACCTAGAACACTTTACAACAGTGGTACTTGGGCATTTCAGCCTGAGACCCCCTTTCAAACTTAAACATCTGTCCAGGACTCCTTGTTAAACTTACCAAAATATGACATCACTGTGATGCCAGAGCTCTTTCATGTCTACTTGGAAATAAATCCCATTGTTTTCAATGAGACTTACTTCTAGAAAGCCCAGTGCTAGACTCCAAGATGGTGGATCCTACCCTCTTTTAACCCCGTCTGACCCAAACCCCCACTGAGTACCACTGCTTTTCAAGCACAAAGCCCCAGCTGAAAATGTACCAACATACCTGCTTTCCTGTAATAGGTTCAAGAGATCATCCCTGAAAGTGTCCCTATTTTTCTCCAAAATTCCTCTGACATCATACTGGACCTAGCCAAAAAGAGGCAGAACAGGCACAGCTTTTTAAACAGTTCTTTCTTATTAATGGCTTCTCACAGAGGCACTATTGTAGAGAGTGCAGAGGAAACCAAACGCTTCAGTTAATTTACAAGTGGCTGCAGGGCAAAATTCAACTGCTGCTAAAATGCTATTTGGAAGCATTTCAATTCATGTAAAAAAAGAAAGTTACCTCCCCAGCATAGTGTTTTACTCCAAAGTTGTGGACGGCAACTCTTGGTTTCACATAAAAAGGATTACTCTATTTACAAAAGAAAAAAAACCACAATTTTTAGGTTGCAAAACGGAAATACTGTACTGAATATCACCTAAAACCAAAACTTTCATAAGGTAACAAAAACCACCATTAAATAAAATCAGACGCAATAAGGAGTGGTTTCCAGCTAAATAAGTACTATGAAACCACCATTTGGAAAAATGCAGTTTAAACAACTCAGTGATAAAAATTCAATATTATGTTCTTTATCTTTATTATGTGGTTGAATATTAACGAATTACATTTCAAATAGTGATTTTTTCCAAAGAAAATATTTCCAGTTCAATTCTTATAAAACATGAAATTCCCCTCCCCAAGCATGGTTCATTCTCCTAACATACATCATGGATCAATTGCATATGAAATATTCACATATCAACCCATATAAGAAAAATTCAGCACAAAATACTGAACCCAGAATTTCAATCAGAAGCACTTTACAAAAGCCTATGAACACTCTAAATAAATTCCAGCTTCAGATGGCCCAAATGTAACTTTTACCCCACTGGCATAACTAGCACAGTGCTGGTAGGTGCTGCTTTATGCCACAACATGTCTGCCAGTGAGGAGACTGGGGTGTTGTTATGGGTTGGTGGGCCCAAAGATAACTAGTGCAATAGCTAAGCCTGTGCAGGGAGTTGGATGGAAGTAAGGAGGTCGAATGTGGCAGAGGGAAGAAGAAACAGAGGGTGACAAGGGGCAGGAAGGAGGGCAGAACAGGCCCAGAAATGGTGTGAACCAAATTCCAACTCTTTCCCTGGCCTTGTCCACCTTCCTGGGGCAAAGAAGACTTGTGCCAAAAATTGAGCGGGCACATGTCCAAAACATGCCCAGAGCTGCTGCTGAGGCTTACTCAAAGACACAAATGTCCCCTTACCCTGGGGGAGACCTCTAGCAGGCAAAACTCCTCCTCACTGTATGCAGCAGAAGCTGTGCTGGTGCCACACAAGGGTTTAGGTAGGACTGATCTGAAAGTTAAGTAGATGTGCAAAAACTGCAGACTCTCTCAGGGGTACACAGAAATAAATGACCAAGATGTTACTTACAGCATGCTGGATGTGTAACTTTGCCAACAAGGTGCTGTCAGTAGCTTGAGGGAAATGGCTTTCTTCATTGATAAGTGCTAACAAACCAAGTTTCTAGGCAATTAAGACAGACGAAGTCAAAATAAACAAGCCACAGACTGTTTATATTACTCTCTTCCTTTGGCTTTCATTTTTGTAAAGCTACTGTCAAACAGAGCAAATCAGAAGTGTCTGCTGTGCTGTTAGCTGCATGAATGGCTATGAATGGGATATATATTCTTTAGCAGCTCAGGTTAGAACCAGATGTTACAACAGATGAAGCTCTGGTGCCAAAAACAGCAGACTCACATCTTGTTCTCCCTGTGTTATAAGATGCGTGATGAGAGATCATTTTGCTTCCCTTGCATATGTCAGCCTATGACATGAAACAGGTCTGGGAAAGCATGCAGTGTGTTCACATCATGCCACATGTTAAGAAGGGGAGATAGGAGGAGAAGATGGAGTGGCTGTTTTCAGCAGCATCTCATCATATGCCATAACATCTAGTCTTCGCCTTCAGAGTACCTCCAAAGTGTTTCCTGTTTCATTCAGTATAAGACATTCCAAATTATCTTGGGAATGTGCCTTTCCTTCCCCCTCCCAGACCAGCAGTCACTCCAGAGCAACCTGATTTTATTTTTTTCATATTGTACAATGAATGAATAAACACATGAAAAAGCAACTAAGATATATTGAACAGAGCTTAGCAACTTAAAGCAGAGACAGAGGACTATCATGTTAAACATCAGAATTGATGAATACATGTAACATCTAGAATTGATGGAAAGAGCTAACAGAATATTAATTCACATGGTGGATGCTCTCCTATAATTGTATATGCAACCACATGCCTTTAACCAACTAAAAGTGGGGTGACGCAGCAGTGGGAGAAAGATACTTACTTTTATTAACAATATACAGTAGTGCCTGTATGGAGTAGGCCACAATGGCAAAGTTTGAAATGATTACTATAACACATCAACCTTCTAAATGTGCAATTGGTTATAAAGCCCATACTGTGCAAAATATAAGACTGAAATATATACAGTCCCCTACATTCAAACCTTCAACTTACCAAATTTCATAGATACGAACAAACCTGTGGGACCAGGAAGTGGCTAACAGTGGATCCCAGAGATTAGTTTGTATCTGTTGAAGTCTAGCACCAGTTGGCTAATTCCCAAGGCCCCAAGGAGAGCTACCATGCTGGCCACAGAGACTGGGAGTCCTCTATCTCATGCAGGAGCCCCAGAGTCCCAGGGTTGGCGGATGCTTCTCCTCCCACCAAGGCATTGAGAGTCCCCAAGTGTGTGGGGCTCTCAGTGCCTGGGGCAGGGGATGCTCCTCCCCACCCTAGGCAATGAGAGTCCCAGATCACGCAGGATTCTCAGTGCCTAATATGGAGTAGGCAGCCCCATTCTGCCCATAGGCCAACACTGTTGGACTTACAAATTTAATGGATTTACAAACGAGCTCCTGGAATGGAATTTGTAAGTCAGTGAATTCCTGTAGTGTTTTCCCCACTCCAATATTATATATTTTTCAAACACCTGAACAAAAAGCTTCCTGAACAGCAATCAATTGGTACTAGATAAATATACTGTTTTTACACAGTATTAAGTAAACACACCTTTTCAATAAGATCCAAGCACTCCCCATTATCTGTCCAGCCAATGTCTTCCCATAAGAGGCCTTCTCTAATAGAAAACAAGAGGGACACTCTATTAAAATTATCAAATACAAAGCATTTCCGTCTACCCATCAGAAATATCACAAAGAAATTTGCTTTTAACAACAACAGCTTTTGATATTCTAAGAAATCCTAAAGCTAAACATTCATGTGAATAACAAAAGAAAGATCCCACCTATTCAAGGTGGGGGTAGGAATACCTTGGATTTCTTACCTGCTATATTCCAACTGCTCTAAGGAAAAGATGTGCTTGTTAAAATACTCCTGAAGTTTTTCATTTGCATAGTTAATATTGAATTGCTCAAATCGATTAACCTATAAAAGACAGGAAATCAAAGTGCCACAATAGACCGCTTTTCAACGAAACATTCACAAAGCAGTTTACAGAGAAAATGAAACAACTGATAGTTTTCCTGTCCCAAAAGGGTTCATAATGTAAAGAGATGCAAAAGAACACCATCAGAAGTCACTAGAAAAGACATTTCTAGGCTGAGGAGGGCCATTTACTCTTACCATGCTCAATTACAAAGGAACATCCACTTGAAAGAGTGCCTCTTGCCCAGTTAGCAGGGGTTGGCCTTACCATAGGTTTGTTTATGGACATAATTATATGAGTCCTAGGGCGCAATCCAGAGTAACTATGGGGACTCCTTGCTCCAGTGTAAGAACAATTTGCTCTGGATTGCAATATGAATTTCCCATAGGTTTTCACTAGGTGGTGCAGTAACTATGGGTTTACATAATGTCTTTTATGTGCTCCCGTAGTTACTCTGGATTGTAGGGCTATTCTCAATTCCTTTCCTAATTACAGATCACAAGGAGTTTGGTTGCTTCATAGCTGCCACACAACAGGTTGATACAGATCCCATATTTTAAATATATATTATCTCTGCTTCTCTGTAATTTCCATTGCCCCCCCCCATTCTGTTCTAGTTCAGTTATACAGGAGTTAGGAGATCAAAGTCAATAGAGAAGAGTATCTAGTATGAACAGATGCTTGAAACATACCTCAAAATTCTCAAATCCAAAGATGTCTAAAATTCCAATGGATTTGAAGTCATCCTTGCCTTTTATTCGACTGTTGATTTTTTTAATAACCCAGGAAAAACACTGGGAATAAAGTGCCATAGCCATCGAATCTCTACTATCTATTGCCTAGAGAGAGGTAACATAGAGCAGAGTGATTTCGGGTTGGGAAACTGATTTCTGAAACAATGCATTTTCTGCAGCACAACTCACAAAGTGAAGATCATACAGGACTGATGCCAGATTTTCACGTGCGCACACATAGTTCAACTCTCATTCTAAAATTCAGATCTCATTCCATTAAGTTTCATCTCCAAATGCTAAATAAAGATACTGAGGGAAGAATGAGTTTCCCATCTTCATTTTGTTATATCTGAACTTGAAAGCATCTTGTCCCATTAAAGAATTTGAAGACCAATTAAATACAAAACAAAGATTTTAAAAATAAAAGAAGGCTCAGGGGAAAACATTATTTGAGGAGCCATGTAAAAGAAACCACTACTCTGATAAACATGGGAGGTGAATTCTCTTTGTCCAGTTTAGAAATTCTAGCATTCCTGAATGTCAGGGCTGTTTTCCACAGTCCACTGAAGCAACAAGTTGTATTTTGTTTCTCCTTGACCCAGGAGAAAGATATACATTTCTCACAAAGGGAAATGATTCCTTTAATATAAGGTGCAATCCTAACCAATTAAGGCCAGTGCAACTCACCAGTCTCCCTATTCCTTCAGTGGCATGAAGAGGCTGGTGCACATCTGTGTGCCATTCTAATCCCTCGTGGGGTGATGCAGATGGGCCTTATGGCACTTTTGTGACACCTCCAAGCTAGTGGAGAAACTCCTCCAAGCTGTGGGGAGTGTAATTTGTTACTCTGTCAAAGCAGTCAACCCCTAGTTAGGCTGGCACAAGTCCCATCCACCAGCTTGGAGATGTCACAAAAGTGCCATAAGGCCCATCTACATCACTCCATGAGGGATTAGACTGGCACACAGATGTGCACCAACTCTTCATGCCACATATATCCTCCCTAGCTTGATTTGGAGTTTTCTTTTCCAATTCTAAACAGACAATAATGTTTAGCTCTAATATTCAAGCAAGGTAATGCTTCAGTTCTGATCTCTTTTATTAAAATCCTAACAAAGCATCCATCAATAAAATAAGCTGCATAAGAAAAACTGGTCTGTGCTGGTGAGACAGCCATTCCTTATCAAAGTTTGAAGCTTTATGACTAGAAGCAATCTCTCTAGGATTTAATCAGCTAGTCTCACATCAAAGGACACTGAAGGACATTGCATTCACTGCTCCTCCTTGCTTGACCTCCTGATGTGCACATACCCTCTGTATGATAGAAAGGTTCAGCATAAGGGAAGCCAGATAACATTATAGAACTCAGGAAAGGGGGGAGAGAGAGCGCGCACCAATTTTACCTGTTGTACACTAAGAGGTGTTAAAATTTCTTCTCCCCTGAGTATCATTGACCTCTGTGTCAACACTTCGGACAACTGTGCTGAGTCCAGCCCAAGTAACTCTGCGGATCTACCCAGAGCTAGCAATTGACAAAAGAATATAAATAAAATTAACTGAAAGATATTCTGGAACACACAGGAACACACTCTGCAATATTCTGGAACACACTCCTGCAATCACAAGTAAAATCAAAGACTCTCTGCAGGAGAAGAATTAAAGTGGTCAAAAATCAAATAACCACATTATTGTTCACAAGTACCTATGTGTCTTCAAGCAAGTCTGTTTGACACCATATTCCTGCCCGGTGATAACAACCTGAATTCATTTTCAATGCTAGTCAATGCTATTTATAAAGAAATAGATTTTGCTTGAAAAGGATGGACTATAATGTGGTATAAAAAGGAGAAGCCATTTCCCTTACCTGTTTTGAAAGACACCTGTGCTCCACCAGCAGTCATAAATTCAATGTTGCCTAGGTGCAAAATGCCAGCAAGCAACCTAAGAACATCGTGCACCTCTTCCGTGGTGAACTGCATCACTTCCATTGCAGTCTGGAAGAAAATACAAGATATGAGAATTTGAATCAGTAAACTCTGTATTTTTTTCTATCTAAGCAGTCACAAAATTCCTATTATTCTCTGTAAACCGCTTTCAAAAATTTTAGTGAAAAGTGGTATATAAATCCTGTTAACAGTAAGAGACTAAAAATTTCATAAAGTGGTTTTCAGAGCCAATGAAAGAATGGCTCCCAGTCCCCAAAGGGCTCACAATGTAAAAAGATGCAAAACAACACCAGAAGCAGCCACTATAAAAGACACTGCTGGTGTGAGCAGATCCAGGAGAGACGTATGTCTTCATATGGAAAAATGCCAATGCCTGAACCATGGCCATTTTTATAGTTCAGTATAATGTAAGTGGAAGGGAGAAACTGTGGATTTCTGGGCTTACACTCATGAAACTCATAGCCATGTCCTAGCTCCTGCCATTGAAATAGAAGTGAATGGAAGATTTAGTAAAGAATATCATTCTGGAATGGAACAGTCCTGAAAGAAACATACCATATAATTCTAATGATGATAAACTGGCCCTCAATAAAGGAACCTTAAAAGGATTGTGTCTCTTTTAGTGGACAACTGCAGCAACTATACAACTACCAGTATCAAAAGAACAGCAAGTGTGCATTGTCAGTTTATCACTCAATCTAGCATGGATTCATTAAACTCACAATTACTTCTCTGAATGACTCCTTGTCATTGATTGTCTTATCCAGTACACATCCAGATTGGTTCAGGTAGTGATAGTTCTCTGGTACAGAGAGGTAAAATGCATCTGCATACAAGAAAAATTATAATTGAGGGCATAATGTTTTCTTTAAAATAAGGAATACAAGAGATATAACACAAGATATTGCAGTCAAATAGCAATATATAGCAAGGAATATAATACATTATATTCAATACAGAAAATACAAAAATACAGAAGATAATGTAAGTATGACATATCTTTGTTAGAAAGCTTTTCTGGATTTTGTTACATGCTTAGAGACTCCTGAAAGTAGAAAGACTGAGACAACAAGATGATGGAAGAGTCACTATTTCCAAACCTCAGTGCAGATCACCATTCAAACTCAACACCAAAACTCACCTTTCTTCTCTCCCTCGATCCCTGCCAGCAGGGCATAAAATATGTGATAATTTCTCTCTCCTGGATTCTGCCGCACTACTCGATTCTATGAGAGAAAATATATTTAGAGATTTGTTTGATGAATAGGGCGGATTACCAGTGAGATCTTTTACCATTTTCAAAAAGAATTTCTTACTTTGTAAGAAAACTTACCTTCTCTAATAAATCTTTGGTTGTAAGCAAATAGATAGGTCAAGGAAAATACTTCAATTGAGCATTGGGAGAAGCAGGGAGAAGGGGTCTAAATACTAATTTCCTGGCATGTTTGCTTTAAGAACATTTGGCCCTACAATCCAGAGTAACTACGGGAGCACATAAGACACATTACGTGTACCCGTAGTTATGCACCATCTAGTGAAAACCTATGGGAAATTCATACTGCAATCCACAGCAAATTGTTCTTACACCGGAGCAAGGACTCCCCGTAGTTACTCTGGATTGTGCCCTAAGTTCTATTTCTCTCCAATAAAGGCAGACATGAAGATACTTCGGGCTTTTGGTATCCATTTGTTTTTTTACCCAGAAACTCACTTTCAGCTAGAAAAAGCTAATTTCAGCTAGAAAATTTCAGCTAATTCACTAATTAATTAATTAATTCAGCTAATTTCAGCTAAAAAAAGTGACTTGGAGGTGGAGCCATATAGAAAATGGTGATCCAGAAGAAGTAGCCAATAATCTTCTTTGTTTTCTACAGAAAAGGGCATGTTACATGTTATCATACTCTAATATCGAGGCAATCATATAAAACGTAGGATACAATCTACAATTTTTCCTCCCTGAATATTGCCTTTCTGACTGAAGTTCAGCTGAATAAATTTTCCAAAGCGACTTGAGTTGTTGTTGTAAACAGTCTTTGCATTGCCAAATGCTTCCATAATGGGGCTGTGAAAATAAAAAAAAAATAGGTGACAATAAGAAATAGCTGATCAGGACCAGAGCAATAACAACAAGCACTGTTCACTAGAATATCCCGGAGCTGTTCAAAAATTCAAAATGATATGATTTTGTGAACAACAAAAAAACACTCAAACTTTAGCTACTGTAGATATAGCTTAACATGTGCAATGAGATAAAACAAAACAAGATAATTTCACCCTATTTCACTGATCTCTAAAACCTAGTTGCATCCATTTTGTACCTCTTACTGACTCTGAAGCTGCAGTGGCTCAGTGGTTAGAGATCTGAGTACTGCAAGATGGGGTGAGCTCCCATCCTTAGCCCAGCTCCTGCCAACCTAGCAGTTCGAAAACATCTAAAAGCTAGTAGATAAATAGGGACCACCTTCGTGGTAATGTAAATAGCATTCCGTGCACCATGACAATGGAGATGTCTTCGGAAAATAGCCACAGCCACAGCCACAGAAACAGAGATGAGTGCTGCAGCTTATGGCCAGATACAGCTAGCAAGGCAACCTGCAAGGGGCTGTTCACATCTTATTTTCCCCAACTGATTTAGTTAGTTGGGGGAAAGTAACTGAGGGCACAATCGAGAAGTGCACTTGGGTTACCCTATCTATCACTGAGCTGACCCAACTGCAAGATGGGCCAGTCTAGTTATTCTGAAGTAGTCCTGGAGCAGCCTAAGGAAATATAGGTTACTCCAAGACAGGTGGACCTGGGCTGCCCTAGCTGGGCCAAACTAGGCAGTTCAGGAGAGGCATGTCTAGGGCAGAGGAGTTACTCTTTATCCAGAGCCTGTTTTCAGGGTAGAAATGCCCTCTTTCACCTCCTAAGAGTTATACCACCCTCTGAAGCAGGTATAACAATGAGTAGACCCATAGGGCTCCATGATAAGGCAGAGTAAGAATGGCAGTGTTGACAAAAAAATCTGAGTTCTTGGCTGAAACCCCTGCCTCTCGACCTCAGGATATGGCACAACTATGGCAGCCCACTAACCTGGGGATACAGCAGGCCACTCCAACAAGCCCCTTGCATCCATCCTTCACTAGAGGTATTGCTGTACTGGAGTTACTGGTTGTCAGGAATTTCTGGGATTCTTTATAAGGCAGGCACCACAGCTGTTCCTTGTTCGGTGTGATCTGAGGGGGGTCTCCTCATTAGCAAGCCCTCCCCAGGTGTCATTTACTTGATGTCTACGGAACATGCTCTGGAACAGCTGTGGCAGCTCAGGCTTCCTGACTCTTTGGATGCAGCATAACTTTCTGCTCTGGATTCAGAACAGCTGGGGCAGCCCAGCTAGGGCACTACTCACTGCCCTAACTCTGGACTGTGCCCTAACTGATTTAGGGCCCACTTCTATCCAACTTTCCAGTGATGCAGCCATAACAGGGCCTGCAGTGGAATCATGGTTATGGAGGTCTCCTCAGTAAAAGGAACCATTTGTTCCTTACCACTGGGCTATACTGCAGCTTCATTAGTGCATCAGAGGGAAGCTGGGTAGGATTTGGCCCCTATGGACAGGATCCTAACTGCATTTACCCAAGTGTCCCACTGAGCATATTGGGATTTAATTTTAAGTAAACTAGCACAAGATTGTACTATAGATTTTTAAATACTTCTAGGTCAGCTTTCACTTCCGATAAAGAAATTACCAAGGCAGCTTACAAGCACTTCATAAACAATATTTTTTTAAAAAACAATTAAACAAATAAAATAGAACTATAATTAATGAGAGTTATACAGTGGATGTTTATTTTTTCAAAATAACTGATTTCTAGCATTTCAGCTGAGTGTGGTTATGAGACTGAAGGATGCCAATGCAATGCAAGGTTATAAGGCATCTTTTATATTTTACTCCATATTGGCAATTTGTCTTTTGGAAAGTGCTACGGATCATGGTTGAAGTTTGAATACATACCTGCTTTCCAAAATTGCTTGCTCAACACTAGATGTCTTCTCCTTACGAGAGAGTTCCAGGGAATGTTGACTCACAGCGGACAAAAATTTGAGAATCAGTTTAGTACTCTCTGTTTTACCAGCACCACTTTCACCGCTGGAAAACAAAAGTAAAACAAGATTTTAATGAGTTGCACATACCAATGACTTTATATCCAGCAAATTCAAAATGAGTTACTGAAGGCTTTTTTAAGATTTTTTTTTTATTTCTAGTGGTGGTTGTTTCTAATTTAAGGGTTATCTGAATTTGACTTTTTAAAATTTGCCTTTGCACTATATTTTTATAGTTCAGCAGTCTGGTACGCAATGCATTTTAAAATAAACTGTTAAGGTACAATATACATAATACAAATAAAATGAATTAGAAATGGGGCTTTTGAGAAGTGCAGTACATTAATGTAACATTTGACAAATTTTCCAAAGATGACATCTGGGCAGGAAAAACTAGAAGAGAGGGTAAGACAGGGATAAGATAGAGGGATAATACAAAATCATAAGACAGGGATTTTTGCCTGAGTAGATGAGAACCTAAAAATGAGCCAGCATTGTGATGTGATGGCAAAAAAGGTGAATGCAATCCTACCTGCATCAACAGAACTAAAAGGATGCAGATTACAAAGATTAATTAATAGCTAATGGGTCCCTGTCCCAAAAAGGGCTCACAATCTAAAATGCAAAAGCAGCAGAAGCCACTAGAACAGACATTGCTGGGAGTGTATAGGGCCAATTATTCTCCCCCTGCTAAATAAAAGAGTAATACACACTTGAAACAGAAGGACTGGAGGCCATGTCTCAAATTGGGGATCTTTAGTTTGGAGAAGAAACAATTAAGGGGTGACGTCAATAAACATCTGAGGGGTTATCAATATGGAAAAGGGAACAGATGTGCTCTTGAGGATAGATTCAGGACTAAAGGAATAAATTACAAGGTAGATTTCAATTAAATGTAATGAAAAACATCCTAACAATAAGAACTGCATAGCCATCAAACAAGATTGTAAATGCCATACTGTCACAGATACTGTCACAGATCTGGATGTGAGCATCCAGAGGGTGCTCTGCATCTCCCATGGAAGCAGGGAGGAATCCAACAGGTTGCCAGGTTCCAGCCTGCCGCCACCTGGGAATATATCTTATTCTTTAACACCTCTTCTCCAATTTTCTGCTGATGATAGAGAGTCAAGAACTAAGCACAGAAACAATGAATAAAAACAAGAGGCATGATTCCTCCTTGGTGCCAATGTGTACCTGCAGATAGAGTAATACAAGGATGAGTCCACTGAACTCACGGTGTTTCTCGTTCTAATACAGCTATTTCCTTTCGCTGCCACAGACAACAGTAAAGCTCAAAAGTCTTATAAGAGTTCAAAAATCAGACTTCCAACAACTCTGTCAATAATAAAGTGAACCACTAGAGGGCATCTGTTGCCTTTTAAAAAACCTCAAGGATGGTGTTTGCAGAAACCTCAAGGATGATTGCAGAATCCTCCTTACTTGAAAACCAGATTACCTGAAGCATCTCAAGACAGGTAATATTTCCTACTCCAACATTCCCTCTTTAACAAAAGGACTGCTTTGAGAAGAGTGTCATAACAGAGAAGTGGGGGAGAACGTAACCCTTTCCATATCCACTCCCTCCTTGCCTCAAGTCTTCCCATCCTTAGCACTCATAACGTGTATTTTTAAAAGTCAACGTGCATCTGAAAATCATGTGGGTTAGAAGGATTTAAAATTGGGAAATGGTAGTCAGGTGAAAGGGGTGCCATTTCTGCATAGCGTGTGCCTTTGCCAGTCTATGTTCAGGCAACTATCTCTTAAGACTTTTTTCCACCAATGCCAAAAATCAGAATGGTTAGAATGGAAAAAATAATAGAATAATTGAGACATATTTGATGAGAAGTCAAACCACCAAGAATACTACCCATAATGAATCAGCTCTGTCACTATATCTGGCCACAGATGAGAGAATATTGATAAGCATACAATTCCAACTGTATTTGGAATAAAATAGGAGCCTAATGACAGCACACTACAGCATTCATTAGCCATTGCCAAACAAGTGACTAATGTTGAAAAGATTTCTTGCGGTCTCTATGAAAGCAAACCACATACACATGACAGTTTGAAAGATCTCATCCCATACTCCAATATCTTGACAGGGTCCCATCTGACACTTTGCTAAACTCATTCTCTGGTAGCAACTTGCATACATTTAATTAATTGGGTGACTATAAAAATATTCTTGGTTCTGTCTCTATTGAATGGGTGCTTTGAGTCTCAATCCATAGGACTGGAGGAAAAAAAAGGATAAAAAAATAATTACTGGATTTGTTGGCAGCATGTGAAATAAGAACTAGGATGCCCACTGATTTCTTCAGTGGCATGACATAAATCCCAGACAGAGAACTGGTAACATATTGGGCAGCCCTGTAATTGCAGGTACTGCTTGGTGCCACTTTTCGATTTTATGTTTGTGTATGAATGCTCATACCAACTTGAGCGAGTTGAAAAGAGCTGCAAGTGCATTTACTTCTTTTTAACCAGCAAAGTATCTGAAAGCAAGGGACCAATCCTTTCCCTGAAGCCATTTCCCCTGAGAAAAGAAGAATGATGCTGGCCACCCCCTGGTAAGTGGGGATGGCCGGCCAGTTTTATCCCCCCCGGCCAGACAGTACAGCCGGGGGAGATGTGCAAGGCAGCCATTGGCTGCCAGGGCCATAGGGGGCGGCGCCGGACTGAGCATCCGGGCTCCGTGCCTGGGGATGCTCAGTCGGCGGAAGAGCGGTGTCCGAGCAACAGCTCAAGACACGAGCTCTGAACAGAGCGGGGTTCTGCGCTCTGTTGCCGACCTCCATGGGCGGGCTTAGGACGGAGAGGGTTCTCCTTGGCAAGGACGCCTCCGGTTGCCGGAGAGGGTTCGTCCTTTGCCGAGTGCCTCCGCTGGTCCGTCGGCGCGGCTAGCGTGCTGCGGGGCTGCCTGCCCCCGGTTTTTGTTTGGGGGGATTGTCCTCTTAAAGGACGCCCCTGCAGCTGGCTCGGGCTGCTGAGGGACGCCCTCGGGGCTACCTCGTGGTCGCGGCAGCCATTTTGTTAGCAGCGGCCATTTTCTTCAGCCCTTGGGCTGCCTCGTGGTCCCGGCGACCATTTTGTGTTTGCCTGACTGTCGGCCATCTTGGGCCTGCGCTTTTGGGCCTGGTCACTTCTTCGGGGGCATCACCGAGGCCAAGAATTTGGCATTGATTGTTGGTGGAGGATCCTCCAGCACTGACTTCTTCTCTACTCTGCAGCTTGAGTGCTGCTGTTATATCCTTTCAGCGTAAAACTAAGTTACACCTATTGTGCTGTGTTTTCTTTGGGTTGATATGGTTAAAAGGACCCAGAAGAGGGGTGGTAAGGCCCCCAGACGCCCTCCCCCTCCTCCTCCTCCGCCTGAGCCCAATTCTTCGGATGAGGAATTGGAGCGGATGGAGCACAAGGTTTTGGTAGAGCGCTATAAGGCGGTGGAGAAGGAATATAAGGAGGATTTGGAAGGTCGGGGGGATGGTGGCTCTTGGTCTGCTACGGCGACGCCAGCTCACGTCTTTACGCGAAAGGGTAGGGGGGCACTAATGTATACAGCTTGCCCCTCCAGGTCCGGCAGCCGGGCTTCTACTGGTGCCACAGTCCCCGAGGTTCATCTTGATTCCTTGCCTGCTACGGCAGGTGCATCGTCCTCCTCAATGGGTGTTGCTCCAGGTGAGGATGAGGAGGAGGATGCTCCTGAGATTGTAGGGTGTTGGGAAGAACCTGAGGCTTCTTCCTCTCCCCCGCCTAAACAGCCTGCAATGATGGCACCTTGGTGGGCTCCTGGGTGGGGGGGCTCCTAGTTGGGCGCCACCTTACTTTTCATGGGCACCTATGGGTTTTTCTCCAGCTGACAATCCATGGGTGGGATTTGGTCGCCTGGCCCAGCACCGTAGTGTAAATGATGGTGACAAGTTTAAAGGATGGCCTTCCTGGGAAGAAATTCGGAGGTTGGCCCAATATGGGGAGGATGATGATGGCCCGGAGGACTGCTCTTATGGCAGCATTGATCTGCCTTTGGGTGGCCATCTGGCCATGTCGGTGAAGGAGAAGATATGGAGGGGTGAGTATGTAAACCTCTTCAGTCTCCTTCATTCTGAACCAGAGAGGGTGCCGAAGGTTGGGGAACCCGAACAGGACCTTGAGACCACGAGAAAGAGACGGGTGGATCATAACTGGACCAACTGGCTCTATGGCTACTGCATATACATGGCAGTAGTCGTCCAGTTGAGACCCAAGAAGGCTTCTGCTTTGATAAAATACCTAGACATAGTGCACAGGACCTTCAGAGATTTTGGGGGCCAGGCTTGGCTTCAGTATGATCAAAATTTTCGCCTTCAGGCGGCTAACGACCCCTCCTTATCGTGGTCTGTCCCAAAGTTCGAGTTATGGATGTAGGTTGTGGCTACTACCAAACCCATCCAAGGGGACCGCTCGGACAGCAGTCATTTGATTGCTCGCAATGTGGCGGCACAACCCAAGGCGTCTTCGGGCGCCTCGGGTGTTCAAGGCCGCCCCATTTGCTTCGAGTTTAACACCTCAGGTTCCTGCTCTAGAGTTGGGTGTCCTTTCATTCCTGTGCAGTGTGTGGAGGCAGGCACTCAGCCACCACTTGTTTCAAAGGAAAGGGTAGCAAGCAACCAGGCAGTAAAGGGGGTCCCAAAGGCGGCGGAGGCCAGCCTGCACTCCCAGCTCCTGGTAAAGGGGCCCAGTCCGATTAAGTTGACAGTTTTAAAAGACCTGCTGCGGGAGTATCCTGATCAGCAGGCTGCTCGTTACTTGTTTCTTGCTTTTTCAGAAGGTTTTAGGATCCCTTCACCCCCCCCCCCCCCCCGGTCACGGCTTATTGGGCTGATAACCTTAGGTCGGTAAAAGGTATGGAGGAGGTGGTTAGAGCAAAGTTGGCCAAGGAAGTAGCAGCTGGCAGGGTTCTTGGCCCTTTTGAGTCCCCACCTTTTCCCAACTTAAGGGTGTCTCCTTTGGGTGTGGTCCCCAAGAAAGCTCCTGGGCAGTTTAGGTTGATTCATCATCTTTCCTTTCCTAAGGGAGACTCTGTAAACGACGGTATTCCTTCTCACCTGTGCTCGGTCAGGTATACTTCCCTGGATGAAGCCGTTCGCTGTTTGCGAGCTTGTGGGCCTGGGGCCCTTATGGCCAAGGCCGATATTGAGTCAGCTTTTCGGCTGCTCCCAGTTTATCCAGGTGATTTCTGCCTGCTGGGTATGTGGTTTGAGGGGGTTACTACGTGGACAGGGCTCTTCCGATGGGATGTTCTGTTTCTTGTTCGGCCTTTGAGGCTTTTAGTACCTTTTTGGAATGGGCCCTCCGTTTTAGGTCTGGTTTTGGGGATGTGGCTCATTATTTAGATGACTTTCTATTAATGGGAACTGGAGGTTCTGATGAGTGCCACTCCTTGCTGGCAGCCTTTCAGAAACTATGGGTGGATTTGGGTGTCCCTTTGGCTAAGGAGAAGACCGAGGGTCCTGCCTCTTCACTTACCTTTTTAGGGATCAAGCTGGACAATGTAGCTCAGAGTTCCAGTTTGCCTGCTGATAAGCTGGCCACTTTGTGTGGCTTGCTTGATCAGGCCCTGAAAGCCAAGAGGATGACTCTTTGGGAACTCCAGGTGCTGGTTGGGCACCTTAATTTTGCATGTCAAGTTGTTGCCCCGGGGCGTGCCTTCCTTCGAAGGTTATGTGATGCCATGATCGGTCTGACTGCCCCTCATCACAGAGTGTGGGTGTCAGCTGACATGAAGGAAGGCATGAGGGTCTGGCTGACCTTTTTGTCTGATTTCAATGGCATCTCCTTTTGGAGGGAGGTGCAGCTCCTTAGGGCTGACCTCCAGGTACATTCTAATGCTGCGGGTGGTTTCGGTTTTGGCATTTATTTTAGGGGGAGATGGTGTGCTGAGCCCTGGCCTGAGTCTTGGCGGATCAGCGACGTTATTAAAGATCTCACCTTCCTAGAGTTGTGTCCCTTGGTGGTGGCAGTGCACATCTGGGTTGATCACTTCCAGAATTCCACGATTAGATTTTGGTATGACAACCAGGCCGTGGGGCATGTCATCAACAAGCAGTCTTCTAGATCTCCGAGAGTTATGCGTTTGGTCTGGGTTTTTGTTTTGCAATGCCTGCGCATAAACTCAGTAGTATCTACTAAACATGTCCCGGGGTTGGAGAATGGGGTTGCCGATGCTCTGTCTCGTTTTCAGGTAGAGCGCTTCAGGCAACTCGCTCCGGCAGCTCTTCCGGATCCGGACCCCATGCCGGAGTGGCTTTGGAGCCTTGGACCGTGAGGGTTCATGATCTTATCCTGGGGTCGCTGGCCCCTTCCACCAGGGTCAGTTATAAAAGGAAGGTGGGGGAGTTTCTGGCCTTTTGCCATTCCAGGGGTTTGTCGGTTTCTTGGCCACTGTCAGTGGATGCGGTGCTACAATTTTTTTTCACCTATACGAAGCTGGTTTACACCCCAGGTCCATTGCTGTTTACCTGTCTGCTTTTGCTTTTACAGCTGGTGTTAAAGGGGTGACCGATGTTACTCAGAGTTTTCGGGTGCGGTGCATGCTAGAGGGCATGAGGCGAGCTCGGCCTCCTGTCCCAGATGGACGGCGGTCGGTTACGGTTCAGGTTCTGACTGGTTTGTTTGAAACTTTTGGGAGGTATTGCAGCTCAGATTTTGAGCGCGACCTTTTTCGGGCGATGGCCTTAGTTATGTTTTTTGGGGCTTTCTGCATTAGTGAGGTGCTGGTTCGGTCTCGTCTGGCTGACCCGGCATGGGTACTTTGGTGGTCTGATCTGACCATGACCTCGGACGAGCTTACTTTGAGGCTTTGCAAGTCTAAGACTGATCAGAGAGCACTTGGGACTTTGGTCAGACTTACAGCTTTGCCACATCACCCACTTTGTCCTTTGAGGGCTCTTACCAGGTATCGGGACAGGGTTCTCCACTTTGTGGGTCCCCTGTTTCAACATGCGGATGGGGAGCCTCTCACTATCTATCAGTTCAGGGTAATCTTTTCGGTGATTACCGCTCTTGGTCTGTCCCCTAGGATGTATAATGTGCATTCCTTGCGGATTGGGGCTGCAACTCTTGCAGCTGGATTGGGTCTCCCTCAGGAAGTCATTCGCTGCATTGGTAGATGGCGGTCGGATGCCTTTAAGTTATATATACGTAGAGGTTGTCGTAAGTAGAGTTGGGACAGTTGTTGTTGGCTGTTATTGCCTATGTGCTGGTGTACAGTTACGCATTCACCTTCTTTTTTGTTTTTTTGTAGATGCACCCTCCCATCGTCCTCTCCGTGTGCTGATAGTGGGCCATTCCATCCTATTCTGGGCCAGGAAGAGAGCTGAAAACACCGGTGCCGGCTCCTGCCTGGGCTTGGGCCCGAATGTTCGTATGTTTTGGGCTGTTAGAAGAGGCATGGGATGGGGTCAGTTGCTCCCGGTGGTTTTGGAATTTTTACAGGGTAACCCTCCTCCCGATTTTTTACTAGTTCACCTGGGGGAGAATGATTTGACCCGAATTTCGACTGTGTCGCTCAGGGTTCAGATCAAGAGGGATTTGTCCCTTGTCTCCGAATGGTGCCCAGGTATTAGGATTATCTGGTCTTCCTTCCTCCCAAGAAGAGTGTGGAGAGTGTGGAGTGCGGAGAGGAGCCAGGAGTATTAGAAAGATAAATTTGGCCCGTCTCCGGGTAAACGGTTACGTGGCTAGTTTTGTGACTCATATGGGAGGGTTCGTTGTTCGCCACCCGAGAATTTCTTGGCAACTGCCCCACGTTTTTAGACCTGATGGGGTGCACCTTACGGCCATAGCTTTAGATGATTTTCTTAGTGATTTGATCAGGGGACTGCTCGCCTGTCTTTAATGGGGCAGTGGAACCATGTGCTAGACAGGTTCCCTGTGTGGCAGGTGTCGTGCTGGAATAGGAAGGATAGGCCATTGGTGATTGGCTGAGATAGCAAGGATCAGGGTGATGCAGAGTGGGCCTTAGTGTTTGCCATACCAGACCTAGGCTTAGGCGGCTAGCCCTGTACCTGGGATGTAATATAGGCTCTGTCAACTGGGTAACTGGTTGACTGAGCGCCCAGCTATCTCGACCCTGGAGTTGGCGTTGATGGGCACCTTCCGGTGGGGGTGTGACCTGAGCCAGGCTTTCACCCTTCCCTATTTTTGTAGTTACCAGCACGACCTTGTAGCAGTTCCCCTGTTTTTTAATTATATTAAATAGTTAATAAAGTGGCCCTTAATTCCACATCTGCCTCCGTGTACTTATTCTGCGTCGTGGGGGAATAAATACAAAAGCTTCTGACTATATCCATTTCAGCTACTTCAAGGTATGGTTTTTATATACAGGTACATGAGTATCAGTACCCCAGTATAAAAGGTACACAGTGAAGTAATCCTTAAAGCTTTGTTCTTTTTGTTAAATGAACAAAACAATTTAAAAACTATCTAAAGCTGCAGAAAAATTGTTTTTCCAATTCTAAAACACTCCAGCTACAACGGCCTAATCAAATGGCCACATTCTCAAACTCACATAGGGAACCCCCACTGAGTGAAGCACATTTTATTCTGTTTCTTGCTTCTTCCTTGCAAATTGTTCTCTCTAAACACTACTTGGTAGCAGAAAGTTGGGGTTAGAACCTGGGGTTCAACCTGGGGT
The DNA here is from genome assembly GCA_030015325.1 of Cryptoblepharus egeriae. NCBI lineage: Eukaryota > Metazoa > Chordata > Lepidosauria > Squamata > Scincidae > Cryptoblepharus > Cryptoblepharus egeriae. The sequence goes on along the minus strand of JAREYC010000003.1, from coordinate 77,948,726 downwards.
TAGAAACACAGCTCAGCTAACAACATGCATTTCAGGCCCTCAGAGAGATCAAACTTCTACCAACCTGTGACACTGCAGCTTCTGGGGCTTATTCCAGGGCGAGGAGATAAATGTCCCCTTACCTCAAGGAAATGTCTAGCAGCTGAAATTTTCCTGCAGGATACAGTGGAAATCACAAGTGCCACTGAATCAGAATGGGAGAACTTAGACAAGACTGGTTTGGAAATCAAGTGAATCAAAGTCAGGTCAGGCCCTCTGAACCTGTTCTTTAAATGTGAGTTTTTTTTAACTATTCTAAAATATTTTTACAATTCTATACTATTTTTTACTATTCTATTTTTTACTTTTCTAACTATTTTTTAAGTGTGAGTTTTATCAATATGAGGCTAAATTTAGACAATTCCAACAAGCATACTCACAGAGAAATACAAACGCATATATGATCAATCGGTGTGCTTATTCATGTACCAGTTTTGTGTTCAGAAAATTGTGTGGCGTAACCACATGGTACAGCTTCTCCTACACCAGGGGTAAGGACTAATGTTGGAAGTGAAATATAGAACTAATGTTACAATGTTATTCCATGTGCTGACATAATTCTAGTTATTGTATATATGTGCATGCAGAGATTTCCACCTGGAGCTTTTCTGTCCTCCATCCGGATGTGGCTTCCTCTGCCCCTCCCATGAGGCTTCTCCATCCCTGCGCCACTGTGGGAGCTGAAGATGCTAAGGAACAGCTGGATCCCACCACTGGCAAACTTCTGGCAGAGGGGCTAACTTCTGTGTTGAGTGGCACAGGAAAGGGCGAGCTTGTGAGGTGAAAGGTCAGAACAATGAGGTACTTGTTCATTGGCCCCACAGGGCTCTGGTTGCTGGTGCAGCAGGGAGGACCTCTGGCCACCCCAGCACCTTGTCAGCATCACCTGCCTGCCTGCCCTGGGTGCTACTCTGCTGCTTCTTAGCTGGCCCTGGGGTGGGAGGCAACGCAGGGAACGAGGCTGGCCCTTGGCCACTATTACCCCAGCCTGGCACATCCAAGCCACACACCTGCTCTCCTGCAAAAGGCTCTAGTGGGCGCAGGGTCTCTGCCCCAAGGCCTTCCATTCTGATGGCAGCAGGGCAGGGTGATGGAAGGAGAGATGTTGCCATTCTGGGCAGCCACCTGATGACAACTGGGGCAGTGGCAGCACTCCTGGCTGTGCCTGCCAGGGGTGCCTTGGAGTGCCGGTAAGCACCATTCTGCATGCCAAGCTCGGCACTCGTGACCTACATGACCCCTTGACCTAGATCATTTCAGAATATGAGAGATATCATGGACCAGAATATCTCCCCCAATGATAAGAATAATCACACACACAATTCACTATTTGTACAATTCAGAAAAGCTGAATCGTGATTGCACTGAATAGATCAGCTGTAATTTGTACTTTGTAGTGCTTTCCAGCTAAGTATTTACTATGTGTAGAGCAGCTCTTAAATGCAAATCTTCTATGGAGCCACCACATTAATTCTGGGCTCAGCATATTGCTGGTTATTGTAATAAACAGTATATATATCATTACAATGTTGAAAAAAGAATGAAAGAGAGCAACAGTAAATTCTTTATAGGGTCATAAATCAGAATCTCCAAACCTAACTACTTGCCAGAGCTGGATGTGTTAAAAAATCAATTCCACATCTTTCATGTCCCTAAGGGCACTCCCAGAAGCACATCATTTATTCCAATCACCATTAGTCACTGGAGTGGCACCACTCAGAATACCAATGAACATCAGTGGTAAATTCAGCAACTATTTTATGCTCATTAGACAAAAACACAGTTAAGGTAAACAATGGGGAAAACAAGCAAGCTCAATTAAGCAAATTAAACCAAACAATTCATTTAAGAGGTTCCATTATCATTGCTTTATTTATGGGCTTCCTAAAGGTCTTTTCTGATAGAAGTGCTTATTCAGAACTAGTGGTGACAAATTAATCCTTTGCACAGCAAGACACAACCCAGTGGAAAACCAAAGGTTTCAGAGTGAAATGAAGAGCTAAGTGAATAGGCCAGTGTTGAAGTGTGTGCAGTGCAAATTTTTTTTTCATTAAATGACCACATGATATATATTAAGCTATGTCATTCATTTGTCATTCATTTGTCAAGCTATGTCATTTTGAGTGGGGGGAGGTCTCTGTTGTGCCTAGAGTCTCCTTCCTGTGAGAGAGGAGGGGCTCTCTGGGATTCATGGGATATGTGGAGCTGTCTCTTTGCTGTTTGATCCTGTCTTGCTTTGAATGACATCATTGGCATCCTTCAGTCTCGAAAGACTATGATATCGTGCTCTGATTAGAGGTCCTGAAACAACATCTAGTGTGGCTAAAAAGGCCAATTTGAGAGTGGCAATCCCTTCCACACTGAGGACAAATAAATTCCGTCCCCTGCCCAGGCCCAGGTTTCGCTGCTTTCGGGTTTGTCTCTTTGCTTCAGCCTGCCGAACAAGTGTCGCTTCCAGTTGGAGAAGGCCATGCTGGGTCTTTTGCCTCCACGCTGAACGATTGGAGGTCAAGGTTTCCCAGCTGTTGATGTCCATTCCCAAGGCCTTTAGATCCCTCCTGCAGATGTCTTTGTATCGCAGCTGTGGTCTCCCTCTAGGGCGCTTTCCCTGCACTAATTCTCCATATAGGAGATCTTTTGGGATCCGACCATCAGGCATTCTCACGACATGCCCAAGCCAGCGTAGACGTCACTGTTTCAGAAGTGTGAACATGCTAGAGATTCCAGCAAGTTCCAAGACTGCGTCGTTTGAAACTTTGTCACGCCAGGTGATGCCAAGAATATGTCGGAGACAGCGCATATGGAAGGTGTTCAGCTTCCTCTCCTGCCATGCATAAAGGGTCCAAGACTCGCTGCAGTACAAGAGTGTGCTCAGGACACAAGCTCTATAGACCTGGATCTTTGTATGTTCCGTCAGCTTCTTATTAAGCCATGCTCTCTTAATTAATAGGGTTACAGGTTAAGAATCAGAGCACCTTTTGCCTGTCTCCTTCAATTCAAGCCTGCCTTTTTAAAAAAATGCACATTTAAATTTTAACAGTAAAGTCATAAGTAATTAAAACTGTATTCAGGTACCTGATGAGAACACATTGGTTGTCATGACGTTTCCACAGGCAGCGATAGCACTCGTTGGCAATAGCAAAAATATGAGGTGGAATCTCTCCCAGGTGGTGCCGGCTGTATCGCTCCACAGTGGGATGGTCATAGAGTCCTGGAATGGCCTTGTAGGGATTGACCGAGGCAACAATAGAACCAATGTAAGTCTGAAATAGAATAGGCAAAGGATTTGATATATAGGTGATTAACTGATGTATTTGATAAAGCACTGTACACAGCATGCCCAAAGTTCCTGTGTGTTAAATTATGTGGATATGGGACTGAAGCCATTTAAGTATGCATATAGTGATTTGTGGCCGATTTATATGTGCTAGAGCAGAAATGTCTAGTACTGCACATAAAACAAAACTTGTATAATGCATCTAGTAACTTCCATAGTGAAACCTGGAATTTAGGGATTTAGGGATGATAAATTTAGGGATTTAGGGATGATAAGATGATAAGGGATGATAAGGCACAATCTAACAGCATGTTCTTCTGCACAATCCCTACTTACCTGAATAGGGGCTGTACTGAAACATATGCACCTCCTTGTTCATCTCTAACACTTTGTAGGAAAACTTCTTGAAGAACTGATCTCATTGGGGTGCCCACAGTTTATCCATTACTTGGTTTATTGTCAAATAATGTTTCCAGGACATTACTCTCTTCCTTAAATCCCAACAGTAAAAAATCTCCCAGTGCAACCATTTGGGGTTTAACTGACCCAATGCATGAAACATAAGAAACATGCACATCTTAACTCTCTTTTGCCAACGTATTGAAAGCGGCCAACTAGTTAAAGGAAGAATGACTGCAGTGTTATGTAAGTAAAGCATTCTACACAAAAAATGATAGCATTCTGTGCAGTACAATTATAGGATGTTTGTTTTCTATTTTCCTCCATGAAAATTCTAACGTGACTGTGACTACAGTCATTCATTTGGCACCCTTCTATGACAACATATAACCTAGCAGTGATTGCATGGTCATGTTATTCACCAGAGCACCTCCATGGGAAACAGCAAAGGCCTTTTTCCAATAGCTACAATTCCACATGTTGCAGCAGCTGCATGTACAGCCCTGTAGAGACACCTGTTCCTACAATTAGAGTTTCTACTCAGTTCCAGCTGAGCTAAGCTCTCTGATGGTCTTCAAGAGTAACTGAGCTTTAATATCTAAAACAGAACTTATAACCATTAGCAGCTATATATAACGTGAGATTATCGGTAAGGATTATTATCCCCTCTTCTTCCTATACATTACAGATTTATAAATCCCCAAACTCTTTCAGATATTCTTCCCATATTTACACAGATGTGGATTTTAAATGTATATTAAAAGTACATTTTAAATGTATGCTAGAAACAGGACAGAAAAGAACTAGGACTCTTCATTCCTGCAGCAGCCCCCCTCTTCCTAAAAATAAGATCCATCTACTGTATTTACTCAAATATAACCCTCACCTTTTTCTGCTGAACTCTGTCTCCGAAATCAGGGTGCGCATTATATTCTATGTTAATTAGAATTGAGTAAATACAGTATTTTGATTATAAGTATAGGGTGCGCATTATATTCTATGGTGCATTGTATTCAAGTAAATACGGTATATAAAGTAAAATTTGTTATAATGAACAATGCTATGTTTTATTATCTCAATAGCAAAATAGCATTATACATACATTTTAAAGCTGCACTGATATGATAATTGCACCAGAAATGTCTTTTACCCAGATTACTGATACGTAATTCCCCAACAGAAGACAAGTATGTAGTAAGAATATGAAATATCCCCAAAGTCAGCAAAAAGCCATTTAATTTGTTGAATTTGAAAAAAAATATATACTACTTGTAAATCTCTGCCTACTGTATCAATATTTCAGACTGCTATTTTAAACATACACATACACACACCCAAAGGCTACTCCTTGCCATATGTACCAAAAATGACTGAAAGTTTGAAACATCACATGTACTCTACACATTTATTTTGAACTAGGAGAATTTAAACTGTCATTGCTAGAGTAAAATCTATATATGTAAAAGGCATCTTCATCATCATCACTGACTCATCAACACCCAGCCAAAACTGCCGGGCCTATAAGCGTGAAATTTGATGATGGTGTTCCTTCCATGATGGAGGGATCCACTAAGAACCAGTTTTTGGAAATTCCAACCAGAAGGGGGTGAAAAGGGGCGCAATGCATTTTATAAAACTAATCTACATCATTACTGACTCATCAACACCCTGCCAAAACTGTCAGGCCTAGAAGCGAGAAAATTGGGGAGGGTGTTCCTTCTGTGATGGAGGGAGTCATTAAGAACCAGTTTTCGGAAATTCCAACCGGAAGGGGTTGAAATGGGGTGCAACGTGTTTTCTTCCCTATACTTTGCATTGAAGAATCTGTGACTGAGGGATGCTCTGCCCCAATCCCCGGATCTAGAAGCATGAAATTTGGGGAGGGAGTTCCTTCTGTGACATGAACACCCACCAAGAACCCATGCGGAGAAATTTAACCCTTAAGGGGATGAAAAGGGGTGCAACGTGTTTCTGTCCTATACTTAACATGGAACACTGACCAACATTCAGCCAATTTGGTGCTCAGCGCATGGTGCAGTGGGGGGATGTTGTTCCGAGGAAGAGGTTGCACTGGGGAGGATGCTGCACGTCAGGGGGTTGCGCATGGGAAGATGCACATGGTGGGTTGATATGCCTGAGGGAATGATGCGCATGGGGTTGATGCGGATGGGGATGTTGCGATTGGGGGTTGATGTGCATGGTGGGTTGATGCATGGGGGAATGATGCGCATGGGGATGTTGCGATTGGGGGTTGATGCACATGGGGGATGTTGCACACGGGGGTTTGATGCACACGGGGGTTAATGCGCATGGGGGTTAATGCGCATGGGGATGAACAGGGCAAAGTTGCGCATGGGGGTTGTGCATGGGGATTTGCGCATGGGGGGTTGATTAGCATGGGGGGATGATGCACATGGGGTGGATGAACATGGGAAATGTTGCACATGGGTGGATGTGCATGAGGGGGTTGATGTGCATGTGGAATTTATGTGCAGTGGGGGGATGGTGTACAGGGAATTTTACTCCCGCAATGCGGGTATGCTTTTTGCTAGTTTAAAGAATATTTGTGGTCACCGATGGACATGGCTGGGCACCAGATGGTGGGCACCAGGTACTGGTGGCCACTGGCAGGCAATGGGTACTGGCATGCACTGAGCACTACTCGACAACGATAGGCATCAGGCACCGGTGGACAGCTGATACCATGGGGTAGCAGTGGACACCACTGGTCACTGGACACCATAAGCTGGAAGTAGGCAGTGGGCACCAGGTACCACTGGGCACTACTGGGCAATGGGCATTCCTACCGGGCACCAGGCACACTGGGCACTATGGGGCATCCTTGCCAGGCACAAGGCACCACTGTGAGGCAGAAAATACCAGGCACCAGTGCAGACCCACTGGGCATCTCTACCGGGCACCAGTGAACTCTGCACACCAATGAGCACTAGGCAACACTGGGGACTGGCCAATACCTGGCAACAACAGATACCAAATCAGTTCTTAGTGGGTCCTTACATCACAGAGGAATATGCTCACCAAATTTCATGCTTCTAGCTGCAGGGGTTTGGGCTGGGCATTGATGAGTCAGTGAATCAGTCAGTCTTCAATGAAATTTGAAATATTCAAATTCAGTGAAACTTTGCTTCCTAGAATCTGCTACTCAGAATTACACCCTTGCAGGTTGTTTAAGAGACAATAGCCAATAAAATCTAACTTAAAGACAATAAAACCAATCTTTCAATTAAGGTGTTACACCCTAATTACATCCTAATTAAAAGTACTGTAAAACCAAACAAAGCCATTTGTTTTAGCAATCAGATCTAATTGCCTCTGATAAAACAAATCTCTGTTGCAGGGGAGCATACTATATACCTCTTTCTCTTTTTGCTTGGCTATCATAAGCTCATTGTTTTGTCCCTGATTTCATTTTCTCTGCAAGCCAACAACAGAATAAAAGTCAGCATGAAAGGCTACATGAGGCAGCCCTGCAGTTTGGCAAGCTTCTTTTTGGACCTAACCTATCGGTAAATAGAGCCATAATTAAAGGCTACAGGCATGCTGGACCAAAGTTGTGGTCAGCATGGCCTGCACTTCAGCTTGTCTCACGCTAATTTGTATGGGGCAGAGTCCAGGTTTCTTCCTAAATTATAAGTTAAGTGTAGAGTCTAAAACTTCTTTCTTAAAAGTAATAGTTTGACATGTCAATGTGATTATATGTTTCAAGAAGCATCTACCCAGTCAAATCATTCCTGTTACGGAAACGTCAAACCCTATAATAATGTTTTAGGTCCACAAAAGAACTCATGCTCAATACACAATACAGTGCACACACATCATGTTTAAAGCCTTTCTTTCAAAGATGATTTAAATTTGCTCAAGAGGTATTTTGTTTTATTTCCTATCATCTCGTTCTGGTTCCAAAACGAAAATTAAGAAACGTGAATTAGGAGGAAGAAAAGGTTTGGCACAAGATTAAAGATAACCTTTTATGTGCTTGTAAAACCTATAAACTGTAAACCATTCTTGCTGAATTGAGTATTTGAGAGTATTTGCATTTTGGAGAGAAAGCTGGATTATTATAAATTATAACACTGATTTTCAATTTTTTTCCATTTCATGGCACACTGACAATGAGCTAAAATTGCCAATATACACCATCATGTTTTTTAAAACCATTGACAAGAAACACTATGGCTGCAATCCTAAAGACACTTTCCTGGGAGTAAGACCCATTGAAAACAGCGGGGCTTACTTTTGAGTAGACATGGTTAGGATTGTGCCCTATGCTGCTGGTGGAAGGTTCATCCCCCATTTGCCCAACTAATAAAATGACCATCCATTATCCGTTTAGATAAATCATGTAATTCATGTTCATTTGGAATCACTCCATCTACACTTTGAAGAAGACCTTTCATGTTCAGCAACTACATTAACTCCCAGACAATGCGTAGATCACATATTTAAATTTAAGTTGTGTAAATCTGAGACCTTGTACACTCCAGGGTGTGCCTCATCCAAAAATCCTATAGCCACTGATTCCAATATCCACAGATCAGGTCTGTGTCCCCCCATGCTCCCTCCAGAGATTGGGAAGGTAATCTTCAGAGGGTCCTTTGAGCCCAGCAGAGGCCACATATATCTGTCTGCGGGTTCTGCTGGGCTCAGACTGAGTTTGGCAGTTACAAACATGTATCTTCCAGTTTCTCCATGAAACTAGAACTGACATTTTTAATGCCTAAACCATTGGAAGGCCTGGAAAAGCCCTAGAGGATATACCTGCACTCGTCAGGAAATGTGCCATGTTTTACCCCTGGGAGCTTAGTTTTCTTTCTGTAGTACATTCTACACTGCATTACGTGGTGGGTAATTGAGCCTATTCTGCAAAAGAATGTTGCACTAGGTGCTCATTTGATTAATCCCCTTCCACCTTTTTCTTCCAATATTGTGCGTTTATGGAGAATATGGCAATGTTTTCGGTTTGTAAATGGGAAAAACTAAAGAAAAAATGCAAAAAAATAAAACAAGGGGGAAAGATATACTGATCATATCATTAAAATTCTAGGCATGGAAATGGCCCTTTGGAATCATCTGGTATCCAGACCACTTGGTACACATCCATGGAGTAAAAGGAGTTTACATTTGCAAAATCACTGCAAACTGAAAGAAAATCAAAACATTAACCAGAGGGCTGTCATGTAGCAGAATAAGATTTCCTATCTGTCTATGGCTGCAATCCTAAAGACACTTTCCCAGGAGTAAGATCCATTGAACACAATGAGGCTTACTTTTGAGTAGACATGGTTAGGATTGTGCTCTATGATCATTATCTACGGCTAATGTATAAATCTAGCATTTCTTGTCCTTTAACCAAGAAAACCAACATTTACAAGATCTGCAGAACTGTTTGCGCCTGTCAGCCTGAGGAGAATCCTCATTCACATTATCTTCCTCTGCCACCTTTAACCATGGATCCATTTTATGTATATTCCCAGCATTAGCCAAAGTTAATGCTAACTTGTAAAAAAAGGGTTCAAAATAAATCTGAAGTTGATTCATATTCTGAAATCAAAATGAACTCTGCTTAGATGTGGTTAACACTGCAGGAGTGTCAAACTTATTTCAAACCATGGGCTTCAGAACAGCATTCGTGGTGTCTGCGGCAAACCAAAAATTCTGTAACCAGATCCTGGTCAGAAATATGCACCGCATGTTCGCATGCCGGTTATCATTAGCTACAAATAGGCAGAAGAGAAAATATGCTAATATTGTGATCATATTTTGAAGATCTAGTTAAGACCAGTTATAATGTTGAATGAGCTCTCTTATTACACAGCAGACCGCTTCTGCTGAGGCATCACTATGCAGCTTAACAATAGCAAGAGAGAACTGAGCAAAGGGGTTCAAATCAATCCAATTCTTTGGAGGTATTATTCTGGTCAATAAATAAAATAAATTGTTTTGGTATCTAAAAAATGAGTTAAGAGTTAAGAAAAAAATTAAAAAAACTCAGCCAGGCTATACATTCAGTATTTATCCTTACAATGGGACTATAACTGAGTTACACTTTGAGTTACACTTATTTGAAACAAGATTAACCAAACAAAACTAGAATTCTGACTAAACTGACATTCCTATTTAAGCTGTAGGTAAACAACCACTCTGAAAACAAAGAACACAAGAATATTGTGCCAATGCCGTCTGACAATTACCAATTGGCTTTTCTGTGCAAACAAGCAAATTGTAAATAAGTGCATGATGCAATTAAGGCCTCGAAGAAAACACAAAGAAAGAAAATTTGCCTTTAGCAAGGTACTATTACAGAAGATTATTATTATGGACTTGGGAATAGATTTCATTTCATAAACAAGCAGTCTGCACAAATGAGCTTGCTTAATGTTCCTGGAATATTATCAACCTTGAAATAATAAAATGGGACCACTATAGAAAAGAGTTTTCTTCAGACAAGATGCCTATAGTTATACGGTTTGCTTGGAGTCACCTCATTCATTTATGCCCACTAAAGTCAGCAACAAGATTTTATTAGTGGCACAGATGACCCTCGGCTTCTCACATAAAAGAGTGCCATATTCATGCATAATTCTTTCTACTCAAAAATAAAGGACGGGTAGGAGAAGATCACAAAACTGAATTTCCATGTGACTGGCCACTACTCCCCCACCATGAAAAATCTGACACTGACCCACAGACTTATATGGTGGGTCTTACAATTCTTCATGTCTTATTTCCAACACATGTTGCAAGTACATATCTCCTGATGCAAGGACTGCACAAATGTCATTGTCTCTTCTGAGCTTCTGCATTTGCAAGCTGCTGCTTTTAATTATCTCCTCAAAGATACGCCTGGAGAGAAACGCACACACAAGGCCCTAAGACTTTTCAACATTTGGTATGTACTGTATTCTCTCCTCCCCCCCCTCCCCCATAAAAGACTGGAGGGGGTGGGTTTGGTGGTGCCAGGGACTCTGACTCTATAATGCAGTAATAATCATCTTCACAAATGCTACTATTGTGAAAAGAGTATCAAAGCAAATGGTGAGATTAGTGAATTGATATGGAAGCTGTCTTGGACAAAAGCATAGTGTGCATTTTAAACAGTAAAATGTGTTTGGTAAAGTAAATAGTTGAGGCCTTGGAAGGGTTGATATCCCAAGGGGTGAAAAAAGAACTGCAAATAGTTTGAGCAAACTCACCAAAGTTTAATGAAAAGTTGAAAGGCTTGACTTGTTTTTTGATATTACTTGATACAGAATCACAAAATCCTAGAGTTGGAAGGGACCCAGTAGGTCATCTAGTCCAACCCCCTGCCCACAGCAGGAACTCCCCCTAGAGCATCTCCGATAGGTGCACATTGAGCCTCTGCTTAAAGATCCCCAGTGAGGGAGAGTCCACCAACTCTCTTGGCAATCTGTTCCACTGCCGAACCGCCCTCACCATCAGGAATTTTTTCCAGATATCCAACCGGAATCTCCTTTCTTGCAGTTTGTACCCATTGGTTCTGTACCCATTGGTTCTGTTTTCAGAAGCAGCTATGAACAAATTGGCCCCTTCCTCCATGTGACAGCCCTTCAGGTATCTGAAGAGGGCAATCATGTCTCCTCTCAGCCTCCTCTTCTCCAGGCTGAACATCTCAAGTTCCCCCAACCTTTCCTCGTAGGGCTTCCCTTCCATCCCACTGATCATTCTAGTCGCTCTCCTTGTAACATTAGCTAAAAGGTGAGTTTTAGGTGTTGAAATTGGGATGAAATTTCAGTCCTTGCTACGGGTGCTATTTTGCCTTGGCATGCTTCTGGTTAACCCAATACCTGCACTGTAGATTCAGTTTAAAATCCTAGCAGATTAGTGAACCAGACTACTCACCCAATCCCATGCATGCCTCATCAGACACAAATCTCATTATGTTCAACAGAATGTAACTCACTGGTAAGTGCATACGTAGTATTGCAGCCCTAAATTTCTAAAGAATTTCTGGCATCAGACTACAATCCAAAAAAGAGCCAAACAATTCATTGTTTCATTTATCATTTATATACAACCATTGGCTTTCTGATGGATCTCTTAGGGAACAAAAGCTAGACAGAAAAGTATGCTATAATTAGATGGATCAAGTGTTGTTACATGAGCTTACTGAAACAAAAAGAAATAAAGCAGAGAGACCCAATTAAGTATGTTTAAAATGCTTCAATCAATTATTCTAATGTTGTAAGGCTAATTACAGTTCCACTGCAGCTTCTGGGAATTTAAACAAGCAAATCTCACAATGGCTCCTGCCTAGAATTCCTGAATGAAATAATATTGACTTGCAAGGTAACCATAATGTTACAGAAGTGTGTACAGAAATAAGGTTACTAACCCTACAATCCAGATAACTACAGGAGCACGTAAGAGACATCATGTGCACCCTTAGTTACTGCACCACCTAATGAAAACCTATGGGAAATTCAAACTGCAATCCAGAGTAAACTGTTCTTACACCAGAGCAAGGACTCCCAGTAGTTACTCTGGATTGCACCCTAAGAAAGGCATGTAATGCCTTTTATCTTTCCATGTGACTTTTTACATCTATCTGTTGTTTATACTGCCCAACTGATTTCCTGTTTGCTCACACGTTCACATCAAAATTTGCTAGTTTTGCCAGACAAGTGTTGTGCGAGTGCATTTATTTGTACATTTATTCAGTCAGACATATTTATATCTACAATATACTGGTTTTTTTAAAATCCAAATACACTCATACATTAGCCCCCAAATCCACTACGGGGGCACATAAGAGACTTTACATGCACCCGCAGTTACTGCACCACCTAGTGAAAACCTATGGGAAATTCATATTGCAATCCAGAGTAAGTTGTTCTTATACCAGAGCAAGGACTTCCCGTGGTTACTCTGGATTTTGCCCTAGGGCAATGATATTCAACCACTATGCTGCGCCACACTGGTGTGCTACAGATGGTGTGCAGGTGTGCAGTTATTAGTAAGTCAATTGGGGATCTGAATCCCCTTCCTGCAGTTCAGTGTGTCGTGTCAATGGTAAAAAAAAACTGATGTTCCTTGACAATGTTAGTGCCTTGTTAGTGTGGTGAGATGAAAAAGTTTGATTTGTGACAGCATTAGGGTTTCTAAATAACCTGCATTTCAATCCTGTCAGTTTCCCAAAGAAGGGTACAATTAAAAGATTTCAACAATACAAATGCAAAATTATAAGCAGACAGACATGAAAAGCTGCATTAATCCAGAACTAGGAAGATCTTTCAACTCTCAGGCAGGTGCTGTTGGAATCAACCCATATCTTAGTTCTCTGCAGCCACTCCCTTCCCTCTGGTGTGTTTGCCATTGTGATTGAATTTGCATAGCCCAGGCACAATGTATGACAAAAACAGTTCAACCCACTTGGCTGCATGCTTTATTTCTTTCAAGTTGCTTTTTACATACCTCTTTTTGACTTAGGCTGCAATCCTAGACACACTTTCCTGAGAGAAAGACCCATTGAACACAATGGGGCTAGAAAGTTATCAGAGTAGAAATTAAAATTGAAAGAGGTTAATCGTATTGGCTCTGCCTTTCCATTGGACTAATTCAGTGGCGTGGAGAGGGGGGATTTGCTGCTTGGGTAACAGCCTATCCTCCATAACAATCCAATCCAGGCTTTCGTGCTTTGCATGCAGCGCCGGGCACGATACCATAGTCTCTCAAGATGGAGGCCTGCTTTTTATTCCTAGGGATTTAATGTCTACACCACAAACAGGAGGAAACTTTGTTATCACCTCAATGCTGACTGCGATAAATAAATCAGCACTGATAAGAATCACTACAACATGCTTTAGACCTCAATTAAGAACACACTCTATGAAGAAAATTTGGCTACTTTCACTCAATTTTTTTAAAAAAATTATTTATTGGTTCAACTTAAAACGGTAAATGTGTTAAACAGGCATGATTTCAGTATTGAATTATGGAGGATTAATGTGTATATTTACATATTTATTTAATGGTTCTATTTTTAGTTCTCACTTATCATTTTTAAACAGCTCCCTTTCGTTCCATTTAACTTCAATTCACATTTGCCAGAAGCGGTTGGCCACCAGGGATGTGTGAGTCAATTCCAAACCCATAATCTGACTGCCCTTTCCTTTGGGTATATCACATATGTATTTATACGGTTTTAAGGTCTCTTCCCCAAAATTTTCTGTGTATGCTGAAATTGTTTAGGAAAGGATAATCTCAACAGTACTTGGGACATGCTCCCCCTCCCTGTTTTGATAAAGCTAGCCACATAACTGCCATACCACTGGTACATCTAATTTTGGAACTGAGGTTTTGAATGAAGCAGAAATCATAGCTTTTAACTGGCCATTTTACTATGTGCACATTTGTTGCTTAGCTTCAGATGAAGCATCTCAAATAACAGTCCTGTCTGGTCATGTTTTCAAACAGATACCATCAGGATATGTCCAAATTTAGCATTTCAGCACATGCTGTGGTTGCTCCGTTTCAAAGGTACCATTCAAGGAGTCAGTGTGGACACTGTTATGACTGGAAACAATTCTGCCACCATACAGATCAGTATCCATTAAATAAAGGTTGGAAACAAACATCTAAAAGGTCCTGCATCCAGTTAAAATTCAAAGTAACAAACTATGTATTTTTAAATTCAATTAAAAGGCGAGAGGGCTGCTGTCGGCACATGACACTCATGTGCAGCTGCTCACACAACTGATGCTTGCCAGCTAGAACTGGGCCTGGCTAGAAACCAGCAACCACCTGCTAGATACAGCCTACCCTCCTTAAACTGGTGACAAGAATTACAGTGCTAATAGGTCCTTTTCGCTGCAGCAAAAAAGCAGGTTCTAGCCCTAAGTTCTGTTTTCCTCCATAGTACCTTATGTAGTCTTGTGTTTTATGAAAGAAGAACATGGCAGTTCCCTCATAGAACATTACTGATGCTATCAGCAAAACAAGAAAAAATTAAAAAACAGAATGCACATCTGCCACAACATTAAGGGCACAATCCAGAGTAACTATGGAAGCACGTAAAAGACATTACATGCACCCGTACTTACTGCACCACCTACTGAAAATCTATGGGAAATTCATATTGCAATCCAGAGTAACTTGTTCTTACTTTGGAGCAAGGACTCCCCATAGTTACTCTGGATTTTACCCTAAATGTCATAATAAGTGTAGAGCAGGGGTCCTCAAACTAAGGCCCGCAGGCCGGATACGGCTCCCCAGGGTCCTCAATACGGCACACGAGTCTGTGTGGCTCCACCATGCTTCAGCAGCCTCTACCCGGCCGGCCAGGGGGCTCAGGGACGCCCACGTGGCACCACCGCGCGGCAGTGGGGCGGGGGGGCTGAGGGATGTGGCCGGTGGGGCCAGGAAGGGGCAGGGCAGGCCATCTGTGTTCTGGGGTGCTCTGCCTACCTGCCCACCTCGGGGTGCCAAGTGACTTGGAAAACCAGGACTACCCCGATTGGGGGTGGCATTTGTCTCTGGGAAAGTTGGAGCAGGCTCCTGACCTGGTTTGGTGGAAGAGAGTTCTGGCAATCCTCTTCCCATTTCCATAGGCCCCCCCAGTTCTTGGTTTTATTCTCTGGGCTCCAGAGATCCAGAGATTAATAATTAATTAATAATAAATTAAATGGGAATAAATAAATTAAATGGGAATAAATAGGAAATTTAATTAAATTAAACTAATTAATTAATTTAATTAGATTAATTAATTAAACTAAAGTCCAGCCCCCGACAGTGTCTGAGGGACAGTGAACTGGCCCCCTGTTTAAAAAGTTTGAAGACCCCTGGTGTAGAGGCATGAAAAGGCACTTGCCAAGAGCTACCTCTGTCCTAGAGCTGCCCCAGAAAAAAGTTCTAAATGCCACACTCTGACATGAAAAAACCATGAAAACTGAAGTACTATCTTTATCCCTATGGTAAATTAACATGAAAAGAATATTTTCAGCAATAGTGTTGAACAGTCATGTGTAGAGGACAGGCAATTAAATATATTTACTACACATTTATGAATATAACTCAACTAAAGAAAAAATTGGCAGAAAATATCTTTTGCAGGCTGCTTTATAAATCTAGAGAGAAAAAGGATCAGGATCAGAAAAAGGATAACCATTTCTTTACATACATTTCAACAAAGGTTTACAGCGCCCAGCAGTCCTCAGAATGATGTACCAAACTCAGCTTCACATAATGTTAGATAATCAGGAGTGCCCAGCATTTATTTATGCAATGACCTACTAAAGTTGCCTGAAGACAGAAGAGGCAACTAGAGAAGGAAACTTTCTACAAATCAATTTTATTTCTTCCTTGCAGGTACTTAAAAAGGCCTATCTCTTCCAGGAACTTTGGAGATTCACTAATATGCACACCACCATTTAGAAAAAATAACTTTATAAGAGTCCAACATAACCTACATGGCCTAAATTACTGAACTAGAGTTTAGAAGTGTTCACTTGGCCAAGTGGGACAACTTAGAAGTGTTCTCTTTTACTGGAAAAGTAATAGAGCAGACCTGTGTAGTCTTCTACTTTTGTGAAATCTACTTAAAGCCTAATTCTATCCAACTTTCCAATGCTGATACACATATAATAATATGGCCCCAAGGAAAGAGAACAAACATTCCCTTACCTTAAGAAAGCCCCTGTAACTGCCCCTCCAACATCATAAAATAGAGTGCTTGCCATATTGGCAAGGCTGCTTCAGTGCTGAAACAGGGAGGCTGGACTAGAAAGGGCTGTAAACAGGGTGACAATATGACTGGAAATTTCCGGATTTGGCCCCTTTTTTAGCCTCCTTTCCAGGTGTCCTCTAAAAGGGCATCATTGACCTCCATTCTGGCTTCATTTTGGAACTTTGCAATGGTGTAGTACCCCATCATGTTATATGTTGTTGGATTCATATTGAAGAGCAGAAACCAATGTAAAAAATAGGTTTTGAAATATCTCCTTCCTATCAAAAGTTGTGGCCAAAAAACAAAACAAAAAAAAACATATGCATTGAGCTTTATGGGAAACATGCCACTGCCTGCCAGAAAGGTCAGGCTGCGAGGAATCCAAGAACTTGTCCTCCTTTTGAGGTTTTGGCATCTGGTCACCCTGGCTATAAAGCTCACCTTAGTTAGCCTTCTTTCCATCACAACTTAGCAAGGTGTTGTGAACTCTATTTTTATATCTTCCAAAGCTATTGTGGAATTATTATTTGTTCTTATTATTAGTTAATCTAACTTACTGCCCAACAATGGTTACTTTTATCAATTTGTATAGCACCACAAAGGGGAAGGGGCAGTGGATGAAACCAATTAACCTGCACTGGGCTTATCATCTGCTCCACTGGCATGCTCTATAGCCTCTCACCAAGGTTAGATTCAATTACATTCTGTGAGTCTGTGTACTACACACACATACAACCTGCCCAAATGTGGTTGTTGACCCTAGAACCCAGTGAAAATGCATGAGGTCCTTGCAAAGTCTCTGCCTCTAAGCCAGATCCTCCAGTCCCAAAGGGACCCTTTAGCTGAGGTCAGCTTAGTCAAGGCTGATAATCCAAGTTGGTTCCAAATGGACTGAGGTGCAACTGCACCTGGTCAGCTTAGGATGCAATCCTGAAGACACTTTCCTGAGAGTAAGACTCATTGAACACAATGGGGCTTACTTGACATGGTTAGGATTGCACTGTTAGTTGGCCACTTATCCAGCTTCCGATACAGATTCCTGCCCTGGGACCCACCTAACCACTTCTGCCTACCCATCCGGAGTGCCTCATTTTCGCACAGGGGCAGTAATTCAGATTCTTTTTATCGGAGAAAATGTATCTTCAAAGAAAGTATGCATTTTGTGCACTAACATAATCCTAAAATTCATATTGCTCTCTTTACAAAAACAACTTTTTGTAAAAACACTTTAACATAACTGCTCTGTATGCAAAACACTTTTACATATTGCTCTCTTATTATAAAAACACTTACATAAATTTTGTTTTGTCGGTATCGCTGGAATAGATTGTGCATGATGGCGCCCTCGTGGAGGTCTATCAGTGCTGCCATGTCTTCCAGACCATTTGTGCTTGTAGGATGCATAGCTGTTACTTTTTGGTGTGTAATTGATCTCTGTTTGTAAGTATATACCTGAAAAAGAAAACAGATTATTTAAAATTAGAGGTTTGTTTAAATTCTAAATATTCTAAATTTGGTATGCAAAATGTCTTATTTCTCTTCAGAACAGGGAATAACCCACAAATAATCTCATAGGCATAAATCTAGTAGATAAATGTTAAAACATAATGAACTTTGAAGAGGAGTAGCAAGTTTTTGTTTCAGTCAAAACAAATACTGAAAAAGGAAATCCCATACATAATACAATTCCATTACGTAAATAATCTTGAGAAGCTGTTAATTAAGAATCAAAAACACCAAAGGTAATAATATATTTACATCTAACAGAGGTTTGAAAATGTTACTTTGAATAAAGATTGGCTTTTGCAGTTCTGCAAGAGTTAAATTAAAGAAATTTGGTAGAACAGAACCCAGAAAAATTAATCAAGAATCCTTACAAAAACGGTTAATACCCTAGGTCGGGGTTGATATGGAAACATAACGTCTAGCCATAACTTATAGATGTGCTTGCTGGGGTGTCCCCAAGATTGAGAATCCAATGCTTGTCGAAAGAGGAAAGCACTGGATGCTAGGAAGATTTCTCAGTATGCAACTTGTTCTTCATTCACAGTTACCAATAATAAAGGGTAATGAGCAGATGCAGCTAGCAATGCACTGGCAGAACTTGGGCAGGGCTAGCTCACTTACTCCTCTCCCCCCAAATACCCACTGCATGCAGGGTATGGCAATGACAACTACAGTTTTAAGTTGCTTGGCCTATGCATCTTACCTGAGGAGATTGGGAACAGGGCTTGAGTATATACAATACATTCCCCTTCCCTCTTTTTTCCTACTCTCCTCACTGCAGGTACCATTCCATAGGTGGAACACTGTCTAAGTAGTTGGGGGGCTCCTTTCCTCCATCCTGCCTTTGCAGAACTATTAAAGAGAAAAGGAACAGCCTGGCAGATTTTGTCCATCCAGCTCCTGGTTTTCTACCAGAAGTAGCCCTTCTCTGTCATAACTGAGTTAACTAAGGGTCAGTCATATTTCAAAAAGCCCATTTTAAAGAGTGCAACATGAAAAGATCAGGGCCTTAGAAGTATTTCTAATACTATTTTGATGTGTAGCATTTTTGTTGAAACCTGTTGATGGAAGACTTTTATGAAAACCCCTATGTGTGGTTCACCTGTACAGTGGTATGAACAACAACACCATCGCCACCACAACAATTAATGCGGTTGTTTTGGGGGCTCCTTCAGACAATCAGACCATTTAGTTTGCCTTTTCTCAAATTTGGCAAACTTCTTTTCCTTACAGCACAATCCTAACCATGTCTACTCACAAGTAAGCCCCACTGTGTTCAATGGGTCTTACTCCCAGGAAAGTGTCTTTAAGATTACAGCCTTTGACCCTGATTAGATATTCCAATTTGAAATGAAAAACCACATAAGCAGTGCTTCAGACAGCTGCTGCAATATCAGCCTGAAGAAATGATTTAAAAGGTTGGGTCAAACAAGGCAACCTTGGTTTAAATCCCCTGCCTCTTACCTTCCCTGTCATGATTGTCAAAAATTAGATTTACTTGTACTTTCATGCTTCCTCACCCCACACACCCACCATCCGTTTCTCTCTTGGCTGTTTTATGTGTCTTGTTCCAGCAGACAAAAGAGGAAGAAAGCAAACCTGGAAAGGTCTAGGGCATTTTTGGCATTCCTCCAGAAGAAAGATTTAACCTAGAAGCTGCAGGTTAGTTGGTTATAGGATTTATGCCCTGCCTTTCTACACAAATGACTTCAAGACAGCTCAACAATCCATAAAATAGAAACAGCCAAATAGTAAGAATGGAAAAGTTTATAACAGAAGATAAAACAGCAGCTTAAAGTTGATCACTCCTCCAACAGGTTTTTTTTCTTCTAACTTCACAACCCTATGGTTTCAGTTCAGAACCCACTAAGTTCAGTGGAACATAATCCCATAATATGTAGTCTAAGAGCACAATCCTAATCATGTCTACTCAAGAGCCCTATTGTATTCAGTCTTACTCCCAGGAAAGTGACTTTAGGATTGCAGCCTAAGCCTGCAATCCTATGCCCACATAGGATAAGCCACACAGAACACAGTCAAACTTACTTCTGAGTAAACATACACAGGATGTGTTGCTGCTCTTGAAAATTATCGTAATTAAACACCATATTTTATTAAAGTCTAAAGTTATTTACTAATCTCAGCAGTTCATGTATCTAACTCAGGAACCTCTGCTATGTGACTGGTTGCAATCCTAAAAGCAGTTTCCTGAGAGTAAGCCCTGTTCAACTCAGTGGAACTTACTTCTGAGTAGACAAAAATAGGATTGCACTGTAGGGCAATGAACCCTCTCACTCACCATGCTGCCCTTTTCTCCATTTAATATAAACAAGTTGAAAAGAATATTCCCACAACAACTATTCCCTGTTATTGCTCACCTCTGACTAATAACTCATTCTTCCTAAATTTCTATCACTGGCTAAAGGTATTTTTCCAAGTATTTATCTAACAACAAAGTACAGTGGTGCCTCATGTAACAAGTTTATTTTGTTCCGGAGACATGCTTGTTACATGAAATGCTCTTTAAGTGAAGATTTTCCCATAGGAAATAATGGAAACTCAGAGATTGGTTCCACAACCCAAAAATATTCATATAAAAATATTAACTGTTTATAAAAATGATTACAAAACACTATAATATAACACAGTACAAAACACTGTAATATACAGTAACACACAACACTACAATAAAGAGAATACTGTACAGTACTGAATGTACTGTATCTTTGAAAACCTTAATGGCTGGTGTGAGGGTTACAGAAAGGGGGATGACTTTGGCTGCAGTCCTAAAGACACTTTCCTGGGAGTAAGGCCCACTGGACACAATGGGGCTTACATCTGAGTAGACATGGTTAGGATTGTGCTCTTTCATAATCACTAATGGAGTCACTGCTATCCACTGGCTCAATGGAACCTTTGTCTTTTTGTGCAACTAACATTCCCAAGCTGCTGATGGGAGCAGAACTAGAACATTGATAAGGCACATCTTCCATGCTGCCACACACATATTCCACATACAAACCTGGTTCAGGCTGCTCCCCTGGACCTCCCATGAGTTCCCCGGCCGTGGAAGCCTATTCAAAACTTTGCCCAGGGCCCCACTGTAGCTCAAGCTAGTCCCCCCGTCTCGCCTGTTAGTTCCCTTGCCATGGAAGCCTGTTCCAAACTTCCTCAGAAGTGCTCTTTACCCAAGACAGTGCTCTTTACGCAAGTCAAAATTTCTGAAAAAATTTTTTACTCTCTTTACCCAAAATGCTCTTTATCCAAGTTGCTCTTTACCCGAGGTACCACTGTACATTTCTGGTGATCATAACATCCCAGGGCATTAAGTTCCATAAGCTAATTATACATTATGCAAGATGTTTTCTTTAGTTTTAAAACTAGCTGGCTAATTATTTTACAGTTTGACATAAATAGCCACATAAATAGTTACCAGCCTCTAATGAGGTCCAAATACAAAATCAAGATACATAAAGCAGAATTTATATATATGACAGACCCATTGTAAATAATTTCCAGTGACCTCAAAGTAATTTTCCTAATTAGTTTTTTAAATGTCTATTCACATATGTATTTGTAAAATACTTCTATTTATATATGAGTTTCTGGCTAACAACAGAGCCAACACAACTTGGCACTCTTGTGGTCTGTAATATAATCACTCTTAAGATTTGAGAAATCCAAATAGCAGGGTAACGGGGAGGTTTTAATAACATGGAAAACTAAATAAAAATCTTTCAAGAAAAATTTTTCAAACTGTTTACAAAACTTAATTTTGATTTAAAGATTGTGGTAATTGGCAAAATGAAACTATTTGTGAACATCTCACAGTTGCCAACATGAACTATTAATCCCATTTAAAAATAAAAATAAAAATAAAAATAGAGTCTACAAAGCAAGATTCTGACTGTGGGGGGAGGGAGGCCTGCCTGTCTATAATATATATTTGATATTGCTCATAAAATGATAGACCTTTTCAGGAAGTATTTTGAATTGAGAAACACCACTAAGTTGCATCATTTGCAAAAACAAGAGATAATCTCCAGAAATTAACAGTGGGCTGCATCCAAACGGAGTCTTCTACTTGCACAACAGGAGTCTTTTACATGCCCAATACAAGACCTCATCTACTATTACCTAGACAGAGGGGAAAAAGCAATGTCTGAACAACTGGAAGTAAAGTCACCTTATCAGAACAGCAGAACATGTGCAGAAATTCAAAAAATGAGGGGACAGTCCAGTAGCTTAATTTCAATCATTGGTCGATGTGTATTATATTGGCACCACAACTTGGAATGTTACTATTAACTACATGGGAGGAGTGTTACATGCCAAGCTTCCCACAACCAAGACCTGCCAAAGCTCACACTCGGGATGCTGGAAGGGTACAGCAGGAAGACTCTGAGAAGCTTCCTAAGCAGGGAAAAACAAGACTGTTTCTGTTTACTGTTATTTCTGCCTGAGAAGAGCAGCGTCTCATAGCAGAGCATCTGCAGAGCAACAATCAGAAGCCTGGCATGAATTCCCTTTCCCGGGGCTGAGTTACTTCATAGGAAGAACAGCAGATAAAGTATCCACACTCTGAACCAAATCTGTTTGAACTACTCACAGTTCCAACATTTTCAATTCCTACATACTTAGGAAATGCTCCCAGAAGTGAAGGCATACACTCAAGGTACAATCCCATCCAACTTTCCAGAACAGGCAGCAGGACAATGCAACTCTGAGGTAAGGGAACAAACATTGTCTCACCTTGACAAGACCTCCATAACATCCCCCAACTGCAGGATGCAGCACATATTCCACTGGCACTGGTAAGTTGGTTAGGATTGTGCACCAATGCTCTCAGAATTTACTCTTTTTTTGAGCTGTTTCTAACAATATACTAAAATTTATTATAGTATAGAATTGGGGAAAGTTTTGTTAGTCCAAAATCCAATCCAGTGGAGGGAAACCCGCAAAGACACAAACATATAGTACAACCTTCAAACAAAGTCTTCACTGCAAACTACTTCACTGCTTCATCTTCTTACAGGACAATAGTTTTCACATTCAGTATGCAAGCTTTCAAGGTCCAGTACTAAGGCAAGCCTATAACCACCATCCCAAAGGAAAGGGTATGGTACACATAATTTACATCTTTAAATATCTTTCTACACATATGATTTAGGAGAGAACTAAAATTACAAGCTGAGGAATGGAGAGAAAGAGAGAGAAAATGTTAACTCTGAGATCTTACATAGGCTCAAGTATAAGCAGCTTTACCTCTCATTTCTTTAGACTACAATCTTATAAGGATTTACTTGGAATTAGTCAGTACAACTTACCGGTACTTGTGAATAAATATACATAAGATTAGACTGAACTACATTAAAACTTTAACATGAAAGAAAATTTGAACACTTAGACATCAAAAGAATTAGCACCCATCAATGTCAAACTAAGAATTCTGGAGGCTTTGATTGGGTTTGTGTACTGTACTCATTATCAGTCCTATAGTTCAAAAAGCTCTATCACATACATAGGAACCTGCTACTGTATTATTATAAGTAATTAGATTAAATTATTATTATTCATTAATAATTAGCTAATAATAATTAACTAATAATTAGTTTATTATTATTATTATTATTGCTTTCCAAAAAAGAATTCACACAGCAGTTTACAGAGAAATAAAATAAGATAAAACGTGCAATAAGAGCTCATTATTCTTAATATAGTATAGTGTTAAAAAGCTAGCCAGGCCAGGCACTGATAAAGAGCCCATACCCATTAAAGAACCCCTCAGCATTAATGACAGTGGTAGTGTCTAATGAGGAGTGCAGGGTTTTGTCCCAGGGCTTCTCCCACCCAAACATGGTGTCAGATTAGCCATTCTGTAAAACTAGGGAATGGTCCCAGTACATGCACAAAGGGAATATATTTATGGAAATTGCAATCTTGATTACGCCAAACTCTTTAACTACGGAAGGTTGATCTTTTTCCTGTCCAGTTTCCCAATTTTGTCTTGTTCAGACGCAAACCACATTTATTTTGCTGACTTCAGTAATTGCATCTGTAATTTCGTCTGTATGTGCATACAATGAAAATCCCAGATTTTACCAGTTTCTCGTATCTTACCCAAATTTTCAGACCTTTCTAGAACCCCATGATGGCCTCTTTCTGGATGGGTTTCCTAGCTTCTGAAGATTGAAGCAAACACCTAGTTTTTCCAGTTATTTGCAGATTAACCAGTTAGAAAAAAGAAGTGGAGAGCAGGAAAGAAGGGTACTGTCACAAACTGCTAAATGCTGTGTCCATTTTGCGCTCTGTCCTTTCCTTACTCAAAAGTAGCAAACTTGAGGGGAAAAAACCCTGTTCAAATGTGTTTAAATGTTATAAGATGACATTCTTTTGCAAAAAATAGCAATTTGTTTCCAAGATAAACCTCAGTCTTGTGCATGTTACACTTGCTCGCACAAAAAGACTGTTCACATGAACAGTGTGTTACATAAATCAACCAGTAGCATATATTCTGAAATCAGCTTTTTTCCCAGATGTTTTTGTCTTGTTCTTCTTCAGCTCCTACTTGCAAGCTTCACATTAATATTATTCTCTCTCTTCTTAATAAGTTTTTTCAGCTTTTTCTAATTAGACACAGCATGTGGCAAGAATAAGGGAACACCAATAGAAACAGCTGGACAAAAACATCAGCTGAAGAGTTAGACTGGTGGAACAGAAAATTAGGCTTTCATCTAGAAAAACCCATAACCAATTAATTTCTGGGTTACTACATGTTGTAGATTCTTACTAGATGGTGATTCTGGGGCTCAAGCAGTAGGAGGCAGTATTTAGACATCAAGGTCCCTTCGTTTTTTAATCCATCCAATCCAGGGTGATCATATGCCATAACCAAAAAGAGGCTTCTCAAAAAAAATATAGGACACCCCAAAAAAACATAGGACGTGACAAAATAAATCCTAAAGAAACACTCATATGGTTAATTTCATGTGGTTAATTTAAACATTTTATTGCTTAAACTTAGAACTATTACATGTATTAATTACAAGAAAGCTCCATGCTGCCTGCTCATAAGGAAGAAGAGGATAAGGGAAAAAAAATTTTCCAGGTCACAAGGCTAAAATCCAGGTCATTTCCATGAAAAAGGTGGCCATATGGTCACCTTGATCCAATCTGGTGTTCTCATGAACACAAGTGAGAAGGATCAGTTGGATAAATCATGACGTCTTCATGATGAAAATGCAAAGTTATGTCATTTGGGTATCATCAATGAACATAACTAAGTAATCGACTTTTCTGCACTAATCACTCACTAATCACATGGAAGGAGAAAGTGGGGTAGAATTTGCAAACTGCCATGTTCTCAGGTATGCCGTTTTCACACCCTCAGTAAAATAGTTTTTTATAGTCTCATTGGGAGCAAAGAAAACCATTAACCACTACGTCATTCACAGTTTCACTTTCTCGTCTAGAATGCTTGTGGCATTCTGTAAAGAAAAAGCCATAAAACCTTATGCAGTCATGGCTACAGGCAGACACAAAAGATGCTATGTATGCAGAAGGTCTATGGTTAAGCAATTAAATCATGCTCTGAGAATGCTATTTATGACACCAGTTATCAGTCCTAACCAAAAGAGAACTGTTGGGGCAGGAGAAGTGAGCCAGGTAACTAACTGTCTTGTAAAATACAGTAGAACAACCTGTATGGTTAGAAATTGCTCCTTGCAAACTGAGGTTCTCAGTAAGTTGGTAAACCTGGGTCTGGCCCACACCTCTTGAGACACCAGTTGGGAGCTGACATGACTGAATGCTCCTTCACAGAGAATAATTTGTTACACATAGTTAATATGAAATATAGTTAATATATAGTTACACATAGTTAATATGACCCCAGGCTAAAAGACTTCTCCCTGACAGACTTGTCTTCTATATTCTAGAATGGATGGAAAGGCTGACTGAGAGAACATCAATGTGCACCATTACCTGCAAATTGAAGTGGTGCAGGTGAGACCAAGGTTTAACTTAATAAATAGACCTGATGGTCAAACTACATGCTGTATAGGTGGTACTCAGGCATATGAGCCCCGGACCCCCTTTCAAACTTAAAAATCTGTTCAAATGTCACTGTCAAACATGCCTGAATGTGACATTACTACTCTTCCATGTCTACTCAGAAGTAGGTCCCACTGTATTCAAAGAGACTTACTCCCAGGATAGCCCAATGCCAGATTCCAAGATGGCAGATCCCACCTTCTCACAATCTCCGTGAGCCGAGGTTGCAATCCCTGAAGGGGGTCCCATCCCTCACTTTTGAGTACCACCTGTATATAAGATCAACAAAAAGAAATGATTTTGTTTGTTTTCATAGATGCAATTGGGTGGAGAGAGATCCAGACAGAAGCTATGGCATATGGGATGGTCCTTGTGCCCATTTCTTGATGCAAATACACCCCCAAAAGCTGCTATCAACTATGCTATTAAGTCACGCCAAACAAAACAGTTTAATGTCACTCTGGGAGCAATCCTAACTAATTTAGGCCAGAATAATTCACCTGGGATAACTTCCCATGGTGCTGTGAGGAGGCTGGTGCATGCTTGTGCACTAACCTAACCCCCACAGGCATGGTGCAGAAGTGCCTTATCGCACTTTTGTGACACCCCCAGGCCAGCACAGGACTTATGATGGCCTAACTGGGAGTTAGGATGGCAGCCACTGTGTCCAAAAGGCACATACTTTTCCTCTACAGGAAAAATAAACAGAAATTCCTGTATGGTATGTTAATTATCCCTCACGACTACATTACCAGATAGGAGAGTTTGTGGTTTTTTTGCAATACCAGTTTATTTTGATTGAGCTAAAGTGCTACTGCCATAGTTTTGACTGGCTCTGAGAGTCTGCCTTACAGATAGCTCCCTCTCTTCCATTCCTAGTGCACTCCTTCTTGGGTCACTTCAACCCCAGCAGCTTCAACATTGCTCAGCCATCTCCGATAACATATGGCCAGCATATCAGCCAAGTATGTTGCTGGGACTGATTCCAAAGACTGTAGTATACACATGTGAAGAACAGAGGGTTTGGATTTGTCTATAGTACAAACAAAGATTCATATAGTAATTTAATTAAAGATCTCCACGACTTGTGGCCCATCGAGATGAACATAATCCACCAATCACACAGTGTGCCTTAAAACCTCTCGTGCTGCATGCCTCTTAACCTTGTCAGAGGTACTGAACCCTGCAAGTTTCATACGTGCATTCACCAAACCCTTCATAGTTGAAAAAATAAAATGTTTTGTCCGTCATAACAGAAGTATATTAATACACCTGGCAACCCTGGCGAACAGAACGGATACACACCTCCACGGAACCCCTGAGTCTGACTCACCAAACCCCTGGGGTTCGATTGAACCCAGCTTAAGAACCACTGCTCTAGAGTCTAAGAGCAAGAAGATGGTCAAATTCTTGGCAGAGCACAACATGGACTGTGTTGACTTGGTAGATCACAAGTTTAAAAGCCTTGCTCTATTTTAAGGTTACATAATTATTTTATGCAAAGCAAGACAAACTATTTTGCAAAATGCTGATAAAGGCTAATTTTGCACTTTTTTACATAAGAGTCAATAAATTCAGCATGAACAAAAACATTTTGTTATGACCCCAATCCAACATAGAATGAAACAGAACACTATCCTAAAAATGGTGCTCTCAATAGTAACCCGTTTGTGTTCAAGGGATCTTAAGAAAAGAGATCTTGAGAAAAGAGTTGTTAGGATTGCAGCCTTAGGCACACTTGATTGACACTTTGTATAGCAAATGGCTGTGTATGCATGTGAATGTGTATGCATATGCTTGTGAGTTCTAATAAAAATGTTAAAGAAACTGAAATATATTTCTCAGCGAAGAGGATATGTTGGTCTACGGTTTGTGAGATGCAGTTTATTGTACCACATCATTCATTAAGGCTGGTTCAACTGCATATCAAATCCTTTACAATTAAGCAGTGTAATTTTCATTGTATTTATGGCTTGCTTGATCAGGCAGTTTCTGAAGATATTTATGCCATGGTGGCAGTCACAGAGGGCAGAATATATCATTCATCTGGTCAAGTGAGCCCAGTTTTTCTTCATATTGACTGTGAACATAAATACAGGAAACCCTCAATTAAACAGGCTTTGGAAATAGTGAATAGTCTGCTCCTTTCTTCCTATCTATCTATAGTATTTATATACCACTTTTCAACTGAAAAGTTCACAAAGCGGTTTACAAGAAAATGAAAAAATTAATCGAGTCTTATAGGTTTTGTGCATGTACTGATAAGCAGTATATGCACCATCATAAGCACATTTGGATTTAATGGATAAACCCCTCAACAGAGTTTTTTGCCAAATTATTTTTTTTAAGGGGCACACGGTCAGGATCACATTACAGCTAGAGAATATAAACCTATACACAAGGCTTTGAGTCTTAAAATCAAAACGATGAAATCAAAAGATTTAATGCAACACTGGAAACTTGTGAAATCTCTTTTGATTGATCATTTGGAAGAAGAATTTGGATGAGAGGATGTGGCAAAGCTTTCAGTATAGAACATCCTATCTTAAAGTATCCTACTTAAAGCATCTTAAAGTAGGGGAATGCACTAAATGACTCAACTAATTCACTCCATGTCTTTTAAATATAGCAGCTGTACAGTCCCTAAGAGGGGTTGACTGTATTGTTGGTAATTTAATGAGAGCATTTTTGAGTAGAATTAAGAAATATAGGGAAAAAATTAAGAAAAGGTCACTCCAACCACTGGCAGCTGGAAGAAATTTCAATGTCACATTTGGTGAACTTACGGTAAATGCCTTTCACTCAACATTTGGTTCATCCTTTCTAACTCTGCAGATAGCTTGGCTTCAAAATATCCAAAGAACTATCTCTTCCTATATTATCCCCTCCAACTTTTGAGATCTGATGTGGAGAATCTGCTATGAATCCCATCCCAGGAATTCAATTTAGGTTCCTCTCAGCTGTGACATCCAAAGCCTGAAAGATATACCATCTCCTAAGAAGCTTGCATAGATCATTCTTGGTCAGTTCAAAATTTAGTGAAGACTACATTGTGGGGGAGAGGCTTTTAGTTGTCCCTATATGCTATCCTTTATTTGGCTCCACTCTCCCAAGTTGTTTATTTTTTTACTTTTAATACATTTTTAACATAATTCAATAGTTTTAACATTTTGACTACACGATGCTTTGGGGGCATTTGCCAAAATGCTGCGTAAATAATATAATATCCAGTTGCATGGGTGACACATGTTCCTCTGAAACAATGACTGGCTGCCAACACCATGCCCCAAGAAGGCAAAACATCTCATTAGCTGCATTAGGTTAAAAAAATGTAGGTCAATGGTATGCCTGGCAACTTTTATTGCAATTCAAAACCAGTTTCTTCCTCCAAATCACAATCAAAGACTGGCTCAAAACCAAATACTAAATTATTAGGTGTGATTGGTTTCTTTTCTGAATAAACAGCTTTAGGGTATAATGCTTGCCTCATATTTTTGCATACAACAGCCAAGCCTCAGAAAGCCAGCTGTCAAGATTTCTGAACATGGGAGAAAAGAATGAGTGATATGCAAGCTATATGGTGCCCATTTTTTGTCTCAGTATTTAATGTACCAGGAAGCATCAAGGCTGGACAGGACCCATACTGGGAAGTTTAATAGGAGGGTTTGTGGAAGAGAATTATGGCAACCCTAGTCATGAGGAAGATTCCTAAAAAGCCATCATGTGAATAGCACGTGACTATTTCCATGGTGACCATATGACCAGATTTTTCCGGATTTGTCTTCTTTTTTAGCCTACTCTCTGGGTGTCCTCCAAAAAGGCTTCACTGTCCTCCATTTTGGCTTCATTTTGGAACTTTGCAATGGTGTTCAGTACCCCATTATCTCATATGTCGTTGGATTCGTACTGAAGAGCAGAATCCAATGCAAAAATTGGTTTTGAAATATCTCCTTCCTATCAAAAGTTATGGCCAAAAACAAAAAAATATGCATTTAGCTCTTCGGGAAAGTGAAAGTGTCCAATATCACAGCTTTACTCGTGAGTAGGCAAATGTGCCATTCTCTGCCAGAAAGACCTGGCTAAGAGGAATCTAAGACCTTGTCCCCCTTTTTAGGTTCAAGCATTCTGGTCACCCTGGCTATTTCTCAAATGCTGTATGATGCAATTCATCCACCAAAGCAACATAGCTCAAAACTTTATGATAAAGACCACACTGTTATGAAACTCACACTCCCTAAAAGGTGGGGCCTTGAAAAGACAGCAGGGTATGGTTTAGCTTCCTCTGGATGAGAATATTGGTTTCCCTGCAATACAGTGGTGCCTCGCGTAACAAATTTAATTTGTTCCAGTGGCATGTTTGTTACGTGAAACATTCTTTATGTGAAGCGGATTTTCCCATAGGAAATAATGGAAACTCAGACAATTGGTTCCACACCCCAAAAATATTCATAGAAAAATATTAACTGGATGTATAAATGATGACAAAACACTGGAACTGAATTCAAAACCTGCATTCAATGTGCATGTTCTTATGAAGTCTACTTAGGCTGCAATCCTAAAGACACTTTCCTGGGAGTAAGCCCCATTGAACTTCTTACTTCTGGGTAGACATGGTTAGGAGGAGGAAATCAAAGACACTTTCTTCTGCAATCCAAGACACTTTCCAAGTGTCTCCCCACTTTCTCCTTCTCTTCATCCTGAGCCTCTCTCTCCCCTGCTCCCTTCTGGCTAGCCCTGAGCTGCTTCCCTCTTCTCCACTGCTCTTCTCTCCCTCTGCCCAGGGGATGGCCCTCCACAGAAGGAACAGCACGGAAGTGTTGCTTTCATTATGGACAGGCGCGCTAGGCAGCCCTGACGCTTTTTAAACAGGCTGCCGGCCAACGCGTCTGCCCCAACTGCCAACGAATGTGTTCTTTACGTGAAGCACAGTTTGTTACATGAAGCAGAATCCTAGAGAAATTTTGGTTTGTTACGTGAAACATACTTTACGTGACGCGTTTGTTACGTGAGGCGTCTGTTACGTGAGGCGTCACTGTATTTGCTTTATTTACAATTATACAAGCAGAACTACAGCAGAGGGAAACAGAATTTCCTCAGCAGCTTTCTGAAAGCAACTTGTGCAATTCCACCCGTGCAAGGGTGAAACTACAGTTCTGGCCGAGTCCAGCTCTTCTTCTCCCAGGGCCAAATTACATAAGCGCATAAACGTGTGCTTCAGAAGCATGTTTCCAGTTAGAAATGCTTTCTTTTTCCTTCTAAACAACTGCATGGTACATTCAACATTCCTGGTTAGAAGAGGGACAGGCAAGGAGAGAGAAATTCCACCTTCCCCCCATTCACAGTAACCATTCCCCCCTTTACCCTGTTGAAAAAGGCCATTTATAGCAACAATTTCACTTTGAGTGAAATTGCTTAATGGCTGCTTACGCAGGGCAATTTTGGGGAAGAAACAGTGCAGGGAAAGAAGCCAACTCCCCCTCCTCACGCCATTTCTAACTGCCATCTTGCACAATTGCTATTTTTTAAAGGCACTTCCAAACATAAGAGTGCTTCTAAAGTGTTTTCTTTTTAACATGGTAAAACTGTTTGGCCCTTAGCCTCCCTTTCAAAACACTTCATCTGCTAGTCTGAACCGATTACTAACAATCGAACAAAAAAATTGTTGGCCAGCAGAGCAACACCACTACTTTCATGCAGAAGATCCCTGGTTCAGAAAAAACTATTCTCGCTTGAAAAGTGTAAATCAAGTAGAAGACAATACTGTGACAGATGGACCAATAGTGAAGGCTTACACAGTGCAGGAGCTTAAGTTCATAAAAAGCATTAAGCATGATAACACTCTTTATTGTGTGTAATTGTGAGTAAACCCACAATTTACTCCATTTGTATGCTCGGTTTTTTAAAAATTCCATTAAAATACACAAGATTAGCTGATGTATGAAATACACCATGGAAAAGTTGCCTTGAAACCATTTTGGATGTGGAACGCCAGCAAAATCATCTTAGGAAAACTCTTGGGAACATGACGAATGCATTCTGGAAAGTAATTGTAAATAAAAGGAAGCATTATCAAACCAAAAAGGGGGGGAACCTGGCATACAGAGCAAAGGTAAATCCCTCTGGTTCAAAAAATATATATGTATATAAGCCATTTGCGAGTCCTTTATCCTCACAAATCTGTGGAATCTGAAACCCTTAAAAGCCCCCTGTCTACATTCCTTGAAATAATAAGGGTTAAACTTGAGTTCAACAGGAAATATGGTTAGATTATCCAACCATGTTACTGAGAACACTTTAAAGCTAGAAGAAGCTGATTAAAATCAGACCATCTCTTCTGATTGGCTAACGCAAGAGCAAAGGTTGTGAAATAGTCACCAAGAAACTCTTTTAAATAGCATCACTCTTGACATGCATTCCCATATTCCTTTTCAATTACCCCCAAGCAAATTTTACAATCAGAATGAGCAAAAGTTTTCCTTGAAGTTTGTACCTAAATATTTCACATCAGTCCAGAGAGACTTCAGTCACTGAAGGTTTATGGCCAAAGAATCCTGCAGCTGAAACCCAAGATATGGCAACGAAAAACTTATCCAGTTATTCCCATTATCACCTGTATTATGTCTCAATACCACAAGCAACAGCATGGCTTTCATAACTCCTAAACATTTTATTGAGGGGGCTGTCAAGGGAAAGAGAGGAGCGTGACCCTGGAGAAGGTAGGTTGACCGAGGAGAGCAACACCTAGTGATTAGTTCATACACACCCCTTCCTGCTCCCCATTTTGTGATTATTGTACCAGCAACGGAACAGCGAAAAAAACCCGTTTGCAGTAGCTTCCTGGTGTTGCAAAAAGTACCATAAAGAGGTCAAATCAAGCCGCTAAAACATCAGCACCCATAAAGTGTGTGCTGGCCCTTTGTAATGGCATGGGGGTGTGTTCTGGCATGGGGGTTCAGGAAGGGATAGGACAGACGACGGGTGGGCTGATGGGAGAGGCAGGCCGAGGATCCGGCACTTGGACCTTCCGAATAGCCTCCACCTATTTTAGCAGACAAAGGAAGCCATTGGATTGCTCACTGGTTTTTCCCCCTCTGACTCAAGTGCTTTGAATATCAGTGGGGAAAAGCAAATCTGCCAGGATGTTGTCCAGATTTTCCACTCTAGCAAATTCATTCAAATAAACAATACAAAAATGCAACACTTTTGCAAGTGGGAGTGAAGATGTATTGTAAACATTTCTAATTCTTGCTGCTGAACAAATGACCATCTCTTTTAGCAGTCCAAGTACAAGCCAGAGGGTCAAACTGGATGGGACATTTGTCACCATATTTGCCCCTCAACCTGAGTTCTTTTCAAAATAAAAATAGCAGTTGCTGGTGATTCCAGAGGCCCCACGACTGCTTTTTTAAATGTAAAGAAAAGACATTTTGTAAAATGGATAAATAGTAATATTAATTTGATTGTGTAATTTCATGAAATTTCAATCCACAGAACTGTCACCACACAGTACAAATGCTGAAGAAATTTCATGAAACCAAAAATTTACTTCCCAAAACCTAAAATGAAACTTGAAACCTGAAATGTAGGTAGTGGCTACAAAATGCTAGGTTTCCCGATTCCACCTCTCAGCAGAATGATGTGCTATTCATTTTAATACACATGAATAAATAAAAAGATGTGAGAATTTATGTGATGCCGCATATTCGGGCACCCCAAATTCAGAAAGCATATGTGCAGGTCATTCAGCTGCAAAGTAAGACAAGTACTCAAAGGTTCAAGGGAGTTCAGTATTAGCAATGTCACCTGACCCTGTAAACTCTGTTTGATCTCCTGTTCCTGAAGAGAGATTAGCTCATAGGTATTTAACACAAATTAACACTGCATTAGGAAGGCCCAAGTCAGGCCAATCCACACCTACACTAGGAATGCTATTACTTTAATCATAGTGTAGTCATAGGAATTGAACCAAAACCAGTCTTAATGCTGCGAAGATGGAAATTAAAACCACATCTATATTCGGAAAATGTGTCTTAAAAAAACAAAGTTGCTAATCCCTGATCTGAAGAACTAGAAGTTGCTTTTAAAACAACAATTAATCAACAGTATTGCTTTTAAAACAACAAACAATCAATCAACAGTATTTATATACCGCTTTTCAACAGAAAGTTCACGAAGCAGTTTACAGAGAAGATGAAATAACTAAAGGCTATGATGAAATTGTTATATATGATATATAATTTATATATGATCAAAAATGAAATTATTAGCTTGGCCAAAGCAAGGCCAGTTAGGGCACAATCCAGAGTAATTACGGGAGCACATAAGAGACATTACGTGCACCCGTAGTTACTGCACCAACTAGTGAAAACCTATGGGAAATTCATATTGCAATCCAGAGTAACTTGTTCTTACTCTGGAGCAAGGACTCCCCGTAGTTACTCTGGATTTCACCCATAGTTTCCTTACTCTCTCAGTTTCAATTAATTTTCATTTCATATTCAAGGAATTATCTACAAAACATATCATGGGAAGAACAGTAAATGGGCCATGCACCATTTCAGACCGGGGAAAACGATATGAGATCATGTTCTTCTCAACACATATAAAATTTGCTGCACACTGAAAACTATACATTCTATACTATTTATTCTATATTGCTTCCCTTTTCACTAGCTGTCTATGTGCAGGAAATTTGGGATGGTTGGATTTTTTTCCCCTGCATATTTTCCTAAAACATGTGCTCCTTGTAGGCAAGTAACATATTCCAAGAACAGTTTTACCACATTATAAGCTATTCGTGTAGACTGGACCCAAGGATCAAAGTATGTGGTACAGAGGAAACACCCATGTGCGAAATAAGTTTGACGTGAAACCATCCGTGGTTAGTTATAAATAGCTGCAAAGGC
The DNA here is from genome assembly GCA_030015325.1 of Cryptoblepharus egeriae. Taxonomy (NCBI): domain Eukaryota; kingdom Metazoa; phylum Chordata; class Lepidosauria; order Squamata; family Scincidae; genus Cryptoblepharus; species Cryptoblepharus egeriae. The sequence goes on along the minus strand of JAREYC010000003.1, from coordinate 77,913,844 downwards.
TGGCACTCGGGCACCGACAACCACTTTTTTCATGTTTGAGGGCAGCAGTCACCTCCTCTCCGCTATAAAAACTTTCTGTGAAGAAAGAAAAGCCTACATAAGAACCAATCTTTCTCCCAGATTGGCTTCTTCTAAAGAATCACTTTCATTGAATTATCCTTGATAGTGGTACAAATATTTAGTTAAAGAGATATGATGAAAATAGCATTTCTATTTATCTGAAGGTTACCATCTTGACATTTGTGCAGAGCTCAAGAAAACAGTTAGTGGGTCCCAAATCCATCTGAAATCTGATCTAACAATCATAAAAAATTGACATCTATTTTTGTAAATACTGACCAGTACAGAAACTAGAGAAAACATTGCTGGTTTGGCATACATCTTAGGAATTATCGAAGTCTGAAGCTTTTAAAACAAATGCTAGTATTGGTTCTGTCAGGAGTACACAATTAAAAAGGCCAGGCAACCACAATTTTCCTCCATCTGTTCTGACTATAATTTTTGTGTTACACTGAATTCTTGCAACCGTTTTCCATTTCTGTAACCTTTATTGGCACACAAATTGATAAAAACAAATCAAACAATTCCAAACTAGCAAACAAATCATACAGTACAACAGATAACAAATCTTGTCGTGTAAAATATAAGGGAAAGGGAAATCTCAGCTAAAAAACTTGCAACTGAAGCAGTAAGGGCAGGACAGCCGTCACTCAGAAAAATAGGGAGAGGATCCGGAAAGGAGAGAGCCAAGAGTCCAAAAGGAGCTTACGGAGATGGCAGTGAACAGGGCATCGGAATATTATGGATCCAGCGTGTCCGGACACGCATGACAAAACAAACCCTCAAATCCAGAGTAACCAGGGAGCACATAAGAGACATGTGCATCTGTAGTTACTGCACCTCCAAGTGAAAACCTATGGGAAATTCATATTGGAATCCAGATTAAATTGTTCTTACACTGGAGCAAGGATTCCCTGTAGTTACTCACATTTTGCCCAAAGTCTTTTATCTTTGGGAATTTTAGAAAAACTGCCAAAATGGACTGCCGACGGGAAAATATTAAAGTGGGGCGAGCATAAAGGCTCTTCTCAATCTGGAGTTGGTTAGTAAGTTAAAATAATTAGAGTGACATCCCAAAGAGATAGATAAGCCAAAAAATCTGGGAGAGCAGGTAGGGTCATCCTTGCAACCTTAAAGGAGTCGGAAATTCTATTTGTCAAAATCCTACTAGATTTCCAAAAATCAAATTCTGCCCTTGTTTACAGAGAATGTAACACAGAGTTGTTACAAGGGACTGAAGCTAAAACAAAAATGTTCCATTTTCTTCTACCTTTTAAAATGTTTGCCACTGAAAAAGAACCAAACACCTCACAATTCCTCACACCTCACACAATTCCTCAATTCCAAACACCTCACACTGCAATTTCTCCCTTCCCTACCTTACAATCAAAGAAACAAGGAAGTTTGTTTAAAACACCAAGAGGCACAATTCTGGATAGTATGTTTTATAACTAATAAAAAGATTAGCTTTTGACAATGTGCCTGCATAAATCATATATTCCTCTTGTGAGTAAAATTGAATTATACTTCAAGGCTATATTAATTTTTCTCGTTACATTTTTAACCAAAACACAAAACGACAAACTACTTCAAGAGGTCTTTTTGAACTTAATTAAAAGCAATGAAAAAGAACACTTCATTGGCAAGATGAAATAGCACTCAAGGATGCTGAGGGGGGAAAGCGCATGGGTGTTTATCCAGAACATAAATCTGCAGTACTTAATTCAATAATAAATAAAAATCTCATTACTAAAGTTTTCCTAATGTATTTAATGCTCTAGGCATTTTTTTTAATGGGGGGAGGGAAGAGGTTGAGGACTCACACACTCTCGTTGACATAATGATACTGATGTCTTCTCAAATACACAAGTCAGGCGCAATTCGTATTTCCAAAATGTAAAGCAATTTAAAAAGAATGGGGGAGGAAATTTTTTTATAACCAACATAAAGGCTTTGACACTAACTTGAAAGAAGTGTTTTCTTGTCAAAACGAGAAAGTTTATTGTACATATGTGAAAAACTTACTTTTTCTCTACAAAATTTTCTCAATAATTCCCATTAAATTCAGAGCCCAATTCTGAGCTCAGTAAACCAGCTTACTGCCAGCTCACACTGTCACAAACATGCCACAATGCATGTTTGTAAGACATGGCACTGACCAAGCATTGTACGTTCACCAAGCATTGTACTGTACATTGTACTGTACTGCAACCCTGTACTGGGCCAGTACTAGTGGGAGTCCAGCTGTCACCCATATCCATTGGGGAGTTGCAACATGGAGCATGAGGGGAGGCTGGAAGGAGGTGTTCCTTCCAGGATAGGGGGAAATCAGGGAAGCAAGAAAAGGACCAACAAAGCAACATTGCCCACTTCTCCCAAGGAGGCAGCAGCGCCACCATTTTTTTACACCACGGCAGTCCCGTACTCCAGGCAGCTCAGGTTTGGGCTGTTACTCAACTATTCTCACAATGTTTGCGGATGTAAATAAAGTTACACAGCAAACCTGACTACTAGTTATTAGTGGTTTGCATGAGACAGGCATGGTTCCAAGGACTGCAGGATATTGTCAGCAGGATATAAAAGTGTATTGTGCTTCTTATGTTAACGTTAATGAAATGTGTCTTCAAATGTGATTTAAAAATTTTCTTTAGAATATCACACTCTTATCAAAATGTTTGCCATGGCAGTTAAGAACACATACTCCCACAGCAATCTGAAAAGGCTATTTAAGTGACTACAGATGCTGGTGGTCCTCCTATGGCAGCTATCTGCTTTAAGTGCAGGAAATGGGGGCAAAGCCTTCCCTGGCACACTTCAGATCTCAAATGGAGTTGGATGAAAAATAGGTGCAATTAACATGCCAGAGTTTGGAACCACTGAACAAAAGATCATTTTGTGAACTCTTTTCATATTTTTTTATCTGTCATATTTTTTTATCTGTCATTAACAAAAGCAAAATAAAGCCAGTTTTAGCACCTTAAAATGAGGTATAATTTACCAGAGCCTTCTCTAACTCATTTTTTTTGGCATTTGGATTGTTTTAATGCACCATTTTAAAATTATGTTGGATTTCACAAGAGAAAACTAGTCCAAAAGCTGTTTCAATAAATAAACTAGTTTATTAATATTAAACTAGTTTATTAAACCCAACTAGTTTATTAAACCCAAACTTACCTGGTTCCCAACTTTCTTGTAGGAGTTTGGAAACCACTTACAGTGAGAATGAAGGACAGAAAGGTCTAGGAGAGTAGGAGGCGGGGAACTAAGAAGTTCATCAGTCAAGGCAAGCAAGGCAGCCAGGAAGACTTAGAGCCCAATCCTATACATGTCTATTCATATACAAATTCCTTTATAGTCAAAGGGGTTTACTCCCAGGTAAGGGTGGATAGGACTGCAGGCTTAGAAATGTCCAATGAAATGGAAGAAAAGGCCAAACATGTATGTGAGTGGAAGAAAAACTGGGTGAGACTGAGCAGAGAGCAGAAATTTACATGAAAAGGAGTTAAAGAGATAATCTTTAAAATAAATCACATATTGATTCCTAATCACCAGGAAGCTCTTTAGCTGCAGGCTGGTAAGCTTTACACTTTTAACTATGGCTATAATTCATTTCAAGGGCTGCAATTACAAATGCCGTTTACTCAGAATTCGTCTGCAGTGATTATAGTTAGATTTATGAAAGTCTGAGCGTAAAAGGAAGATTCATTCCCTGATCTTTAAACAACTAGAATCAAGTAACTGGCAACATCTCTTGAATTAAAACAAAGATACACTTGACTATGCACACCCTTAGCCTTGTCTATTTTCTCTAAACCACATTTCTACTATGTTGAACAATAGCAGACATTCTTCCCTACACACATTGGAGGACATAGTAATTTTACTTGGCTAAAGCCATGCCATACGTTTCTGTGACACTCAAGGAACTGAACAATTAACCCAATCCCACATCCAAAGGAATTCTATAACCATACTTAACATTTGAATAGATGACACCAACAACAACAACAACAACAGGGGAAAGGGGGTGAAATGAGTCAGGGTAGTTTGTTTTGTGTGAATAAGTGAATGTGTCCTATTTCTTATACAGCAGCTTTAATCTCAACACAAAGCAGCCTTGCTTTCTCTTTAGTGGAAGTGCAAAAGAAGAAGAAAAAGGACAGATGGATTTGGGTTTCTTTTTCAGAATTTAACTGCTGGCATCAATAAACACTGGACACCATTAAGACAAACTAGTTACAGTAATATCTAATCAACTCAAGTTGGTGTGAAACTATGTAAGCTGCCAAATTTCACAGAATGCTTAGTTATCATTACCACTGTGAATTATAAAGTTCCATGAATTAAAAAGTTCCATCAATTACCTTCCAATTTTGGAAGAAGGAGGCTGGAGAGCAAAGGGTAAGAGTAGTGCATGGAGGTAACGAGTATCCATATGCCTCCTTGTACATTTAAATTGCAACTCCAGTTCCCATTTGAAAAAGGCCAGTATTTAAAGACAGGAGTATCCCACTGTCACATGTAATTTGCCTTTTGTAAGCCTGTTACTGACCTTTAAACCTCCTGACACCGTTTCACTGGTCTTCAACTGGCAACCTAAGGTGGCTCATATTAGTGCTATTAAATCCATTTTCTTTCTTCTTATTTGAATATATTGTATTTACTTGAATCTAACACTCACCTTTTTCAGCTGAATTTAGTTTCCAAAATCAAAGTGTGCAGTAGATTCAATGGTTGAATCTACTCATCTATAAGCAGATGAGGTATACGGTGCACATTTGATTCAATGGTGCATTAGATTGGAGTGAATATGGTAATATTTTTAAAGAGAAGGAGGAAGGCAGAAGGGAGGTCAGGATGAAAGGAAAAAAGTTTTTTTTTAAATTATATATATTGTTTGTGTATATACACACACACACTAGTGACTGGAGCACTAGGGGCTGTGACATCCAAGCTGGAAGAATGGCTCCAACAGATTCCAGGAAGGACATCATAACACTCGATCCAGAAAAGCACATTGCTAGGAACAGCACAGAACCCTCAAACTCCCAGGCCTCTGGTAAGGACCCAAGATTGAGGATAACATACATACACCACCCATGGAGGGTGAGAAAACAATATATATTGTTTAATATCAAACATATATCCAATATATATCAAACTGGATCCTGTTTTGAAGGTTAATAGGTTGGTTCTAGGGCTGAAAGAACTGTAGATTTCTGTTCTATAGAGTGGCAGTAAAGGAAAATCCACCTATATTTCATTTACAATGAACAATCCTTTTGGACCAGGCTTTCCCTCCCAAACAGTTAGGCATCAGCATGCCATGATCATGCACATCCTGCCTAGGTAGCCTACACCACTCCTCCATATTATAAAATAGTATAGAAGGTTGCAACCCTCACCTCCAGTCCTGGCATAAGTCCTGTGCTGACCTGGGGGTGTCACCAAAGTGCCATAAGGCATTTCTGCGCCACACCTGGGGGAGGGTAAAGCAAGTATATAGATATGTGCTTGCCTTCTTACATCAGCAAGGGAAGGGGAAGAGCAATGAGTTGTGCTGACCTAGGTTAGGACTGAGTATCATCTGACAAGAAGCTCACAACCTTCTGTGTGATGCTCACAACATAATCAATAGAACAGAAATACAGTGAATGTAAGCACAATGGGATCCCACAAGGGTGCTTCTAGCTCTGAAGAGTGACTGACTTTGGTTCAAAGAAACTTATTTCTTTTTAAAAAACCCACAAAGAAGTCCTGACAACTCTCTTTCCTTCAAAATCCAACAATCCCCTCATAGGTCATGACCCCACAGGTCAGAAAGTGACAAACAGGCCTTTTTATATGTCACAGAAGCTATTCTGAAACACTACACAAAGCCCGGATAGTACTGTTAATGACAAAAACTTGGTCGGTCTCACTGACTGTGGAGAACATATGTTCTTGTCCTTTGTTACAGGAATATTCTTCTCCAAGCAATACCCAGTTAACATCTGCTGCTGACTCGCTTTCACCATGGCGCTAAGCAGATGCTTGGAGAATGATACACTGAACTTTGACTTTCTGCCTGAAGGTGTGTGTCATTTTTTTAAACAGAAAATAAATTAGGGTACTAAAACAGGACACCACTCTCCACTCCTATTGACATCAGGCATGTTCTGCACTCTTGATCTCAGGTCCCAGCCACAAAAATCTGTCCAAATATATTTAATTTACAAAAAATAAAAATAGATAAACTGAGCGGAATATCCAACCCACCGAATATTCGCCCTTAAAACTTTTAGTTTGTAGATCCAATTAAATTAACATACCCAGCTACAATTAAAAAAACCATTTTACAGTGGTTCTCAAACTTTTAGGGAGATTTACTCCTTAAGTAAGTCTTTCGGGAGAGAGGGCAAAGATAGTGAGGTGATCCCACCTCTGCATGGAAAGAGAGGCTATTTTTCAACTAAATATAGGTGCTGCCAAGGTCTGGGGGCCGAGGGGTTGGGCCATGGAGCACTTGCAGGGCTCTCTGCAGCTTCAAACAGGGAAAGTTGCAGATGCAATTAAATTGGAAGTTTCATCTGTAGGACACTCCATGACTTCCAAATAGTTTGTAGTTTAAATCCCTATTTTTAAAACTCAAGCTCAAAAACAGTACCCGTGCCTCTCATTTGAGGAAAAGGGTACTGGACTATGTTTTGCTTGCTGGCATAATGCTTCACCATGAATAACCTCTTTGTTAAATAAATTCAGGGAAGTCTTTTTGAATGACAAGGTCTTTTCCTATTGAATCTTATGATCTGTGGAAGATGGGACACACTCACACAAACGTTTGCTTCCATACACTGTGTGTGTTGCCCATCCCCATCCCCAGAATATACAACGAAGCATTCAACAATTTGAATATTGAATGCTGATGCTAATCAGTTTGTGGTTATTGCCAAGATGCCCTCACTCAGAACTGAACAGTTGGAAGTTCTTCCATAACACAATTAGTATCTTTTGTTCCAGGTGGGAAGGGTGTTTTGCTTCCCTTAGACAGAATAGGGGAAAAAATCTATAACAAAAACTGCATTACTATGTGTTTGTTAAAAAATCCCTTTAACAGCAAGTCATCAAGGACAATCATTCGCAGAAACAAACACTAGTTTCCAAGAACAGAACTCCTTTACTCAGTGTGCTTCTTCACACTTACTTTATGATGTTCTGCCTCACTTTGGTTCCATCAGCCCGAACAACATGACAGCAGAGAACACCAGATTTGCTCTTGCAATTACACTTTGCAGGGGGATAAAGAGGCAAGTGTATTATATGGACACTTGTACACCACTAGCAATCCTGTCATTAAGGAACACAGAAGCAGGCACAGAGATCCACAGAACACATCTGAATATACGTTCCTCAGTTTTTAAAGTATTCATATCCTTTCTGAGAGATGGTGTTTCTCAAACTATTTGCTGGGGCTACCAAATGGGTTGCAAGCCGTCCCATTCATTTCAATATTTTATTTTTAATATGTTAGACTTGATGCTACCATCAAAAGGGACTGCATTTTCCTGCTTGATGATGTCTCTTCCAGTCATGACATCACTTCTGATAGATCCTGACACTCTCATTCTAAAAACTGTATCCGAGTGCTAAACCACTGCTAAGTTATCGAAGGTGACATATTAATAAAACAGAAATACAGGTGTCCCATGTTATCCATTAGGGTTCCATTATGGAACCTCCAATGGATTAAAGAAAGTGGAAAATAGATTTAAAGACCCACTTTCAGGTTTTTTACTCCTCTGTTGAACCTTATGGAATAAGGTAGCACCTCAATATCTGCAGGGGTTTGATTCTGGAACTGGAATGGTTGCTTCTATGACTGCCTCTACAAAAAGATGATTTTAAAATTGTGATTTGTATTGGCCGTTCATGTTGAAAATCAGTGTATAACAAGGCTGGAAACCGTAATACTCGAATAATAATACTAAATAGAAATAAAATACAGTGGTACCTCGCTTAACAAGCGTTTCACATAACAAGCAAAAATTTCCAAGAAATCTTGCTTCACATAACAAGTTCTGCTTCACTTAACAAGCAAGCATGTTATGGGCATTTGTGCTATGCAGCCTGACGCTCTGCATGGAGGCTCTTTAAAAGGGCTGCCGGCCAGTGCTGGCAGTACTTCACAGTTGCCCCCCAAGTTGGGGACAGTTAGAGGCAGAAGCACTGGCCAGCAGCCCTTTTAAAGAGCCCCCATGCAGAGCGTCATTTAACACTATGGGGCTTACTTCTTCAGCACTTACTTATTCAGAAGTAAGCCCCATAGTGTTAAATGGGGCTTACTCCCAGGAAAGTGTCTTTGATTGCCGTCTCTTAACGATGTCTACCCAGAAGTAAGCCCCACTGTGTTAAATGGGACTTACTCCTAGGAAAGTGTATTTAGGATTGCAGCCTAAGTAGACTTCAAAGGATCATGCACACTGAATGCATGTTTTCTATTCAATTCCAGTGTTTTGTCATCATTTTCACATCCAGTTAATATTTTTATATGAATATTTTTTGGGTTGTGGAACCAATTGTCTGAGTTTCCATTATTTCCTATGGAAAAGTCTGCTTCTGGAACAAATTAAGCTCTTTATGTGAGGCATCACTGTACTAATGAACAAAAATACTACTAAACAACATTTACCACTAAAAGTATCACTTGAAACTGAATACAAAGTTCCTTAAAGGATAGCATTTTGGCAAAATAATTTAAAATATTTTTTACCTACTACATACAGTCCACCTTACATGTCATCCTTTTCATCCAGAGTAAGAATTCAGTCATTAGCATGTAAGCCAAAATGCCCTTCTGCCAATTAAAAATGATAAGACACATTTGCTTTATCTTATAATACAACACAATCAACAGGTCAGCAAACTGAAATATAGTTTCACTTTTGTGGTTTCCACAAGTCCCTTAGGATGAAAGATACAGAACCTGTCAAAAACGGCCTTCAAAACTGTGGCTGATACTCTCTGAAAGTGTAATGCCATAAACACTCTTCTCATCTTACAAGAAAATAGACACAACAGATAGGTTGTAGAGTCAGAGGAAATCTTTTACTTGTATACGTATTAATGCCAGATATATGTGCATTTTGAGATCATAAATTTTGTTTCTGGTTTCTCTTTAGGAGCTAAAACTTCCAGCTGCATCACCAACACTTCCAAAAGCCTATACTGATTAATCTATTCCTTTACCAAAAATCCATGTGCAGATTCCAAGACCATTATTTACAAAACCTTATTTCATACTTGGCTAAACATCTATGGCTGCAATCCTAACCATGTCTACGCAAAAGTAAGCCCCATTATGTTCAATGGGTCTTACTCCCAGGAAAGTGTCTTTAGGACTGCAGCCTATGTGAAATACATTTCATGCCTGCTACAAACAAACACAAAAATATGTTTTTTTGTGTTGTATCAGAGTGATTCAAGTAACAGTGACAAACCTGGTGCACATTTATTTGACAGTTCTAGTTCCTTTTTATCCATTTAAGTACACATTAGGATGTACAGGACTAGAGCATGTTATGTTGCTCAATTGCCAGTCCATGACATCCAGTACTGAACCAAAAGAAATCTGTAGACAGGGAGGCTTGGTGACAGACTGCAAATTGTATGTATTAAAGTTAGCCGATGTGTTGAAAGGGAGATAAGTGAGTATCAAAACACTGATATGGCTCATTTTGCAAAGGGACCATCTGTCCCACTACTATTTTATTTGACATTTTAATCATTTTGTACTGGCTAAGAACAAATGACTGAAATATATACTCAAGAAAACGCTGCAGTTGCCAAAAGAGATACTCCAATGGCAGGAGTAATTTTACTCCCAGTTACTATCAATGGTGGTAGTAACTTTCCCACCTTGTTCACAGCCTGGGTGTTATGTAATACTGTACTATTGTTACAGCTGGCACGTTTGAAACGGGGACTCCTTTGCCAAACACAATTTTTTTTAAATAACAGACAACTCATTCTGCAAATTATTCCTTCTCCGTGAGAGCAAAGTTTGCGTCACAGAAACTGATATTTACATTTTACAGGAATACGGTAGACAATTAAAACTTTAGAGCTGGTTATTACTAACAGCAGAACAAATGAAATGGCCAGCACATTATTTAATGACTCCTCAAAAGATTTAGGTTAGTTAAAACAATGTGGCAATGATTCATTCCTAACTACCTGTATCATTTCTACTTACTGTTCTAGTCCAAATAAGGCAGTGTGAACGATAAATGCAAATTCCTTTTTCTCCCATGTAGGTTAAAATAAACAAATATAATCTCATTCTGTGCTCAGATTCTTCCACATGATGGAACAATTGCAGCTTCTCAGCTTCCCGTTTCCAGCTCACATTCAAAGCTTCTCAATGCAATCTGTTGATCCTAAACTCCTTAAACTTTTCTTGATGATCTGCTCCTCTCGCTGTGGTGATCCACCCTCAGGCTTAAAGCCAGCAGAAAATATGCAAAACTTTGCCAGTACCCAATTACTCTAGTAATTAGCTAGCCTAGCTGGTGCCAATCACTCATGTAGCAGGTGGGGGGGGGGGCACACTCGAAAAGCCCACCTGCTCCAGACATTCCACAACCACACAACAGTTCTTTTCCCCTGCGGGTCCTATTTACACTTATCAGACACAAGAAATCCTTTGACTTCATGGCAATGTCACTAATGAGAGACCCTCAAAAGTCACAAGTCATGTCAACACATAATAGGAACAGTAGGTATCTCAAAGCAGAGTCAGGCATGGATTCTAAAGTCAGAACAGAGTCAGGCTTTGCACTTCTGCTTTTATGAAGATGATATTGCAAATTATCACCACCTCTATGTTCGTGCTGCAGTTCCATGCACAATGTGCCATTATTCTACAGCTGAATCCACTAATTCATGGGTGTACAAACTGTGTGGCAGGAGGACCAAATCACCTTTATGGAAAAATAATTTACATTTCAAATTTGAATAAATAAATAAGACTGTTTTAGTTAAAGATATAGAAGATTACAAGACTGGTTTGTGGGCCAGACGGAGGGGCCTTACCAGATGCAGCACTGACGCTCACTGTGGGCTGGGGTTTGGACACTGCTTAGAAGTTTTTCAAGGGGCACAGGGAGATACAAAAGGGAAGGGGTAGGTAGAATTGTATCTTAAGTGGAATTTTGCTGTTTGGAGGGCTCCTCAAGGTAAGCAGACATTTGTTCCCTTGCCCAAGGGAAAGCCCAGTGATGACAATGGATCTACACCGACCTGCGCCAGACAATGGATCTGTGTCAACAGATCAGGTCCTGGCAAGGGAACATGATACATCACATGACACCTTGTCCTCTGAACTGATTCGCCCATCCTCTGCCCTCTCCTCATAGCATAGAAAGTAGGGAGCAGTCCAAACCAGGGTGATGATCCTTGGAGTGATAGGCATGCCACAAGGCCCTGCCAAATAGATACTCATACCTTGTTTACAGGCAGACAGGCCCTTTCCCTTAAGGCTCAGAAAAGAAAGATCACAAATGGCTGCCCTAGAAATAATTTGACAATGTGTGCAATTATGTCAACATACCATTGCCAAAACAAATCCAAGTGCCTTGTGTCATTTCTGGTGATTACAGGAAGTACATGTGGCATGTGTAGGGGTGACACTAACTGCAGAAGGCAACTATACTGGCAAAGTTACTCCCTCGCCTGCCCCTTCACTGTTACCACGGATTCTGGTGCAGAGCTCTGGTGCATGCTGGGCCCTGCACTGGCAAGAGGGCACAGGCCTTTCCACTGGGCTGCTAACTTCCTACAATATCACAACACATTTATGTTGTGACATGTTTTCACATCCGCGCAGGTGGAATGCTCGCTCCACCAGCAACAGGATTGTGTATCAGTCTCCTGGCCACTATTCTATACGTTGAAACCAAGCCATGGAAATCACAGAGGAAAAGGTCTTAACTATATGTACATCTCATATTCATTCCTTGTTACCTTTGGTTTTTTAGGCCTTCATGATCTTTTAACCACCACACTGCTTTCCCTTCCTTTCCTTCCACCTCTTGTCTTCTCACACTATCAAAATTCTAATTCTAAGCTCCTTAGGAGCAAAAGCCTTTCTATTTCTTTTGATAAGGTTAGTCTGTTAAACATCATGTGGATTAATGGTGCTATATAAACAACAAAGAAGGAACCAGAAACAAGTCATAGACATGTTTTCTGAGATAAACACATCTACAACTCAGATCTGATGCATCATGCTTCACTACATAACCACAATTCCAAAGAGTTTTTATACTTTTCAAAAGCAATGAGAGAAGCAGACTCGTTGTCTGATGGCAGGAGATGATTTATTTAAAAAGCAGAAGATGGCAATATCCAAGATGTAGAAATGTTCTGCCTGGCCACTATAATTGACTTTCCTTTCACCAATCTCTGAACACGCAGACTTTTGAGTCAAGGCTAGCAGATATACAGCCAATTCCCAGCCATGTGTTTGGTATGCATGTGGATGAGAGAATGTGGTTAAGATTAACAGTCTTGAGAAGAGTGCATTACACCCATGTTATTGTTGTGTCTGACTCTTTGTGACTTCATGGACTGCAGCATGCCAAGCCACCCTCTCCTCCTAGCTTCTGAAGTGCGTTACACCAATAGTCAAGAATAGTGGAAAACAGGAGCTAAAATCACCATGTCTTTAGCGGGGAACACAAAAGTCTAATCCGGTGATTTTCAACCACTGTGCCATGGAGCACTGATGTCCCATGAGTGGTCTGCAGGTATGCCACATAAGTTTTGGGGAAGATGAAAAAGGTTCAAAATCATTGGTCTAATTCAATATATTCCTAGAACCTGTTTGAGTAAGCACTCTTGTTTCTGAATTAAATTTGGAAACATTTTTCATTGCTTTAACCTGTTCGAGGTTTAAGAGTAAGATTTGTCTTTAAAAGCAAGATTACAGAACCTCTAGAGTTCAAAATTAGGAGGAAATTCTACACAAGTGGCTCGTGTAGAGAAGATTCAGGCAGCCTAAAAGACTAAGTTCTGAGCAGTAAATAATGCAGGAACATCTCTTTGAGATCTGACCTTAGAGAACATTAGCATTCTACCCAGGTATAAAAGTACTGACATTTTCAGATTCTTGGACAAAAAACCTTAAAAATTTAAAGCTACTCACCTGACCATAATCTGTCCTGAACACAATGATTCCTTCCGCACAGGAAAGTACAGTGCTTGGATAATGTTGGCCATTTTCTTTCAACCAAACCCGTGCTCCCTAGAACAAACCACACAGAGAAATTAACAGTTAGGACACCCAGTGTTAACAAAAAGAGATCATGTACAGAGACCTTTTTTCACATTTCACACTGTCAAACTCATGAGATCCCATCAGGAAACTAGGAAAAACTCATAGAAATCACCTTCTGGTGAACACGACTGTTTCTACACAAGTTATAATCTGGGATAAACTTTCCCCTTCTAAAGAAGTGTCTGAATAACCACAAGTCCAGCTGAATCCAATTCACTGAGCCAAATATTTGATGAATCAAATTACAGAAACTAGAAGTGACATTCAAATTTATGGCACAACACACGGACTCTTTCCAAGACTAAAAATTGGCAAGCTATCACAAAAACTGTCTCATGCTTCATTAAGATGTATACTAAAAAGCTATATAGCATTAAAGTTTACATACAGTGGAAGATATATATTGAAGCTTTTTGCTCACCCCTCCTTAAGAATATGCGGTGGAAAGTCCTGGGTGGAGTAGAAAGGAGAGTAGTAAGGGAAAGACAGGTTTCATTTGCATACTAAGGAAGACAGCTTTGGATCATCTTTGCTTTTTCAAAGACCTTGGCTTGAAATACAAGCAAAAATTGAAGATCAGCCAAAGGCAAAGCTGCCTGTAAACTGCAGGTCAGTGCATGCACTGAACAGTACAGAATCCTGACTTTGATATGCAATGATTGACATTTACAATAAAACTCTCTTTTTTAAGAAGGAAAACAAGTTTCTAGTTCTCATGACTGAGGCTGAACTCTTGAAAAATTCAGATACCATGCCAAAGGCTAAACCCCAATCAGATCTTGTCCAGATTTATAATTATTATCAGATGGCATCTTCCGAGGTGTTTCCACAACTCTTTTTTCTCTCTATTGCAATCCACCTCTTTTCCATTCATATTCTTGTCACAACATTTTAAACCATGCAAAATCCAAAATCATGCTGAGACTTTCTTGGCACAGAATGTTTGCTTCTTTCACAAAACTTTCTGCAAGCCTCAGGGCCACACACAGGAATTTCTAATTAAATGGTGGGGGGAAGATATCAGGTATGCACTAAGCCAAACATACCCCATTAGTCAATTATGGTGGCCGGCCAAGTGCTTGTAGTCCCTTGTAGACAAACTTAATATCTTCAAAGTTAATGAAGTGAACTTTTTATAATTGAAATTTAATGTTTTTTTATTATCTACTTTTGCCATATGTATTCAATGCAAATCCAAGAAAAAGGCAAAATAGTAATACTGTAATAATAACAGAAATTAAATTTTAAAAAACAAGCAATGTATTGGCAAGATGGTATATGGACAGTTTGAAATTATCCCAGAAATGAAGATAAAGTTGAGAATGTCTGCTTTACTGCCATGGTTCTTGTTTGAGCATTTTCTTCCCCAACTTACCGTACTAGATAACTTCCACAATTTACTAAAGATCTAGCTTTGAGCCAGATCATTAGACCACAAAGCCTACCTATATCCTATGTTTCCATGCTTCAAATGGGTGAGGTGGCCTATTTACAATTCCATACAGAAAACAGAGTAAGAAACAATATCACACACATTCATTGGGGTGTTTTGCTCAGGTTAACTGACCTAACCAACCAACCCTCCCAGAGTGGCACAGAAGTGCCTTATGGCATTTTTGCAACACCCCCCAGGCCAGCATGGGACTTGTGCCAGCCTAATTGAGAGTTAGGATTGAAGCTTGCCCTACAATCCAGAGTAACTACAGGAGCATGTTAAGAGACATTATGTGCACCCATAGTTACTGCACCACTTAGTGAAAACCTATGGGAAATTCATACTGCAATCCAGAACAAATTGTTCTTACACCGGAGCAAGGACTCCCCGTAGTTACTCTGGATTGTGCCTTTTTTTCTCCTTGATACCTGCCTCATCTTCTGAAGTGTAGTTCTACAAGTATATTTCCTAAGTGCAGTCATCCTGACTTTGTGATTATCATAGGATTCTATGATCTGGCTTTTAAGAAGCCTGGAAATTTTGACATTCCCCATGGATGGTGACAGCAAGAACTACCATTGCAGTTCACACCCAGTTTCAGAAAGAGAGGTCTCAACATGGGACCTGATCAGTAGGCCTTTCACCCTAACTCCAAAAACATCTATAAAAATTTTTAGAGCTTTAATAAACTCCCAAAATAAACCAGTAGTTTTGAAAATCACTTCTCTAATTCAAATGCAAACTGATAGATTCAGAATTCAGTTTTTAAATAGAATAAGATGGACATAAAAAAGACCTCTATGCTGATTTTTCTTTTCTTTCCTCTATATCACAATATCCAAATTCTAGGGCTTTCATGTTAGATTTATAACTTCTATTTAGGAGTTTGTTTTCTTATGCTTATTGGAAAGTGAACTCTTTTATTCTTTTGTATATATGGAAGATATCAGAGCCTTTGGTCCTGTTCACACTTTATGCATGTTGTGACTTGCTTACAATCGGGGTAATGTTACGTATATGTTATCCCTCTCCTAGGTGAACAGAATCAACATCCTGATGGAGAGTTTAGTACTTGACACCTTCAAAGAGCTAAGCTATAACCACTTGACATCATTTTTGGCTATTTTTCAAGATCTGTAGTTCAGCTTTCTTTTGAAATCCTTAATTGGGCTTTTCTGCAACTGAAAATAATTGCAGCTGGAACCGCAGATGCAGTACAAGGAAGCTCTGCCAAGACAGGATGGACAAAAATGTGCAGGTGATACTATGTGGAAGGATGGGAGGAGATTGGAAACAAGGATCATAGGGAGAGAGGAAACATGGAGGAGGAAGGGAAGGGTATCAATTCTTGGATATGGGAGATGGGGAAGTATCCCTCTATGTTAATAAATGAAACAACAAGAATGTGTAAGCTTATTGCTTGATAGAAGCAACACAATGTCTATGGGTATGGCTTAGCGATAGAGATAATCATGCATGTGGATGCACATGAGCATGTGTAAGATAACACATGTTAAAATATATGTGGAAGGGGCTGAAGAAGGATGGCTAAAACAAGTGAAATTTCCCTCCTGTCTGCCTCCTGCTAATCACCAAGTACTGTATATCGTTTTTATTAAAACTAGATTGAATGGAAAGACTCTGCCAATAACCTTAATCTATTCCTTTCTTTGAATGAAAAAATCTGCCAGTGTCCTTGAAATCCTTGAATGTAAAGATTTGCCAGTATCCTTGAAATTCTTGATTGGACTTTTCCAGTTACAAAAATAGCTTGAGTTCCTTTCACATGCATAAAAACTTTATTTTATGGGTAGGCAATTTGTGGTCAGAGGGCTTGATCTCACTCTAGGGACTTTCCATCTGGCCCTTGGCACAGTCCAAATCCCATGGATCCTGTTTGCTATCATGTACCTATCTAGAAATTAGATAAATCTCACAATAATTTGGGCAAGCTCAGTTATCACAAGGAAGCTTCCAAGTTGTCAGTGCTCCCACCTTATGGAGCATTTCTCTTGCTGCATAGAGTTCACCAGGCCAGCACAGGTCCTTACACACACAGCCCATGTTTACTTGTAGACTGGAAACAATACACTCTCAGTGCTCTCCCTCTGAGTTCAAACAGCCTCAACTGCTGACAGGGTGATAAGAAGACGGGAGTAGCTCAAGAGATAAAACTGACGGACATTGCAGCTGCCTGTCAAAGTCCAGCCAATTCAGCTATCAGCAGACAGCTGCTGGCTGGAGCAGCCACTTCCCATTTTTTCACCAACTGGTGCTTAGGGGGGGAAATACACTTGTTGCCTGGAATTGAGCTGCCACGATATTCAGGCAAGGCATAATAAACATGTGCACCTGGTCTGCAGCTGGCTTCAGCGCCGAGGTAAGGGAAAGCACACACAAAGTCTTTCCCACTCTTTTATCATCAACTGGACATTTCCTGAATTGCTAACCTCTCATTCACCATCCAAAATATATCTGTTGTAGGGTTCCCATGGGGAAAATCCACCATCAAAGGCAAGATCCAGAATATAAGGACATCTCTCCTGCCCCCCCGAACCTGTTTGCACTTAATTTATGGTATTTCATTGCTGTTGACCACATTGCAAGTTACAGTACTAAAAGGTAGCACATACCTTTTAAAAATAAAAATAATACTTAGTTTCCACTTAGAAAGTTTAGGAAAAAGGGAAGAGTGACAATCCCTTAAAATGTATAGCAACAGTTAGCCCTCCTGTACCTCCTTGAACTTGCTAGAGAAGAAAAGGGGGCCTCTTCAATCAAAGGCAGGCTTAATCCATGCTTGGAATTTGTCAATAGTCTGATAACTATTGGAGATGCACTGCTGAAGTGCAAGAAGCAGCAGATACAGAATAGGACAGCAAACTCCTTGCAGTACTACAACAGTGCAATTCTTACCTGTGGTAAGAAACTCTTCCAAGCAGTCAGAACCTTTTGTAATGGAAATCACCCTACTTTCATCCCATGGCTGTAAGTATGCTACTTATGATCATCCTAGGTATATGGCAGCAAGAAGTCAATTACATTCACTGAATACAGTACTATTTTTTACTTTGAGTGTTCAAGATAGGTCACTCATGTAACCTTTACCAGAGCCTTGGAAAGTAGATCTGAACTACTGTGTATACTTGTGTATAAGCCGACCAGCATATAAGCAGAGGCACCTAACTTTACCACAAATACTGGGAAAACTTATTGACCCGAGTATAAGCCGATAGTGGGAAATGCAGCAATAGCAGGAAAATGTGGCTGGCCTTGTAGCCTCAGGGCCCAATCCTAGGCAATCCTACTCAGAAGTAAAGCCCACAAAGAAAGTACTTAGTCTGAGGAGGGGCTTGGCTGCAGTGGGCTCCATGTCTTACCGCCATGCACCTCCTCCACAGCCCAGAGAGCCAGCGCCGGCAGCTGGAGAGCCTCTGAGGGCGTGCGCTGGAGGTCACGCCTGCCATTTTTCTTAATTTTTTTACTGACCGAAGTGGGTTTTGGGGCTCATTTTTTTTTGCCCAAAAAACTAGGCTTATACGCGAGTATATATGGTACTTTCATGTTGTTGATTGGGAAGCAGGTTGGGCAGGGAAAGACCATCTACTGAACATATGGCGGACACAGAATTTGGACCTAAAAACCCACAGCTCACATCCCACAACTTTAGCCATTACATCCAACCTGTTCTAAGTAAATAAGTAAAAACATGGGTTGGAAACAGCTGCATATTTGCCAGGCTGTTTTAAGCTCTGCTTAAACTATGCACAGAGAAGCCAGTGGTTTATCCCACATTTTTCAACATATTCACATGCATATTCACAATATGACAGTTTGAGAAGTCTACAGTGGTTTTTCCACAAGTGAATTTTATTTTGGCCTAGCAATTAAAATTAAATGAAAGCAGGATAGTAAGAAAAAAGATTTATGCCCAGAAATACAATAGGAACTACTACCATCCCCACTGTGCCTGACTTGCTGATGCAGCATTTTCTTAGAAGCCTCATGCTGCAAAATGTCTCTGTAAAATACACAGAAATGTGACAAATGTTTTTTTTAACCTGATTCACCATATGTAACTGCTTGACAACATGTAGCACAAACCCCTTAGGAGATATGCTGCTGAAGTGCAAGCAGCAGCAGATACGTAAAAGGACAGCAAACTCCTTGCAGTACAACAGTGCAAGGTATGTGTATTTATTTTACTTGCAGCTTGAGGTTCTTACTTCACAAGGTGAGAGCTTTTGAGAAGACAATCCTCTCCTGCATACTAGCCATTGTTTCTTCTTCCAACTTCTGCCAGCACCAGGCAACTCCATTATCTCATAACTTTCTGCCATAGGTCATCACTCCATTCAATGACTATATACTTCCCCGTCTTCTTGACATAGGCTCTCAGAAAGAACAGCTGAACTACTACAGCGGCAACAAAACTGAGCCTCACTTTAAAATCTCCCCTCAGCTGCGTGCTTATAAAGGCTGCTTTACAATAATGCTGAGGAACAAAACACCCCTCACAGATCCCAGAAGAAAGGATACAACAGTGGGGATTAGGTGCTGTGGGGCAAAATCACTCAGCAATGCAATAAGGGGGATCTTCAGGAAGACAGACTTTAAAGCACAAGGCATGCACTTCATTGCAAAAAAGATTTTCCACTCTAATCACAATGAGTGAAGGGAGAAGAAAGCCGGAAAAATAGCCTCCTGATAATCTCTCTTCACAAAAGAGAATTTCTTTATAATGGAAAAAATAGAACGAGAAGTTACAATAAACCCAAATACATCCTGCCTGACTGAACTGAGAATTGTTTGGAGTTCATAAGTCCCTCTTCCTATGGAAAGACAATCTAATTTTTTTAAATGACATTTCTTTCTAATCAGAGAGGCATTTTACAGAGAAACACAGTGCAAGCACAACTTGAGAACTGTTCACAAGTTACACTGTACCTGGGTACAGTTTTTTATATGATTGTGTCAAGATGGAGCAGCAATTTTCAACATTTTCCAACCCCTGGCACACTGACAAGGTGCTAAAATTGTTAAGACACACCATGCTGCTGGTAGAGGACTCAAATCCCCCAACTGCCCTCTAATAATTGTCCCTCCCCAGATACCAGCTGCAGACCATCTGCAGCACACCAGTGTGCCATGGCACAGTGGTTTAAAATCACTGAAACATAGACTCTGCCGCTCTTGTAAGCTGTCCCTGTATTCAATCCTCTGGATTCTTAAAGAGTCTAGTCCCCAGATTGATTTTGAAAATAAATCTAAGTACACATGAATTCATAAATGAGTGCCCATGTATCTAGATTTGGTTATACCATGACACATCAACAGCCCTCAAGTGCTGTTTCAAGGCAATTAAATTAAAAAATAGACCACAATGAAAGGCTCATGGCACTCTGAGATAGCCATAACTGACAGTTAGTTTTGCTGTTTTGAAATAAAAACCTAAGTGCTATAGTGCCATCTCTTACCATGCAATATATCACTGTCAGTGCTTGTTCTACGGTTCAGCTAAACAGCAATCACTGATCTATCAATGTAAATATATGCTGTGGCCTACTTAACTCACATTCTAGGCTAAAACCTAATTTTTGGTTACAATCATATCAAGCAGAAAAATGTTCAGAGTTCACAGAAGATATAATCTCACTTATGTGGATTAACCTAGAATTCCACATACTCCCCAGCTGTCAAGAGCAGGGGAAGGGAACGCAGGATACAATGTGCCCAAATTATATACATGCTGCACTCAGAATAGGAAAAGCAAATGGGTTACCTGGAAAAATCCAGGCACTGGATTCCCCAGACACCTAAACAATTAATGCGGATGCCAAATATTTTTTTTTAACATTTTATAACCTGATGATAGATAACCCGATGCTAGATAACCTGATAAGATACAGTCCAGTCTAGTCCAGTCTCTATTCTCCATCCCTGCTAATTTGAATAATATTTTATATAGACATAGCAGATGAGTTGGATTAATGTAGAACTAGCAGGTGAGTTGGATTAATGTAGAACAGCTTTTACTAACTCCTGGCACACTGACACAGAATAATTTAGTCTGTTAAACAAAGGATCTTATTTTAAACCATTACAGTGGAATATTTGGCAATGTAAGTGAAATTAACCACTTGTTGGAAAGATATCTAGTTTATTTTTTTTTAAAAAAGGATAACTGCCTTGTCATTAGTCCAATTTATACTTCTTAAGTTTTTTTCTGCATCTAGTATTTGTTTTAAACCTCACCAGTCTTTCTCCCTATAACAAATTTCCTGCCAAGAGATGGGCTGGGGGGGACTTCCCTTCCAAGAGACAAGCTAGGAGTAGGAACGAGCTGAATGATATGCTGAACACATATATGAACCCTATGTGTGATTTTTCAATTTTGAATAACTCTTGAGTAGGAAGGAATGTGACACATCAACAGCCCTCAAGTAAAGGAATGTGTCATGGTACATAGGTAGTTTCCTATCCCTGCTGAAAGCTCTTCTTCAAGAGATAGACAATTTTGGCATTAAAACAGCACTATCAACAGATTAAAAAATTTGATTGATTAATCATCTGCCTTTTAATCAATTACATTTAAAAACATCTGTTTATCAGCAAAGCCTCAGTATTGGTGCATTCTTGCTACACGTACCGTGTCCTGGTGCCATAGAGGTTGGATCGGGTCTTTGCAGACCAGCGTGCCTGACTCCAATGGAGGTGCACATGTGCTTTAAGGCACGTTTGCAACACTCCCAGGCTGCCATAAGGGATTTATGCCAACCCCGTGCAATCTCTTGATTTCACTCCAAGTGTGAAAACTTTCAATTTAATACATATGAGCTTTTATACAATGGCAGGAAGAATCACCCTTAATTTCTTCTTTTCAATCACCTATCATAATAGTACACCATAACCAAAATAGCTTCAACTCAAATAAGCATATGTTTCACTCCTAGCCCAACCAACTAGCATTTTCTCTCACTGATTGAAATTGCCCCAGCAATCATATAAAGTTTTAGCTAATTAATCTTAAAGGTTGAAGCCTGATAAAAGCTCTGTTCTGCATAGTCTAAGATGCTAAGCACACACAGCCATTTTTACTGTTCCTCCCCCTAAGATTATCAAAGTTGCCACTCCAGAGGCTCAAGAAACAGCTGTTGATTAGCCTTGAACTCGATCCAGCTCATTCTGTTTCAGTAAACTGTAAAAACCACCCCCAGTGGCTGCACGCTATGAATAAAATTTGAAGTGTAATGGTCTTTTAATAGTCTAGATCTCAGAGGAATATTTCTTTGCTCTTTAGTTCAGCAACTAATTTTATAAACAGATGGGCCATTTTATGTCTTGCCTCTTTCCAAGGCCATTCTTCTTTTCACTCATTATATTTTCATTTGCAGCAAATCCCCATCTAAAATTTTCAAAAGGCTGGGCAAATATCTTTCTGCCAATTACTCATCTGTCCATTCCAAGAGAAGAACAGAAGCAACCCTTCTCCATTGCCTGAGAGTTCATAAGTCCAGGGCAATATCCTCACACACTCCCCTCCCCAACAAGGGAATAAATGATTAATGGAAACGTGTTTGCTGTGTGTGTACTTATACACACACTCAAGTCTATTTGAAGACAATTGCTTCCAACTAAATAGGCACATTAGCTGCAGAGCATGGCACGATCTCCAGTGTGACTTAACCCTGGCGCATACAGCTTATTGCCAAGAAGAGCTGCATGAATAATTATTATAGCACTCGAGGCTGCAAGATCAGGCAATAAAAAGGATCAGTGACCTCTATACCCAGTTTTCCACCCAGACACTGCACCAGAGGGTCACAAATTCTTAAAGTATGACAAGTCTCTTTCCTGTAAAACATTAGTTGCATAGATTTTAACTCAAGTATCAATCCCCATCTTATTTTTCTAACCCCAGATTTCTTTTTGGGATAATTTGCACAGTCTCAATTCAGACATCATGGTGTGGAAGCCAAAATCAAAGTACAGGCAAGCAAGATTTGAGAGCTGCTTGTCCATTTTCATATGCTCACCTGCTCACCACTCCAGTCTCTAAAGGTGGAAATGCCTCCAGGCAATAGCTGAAATTATCACATGTCATGGCAAACTACAGACACCACCATAATGGTTGTAAACCATGTTTTCAAGTTTTGTTCTGAAAATAAATTGTAAACCTTGGTTTATTGCATCAAGTTACTGCAATACTCCCCAGCCCTCAGAAGGCCTTCAATGAGCAATAACTTCCAATTTTTATCCAAACATCGGACGGGGTTTAACAATAAATGATATTTATTGTAATGAGCAAAATTAAGCAAAAGTACAAACTATAGTTTGTTTAAACCACAGTTAGCCATATTTGGATGAAGCAGAAAACTCCAGTTTATTGAAAGCCACAAGAATTTTCTCATTTCCTTCCCACATTCACAAAGGAAGGGTAGAAGAGAGAACGTAATTCATAATCCCAAGCCTCACAATGGCTCATGGTTATAACACAAAATCATGGCTTCTTGTAAACTCAGGTTTTCAGTAACTCACTATGATCACAATCCAGACTTCTGTGTGATGCATAGAATATGTGAAGGGAAGAAGAAAGTGTGGTTTTATACTCATATGTGCTTCAACTTTTTTCAAGAATTTATTTTTTAAAAACTCAAATTTTAAAACACAAAAATAGATCAATAAAACTGTTAGAACAATTTAATTGTTTTGCGGGGATAAACGTAGAGACTTTGGAACTTTGAAATGAGAAGCCTTCTTAATAGCAATATGTAAAGTTAAATATGCATTTAACTTCCCAGTTATGTTCCCATAATAAATCCCAATTAACGCAATAACCAGGGTGCCTCTTTTACCGATTCTGAATCTATTAATGCTGACCGAAATGGGAAGGAACTGAATTAAAGAGAAATTTTAAAACGGAGAGAAGAAAACAAGACAGAAGATTTCCACACATTCTTCTATTGCCTCAACAAAAAAGCAATAAAAATGATTGAACAACACAAGGATAAAAAGATTACCAATGGTTTCCAACATGGAAACCATTAGCTGTGGTTGCAACATTTGACACTGAGAAAGACTCTAGAACAGTGGTTCTTAACCTTCCTAATGCCATGACCCCTTTATAAGTTCCTCATGTTGTGGGGACCCCCAACCATAAAATTATTTTCACTGCTTCTACTGCAGTGCTATGCACTTTCCTGGGAGTAAACCTCACTGAAGTCAATGGGAATGACTTCTGAGTACACATGCATAGAATTAGATTCTAAGCCTGCAATCCTAGCACTTTCCTGGGAGTAAGCCCCATTCACTATCACGGGACTGACTTCTGAGGAGACCTCCATAGGACTGGGATCTCAGGCAGCAGAGCCAGCCATTGTTCCCTGGGAGTAAGTCCCATTCACTATCATGGGACTGACTTCTGAGTAGACATGCATAGGACAGGGCTCTAAGGCTGCAATCCTAGCACTTTCCTGGGAGTAAGTCTTATTCACTTATCATGAACAACAACGTTGAGGAGGCTAACTTTTGAGTAGAGCACAAGGAGCAGGGCACAACGGTCGGTGCACAAGTGGGGCTCCCACCCGCTGGAGCTCTGACGCCACGCTCACACTTCAGTGCACTTAACACTCTCAGCTCGCAGGCGCACTGAGGATCTGCAGGGGGGAGGAGGAGGAGGAGGCTGCTATCTGTGGTGAGTGTGTCGGGCGCCTCCCTGCCCCAAAGGCTCCACATCCGTCTCACACCAGCTCAGAGGCTCCTTCTGAGCCGCTTCTCAGCTGCTGCTTCCAGCTGCAGCGGCTCCAGAATTTCTGCCTGGTCTTCCCACCTGGCCCCCTGCACCAGGGGTCTTTAGGCAACCCCCAAAGGGTTCCCAACCCCCACTTTGAGAAACGCCCCTCTAGTTAGACCTTGAACCAGAAGAGGATTTTCTTTGGGTGCAGTTTCTTTGGCCACTGCGATCTTGTGATGGAAAATGCAACATCATGCTTCCATACAACTTCAAAAAGGAACCAGGGATGAGGGGAAGGAACAGGAAACAGTACATTCCCATTAGCAAGGTGAATTATACTGGAGCCATAGACCTAAGGCCCTCTAAAAATTCTCTTTAGGACATATGCAGTGGTGGGCTTCGGGGGGGAGGGTCTCTCAGGTTCTATAGAATCCTTTGCTAATGAGTGCCTGATTCTGAGAACTGGTTACTAATGGGACACAGAACCTGTTGTTAATTTATTTGAATCCCACCAATGGACATATGCCATGCAAGGGATTTCTCCCTGACCTCCTTGCTGCAATGCTCAATTCCTACCTTTTGAGGTTGCCCCCTTTCTCCTACTAACTCTTCTTTCTCCTTCCTTCTCAGGTTCCTCACCCTTGTCCTCTTCTCATCACCCTTCATCAACTTCTGCCTCCCCCTATGAATTTCTTTCTTCCCAGACTCACTCCAATCACTCTCCTCTTTTTCTACCTCTGAACTTCCTGAACTCCTTCCTTGCCTCTGTCCTGGCCAGGTGCTGTCATCAACTTTCCACTCTTCTCTCTCATCCCCTTTTCCTCCTCCTGATCTGGCTGTGTCCTTTTATGAACCTGCATCAGCTCCCAGCTCCAATGGCTGCAAGCTGATAGGTTGGTTTCTCACCTCTTGGCAGAACTAGTGAAGGCACACTTTTATCACCCATTGGCAGCCACTAATCGTCGTCCACTGGCAGACCTACCTTGATGTAACTATTAAGCATCTGCACAAAAAAATTTTGTAGGCTACTGCATTACTAAGAGTTACTTCAAAGTTTGGATTTGGCTTTTTTTTGTGTAGCACACCATTCTTTTGAGGACAACAGGCTTCAGCGGCTCAATGATTTTTCAATCTTGTCCAAGATAAATACTACAGGTGAAATATTTGGTTTAAAGGATTAAAACTCTGGTACTGAATAAACTCAGATTGCAACGAATAACCAATTTATTACATCCTGATAACTGCTTTTTCAATACAATATAAAGTGAAACCATTTATTTACTTCATTTATTTTCAAATTATCCACAGTAAATGCTCTCGAAACACAAGAAGTTATCATATATTGTAGCTTGCAAATTTTGTAGTCTCTTAACTCACAAAAAAATAAAAATAAAAAAGAGGTATATGATGATCATGTCAACCCACAAATGATGATGCATCCCCAGAAAAATATTAGCCACCTTGGGTGCCCTTCAGGGAGAAAAGCAGAATTCAATTCCAATGAATCAATAAAAATGAATCAATTATTTTATGAACTGATTTCAAGTCATAAACGCACCTGAACTGCATAAAAGCACCAGAACTGATTTCAAGTCAAAGTGTAACAAGGGAAATGTTTTAAAATCTTCCATGCAGTCAAACATGTGGAGGAAGTAACATATGAAGCAATGTGGCCATACCAGCAGGTGACATTTCCCAAAGGTGATTTGTGTGAGCACAGCAGCACATTTTTCCACTACCCACTCGTTCAAAATTGTTAAATGAGAAGTGATGCCTGTCAACATGAAAGTACCAATTTATTTATTGCTTCCTCTGTACAACTGAATCCACAGGGCTACTCGACATGAAAGGTTTTTTTAGCACTTATAAGCTGGCCAAGAGAAGGGCATAAAAGTCATTTTAAAAGCATAACAATATCTAGATTTAGGTCATCCAGACAAAATGAATGGAGTTTTAAATCTGGCCAACAGGTGGAATTTATGCATCAACTGAAGTGTTTTCTTTAGGTGCCGTTAACTCTTTTTGGGACAATGGGACATAATAAATAAGAATATTAAATACCCAGTGCCACACCTATAAACTGTTAAAAACAGAGAAAGTAAAAGGCAAAAAGAATGAGTGCTATTTATACAGGATGTAAATACCAAAATGAAGTTAAGATAATAAACAAGAGCAAAAGAAACATAAGAGTGATAGACTCCTTGAATCCCCCTGAGTACATTTGGGCCTTTGTGCCACAAAGGTTCTGGGAAGACTGGGTGGTCTCCACATACCAGGCATTAGGAAGTGTATAAACAGACCAAAAGAAAAGACTGACAGATTTTTCTGAACTTTTTCCCCTCTCCCTGGAAATCTCCTGCCCACTGCTTAGTCAACTGACTTTCTATATTAAATTCTAAGATATAGTTCTAAGAATCTAAGAATTTATATTCTAAAATACAGTTCATCTCATTAGAATCCCCAGTTCTAATCTGCAAGTACCCAGAAGAACATAAACAACATGCTGATCACATCATTTAAACCACTTACAATTATATTGGTAGTCTTAGAATACAATCCTAACCATGTCTACTCAAAAGTAAGTACCATTGTGTTCAATGGGTCTTACTCCCAGGAAAGTGTCTTTAGGATTGCAGCCTTATTCTACAAACTTTATTTATTATTTTCCTAATTTATACCCTGCCTTTCCTCCCCTACAAGAAAGAGCCCAAGGCGGCTAACATCGGAGAAGAAAAAAACACCATTATTCGGAGAAGAATAAAACACCAATAAAACACAAACTTAGGGTGCAATCCAGAGTAACAATGGGGAGTCCTTGCTTTGGTGTAAGAACAATTTACTCTGGGTTGCAATATGAATTTCCCATAGGTTTTCACTAAGTGGTGCAGTAACTACGGGTGCGCGTAATGTCTCTTACATGCTCCCGTAGTTACTCTGGATTGAAGGGATATGCTGTTCTTATTTGATCCAATTTCAGTGTTTGATTAATGCTCTGTTGTGTGAATATTATAAACTATTATTTGGTCTAAGTTAAAAATATGAAAACTCATTAAAATATGAAGAACAAGAATGACTACGTGAAAATGATCACTCTTTGTCTTTTTTTCAGAAGAGACACAAGGATGTTTACACCACTTAAGGAATTTAATACCGGACATCCTCTGCTTCTTGTTTCCTGGGAGTTTCTGCTTGCCAGATTCATAGCAAAATGAAATAAATTTTAAAGAAGTACATGCTCTGGAAACATTTTAATAATGAAATTCTGGCAGACTCCTAGCCATCTTCTATTTATACACAAAAAGCCAACACAGTGGTTTTTGGGGGGTTTTTTTGCAATGCAAGTCTTTTTAGACAAAAAAATTAAAAACTCTTTACTCAGAGTCAAGCAACTAAAATTGTAGACTATTTTCCCCGCTTTCTTTCCAGGCAGCCATTGTAACAATTTGCCCTTTTTAATAATTCAGACAGGTTTCCTCAGTTGTTTAAAAATGTCACCTTCCCAAGAAGCCCAAAAACAATGAAACAACTGAAATTGCACAGATGCAAGCACATAGTGAAGTTCCCTCAGGCGCTCCAACTCAAATCCATCCCCCAACTACTGTATGGAGTGCCTGTTTGGATAGAAGCTGTCAACTCTGAATTAGACCAGCCAATTGCCAAATTTCTCAGCAGGATTTTTGGGATTCCTAACCTAATTAGGCCGATCGCACTAGAATTAGGTATACATCTCCCCTCCACTACTGCCTGGGTCTCCACATTCAAATTTTGGCTAAAACTTCATCTCAATTTTCACCCAAGTTCCATATTACACGACCTTATTCAGGATGCTTACACATCCATCTGGTTCAAACTAGTTGACACCAAGCTCTCAGCCCTTGGCCTCTCCCCTGAAATCTTGGCTGACTTGGACCTCCCAAAAGCTCACCACATTATTAAGACCAAACTATGGGAGCAAGAAACTGGAACTCTCTTAACCAACCTCAACCTGACTTGCTCTCCCTCCTTTTTTGGGTTGTCTCCCTCACTGGGTCGTCCAGCAAACTACTTACTCCATCTGACTGATCCCAGGAAAAGGAGGGCCTTCCTCCTTGCACGCTTAAACATCTTCCCATCAGCTTACCACCTTGGAAGATACTCCAATACGGCCCGACAAAACAGATTATATTTTGCTCTGGTGAACCAGATACTATAGCTCATATTTTACTCCGATGCCCTGCCCACCATGCTCTTGACCTCTTTCTTCTAACTCTTCCTTCCTCTCCCAATCCTCCTTAGCGATTTCTCCCCCTTCACCACATATCTTTTGGTGGAATTTCTGTTAATAGTCTCCATGAGCAACCATAACTCCCATCCCTCTTCTACCCGGTTTTAGATTTTAGATTTTATTATTCCTGCCGATTGTACTGTTTGCAACCAGTCAATCTGTATTTTAAATGCCGTTAAAGGTTACGTAATGTAGTGAAGTTCCCCTTTTAAGTCACTTGGCAAGTGGTCAATCCCAATTTAGCATTACTAGCACCATAATAATGTTTTTAGAGAACTGATTTCCATTTACCTTCCAAAATCTTCCTAAGGCTGATCATTTTCTGATATACTTCTTATCACATACCAATATACGGTACTTCTTATCACATAATAATACCTCTATTTCTTAGAATTTTCAAACAAACAATCCGTTCCTTCTTACCCTACAATCCAGAGTAAGATTACAATAAGAGACATTACGTGCACCCGTAGTTACTGCACCACCTAGTGAAAACCTATGGGAAATTCGTATTGCAATCCAGAGTATATTGTTCTTACACCGGAGCAAGGACTCCCCGTAGTTAGTCTGGATTGCACCCTTATCCACTTAATAATATCTAGCAACTGATTTATGCTTGCCACACTTCTTGTGATCCAGCATGGCAAAATTACAACCATCAAAATCAAAACTAACCATTATCCACCCCCACCCATCTAACAATATTGTTTCAGAAGAAAACAAAAAAACATTCAGTTTTGAAAACACACAATTTTAAAAATCTTTTAAAAATTGGCTTTTCCCCCTGCTCTACAAGTTCAAATAACTTTAAGTTACTGAAGTTTTCTGCTTCAGATAATTTCATTTCTTGCTCGAGTTATTTAACTTCTGCTGTCCCATTTAAATCCAGACTTTTTTTATTTGATTTCCCCATCTGCTTGGCCTCCCCAAACACAGTACCCCAATGCTGGAACTGTGTCAGAATTTGCTTGGCTCAGTCTGGGAGACTGTCTGTCAACTACAGCTGTTGCTTTTTCCTCCAACGCCACATTGTTATCACTAAATCCTTTTGAGCTTTTGTGTGCCTCGCGTTAGGAAGCAAAACACAGATTCCAACTAAAAACCGAACATGAGAATAAATGCACTCTCCTCATTCACACAGTATATGCAAAATGTACAGTATTTACTGTCTTCAGCGGCTAAAGATGTTCAGTGAATCTACTGAAAGAATTAAATGATAACAAATTTCACAAAACACAAGTCATCAGATATGTTTTCTTTGTGAAGAGGAGCCTATGTGTTTTTCTAGTTTCAAGCCTAGTTCAAATACCATCTAACACACATTGGGAACAGATCAAAACATAACCAGCTCCTTCTACTTTTCCTGAGCCATGTCCTGCAAACTATGGTTAGTGCTTTGCTTTCAAAGCATGGTTGCGGTGAGTTTGTAAACCATGTCATTGGGCAAGGCAATCTTAGGCAGCACCTCAATTTCCCTTCTTCTGAAGCAAGGGCTCCTCGAGAGGAACATTGTGGATGCTCTCTATTCACCAATTTGGACATCACACAGAAGCATCATATGAAAACAGCAGAAGCTGATGGAGAAAATCCATGTTCAAATCAACATGTTTCCAAGCCTCGAAACTTTATTTTGCAGGACTGGCTTTGTGATATCTGAACTAGACCTTACTGTAATTAATGGAGGAATTTATCTGCCTGCTGAGAAGGAAATGCAATACTTCTTTCAGTACCAATTATTAAATGAATGAACTTTGACCTGGATATTGGAATAAAACATTTTAATGAGATATTTTTTAAAAAATCTGTTGCAATAAGCTGTCCTGTCTCATAACTTAAATTAAGGTTATTTGAGACACTAGGACGTTAAGAAAAAATGCTAGGAAAATGAGTCGGCAACTCATATTCTGCAGCTTAATCATTCTAGCTAATGGGTGACTGACAACATTTTGGTGACTTGTGGCAAAAAAGCAAAACAAAAAGAAAACAACCAAATGCACCCATGTGGCAAAAAACAAAGCCTGCAATTCAAAACTAACTTACATGAGAGGAATTCTCACTGAATTCAATGGGATTAACTTCTGAGTAGACATGTACAGAATTATGTTGCAAATAACTGATATCTACTGCCTTGCAATGATCTCCCAAAATCTACTGCCAAGGATGGGCAGAGATGGCTACCGCATGCTGCTAACACTGGAGCAGACAGTATGGTGTGGTTCGAGCAAAGAGGGAGCGTGTGGGGTGACCATCAGATTTGTCTTTATGTGAATACTAGTGGAATATACCCATTATTGTGGGAGTAAAATTTCAAGAGGATTTGTGAGCCCCAGGCAGAGCTGGGCACCAGTGGGCAACACCAAGCAGAAAGCATCACCAGGCACAACTGGGCAACAAACTGGGTCTAGCGGGTCCTTTTATCACAAGAAGGAATACCCTCCCCAAATTTCATGCTTCTAGGTGCAGGGGTTGGGCTGGTGATGATCAGTCATTCTTCAATGTCAAATATAGGGACAAAAACACATTGCCCTTATTTTCACCCCTTTAAGTGTTAAATATCAAAAAATCAGTTCTTAGTGGGTGCTTACATTATGTAAGGAATACTCTCCCTAAATTTCATGCTACTAGGTCTGTAAGTCTGAAGAGTCAGTGATTCTTTAATGTTAAGAATAGGGACAAAAACGGATTGTATCCCTTTTGACCCCACTCTGATTTGAATTTCCAAAAATCAGTTCTTAGTGGGTGCCTATATCAGGGAAGGAATATGTTCCCCAAATTTCACACTTCTAGTTCTGGCGGTTTTGGTTGGGTGTTGATGAGTCAGCAAGTAAGTGATGGCACAATTCTAATCAATTTTTGAGCTCCAGGGTAAGGACAATGAAACTCTTGAGATATATCTACATAAATCTATGTAAAGGAGAAATGTCACATACACAGAAATTACACTGTGATAAAGAACAGGCTTGGCACTTGCAAGCCATTACTTACCAGAACAAGAAGCAACCATTTTTTAACAAGTCCGTAGCAAAAGCATTTACAGATTTCCTAACAGCAGCCTAATACTACAAGAAAGCCATTTAGCTCCATGTTACCCCCCTTCAGTGCTGTTTTATTTCATAGCTTAAGTCACTTCCACAAGGAAATTCATAATTCAGGAGAATTTTTGCTAGTTCCCATTTGTGTTAACAGAGATATCACAATGTTTGAGAAATTTGAGAAATCACAACCTAGTTGTGATTTGTGACTAGACCCCATTATAAAAACTGCCCAGTGCTTCTCATGTCACCCAATGATGGCCACATCTGCTCTTCCTAAACTGACTGACTAAAATAAATAAATAAAATCACATGGAAAGTAAAGAAGAAAACTTCTCTCATTAGTCAACTGACATTCCAACAAATAGAAGTTGCTTAAACTATTGAAGTAACTTAGAACGCAATCCTAAACAATTTCCCAGTTCCAGGGCAATGCACTTTCCCAGTAAGGGCAATGCAACTCCAAAGTAAGGGAATAAAAACTGCCTTACTTTAAGGAGCCCTCAATGGTTGCCCCCTAACCACAGGAAGAAAGGCACAGCTTTAAAGTTGGTACAGGAAAGTTGGTTAGGATTGAGCCTTAGCTCTTTAAATCCTATGACAAACTATCTCCAGCACGCACTTAGAATTTCCCATTTTCCCACCAGATGCTTTTACTTGAAGGGTGGCGATGGAATTAATCCAGTATGCGATTAGCATATGGCATTTTATTTTTCTGTAACTATGTCACAGCAAAATGAGATAACCAGGGGAAAGGCTCTTGACCTGATTGCATGATTTACTCCCCCTGAATACTAGAGGAGCTGTAAATATAGCCAATCCCTTGGCCACAGTTAAGAAATTATGAACAAACAGCAAAATGGGGTGCTTCATTTCTTCTTAAGCATAAATTTCCCCATCCTTTTCTTCTTCTTTGACCATTGCAAAAAGTTATGTTGTCCTCCCATAAACAATAGCGAATGCAACCAAGGTACAGCCTTAACCAGGATTTGAAATCAGAGTTTCAAACCATGCCAGCTTGCCTGAAGATTCCGGTTTCAGCTATGTCTACTTATCCATCAAGTTACATATGTTGACTATTCACAACAATTGAATAGCCAAAATAGATTGCAAAGTAGTAATTTCACCACCCGTACCATGTCACGTGCAAAAGAGCCAAGTTCATATGATCATATAGTACAGTAGTTATGGAAAATTTACAACGTGGTACTGCATCACTAGCCAACTTCCCAGATTTCTGGAAATTGTAGGAGTGTGGCAACTCTGGATTTGGCACGTGGCTGAAAGTCATAGTCTGCTCTCCACATGGTGAAAGCAATCTCAGGACACATTTTAAAACCACTATGCTAGAAATTCTGAACACACACATTCCTTAGCCTTAATGCCTTTAAGAAGGGATTGGACATATTCCTAAAGGATCACCACAGATTACAAGCCATGAGGGATGTGTGCAGATGTGGACAACCTCAAAATGCCAGGTGCGGGGGAGGGCACTGGGATGCAGGTGTCAGATGTTCTCACTGATGCATCTGGTGGGCCTCCGTGTGATAAAGGAAGCTGGACTAGATGGGCCTTTGGCCTGATCAGTGGAGGCTCTTCTTATGCTCTTATGGATGGATCTTTCACAGCCAGCCCACTCACCCAGAATTAACCTCAGAAGAGAAAGTTGCAGTAGGCAGTACTGCACTTTCATGTTCTTCTCACTCTGGGTCCAAAGAGTGCATATGATGGAGCAGTGGCACAGTCTGGACAGGCAGTGAGCTGGGGAACTGCAGGCAAGTATAAGGTGAACAGCACCTCCACTAAAAAGCCAGCAGTGGTGGAAAAGGGTATGGTAGTGGTGGCAGTGAGCCAGGACACCTACCATGCAGGGCCATGCTCTGCGGAGAACTGCGAAAGGGGGCAGGCAGGTGCACGTGTCACATCTGGGGTGAGGCAAGGCAAAGAAGGAGGGAGGTGGCACCAGGCTTGTGCTCCAGCTGACGGCTAGCCGTGAACAAGCTCAGGGATACTCTGGGAGGAAAGCCTGGAGTGGATACCAATGTCTGCTGGGTTGGGAAGCATGCAGGAAAGTGGGTGTCTGCATGGTCTGCAACTGCAAGTACAGATGAAACTTAGCTTGTTCACCCGCTGCTCACCTCCTGCAGTGAGGCTCAGCTCAGAACAAGATGCAGCTTGGCTCTTAACAGGACATGGATGGTACAAGCCTGCAATCTGGGTGTTGGAACCTTGCTCCAGACTATACCTAGGAATCTTCCATACTTTACATGCAACCTTACAGTTCTTCCCTTAAACTGAATTCTTCCCTTAAAATCCTCACATTGTGCTTCAGAAGTATTCTGTACTATCTACATCCCATTATAGCCTTTTCCGTCAGTTATACCAAGACAAAATGCAGGTTTTGCCAGATAATAATGCTTTAAACCATTTTTTTATTTAGTTAAGCTTGGATAATTGCTCTCTGGCTTCAGATCAGATTAAAGGTTGTATCAGTCTGTTCAGTGCAATGACACACTGTCTTTTGATTTAATAACAAACAAAAACCCTCTGCATGAACTTCTGATTGCTAAATGTCTACTACAAGTAATATATTCAGGCAGATTTTCTCTGGCGTATAGATACTTACCCTATGTAACAATAGTTTTCAACATATAAGAAGTCACATTCCTCGAATATACTAAGGGCACAATCCAGAGTAATTACAGGGAGTCCTTGCTCTGACGTAAGAACAATTTACCCTGGATTGCAATATGAATTTCCCATAGGTTTTCACTAGGTGGTGCCATAACTACATCGACGTAAATGTCTCTTACACACTCCTGTAGTTACTCTGGATTGTAGGGTAAATCTCACTCTCACACATACAAACCGTAACCATATGTCTCTTCTCTATCCCATGATATTTTACCTCTTATCTAATTCCTCTACCAGGCCTTTCTCATGCACCCTTTCTCTCCTTCACAGGTCCCATACATGCTGGTAATGAAAGAAGGTTTTTATGTGGGCAGCTGAAGCATCGATAATCCTGCACCAGCCTCCAACTAGTATATAGGAATTACACTGGTATAGGGACTACCAGTGTGATTCTGCTTATCCATGTGATATCAACACGCCTATATTAACAAGTGCATTCATGCAGATTGGCACTTCAACTGCACTCTGAGATAAATGGTCCACAGCTATTGCAGCAAATTAATTTTCTCTTTCAAGGATGCTAATTTGGGCTCAGCCAACTTTTGAGAAAACCAATGGCTTTGGACATTAAAAACCTGGAACCCAATAAGAAATGGATAACTGTTTGCACTCTCTCCTTCCACCAGTATTCCATGCTCTTCCAGTTTAAGAAATTTAAGAAAGTGAACACATCACAATCTAGAAAAACATTGTGGTATTCCAAAAACAGCAAAGATTGCAATATGCTGAGCTTTCAGGTGCATCATACTAAGATTGTGATCCCAAGCTTGGTTACTTGCAGAGTGACTATGGTACAGTAGCACCACATACTTCTGCCATGGTGGCATTTGTCAAGAAAAAGTTATCAAAGCCAGTTGGAGTACAATCTCTGCCCCACTTTGCCGTCACAGTGAAAAAGTACCGTAAATTCTGGCCAAGTACAAGTCTCTGCAATGAACTACATAGAATCATATTATACCAGAAACACACTCAGGAAAGGCAGGGGTAAGAGCGGCACTCAGGTGTTTCACAGGGTACAATCCATCTCCCACTTCATTCTTGGCAAGGCTACAGGAAATTCCAGCAAGTATTAAAACTGACACATTCAATATTAACTCCATGTCTGCAGCTCAGGGGTGTGACATGCTGCACAGAGCGCCAATGGCACTGCAGTTCCCCGGCAAATAAAACATGCTGCCTGCTGAGAATATAATGTGCAGATACAAGACACCACTTTCCTCCCGTTGTTGTTTCCCCTTTGAGGAAAGGCAAGGGGGAAGGAGGAGAAAAAACCCACAAGCCCAGTTAGGATTTGCCTATGAAATGTTCATTTGCCTTAGACCAGTGATTTTCAATTTTTTTTTTAAACTCAAGGCACACTGACAAGGTGCTAAAATGGTCAAGGCACACCATCAGTTTTTGGATAGTTGAAAAGGTGGATGATGATGCCAATGGGGGGCTCCCATCCCATTGGCCCTATAAATATATATTTATATAAATAAATTCTAGATAAATAAATCTATAAATTTAAAGAAAAATAAATTATCTTTTCCCCAAACATTCACAGCACACCAGCAGACACACCACTTCACACTGGTTGAAAATCTCTGCCTTAGACACAAGAGCACAAGTTACATTCGACTCCATGTAGGAATTCAACACAGCCCCAGAACAATTCTAAAGACTTACCTAGTCTTTGTTACTAAGGCAATCAACTCACTAAGAAGTTTCGTTGATTTAACTACATTAGCTGCAAATAAATCCACTCTGTGGCAAAACAAGATATACAGTAAGTGCACAATGTCTTGAGAGAGCAATAACAACGTGCAATAATTTACATTTTAATAAACAAAAGCTCAGCTAGTTAGGCCTTTTTCTTTTTCATTCATTTTCCACAGTAACTTGTCAGAACAAAGTGAGCATAACAATTAGCAAAGTGCCCTAATCTTATTGGCCTGCTAGTTAAAATTAGCTTTTGCCAATTAAAATAGAAATCTACTAATTAGGAATGCATTATTTCCCAAATTAATCTACCAATTAATGATACCAGCCTTAATTTTTAACCCAAGCAATTTCATGAGCCATTGTATGCCAAGAAGTGGTGCCTTACAAACACTGCCAATACTTCTTTCATCAAATTAAAAAATAAAGAAAGGGAAAGTTTAAATATCAGAATCAAACACTGCAAAGTAGCGCTACTAAGTAACATGAGCATGCCTCTCCGAACAGCTTTGAGAAAAGATCTTATATTGCATATTCTAAAGACATTCTTGCAAACAAAAGTTAATTATCTTATTGAATTAAAGAGGCTTGAACTGTGTCTTCTCTACATCCAAATTGAAAATGGGGGAGTGTTTAGTCCATTAGCTACCTGGCACTACTTTGCGGGGTGGGGGAGTAGAGGAAAATATTTCACCCACAACCACACTTAAGAAAACCAAGATCCAAAACCATTGATCCTGACATTTTCTACCGAACTGGGTTTCTCAAGCATGCTTTTAACGCAGAATAGCAGTTCTGTTCTTTTAAAATCCTAACTGAAAGCAAACTTTCTTCCTAATGTTCTTGTGTGCAACAGAAAGGGTGGTGAGTACAAGTATGTCTTTCCAAGGCTTGTTCTCAAAGTGGAAAACCATGGTTTCACAACCTTAATCCCTTCCAGGGATAGCGAGAACAGTCTTGTATGCTATCACAGAGTTTAACCGTGACAGTAAACTGGCATAATTCCCATGCCACCCTCCGCTCCTAAGATAGATGGAACACAGATGTGACAAATAAAGAATGATCTGACCACCAGAATGGAGTCATCTCAACACACTCAGAAACCAGAAAAATTTCTGTCCAGACCAGACATTTTAGTGCCAAAGTCTGGTCTTAAAAATATTGCTGCCTTGGCATTTTACACCTACATATTAATCTTCCAGAAGCGAACGTTTAAACTTCAGTCTCTATGATTCATAATTTAGAATTATACTTGGTATAATTCTTCAAGAATAAACATGCTGAAGGAGAGAACTGGCCTGTTGTGAAATATTTCCCTTCTCGTTTCTCTTGGGTATGATATTGTAGGATAGGCAATAAATATTTGCATGGAAACCTCCCTTATAGGCATACAGCATGCAAGTAGACCCTGGTAAAGTTATCCCACTCAGACACATACTACAGAGGTGACTGGTGATCAAGAAAGCCATGTTGTTGGTCTAAGAATATGTAGTTTCCGCAAGATAATAGCATTAACCCCCAAATCCAGAATAACTACGGGAGCACGTAAGAGACTTTACGTGCACCCGTAGTTACTGCACCACCTAGTGAAAACCTATGGAAATTCATATCGGAAATTCATATGGGAAGTTCTTACACCGGAGCCAGGACTCCCTGTAGTTACTCTGGATTTTGCCCTAAGTCCTAAGTGTGTGTTAAAAGTATACATTGAAAGCACAATCCTAACCCCTGGTTGGGCTGTCACAAGTCAGCTTGAGAAGTCAGAACAAGCATGAATGCTGAGATAATTTTGATTTTATATGAATAAGAAGGTAGGGGGGAAAATAATCAGATGGACAGTATGCCCAGTATTTTCAAGTAGCTAATTTCAGATGGGTGAATCCTATACACCCACCATTTGACACACAGCCAGAGGATTCTCAGAGGCCAGGCACCTGCAGATAACGTAACAGATCTACATGCACTCAGCATGCTTGTAAGAGAGGTTTCCACAAATATTTAATGCCCAGCTACCTTCCCACATAGCTAAGAGAAACAAAAAGCTGGGTGAATTTCACAACAGCCCAATTCACACTTCTGCATGTTCATTCTTGAAAAAAATTATAACAAATAATTCTATATTATGAATCATGAAGATTGAAGATAAACTTAAAAAAACTTTGCTTCTGGAGATGAGTGCGTGGGTGTAAAATGCCAACAGCAGTTGTTTTATAATCCAATTTTGGCACAGACTGTCTTTGGCTAAATTGTTTTGTTTCTTTGGCCTACTGTGTCCTATATATAATATGTTTTACAAGATTTTGCCTCCCTCGTCCATACAGCAACAGTGCATTCATCTCTTCTGAAATCAGACAGCTGAATGAAAATTTAACTTTTGTTTTCTTCCTTAGACAAAAGCATCACCCTTGCAACACTTTGCTACCAAATAATAAGCTCAGGATTTTCCTTACAGCACCATTTTCAACTGTATCCAAATGATAGACAGTACATGAAGAGCTACCACTTAAAGTGTTGATGAAGGAAGTCACAAAATGTGGACAACATCTCAGAGTCACTCATATACATACCACTCAAGTCAGGGTGACATGAGAGAAGGTGGGAGGCCTAACTTTTGACTTAAAATGCCATGCCACAACACCAGGCACATGTGGTTGCCACCAAATGTTAAGCATCAAAGGACACAGCACTGGACTCTAAAGAGACACCGATGTCTCTAAAAGGGTCTCTAAAGAGACACCGATGACTCCGAACAGTCAACTCACAACAAAGCTGTTCTTACGTAGCAAATACAGAAAACCAATTGTAGTTCAGGCTTCTTACAAGGGTTATTTTATGGCATAAGGTTGACTGACAGAAACCCCCTTCACTTAAGGCAAGAAAAGGCTGGAGGCCAAGTCCAACACTGGTTTGTTTTTGCACACACCTTCCACAAGTTTGCGCCACAACTTGGCGCAAGCAGATGCCAACAGGAATGCTTATCCAAGTAGGTGGTTCATTGCCAGGCCAATCTTCAAGAAAAATGGCAGAAATCAACCAGTCAAATTTAGTGCAGGTGGATGCCCGCGTAGCCCCCCTCCAAAAAAGGCAACTTCAAAACATCTGGGCTATTTTTTTTTTGTTATGGGTTGAAGAAGAGCATGTGGGGAAACAAAGAGCACAATCCTAATCATGCCTACTCAAAAGTTAGCCCTATTGTGTTCAATGGGTCTTACTCCCAGGAAAGTGTCTTTAGGATTGCAGTCAAAGTGTCAATAAGGAGGCCTCTCAGAGCTATGGGAATCAACATGCTTGGACATTTTCCCTCAGATGAGGTAGTGAATAAGACTGCTACAACCTGCAATTCCTCAGAGGAAATTTTGATATTCTGTCTACATGTCTATGAGGACAAAACATCCAGATGTGAATAAACGCATCAGGAATAAAGCCTCAAACACAAATCTGAGGGAACTGCTTTTGGTTTATTTCTTCTCCAGTTATTAGTAAACCAGGATATTCAAGAACAGTTGGCTCAGTGAAACAGCCCCATGCTTATTCAATTCCTATGACCATGTTCAAATGTAGTTTCCCATCCTTTTTTACATTTTTGGCTACAGTGGCTGCCAGTATATCTGACGTTTCTTACTATCACTCAGCATTAAAATCAACAATAAAATATTTCCTTTCTGTATTGTTATTTCTGCCAAGTCAAAAGTGGAGTAAACTGAATTGGCAATGAGAACCGAAGGAAAGTACTGTACTTTAGAGCAAAAATACTGCTGTCTGCTGATGTGTTTGTACTTTCATAGTAAAACCAATACCTCAAGAGGGACAAGACAAAAATGGAAGGACAAACTTGCATTAGAAAAAAGAGGCTTACTCCACGTATTTAAAAACCCAGAAGTGCTATCCCACAATTCCATATCAAGGATAAATCTCCATCATGAAAAGTTACCACCTGCATTTTAAAAATTAATTTTTTTTGCATTTGGGTGCTCCATTAGGTTGTTCCAGAAGCGACACACCCACAAGACTAGAACATACCCATAGCTGATCATTAGCATACTATAAAATTCATGCCTGTGTCTAAGCATGTTTGCAGGAGGCTGAAGCAGTCTGTTTCTTAGGCTGTCCCAATGCTTTAATTGGGAACAGAAGGGAAACAAAGCCAGGAGTCAGGAAACAGAAAGAAAATGCAAGAAAGGAAAAGAGAGATGAGGGAATCAGGTGGGGACTGTCTTTAGTAACAGATTTCAGAAGTCTTTCTAAAATGAGTACATCTCACCATCATTGGTGGTAATAACAGTTACTACTACACCTCTTATTTGCGGTCAAATAGATGTTTCCCGTATTCTCTTAGCACACAATAAAACAGCCTTGCTAGTTCAGGACAGTATGAGCATAATCCTAACCAGTGATGGGAATCAAAGAAATTAACAACCGGTTCTATGCCCATCTGGCAGCCACTTTTAAATGGCTATTTTTAAACTTTATATATCCTATCTCTCATCAACAACCGGTTCTATAGAGTAGGTGCGAACCTGCTGGAGCCCATCACTGATCCTAACCATGTCTACTCAAAAGTAAGCCCCTTTATGTTCAACGGTTCTTACCTCCAGGAAAGTGTCTTTAGGATTGCAACCAATATTTAGCATGTTGTTTCCCATAATAATCCAATTAATCTAACCTTCTTCACCAAATTTGCCTTCACACATAGCATCTAGCTATGAACAGGCATCCCCCCACTTAATGGACAGATTAGGGACCAGAGCACCATTTAAAAGTGAAAACAGTTGACAAGTGGAACCCAATTTTTTTTAGTTTATAAATGTTGTTTCCAATGCTTTTTTAGCTAGCAAATATGCCCCTTTAATCTTGCAAATTCTTGCTGCCACACAGATTTTTCTGCAAATGGATTCTCATTAATAACTCCTTTGGCAACAGTATTAGATCAGGAGCTACACATGGGAGAGAGCAATTCAGGACTTTAGAACAGCAGAGAGAGGTTGAAAGAGTGGAACATGTATTGCGTGAACATGTATTGAGTTCTAGGTATAATTGAAAGGTGTTGAAAAAGTGGATCTTCAGAAAATGAACCATCTGAAAGTAGGAGATACCTGTATACGACTAGAGAGCAACATTTGATGAGTGGTTTATTTGTAGATAGCAATAATGAAACTACCATGTTGAAATATCTTTGTAGTAAGTCAGTAATAAATGGAATGGGGGGCAAATTAGACAAGTAGTAAGCAAACCACCCTCAACATAAAACAGCAAGGACCTTGCAGTTCTGTAGACTGCCAGTGTCCTTTAAAATCTCTTTTTTAACAACATTTCAGACATATCAAGACAGAAAGCAAATATTTGTTTGCTATTTCTATTCAACTTATTGTTTGCATTTCAGTTTGAAATCTCTTTCCAACTTATTCAGTACAGGTCTTGCTACAAGCAGAAGATCAAACCACTTGAATAATTCCTGGAACAGTCAGTTTCAGACTCAGTTCAGTTCAATTTGGCATTTGTTGCTCCGTCGCAGACTTCAGAGCAACAAAGTAAGCTATGAGAAATAAGCTAATTAAAGCTGCAAGTGAGGCACGCTTTCCTGAAGCCCCATTGAACACGGTAACACTTAACTTCCAAGTAAACATACATAGGACTGAGCTGTAAACGGGACTGAAGCTGAAAGGCTTCAGTGAATCCAAAGTACCCATTCACACAAATGGTCACCAGCCACTGCTCTGCTTGAAATCATTCCCCTGGTCTCACTTCCTTTAATTACCTTTGCTAGGGGTGAATCATTCTGCTGTGTCTCTGCATAGGGAACAATGGAGTGACCCAGTATCTCCCAATACTGGGAGATAATACTGGGAGATAATACTTTAGCCCAATACTGAGCTAAAGTTAAATTATATACTCCCGAAGTCATGTATGACGTATCTTTGCACCATTATCATGATAATTTGCATACGCATTTTAAGCACTCGAAGTGCTTCATGTGTATTACAGTATTTCACTTTAATCTTTATACCAACCCTGAAGGATAAGTACTTTTATCTCCATATTCCAGATGCCCAGGCTAAGAGGGAATTGTTTGCCTAAGATCACTTACCGAGTTCAAAACAAGAGGCAAGATTTTAACTACAGATTTCCTGATAAAGGGTACAATCCTAACCAATTCCTAACTTACCTGGCATAACTTCCCATTGGAAGGGGTGGGAACTTAAGGCCGGTGCATGCACTGGCCTAAGCCTCTCCCCTCTCCAGGTGCATAAGTGTCTTATGGTACTTTTCCAACATTCCTACGCCAGTTTAGGACTTGTGCTGGGACCTATGCCAGCCTAATTGGGAATTAGGATTGCAGTATCATTTTCTCAGGTTGCAATCCTAAGAACCAGATAGGCCAACCCAAGTCCCATGCTAGCCTGGGGGTGTCACTGAAGTGCTATAAGACACTTATA
The DNA here is from genome assembly GCA_030015325.1 of Cryptoblepharus egeriae. Lineage (NCBI taxonomy): Eukaryota > Metazoa > Chordata > Lepidosauria > Squamata > Scincidae > Cryptoblepharus > Cryptoblepharus egeriae. Next base: position 77,871,176 of record JAREYC010000003.1, on the reverse strand, counting down.
CACCACTCCTAGGGGACTTGCACCAGTGAACCAGTCTCTCACATCACAAAAGAGAGATGAGTGAATTGTGCTGGCCGAAATTGGTTAGGATTGCGCCCTCAGCCACTACACACATCATCAGCTTTTTGCATGAGTCACTACACTTCCAATCAGAAGACACACCCAGAACAGTGATTAAAAGGAGGACCTCAAAATAAGAGCATTAGGAGTGCTAGATGTTGAACATTTTGATTTACACCAACATTCAAGAGGTCTCATCTGCTGTAAATGTCTAACAGAAGACTACGGAAAAAGCCAGGCCTTAAATTGCAGTATTTTTAAAGATATTTTTAAGCTATACACCAGTCGTTACCACACTGCAAAGAAAAAGCTTAGCATTATCTCCTCCTTTACCCCACCCAACCATTCCAATAAGTAGCTCATCTATTTATAATCTCAAAATTGCTATTTCCAGATGGACTTTCTTCAGTGAGGCATCTGCTAATGCTGTGCAGTATTTCAGCCTTAACCCAATCACACTTTTTTTCTGTTAATCTTCTATCTTATCAGATTACTTTGCAATGTCTTTCCAAGTAAACCAAAAGAATCAGAGCTGATGAAGTCTGGGGTTTTTTTGTATTCTCAAAAGGAGTTTCTCCATTTGATCTTCTGCCCCAGAAAGCCTCTGAGTTACTTGACAGAAGTTCTAACCTAATTCTAATACAAAAAATCTGCAAAAATTGGCTCTGTGACCATATAAAAGACGGAATCCCTTGCCCGGCAAATTAATATCATGCCCTTTTCCCACAAATATGTATTTTCCACTACTTTAAAAAAAATTTGTCAACATTCTGCTTAAGAAGAGTTATTTGTAATTCAAAAACCCCTCACACACCACCATGACTATATGGCACAACAGGGCTGATGGAAGAAGAGGGAAAACATTTCCAGATTCTTCCAGTAAAGAAAAATATTCACTTGCAGTAAACGAAGTGCCACATTGCATTGTACACTGCATAGGTAGCATGGTGTGAATACCCAGGGTGACCATATGACTGGAAAAACCTGGATTTGTCCAGATTTTTAGCCTCCTGTCTGGGTGTCCTACGTTTTGGCTTCATCGTCCTACATTTTGGCTTCATTTTGAAACTTTGTGATAGTGCACAGTACCCCATCATGCCATATATCGTTGGATTCGTATTGAAGAGCAGAATCCAGTGCAAAAATCAGTTTGAAGATACCTCCTTCCTATCAAAAGTTATGGTCAAATAACCAAAAAACAAAAACAAAAAAATACATTTTTGGCAATTTTTTTAAGTGGGTAGGAATTTTGGCCCTGAGGTTCAGGAATTTTGGCCCTGGGGTTCAGGAATAATCTGGTCACCCTGGTGAATACCACCTCCGCTTTTTTCTCCAGACACTGGAAGATCATAGCCTTACAAAGCAACTTGTATCCTTCTGGGAACATTGAAATAAAATATATTATAATTGACACAACACTTTCTGGGTTGTTTTGTTTTGGATGGGGGTGGGATTAAACATTGCCTGTAATGAATCAATTAAACTTACTGTCACCAATTACATGCAGTGGAGATGTGCAAGATCCCTTAAGAAGACAAAATGTTGCCTCAATGGTGGTCCCTTGAAGTGACAGATCTAGAAAGCATGGGGTTGACATCTGAGCCTTAGGTTGCTATGTGTGTGCTGACCAGCTGCAGTCATGTGGAAGCAACAAGTCTCTCAGGGATAAAAGCAGCACCTGGAGGAAGGAAAGGGTATGGGTATAGAAGGAAGGAGGACTGAATGGAAATGTCAGGAACAAGGGCTGCTGGAGAAGGTATGAAGCTGCCTTGCCCTAGAGCAGCTAAAGTGTTGCTGTTGTGGTCAGAGAAGCTGCTGGTGGGGCAGGAATAGAAAGAGGACGTTTGCAAGCTGAGCGGGCAAGCCACCCTGGTGGCAGAGATATTTTGAGTGAATAAGCAAGGCTAGTTAGTCTATTGTGGACATCAGATCTTTAAAAGAAGGTTTTAGAGAAACAAGTTCCATTTCTACAATGTAATTCTTCAAGGACATTAACTAACTAGTTGGATCAAAAAACTATTCCCTTAACTTATGCCCCATATTATTCAGTTAAAGATTGTTTATTGCAGTCTCCTCAGCTTCTTAAAAACTCACCCTTTGTGATTCAGGCACAAAAGCAGCAATATTACACTCCTTTTTGGAAACCAATACCCATTTGTCCGTTTACAGTAACTTTTATTTAAGGCCTGATTGAACAGTTCATGGAATGGGATCTGAGTGTTTTATGCAACAGCAAACCAATCCCATGTGCCACAAGTATAAAGTCCTGAAAAATGAGATTGTCAGTGCATTCTTAAGCATGTCTACTCAGAAGTAACTTCCACTGTGTTCAATAGTACTTACTCTCAGGAAAGTGTGATTAGGACTGTAGCTTGCAGCATTGCTACAGCACATATATACCGTAATAACCCCCCACCCTTTCCTGGTCAAGACTGGCTGATACATGAACATGCTGGGTTCTTATCAACAAAACTGTTTCCTAAAAATTGTTGATTTTCCTCTCTAAACTACAAAATAGGGGGGTACAAAGTTGTCCTACATGTATGGCAAAAGAATAGAAATGCGGATTTATACCATAGCCAGGACTATGGGCCAGCTTGCTCCTGTCCAGCTATGCCATGTCCTACATGTATGGCAAAAGAATAGAAATGCGGATTTATACCATAGCCAGGACTATGGGCCAGCTTGCTCCTGTCCAGCTATGCCATTATTTAGCACCATCTGTGTTATAACGCCACCCAAGTTTTACGGGCTGTCCATACACCATATTCTATCCATATAGAGGTTTATGTATATAGGCTGTCCATACAGAAGACATATTTGCATATCCACCAGATATTTGGGGATACTAAATAACTTATCATGAAGTCAGAAACTCTTTGGTGTCACAGAACTGAAAATACTTCAAATTCAGGCTGCAATCCTAACCACACTTTCCTAGGGGTAAGTCCTATTGAACACAATGGGACTTACTTCTGAGTAGACATGCTTAGGAATGCACTGTATGTTATACAAGTTTTCATGTTTACTTCAGTACAGAACCTTTGGTTCCATCTATACAGAATTTTTCATAAATCATTGCCACTAATCCCTCTGAAATAGCCAAATGTCTCTGCAGCAACCACCACCAAATATTTATTGTTTGTACAAAACAACTACAGACAAGAAGCAGAATTAAGATACTGGTCCAGGGTGTATAAGAAAATGCCTCTCGCTAAACAATAACAAAATCAGGCTGTAACAAGAAAGTTACACTATAGTCATTTGTTTAACTACGTCTGAATTGTAAAACTGAAAAGTGATGAAATAAGTTTTGATAAGCAAAAGAATATCTTTTTGAAAAATAATGATTATACTCCCTGAAAAACTGAAAATTTGAAAAACTGAAAAACTCACACAATGGAAGTGTGAGAGAGAAACCTATGCAGAAAAATTATTGTGTAATGAAAAAGAACTGACATTAAAATCATGAAGTGTTCTATAAGCCAACAAAAATTTTAGAGATACTAAAAATAAGCATCTGCTTCTCAGCAATAAAGCTGATTTAACAGTTTGTTCCCACCAGCATTCACTGTAATTTCTGAACTTGCCACTGGTGATCATTTGTTTCTATATTTCTACACCACTTATGCAACCTCAGAGAAAAATATGGTACAGAGTTAAAGCAGACGATGCAAGGGCTGCAATGATCAGATGCAGAAATTATCATAACTCATTTCTGCGCAGCCCACAGGTGTACACTTTGATTTCTGTTGCATATATGCAAGATTGGACAGAAATGGCTTGATCTTCTGCCAAGTTGATTTCTGGGATGTGCTGTATATGTTCTTCCTCAGGGAATAAATTAAAATATGAAAATAAACTTTTAGTGTGAAATTTTCTGGTTCATATCAAACTAGACAGGCTGAAGTCTGCAAACTCGGGAGTAAGCACCTTTGAACAAAATGAGACATTCCCTAGTACACACACCTAGGATTGCAGTGTTATTCAATCACAAAACTTCATTCTGGTCAGGATGTTGATCATAGAGAATGCGATACCTCCAGGCTTAGAAATGAGTGATTTCATTTTAATTTATTGAAACTAGAGCCACACCAAACACTCTCCAGTCTCAACTTGAAGTCAGATCATTTATATTTCAATGTGATAGTATGTTGTCTCCAAAACTTCTTTGATATATTCACCAGGAAGGAGAGGTGGTAGTAACTTGTTTGTTCCTACAAGCTGCTCCTTTAAAATCATCAAACCCTTATCTCAGATTATTGCTTCCTTCTGGCTAATCAGAGTGAATAAGCAAATAAGACTTGGCTGTATGGTAATGTAAAGCAAAGGAAACTGAACAAAGTAAACTGATATTTTTGAAAGAAATATTGGAAAGTTCTTTTCTACATTGTAGAAAACATTTATGAAACACAGAGAGTAGTTTCAGCTTTGCACTAACTAAAATACCTGCGCACGTCTGCTCAGTACTGGCTACCCAGTGGGGGATTTCTGGCCAGTGAGCCAGATCCCTGCACTGCCATAAAATGTTTAATGGCGTTTTTGCAGCTGCCCACATCATGGAACACACCACTGAATGGGATTGTGCTGTTATTCTGTGTTCCTATATAAAAAAAGCAGGCCTCCGTCAGTCTTGAAAGACTATGGTATCGTGCTCGGCACTGCATACGCTGCATGTGAAGCACGAAAGCCTGGGTTGGATTGTTATGGAGGATAGGCTGTTACCCAAGCAGCAAATCCCCCCTCTCCACGCCACTGAATTAGTCCAATGGAAAGGCAGAGCCAATACGATTGGATCCAGCTGGCGTCGCAGAGCTGGGCTAAGGACAGGAGCTCACCCTGTCTTGTGGGGCCAACCCAGGTCTCGAACCCTGGCCTGCTGGTTAACAGGCACAGCGTCTTAACCGCTTGCGCCACCCACAGCCCTATATAGGCTTACCTGAAAATAAGGCTGCAATCCTAACCACACTTTCCTGGAAGTAAGTACTACTATTAAACACAATGGAATGTACTTCTGAGTAAACATATTTAGGATTGCACTGTAATAATAAATTCAACAGGGCTTACTTCTCAGCAGTCACCTACAGGATCACACTGTCTGCACAATGTATTCAAGCAGGAATAAAATGTGAGTTGCACAACAAATGTGAGTTAGAAGTATACAGCTTAAAAAAATTAAAAGCAGTCACCCTTTTCTCTTGTTTCTCTTGTCAAAATAACTCATTTGTACTAACTTAAAAAAAACTTGTAGCATATTAGAAACAGAAAACTCAGAGGGGGGAAAAGACACAGCTGCATGAATTATATTATCGAGTACACACAAAAACAATCCTTGACTTGTTTATTCTTAAAGGGGAAAAAAGACTCACATGGCACAATGTGATTCTAATATTTTTAAAAACAAAGAGCTCACTTAAATCACATTCTTTCTGGTGTACACTTGGGGAAAAGAAACAGGAAATACCAGCTCTTGGAGTTAGCCATGAAACCCACAAGGATAATTTTTGTAAGTCATACAAATGCCCTGTTTTTCACGCTTAAAAAGCATACTGAACTCCCCCAGATTAGCTGTCCGAAAACATCAATCTATGGGGAAGGCAAGAGAAAAATTTAGTATTGAGGGAGCAAGAACAAGCACCATGCCCTCCAGGGGAAGACCCATGAAAATAGCAAGTACATGTCAAGGCCCCCCTCACCTGACATATTTAGGAGTGTTAATCACATGATATAGCATCATTCTCTTGTAAGTATACCTACCCTCATTAGCGTTGGGACAATGATATTGAAAATATGACAATGCCACAAAAGGTGATTTTGGGTGAATTAAGAAGGTAAATGCCCAAAAATATTATCTTAGTTGGGGAATATATTGCTCATCCTGCTCACATATTCCAATCTGCACAGGAACATTTTTATATCGTTGATTTAACACAGAATCATATGAAAATTTATTGTATTGGACTGTACCATTTCAAGTGAGGAAATGTGTTACATTGTTGAATGCTTCCCAGGATAGGGAGAAGAAACACTTCCTTGATCAGAAAAAGCCTTATACACCAAGGGATAAGGTTCGATAGCTCAGCTTATAACTTTTTTTAAGTGCTATGATTTCCTTTCACACAAAGTAGGATTCAAATATGCAATCTACAACCTCTAAAAATTACAGTCCTGAAGATGTTTTAACATTTCGAGCACAGTCCTAACCATGTCTACTCAAAAATAAGCCCTACTGTGTTCAACGGGTCTACTCCCAGGAAAGTGTCTTTAGGATTGTAGTCTTTGTTCCACTGATGGTATAAACTGACCTTTCCCAGGAAGGAGAGGAGTGGGGAGAAAAGACTCCTTCCTACCTCCACCTCCTCAAGTTTATCTTAGTTTTTTTCTTAAATCACAACTCAGGGATTGCAGCTTGTGAACACAACATTTGCATGTTCCTTTTAGATGAATGCATTCCTGATCTCAAAATGAAAACAATCACATATAGTTACACATCTCCAAAAACTATTAGACTGTGTGGGCCTGGAATTCATCAAAAAAACCACAATCTAGTATGACAAACTGGCATGCTGCTATACCTTGTCCTGACCTGAACCTCTGAATCTTGCAACACTGCCTTTTTCCTAGACTACAGTGTTTTAATTCTGTATTTTTTAAAAACAGAATGCATTCTACCAGTGCAAACATTGCCCAAATAAAAGGAAATCTATCATCTTTCAATTACCTCGCTTTGTGCTATCACCATTGCACAGATATATACATCAACTACAGTGGCACCTCGCATAAGGAGCTTAATTCGTTCCGGAGGCACGCTTTTTAAGTGAAATGCTCTTTAAGTGAAGCGGATTTTCCCATAGGAAACAATGGAAAGTCAGACAATAGGTTCCACAACCCCAAAAATATTCATATAAAAATATTAACTGTATGTAAAAATGATGACAAAACACAAAGGGATTGAATTCAAAACACTATTAACACAATTACTATATAAAACAGTGTAATATTCTGTACAGTAAAAAAGAAAAGAAAAACCTTTGTGGCCAACGATGACTATTTTCACTAAAAGAGTCCACTGGTGTCTTTTGGAGCAATTTAACAAGGAATGTCTCTCTGTGTGTGAGATGCACACTAGATAGGCAGTCTGCAACAGCAAAGGGGCCAGATCCTATGCTGTCTACTCAGAATCAAGCACCATAATATCCACTGGGGCTTACTCATAGGAAAAGAAAAGTGCAGGCAGGGAAGTTGGGAGGGGGGGAAGAAGGTGGTTGTAGTGGGGTCCAGGCAGGGAGGCTTCCTTGGGGGGACAGTGTCTGCTTGAGGGGGGCTCCAGAGGGGGGGGCAGGCAGGGGGCTTCCTTGGGAGGACAGGGTCTGTTTGAGGGGGGCTCCAGAGGGGGTGCAGGCAGGGGGGCTTCCTTGGGGGGACAGTGTCTGTTTGAGGGGGGCTCCAGAGGCGGTGCAGGCAGGGGGCATCCTTGGGGGGACAGTGTCTGTCTGAGGGGGGCTCCAGAGGGGGTGCAGGCAGGGGGCTTCCTTGGGGGGGCAGTGTCTGATTGAGGGGGGCTTCAGAGGGGGTACAGGCAGGGGGGCTTTCTTGGGGGGACAGTGTCTGTTTGAGGGGGGCTCCAGAGGCGGTGCAGGCAGGGGGGCTTCCTTGGGGAAACAAGGTCTGTTTGAGGGGGGCTCTAGAGGGGGTGCAGGAGGAGATTTTCCTCCTACCTGATGGAGGCTGCAGAGGCTGGGCTGGCCACGTTTGTTGGCTACAAGAGCAGCCATCTTTGTTGCTGGACTGAAGAGGCTCCTGAGCTCCCTCTGCTGGCGTCTTCATGTACTGCAGGCGGGAGGAGAAAGTCCTACCTCATTCCTACAGCTCAGCCAATGCAGGGAGGAGGATGGAGTGCACAGCCAATGGGTACTCGTTATGCAAATCATGCTTGCTATGCGAAGCAAAATCCCACACAAATTTCAACTCGTTATGTGGAACACTCGCTATTCGAGGCACTTGTCATGCGAGGTTCCACTGTACTCATAAGAGTACTCATATTTGTATGCGCCCATATAGAATGCAAACCTTAGCCATTTTGAGAATGAAAATTTACTCTGCCCAGTCACTGCAATGTCTCAGACATCAGAAGCCTCCAACAATTCTTGCAATGCCTGTAGTAGGTGTGCCTGCTGTTCATTACTGAAGCTACGTATTAAAAAGACCTATCTTCTTATCTTTGAAATATATCTAAAGTTTTCTGTCTGACGCCTGAACAGATAATCAAGACATATTTGCTCCGTCTGATGCAACTTCGATCCAGGAATGTATCAAACACATGTAAATGTGTTCAGACAGTTATCCCCACAAGGGATTCCAATCTCCTTCAAGTCCTCCAAAAAAATTATTGGCTGATAAAGAAAAGAAACTCATTTGCTTGATTCAGGGTGTTAAATGGACACACTTAGCTAAGGACCATCACCTTGCCATTATATCAAAGGGAAGACATAGAAGAGGCCCAGGCCACATGTCTTGGATAAAGAAGATCCCCAATTCAGTCCACTGACTAACAGAGAACAGATGTCACAGAATAAAAAAATGAATCACTGAATTGATCCTGCATATCTGTGATTAGATTAGATTGCGTTACCTGACTGATAACGTGTTGGATCATCCAGAGCACTACCAGTTCATGACTAGAACTAGTCATGAACTAGTAGTGATTACAGTCTGTAATTTCAGATTACAGTCACCAGTGCAATTCTGATTATCCCATCATGTAATGGGAAAGTGATTTTATTTTTCCAAAAGTTGTTGGTCTGTGGATGGCGCAAGTGGTTAAGACACTGTGCCTGTTAACCAGAAGGCCAGTGTTCGAGACCCAGGTCGGTCCCCACAAGAGAGGGTGAGTTCCTGTCCTTAGCCCAGCTCTGAGACGCAGCTGGATCCAATTGTACTAGCTCTGCCATTCCATTGGACTATTTCAGTGGCGTGGGGATTTGCTGCTTGGGTAACAGCCTATCCCCCATATTAATCTACTCAGGCCTTTGTGCTTTGCATACAGCATCTAGCACGATACCATAGTCTTTCAAGACTGATGGATGCCAAGTTTAAGTTTTGAGCCCTGCCCAGCAGGCATAGGGTGCAGTCCAAAGTAATACGGGGAATCCTTGCTCTGGAGTAAGAACAAGTTACTCTGGATTGCAATATGAATTTCCCATAGGTTTTCACTAGGTGATGCAGTAACTACAGGTGCACGTAATGTCACTTACGTGCTCCCACAGTTATTTAGGATTGTAGCCATAATTTCAGAAAGAGCTGTCAGAAATATCATCCATATAAGACAGCGTTCCACACAGTACCACATGCAGAACTGCAATCACTGTCACCATGCAGTGCACACTGTGGCACTTCAGCAGCCTCTTCTTCCTGGCTTTCCAGAATGCTATCATCTTGGACATCTTGGATGATTTTCATGAACATCATGAACATTCATTTCATGTTCATTTTCATGAACATGTTCTTGCGAAGATTCATACAAGACCTTGTGCAATCCAGTATGGTAGCACACATGAGAGCCTAGAAGAAGTGGCCACTGGAAAAGAAGGACACCATGACTACAGTAAGTGTGGAAATCCTGATCTAGGCAAACGTTTGTGCGCACACATGCTCGTAAACATACAGTGGTACCTTGGTTTATGAGAATAATTCATTCCGAAAGCATGCCTATAATCCAAAATGCTTGTATGTTAAAGCAAATTTTCCCACAAGAATTAATGGAAACTCAGATGATGCATTCCACAACCCAAAAATTTTCATATAAAAATGATTAAAATACTGTAATATAATACAAAACAAAGAAAATACAAAATATAATATACTCTCAATCCAAAGAACTCTCAATCCAAGGTTTTACTCTGTGTGTGTGTGTGTGTGTGTGTGTGTGTGTGTGTAATGGCGAACAGTTTTCTTTTTAGCATATCCTTTCACTGCGTGCTTTAATTCTTCTCCATGAATTAAAAAAATACATCAAGGAACAACATCGGTGCTTGTTTCTAGAAAATAAGAGTATCTGTACAAAATTGATTTGCATTGAGATCACTTTTAAAATTTAAATTATTGAAGAGCTTCATAAAAATCTAATAGGCTTTCACATGCCATTAATAAGTCAGCAAGAACATGAAAGACAAGCAAAATATGGTGTAGAGTAGTGGTCTTTGGCCATTTCAACCCAGGACCCCCTTTCAATGTTTGGAATCTGCCCAGGACCTCCCTGTCAAACTTGCTACCCCCAATCTGGGATATAAGGCTGAAAAAGAGGACGTGTCCTGGAAAAATAGAACATATGGTCACTCTGCCCCCAAGTCCTCATGCTCTCTTCTACCCCACTATCCCCAGCCCCACAGGTCCTCTCTTACCCCCAACTTCCCCAGGCCCCCAGACTCTCTCCCATCCTACTGCCCCCAACCTCCACATGCGCTCTCAAACACACACACACACACACACACACCCCTTTCATCCCATGCACTCATTCACACATCCACAACACACATACCCACCCCATGCACTCACACACACACAAACATCCTATGATCCTGGGAGAAGGTGGACTTAGAAGGAACCTGTCAGGGCTCAGGCGGAGCCTGCAGCAAAAGGCCCTTGCTGAGTGACCGGGGGGGGGGGGGGAGAGTGGCTGCACTCCCTTCCCAAACCTGGCTGCCCCCTTCTTTCTGAGAGCAGCCGCACCACCCCCAAATGTAGGCCACCCAAGAAAAGTGTAGAACATAACGAAATAAAAATTCAAAACCCAAGTGTATATTGCTTTCATGTGCTTAATTTAAACACTGCATTACTGAATCTTACATTTAAAATTATTACATATGCAATTATTACATATGCCTGGGATCATGGCCATGCTGGAAGCCTTGCACCCCCTGGACTAACCTTCTACACCAGCCTAAGTGTTTGCTTACTTGCAAGTAAACACAGCTGTGCAGTGAGGAAAGAACTTCCTTCTGCGGTGATTTTGGGGGCTGCGCTCATTGGATCAGGACCTTTCTGTTGTCTTTATATTTGCTCTCAACCTGCCCATTCCACTGGACTATGGCACATTTGCCTACTCACGAGTAAAGCCGTGATATAAATAAGTTTCATTTTCCCATGGCATTTTCTATGCATATTTTTCCTTTTCAGTTTTTTGACCTCAGCTTTTGATAGGGAGGAGCTATTTCAAAATGGATTGCTGCATTGGATTCAGCTCTTCAATATGAATCCATCGACATATGACATGATGGGATAGTGTGCACCATCATGTAGTTGATTTTTTGGGGGTTCTCTAGAACCAAGATGTGGTCCCTCAGCCTTTGCAACCTCCACTTTGAAGACCACTACTCTAGAGAATATAGCATTTATTGATGATTTCATCTCATGCTTTCATCCTTTGATTCATCATGGGAAATGAAGTACACTGCAGGGCAGACCAACAAAGTCTGCCAGCAGGACACATTACAACTAAAATATAGCCACATTATCTCAGATCAACACATTATTAACCCAAAGGCTGCCTGCTCCTGTACAAAGTTACCCTCTTCCTTAGAATGGCTTTAAAAGCCCTGCTCTTCCATATTTAATTGGGATACATTTGCTAGGTACTACAGACAGGATTCCTCAGTGATGGCATGGTACCATATTTGCAAAATATTCCTCCCACTGGTAAGCCTCCATAGTGCAAAGGTGCCTCCTCAGACCTGCACTACTAAAATCCCTGGCAGAGATCCACACGGACCCTGGCCACAGGAATAGGATCTAGAAGTTTTGTTTGCAAGGTTTGGCAGCCACCAAACCCACATCCTTCATGAACCTGATCTACTCTCCTCTGCCCTTCACCCCTCCATTCTGCCCTCCTTCTCCCCTTTTCCATCTTCATTCCTCTCCATATTGCTTCCCCAACAGACTTATGTTCATCAGCATATCTCCTTCTGGCAATCGCTCAATGAGGACCTACTCTAGACTCACCACCAGCAGAACATGGTTCTTTATGCTACCTGCAGACCATTTGTGATTTAGCATTCCCAGCCATAAGAACTACAGTTCAGGTGGGAAGAGGGCAGGAAATGTAAATGGTGGGTTGTAAATGTGCAAATGGTAGAGGCAAATTAATCAGACAACCTATGATTTTATAACAAATTAGGAAAAATGCAAAGACACATTCTAAAGATGAAAATCAGTTTAAATTTACAGATGCAAGTGAGAATATTTTTCTTCTTTTACCAAAATCAAGAAATATGTACCTGCAGGGGATTCATACAGGTGGACCTTAAGCACACAGCCACTGCAGACTTCAGAAAACCCTCCAATCTTCAGTGGGTTACTCAGTGGTGCTGAGTCTGTCCCAACACAGATTTGGGACACAAGGGACCTGCACTGAGCCAGGTTCAAGAATGTACGTACAATCCATACAGACATCACCTGTGTGGTATTAAATAATTGGCTCTTTAAAATATTCCTAAATTATGATCCTTTGGGATTAGTGTTATGTCTGGAACAGCTTTTAAACAGTGTAATAAATCCCAGAATTAAAATTCATGTAAAAGGCTCTCATTTAAAAGTTACAGCTATAGCAGTTACTAAAATTTTTAAAGAAAAACTTGCATGGATCACAAACAATAACTCAATTGTGAATTCAATGCCCCTGGACTTTTCCCTTCAACACTGTGATTCATTGGATGTTGGGAATTACACCAAAGATGTCCTATAGAATACATTGACTAGGGTGAGAGTAGTGTGAGTAGCAAGTCATTGCTGCAGTGAAAATCAAACCTGAGCGAGGGTCAGATTCCCATACTTGGTTTAAGTCATAGAAGAGCCAGTACAGTATAATTACTTTCTGAAATCAGTATCCACATGCCTTTTTGAAGAGCAGCAGCTGGATATTTCTGTTCCACAGAATAAGTATGGAAACCCTCCTAGCCCGCTTCAGATGTTCTGCAAGCAGGAAGACTCTCCATTCTTCCAAAATGTATGGGCACAATGGTGAGCCCCATATACTGTTCATCCTACTCCTACTATTACTACAATCCATGAAAGGAGTGATGGGGACTAAAGAGCACAGCAAGTTCCACAAACTTCCCAGTGTTCAGTTAGGGTAGAAAGTCTGCACAAAACTTCTGCATAGACTATGGGCTCTTTTCAGTTATGTACCTAAATATATATTAAAGTTTCTGAAGTCAGTTTTAATGACTTAACAATATGGGCATTTAATTAATGAATACAGATCTATATACAAGTAGAAGCTTATAGTTATTTTTTCCTTTATATAACGTCACTTTACTGGTGGCAGCAAATTAAAGGAATACTTGTTTTTCCCTGCAAATATCACAAGAGCAGGAAGCAGGCAGCCCCATAAATAAAGAGAAGAGACTAGAGTATTATAGCCTTGTAAGCTGTAATAACCTCGCTGCCTATAACAAAATCATCAGCAAATCTTAGTCATTAAATGAGGAATAAGGTGCCGGATCTGAGTATACACTACCTAATGTCATAAAAATCATTTCCTTCTCTGGACAGACCTGGGGGAGACAGGCATAAGATTGTTCAAAATTATACTAAAATAATTGTGGAGTCTGTATGAAATTCTGCCCTGTTAAAGGTTGGTTGACTCACCCTCCAATCCAGAGTAACTGCGGGAAGACGTAAGAGGCACTTACTTTGGACTGCTATATACATTTCCCATAGGTTGCACTGTACCCATGCTGGTGTAAAAGGTCCTGTAGTTACTCTGGATTGTAGCCTCAGTCTGCAGAGTTTAAGGGACAGAACCCACTAGAAAGCTTTCCTGCACAAAACCCACTGAAACAAATGAGAGGAGCATAAATCTACTCTTGTTCAAAATCATTTTAATGGAGCCCACACAACAGAACTTTCCAGGGGATTATGCCCAAAGACAATTATATCAAGCTGTCTGTCTGTAGCTGATTTACTGCTCTAAATTTCAATGCCTTGCTGCTTCACTTCAACACGTCAGGTTGAGGGAAGAAAAATGTTTTTATTCAGCAGCAGGACTTTGGATATAGATTAAAGGCAAAAGACCATATATATACATTACACGCAAGCACGTGCACACGCACGCAGATCATTTAAAGTAATATCAACATGTTGTAAAGCCTAAAAGATTTTCGAACGACATCAAAGTCACACTTAGAAACCGCAAATTAACATTTATGCTGAAAAGCTGCCATACTGCTCAGAAAGTTATCCATTAACCTTAAGTGAGTCATCTTCATTAGCAAACAAGTAAACATTAAGGAGCTTGGGACCACAAGGAGGGAGAATTACACCAGGTGTAACCATTTGTTTGACACTGCCTCAGTGCTGGAATAAGCACAGAACTCCCTTTACACAGCTTTTAAAACAGTACGAGTACATCAGCCTTAGGACCCGCAGGCTAACATTTTGGAAAGCACTTCATGTGTACTACTGAAAACTCTGTAGGGTATACCCCAAACCCTGAAGAACCCCGATTCCCAAAGCTAAGCACAAGAGAAAAGTGTATTCAAGAAATAAGGAACTATGTGCATCAGCCTAAGTACAGTACTGTGCTTTCAAGTAGGAAAGTTAAGTACCAGTTTGTTTCTCTGAGCAGGAAATGTCCCAGTTCATATCTCTGTCACAATCTTACTGAGCCAAGCCACTAAGCCTTCAGTCCCTCATTTGCAATTCTGGCATACTTTGCAGGATAATTGAGAATGACTCATGTGAGGTGCAAACCTAAGCAATTTAGGCTGGCCTAACTCACCTGGCATATCTTCCCAGGGTGGTGTGGGGAGGTTGGTGTATGCCTGTGCACTGGACTAACCCCCCAGGAGTGGGGCGGAAGTGTCTGAAGGCACTTTTGTGACAACCCAAGGAAAGCACAGCCTCCGTGGAGCCTAAAAAGCCAAAATGAATGTATAACTCAGCCATTTTCAACCAGTGTGCAACAAATGGCAGGAGGATGTGGGGGACATCTGTTAGGAGGGTCTTTGGGGAAAGTTATGCCCCCCATCAA
This sequence comes from Cryptoblepharus egeriae, assembly GCA_030015325.1. Lineage (NCBI taxonomy): Eukaryota > Metazoa > Chordata > Lepidosauria > Squamata > Scincidae > Cryptoblepharus > Cryptoblepharus egeriae. The sequence goes on along the minus strand of JAREYC010000003.1, from coordinate 77,856,088 downwards.
CAGTATGGTGTGGCTTGTCAATTGTCATAAAAACGGATGGTGTGCCTGGACAACTGTACCTTGTCAGTGTGCCATGAGATGAAAAATATTGAAAATCACTGGATAACTTACTGTTTTCTCCTCACTTGACTCAGCTTTTTTTAAAAAAAAAAAACTACCAGGTAATGGTTCAGACCAGTTCCATAGAATATTACCTTGTCCTTTAATTATTATTCTGAGACACAGCAGCTGTTTTCCTTGTGGGAGTGGTAGCCACACTACCAACATGACGGGTTTCCTTCAAGAGAGAAAAGGTCAGTACTGTATTATGATTAAAGCACAAAAGTGAGGCGGTGACCCAGCAAAGCTTAGTAAGCATGTTAAAGGGCATGCATACACTCAGTTCACCTTGCATTTCTTATTCACACAGGCACAAGCTGCATGGCAAAATTATTCCCAGGATTTAAGTAAGAAAAAACTGGCCAGCACTAATAAGGTACATGCGCCAATTGTGATCTCCCCCCAGAATTTCAGACCCCCTGATTCCTATCTCTTTGCAGTAACATTTCTGCTGCTCACCGATCAATCATCATGGGACAAATAGCAGAAGTCCCCTGCTACCATCCACATCTGAACACTCTCTAGATTAAATAGATTAGACAGACAGATATATAAGAGTATAGATATATTGTATAGTATACTTTACTATCTGTACAGCATACTATCTACATCTATCTATATAGTATCTACCTATCTGCCTGGGAGGAAATGAATGAAAGTGGGTGACTTATTCAACAACCATTTGTTGCAAATGAATAAGTGGGTGAGTTATTCAAAGTTACAGAATATTTTGGTGGCAGGATCAGCAAAGCGTCCCAGACCTTCAGATGTCAAATTGAACATCACTTCACTATAACTGTCCTTATTCTTTATAAAAATCTCTTTTACTTGAAAGAATTGCGTCCATAAATCATTTCAAGTATTGGAAAATCCTTCACTTACTCATAATTAAAACTATTCCAAAATAAAAAGGTCAAGCATCTAGAAGTAGCTACCACTGTAGTTAACACATGAGCAAAACTACAGTGTATATTCAGAAATATCTCCTGGATGGCACAGAAGTAGATGTGCCATATCCCTTTAGTGTCACGGCTCCTGGGGTTGTACTGAGACTTCATGTACAATGTCATATACTGTATTTTGGTGGTTCTGCAAAGAACTTCCCTGTACATAGAAAACATAGATTATTATTGATTGCTTTCCATAAGCATTGTTTATTTTTTTCCTCATGGACAAACAAGGTACTTCTGAATGTATAGTTCAATGCAGAGCCTAAAGCAAAATTAAGAGTACCAGTCAACATGGAATGTGTGTTCTTGCCTGAAAAGCAACTTTATAATCCATGGTTTCAAAAAAGCTCAAGGTCAGGAACTGAACAGACGCATTAAATCACCTAGACTAACACACTGTACAAAGAAAGGATTATCTGATACTTTAGGTATCTCTAAGAGGTCTAGCCTCATTTTGTAAACTGCCACAGTCCACCAACATCTAGGCTTATTCCATTGGTGGGGCCACTAACCAACTTAAGAGTCCAATTCGGAGTTTGTGGCACTGGGCTTATGACAGGACTGGATGTCACAAACATGCTTTATGGCACACCTATGACGCTAGGTGCCAAGTCTGCACTGGCACTCCCAAGACCAAACTGCCCTGAGCCCAGTACCATCCACAAGCCACCCAGAGAAAGGGAAGCCCTCTAAGGTTTGAGGGGTGAGGTTTAAGGGGGCAGGTGTTCCACAGTGAGGGGAAGGTGAAGGGACAAGGGAAGGTGAAGGGACAGAGTGAGGGGAAGTTGAAGGGGTGTGGAGAGGAGGAAGCAAGGGAAAGAGAGTAGGAAGAAAAATCCTCTTCCCCCAAGGAAACCTTTGTCAGCCCCAATAGTGCTGCTGGATGCCACTGGGGGATAGGCTTGGACTGTTATTCCATTGTTATAAGTCTACATATTACAACCTAGATCCACCTCATGTCTTTTAAACCATTGCTTCTCACCCTGTCCTCAGATAGTTCATGCCACTGTTCTCAGCATACTTTTACATCTCTGAATACAGGTATCCTCCACTTATCGGACGGGTTAGGGATCAGAGCACCATCCAAAAGTGAAAACCATTGAAATGTGGAATCCAGTCTTTTTCAGCTTGCAAATGCAAAATGGCCACCAAAAAGACATAAACATCACTTGTTAAAGCTTGAACAACACATATTCATTAACAAATATCCAAAATAAATAACAAATTACATTAAAATGAACAAAGGCATGTGTGGGCAATGAATATCTTATGTATTTGAATGATGGTTATTTACCGAAGAAAGTCATAAGGGAATGCCAAAAACAGTTCGATCACCATGTCACATGCAAATCAACAGCATGGAAGACAATTTTAGGCTTAAGACCAGCAGAGAGAGGTTGAAAGAGTGAAGCATAAATTGAATGAATGAGTCCTAGGTATAACTGAGAGATGTTGAAAGAACGGAACCATCGGAAAACAAACCATTAAAAGTGAGGAATGCCTGCACAGTATTACCAATTTCCCCTATATCCAAACACACACACACCCTAATCTCTAATACACACCTGGTTTCACAGGATCAATAACTGACAAGACCCTCCACTAAAATTATTTGAAAAAATAATTTTCAAACAAGGTCATCAGATAAATTAGTACCTTTTCCTGGTGATAAAAATTGTCACACAGAGACATCATACAGTGCAAACTATTTTTCAGTGTCTTTTTGGTGGGATTAAGACTGAGGACAGCTCAGAATGGTGGGTATTTTATCTCTAATGGTACACATCTGTTTGTAAGAATGCATTACATAGGCTGCAATCCTAAAGACACTTTCCTGGGAGTAAGACCCATTGAATACAATGAGGCTGACTTTTGAGTAGACATGGTTAGGATTATGCTCATAGAAACCGAAAAACAACAGTGCAAATAGGAGATTGACCTCTGTGGGTTGTTTTCTAATGAAGTTTCTAATTACACACCACTGACATAAACAGACAAATAAGTTAATTATTACTGAAGTTCCTTTAATTGTAACAGGCCTTAGTTGCATACATAGAGACAAAATGCCACGTGCAATATGTTAAAACATAGGTGTCCTTGGTATTACCAAAAAATGCACCACCAAACTGAAGAATGGAGAGGCCGACCGAAATATCACACATATTAGTTACAGGATGTGCTTGGCCCAATTCTATCCAACTTTTTCAGTGCTGATGCAGCCACACAAACAGTGTGCATCATCCTATCCTGGAGTGGATGGGGAGTCACAGAGGCATCCTCAAGGTAAGGTAATCTTTGTGGCTGCACCAGTGCTAGTAATTGGATCGGATTAGGCCCTTAATTACCTGCAGAGAGATTGCTCAAGAATATCAATGCCTGCCAGGCTCAGTCAAGCAACTACAAACAAGATGCTAATGTTTAATTCAGACCCATCTCCCCTTGCTTTACTCAGATGAGCACACTCCAAATAAATAATCACACTACATCTGCTGCTCCAGAGAAATAATCACACTACAGCAGACTATTTCACATTACAAGACAGCAAATACAAGTGGTGCAGTAACTCCAGAGTAACTACGGGGAGTCCATGCTGACGTAAGAACAATTTACTCTGGATTGCAATATGAATTTCCCATAGGTTTTCACTAGGTGGTGCCTTAACTACGTGGACATAAATGTCTCTTAAGTGATCATGTAGTTACTCTGGATTGTAGGGATAGTCTATTCCATGGATAAATGACCTTGGAACCATTAGATCAGTATGCTTAGAATTTGCTTATGCACTGCCACCTTCACAAGATCATAAACTCCTGAACAAGTGCTGAAAACCTCTAATCAAGAAAAAAACATATTTTGCTTTAAATATATCCTTATGGAAATAAGTTGTCCAAAATAGCCAGTCAACAGGGAGTATTACTTCAACAGGGAGTAAACTAGACGGTATTTTTTGACTTTGCATAGAGAGTGCTTCTGTGGACAGTACCAGGGGATCACCCTTGTGCAGAAAGTCCACTAAAGTTTACTTTGGAAAACGGGCATAGATTTCCCCCCTCAAACCAAAGAAGTATCCAAGGATTTGACTCTTTTTTTGGATCATAACCATCTTTCTAAAGTTCCCAACTTCTTTAATAACAATTGATTTCTTTTATTCTCATAGCCAAAAAGTCTTGGCAGAAACACCCCTGCAATAATAAAATGTCTCCAATGGAAACTTGGTGGGACCATTTCCGCCAATAAAGAGCTTTAATTTTTTTTAATGAACAGAAATTCACATGATGTGATCTTAATTCAAAGTTCAGGTCACTTTTTTTGCTTGCAATTACTTTTAAGCTGTACTAATAAAAAGAGGGGGGCAACATCTGGACAGCATTATTAAGTGGCTAGCAAAAGACAAAAAAGGAAATGGACCAAACTGGAATAAATCCTTCATCTCTCTCCCCACATCTGCTTCTTCCTTCTGCCCTGCTGGCATGGAAGCCCCCAAACTCCTGTGGTGGACCATCTATCCCCAATCACAGGAAACCAGTGACTTTTTCAAGAGGAAATTCCATTGCCGTCCAAGAGAACCCAGGCATTCAGCCGTGTCCTTGTTCTAAAATAAACTTTCTTTCGGTGGCGGACTTGCTGCACAAGGGCGATCTTGCAAAGCCGGTGCTTTTCTTCTGGCACTAGGTTCACAGATGTGCTCAGTGAGCCAAGCCAAATAATGCCCTCTCGGTTTACTGACCTAAATGCAACACGCCACACAATGGAGAGAGAAGGAGATCACATGTAAAGCCAGGCTAATCCACACAAAAGGAAGCTCACCTCCATGCTGTACATCCTGGATAAAGGAAGGAAGGGACACACAGACACACACAGGAGAGTGACAAGCCACATCCCACAGAAAGCTGTGAGAAAAGTTTCTCATTCATTGTAATAACTAGTATATTGGATTTGTAGATCCTTCTGAACCTTGAAAGTTCTCCTGAAGATCTAGGGGGGTATTGAGAGGGCATTTAATTCATTTTTTTCCAGTCCTCCACTTAGGGCATCAACAGGCCCTTTCTAAGACTGCAACTCTAAAACTGTTTACTTATTACAACTGTTTACTTACTTAAGAGTAAACTCAATTAAACTAAGCAGGATTTTATTTCCAAGCACACAGACTGAGTTGAAAACTTTTACTTCTTTTCTCCTTTTCGCACACACTTCAGTCTCTTCCATCGAAATTGGTGGGGCTGGATTTGTAGGATCACAACCAAAAGTAAGCCACTGGCAGGATCAAGAGGCTGCCTGACCCTCAGTTCTTCTGAACCCCCAATATCCAGACACTCTTTTCCCAACCTCTTGCACTGCAATGTGTCAATTTCCTTGACTCTAATCTCACTTACCTGGGAGTAAGCCCTTTAGGCTTATAATGAGGCTTACTTCTGAGTAGACCTGGCTAGGATCGGGTGTTACACACACCCCAGAAACTGGAGGAACCAGGCTGCAAATCCTGGGCACGATTCCAGCACAATCAGTAGGTTTCCTCGGAAGTAAAACAGCACAGCATGGCATGGGGTTTAGGGCACACTCCACACATATCTACTCAGAAGTTAAGGCTGCAATCCTAAAGACACCTTCCTGCGAGTAAGACCCACTGAACACAAAGGGGCTTACTTTTGAGTAGGCATAGTTAGAATTGCACCATAAGTCCAATTATTTGTTCATTAGGGTTTATTCCTAGTAGAGTGTGGAAGGTCTTGGAGCCCTATAACCCAATCCTACTCAGAAGTCCTATTAAAGTCAATGGGGCTTACTCCCAGGTAAGTGTGGATAGGTTTGCAACCTTACAGCCCAATCCTGTGCACATGTACTCAGAAGTCAGTCCTATTAAAATCAATGGGGCTCACTCCCAGGTATGCGTGGATAGCCTTGCAGCCCTATAGTCCAATCCTGTGCATGCCTACTCAGAAATCTGTCCTGTTGAAGTCAATGGGGCTTACTCCCAGGTAAGTGTAGATAGCCATGCAGCCCTAAAGTTCACTCCTGTGCATGTCTACTCAGAAGTCAATGCTATTAAAGTCAATGGGGCTTACTCCCAGAAGTGTGGCTGGGATTGCAGCCCTGCATGGGTATGCTGCCTTACCTGGAAGCAGCCCCCCTTGCAGGTAAAGGTGTAGAGGATCGGGTCCCCCCAACCCCTTCCCACCTGGCACTCACCTCGGTGAAGAAGTTATCCATGGCTGCAGCAACTTGGAGAACCCCAGTCAAGCTACTCAGCAGGCAACCATGTGTTGCAAAGGGGGTGATGAGGATGATGCTGGTGATTCCTCTCCAAGCTGCTGATCCTCAAGCCCTTCCTTCCCCAGCTGCTGCCATCCCTCCCCAGTTCTCTTCTTGCCCTCCCTCCCCTCCAGCACATGCATCCAGGCGACCCCAGCCTTTTGTCTGCCTGCAAGCGTTGGCTGCACCAGGAATCACATGGAGCTGGCAAATCCGCAGCAAGGAGAGCAATCAGTGCAAAGAGGTGAGCTGGGAGCACCAAGGTCTACTCAGAAAGTAAGTCCATTTAGAGTCAATGGGGCTTGCTTCCAGGGAAGTGTGGCAGAGGTTGAGGAGTCTGGATCTGGGTGGAAAGAAGAGGAAGAGCACGTTCTCCCCCAGCAGCAGGCAAGCCTAGGAAGGTCTACTCAAAAAGCAAAAGTCCTATGAGTTTCAATGGAGCAGAGTGTGCTGCAGTTGCAATAGAGCAGCAGCTCCCGGGCTGGGAAAGTGGGAGGCGCGCTCACACCTCCAGCATAGAGTGTCACCAGGCTCCTGCTGCTCCCTACAGAGCTCCTACCATGATTGGCCAAGCTCAGCTCTGCAGGACAAGAGTTCCAGCCAATCCCAGAGGAGCGCCTCTTTGGAATCTTCACCCTGGAGGCGCACCAGCTCCAGCTCCAGCTCCACTCCTGCTGCTGCTGCTGCTGCTGCTGCTGCTGCACTGTCTGCTGTTGCCTCTTCTGAGCTCTCTATGGGTCAGGGCAGGCAGTGGCATGTCTCCTCTTTTTTAGCCCCCAGGTCCTGGAAAAAAACAAAACTTCATTGTTCTTCTATGCCTTGTCAGCAGGTTGCATGTAAACTTCTTGGAATTAATTTTTTAATTATTAATACTTAAATATTAAGTATTAACCATACTAGATGCTGTTTTAGGACTTCCATTCAGAGCATGATACCCTAGTCTTTCGAGACTGAAGGATGCCAATGAATAATAATAATTATTATTAGTAGCAGTAGTAGTAGTAGTATTAATAATTAATGATTAATATTATTAATATTAATGATTAATATTATTATTAATATTATTAATGATTCATATTAATATTATTAATGATTCATATTATTACTACTATTGGGCTCAGAGTTGGTGTGACAAGAAATATGAAATCTAAATAATAATTCTAATTAATAATTTTTTGGCACAGGGCTTATTGGAAACCCCATCTTTCCTCTTTTACTGATTTCTTCATATGTTCCAATCTATAGATTTAAGTTCTAAGAGTTCTCTGTCTTGCTCAAGCCCTTTCAAGCTAGCATACATCTCCATCCATTTCTTTTAATTTGCTTGGATTTATGCCTTCATCTGTCCCTTCTAATTTCACTTCAGCCATATTCCAAATTAGTCCATCACTTAGAATTGGTAGGACAGATGAAAGAAGGTACTTTCAGACACTGTATAATTAACTTGTGGAATTCATTACCACAAGTTATGAACATTAAGGGTTATTTTAAGAAAGGTTTAGCCAGTTTCATAAGAGCACAGATACTATGTATATCAATGACAACCAGCCATGTCATTTACTCAGAGCCTCAATAACCAGAAGCACTGGTGTTCTAGGGTGAAAGGAAGTCTGGGAGGCAAATGCCTCCTGTGAAGGTGGCACCAGTGGCATCACTATTTGTGTCACCTAGTACAGGAGGCCAGCATGGCATCTCTATGATAGATTTCCTCCTATACAGGGGGCAGGACAAAAAACCAATGGTGGTTGTGAAGATGTACCATTGCAATTTTTTTAACCTTACTTAAGCCAAGCCTCTGCTTTGTCTCCTCCTTTAAGAACAGCTAAATGTGGCGTATTTGGCACAAATGTAAGCCTTTGGCATTTACCACTTATAACGCATTAGTTGCATTTTGGCTGCAATCCAAAACACACTTTCCTGGGAGAAAGATCCACTGAACACAACAGAGGGCCCCCCAAAAATGAATACATACTTCAACATGAAAAATATATGCATAAAATTCCACTAATTCAGTGGCGTGGAAAGGGGAGATTTGCTGCTTGGGTAACAGCCTATCCTCCATAACAATCCAACCCAGGCTTTCATGCTTCGCATGCAGCGTATGCAGCGTATGCAGCGTATGCAGCGCCGAGCACGATACCATGGCCTCTCAAGACTGATGGAGGCCTTCTACCATAATTCAATTTGAGTTCTTTTTAAAAGCACAAAGATCACAATTGTTATCACAGGTAACAGTTATTGGCGCAAGTGGTTAAGACAGGCCAGGGTTTGAGACCCGGGTCCCCACAAGACAGGGTGAGCTGCTGTCCTTAGCACAGCTCTGCAACGCAGCTGGAACCAATCCTATTGGCTCTGCCGTTCCATTGGACTATTTCAACAGCATGGAGGGGGGATTTGCTGCTTGGGTAATAGCCTATCCTCCGTATCAGTCTACCAAGGCCTTTGTGCTTCGCATCCAGCGTCAGGCACAATACCATAGTCTTTCAAGACTGATGGATGCCAAGATATCACAGATAACAACTGTGAATACATTTTCGGGCCAGTTTGTATATAAGGCATATAGAGCATAGATTAGTGACTTTCAACCATTTTCATCCCATGGTACATTTAACAAGCCACTAACATTATCAAGGCACACCATACTGCCAGTGGGGAGCTCACATCACCAATTAGCCCTACTGATAAATGACCTTCCCCCAAATTCCTGTGCTACCCACAAAACATCCATAAGCCATTGCACTGTGGCTGAAAATTTCTGCCATAGACACTCGTCTATAAGGTTATCTCACATACAATAATTTCAGCCAAAATGATGACATGTTCTATAACCCTCAGATAAGTCAGGGTAAGGAATGTTGCTTGTGAGTAGGAACTGCAGCTGTATAGCCTGCACATATAGACTTCCCCTATAGCCTGACTGAAAGGGGAAAGAATCTGAACTGAGACTGTTGTAGCTTCTGAACAGCTACTGTATGTTGCAGCAGTTCATGGAGAAAAGGATGAGAAAGAAGAAAATGCATATTAGCAATTCCTTTTCAACACAATTTTAGCATCATCTTGGAGGTGAGAACAATGATGAAAATTCTTCCTTGGAATTAAAAAACCCCAAAACAAGAATGTGTCTAAGGAATGCAGTAGCCTCCTTCAGTGGTGTTATACCTGGAGAACTGCTTGTAATGGGATAGGAGCAAGAACAAAGCAATAGCTGGGAGGCAGACAGAAGAGACTCACGTGGCAAAGAAACAAAATAAAAGAAAGGTTGAGAAAGGCAACCCCCTGTACTTCGTCACTCGTACCCATTCAGAGGAAGTATGTCCAGTTGATTTCTATAACACTGCATACCTATACTGAGGGTCAACAACACAGAAAGTACTCTAGTATTTTCAAGTTTCCAAAATACTATTTCTATGAACCTTGTCAGTTCATTTGCCTTACCAGTTTATTAGTCCAGGCACCTGAGTAATGAGGAGAGCAGGAACAGAGATTGAGAGGGAGTCATTTGCTAAAGTCCTTTTAGTGAGTTTGTGACCATGATGAAGTTTAAACTGGGAACCAGTGGCAGCTAAGGGGGCAGGACAGCAAGGTGACCAGGTGACCGGAAAAACCCGGATTTGTCTGGATGTTTAGCCTCCTGTCCAGGTGTCCTACATTTTGGCATCATTGTCCTACATTTTGGCTTCATTTTGAAACTTCATGATAGTGCACAGTACCCCATCATGCCATATGTCGTTGGATTCATATTGAAGAGCAGAATCCAGTGCAAAAATCAGTTTTGAGATATCTCCTTCCTATCAAACGTTATGGTCAAAAAACCGAAAAACAAAAACAAAAAAATACATTTTTTGGCAATTTTTTTCAGCGGGTAGGAATTTTGGCCTGGGATTAGGAATTTTGGCCTTGGGGTTCAGGAATTTTGGGTTTGGCATCTGGTCACCCTGGGCAGGAGAATACATTGCCCTGGGAAACCAGGCCTTGAGGGGATGTGAGTGAGTCAGTGACTCTTAAATTTTATATCTTTATAGAAGATTATAACTTTTTTTATAATCCTGCCTTCAACTTGTCTTTCTGAATTCAGCTTTAACAAGATTCTCAGCAATACTATAACAGATTCTCTGGGAATACTATAACAGTATTGCAGTATTATTGTAGCAGTGTTTCTGTCATTACTGATGTGTTACAGTGCTATTTGTCCCAGTGTGTTTGCTGGCTGTTCTAATCAATGGGAGCAACATATTCTGATCCAATCACTTCCCATTTCCTACCTATTAGATCAATAATGTATTCTGTAGGGCTGTTTTGTGCATCACTCAGGTTATTTGAATGAAGCCAGTAGTATCAAAACATCCTGTGCTTAATTAAAATATATTTACCAAGCTCTCTTGAAAATCTATGGGCAACACTTTAACCAGGGCCAACAAAATAAAATGCTGATCGATTTGTTGCTTATCAGATACTACTGAGATAACAACAGTGATGGTGATGATGTGAAATAGAATGCTAGAGATTTATTTATTCATTTGCTAATTTGAGTTTAAGCACATCTAACTGTGCTGGATTGTGGCCTTTATGTTGGTTATTTTTGGTCAGTGAACCCACGACAGTATCAGTTAGACAAGGACACTTGAGGTTGGTACACAGCTGGGCTAGTTAGTATAGTATATTCTTTAGTTAAGAATAATGGCACTGGTATTCTAGCCAATATCTAATCTAATTTCCTTCCTTTTGACACATTTTCCGAACCCGATTATTAACAGGATATATTGTTTCACACTTCCTTTTCTGTTTCTGTCCACTGCTAAAATTATAAACACCAGAGGCAATTGCCTTTGAGTTCTGGATGAATAAATTGAAGCTAGATAGTGACTGTAAAACCTTTAGGGAGGAAGTACATAATGCACATGTGAAATAAAATGTTAAATCCTACTTTGAAAATAGTTACTAGAATTCTGTAACGTAAGTAAAACTGAAAGTATCGACCAGCCTATTTTCAAAATACTTTTTTCCCAGATCCACAACTAATTCTTCATAGTTATAGGAAAAACTGAAATGCAGTGTTAAAGCGACTTGGGTGGGGTCTTAAGAAACTTGCCCCCTTCAACTTTTGTGGTAAACTTAAAATGGGGAAGATTCAGGGTGTGGAGCTTGTAGATTGATAGAAGGTTCAATTCTGTCCACAGACAGCCATAAATACGCAGTGATGCTGGTATGGGCTCTGTTGCATGTTATGTGCTGAATTTTTTACTAACCTAATCTGCCCTGCCATGGTCACCAGTGAACCAATTCAGATCTGAGTGAGCCCTTTGGCTGACGTAAGTCTGAGTGGGGCATAATTCTGTGTTGAGGCCCGGAAGGGAGTATAACTACTCTTGCAACTGATATCTACCCCATCTCCTCCTCCCTGTCCACCACCCACCCCTATCCCAATTTGCTGGCACTAGTGGTGCTGGCCAGAACCACTGTTGGTGTGTCACGCACAGCACAATCCTAACTTGAGGTACAAGACAGGAAACCAGGTTCCTATCATTTAATAGCAACCTTTTCCAGTCTCAAAGTTTGACGCTATTTAATAATCACTAGTAGGGCTGCCAGTCCTCCAGAATTGGCCTGGTGTCACTACTGAAAATTATTCTGGAGATTTTAACAGTATCTCATTGGCTTACAGTCCAATCCTAACATCCCATGGAACTTGCAGGCTAGCTGGTCTCGGCTGCATCCAGAGGAGGGTTGGGCTAGATTGAATTCATCTTGGATTAAGGAGAATTCACTCCCTTTACTCCATGTTATCCAACAGATATCCATACAGGGTTGTTTCAGGGTGACGATATATAATGGAGGACGGAGCGCCTCTACCTATAACCTTTTTATAAAAGAAGGCATGTAGGCAGGTGGTGCTTTTTAAACCCAACTATGATGTGCTAAACATGCCTCAATTCCCTCTTCCATGCAATGGTTAAAGGTAGAATCTTTAACCTCCATTCTATATGGTCACCCTGGGTTGTTTGGATGTGCAACACCTAAAGAGGTGGCACAGATCCAAGAAACCTGGTGTAAGACCATATTGCTCAGGAAGGGAGTAACAATCCGGCCCCATGCTAGCCCATATAGGCTGGCACAAATTTACACACACCTGGCCTGTCTCCTCTCATGGTGGCACAAAAGTGCCTTTACTCATTCACTCCAAAGGACATCCTACCAAGTACTATAGTACAGTATATCTTAGAAGCAGGTATGGGATTTCAGCCTGAAAAACTAGAGAACCAACCTGACTCCACCCTAATTAATGAGTAGACTATCCACCCAAAATGCAAATGTTAATCCATGCTGGGTTTTTCCCCAGGAAATGACAATCTGAGTTTAGCCATTAGGACCCATCACATATTTGATAATGGGACTGTATATAATGAGTTCATTGCTCACAAGGTCCTTGGGGTCTACACGATCACCAGTAGTCCTGTTCAGATCTGGTTTGGAAATGGGGTTAATTCAGCTGAAAATGAATTGGAGAATTATCAAGAAGCACAACAAAGCGTAATATAGAAGAATCCTCTACCAAACAACAGGTTGGTGGAGGATTCTGAACAGGAAAATGGCATAAGGATTAAAAATTTTCTCCTGCTGCTCTGGATAAATTTACATCCCCTTAACTGAACTCCATTGAAATAATAATAATTATTATGATGTCATTATTATTAACATCAGTCTTAGAGCCCTTGTGCACAGTATAGTTTTATGTTAGTTGTTCTCTTATTTGAAAGCTGTTCTTGTATATTCAGTAACCCTAACTTGGAACACAGAATAGGCAAGCGCTGATTTATGATTGCTGTCATTCTGAGGCCATGTGCAAATAAATGCAAGGCTAATTGCTGGGATGTTTCAAAGGGTGATCCAGCAATAACAAAGCTAGTGCTGCAAACTTTATTGGGAAGACTTCGGAAAATGTTCAAACATCTGCATGTTGAAAAAACCTTATCTAAGAATTGGGGTAAAAGTCTCCTTCAGGAGCAGTGAGTAAGTTTAAAAGAGCAGATATGCAAGAAACAGCTGACATATTAGTTGTCTTCTTGGAGCCTCCCTTGCAGGATTATGATGTAAATTCCTTTTGTCTTCTAAGATGCCTCAGCGTATTAAAAAGAGTCACCGAGTCTGCAATACTAAACCCCAGTTAGGCCAGCGCAAATCCTGGCATAAGCCCTGTGCTGGTCTGGGGTGTCACAAATGTGTGTGGGGGCTTAGGCCAGTGCATAGACATGTACCAACATACCAACCTCCCCATACCATCATGGGATGGTTAGGAATGCAGCCTCACTCTGTACCTGTTCCCTTTTCTCCTACTTGAACATTCAGCTGAAGTGGGAAAAGCCTTGGTAGAACAAATCCACTGCCACCAGCCTAGGAATTTATTATCCAGAGGGGCTCCCTGGGCAGAGCCCTCATCCTAAATACTGAACCTCAGGGGTTCCTATTAAAATAACATTTACATTTGTGCCTGTGAAGCAAGGAGACTGTACTTCTACTATGAAGTTCTTCCCTTATCAGGAACCAGGCAGTTAAAATGTGAAATGTCTATTAAAAGTCTACTAAAGATCCTGGGAGTCACATTTGTTCCCTTTCTCAGATGTAAGCCTCTGTCATACAAATTAGGTTCACTTGGACCTGTGCCAGTCAAATCCAAGTGAACGCAGGAAGGCAGATCAAGACTGGCAAGAGGAATAGGGTAGTGGCAGAAATGCTGCTGCCCCATTTCCAGCCCACACCTTTTCTGTCCCCGTCTCTACCCCATTCTGCCAAATTCCTGCAATGAAGAACAGGTGCTGGGCCACTTTCTCTTGCACAGACCTACATCCACACACCAAAGAAGCCCAGTTGCTTTGACTGTTAAATCCCATTTTTCAACAGTCACGAAAAAACCTATCTAACATTAAAGCCATGTTAAAAATCAGAAAATACCAAAATCCAAAAAGTTCATGAATCACAAATTTATGGTGGTCTGTCAATGGCAGGGTGACCATATTACCAGAAATTCCCAGATTTGTCCTCATTTTTAGCATTTTAGCATTTTGTCCGGGTGTCCTCCAAAAGGGCTTCATTGTCCTCAATTTTGTCTTCATTTTGGAATTTTGCCATGTTGTGCAGTACCCCATCATGTCATAAATCATTGGATTCATATTGAAGAGCAGAATGCAAAAATCCTATCCTTCCTATCAAAAGCTATGGCCAAAAAACTAAAAATAGAAAATATGCATTGAGCTCTATGGGAAGTGAAGGTGCCCACTATCGCGGCTTTACTCGCAAGTAGGCAAACGTACCATTGTGCACCAGAATGGCCAGGCTGAAAGGATGCACTGTGGGAAAGAGGGAGATGGACCTGGTGTGCTTTTGACCTGATCCAATAGGTTTTTCTTGAGTAAACGAAATCTATAAAATGTGTAATGCTTGCCATAATAAAATTTAAAAAAGAAAGAAATTGGTGATAGAAAACAGCCAATTACAGAATTATTCAGATCTCTGCAGCAGGGAGTTCCTCATGATGAACCGTTTGAAGCTGAAGGAATATAATGGATTAGAAAGAGATACTAAAGCTAATATGACCTAGTCCCAGTACATCTTTCCCTAATCCAGATAAAGCCTGAGATGGTGACTTGGGAAAGCTGCTCATCTTGGTTCTCTGGGGCATCTGCAGAATGACTTGATGATACTACCCTGCGTCCAAGCACGTGAACTCAATGTTCAGTTATTCATGAAGTTGTATTAGCAGATAGCTAATACAGATTAGCAGATCTAATTCTAGTAGGATCCAATTCAACTCTTAAAACAGTGGTGCATAGCATTTGTTTTAATGATGTGAAAACAGCAGCAGGTGGAAGGCCTATTCTCAGTGCACCATCCAAACCCGCACCAAGAGGAGCTCCATGCTGTTTTTGGCAGCAGATGGGACCTACTACCCACCCTTGCTTCCAGACTGCTGCAAATTATGGCTGCCTGGACACAATGACACTCACCACCAAACTACTTCTGGGTACTGCATCGTATACCTGTGTGCCAGGTGCTAGCAGGCTTTGGCCTGCCACTGCTTGCAACACCTGCTGCTCAGCCTGATAGGGGTGTAGGGTGGCAGGGTTGTCACATGGTGGGGGTGACACCCACCCCAGGCAATGCCGCTGATATGTAGCATATATTTTTATCCCCTTTCACTCTTTTTCTATTTTCTTAAATTTTTGCTTTGTATTGTTATTGTATTTTTTTATTATTATCCACCAATAAAGGGGGAAATATTGAAAAGAAAGAACAGAGGATCACTGAGAGACCCTAGTTGAGAATGGAAACCTGAGGAAAATCTGATCCCTGTGAAAAAAATTGAATGAATAAAGACAGAGAACTGATGACAGAAATCTAGGGATTAGGCCCCTTGCTCCAGAGCAGTTAAGATGACTGTCCATAAGATAACACCAGAGGGGTGACTTAACTGCGTGGACTCGTAATGGCTAAGGATTTTCCCAATGAGTAAGGAGAGAGTAGAGATCTTTAGATTTGGCAGAGATGTTAATTTGCTAGTGTTTTGGAGGAGGGTAGTTATAGTCAAGTAAAGAAGGGAGAAGGACATCTGATAAAGGACAGTTTTCCCTGATTAATTGTGCATTTTAAATAAAGTTCCATTACAGGAACTGAAAAGGACTGGATTTTATTCTAAAATATTGGTTGGGAAATGGATGGATTATGGGTCTTTCTCCCTCTCCCCTACTCCCTTAAGAAATATGAGTCAAGTTTAGAATGAATGCAGTTATGATGCAAATGTCTACTAAATCACTATTGCATAGATGGTATTTCTGTGCTATTAGTGGTTATGATGATACTGACTCACTGGATGACTGATGTACTTGTGGCTGGGAATATTTTTGAGCCAGTAATCATGGCATCACTAACACTGTTCCCTTTCTCTCAGTTTAAGTGTGATGGTGCATGAAGCTTAAAACACTGTAAAGTTTACTTCCATTACACTGTTTACACAATAAAATAATCAAGGAAGTAAAGAATTTCCACAAAAGACGTGATTTACTGTTATCAACCAGCTCAGGTTTGTCAAGGAGAGACATTTAGGAGAAAATCTGGGAATTCACAAACAGAAAATAATGCATCTCCTCCATGAAATTTGTGTTGAATGGAATGGCCTTCATGTAGCTGCCACTGATGTCCGCCTGAGAGTATCAGCCTCAGATAGTGCCAAAGAGGAATAATTCTGGTCATTATGTTTAGTGGGAGTGACATTTGCTTGTATGGATTAGTAGAATTCCTTTAATCTTCCAAATCTGCCTTGGCATATGTGGTTTCTCTTTACACCACTTGTATTTATTTATTCTGTTTTGCTTAGAATCCTACACAATTAGGTGTTAGTGGCATTCTGCTGAGTGGATGTTGGGAGAACCTAAGTTAACCAAAGGGCCATTCATTGGTGATGTGGGCTGCCCTTGCTTAAAAAAAATAGAAAATGTGTTAGAAGGCCATGCGCCTGGAATATGTCTGTGTCAATGACTTTGCTATGTCTGAAGGTCATTGTTGAGAGTGATTGTCTGCAGTCCCTAATTCGCTTTTACCTTGGGGCTCATTATGATCACATCTGTTTAGAATTATGGGTGACTTTCACTGGGGGAGATTATACCCCCAACCCCAACAGATAAGAGTTTTCCTTTTATGGTTGTTCCAAGGTCAGACTGTAATCACCCTATGTATTTGGTAGCTACTGTGATCACATTCATGACCTAGTTTTGAATAAAATAGATTAACAATCCAGCTCTTAAAAGAAATAAAATTATCACATTCGATCCATCAAAATATCAATGGGATAAATAGACCCTTTCTGACAATTTACAACAAAGGATGGGCAGTTTACACCTAACTTAATCAACTCTAGCTGATCATATTTGGATTTTGACTCTGCCTTAACCTTTGCAAAGGCTTCTATCAGTGCAATCCTAAGCATGTCTACTCAGAAGTAAGTCCCATTGTGTTCAATGGGTCTTACTCTCAGGAAAGTGTCTTCAGGATTGCATCCTATATCTGACTATGCTTTGCCATATTTCTGCCGAACAGTCATTTGCTAGAGAACTCTGACCCAACATGACTGACAGCCTTTTAAACTGAAAACATCAGTGAATTCTATGCCAGTGCATTTCTGCCTGTTAGGTCAACAGTATCTCCAGTAGCTTGTTTCACATAGTGCTCTATCCACTTTAAGGGGAAATATTTCCATGGTATTTAAGATACTGCTACAATAGTTTTCATATGGATTGATAGCTAGAATGGTGGTCTGGATGCCAGCCTTTAGTGGGTTGTAAACTATGGATTTTATCTTCTTCACTTTTCCAAGTTCTCTTTTCTTTCCAGTATCCTCCTGATTTTTCTTTTTTCTCTTTCTGCTTACTCCTCACTCTCCTTCTCTTCTTTCCCTCTCCTTCACCTATTTCCTGCCTCTCCTACTGTCTCCCGTCAGTCCCTTTTAAGGGCCAGAATCAGCTCCCAGTTGCCATGAATTCCTGCTGATGTCAGCCGAGGAGTCATCAACGTCTCTTGAATCACCAGTGCTGGGCAATGAAGTCATCACCAGGCAGGTAAAGGAGGGTAAAGCTGCAGGGATGGGCTCAGGATTTCCAAAGAATAATTTCCTTTCCTTTCTTCCCCTGCAGTGGCCCTGGAAGCAGAGGTGGACTCTTACTATCCCAATCAGCAAGCAGATCAGAGAATCAGTTGGAACAGTTTGGCTTATGAAGGGCTGAAGGGGTGTGGTGGGCAGATGTGGGTGCTCAGTACACCTCATCAGTGCACCTCTCCCTTACCATTGCTCCAAATAAGAAATTCAGTCCGCCTCAATACTGGGATGGCCCTGTCTGGCATTTAATAAGTACTATAAATACTTAGACGTATCAGAAGAAAACAGAAGTGCTGAATCAATTAATCATATCTCCCAGGAAGAACATGTTTGGAGATCCCTTAATAGCAGTGTTTTCCAAAATCTCCACCAATCTGTCTCTGCCAACAAGTATGACATGACACACCCCTGCAAAGCAAAAATAACAGCACTAAAATACATCTCAGGGAATTCATCTCAGTGTCTCCCACAGAAGCCATATTCATCTGTGTTTAAACAAAATCATAGAAAAGAAAACTGTTTAAAAAACTGCAGTTTGATGTTTTATGTGACCTTAAATTCCCTTCACCCTGAAATGTGACATGAGTAAGATGCCCAAAAGCCTGAGGCCATTTTTTTCTCCTCTGCCCTTTCCCTTCCTCACCACCAGCCATCTAAGTCTTTTGCGGCCAGCCTATTCACAGAAGTTTCCTTTCTTAATACTTTCATTTAATTTCTCAAAGAATATTCACAAAGGGTGAATTGATTTTTTTTTTTTGGCGGGCCAATGCCAGCAGGAAACAACATGGAGACTGGATAGCTCTCAGTTACAGAGCAAAGCAACAAAGAGAATATTGTCTGTGTTTGGGTAAGCTTACCCAAAATTCTTTGCTTTCACAGTGCATGTATGTTACGTTTAAGAGCACAATGGAAAATAAGCTGCAAAAACATCATTGGCTTTATTCGTTTGTAACAGAATATTCCCACAGGCGTTCTAGTTGCTGGGCCTTCATGATTTCCACACAAAAGTTGATGATGGCAGGATAGAGTCTTGTTACTAATAAGGGAGGTACAGATCAGAAATAAATTATTCCGAAAAATTATTAAAAATATTTATATACAACTTTTTACAAAACATTCAATGTACAGGGGAAAAAAACCTTTATATACAACTTTTTACAAAACAAAGCAATGTACAGGGGAAAAAAATCAAATAACTAAATGATTCCATGTTCCAAAAGGGCTTACTTTCTACAAAGATGCAGAAGAAACATCAGCGAACCCCCAGTCAAAAAGACACTGTGCAGCAGTGGAAAGGGACAGTTACTCTCAACCTGAAAAATACATGAGAAGCACTATCTGTAAAGGTCCATCCTTGCCCAGTTAGCAGTGATCTATATATAAAAAAGAGAAAAGTCACTGACTGACTCACTCACTGACTGACTCATCACCGCCCTGCCAAAACCAGTGGGCCTAGAGGCGTGAAATTTGGGGTGGGTGTTCCTTCCGTGACTGAGGAGTGCACTAAAACGGTTTTCAGAAATTCCAACCGGAAGGGGGTGAAAGGGGGCGCAACGTGTTTTCCTCCCTATACATGAGGGGTTGATGTGCGAGTAGCTAAATAAATAAGTAAGCAGATAAATCAATAAGTAAGCAGAGCTTAACTTTTGCAGTGTAAAATGTTTCTGAAAAATACAGATACAGATGTGCTAATTAACCAAAATACAATGAAAAACAGAGATTAAAAAGGCAACTTCTTCAGTGTTTGTACCTTGTGTTGATGTGTCCGCTTATTGCGGGTTGGATGATGGATGTGACTTGGGGATACCTGGGAAAAACAGAGATACAGATGTGCTAATTAACCAAAAGCTCAGAATTCTGCTAAATCTGTATCGAGTATCTGTATTCAATGGAAATTCACTGAAATTATATGTCACTAGCATTATTGTTGTGCTGACATACCAGGACAAACCATAGCTTCTTTATCCTTCCTGTATATGTGCCAACTAATTGGGCAACTGCTTACAATGCAGAGAATAGCAAAGCTAATGCTGGCAGAAGTTTCTGTACAGATAATACATGTAGTATGTGCAGTGCATAGACATCTGCTACTTTTTCAGGGTGACTGGAAAATGGACTTTTTCCATGACATGTCCTCTTTTTTAAGCCTGGTGTCCTGGAAAAGAACTGAAATGCCCTCCTTTTCTCTGTGAGCAGGCCGCCTCCATGCAGCATATAGCCTTCTTGTAACACAGGCATTTTCAACCACTGTGCTGCAGCACACTGTTGTGCTGCAATTGGTCCACAGGTGTGATGAAGAAGTTTGTGGGAACATCATTCATTAACAGGGCCGTTGGGCAATATGAGCCCTTGACAGTAGTGAGGTAATTATTGACAATTTTAGTGCCTTATCAGTGTGTTGTGAGATGAAAAAGGTTGAAAATCACTGTAGCAATTATAATTTATAGTATATTACTATAAGAGCACAAGCCTAACCATGTCTTCTCAAAAGTAAGCCCCATTGTGTTCAATGGGTCTTACTCCCAGGAAATTGTCTTTCGGGTTGTAGCCTAATACAGTGTTTAACCAAATGAAATCAATATACAATTCTAGCCATTAATATTTTTATGTATTACATAGGGCAAAATCCAGAGTAACTACGGAGAGTCCTTGCTCTGGTGTAAGAACAACTTACTCTGGGTTGCAATATGAATTTCCCATAGGTTTTCTCTAGGTGGTGCAGTAACTACGGGTGCACGTAAAGTCTCTTACATGCTCCCATAGTTACTCTGGATTTGGGGGATAATGTTCTTGTATGTCCTACATTTTGGGGTGACGACTTCTTTTGTGGTTATGATATCAGGTCACCTTTGTTCTTTTCAAACTTGGAGTTTACAGCCAGTGTAACGTCTACATTATAACATAATGTCTACATATATAACATATATATATATATATGTTATAATATATATCAGGTTTACCATCTCATCAGCTTTGTGAGAATGTGCATCCCACTTACTTCATGATTCCTAAGTGGGTGGAATTCCTATGTGTTCAGCATTGGGGGAGGGGAGGAAAAAAATGGAAAAAAAGGTGACTGTACTGGAAAAGTACTTAAAAAATGGAAAAAGGTGACTCTTTGCAAATCAAAGTTTCAATCCCTATTTTCAGTCTCTTAAATCAAGTCTGATTACCATAATATCTGCCATGAAATAAATTTATTGGATTTTTTAATCCTTTCTTATCTCAAAGCCTCAAGGATGATCACGACCAAATAAAAATCCAGAACAGGTTGCTATCTCCCTGCCCCACCTACTTAAACATGATTACTATTTCAGTTGAAAATTCTGCCATAGCTTGATAATTCAGCCACTAAAACCCCAATAGAAGAAGAAAACCATACCTTTCTAGCAGATGCCTGAGCTTGGGCATTGGCAGGTTTCCAAAGGGAAGGAATTCCACAAGTGTCAGTGTTAGTTCCTTACAGTTACAAGATCCTTGTTCAAAATCACATGTGTTCTGACATCCAGTTGAGCTTCGTGTTGTCCAATACTGTTCTTGCAGCCTCAAAATTGTGGATTAACCCTACAAACCAGAGTAACTACGGGGGCATGTAAGAGACACCACCTACTGAAAACCTATGGAAAATTCATATTGCAATCCAGTTTAAATTATTCTTGCACTGGAGCAAGGGCTCCCCGTAGTTACTCTGGATTGCACCCTAGGTGGGAAATGGAACATAATTTCTCACTCCCTTACAAAGCACTAAGTGGGCAAGAAGAGATGATCTGGAATCTGCTCCCTTCCTTTCCCTACCAAGCACAGACTGCATAGGCTTCCTTTACCACATCACTTCTGTTTCCAATTAACAGAAGCAGTGTACACAGGGAACTCAACATGCACTTTTTTGTTCATTGGAAACAAAGTACTGTATTGAGGAGCTGGGGGAGCTGTGTAATGCCCTTCTCATAAGAAAAGGGAAAGGGCCCCCAAACTGACTCCATCCATGGTGCTTTGTAAGAACCAAGGGCAGCAAAAAGTTATGTGAAGCAGCAGCATTTTTTGTTTCATTGCTTTTGGCAAGTTGGAGAAGGGTTGGAGTCCCAATAGGGTGGCAGGCTGGAGAGGGTGGTGGACATTGGCCGCAGGTTCCTTTGCTTCTCTCTCTCCAATTGACCATGTCTGTATTTGATGTTAGAGATCATCCCTGCTCCTATGGGGCCTTCTCATCCTCAGCCTTTCTTGGCTCTTAAAAAGAAGCAGAAAACAACAACCTTTATCTGCATCTCATCTACATTTACACTGTAAATACCTTGGGGGAGAGATCCACTTTTTCTTGTTCTTCTCTAAGAAGTAACATGTGCACTGACAGTGTAACAACAACAATAATTAAAATAACAAAATGCAAAGATTTACAAATAGAAATTGAAAGGCTGGGGTAGAAGAAGACCAAAGCGATCCCAGTAGTGACTGGTGCCAAATATGATATTCAATGATATTCCAAAACATTTTGAAGACATCTGAACAGCATTGGGTCCACAGAAATTACTGCCCACCTTCAAAAAAAGTAGCTTTACTGGGTAAAGCTTGTGATAGTTATAATATCAAAATAGGATAAAAACCAACTACCCCAGATCCTTGGGATGGACTAGATTTCTGGATAAACAAACCAGTCAATAAGATTTATCTGGTTGTGCAAAAATCTCACAAAAACAACAATCTGTCATAATCTGAATATGTTAACAGTAAAGACTACAGCATACTAATTTTAGAAGTGCATTCAATGTCTCAAGAATATACAAAGCAGAGAAAAGGCTGTATGTATTTTTATTCATTCAGGGATGAAAGACTGCCTCATTGCTAATTCTTAAAGTTAAAAAAGCGTGATGCAGGGGTCATATTAGAAAGTGCAGTATGGTACTCATGAAGTACATAGTACTACTGGTGCATTCTTAAAGAACAAACCTATGCATGTCTATTCAGAAGTCCCATTATGTTTAGTGGAGCTTACTCCCAGGAACAGATGTATAGAATTTCAGAATCAATGTTGTGATTGCCTGTGTGCTTGTCAGTAGCCTCCAATTAGGCTGTGATCTGTAAAAAAATTATGTGGATTTTGCTATTAATAAGGTGTCAATCAAACTCCCTCTGCTATGTGCTCAAGGGGAGTGGGAAGCATGTCACTGCTACAAGAATCCATTATAAACCAATATTATCACCTGGATTTAGCAGCCCAAACTAAATGTCCAAGATGAATTTGCACAAATAATTACAAGCAATGGTGATTGTCCCATGTTCTATCCTTGCATTTCTCAATACAGAGAAAAAAATCCTTTCTGAAAAATTGAAAGGCTGCTACACTCCATGTCAACAATATTGCACTAGTTGAACCTGTGGTCTGATACTCTGAAGATGGCTTCCTGTGAATAATATGGCTGCAGCTTCATCAAAATGTTCAGGTTGATACCATAACCTGCAAATGGAAACCCAACTCTCTCAGATAAAAGATAAGTCTGTAATCAGAGCTTGCTTCATTTTTTTCTGTGAAAATGAAGCTTGTGCAGTAGCTCACATTTTATACCACTACTACAGAATGACAAATATGAGGCAGTATGATGTAGCAGTTAAGAGTTTTGGCATCTGCTTAGTGCAAATTTAGTGGAGTTCAACTCCACTTTAGTCCTTGATGATCTGGTGGTTATCACTCTTTCAGTACTCACTAACCTTCCTCACTAGGTTGTTGTAAAAATAAAGTGGGGCAATCCACATCTATATTTACCACACTGAGCTTTATTCATGGAGGAAGAAGGCACTTCTTCCTTACAGTACTTGCATTTCATTCATGTGCTCCTCCCTCCCTGTGCCTGTTTTTCGTTCTTGCTTTTGCTTTTAAATATTCAGGCATTTCAGCCTGGAACCCACTTTCAGACTTAAAAATCTGTCTAGGACCCCCTGTCAAACTTACTGAGATGTAGCATCACTGTGATTCCAGAGCTTTTCCATGTCTACTTGGAAGTAAGTTCCATTGTGTTCAATGAGATTTACTTCTAGGAAAGCCTTGTGCCAACACAGTGGATCCCACCCTCTTGTGACTCCCTGACTCAAGGTCACAACCCCCCGAGGAGGTTGCAACCCCCACTTTGAATACCACTGTCAAAGCAACAGTGTTACCATAATGGACAACCATCCTATGTAGCAATTAAACCCCATCTCAAAGCTGGCATAAAAAGAAAATCCACAAGTGTACATTAGCATATTGCTACTCATGGGGATCAGTTCAGATCACCTCTTTTACATGCAGAGGGTCTCAGCTTCAATTTGAGCATCAATAGGCAGGGCTGGTAAAACTCTGTCTGAAAAACTGGAGAGCTATTTCCAGTCTGTGTAGGCAGTAATGAGCAAGATTAGTGTTTCTCAACAGTAGTGGTTGAGTTGGTGTCATTGGTACTTATGGGACCCCCAGACACCCACTACCTGGCAGCAAGACCTGCAATGCAATGCAACAAGCAGTAGTCAGAGACTTGGCTCAGCAGGCAGACTTGGCTCAGAGTGCAGGAATGGGGAGATGGGTGAGTTGGCTTCCCCCAGGGCCAGCAATGGTGCTGCAGATGTGTCTTATAGGTTGAACCTTGGCAGTCATAAGATTTTGTTCCAAGAATCTACATATTTTTTACATTTTTACAAAAGCAATTATTTACTATGGTAACTAACTAATGAATCAGTTAGTTAGGATTCATTAGTTAGGGACGCAATAAATCACTTCCCTTTTCCTGAGCTTCATTTCAGGCATTCTTCACTCCTCTTCAACTGAGCAACTGAGTACCAAGCAAATGGGAAGTGAGGATTACTCTGTATTCAAGCCCTGTGGAAAGAATGGTTTGCCTCCCAGTAGAAATGAAACCTAAGCAGAAGCCTTCTTGAAGTTTCTCTCAGCCCATGATAAACAGCCTCTTGATGAGCCAATAGCTGCTTGGAGATTGTTTATCTTCTTATTTTAAGAGCCAGCCTCATTAACATTGAGATAAAATTGTGGATTAAAAATAGCTGATAATTAGATTATACCTGGATTTTCCCTCCTCTCTGGATGCTGTAGATGTGTCTTAGGGTTTCTCAACCCCTGGCCGGGGACCACTGGAGGTCCTTGGTAGCTGCCTTACTGGTCCACAAGAGGACTTCTCTAAGAGCCTCTTCTCCTCTTCATAGAGCCCAATCCTATGCATGCCTACTCAGAAATAAGTCCCATTGTAGTCAGTGGAGCTTACTCCCAGGAAAGCATGGATAAGATTGCAGCTTCAGAGTCCAACCCAATGCCTGTTATTCAGAAATAAGTCCCATTATAGTCCATGAGGCTTACTCTCCAATAAGAGTGACTAGGATGCCTTTGTGCATTTTCAATGCATCCTGCATGGAAAAGGGTTGAAAATTCCTGCACTGAGTAGACATGCATTGAGACATCGGGCTCTCACCTGCAATCCTATTCACAATAACCTAGCAATAGCTGTATTGATTCTAATGGGATTTACAGCTGGAGGCAGTTGTGCTGTGCTCCAGGTCTCCAGAGGCAGAACTCTCCTCCCACCCTGGGCTGGTCCCTGGAAAATTTTTTTCCCACAGAACGGGTCCCTGGGGCCAAAGAAGTTGATGACCACTGCCTTATGGTATACTTTCCACACCCAGAACTGTTGTTGGAAATCAGCTCTGGCACTAAGGCCCTGTATTGGGCCCTGAATCTGCTATTCCCTCACAGCAAAATCCTAACCTCCAGTTCAAAATCCTAGCACAGTTCAAGTGCTGTGCTAACCGGGGGTGTCCCAAAAGTGTCGTAAGGCAATTCTGCACCACTCCTGGTGGGGCTAGACCAGTGCACAAATATGTGCTGGCCTCCCCACAACACCACAGGAATGGGGAGCCAAGTGAGTTGTATTGGCCTAAATTGGTTAGGATTGCACCATCACTCTTCTTAGTTTCCATGTTCCAGTTTGGACTATACCAATTTTCCCCTGACTTGCTGACTTGAGAACTTAACCCTTGTGTTAGGGTACAGTCATTCCCTCACCCATGGACATCAGAAACTTATAGTTCTGTGACCAGCAACTTCTTTTTCCTCCTCCTGATTTAAGTCCTGGCCCCATCTGGTCCCCCGTTGTATATCTTCATCTATTCCAAAAGAATTCAATTAATGTTATGGCTAAAGTCCTCAATTTGCAGAGCTGTAAGAATCTTTCCATGTTTTCTTGAACTTGGCAGGTTAAGAGTGAACTTGGTAGATGTGAAACTATGACAGCTGCATTGAATCAGAGCTTCAAAGCATGCTCAATTTCCCTTTCTTTTTCGCGGAGGTGCTGCAGACCATCACAGGCTATGCTTATATACAAAGTATTTTTTCCATACAACATCAAACCCTTACTGTCTGTTATTGGTGGATGCGTGTCATTTGTGCATACAAATGTCATGCAAAGTAATCGCAGCCCTTTCTTACACTCAACAGAATGAAGTCCTACAAATATTCAAGGGCTATACAATTTCAGGCCTTTTCATTTGATTCTGCTCATTGAATGAAGTACCCTTTACTGTGGGGGTGGGAAGAGAACTTAGCAATTAAATACCCATGGAAGCTTGCATTGTTTCTGTTGATCTCTAAGGTGCTCTTCATTTTTGCTCACTTAGAGCTTATTAAATATTCCTCTTGAAGGAAGAGAGAATTTCAAAGTTAATTTTAATGATAATAAGTTTGGACATATACTAAATATAGCACATGGTACAGTCAGATCCGAGGACTATCACTGTGTCACGGCTGCAGGAACAAGAAAACAAAAAGCATCTTGGACCCCTCATCCTCAGCCCCCATTAATCCATTTTGACAACTAATAATAGCATGATTATCGCAGCTTTCACGCCTTCAGCAACCGTCTGCTAATCTAACATCTAGATCTGAGCTTGTTTTCCAGGTCATCAATTCAATTTATCAACACTTTGTAGTCTTCATTAACCTCAGCATTGTGTCCATCTGCTGTTATTTTCATTCATTGTTTCCTTAGGCCTCCAATAACCTTGAAACAAAGCGGCAGAAATCCACAAGACTGTAGTAGTGTGCCGATGAGATGGCCTGCACTTATGTATGTGACCTAAAATGCCTGCCACATGAATAGGGTTGCTTGTTCACAGTGTGTGCACACAGACACACACGTACACAAAAGGACAAAACTTTGCAGGAGCAAGGTCCTGGTTCATGGCTAATCTTTTACCAACATTTGATATCAAGTTGCACGAAATACTGTAGTAAATTATTTCAGAGCGTCCATTCTAAAAAACCTTTAGTTTGCATGATGTAAGTCAAATTGAAAGCAAACATGACTCTAACTGCTGTTTCCTTCTATAATACAAACATGGATTTCCAGTCCCAGAGATAAAATCCTGGTCAGCAATTAGATTTCCTTGAGGACAATTTTGAAAATGGTGTCAGGGGATAAGGCCTCCCTCTGATCTTCCCAATTTCATTAGGTTGCAATCCAGAATAACTATGGGAGCATGTAAGAGACATTTACATAAACATAGTTATGGCACCACCTAGTGGAAACCTATGGGAAATTCATATTGCAATCTAGAGTAAATTGCTCTTACGTTGGAGCAAGGACACCCCGTAGTTACTCTGGATTGTGCCCTTCTCATTAGTACTTCACATCCTTTCTTCCTAAGTTGCTAACTTAAGAATGGGAGGAGACAGAAACAAGAGTTGGTTCAAAGACAGAAGTTCTGGACTCATAATTTATAACACAACACAACAAACACTAGTATTGCAAGATAGTGGATGTTTGGATCCTCTTTCTTCTCAAGACATTATTTTATCTTACACATATTTACTAGCAAGCCATAATCCCTGCATTTCCACTGCCTCATCCAGCACAAAAAATACTATCACACAAGCAACTTGTGTCATTTCCAACAGCTCAGTTAGAATCCCCCTCTATATGTAATAACATATGTCAGTGGTTCTTGAGCGTATCAGTCCAGGACTCCCTTCTGAGGATGACAGTCAGACTGGGACCCTCTGGAAGTGAAGTCATGGGCAGAACAGAAAGTGCCATCACTGTAATGCCAGAGCTTCTGCATGTCTACTCTGAAGTAAGTCCTACTGTGTTCAATGAGACTTACTTTTAGGAAAATACAGGTTGCATCTTGAGTGCCCCATCCCAAGACGTCAGTGCCCAGTGTTAGATTCCAAGATGGTGGCAAAAGCTTTTGTGAAGTCCCACTGAAATGAAGTCACACCACTTTTAGAACCACTGACATACGTTTTGTTACCATTTTGAATAAACTAACCTGAGCAGGTTGCTGTCTATTTCCATTATTACATTAATCAGCAATGGTTTCTGAAGTAGTTTTAAAACTTATTTACCTATTTTGCATGACCTTTGAAGAAGGAGAAGCAAGGACCTAGCTAGGAAACTTTTTCTTCTGTCACTTCTTTAATGACATTGCTTTTATGTTGCTTTTTATATTTTTATCCTTCGGTGGTGTATCATTTTTTATTGTTTTAGGGCAAAATCCAGAGTAACTACGGGGAGTTCTTGCTCTGGTGTAAGAACAACTTACTCTGGATTCTAATATGAATTTTCCATAGGTTTTCACTAGGTGGTGCAGTAACTACAAGTGCATGTAAGGACTCTTACATGCTCCCGTAGTTACTCTGGATTTGGGTGCTTATGTCTTAATCATCTGTTTTTGTATTATTTTTAATATAAACCACCTTGAGCATAGGAAATGTGGTGTGGAAATCTTTTAGAGCCCAGTCCTCCATGACAGGTGCACTGGTCCAATGTGTGCTTCATGGAGTTTGCTGTCACAAAGTGATTGCACTTTGCAGTAGGTCATCAGGACACACCAGTGTGAAGGATGTTCAGGTCTCTGAAGCTACAGAGGAGGTCCTGTGATGCTAAGAGTGGTAAGACTTGTGCCAAGTGGCCTGGAAACATCCTAAGATGGGGGAAGGCTGGGAAGGGATAAAATTTATAAACCCACCATTCAGATAAATGGCCCAAAGGTAACTGATCATTACAGAATATAATAGTATTCATTTGATTTTAATTTTATGTAATTCTTAGTCTGCCCCAAGCAATCCCAGACAGTTGGCAACCCTGGATTAAGCTTAATCCTATCTTCTCTACTGTTGGGTAATTACAGCCAGCTTCAGACTATTATAGCTAAGCATTTGGCATAAATTCAAACTATTGAGCTGGCTCGATGCTATTTGTAAGAAACTGGGAGTACATTCAAGCTTACTTGTTTTGAAAGGTGATTAATTTTTAAAAACTGCCTTGCCTGAAGATTTATTCTACAATATCCATTATTTGTTGTCAGTGACAACTTATTTTTGAGATGCAAAAACTGAAGCATAGGGCACTGCAAAGAAGCATGTCAGAAGGAACATTTAACAAGGTGTCGTTTACCCATCTGTCACATTCCTGCATACCTTCCACCCCTTCTTTAGGTTTCTCTTCCTTGGGTTTAACCTCCACCTCTGACATGACCACAGAAACAGTCTGACCAGGAAAGTATCAAAGAATAACAAAAGCTTTACTGAATGTTCAACTATCTTTGTTTCCTTTTTCCCTTTTACATAATTCTGTTCCCCCCCCCCCCCTTTGTTACAGGTTACTTCACCTGCTCCGGCTTATCCACATGTTGTCCATGAATCATACACGTAATCACTCCTATTGCTAATGTTTTGTCCTTTTTAACTGTCCAACATAATCAAAAGTGTTATCTTTTCTTTTCCAGGTCTGGGCAGAGGAACAGGTGGGGAGCTGAGGTGTCCAGCACTCTCTCCAGCCAAGCCCTTCTAGTCTCCCTCCTTGACTGCCGACTCCCATCTTTTTTCCCCCTTATATCCCTCTACTATGACCCTGATCCTTGTCATCTGTTTTCTCCTTCCAGGGTAGATCATAGGGCCTTGGCTGGATCAGGCCCCACAGTGATCCCCCAGGTTGGTCGAAATCTTCCCCTCCCTCTCCTCTGTAGCTCCTTTATTTCCTGAAGAGACCAGACCTCTGCTGCATCAGGAAAGTCCTTAATGTCCAACAAAGGGTAGGGAGGATGGTGGTGTACATAATGCTCTCAGCACTGTAGTTTCCCAGAGGGTCGAAGTTCCCCTCCTCTGGGTTGATCTGACACCATCTTATGCTGTTGCCCTTTTAGAGTTGGTGGATCACAACTCATGATACTTTTGAGATGTTGTGGCACCCAGGCTGTGGAACCACCATCCTGTGGAGATCAGGATGACCCCTTCCTTGCTTTCAGAGTTTTTGGGTTTTTTCACTAAGACTTTCACTGATTTGTCATGTTGTCTGGTGGATATTTGTTTTAATCTCTGTTGGATCCTTTTTTACCTCTCTTGAGTCAGTGAGTTATTTTGACTGCCTCTGTGCTTTATCTGATTGATGTCAGGCACCACTTAATCTATCCTATTTTTGTTGTTCTGGACTGTTGCTGTTTTGTTGTAGGTTCAGCTGTGGGGTTTCAGGATAGGGACCTGGGCACTGCTGGGCACCGGATGGCAGGCAGTGGGCACTGGTGAGCAATGGGCACTGCTGCAACGGGGCCTTCGCTCCAACAGGCTCTGGGCATTGGAGGGTATCAGGGAGCAATGGCAGGCAATAGTAAGCACCAGGCATTCTTCCCAGGCATTGTTGTGCAGCAGGGACCACTGTGCACCACTGCACAGTGTATTTTGTATATAAAATATGCAGTGCACACATGACTGGCAAGGTTCTATTAGTGCTGAAATAAGATTGGGCGTTAAATCTAGCAGTTTTCTACCATTGTAATTGTCACCTCCTCATCAATCGCACAGCATAGTTATTAAGCATATTGTACTGACTGTTGATGATTGTTGGCTCCCCCACCCTCCGTTTAAGACTTCTGCACTGTGGAAATGTTTCATAAACTTTCCATAGTGGCCAATTTTTACATTTCTGGGAGAGTGTTGAGCCGTTTTTTCCCGTTATTAAATTGTACATGGGGGATCATGAAAAATGGGGGGAAAACACAGTGGGAGGTAGAGGGGCTTTCAGACTGTTGACCCCATCATGGTTCTGAACCTGATCTAGCATCTCTAGTGCTACTGTAGCAGATAAACAAGTGGGGACAACATTCTAAAGTCCCATTATTCTCCAACACTTGCTGTTTCTGTCCTGGCTTCTTTTGAAACCTGCCATATGCTATTTTAAAAGTACAAGAAAAGGCCAATATTTACATTTGCAATGATGTGCAGTTTGGCCCAACATCTCAGTAGCTGAGCCAATGACAAGGGTGAAGAACCATAACATATAATCACACAGTATTATTACAGATTTTCAATGAAATCTTGAACATTTTAAATTAAAATATATTTATTTGTAAGGTTTATTCAGGTTTTCCTCCTACGGACGTGTCAAAGAAAATATATACGGACGTGTCAAAGAAAATATATGCACATGGCTTGGAATCTCTCTTAAACATGTTATGTTCCAAGTTGCCTGAAATTATAGTAACTTGTAACAGGTTCCCACAGCACAATACCCTGATGTTTGCCAGATTTTTGGTGGAAATCTAGCCAGGAAGTCAATGCATTGGGGAGCTGTAATAACTCATGGTAAGCTTCCTCTTCAGCTGCTTCTGAGGTAGTTCCTAATTCCAGGAGGAGAGCGAGGCAGTTCAGTGGACTTAGATCTACAGACTGGAGATTTTTATTCATACTCCCTCTTTTCGAGGGCAATCTTCAAAGCTCTTGTGTTTTGTTTGTGTTGGTAAACGGATGGTGACTTGTTTGGTTGTTTCTGCCATTTTGATTTCCCTATAATTAGAGGTGTTCTTAATTTAAAAAAAAATTGGCAGATTTTTTTTTGGTGCTGTACAGCCTGTTTGCAAGCCCCAATGCCAGTCTAGCGCTGGATCCTAAACGGTTGTATGGGTAACATATCAACGTCCAGTTCTAGAGCTGATTTAGAATTGAGTAACCCCACTGCAGTTCTAGAGCTGATTTAGAATTGAGTAACCCCATTGTAGGGTTACTCTGCTTACTTGGGGGAAGGAAATGAACATCTTCCCTGAGAAGACATGGGGAACTGATGCCCAGGATACGATGGCAGCCATTTCGATGACATAGCAGACAACACACTTCTGTCACTTTAGTATCAGGCTGTCCATTAACAAATGCTAAAAGAGAAACAAAATGAGAACAACTTCTTCATTCCCTTGTCCTAATCATCACATTTCATCCCTTGCCACCTATAAAAAGAAAAACACTGCAAGTCTGAATCAACATTGCCCTTAAAACAATAGCACTTGTCATTAATGCTGTGCAGCATTATTCTAAAACAAAACAAACACATAGGCTAGCCATGGTCCTTTTGTGTGCACTACTGCCCGGCTAACATAACTTAGGTGGGAACTACAACTACTTTTTTGTCAAAAGGCGGAAAAGTTCCAATGAATGGTGATAATCTTTCCCACAGCATTTGGTTGTATTGTTTCTGAGTTATGCTTCTGGCTATTCTATTTTAAGAATGCTATGGGGTTTCAAACTGTATTCAATTCAGCTTAGAAATACATGCACAATTACATGGCACCATTGTATACCACATTGAGGTTTGTAAAAAAAGCCATTTGCCATCCATATGGCTCACAAAGCAGAGACATATTCAACCAACCAAAGTCAATGGCTTTCAGCAAAGAAAATGAAGGTCATAACTCAGTTCTGAATAACTGGAGGTCAAATAGTAGCAGGCCCAAAGATAGGAACTGTACATTATCTGTAATCATTGCTCCCATGTATCCATACTTAGAAAAAACTCCCTTATGCTCCATGCTCACAGCAAAGAGTGGTTATTCTGAAGAAGCAAGCACCTTCACTCTCAATCAGTGGTGGGCTGAGGCCGGTTCGGGCCGGATCGCTCGAACTGCTACCTCTTTCTGGCCTACTGCTACCAATCCAGTAGTGGCAGGGGGCCAGAAAACCAGCTGCACTGGTTCGGACGGCTAGCCCAACACTGATTACTGTGCATGTGTCAAACTTGACGCGTGCACAGTCTCCTCTGCGGGGCCATTTGACGCACTGCACAGGTGCCAAGGTTGGCGCATGTGCAGTGCGCCTGGGTTGGGCCCCGCCCCTTGCTCCACCCACCCGCAGTGCGCTGGGGTGGGTGGCGTGCCCTTCCCGGCCCCGCTCCCTGACCCTGGCCCCGCCCCCTGACCTGGCCTGGCCCGCCCACTTCCAGGGAACCAGTTATTGGGCCGGGCCGGGCCCATCCCTGCTCTCAATGCACCACTTGATCAGGTTCCACCACAAATGAGCATGCCACAGTGCTACAAGAGGCTATAGCTGCAGTAAGTGTGGCCTGTCTGACATTCATTGACTCAAGTGGTGGCTCTTAAATGGCTTTTGGCGTGAGCAGGAGAAAGGAGCCCAGAATTTCAGCTGACCAACTACTGAGAAAGAAATTACTTCATACCAAAGTACCCTTTCCTTACTTATTTAACTTGAGTGATACATTTCAACTTATCTGCTATTCAACTTATCTGTTGTTTTTCAATGTTATAATGAAATTTTAATGGTTTTTAATGTATTTTATTGATCTTGATGTATATAGTGATGATGCTTTTAATTGATTGTATTTTTGTTGTTGTGAGCCACCTTTAGTCTTTTGAAGAAGGTAAGATATAAATAAAATAAATAAAATTAGAATAAAAGTTATCATAATAATCATGTAATGATGATAAAACTAGCTGTGGGAGATCTTTGTTGGAAAAACCAAAACCTGCAGCTCTGACTCTAATTGTTGTAATGTATATTCAAGCTCCTGGGGGCACAGAACTGAAATTTCAGGTAACAAATATCACTGTCTAAAATAAGAAAGATGTGCAAAACTGAAATATTCTGTAGGCCTTTCCTACAATCCTGCAGTCAGATCTGCTGAAACATTTTGTGCAGACTAATAACTTTCCAGAATGTCAAGCCAGCTCTGGATCCCAAAAGGAAGATGATTCCAATATACTGCTGAGCTTGTTTTATCCCAAGACCACATGAGTTGTGCTTAATCACTGGCTGAAAGATTTACTACCCAGTTTGGAAACCTTGTAAGGGTTGGTTCTTTCAGGGTTTGCTGGCCAATGGGTGTTACAAAAGTGCCATTAAGCAGTGCTCTCCATCCTTTTGGGCAACAGGGAACAGTTTTGTGGAAGACCATTTTTATACAGGCTGGAAGGGGAGATGGGGGAGGTTTGTAGTGAGGGTTGAGTCCTAAACTTTCAGAAAAGAGAGAGGTGGGGAGGAAGAAGGGGGGAGAACAAAGCATGTACAGGGAGGAAAAAGGAGGATAAGGAAGAAGGAGGAAGGGATGGAGAATGTAGGATGCTGTGCCTTGTTGGATGTATTTCTCCACTGGCCCCAGCACATCTGGAGCCGAGATGAGCAAGAGGAAGCAATGGCCCCATCTCTGATACCCTTGCAGTGGCTGAGTATTGGCATGAAGAAATTGGCTGCCAGTGTGTAAGTGGGGTGGTTCGGGGGGTTGGTTCTTAACAGGCCATGGACTGGTACCAGTTTGCATCCTGGTGGCTGGGGACCCCTGCCATAGTGTGGGAGGCAGGGCTGGGTCTTGGCACTTTTGTCAGTTCCAAGTCCCATATCTTGGGCAGCAGGTAAACCCTTACCGTGGTTCCTAACATGATTATGTACACATCCTCTATGCTATTTAAACAAAAAGCTGCTGCATGAATGTAGTGTTTATGCTTCTTTCATGCCATTAGACCTTTGACCAAGTGAATTTAAATCAGGTCCAAGAGGAAAACTTTGCAGTGTAAATCATTCATGTGTCATGTAATATCACGTATCAAGGAGACTGAAAATATGAGGCTATAAAGTGCTGCCTTACTCAATCAGGTCAAGACTTCATCTTTGCATTGTTTCCAATAGTCCATTTATTCTCAGCCATTGTGGACTACAACCTTGTTGACAGATTGAATTTGAGGCATTATATATGTAAAGTATGCACAGTACCAATGAGGTACAGAAGAACTGTCATACTCTTCTACTGCTGTTTTTCTTGCTGTTGTTGTGTTTGATTAGACCAGCGGTTCTCAAACTGTGTTTCATATTCATGAACAAATTTTTATGGGTTGCAACCAAAGGATTGTTTAATGGGCTGTAGCCCTGCATGGGCTCCTGGGCCTGCCATTCTCAAAACAGATCCAGTGGGCCAGGCAGTGGCTGATGCAGCACAAAGCATGCTTGGCTGCTACCCAACTGAAATGGCCAGCACCAAGTTTGGCCATACTGACCAGCTGCAACCTCTTGCACTGGACAGGCGGTGGGGAGGGGGGTTGGCCCCTGCCTTAGTACATCACCAGAGTGGCTGGATAGCCCAGAAGCAGATGATCTTCTCCCAGGCATGTGAGCAAGGTGAAAACGAGGAGGTGGTGATAGGAGAGCAGAGGGGAATCAAAAGTGGGTTGTGAATCTTAAAAGTTTGGAAAGACTGGTCTACACATTTCTTTGGTGCTATCTCGTTCTTCTTCCTGGTACTCTTTGGCAATATACTTTTGGTTACTAGAAAAACTTTGTAGAATATATTCATAAATATATGAAAAGCTATTTACTGACATTTGACCTTGTTTAAGCTATTTAATCTCTCTTTTTCTCTTTTTTCATTGAATGTAAAACATGAAAATGAGAATCCATCAGGCAAGTGTTTTCTTGAGGAAATATTTCTCTATCATATATTAGTGAACGCCATTACACTTTGGAAATGCCTGTCACTGTGTCAGCATGAAATGTTCACATTCTTTCCTAGTGAGATCTGTGTTTCTGCTTTCTGTGGCCTTCTTTGGCATACTTCAAAGAAAGCCCCCGTGTAAAGGTCTGTTTGATGTTGTCTGTGTAAATGGGTCCTTATGTCAGCTTTGTCCCTGCAACTGCTGAAATGGACTGCCCTTTGGAAGCACTTTATCAGCATCTGATTAATAGTTGCATGGTCTTTTAACCTCAGCTGTTGTCAACACACCTTGGGACAGTGGTGTGTGCCCCAGGAAGGTCACAGACCAAAGCTCCACAGGTCTCTGATGTGCATATCAATCTATGTACCTCTGAGACTGACCAGTTCTCTTTTAGAAATCCAGGAATGCTCCATAATTAGGGACCTGCAGGGGTTATTCTTCCTGACAAAGGGGTGTTATTCCAAAATAATCTCACCTTATGTAGGTCCCTATCCATAATTAATGAAAAATTTATGACAAAAAGAAGAGCAATGCCATTTAAGCCTTTATGCCCTAAAATAGTCAATGTGTTGTACTGGTTAGAATGTCAAGATTGAAAATGAGTGACCCATGTTTCAATACTTGCTCAACCATGAAATTCCCTGGATGATCTTGGGCAAGTCACTGTTTTACATCCTTACTTATTCTCCAGGTCAGTTGTGATGGTAAATGAGATAACTTAGGCATGCAATCCCAAGCACATTTTCCTTTAGCCCACTGAACACAGTGCATCAATTTGGGTGGACTGGTGGATGGTATCATCCAAAGTAGCCCCTTGTCACAGGGCCACAAGGGTTTTATGTAAATATGGGCGCAATCCTAATCAATTTAAGCCAGACCAGAGGCATACCTAGGCAAAATTTTGTCTGTGGCAAGGACTGAAATTTTTCCCCTATCAAAACAGTTACAAGGAGGTCATCTAGTCCAACCCCCTGCTTGTAGCGGGAGAAATCTCTGCAAGGACTAGACTTTTACACTAATATATTTATATATATACACATACACACACACACACACACACACACACACACACACACACATCATAATGTGATAAAATGCCAGTGAGTTCTACACAAATGATTCCACCAGAGGAGTGTAAGTGGGCCCCCCTAGAACCCCTGGTGGCCTGTCGCCCATGGCAGATTGCATCCTGCGCTATACCCTCGTTACACCTCTGGACCAGCCTAACTCATGTGGCATATCTTCCTGTGGTGGCATGGGGAGGTCAGCATATGATTGTCCACTGGGCTAACCCACCCCCAGGAGTGGGGCAGAAGTGCCAAACACAGGACTTATGGTACTGGAGGTTAGGATTGCAGCCTATATCAAGAATATATCTGTGCCACTTTGCTAATATCACACCTTTTTTGCTACAGTGTTGCCCATGAATGCTAATTCTTCAGGCTTCTAGTGGAGGTAATTCTGTTCTCTGTTGCCTTTGGCACCACTTGATAGTAACACAGCTTAGTTCCAAGTATTCCATAGATGTAAGGTTGCCATTTGTCCTTGAAAACCAGGACTATCCCGGTTTTCAGGGATTGTGTTCACATACTGGCAACTTTTATAGGAGGTCCTGTCCCAATTTTGTGGAAGAGAATTAATGGCAACCCTACATAGACGGAGCTTTCATATAAATCCAGCAAAAATACTTTTCAAGTCAGAAAACACATTTAGCTGTGAGTCATCAAGTGTTAAGTAATAAAGAAAATTAAGTACCAAATTAGGGTGTCTACCACAAAAAAGTAATCTTCTCTGATTAGACTTCTAAACAGTAATACTGCTCATGAAATGCATGAGCTACTCTGCATAGCTACAGAGGATATGGCACTATTCTGGCATCAGATCTATTCTTGGCAGCAACAACAGCATGTTCCTTTACTGCCTAAAGTGGCTCAGGTGGCCAGTAGGATGAGGCACTTACACGGCACATTGTGGTGTCTTCAGTACTTACCATGCTCCTCTCCCTATATTTATTTGTGAAATAAATATTTGTGGTGAAACAAAGCAAATAAATAGATCTGAATCAACTTAGGCCAAAGTAAGTCCCCTTGTGTTCAATGGTTCTTATTCCCAAGAATTTATCTTTAGGATTGCAGCCTTAGGGCGAAATCCAGAGTAACTACAGGAAGTCCTTGCTCTGGTGTAAGAACAATTTACTCTGGATTGCAATATGAATTTCCCATAGGTTTTCACTAGGTGGTGCAGTACCTACGGGTGCACGTAATGTCTCTTACGTGCTCCCATAGTTACTCTGGATTTGGCTGTTTAAGCAGTTTTCTTCCTCCTCTCCTTACATCTGGACACCACAATGAGGCCCACTTAATTGAGAATATTTAGTCTGAAATTGTAGGAAGCTTTTTTAAAAAGCTTTTTAAAGAAATGGTGAGGATGTGACTGAGCAATTTTGAAAGCTAAACTTGAATCCTGGTTGAAACGAGGTCAGGTGAAGGAAGGAAGTATTTGTTTCCTCTTTCTGTTGATTAAAAGTCTAGTGCTTAAAGGGCAATTCCAGACAAGGAAAAGAGATAATATCATTCCCCTTGGAACACTTCCCATTGTTATGGCATTAACTGTTTTTTTTCTTCTTAAATCACCATTATAGTTATAAGTCTACCAAGGAATGATAAGTCACACCACCAGCTGCTCTTTAAGGCAGTTTGTCTGAATTTTTATGAAATACTTGGGTGTGTAATAATGTAAATCTTGTTTACATTTAAATCACCCTCCTATTTTTCTTTATTACATTTTTTTCATACTCAAAAATGGTAAGGAGAATATGTACAATCTGATATGTGTTTGCTTTGTGCCATTTTACTTCTAGTACCAGCCTCTTGTTGATTCAGAAGTCCTGCTGTATTTAATTTTTTTTCTCTACTGTGAACCTCAGTGTTGCTGGGTTATCACCCCTCCATCCAGGCACTCCCAACCAATTTAAGCCAGTACAACACACCCATTTCCCTGTTCCTGGGTGATATGGGGAGGCTAGTGCATGTCTGTGCACTGGCCTTCACCCCCCCCCCCCACATACACTGAAGTTGCACAGAAGTGCCTTACAGCATTTTTGCAACGCTCCAAAGCCAGCACAGGACTTGCCCCAGGACCTGTGCTGGCCTAACTGGGATTTAGGATTTCAGTCTGAGGCATGCTGAGATCTAGCAAGAGGGCCATATCATGTGCATCCAGTCCCAGAGACAATACATGAGGATGCAGTGATCTTAGAAAACATTAAGACTGCAATCCTATGTACATTTTCCTGGGAGTTATCCCAACTAAACAATGGGCCTACTCAGTGATGGGATTCAAAGAAATTAACAACCGGTTCTATGCCCATCTGGCAGCCACTTTTAAATGGCTATTTTTAAACTTTATATGTCCTATTTCTCATTAACAACCGGTTCTATAGAGTACGTGTGAACCTGCTGGAGCCCACCACTAGGCCTACTTCTGAATAAATGTACGTAAACAGAATTTTGCTGTGTGCATCTTTTATTAGCAACTAGCAAAAAGCGTACCCATGTTGCGGGAGTAACTTCCCCATACAACATCCCCCACGGCGCATCAATAACCCATGCACAACCTACCCCCATGTACAACATTCCCCTGTGCGCAACTTCCCCCATGCGCATCATACCCACACGCAACTTTCCCCATGCGCATCATCCTCCCACACGCAACTTCTCCCCACGCGCAACTTCCCCCCATGTGCAACTCCCCCCGTGCGCAACTTCCCCCATGCGCATCATCCCCCCATGCGCAACTTTCCCATGTGCATCATCCCCATGCGCATATCCCCCATGCGCAACTTCCCCATGTGCAACTTCCCTCCATGCGCAACTTCCCCCATGTGCAACTTTCCTACATGCGCATCATCCCCCCATGTGCAACTTCCCCCATGCGCAACTTTCCTACATGCGCATCATCTCCCCGTGCGCAACTTCCCCCCATGCGCAACTTCCCCCCATGCGCATCATCCCCCTGTGCACATCATCCCCCCGTGCGCATCATCCCACATGCGCATCATCCACCATGCGCATCATCTCCCATGCACAACTTTCCTACATGCGCATCATCTCCCCATGCGCATCATCCCCCATGCACAACTTTCCCACATGTACAACTTCCCCCACATGTGCAACTTCCCCCATGCGCATCGTCCCCCATGCGCATCTTCCCCATGCGCATCTTCCCCCATGCGCATCTTCCCCCCATGCGCAACTTCCCCGATGCGCATCTTCCCCATGCGCAACTTCCCCATGCGCATCTTCCCCCCATGCATATCATCCCCCATGCGCATCATTCCCCCATGCGCATCATCCCCCCATGTGCAACTTCCCCCATGTGCATCATTCCCCCATGCGCATCATCTCCCATGCGCAACTTCCCCCCATGCGCATCATCCCCCATACGCAACTTTCCTACATGCGCATCATCCCCCATGCGCAACTTCCCCATGCGCAACTTCTCTCCATGCGCAACATCCCCATGCGCATCTTCCCCCATGCGCAACTTCCCCCCATGCGCAACTTCCCCATGCGCATCTCCCCCCCTGCGCAACTTCCTCCCATGCGCATCTTCCCCCCATGCATATCATCCCCCATGCGCATCATTCCCCCATGCGCATCATCCCCCCATGCGCAACTTCCCCCATGTGCATCATTCCCCCATGCGCATCATCCCCCATACGCAACTTTCCTACATGCGCATCATCCCCCATGCGCAACTTCCCCATGCGCAACTTCTCTCCATGCGCAACATCCCCCATGTGCAATTTTCCTACATGCGCATCATCCCCCTATGCGCAACTTTCCTACATGCGCATCATACCCCTATGCGCAACTTCCCCCATGCACAGCATCCTCACCAGTGCAACCTCTTCCTCCTAACAATATCCCCCCAGTGCACCAGGCACTGAGCACCAAACTGGCTGGATGTTGTTCAGTCTCCCATGTTAAGTATAGGACAGAAACACGTTGCCCCCTTTTCAGCCCCTGAAGGGTTAATTTCTCCAGATGGTTCTTGGTGGGTGTTCAGGTGACAGAAGGAACTCCCAGAATTCCATGCTTCAGGCCCAGCAGTTGGGGAGGAATGTTGATGAGTCAGCAATTCTCCAATGCAAAGTATAGAGAGGAAAATGCGTTGCGCCCCTTTTAACCCCCTTCCGGTTGGAATTTCTGAAAACCGGTTCTTAGTGCACCCCTCCGTCACAGAAGGAACACCCACCCCAATTTTCACGCTTCTAGGCCCAGCGGTTTTGGCAGGGCGGTGATGAGTCAGTCAGTCAGTGAGTCAGTGAGTGACTTTTCTCTTTTATATATATAGATTTTTAACCTGTGCATCTTCTGTGCGCATCTTTTATTACCTATTTTTAACCTGTGCACCATGTCACATTGATGTGCCCTCGCTGCAGAAGTGCCAGAGAAATTTTGGGGAGCATGGCCAGGTTTAACCCAATGTGACCTATGTCACCACATTGGGCCCCATGTATATATACACATACATGCGCATCATCCACTGGGGGCCCATCACCTCTCCCTTTGTGGTAGCTTCTATTCCTTATATGAGTTTCTGCTCCTTACATGATAATTCTTTTTAAGAAAAAAGATAATTTATTCCAAACAATGATGTTTACTTACACTTTGAATTTTTTGAAAAACAAAAATATTAGTATTTACTAAATCATTCCAGTCATTAAACTAAGTGGTTTTGAAACGGTTTCCTTTTCATAGGCAATTTACACTTTTTGTTGTTATTCTATAGACCGAGTGGGTTGTGGGAGGCGCAAGCAGTTAAGACACTGTGCCTGTTAACCAGCAGGCCAGGGTTCGAGACCCGGGTTGGCCCCACAAGACAGGGTGAGCTCTTGTCCTTAGCCCAGCTCTGCGATGCAGCTGGATCCAATCATATTGGCTCTGCCTTTCCATTGGACTAATTCAGTGGTGTGGAGAGGGGGGATTTGCTGCTTGGGTAACAGCCTATCCTCCATAACAATCCAACCCAGGCTTTTGTGCTTCGCATGTAGCGTATGCAGCATCAAGCACGATACCATAGTCTTTCAAGACTGAAGGAGGCCTGCTATAGACCTTCTATTGAAGAGGATCCTGCAAAAAATGTTTCAAATAGGGCCCTGCAGCTACGGAGGAGCTCCTGCAGCTCCCCTATGGAGGAAGGTCACTTATTAGAAGGGTCATTGGGGATGTGAGCCCCACTACCAGCAGTGTGGTATGCTTGTCAATTGTCAAAAAACTGATGGTGTATCTTGACAATTTTAATGCCATGTCACTGTGCACAGAGAAAAAATGGTTAAATCAAGGAAACAAAAATTTTCTGGATCAAGGAGACAAAATCAATTGGTCAGTGTTGACCAGTTGGTGACCTCAAGTCTTTGTATCCAGGACCAAGAAAGGATCTTCCCTGTGGTGAGGAAAGAAAAGGTCCTAATTCTTTCTGTCATTTGAGTTGGTTCAGCCTAATTTTGTTTTGACCCTCAGGCTGTTCATTTGGAAAGTGTAATAAATGCAAAGTTGTTTTACATTCACCTAGGGAACACCCAGTTATTAATTTCCACTTCTGTCTTAATCATTTTTACGTTGTTGGCCACAGGGATTTTTCCACATGTTTCAGCCAAAGCTGCTCAGAAGTTCTTCATCTTGCCAAGCTTAAAGGTTCTACGGAGAAAAGGACAGTCTTATTATATTATTTCAAACACAGTGTTATTGGCAAGAATAATGTTCTAGTGTATCTTTTTAAGATACAGTTTCCATGACAAAATATTTAATTGTTTGATGAAGCAGTGTTCACCAAAAACTGAAAGCGTAATGGATGTTATGACTTCAATGGCTATTAAACTCATATTGTGGATTATGGATCAATTAAAAAGGGATCACTGTGATATGACTGATGAGCAAATGAAATGAAAATGAAAAGAATGAGAAAACTGGTTAGGAAAAGAAAAGAAACTGGTAAACAGACTTCAAATACATTTCCCAGTTACTAGTTTCAGTTATTATTGTGCAAAGGGAATAAATGTGCAAGGGAACAAATGTTCTTTTCTCTAAGGAGGCTTCCAGAGGCCAAAACATCCCTGTGGGATGCAGTAGCCATTTCATCATCATCCTCATCCTCATCATCATCATTATTATTATTAATGGGCTTATACCCCACCTTTCTTTCCAAAAGGGAACTCAAGGCAGCTTACAACATTTCAAATATACAATAATAAACAACATACAATTCAAGCAAGAAAAACAAATAATGTGATGCACTGCTGCATTACCATGTGGGCAGTTACAGATTTGGCTACTCGTGATATATAGGGTGGGGAATGGTTTTGTTTTCCACAAACATATAGTTAAAAATATGTAGCAGGGGTGGGCACTTACCGGTTTGGGCCTACTCGCCCGAACCGGATGTTCCAATTTCCCTGCCACTGGCTCAAAAAGAGGGCAGACCGGTTCGCACTGGCCACCATCTTTTTTTTAGTGCGCACTGTGCAAGTGCAGTGCGAAGCTGGCGCGCCAGTTGGCCAGTTGGCCAGCTGACCAGCCGGCCGGGGGGCTCAGAGTCCCCCGCATGCACTCCTCTGCGTGCCTCCAGTCAGCCTTCCTTGGCCGGGGGGCTCAGAGTTCCTCCCGTGCGCCTTCAGCCAGCCTTCCCCGGCCGGCCAGGGGAAGCCCAATCCTATGCATGACTACTCAGAAGTAAGTCCCATGACAGTGAATGGGACTTACTCCCAGGAAAGTGTGCAAAGGACTGCAGCCTCAGAGCCCCATCCTATGCAGGTCTACTCTGAATTAAGTCCCAGTATAGTCAATGGGACTTACTCCCAGGCCAGTGTGGAGAGGACTGCAGCCTCAGAGCCCCATCCTATGCAGGTCTACTCTGAAGTAAGTAATTTTATTCTTTTATTTTTAAATTAAAAACCTCCCCGGCTCCTGACCCTGGCCTCGCCCCCTGGCCCTGGCCCCACCCACTTCCCGAGAACTGGTTCTTGGGCCAGGCCGGGCCCTCCCCTGATATGTAGCATTTGGATTTCTAGACTCTTTGGCACATTTTGGCTAAACTGTAAAGAAGTAATCGTTTCCTCTGTACTGTATCTGAATTGGCAATAAGAAGTCTGTGAAAAATAAATTTAAAAGGCTGAATTAT
Organism: Cryptoblepharus egeriae; assembly: GCA_030015325.1. NCBI lineage: Eukaryota > Metazoa > Chordata > Lepidosauria > Squamata > Scincidae > Cryptoblepharus > Cryptoblepharus egeriae. The sequence goes on along the minus strand of JAREYC010000003.1, from coordinate 77,812,234 downwards.
TTGAGTAGCAAACAGAATCTGTAAAATGCTCCAATCTTTCATGAATGACAAATGCCATAGAATCAGTTCAGAAACATTTCAGTATTTCCAATAGTATATTAAATATAAAATTTCAATGAATCCACTGTTTCACCACATGGAGGAGAAAAACAGTCCCAAGTAGCTGTTCAAAAGAAAATATTTTAATATTTTGGTTTAAGATGGCAAGACTTCTCTTGCTATATTGAATACACAATAAGAGAGTTCTTAAAACAGTTTTCAGTCTCTTTTCTTTTCCCTACAGCAGTTTAAAGTAGACTCCCGACATGTTTAAATTAGCCCTCTCTCTTTGCCTTTACTATGAGCTGTCCAGAGATCAATCTCAGGGATTCTCATCCTTGCACTTTGGAAGACAACTGGATGTGTCACACTCCCTACCCTTAAAATGGTAATTAGAAATATCACAGAAACAGCTGTAGTGGGGGGGGGGGGGGGAGAAAGGCATTGAGATTTCTCTCACAGCAGGAGTAGCATTCAGAATCATTAGCAAGTCCTTTGAAACTCCCCCCCCCCCCCACATGAGCTGAGAAGAAGTATCAGATTCAGAAGAGAACAAATTGAGAAAGGCAAGCAAAGAGCTGGGGATAAAAAGTGTCAGCGAGAAATGGAAGGAGGCCAGAAAACCTGAACTGTTAAGTGAGAATTCATGTTACTAACCAGAGAGCTTCTCCTTGGTTGAGATCTCTTTTGAGGTAGTATTTCCATAAGAAGTCACTATAGCCAGTAGCGTAGTGGTAAATTTTGAGGTTCAGGACCCCTCACAACACACACACCTCCAGAGCTCTGTTCAATACAGTCAGTCAGTCAGTAAACCTTTATTAGGCATAGGTGAATATGGATACCATTAGTAAACAATTTGTTATAAATAAAAGGAAACGGCAGAAAAAAAACCCAAAGGCAAAGGGTTTTAGAAGTTAATATCTGCTAGAGCAATACAACTTAGAAAGAATAATAATTCAAATAACGGCTGAAACAATGATAGATCAGAGCTATCAGTTAGAAATCCTTTTCCTCAGAAAAACGGCATTGAGGAAAAGTGCAACCTTATTGACACACTCCTCTTCCACAGAAGACAGCAGTAGATGTAAAATGGTGTTAGGATTATCTTCAACAGGTCTTGAAATCAAGGGAGAGATATAATTTGACCTGAGGTCTGAATGGTGGGGGCAATCGAATATTAGATGTGCCAGGGTTTCGGTCTTGCCTAAAGAACAGTCTCAGCAGGTTGGGCTTGTGCTTTGTTTAAATGGAACTGCTAGCTCTTGGGTAGGTATGATGTTACAACGTGCTAGTGTGTAAGCCCGTCTGAGTTGGGGGTTCTCTAGGAAGATTAGATATTTAGGTATTATACCCATGGTGAAAGGTAATTGAAAGAAGAGGGGGGAACGTGTTCTGGTAGCTGCAGCTGTAAGGTTTTGTCTTTCTATGTCTTTCATTCTTTGTATTAATAACTTACGGGCGTAGGTTAAGTTGCTACTACCTAAACATTCTGGTGAGAGTCCAATGGACTGAATTTTTTTTGTAGAAGCGGGATAAGCCGGAAGAAAGAAATGGGTCAGTTAACATGGCCTTAATATAAGGAGAGTGTTCAGCTTTGAAAAAGATGGTAAGCCAAAACTTACAAAATCTGATCCAGGCCTGAAACTGAAGGCTCAATTGGCCAGCCTCGAGACATAATGAAGCATAGGCCACACAATGGGCAACTCCAAGGAGTTTATACAGGAACATGGATTGAATGTGTTCCACCTCCAGATTGAAAGCCGGGATCCAAATTTGGATAGCATATAGGAGGTGAGAGGTGACCTTAGCATTAAATACCTTAAGCGCCGCAGGGATATACGAATTGCCATGCACTAAGGAAAAGCGGAGTAAGGATTGGGCAAGGAGTTTTGCTGTTTTGATGACCATTTTTCGTTGTTGTGCCCAAGCTAATGTATAGAGAAAAGTCAGACCAAGATATTTAAAGGTCTTAACTTGATGGATATTCAATACAGCTTACTTAGCAGGTCAAGGCCCTGCTGGCTGTGTAATGTGCCTTGTCCAAAAATTAATGGTGTGCCCCTACAATTTCAGCACCTTTTCAGTGTGCCATCAGATGAAAAAGTTTGAAAATTGCTGACCTACAAACTAACAGATGCCCCTAAGCAAACTTCTCAAATTTCTCGTCAGATAATAGTGGGTGTTAATAGTTATGCTAGTGATTGCCCCTGTTAACTACATGTTCATTCACCACCTTTTGCCTCCAGACACATAAAACACAGCAATCTTGACCCCTTTCCTTAGCATGTTGTATTGGCTTTGATGCATGCAAATCTGTATGCATTTATCACAATAATGTGATTAAAATTGGAACAATGTTTAATATATAACAGAAAAGCCCTAAGTCAAATAGCCATAGGAGAGAAAAAATTAGGAACTAAAGCACCAAGCATTAAGATTAAAACACACACTAGTCAGACAGCAAATAAAGCTTGCACAAAGTTTCAAAAGATAAAATTAAATCCAGGGAACTGCCCAGTTGAAGTTTTGACTTCTTCCTTTTGAGTGGTAGGCATCTACATGCCTTTTTGTTGAGGAAACTGAAATAAGTAATTTGTGATATAACAAGATCTGTAACTCAAAAACAAGTGAACACGTAGTTTTCAGGATCCAAGCCAAATCATTCAACACTCAGGTAAATTAAGGTCTTAACCTATCATCTAAAAATTTAGCACAGAAGATACCATTTGGACCACTATGAGAAAGATAATCCTCTATCTACGGTAATTCTTTACTGGTTCAGGAGGTAAACTGAAATAATGGTAGAGATTGCTGTCATGGCTGCTGATGTCATAAAGGCACATACCCTACAATCCAGAGTAACTACAGGAGCATGCAAGAGACATTATGTGCACCTGTAGTTACAGCACCACTTAGTGAAAACCTATGGGAAATTCATATTGCAATCCAGAGAAAATTGTTCTAACAACGAAGCAAGCACTCCCTGTAGTTACTCTGGATTGCGCCCTTACTTACACTTTCCTATAATGCTAATTCTGTGTGAATTTCACAAGAGGGAGGAGTGTGAAGGAACCTTCTCTCCTAGGTGAAAATTTGACATTTCCACAGTCCATTATCTTCCCCATCTTATCCATTCTCCGGATGGCATCTCTCCCAAATCAAGTGGCAGAGTAATCTAAAAGGAGAAGACAGCTGACTGACTCACTTTGGACATGTGGAACATTGTAATCAGTTAGCAAATGAGCATCAGCCTCTTCCACATCAACATCCATCAGATCTTTATGACACCTTTTGATTTAATCACTTTTTTCCCCTTCACTTGAACTTTGGGTTTTGCTCATGTGTCCCTTTGAACATTATGTGAAAATCTTTACACATGTGGAACAATTATCCTATTAATATTATGCATTTTTAAGTATAATCATGTGCTCAGCAGACATCTGTATTATGCCTTAGAAATACCATTCTTTCCTGTGCTTCCATTATCTATCATTAATATTAACCAGCATCAGAACTTTGACACGGTTCTGAATGAATGCTTTGATAGCCCTTGACATAAAAGGCTAGATGTATTTTTGATCAGTATTGCTTTCATAAGGACTTTTGCAATGCAAACATTTGAAATTTGGGACTAGTATACAATGTGTGCCACCTGTTACTAATGTGGGCCAGAAGAACATCAGATTCTTCTGATGTATCGATGGGATACAGCTCAAATACTTGGCCTAGTTCCTAATCGTCTCAAAGAGGAGTTTCATCCCACCACATAGAAAGGCTGACTCAGATGTTCCAGATGTTTTCAGAGAGGCCAAATTACTTAGAAGGCAATTGGTGCAAATTAGCTCTTAATTATTAATATGGATCTTTAAGTGCTATGCCGAAAAGACGGTGGAAACTTAAATTCTTCCTCAGGTATGATGCAAGTCTATTGAAAGCTATTTTTATTTCAATGTAGTGTCAGTGGTGGACCTAGTCATAATGGCAGGAGATACCAGGCACACAAATGAAAATGAAAAAAGGAGTTTGTCAGCTCTTGATTAGTGAATGTGGTTCTTCTGCATTGCTCAGCATACAAGAAGACACATGGAGAGGGCAACAATGTCTTCATTCACTTTGGGCACAATAACCTTAAGTGGGCACCATGGCTAGAAGCAGCATCTATACTATGTCACCCTCATCTTTCTATGGTATATCTACGCTGATCTCTAAAAATACAGTTTTTAATGGGGAACTAGCGATCTTTAAAAGCGTTTTCAACCCTCTTGCAAGATAAAAGTCTAAGGATCTTGTTAAAATTATATAAACGCATCTTGCTAAAACTATATAAATCCCAAACACTGGTTTTTGTATAACTATAACCTCAGAGTCTTAGAGAGGCTTATTATTGTCCAGCACATTTTCTATGTATGTACAATCAGTTGCAGCTCACCATATTTTTTTTTGGGAGGGCAGGTGTATTTTTTGCATGGATTGAGATTGTCCTGCTTTGCAGGGTACATGAACACACTGTGAATGGAGCGCCAAGTGCAAGGCCATAGTCAGACTGCTTTGCTTGGTTAATCAGCCACATTTCCAGGTGAGACCAGCTGGCATGAAAGAGAGATTAGACAATAAAGGTAGGAGAAAAATTGGTGGCATCACCTTTTTCAGCTCATATTGCCTTCAATGTTCAGTCAAAAGTCTGAAAATACAGTGGACAGTTGAATATATGTAGGTGTTCCACACAATTGAGAACCTGAGTGATTGGGGGTCCTGGGCTTGGGATGTGCCTATCTGCTCTAGCTGTACACATGCAGGTTCCCAGTTACTTTTGGTTGAATATGTGAAAGATAAGAGATGAAACTGAGAGATTTAACTTAAATACGTATTTAAGGAATTTATACCCTGCATTTCCCATGCCAAAATAAATGCCCAAGGCGGCTTACAAGGTTTTTTTAAAATACTTTTGTCCTCACAACAACCCTGTGAAGTAGATGTGGCTGAAAGTGACTGACCCAAGGTCACCCTGGAAGCTTCACGACTGAGGGGAGATTTGAATCCTGATCATTCAGGTCTCAGTTCGACTCCCTAACTACTACACCATCCTGGCTCTCTAGATCAGTGGTTCTCAATCTTCCCAATGCCGTGACCCCTTTATAAGTTCTTCATGTTGTGGGGACCCCCAACTGTAAAATTATTTTCGTTGCTACTGCTGCAATAGCATGCACACTTTCCTGGGAGTAAACCTCACTGAACTCAATGGGAATGACTTCTGAGTACACATGCATTGAACTGGGCTCTAAGGCTGCAATCATAGCACTTTCTTGGGAGTAGCCCCATTCACTATCATGGGACTGACTTCTGAGGAGACCTCCATAGGATTGGGATCTCAGGCAGCAGCGCCAGCCACTGTTTCCTGGGAGTAAGTCCCATTCACTATCATGGGATTGACTTCTGAGTAGACATGCATTGAACTGGGCTCTCAGGCTGCAATCCTAGCACTTTCCTGAGAGTAAGTCCCATTCACTTATGAACAACAACAACACTGAGGGGGCTCACTTTTGAGTAGAGCACAAGGAGCAGGGCACAATGGTTGGCGCACAAACGGGGTGCCCACTAGACAGCCCACCCGCCAGAGCTCTGGGCACCACGCTCACACCACTCTCACACCTCAGTGTGCTTCTCTCTTAGCCCACAGGCGCACTGAGGATCTGCGGGGAGGGAGGAGGTGGAGGCTTCCATCTGTGGTGAGTGTGTCAGGTGCCTCCTTGCCCCCAAGGCTCAGCATCGGTCTCACACCAGCTCAGAGACTCCTTCTGAGCTGCTTTTCAGCAGCTTCTTCCAGCAGCTGTGACTCCAGCGTTTCTGCCAGGTCTTCCCACCTGGCCCCCTGCATGAAGGGTCTTTAGGCAACCCCCAGGAAAGCTCCAGGCGACCCCCAAAGGGGTCCCGACCACCACTTTGAGAAATGTTGCTCTAGATGAATATATGTTGGGGCAGTGGTGGGATTCAAATAAATTAACAACAGGTTCTATGTCCATAGAAAAACAGGCTCTATGTCCTATTAGTAACCAGTTCTCAGAACCAGGTGCTCATTAGCAAAGGGTTCTATAGAAGCTGTGAGAACCTTCTGAAGCCCACCACTGGTTGGGGGTCAGTGAGTAAGACCACTCTGACTCTCCTCTTACCATGCATCTTGTCTGTGTTTGGAAGGATTTAGGTATGATGACTGTAATTAGACTGGGACTCCATTTATAACCTATCAATTATCAAGAATGATTATTTTTATAAATAGCTGCATTTCCCCAGAAAATGCTTAGAAATGTCATGTAGGACACATTCACGTGCCATGTAATTATACATTTATACATGTACATGCCCTTCACATGTGGCTTGTCTAATTGGTCTTGGATATCTATAACTGAGTAGAAAATGTCTAGTCAGAATCTGCTTGAGAACTTAGAAAACCTCATCCGCATCTTCAAAAATGGACATCTGGCCAGCCTTTCCTTCTCTCTGGGGAGCAGTAATTGTAAAATGAACTTAACACAGTATTTTTTAAAGTGCAAGGTCAGGAATGTCTCCATTCTCCCCCTGACCCACCACATTTTTGAATGCCAGGCATAATTGCTTACACAAGGCCAAACTCCAGCACAGAGCTCTTTTAAGTCTCAGAGCATTTCAAAGGGGACAAGCATGTCTGGAAATCTTCTCTCTATGGAATCCAGCTGTCTGATACTTGGAAAAATGGGGAGGGGGGCACAAATAATTTTTTCCCCAATACCTGAGCATTTGTTTTATTTTTCAGATTCCACCAGAGGTTGGCTTGGATTTGTGCCTGTTTTATCCTTGACTGTGGACAGTATTTCTTACATGCCTGATAGGTGAAACAGCCATCAATATTCTTCTTCCTCTCTGATTTAGGATCATCATCACAAATGCTTTTTAAGCAATACTTTTAAAATGTTTGTAGGAGGTATCTTATTAGGGTATCTTTACCTCAACATCCACGAACAGGCACCTGTCCTTTTCAAGAAGTAACAGATTTGTTGTTTGGCATGGATTAAATTCTTATTCGGACTCAGAGAGTGTCCCGCAAACACGTCCTTGTCCTGTTTAACATTTTTAATTTTGATTTCTTGAGGTGATTTACAGCTTCCCTCTAACTGGGAACAGAGCCAGAAAAAATACCTTCCCCTGAAGTACATCTTCATGCAATTAGAAAGCATGGACTTATGGGAGCAGGCTTCAGGAAATTCTAGGTGCAGAACAGTCTTGCTCAGTGCAATAGTGCAATCGTGTGCATGTTTTTTTAAAAAGAAGTAAGCCCCATTGAGTTTAATGGAATTTCTGATCCTAGATTCTTGTGTCTACGATTTCATCCTAGATAGTCCATTTTGTAATGAACAGAGCAATTCTATCCCTGAGTTTTACCTGCTGAGTGGAGTACAATTCTTACTATGGCTGGAATCCTAAAGACACTTTCCTGGAAGTAAGACCCACTGAACACAATGGGACTTGCTTTCAAGTAGAAATGGTTAGGATTGTGTTCTTCAGCTTATTGCTGTGGGGAAGCAGGCTAATACTGTGGAGTGAAAACCTTGGTGCACTAGCAGTAAGATAGAGTGTCAGGATGTTGACTGATTGATGTCCTGTGACTGATTACATGGTGCAAGAGTGAAGACATACACAGCAGAGTAGTTTACTATGAAATGTATTTACAAATCAGAGTAATTCAAGGCAATCTGGGTCATACATGTAAAATCAAGTCCAACAGTCTAAAACATCTCAGAGCTTATCAGTATCTCAGAGCTTCACAACTCACCTCTTCTCTGACTGACATCTGAGCTCCAACTGACAAATAGTTCTAACTGCCAACTCTGACAGTTCTAACTGCCAACTCTAACTGGCAGTTCTAATTCTGACAGTACTAATCAGTTTACAACCAATAGATCCAGAATTCTAACATAGAGCCATCATGAGATAGTGTTCCAGGGGAAACTATTATTATTATACTTATATACTGCTTTTCAATAAAAAATTCACAAAGCAGTTTACAAAGAGAACCATATAACCCAGAGACGTACTATCAATATGGCATGAGATTTCTCGAACCATGGGCGCATATGGCCAGATTGATATTATTGACTTGTAATATTAGCTAAAAGGTGGGTTTCAAGTGTTTTGATAGGGGCGAAACTTCAGTGCTTGCTATGGGCACCATTTTGCCTAGGTACGCCAACCAAATGGCTGAAAGCAAGATGCAGAGAACACCAGCTCAAGGTCAGTGCACAAGGACAATTACTCCTTATGGTGTGCATAAGGACTCTCCACCTACTACTCTCCACCTACTACATATAAGAAATGCAGCACTTCAAAAGTGTTTCTTTCCCTAGTTAGCTAGGGATTTGGTTTAAGTCAAGGTATGGTGGGTGAAGGTACAATATGTTAGTTCAAAGAAATCTCATGTCATTATGACTGGTAACCTGTGATTGGTTGATTTTGACATGATTTGCTGATTTGGTGTTAGATGAAGCAGCTGATGGTGTGACTCTGGAGAGGAAAAACTGTCACCTCCACATCTGGTTTCACCCTACTATTCCTTAAGAAGTTCATCCAGTGATAACTGGCCATATGGAATTAATCCAGAGAGATTTACTGCTGCTATAAGAAAGCACCCTATGTCATTTTTTTCTGCAGTCTTTAAGTAGTAGTTATAAAAGGGATAATAATCCTTGCCGTTACAAACTAAACTGGTAGCATTTGCAAATAGCAAGCTGTTTAAACAAGCCATTTCCTTTACTTCATAGTAAATAAAATCCTTCACTACGAAATCTTCTGTTAGAAGCAGTCTTTTTTAATTCAAGTGAAACCATTTGTAATGAAAGAATTTATTAGAATCCTAAAATCAACATGTACAATTTTTGGAGATTAGCAAAGAAACAGCAGAGGAAAACAAAAAAAAAAAAAACTGCTTGTAAAAGGGCTCAAGGTTTGGCATTTAATCAGTACTCAACAAACCAAAGTAACTGAATTGCAGAAACCAGCAATCCTTTACACATTTACCTGAAAATAAGACCCACTGAACTCAGTGGGACTTACATTTGAATAGTCATTAATATTATTCATTTAAGGGATTTGTTCCCTGTATTTCCCATGCATCCCAAGGTAAATGTCCAAAGTGGCTTAGTTCCTTCCCTCCTGTTGTCCTCACAACAACCTTGTGAAGTAGGTGAGGCTGTGAGTGAGTGACTGACCATGATCAGCCAGGAAGCTTCTTGACCAAGGAGTCTCAGTCCAATTCTCTAATCACTGCTCCATCCTGGCTCTCAAAATGTTCATGCTCATAATAGACTCTTGGTGTTCACCAACAGAGTGGGTTTGTTGACTTAATTTGCTTTGTATTTATTTATTTAGTAAATTTGTACCCCACCTTTCTTGGGCTGCAGCTGACTCAAGGCGGCTAACAAGTAAAACATACCGTATTTAAAACATTCAATAAAACAATTAAAAGCATAAAAAACATACATACGGTAAGTTAAAAACAGTAAAAACAATAACCCCCCAACCTCCGCCTCAATAAAAAGCTTTTTTAAAATATAAAGTTTTTAAGCTCTGCCTGAAGCTCTGTATTGAGGAAGCTTTCCTCAGTTCTAAGGAGAGGGAGTTCCAAAGCCGGGGTGCCACCACCGAGAAGGCCCTATTTCTGGCTGCTACATCTCTCACAGTGGCATAGTCAGTAGGGTCCCCTCAAATGTCCTTAGGTGATGGGTTGGATTCATGGAGCCATTAACTATTTCACTTTCGCTCTAAACCACTTGCAAACTTTGTTAAAAGCAAGATACAGTGGTACCTCACGTAACAGAATTAATTCGTTCCGGAGGCAGTTCCTTTACATGAAACTTTCTTTACATGAAGCGGATTTTCCCATAGGAAATAATGGAAACGCAGATGATTGGTTCCACAACCCCAAAAATATTTATATAAAAATATTAACTGGATGTAAAAATGATGACAAAACACTGTAATTGAATTCAAAACATGCATTCAATGGGCATGATCCTATGAAGTCTACTTACGCTGCAATCCTAAAGACACTTTCCTGGGAGTAGGACGCATTTAACACAATGGGGCATACTTCTGGGTAGACATGGGTAGGAGGCTGCAATCAAAGACACTTTCTTCTGTAATCCAAGACACTTTCCAAGTGTCTCCCCACTTTCTCCTTCTCTTCATCCTGAGCCTCTCTCTCTCTCTCTCTCTCTGCCCCCTTCTGGCTGGCCCTGAGCTGCTTCCCTCTTCTCCACTGCTCTTCTCTCCCTCTGCCCAGCGGACGCCCAGCCACAGGAGGAACAGCACGGAAGTGTTGCTTTCACTATGGGCAGGTGTGCTAGGCAGCCCTGACACTTTTTAAACAGGTTGCTGGCCAGCGTGTCTGCCCTAACTGCCAACGAATCTTTTCTTTACGTGAAGCACTTTCTTTACGTGAAGCAAAATCCTAGAGAAATTTTTTTTTGTTACGTGAAACTTACTTTACGTGAGGCGTTCTTTACGTGAGGCGTCACTGTAGATAGAAGATGGATGGACTCCTACCATCCATTTTATTTTGTAATACACAAAATAAATGTGTGCTTAGTCACAAGCTAAGCACACATTTATTTTGTGTATTACAAATACATGGACTTGTGATAAATCAAATGTTAACTTGATGTTGTGTGCTCAGCACACAAATTCTTCAACACTAAGCATTGGTAACTTTGGGAAAAAAGGGTACTCCTCATTCAGTGTCTGTCCTAGCTGTTGACCTTTACTGTGAAAAGTACTATTGCTTTACATGTGTGTGTGTTGCATACGGTCTTTCATTAACTGTACTTACTTACTGGAATTCTTTCAAGAACATCTATTCAGGTGATGGTAGCCACAGGCTTTCTATTTTAATGTGACTAGTCAAATCTCACTGGGCTATAACATGACATAGGAGAGGACCTGTACGCAGTGGTAAAGGACCCACTTTGTATACTGGGGCAGGTGCCACCCCGAAAGGTGCCTGCCTGAAATTCTTCAAAGCTGCTGTCACATAGAAGATCTGGCAAACATCCAGAAGCCATATTTACACAGTGTACCTGCATGTAAGTCCCTGGCCATTAGCAAAATTTTTGTTGTGGGCACAGATATTGTTACATTCAAGGTTACTATAGTAATCACAACATTAATGAAATGTCCTCAACAATGCAAAAAATGAATAAGGCTATGATCTCCAGGAGCAGGTCTGCACCACTGGTGGGCATCAGAACAAACAGTCATGAAGTTATTCTCAAGTTGTGAACCGCAAGAAATTACTAGTGTGGGATAAGACACAAACCAATTGAAGAATTTAAAGCTAGTGCCAGCCCAAAGCACCTCTTTACAGAGGAAGCTGCCTCCTGCATGCCCGCCTGATTAATTGCTTTGGTTGCTTAGAATACTCAGAAACTCTACTGGAGGCACATAGCTCTGCTGCTTTTGTGCACTGAGAAAGGCTCAGTTAGGCTGCGATCCCATCCTCCAGTTAGGCTGGCCAAAGCCCCAGCACATGTCCTGTGCAGACCTGGAGGTGTCACTTCTGTGTCACTCCGGGGGGAGGGTTAAGACAATGCACAGACTTGCGCTTGCCTCCCTACATCACCTTGAAAACGGGAAAACTGATTAGTTTTGCCAGCCTAGGTTAGGGTTACACCCTTAGTTGCTCTTAATGCAAGGACACAGTGGAGCTTTCTAGCTTTTAATGAGGCTGCCCACTGCCCCTCTGTGTGGTTACTTCAGCCAGTCTCTGGCCTTTCTCCAGTGGTGGGATTCAAATACATTAACTATAGATTATATGTCCTAATAACCTAAATTAACAACAGGTTCTATGTCCCATTAGTAACCGTTCTCAGAACTAGGTGCTGATAAGCAAAGGGTTCTATAGAACCTGTGAGAACCCCCTGAAGCCCACCACTGCGCCCATTCAAACTGTGACTGAAGTGTAAGGACAAATAATGTCTCTAAGGGTCAAATATTTGTGTCCAAGGAGATCATTGGTGTCCTGCCTGTCCATTGGGAGATAATTAGAAAACATCTTTTTCTCACCCGGAACATTTTTCTATTGCATAAAGACTATCCAAGACCATTAAAGATTATAAAAATAGGCAGTGTAGATCACTTTTAGTGGTGAAGAAAATAAAAACAACCAAATTTTGCTTTCAGAGCTGGAGTATTTATAGAGATCAAATATACTAAAGACATTCCTTGGCCAGTAATGGCATCTGGAGAGTCTCCTGGGTAAGTAGACACAAATTGCTTGGTTATATCTTTTCAGAAGAGCACAAAACTGAGTTGTATCCCAACTGAGTAGGTTCCCGAAGTCACAAAAGGTGTGATTAGTAGCGGCACTTGGTTGTTGGGAGGAAAGACATTCCAGAGAGTAGGTCTGAAAGGACAGTCCAGTTGGTTGGCCACCAGGCAGATTTGTCCTTGTAAATGAGATTATGCCAAGATGGAGAGCCTAAATTTGCAGAGAGAAGGGTGTCACCCATAGGGAAGGGTGTCACCCATACAGATCATGCCCCATAGTTCTTCAGCATTCTGTTCCAGTAAATGGCCCTTAACCAGCATGATCTGTCTAGTTGACCTTCCAGAATATTTGCTAAGAAACCAAAACTGAGTAAGGATAGGCTGTTCACATTTGAGAAGAGAGGTTACTGACAACACTTCCTGTTCTGAGATATATGGAAAATATGTGCACAATAATACATTCCAGAATTTCTGGAATTAAGGGGAGATCAGTCTATTTAATGACTGGTTTGTTTTTTTGTTTTATGGACTGCCCTTCATTGTAAGACTCCCAGAATGGTGCATAATAAACGCAGTAAAACACTGTATGAAATCAATACTAATCACAGAATCAGTAGTCAAAAACTATGTCTTCTGTGTCCATTTGCTTTTAACATACTGTAGCAGAATTCCAGGATTTGTTCTACCGCCTGAATTGCATAAAGATGTAATGAAATACAACCTGTATCCAGTTCCACAATAGTCTTTGGTGGCATAAAGATAAGCAGTAAAGGTCAGCTATTAATACATTCTGACCTTCACAAACACAAGGATGCATGCTGAGTTTATACTTAATTTTTTGTTCATTAAGACTGACAAAAGACTGCCTTCATGGCAAGTTCACTGATTTCATGAGATGCATTGATTTTGGCAACCAAGAACTTTGGTTCTAAGCCTGCTGGAAGGATATTTGAAAACATCTAGAAGGCCAAATAAAGGAGAAAAATGATTTATGTGTAAGAACATAAGAAATGCCTCCGCTGAATCAGTCCAAAGGCCCATCTAGTCCAGCTTCCTGTATCATACAGTGGTCCACCAGATGCTTCAGGGAGTGTATATGGCACCTGCATCCAGGTGCCCTCCCATGCATCTGGCATTTTGAGGTTGTCCACCTCTAAGCACATACTTTGATTGCAAAGAGCAGGGGTCCAAGCAAAGGTCCACAAAGAATCTTCATAAATTATTTTGAATCCTGATTGGCACAGACTTGACAAGACACATGACAGTCTTGCAACAGTAGTACTCAAATTACAGAAGAAGTGATGGGATGGACAGGAATGAAATCCACAAGCTCAACCTTCTAATTCCCAGTTTTAATCAATCAGATTGTTGTTGATTTGGAAATGCAATGGATTTTGGATGTGCCAGTGGAGAATTTCCCCAAACTCTTCCAATATAGAGTAGTGGCTCTCAAACTTTTTAGTGGCCAGAGGCTATTGCTTGATTTATAAAAGCCAAAGGATGTAGCTATAATAGTGATTGGGCAGACATTTTCTCCTCTCAAGTAGCAGCTTGTTTAACCCTTGATGTACTCGCCTAATCTCCATTAGTATGATAAACCTCCAAAAATTTGGCCACCTTCCATTGGTGGGTCCCAGACCTACTGTTATAGAACCAGTGCAGTAGAAGATTGCTAAAAGTCTGGGAGAATTGAGGACTTTCTTTCTGCTTGACAAAGTGATTGGTCACAGACATGGAGGGCATTGATGGTAGAGAAACTAGGCCCACTGGCAAATGGGGAAGAGGTTTGAAGGGTTGCAAATGCCCTGATTTTTTTTTGAGCCTGACCTATCTTTTTGGTATCACACACTGATATGCTGAGAGATGGGACAGAATGGGATTAGAAATTCAAGTGGGAAATGTTTGGACCAAATAGACTACAGTCAAGTAGTCAATCATTGTCTCCTGTGCTGACTTCAATGAGACATACAATCCAGAGTAACCACAGGGAGTCCTTGCTCCGGTGTAAGAACAATTTGCTCTGGATTGCAATATGAATTTCCCATAGGTTTTCACTAGGTGGTGCAGTAACTATGGGTACACAATGTCTGTTACGTGCTCCCATAGTAACTCTGGATTGTAGGGTACTCTCCTAAAGAAATAAGTTTAGGATTACAGCCTATTTCACAAAGCAATGTGTTTAGAGCTGGGACTTGAACATCAATAAACAACTTTGAAGACTAAATTAGTATTACTATATAAGGGTTGAATAGACATATTGTTAGGGCAGAGCAACAAATAAAGGAAGAGCAGCAGAAGTAGAAGGACAGATGCTTATGGCACCAGCAAAGTCCTTTGCAATCAAAGGAAACTGCCACCAGGAAGAGGATAATAATGATGCAGTATCCTGTTGACTTGCGATTAGACACAAAGGGAGATTCAAGTCAGAAAGAATGAAAGGTTGAAGGCGCTGGCAGAAGAAGGCCTTTTCTGGAGAGACAGATTTCTTTTAAACCTGGACGGAAGCCGACTGAGTTTATTTGCTAGGAATATAGTTTTATAATATTATTAATAAAAAATATTATTATCTAGCATGGGATGTTTTTGTTAGTGTTTTTATGAACAAAATTGAATGGGTGGTAACATTTTAAAAAGCCAATGCCAAAGTAAATATTTGTGAGCCTCCCTCTTGGAGCCTTAAAATAACTCTAGACATCAAGAAATATAACAGCTTGGTTGGGAAATGCAGCCAAGTTTTTCTCTGCATATCTTTGAGCCTGTTGGAAAAGTTTGTTAAGGGGATAGGCACAACTCGCTATAATTGCTGGATCTCTGGAGAACTTTGCTTGGCAGGTTTTTGCAGACATATTTTTGCAGGCAAATAAGAAGAAAATGCCCAGTAAACGTTTCTGTGTCTGCCAAGACGTGGAATTAAGATCCACATCTGGTAGGGATTCACATAGAGGGCTGTATTCTGTTATTGCTCATGTTTTAAGGCTGAAATTCTAAGAGCACTTTCCTGGGTGTAAGCCCAATTGAACTCAATGGAACTTTCTTCTGAGTAGACACAAATAGGATTGCACTGTATGTTTCGTACCAACATGTATCCACACATTAGTGAATGAGAATTTCAGCAGATCCACTCCTTCCATTTTGAAGAGGGTATCACATATATACTTGGGTATGGTTATCCTTGGGTATCCTTTGATTATTGGGTCAACAGAGGACTAGAAACCAATGAGTGAGAGGCAGTCACTGAGGAAACTCAACTCACAGGGATGCAATGAGATATCAAAACCAAGGCTGGAATATTTCAAAGATGTCAAAAGAACAAAAGCCTGCTTGGACCTCTCAAGAGTTTACGCTGAGTCTGTGGCCGAGTCTATGCTTGTTGACGGGCCAATTCTATGAAATAACCAATGGCATTATCAGTTAATCCCCTATTTATACCAAATAAGGCTGTGGTGGCTCAATGGTTAAAGATGCTATGCTTGTAAACCTGAAGGTCGGCAGGTTAGTGGTTTGGGACCCATGTACCACATGCTGGAGTGAGCTCTGTTACTTGCCCAGCTCCTGCCAATCTAATAGTTTGAAAGCATGTAAATGCGATAAATAGGTACCACTTTGGTGAGAAGATAATAGCATTCTGTGCACTTTTGAATGCCAGCCTCATGATCACAGAGACATCTTCAGATAACACTGGCTGAGAGTTAGAATCTAACTTATGCCAGCTCCTCCACGATCTCTCCCTACATTATTATTATTAACTTTTATTATACATTCCTCCAATGTCCGATGTCATGATCCTACCTCTTCCCCATTTTCCCCATTTTCACATCTCACAGTTCTTCCTGTGTCTGAGAGATGACTATGGGCAAAATCCATAGCAGTCCATGCAGTTACGTCACCCTCTAATGCAGGGGTGTCCAACACAAGGCCCGGGGGCCGCATGCGACCCAGGACAAGGGTAGATGCGGCCCTCATGCAAAGCTGGCCACCACCACTGGAAAAACCAGCTTTGTGGCAGCAGCCATTTTCAAATTTTGCATGCTTCTCTGCGCACAAGCTGTTTTGGGCTTCCTGGCACTCAGAGCACTTCAGGTCCCTGCAGACCTTGCAGCGCTTGCCCACCCACATCCCCCAAAAGCAGCCTCAGCCTCTATCCCAGCTGTTTCCTGCTGCCCTTGAGACCTACTCAGAAGTAAGCCCCGTTAAAATCAGTGAAGCTTACTCCCGAGTTGCAGTCTGATAGCCCAATAATGCATAGGATGGGCTGTGATCCTCTCCAAGCATAACCTTGGTGATATGTTGCAACCCTAACCATGTCTACTCAGAAGTAAGGCCCATTGTACTCAATGAGTCTTACAGGAAAGTGTGTTCAGGATTGCAGCATATCTCCAAGGTTAAGCTTAGAGAGGATCACAGCCCTTCCTATGCATCATGCCTCCTCAGAAGTAAGCCCCACTAATGTCAATGAGGCATACTCCCAAGTCGCAGTCTGTGAGCCCAATCCTATGCATGGCCACTCAGCAGAAAACCCCATGATAATCAATGAGACTTACTCCAAGGTTTAGCTTGGAGAGGATCACTGCCCATCCTATGCATCATGCCTACTCAGATGTAAGCCCCATTAAAATCAATGAGACTTACTCCAAGGTTTAAAAAATGTAAGGTTAAAAAACTCCAAGGTTAACTCCAAGGTTAAAAAAAATGTTTAAAAAATCCTACATTTTATCCTACATTGTTTTAAAAAAAGTTGTTAGTATTTATGTGCAGCCCAAATCAACTCGTTTTCTTCCAGTGCGGCCCAGGGAAGCTAAAAGGTTGGACACCCCTGCTCTAATGTTATCTTATGGAAAGTCATCTTAACTGTTCTGGAGCAAGGGGCTTAATTTCACTTTAGGATATAGGCCTATGTTTCCCCAATGTGACAATGTCCTGATCTTGCACCAGCATTTAAGGTGCATCCCTCATTGGCATGTGGACATCTATTTCAATGGTTTCACCAGTTTACGCAGAAATATCCCAGCATAAGAATGGGATTGGCTCTTTCTCCTTAAAGAAAGAGGGAATTTATTCATGATCAAGGAACTCACTAGGGCTCTTGCGCCTGGAATTCCTTTTTCAAGTCTGTATCTTCAAGTCTGTTTATATTTTATCAGAGGTGGAACTTGCCCAATCTCTTATTTGGAACTGGTTGTCTTTCTCTTGGAAATCTTTATTACAAGCATGTCTTTTATGGGAAGGGCATTTTCTAATGAATGTAAAAAACAGGGCTCTTGGGTAAGAATGATGTATGCTAGATATAGGAGTTCTGAGGGACAACAAAATCTTGGTAAAGCAGCTGTTTCAAGAGGAATGCCTGTTCCTTTCTTGGAAACAAAGAAGAACCTGCTCTTTTTACAGAAACTTCTCTTGAACAATTCAGATAAGATTCATTTTTAGCGCAGTGACTAGCCTCACTAAAATGTAGAATTTTAGAATATCCTGTAACTTTGACTTTGACTTTAACTTTAACTCTAACAATAACTTTATCCTCTAATTTTAACTTTTAACTCTAGCTTTAACTTCAGAACTTTGTGACTATCCTCTATTAAATTCTTTTTGAACAGAGGATGGAAGAGAGGTGGCTCAGCTGAGGCAATGCCACAGACCACTGGTTAAAGGAATGAATTGCACTCCTTTCCAGTCATGCATGGCCAATCCATTACTTGGTGGGGCTTGAGAAAGAGGTGGGCACGCAGCCTTCAAATCCCTCCCTTACAGCTGCCAACCTACCACATAGGTCTGGCAGCTGTTCTCAGTAGTCATAGAAGGAAGACGAAATCAGTGGTGCTGCTCACTGGCACATCATGTGCTGTTTCTCCCTTTTCTCTAACCATACTTGCATGGCTAGTAGATGCCACATCTGTTCCACTCCATTCCTGGCAGTCCATTTAGCTAAGATATACCCTGTGATATGCAGACTTGGCATCTCCGTGACCACCAGCTGGTTGGTGATCTCAGATGCAGCCCACTGGAGCATCCAGAATAACTCATTATCCTCAAGGAGGTAGTTCCTCCCTGTGTTTGATTTCCTTATGAAACAATCTTGGTCAGTCCACTGGTCAGAGCAACCAGAGGATTCCCAGTTAATTACCAGTATACTCATGCTATGTGTCTAGCTTGTCCTATTTTATCTTGTTTTTCCCTTTTTGCTTCCTGTCTTCCCTGAAATCTAGGGAGATTCCACTGGATACATGACCCTGGTCTCCATTTATCTTTAGTGAGGGTCATCCCTAGTACAGCTTCACCCTTGGACTGATGATCAGCTTACTGACCCTCTATTTAGCCGATCAGTGAACTCTGATATCTTGAACTGAAGCTATCTATCAGCTAGGCTAGCGTGTAATGCACGGATAACTAGCAATGGGTAATCCTGAACATTAATTTGAAGGCACAGGGGCTCTCAGTTTATGGCTGGGAGCGTTCATTAAATTAAATCTCTCATGCTTTTTATTCTATTAGTGGGATCTGAGAACAAATAACGCAGCATGTTTGGCTTGTTCTCCAAGTTGGCAAAGAAGCTCTTTGAACTTAATCCTCATTTCCAAACATGAAATTCTGCCCTAAGAAATGTGGAAACTGCACAAAGGTATTTCAATAACTTTTTACTCAAACTTCTTTACAACCACTTTCTTCAAATATATGCCCATGTAGTTTGGCTTCTCTTTCAGCTGTCAGTCCTTCGAATAGCTTTCTGCAGGCCACCTGCTCCTGCTTGCCAAGAGCATACCATCCTTTGGATTGCATGGGCTGGCCTGGGAGAAGTTGGTGGGCAAATGGTTTTGTCACTGAGCTAAACGCTTTCAGTGCTTCTAAACCCTATGAGAAGCATTTCCCATATGTGGACATTATCACTCCATTGAGGTTTGTCTGATTTCACTGAAAAGCACTGTAGATTATATGACAAAAGAATTCCATTTGAAAAAGAGAACAAAATTTGTTTATTTATTTAACAAATTTATAACCTGCATTTTCTCCTGCAAATAGGATTCAAGGCAGCTAACAGCATAATCAATACAATAAAATATTTATAAAATATAAATAACAATAAAATATTTAAAAAATACATAAAAACAGTGCTGCACATTACGTAAAAAACTAAACTAGACTTCTGACAAACAGCCTCTCGGAAGGGCAAGAATCTTTAGATACTGTGTGTAAAGACTTAGGTATAGAATAATCCTTTATTATATTTGTTATTCTTTGTTATTCTTAGCATAAGAATAAGTTGTGATGCACTTTTTCTCTATTTATACCAGTGATGTTCTTTAAAATATGTAATTCAGGTTCTGTTGGTCCTTTGAGCAGAAAACTGGATTCCTTTCAAGCATATATGCCCTTGAATATTTTGTCAGTTGTTTAATGGGCTGCTCTTGGATTCCCAACCAAAAGCCTCTGAGTGTATCTCCATAATAGTAGCTCCATTTTCAAAATGCTTATGGGAGACAGGATGTAAAAAGATGCAGTGATAAGAGAAAGAAGATGCAATGATAAGAGAAAAAACATGCTGTCACCAGCACAACCCCCAAACCCACTAAATATAGTCAGGAAATGAGACAGAGATTTAGAGATGGAGATTAGAGCAATTGGAGGAAGGCAGACTTAATTTCACTGTCTGGTTCATCTTCTATCATGTCACTCTTGCCTTCCAGACATTATTGATTGTCTTCTCATGATTGTGATTCCAATAGTGATGCCTGCTTAATCCAGACAGCCATTTGATCGGTCCAAAATTTGGAAGCATCTAGCTTCAACAATGCTGTCTCTGGTTCAGACTATCATAATTTTGGCACACATTTTCTGAGCAGCTATCTATGTCAGTGGCAGCTCATTCAGGCCAATAGCACTTCAAGGTGAAAGGGTTGGTTATGCAGAAAAGGTGTTCTGCTCTTTTGGGGATTTCTTGGTAACCCTTAGATGACCAACTGGATTTTCCCCCCGGCGATTATAATTTATGCAAATTAGGCTATTTTTAGATGGTCATCTAAGTTAAATTTACACAAATAAATGCCCCACAGCAACAACTCTTAGGAAGGCTGCCAGGTTGCAACCTGGAGATTTCCCCTTTTCTGGTTCCGAATATCTGTGCAGAATTGGGATACTCAGTTATAATTTATTCTTCTCCTTGTCTATTCCTACATTCACCTTCCCTGCATGTTGTAAAGCAGAGCACACATGTGCCATATAACAGGAAAGAGAAAACCATGATGACTGGTGGGAGGAAGCAGAAAAGGTTGTGCTGCTAAGGCTGCAATCCTGACGTTAGGCCAGAAAAATGGCCCAGCTAAGTTGGCCTAAGAAGGCCATATCCTGAGCTGACAGGCCAAGTCCACAGGGCGAGGAGGCCTCCGGCTGGCCCAACTACTCCTGAAGAGCATCACAATAAAATATGTAGTCTGCTTTGTTGGCATGGGTTCTCTGCATGGCAGAGATATTGTGTGTAAAGAGATATTCCCTACAATCCACAGTAACTACGGGAGCACGTAAAAGCCATTACGTGCACCCGTAGTTACTGCACCAACCTAGTAAAAACCTATGGGAAATTCATATTGCAATCCAGAGCAAATTGTTCTTACACCGGAGCAAGGACTCCCCATAGTTACTCTGGATTGCGCCCATAGTGGGTTTGGGATTACAGATCATAGCATTGCAAGTGGAATATCTCAGGCATGACAGCCAAAGAATTCAATCATTGGTATGTTGCAAAAAATTCCTGACGGTGAGGGCGGTTTGGCAGTGGAACAGATTGCCAAGGGAGGTGGTGGACTCTCCCTCACTGGGGATCTTCAAGCAGAGGCTCGACGAGCACCTGTCGGGGATGCTCTGAGGATTTCCTCCTGCAGGCAGAGGGCTGGACTAGATGACCTATTAGGTCCCTTCTAGCTCTAGGATTCTATGATTTCTATGTAGGAAATGGTTGGTACCTTTGTCTCCTTCAGTAATACTTTAAACCACTTCTAGATGAATTATAGAATTAGGCTCTCAGTATCAGAAACAAAAATCTGTTGTATAGAAAGATAATATACAACCAAGCTGGCCACATCTACTGCACTTTTGTAACAGCTGCCTGTTTGTTGTAACTTATCCAATGGGACAAGGCCTTGTTCGTTTAAAGCATCCTTTGAGTTCAGACAAAGCTCATAAGACTTGAGGGTGCTTGTCTTGCTACCAGCTTTCTGCCAACATCTCTTTTATTTTGCTGAAGCTACTCTTTGCCCTCACAGGTAGAGGAGAAAAGGAGTTGCCATCACAAAAACATAATAATGAATGTTTTATGGTACGTTTGTGACAATATTAGGCAGGTGCACGTGACTTGTGCCAGCCCAAGGTGTTGCAAATGGGCCATAAACAGGCCTCCATCAGTTTTGAAAGACTATGGTATCGTGCTTGGCTACATACGCTGCATGCGAAGCATGAAAGCCTGGGTTGGATTGTTATGGAGGATAGGCTATCTCTCGTTAACAACCGGTTCTATAGAGTAGGTGCGAACCTGCTGGAGCCCACCCTCAGGAACCATTCTACGGTGGAAAGGTGGGTGTGATAAACGTCCTATTTTTCTCCTATTTTTCTTTTTTGTTTGGATATTTTAAATCCCACAGACACTTCCGTTCTGGCTCAGGTTGCAATCCTAACCAACCCAGTGAACCTCACCCCTCTGCCATTCCCGTCCTGATGTGGGGAGGGCAGTGCACTGGTCTGACCTCCCCCAGGAGTTGTGCAGATTATTTAATGGCACTTTTGTAATAACCCCAGGCCAGCAGGGGACTTGTGCTGGCCTAACTGGAGATTAGGATTGCATTGTCACTATCCTAACAACTAGTACAACATCCTTCTGCAGAAGCCTCTGTTTGAAACAGCATTCCCAAGGTAGAACCTGATGTGACTTTGACCAGACTTTCCCTTTCTTTTTCTTCAAATAAGGTGATACCAAACAGCATTAATCTCAAAGGAGCTGGGATTGCAAGTACAGTCTAAAACGTAGTAGGTGTTGATTCCCAAATCAATTTCATGCATCCCCCACTTATTGGATGGGTAAGGGATCGGAGCACTGTGCAAAAGTGAAAAATGTTGAAAAATGGAACCCAATCTTTTTTAGTTTATAAATGCCCCTTTTATCTTACAAATTCCTGTGGCCACAAAATGATTTCTGCAAATAGATTCTCATTAACTCCTTCAGGAATGAGATTAGACCAGCAGCTACTACAAGGCCAAGGGCAATTTTGGCCCTTAGAACAGCAGAGAGGGGTTGAAAGAGTAGTACCTGCATTGAATGAATGAGTTCTGGGTATAATTGAAAGGTGTAGAAAGAGTGGATTGTCAGAAAATGAACCTTCAGAAAGTAAGGGTATCTCACTTCTCTTTTTCTCTTGCTGCAGCTTATCCTCCTCCTTTCAGGCCATGTTTCTTTTGGGCTCTGAGATTGGAAAGACTTCTACCTAGAATACAAATAGGCAGCTGGGGTGGGGGGAGGTTGCTCTAAAAAGAGCATCCCGCATGGGGAGGCTCAGCAACTCCTCTTGGCTGGTTTTCCACTTGACATTGCCCCCCACTGTTGAACAGTAAGCCACATCTGAAAAAGTCTCTTTCTGATTGTTTTATCGACTTTTGCCTTTACAGGCAAAATGGATGAATTCACAGTGTATTGTTTAAGTACTGAAGTGATTTACAGTGGCTTAAAGGCACCACAGTAGCTTTCTATATTGTGTCCAAAAAAAATGAATCCTATAGTGCATAGTTTTTTCTGAGTAGTGCAGCAGCACTCAGTAGCAGTATGCGAATGCAAGGATGTTTGCTTAGCAGATATAATTATACTTTATCTGCAATCATTTCTTCAGGTACGTCTGTCTTCTGTAAACTGCTCTTAAAGCAAAAGTTAAGTTTTTAACATTTTGTTTGGGAGTAAAAGTGTAGGATTCTGCTATCCATCAGCACAAGCACAATATGAAATCCAGAGCTTACTCTGCAATGTTTTAACAAGAAGAGATTAAAGATCTGCCTGTTAAATTCGACTACATTCTCTGTCATTAAAGTTTTAAAGATTTCTTAGTCTTTAAAGATCACACCTCATGGCTCACTTCCTGCAGAAAGCATGGTTTACTAAGCCTATTCCTAAATAAAGATAGCATTCCTAAATAAAGGGTATGTGAATACCAGGTTTCTTATAGACTATTTCCAGTTGAAGGAATTTGAGGTTCTAATGTTTCTCTGCTCAGTTGAAAATAGAAAACATAGACTTCTCCAGTGATCCTATTTTTGTGTTTTAAGTTCCATAAAGCAGGCCTCCATCAGTCTTGAAAGACTATGGTATCGTGCTTGGCTACATACGCTGCATGCGAAGCATGAAAGCCTGGGTTGGATTGTTATGGAGGATAGGCTGTTACCCAAGCAGCAAATCCCCCCTCTCCACACCACTGAATTGGTCCAATGGAAAGGCAGAGCCAATATGATTGGATCCAGCTGGCGTCGCTGAGCTGGGCTAAGGACAGGAGCTCACCCTGTCTTGTGGGGCTGACCCGGGTCTCGAACCCTGGCCTGCTGGTTAACAAGCACAGTAATGCTTATTGATATGCTTTTCAGTGTGGCATTTGAAAACTGCAGCCTATAATGTGACCAGCTACACACTATTTCATTGGTCTGAAGAAACTCTGTATTTCAGAGTGTGAACTTGACCAAGGATCTCCAAATTTTTCAGCCAGAAGTCTGCATTAAATTTCTGGCATTGTGTTCATGATTAGGGGGAAAATACTATTGATACTTGCTTATAAGACAAAAAATTTCTGCAAATAAATCAAACAAAACAAGTCTAAATCAC
Organism: Cryptoblepharus egeriae; assembly: GCA_030015325.1. NCBI lineage: Eukaryota > Metazoa > Chordata > Lepidosauria > Squamata > Scincidae > Cryptoblepharus > Cryptoblepharus egeriae. The sequence continues at coordinate 77,788,068 of JAREYC010000003.1, read as the reverse complement.
TTCTTCACTGTAGTCACCTGGATCACTCAGGAGAAATGGCTGCTCAGGCAGGGAGAAGACATTGCAGTATCCCTCAATTGATTTCTGCACACTCATCTGATTTTGCAAATTTTGCAGAGATTTGCAAATGTTTGCAAAATTTTGGTTTTTAAAACACTGGGATGTAATTCTCATTTCCAGCTAAAGTAGTTCCAGGCTACAATTCAGTGCACCATTACTTAAAATTAAAAACCAGGGAAAACAATGAGTCTACGAGCACAAAACAACCATGTCTACTCAAAAGTAAGCCCCGTTGTGTTCAATGTGTCCTACTCCTGGGAAAGTGTCTTTAGGACTGCAGCCTACTTCTGAGTAAAATAGGGTTGCAACTACTTATGTTTAGCTGACTTGCTGATGCTCATTCCTTTGTGCTTGTCTCTGCCATGAATTGAATTGTTTACTCCAAATTATGGTATGTGTTGTAAAGAGCCTCTGGCTTAACAACCAGGCACTGTAAAGAAGGATTTAATGGTTCTCCTAATATGTTGTTTACAATTCATTGAGAGTATTTAAAAAAAGCTTGTGAACATCAGATTTAAAACAAATTAATGAATAAAAATATACTTTGTGATCTATGACTATATTTTTAATAGAGACTGTACAGTTTTTAGATAACAATTAGCAGTAGGTTATTTTTCAGGATCTGGCCTCATGAAACTATACTCAGACAGTACCCTAAGTTTAATCCCCAACTTAACCAAAGGTCATAGAAAATTCCATGATTTTGGACTCAGAGCTTACCTGCATCTTATCTGTGAGATCAACTTATAATCAATGGTAAATTTTAAATATAAAATGTTAAGAACTACGTTACAGACAGGACTTAAATGAATGAATGACAGTGCGGTACTTATGGACACTGGAAACAGGCAGGCTGGTGTGCCTTCTCTGTATCCAGCTCAAGTTTCAGGGGCTGCTCGGGACCCTCAAGCATGTCTACTTGAAACTTTCAGGGACCCTATACTTTATTGCTGTTGTTTTTTAATTTTGTAACCAGCTCTAAGACTTTGGGATAGGGTGAACTATAAAAACAAATAGAACATTAAAAACTTGTCAGCATAAGTTGTATTCTAATCAATGGGATTTTGTTTAAGAATATACTGGAATGATTTTTACTTCAGGTTTTTTGAAGTCTTAACAAAAAATAAACTGCGTTTTACAAATGGCTTTTTAGAGACCTCTTAAAGATCTTTTATTCTGATTACCCTTTAATAGAGCATTATTGTGGTCAGATCCTCCTGACTGCATCAAACCTGTGGCAGACATCTTGTTCCTTCACAAATCAATGAAATCTTAAATGTGTTTTGAATGATTGTTCTTAAAGCATTTCCGTTGGGTGCCTGAAAAATGCTGACTATTAGGGGGCTGTACAAAGATCCTTCTTGGTTGCATGATCAGCTGAAATGTTTGAACTGAGCAGCTGCTTATCTTGGGAATGGAATTTCCTGTTAGTACACTTTTTAGTCTCCTTCCTTACCAGACATAAAAATGCCAACAAGTCTTGTAAATGTATTACACCCTAATTTGTTTGTGACAAAGAGACCTACATCTCATTTAGGACTCAGTAGATTCAACTTGCTTGTCAACCCTGAACACCAATTAAATTTAAAACAAGGGACTGCGGTGGGAGTGTCATGCTTTTCAGCCCAGTTTAAAGGCCTGGTTTAATTATATTCACAATTAAATTGCAAAAAGATGTATTTTAATAGCACTCATGGTTTCGTGCTTATACCTCACAACAACTGTATAACTGTATATACAATAACTGTATACACAATAACTGTGTATAAATGTATACACAATAACTGTAGCTATGCTATCACTGCAGATCAAACTGTGAAAAGAGAAAGAATTTATGCCTTTGGCATGCATACCTACATTTAATACGCCTGTTATAGTTGTTTATGACAATCACTGACTCTGTAGAAATGGTGAAGTAGCCAGAGAAATAAGTGCTTCTGACACATACCCCCAAATCCAGAGTAACTACAGGAGCACATAAGAGACTTTACATGCATCCTTAGTTACTGCACCACCTAGTGAAAACCCATGGGAAATTCATATTGGAATCAAGAGTAAGTTGTTCTTACACCAGAGCAAGGACTCCCCGTAGTTACTCTGGATTTTGCCGTATATAGTCAACATGGTCTAAAGAAGGGGTAGAGCAAGAATTAATTATCTGGATCCCTTCCAATCTGGTTTCAGGCTGGGGTTTGGGACAGAGACTGCCTTGGTCGCCTTGGTGGATGACCTACGCCGGGGAATGGACAGGGGGAGTGCATCCCTGTTGGTCCTGCTGAACCTCTCAGCGGTCTTTGACACCATCGACCATGGTGTCCTTCTGGGTCGGCTGGCCGGGTTGGGGATTGGAGGCACTGTTTTGCAGTGGTTCCGCCCCTTCCTGGCTGACCGGTCCCAGAAGGTGGTGCTGGGGGATGCTTGCTCGGCACCCTGGCCTCTTCGGTGCAGGGTGCCACAAGGTTCCATTCTATCCCCCATGCTATTTAATATCTATATGAAGCCGCTGGGAGAGGTCATCCGGAGGTTTGGAGTGAGGTGTCATCAGTACGCCGATGACACCCAGCTCTATCTCTCTTTTCCTCCTGAGTCCAAGGAGGCGGTTAAAGTCCTGAATCGTTGTCTGAAGGCAGTGGGGGACTGGTTGAGGGTGAACAAGCTGAGATTAAATCCTGATAAGACAGAGGTTCTCCTGGTCCGGAAGTCCTCGACTTGGGTATTGGAATATCATCCTGTTCTGGATGGGGTTGCACTCCCTCTGAAGAAGCAGGTTCGCAGCTTGGGGGTTCTCCTGGATTCGCAGCTGCTCCTGGAGTCCCAGGTGGCGGCTGTGGCCAGGGGAGCCTTTGCTCAGCTTCGGCTGATCCGCCAGCTGCAACCATACCTGAGTCGCTCGGATCTGGCCATGGTAACCCATGCCCTAGTGACATCGAGACTGGATTATTGTAACGTGCTCTACGTGGGGCTGCCTCTGAAGACAGTCCGGAAACTTCCACTAGTCCAGAATGTGGCGGCCTGTGTGGTTGCTGGGGCTCGTTGGTTCGACTCTGTCGGGCCACTGCTTCAGCGACTACACTGGCTGCCCATTCGTTTCCGGGCTGAATTCAAACTGCTGGTCTTGACCTTTAAAGCCCTAAACGGCTCAGGTCCAGGGTGCCTGAGGGACCGTCTTCTTCTGTACAATCCGACCTGTCACCTAAAGTCATCTGAGGGGGCCCTACTGACTGTGCTTCCACTTAGAGATGTGAGAGGTGTGACGGACAGAGATAGGGCCTTCTCGATGGTGGCACCCCGGCTTTGGAACTCCCTCCCCTTAGAACTGAGGAAAGCTCCCTCACTACAGAGCTTCAGGAGGAGCCTTAAAACCTTCTTTTTTAAAAAAGCATTTTAAATGGGGCAGAGGTGGGGGGACAGTTTTTTTATTGTTTTTACTGTTTTTAACAAATATTTTTAGTCTGCATGTTTTCATTCAATTTAATTGTATTTTAATTATATTTTAATGGTGTTTTAATCTTTGTTTATGATCTATTTTAATGGTGTTTTATTCCCTGATGTCAGCCGCCTTGAGCTCCCTCTTGCAGGGGAGGAAAGGCGGGATATAAATTAATTAATTAATTAAATAAAAATAAATAATCTTGGATTCCATAAATGGCACAGTGCATGTGAATATCCCGCCCAATAGGTATGTCTATCTTTCAACAGGTTTGTTTGCTTCAGTAGTGTTTACAGGCCTCAAGCATCTATGGGGGAATCTGTTCTAGGATCCCCTGCAGATACTGAAATCAGTGGATAAATCTTTGATGGGGATCTGGTGCAGTGCTGCAATAACTAACTTGGGGGCTGTGTCTGGTCTTCCAGAGGTCATGTGTGGCCTCTCAGCCTCCTCATAAATTCCCAGGTGTGACTAGCCCAAATTGGAAGTGATTTCTGATCATGTCCTGGAGATCTTCTGAGGTGCAAGGAGGTCATGTGCGGCCTCCCTATGCCTTAGAACACCTGCAGATATAGACAGAAGTTGCCAACATGACCTGGAAAAGGCTTCCCAAATGTGACCAAAAGTCACTTTTGGTTCACAACGGCTACTTCTGGAGATGTTTTGAGGGATAGGAAGGCTGCACTGAGGGAGGGGGTACAGTTTGACATATGAGCCAGGCAAGCTGTTGAATGAAGGTTACAAATGTTTGTGGGTTTGATACACACTGATGGTGCTTTCATTATGTATTCCTATTGTGTTATTCTGCTCTTTGCTACAGCTGTAAAACTGAACTGAAAATACTGATGAGAAGTATGGTGTGATGGAGATGTTGGAAGTGATGGGGAAACGCTCAGTAAAGAATAAAAGGGCCCACCATCCAGACTAGTTGCTATCAACAAAATTTACAGAAGAGTGGAGGATTGGAGCAAAAAGTAAGACTGAGTTCACATATATGCATACAAGCACAGTCTTACAGCACAGTTTAAAGTTAGACTGATTAACTCAGAAGTAAATCAGTGTCTTCAGTAGGACTTACTTCCAGGGAAGTATGCATTAAGTTCTAACATGTACATAATTATATAATCAAGGATACACTAATTAACAAATGAACAAATGAACAACATCTTCCAGTCAGCATCCCCCTGGACTTGTGTGTTGATGTCTCTGATTTTTGGGGCCCCAAACCCAAAAGTGTCAGGTTGGGACAAAGCCCTGCACTGGGATCCACATGGTGCTTTTGCATATCTTGTGAAGACACACTGGTCTCTGTGTATCATATGTATTGAATTATATGTATCAAGGGTTCAGGGGCTGGCCTGGTTAGTTCTCTGATGGAGATGAACCCTCAGCAAACACCTGATCTGATGGACCCTAATGCTCAGGCCCAAATGCTCATTAGTTGTGTATTACTTGTAGAAGCAAACCCAGAGGTTTTCAAATGAGAGAGGCCATGTGAGGAATTGAGAATACATTTTCACTTTTGCCATAGAAGTCAGCATGAGCAGATGAGCCTGTATAATCTGAACAGGCCTAGACCGGGATAGAAAAGTAATCAAAGACAGCCTTCAGATAAACGGAAGTTGTTGTTTCATCAGTTTCTTTCTGTTCTGGATCTTTCCAGTGAGCTGTAAGCAATAAAGAGTTGAGTTGTTAGAGGAAGACTGATGTGTGCTGCTGTCCTCACATCTCCGCATTGTCATCCGCCTGCCTCTGTAAAAGGAACTCTGTTCAATCAAGTAGAACGCAGACACAGACACGTAAGCACAAAGCAACAGCAACATTGCACACTTTCTGGAGGCTCAGCAGCATTAATACATTCATCTTAATAATAATAATAATAATAATAATAATAATAATAATAATAATAATAATAATAATGTTTTATTGTGGTCAGAAACTGAAATTTGCATTTTTTTGGTTATACCTAGCAAATTCAAATTAACATATCAGCAGGATCATTGCAGCTTCTGTTTCTACGGCCAAAAATAATCTCAGGTGCTTTGTTTCTTCCCATTCCTTTCCAGAGAGGGGAATGGATAAATGAGCTTAGAAAAGTCTGAGGAATGTGCTTTTACCCCCATATTCCAACTAGATCTTGGGGATCCTTGCAGAAAGGCTGACTGAGCCTATTTGGACATGCAGTATTGATTTTTGTCTAGGCCAGCGTTTCTCAAAGTGTGCTCCTATAAAACCTGGAGCTCCTCAAGACCCTTTCAGAGACTCCACAAGCACACCATAAGTGGCTTCCACCTGTCCTGAAATGTACCACTCCACACACATGCTGGTACCATGTGCTGGCACACCTTGAGACACTGCACATGCACTGGTAGGGCTCCTCCAGACTCATTTTAGGAGTTTAAAAGGCTCTGGAAAATGGAAAGGTTTGAGAAATGTCCTTCAACTCTATTGCCTACTTCTGTAAGTGCTTATCAGTCACCTGGCAAGACAGCATATGTTTTATATTGCATATCCAATGAAGCGCTCCGGGTCACTAAGCAATAGCTCAAGCTGTCACCTTGTTCATTATGCAATATGCTTTTCTCTTACCAGCTCAACTAATTGTAATGAACCTGAAGCCTGCCTGGCCTTTCAGTTTTTCTCTTTATAAGGATGCATATTTTAGCAAGCCAAAGCAAGAATCTATCTGCAAGCATACTTGTTTTTTATATATGTAAAGTAATGCTGAAAACAACCTTGACTTATATCATTTGCTTTTGGCCTCCCCATGAAATTCTTGACTAGTTGCATGCCCACTTGGCCTTATAAGGGCATAAAGCATAGCAGTTAGATGCTGAACACAATCCTAACCATGTCTACTCAGAAGGAAGGCCAAATTTATTAATATACTAAATTATATTAAAATATATTTTCCTTACTCCCAGGAAAGTGTATTTAGGATTGCAGCTGCTTCCTGTTTTTTAGGGGACAGACAGCTGGTCATACATATGTCAGTCATTTCAAGTACTTTCTCTAGACCCAGTCACAAAACTTTGCCCCTAAAAATATCAGTGAAATTAAATCTCTCGGGCAAAATGGAGTAAGATTTCAAAGTGAGGCACAGGAATTAAGTGATGACTCCCCATTTAAAAAAGCCCTCCAGATAAAAAATTGCTCTCATGTATCACTCTGAAACCATTTCTGTTTCAAGAGTTGACCGCTCAGCTGCCATGCCACTCCCTGCAAATGCATGCATCTGCAGAAACTGGAGTATTCTATGGGGCATGCTTCAAATAATAGCCGTATTATGGTGATGACTGTGCAGATGACTCAAACAGGTTCCTTGATCTTCAGGGGCCTTTATTTTTCTTCATAGAATAGCGTCACCATTAGTAATCTGGGAAATGTATTGATCAGAGAGATCTAAGATGGGAATGACTTGAAGTGACTTCAGATGCCCATCATAACATTGGGGAAAAGAAAAGAGATGAGCTTTTTCTTCTCCATGCAGTCGCATTGCTGACAGGGGTATAGGGTTAACTGCACTCCCAGGTGACACTCTTTGTGAGGGGCAGAAATCAAAGCTAGGAGAGGGGATGCAGGTAGGCCTGACAGGCAGATTGTGTGGTGTGGTTGATTGCTGCTCCCTCCAAACTGCCATTCATGAGCACAGTGATTTGAACTTGGCAACTCTCACAGCCATTTTTTGGAGTGGTTATGTGTCACTTTGAGTGGCAACCCACTTAAAAATGATAACAGAGGCCAGTAGTGCACAACCAGAAGAGCAGTTTTGAGGTCAGGGGTTGGCATGTGAAGATATATCCTGGGTGCAACTAGTGTCAAGTTTAATATAGCTTCCATCCATGTATAATGCATGAAGTTCAATTTTTGTATTTCCCTGCGCAGTTGGCTGTACCATTTCCCAGTGTGCAAAGTCGGAACAGCTGAACACTTCAATAAAAAACAAGACGTGTCACTCATGTGTTTTGAGATCCAAATGTAGGTGAGGCATTTATTTATATATACCTAGCTTTATCCATGCCTACACAAATGCCCGATGTGGCTTACAAAGCTTTAGTTCCTCCCAACAACCCTGTGAGGAAGGTGAAGCTCAGAGTAAGGCTGCAATCCTAAACACACTTTCCTGGAAGTAAGACTCGTTGAAAACTATGGGGCTTACTTTTGAGTAGACATGGTTAGGATTGTGCTCTATGTCTTTGGCCCAAAATCCCCCACAAAGTTTCACGGCCAAGTAGGCGTTGGCTTTTTATTCCTTTGCAATGAAAATAAATCACTATTAATATTTTGTTGTGAAAAAGTGGTGTTAGTAAAACTAATTTGTCTTTAGAGGCAGCAGTCTTCTAATCTACACGACTGATGTTTTTATGATCTCAGTGCTCCACCTTATGGTCAAGTTACAGCAACTCAGTACAAAGCTACTTAAAAGAACTGGCTGAAAAAGATCTGTTTTATCAGAAAATATGTCAAGGAGGAAGAAATGTATATGTTCCTTTTCCAAGGTTTCACAGGGATCCTACTTAGTCAAGGAAGAGGAGCAAAAATTCACTTTTCATTGCTTTTTTTCGGTTTGATACTTCACATTTATTAAGATTTTAAAAACTCAATATAAAGTGGAGAAAACAATAAATTAATTAAAATGCTGTGCATTGAGCTCCTAATTCTTACACACAGCTTACCACATTCTTACCACAGCTACACTAATTTTTAAAAATGATAGTCTCAGGAAGAGTAAAACTGGCTCCGCATTAAAGATTTCCTGGGGAAGGAAATTTTTGTTAAGCCAGGAAGGCAGAAAACCCAAAAGATCTTTCCAAGTTCAGTCTCCACTCAACAATTCCTGATTCCCAGGTGAGCCTAAAAGTCAGTGAAGCATCTATATTTATCTGGAAACGGTCATAGTTATGTGCCAAGAATTTTTTAAAATGAGGCTATGTAAGCAGAATGGATTTAACAGAATGCAGAGGTTAGTGCTCAAGTTTTTCCTCTTCAGATGGCTGCAGGCTGCTCTCCATTCCTTTTTAGACTCTTGCCCTGCCCCTTCCATCTAGTGTAAGTATAGCCATACGCATGACCAATCCAGGATGGTCCAAATCAGTGATGGCATTCAAAGGAATTAACATCTGGTTTTATGCCCATCTGGCAGCCACTTTTAAATGGCTATTTTAAAACTTTATATGTCCTATCTCTTGTTAACAACCGGTTCTATAGAGTAGGTACGAACCTGTTGGAGCCCACCACTGGAAATACTTACTTTGTGGCTTGGCCACAAGTGTAGTTGTCACATCCAAGATTCATTTCCCAATCAAGCCATGTCCAGAAAGATAGAGTGGCTGTACTGGTAAGGTAAGAAATGGTCCATGGCTCTGTTGTCACTTCTTTAGATGCAACAGCAGGTTGCAGGTTCATCTTGTAAACCACTTTGTGAACTCAGTTGAAAAGCAGCATATAAATACTGTAGATATAAATACTGTAGCTAGATAGATCTTCTGGCATCTCTGAATATGACAACTCCTGTCTGAAACTCTGGAGGGGTTCTGCCAGTCCATGTTAACAATACTGAAGTTCATGGTCCAATGGTTTGATTGACTTGGCATGACAACTTCATAATGCTGACCTTGTGAGATATCATATTTACTCGAATCTAATGCTCACCCCTTTTGGCCGAATTTAGTCTACAAGATCAGGATACGCATTAGATTTAATGGCACATTAGATTCAAGTAAATATGGTATTTTGATTATAAGTAACAATCAGTATTTCTGTACATTATATCTATCTATCTGCAGTATTTATATACCGCTTTTCAACTAAAAAGTTCACAAAGCGGTTTACAAAGAAAATGAAAAAAATTAATAGCTAATTAATAGCTAGTGGGTCCCTGTCCCAAAAAGGCTCACAATCTAAAATGCAAAAGAACACCAGCAGAAGCCACTAGAACAGACATTGCTGGGGTGTGTAGGGCCAGTTACTCTCCCCCAGCTAAATAAAGGAGGAACATCCACTTGAAAGAGTGCCTCTTGACCAGTATGCAGTGGTAATTATAGTGTAATAAAAATGTAACATAAACCCATTCTTATATAAAATAGTGCAATTAGGTAAAAATCATTACATAATCCCACTGTAAAATTATTTTATCAAATTACTAATTGCTGCATGTATTAAAATTAAATTTTGCACCTGCTTTGCAGCTGCGTATTACAATCGCCAGTAAACATTTTTTTAAAATCTCAAGTCTTTTAAAATAGAGGTGTGCATAAGATTTGATGGCACATTAGAATTGAGTAAATACGGTGGTTGACCTCTTGGCACATTCTACTGTATCTTGGAGAAGAAGAATAGCAATCTTGGTTGTGGATGGACACAATATTGAGGGATACAGGATGCGTATACGTGGTGGAAGGGGAGAAGACGTGGTGGAGGGAGACAGAGGGGAGTCTCTAGAGCGCAGCCAGTGTGCTCCTTGGGGCACCACAGCTGTCAGCCGCCCACCTCTGAGGGGCATGGGAAGAGCCAGCCTCTCCCAGGTGCACAAGTGGCACAAGTAGCAGGCGCACAAGAGGCAGGAAGAGCAGTGGCTGGGGGCCATCCCAGCCTGCTCGGGCATGCCAGTGTGTTGGCGCAGTACCGGTGTCTGAGATGCCCCAACAGGAATGCCTACAGGGTCCCAGTGCCAGCCGCTTTACAGGTGCTGGGGATAGTCACAGGGGGAACAGAGGGACAAGCAACCCCATGGATCCCTAGGACAGAGGCAGGGGAAGTCCAAGGAAACAGGTGGGGAATTCCTGGTGAGGGGGAGCACTGTGGGAAGCATTGGTGGGGGGATGTTCAAAAGGGGGGGAAGAGATTAGATGATCACACAGTGTGGAAAGGGTTAAGGGAGATGAGGATGGCCAGAGAGGTCCACCCAGAGAGGAAAAAAAGCAATAAAGGAGGAAAAAGACACTGAGGATGAGGAGGAGCAAGCAAGGCCAGATGGCTGACTGGTAGCGTGTTGAAAGCAGCTCCAGGAGAGGAGGACCAGGGTGACGCAACCCCTTCTCTCCTCATGGATGGCTGACCCTCCCTGGGTGGATCCCATGGCGTATCACCTGGCCGGAAGAAGGGCAGAGGACAGAGGAGCGGCAAGCCAGTACTGCATTCCCGCCCGCACACCCCACAGTTTCCATTTTTACTCTGGCGTATCATGAACCCCTATGGACAGGTAAGTATCATATAAAACTTGGTTCTTTTTATGCAGTAATCTCTCTCTTGTGTTTCCACAGGTACATCTTTTCAAGTTACATCCACAAGACTGAACAAGAACAAGGCAATCGGCCTCAACCCACTGCCTGGAACTTCCCCACCCCCAACTGAGTCTCTGACAGCCATCAGGCTAGTCTCTAGATGGTCCCTCGAGTGAGCTGTCCCACACTCTACCCAGGGCAAGGAGACCTGCCTCCACTTCCCACCATCCTTTAAATTTCCACCATCCTTCCCCCCTTATCTCCTTCTTCCAGGGAAGGTGCAGGGGCAGGATTCTAGGTAAGTGAGCTTCCAGACTCGGCCCATAGGTTAACATCTGTACAGTCTTGTGGACCTGTGGTTTGGACTGGGAGAGTCTACTTTCGTCATCTGCTCCTTCCTCTTCTCCTTGGCCTCCTCTGAGGAACTGTCCAAATGCAGCATGAACATGGCATCCTGCATCTCCTCTCCACATGTTCTGTTCCGCCCCCCCAGCTATGTCACTGGGCAGCACAGGACTTATACCACCCAAACTGGGGATTAGGATTGCAGCTTGAGTCTCATTAAATTAAATGGAGCTTATTTTTGAGTAGACATGCATTATGTGGTAAAGTTCAGTAATGTCCTATTAGTCTTCCATTTTCAGTTCATGTATAATAAGATGTGGAGAACGCACACACCACATAAATAGATGAATCAGAAGTGCTGGCAAGCAATGTAAGTCAATATAGTGGTGTAGCTAAGGGGGGTGCAGTGGGTGCAGATACATTGGGCTACAATTAACAAGAATATAGCCAATTAACAAGAAAAGAACACAAAAGACTATGGAATAAAAAGTGGATTTTCTTAACTCAAACTTTCCCATGATATTGATTGTTCTGAAAGCCAATGAGATGTAATTCTGATACTGTATGGAGCTAATCAGTTGTTAATATGAATCAGCTCTGAGTACATATATAACATACCATACATATAATACAGTTTATTTATGCTAACTGGGGAATTAGGCACTTCTAAGTGGTGCTCCTCTTATATTTAGTAGGGAAAGAATAATCATTGCTCTTTGCCCGAGCACACCAAAAAGGGACACAATTTTCATTTTTTTAACTCAATTAAATTTGATTTTGTTGTCGCCAAGGAGAAAGCAACAAAATCTTCTTTGACTTCAGGTAGAAAATAGGTGCTTTAGCTATGCCACTAGCAGAGCAAAAAATACCTATGGATGACATCACTTCCAGTTGTGACATTATTTCTGGGGCAACATTTGAGCTTTGCACCAGGCTATATGATCATTAGCTACACCACTGAGTAAATACATTAACTATCTTGTTAGTTGCCATAATTATAATAGTACAAAATTATTCATTAAATAAATTCCCCATTTGTTTCTTGGATAGTTCTGATTCTTAAAAACTGTATTTCCCAGTGCTTAAAGTGTAGAAGTTCTTTATTAAGCTTAGATTAAATTGTTTTAAAAGTTGTCTGATGTTTGTTAATTAACCGCAGAATGCTACTTTTCTTTTTCTCCACATTGTGCCAAATTTGAGCCTTCATAGTAATCTTGATAGAAAAGCATCCCAGTCCTTCACAGAAGCAGGCATTGTGTCCTATACAATACTTTGTATCTTCTACAATATCTAGTATTGCAACAGCAAAAGCATGGCAGTTGTTAGAAATGGACTAGACCACGCAACCAATCTTAAAAGCAGTTCCTTTTAAATTTTTGCTGCAGGAGCTAAAAGAAAGATTCTACACCTTTATCAATTGCACCACGACAGAAAAAAATATGGAGGCACTGACCTTATAGACCCACCATATGTAAAACACAGAGTTTGGAAAACACTGAGTTTGCATATATATTTTTATGCTAAAACATTGAGTTTGCATTGATGGAACAAGTACAAAAAGAGAAAATTTTAAGATTTGGGGTGATACCAGATCATATACACATGGAAAGCAATGAGTCTCCTTCTGAATAACTAAGGGCACAGTCCAGAGTTAGGGCAGTGAGGAGTGCCCTAGCTGGGTTGCCCCAACTATTCTGAATGCAGAGCAGAGAATTATGCTGGATCCAGAGAGTCAGGAAGCCTGGGCTGCCCAAACTGTTCCAGAGCATGCTCAGTAGGCACCAAGTAAGTGGCACCTGGGGAGAGCTTGCTCCTGAGAAGACCTCCCTCAGATCACACTGAACAAGGAACAGCTGTGGTGCCTGCCTTTTAAGTTGTCCTTGATGAGATGCCAATACAGTCTACAATGAATACAAGGGGATTCTTGGTGTGGCCTGATGTATCCCCAGGTTAGTTGTGCCATATCAAGTTGAGAGGCTGGGGTTGCAGATAGGCTGGCCAAGAACTCAGATTTTTGGTCAACACTGCCATTTTTACTCTGCCTTATCATTGATCCCTATGGGCCTACTCATTGTTATACCTGCTCCTGAGGAGGTATAACTCTGTGGAGCTAGAAAACGGCATTTCTGCCCTGGAAACAGGCTCTGGATACAGAGTAACTGCTCTGCTTTGCGCTAGGCATTACTGAACATGCCCTCAACATGCCTCTCCTGAACTGCCTAGGCTGGCACAGCTATGGCAGCCCAGCTCCATCTGTCTTGGGCCAGCCTATACCTATACAACAAATGTCAGCCCAAGCCTTTCAGGTGTAACTGGGCAAGCCCAACTTGGAATTGGGCCAGCCCAGTGATAGGCAAGCCCAAGTGCATTTAAGGATTGCAGCCTAAGTAAGTAAGAGTACAGGCCTAATCATGTCTACTCAGAAGTAAGCTCCATTATCTTCATGGGTCTTACTCCCAGGAAAGTGTGTTTAAGATTGCAGCCTAAGTAAGTAAGTAAGGGTAAGTAAGTAAGTAAGTTGGGTAAGTAAGTAAGTAAGTAAGTTGGGTAAGTAAGTAAGTAAGTAAGTAAGTAAGTAAATAAATAAATAAATAAATAAAAAATCTCTCTTTGCCTTTCTCTTGGAAAGCAGAAACAGTAGGGATGCTATGTTGTGTTATATTATGTTATAACACAATGTTATATTACTGTGAACAGACTGTGCCCCCTTGAGGTATTCTGTAGCAAGTCGCACATCTTTTAAAAGTCAGACCAAGTTATATTGAGTAGTGAATGAAATTCTGGACATGGTTTGTGAGATTTGGTATAGAAGTATTTAAATTAAAATGCAGAGATTATAAACCCAAGGACTTAGTAATTAACCTAGATTTTGTAGATATAGGAGTTTGGATACTGTATTTCTTTTACACTTGCTGTGGTCATGTCCAGTTATTAGTAAACGTATGGGGAAAGGTTTTGAGCACCAAATAGTGATACACAATGCTTTTTTTCTGGGGGGAAAAGGTACTGGGTACTCACCACAGTTCATCCTCATGTGACTAAATATTAATTAGCTGTTGGGTGACAGGTGGGAAAAGGTGCTGGTACTTAGCACTGGTGAGTGTCCCCCAGCAAGCAGTGATATTTACAGATATCTACATAGGGTAATTTAAAATTGTAATTTGGAGATTAACTTGTCATATCTGTAATTTGGAGATTAACGATATGTCAGTGAAAGTAGACTGTGCCCTCACAATGGCAAAAAGTCTTATAGTAACTGGAAAAGAATGTAGCCACATGACTTACATTTTATGAATGAATGATCTTTTCCGCCTATACGTTTTTGAAAATTGGCTTACATATGCCAGTTGTGTACGGACTGTGTATGGGCATATTTGAAACTATTTACAGGCCATTCCTCTGTTGTATCAGTGGGGGGTGGGGCGGGTTAGGAAGGAATAACTGGAAAATTCATAATGATCACCTTGTTGTATGCCTATTTTTTTCTTTTGCATAAAATAAAGCATTAAAAAAGTTTTGGCTGTCCAGCTCACAGTAGTCCTGTGAGTTAGCCGAGGGTGAGCAAGAAAGACCAATTAAGATTACACAGTGATTTTTGTGGCTGAGCAGCAATTCAGACCCTAGTGTTGCATATTCCGACAAAGTTCAACCACTCAGTATAGCCATGTGGAGGTTTGGGGGCAGAATCCATCTTTTAGCCTTGGATTCCATGTTTAAGTACCTTTCTCGGTGTGGACAGCAAAAACTTCTTTTTTGCACATCAGTTGTACATAATCATCCACAAGCCAACACACATTCACATGTCAGTAGCTAAGATGATTTTAAAGGGGAGAACTCTGGCCAAGCTTTGGTTGCTATTCACACAGGGTACCCGGATGCCAAACCCAAAATCCCCCCAAGTTCCCCAAATTTCCTGTCCCCAATTTCTTACCCGGTTAAAAAATGTAGGACATGTTAAAATAAAGCAAAAATACTTGTATTGGTTTCCTGTACCTAATTTCAACACTTTTTAAATTGAAAACCTTTTAACATACACATGATTCTGGTCCACACATGTAAGACGCCCTAAAAGCAGTTTGCAGCAACACAGGCCACATGCAAGTGTCTTCAAGATACATGATTCTGACCCAGCTGCCCTCAAGGAAGTTTGCAGCAGCAAAACCCACGCAAGTGACTTCAACATGCATGATTCTGACACATTTTTGTAAGATGCCCTTAAAGCAGTTTGCAGCAACACAAGCCACTTGCAAGCCACATGCAGGGAAGGGAGATGGGATAGGTATGTAGGGAAATGGGATAGGTATGTAGGGGAGGGGAAGGGGGTGGGAGAGGTAAGTAGGAAAGGGGAACCTGGGTGGGGCAGCACTTACCTAGGTGGGTGGGTGGTAGCAGCGGAGCAGGCTGCGAGCCTGTGGAGGCAGTGCAGCAGCTGCTGGGGAAGTCTGCAGGCCGGCCTGATGAAAAAATGGCACAGCGGCTGCTGGAGAGTTGGGCCAGCTGGCCAGATGAAGAAGCGGCACAGCAGTTGCTGGGCAGACC
This sequence comes from Cryptoblepharus egeriae, assembly GCA_030015325.1. Classification (NCBI taxonomy): domain Eukaryota; kingdom Metazoa; phylum Chordata; class Lepidosauria; order Squamata; family Scincidae; genus Cryptoblepharus; species Cryptoblepharus egeriae. The sequence continues at coordinate 77,772,471 of JAREYC010000003.1, read as the reverse complement.
TGCCAGCTGGTGAGAATCGACAAGAGAGTGAAGGAGGCAGCAGCAGGGAAACAGCAGTGGAGTATGACCGGGGAGTGGAGGTGGTAGAGCTGGTGGGGAAGTGGTGGAGGCAGTAGGGAAATGGCGTGGGGGACTGCAGAGGCAACGGGGACTGAGGGGGATTCTGGAGGCTGCACTATGGCTCTGGAGGTCAGGAGGCATGGTGGTTGGGCTGTGAAGGTGGTGGGGGACTGGCGGGGGGCTGGCGGGTGGGCCGGGCAGCCTGCGCAAGGCTAGCCAACCAGAAGGTGGAGTGAGACCATCTCCTGGTCCCGCCTCTTGGTTTCCTGCTCTGGGAAGGCCACAGGGGAATTTTTTTTATTTTTAAGCGGGAACTGCCCAGGAATTCCAGAGAAGGGGGATTTTTTCGCTTTTCTGGTTGGCCCCCTTTTTCCGGGGGTCTCTGGGCATTTCTGGTCATCTGATCAGCCTGCATTCACCCTAAAGAGAGTGAGACTTAGAGCCCTATTCTTCATACCCCACCTGCTCATTTGTCCCCTGGGGGCATCCATGTCTTCTGGATAGGAAAAAAACGACCCCACGCAATAAAAGCTATCAAGCATTCGCACAGCAGACTTCAGCAGACAAGTCTGGGGAATAACACAAACCCAAGCAACAGATCAGTGCACTGTTCTTGCTCCTTACTAGAGAAGATGGAGGTCTCCTTCCATGCTTTTCAAGTAGAGGCCCACCTGACTGGGTTAGGTCATTGAGCTATGGGAGGCAGTCACAGGCTATAACTGGTGAGTCAGCTTATCCTAACCCCATACTTCTCAGAGTACTTGCAGGTCCTCTCTAGAGTGTTCCCCAGTTTATGGAGCTTCCTCGGAGATCCCCATCTCAGGATGAACACAGCTATCAGAATTCATCCCCGACCAGGGTGACCAGATGCCAAACCCAAAATTCCTGAACCCCAAGGCCAAAATTCCTACCTGCTGAAAAAAATTGCCAGAAAATGTATTTTTTTTACCCTACCTTTTGATAGGAAGGAGATATCTCAAAACTGATTTTTGCATTGGATTCTGCTCTTCAATACGAATCCAGCGACATATGGCATGATGGGGTACTGTGCACGATCACGAAGTTTCAAAATGAAGCCAAAATTTAGGACAATGATGCCAAAATGTAGGACACCAGACAGGAGGCTAAAAATATGGACTAATCCAGGTTTTTTTGGTCATCTGGTCACCCTGTGACCCCAACCCCAAACTGCAAGGATCTTTGGGGTCCGAGGACCATCTTTCCTTCCACCATCTCTCATTTCTGCTATCCCACGTTGTCTTCTGTGTCATTCCTTTTATCCTCCTCTGTTAGTCCCTCTTACTATACCTGGATTCTTCCACTCACCTTGTCCGCTGTTCCTTCCTGTCTCTTGTCCTGTCCTTGCTCCAGCTTGAGGTCTGCCTTCCTCTTTCATTTTTTCTCTCTTCTCCACTCTTTCCCTCTCTCTTTTATGCTGCCACCATGCTCTCCACTGCTACAGGCTCGAGCCGATCAGGGTTGCCAGACCTCCGGAATTTCCAGGAGGCCTCCGGAAAACAAGCCCCTCCTCAGGGAAAATGTGGCCAGCCTCCGGGAAAATGGCCGCCATTTAAATTTGGCATGCTGCAGCTGTGCACTCTTGTTTTGGCTATGTCTGGGGCATGCGTTATCTTTGGTCCAGATCATTGGGCGAACCATCATGCGGGAGAAAGAGTGAGCGGGAGAAGGAAGCTCCTCCCCCTCACCACTTCACTGTGGCTCAGATCACTCTCAGCCAGCAAGCTGGCAAAGGCCTCTGGCGTGCTCTCCTCACGGGGCTGCAATCGCAGTTGCCTGCCACCTTCGCCGCAGCCGCCCACCCCATGAGTCTGCTGCCAGTCTATTTCTGCCTCCATGCTCCATTGCCGGCCTCCCAGGATTGCTTGCCTGCTATTCCTTGATAGTCTGCCTACTGCTGCCTCTCTCCGGCTTCAACCTCCCAGCTGCCCCAAGTGAGGTGGAGGAATTGGAAAATGTGTGAGCCCCATGCTAGTTGTGTTGTGTCTACCCAGAAGGAAACTCCATTATACAATGGGACTTCCTCCCAGATAATTGTGCCAGTATAATGGAGTTTTTGTCTCTCTCACAGCCACAGAGAGTAGAGAGTTCCATCATTTTTCAATTTTAAAAGGAGTAATATAGTACTGAAATTAAATACAGGAGAGAAACACAAGTGTTTATAGCTTATTTTTGCTTGTCTTACATTTTTGGGGTTTTCTACAATTTTTTTAATTGCAGGAATTTATGCAGGAATTTTGGCTTGGGGGCTAGGAATTTTTGCTTTTGGGCAGGAATTCTGGCCTTGCCATTCAGGGATTTTGCGTTTGGCATCTGGTCACCCTGGAGCCGATGGGCAGACTCAGCTGGGTGGCAGAGGTGCCAAGTGATCTTTGCAAGGCTTTGCATGTCATTCCTGGAAAGGTGGCAAAATACTAACTTTTTCAGGAGCAGTGACGGATGCTGGTGGAAGGTACCCCTCCCTTTCAAAGCAAGTTGTGCATCGTAAATGGCTCTGAAAGTAAGGGGGAGTGATGCTTTACACAGATGTTGTTGCTCCAGCAAAAACTTACCGCTTTGCCCCCTTTCCAGGAATGCCACTGGGCCACAAGTCCTTTTACCTGCTTGTTAGCTTACATGGGGTGACATGTGGTTGGAGGTGACAGGCTTTTCAGCACTTATTTAGTTGCAATTAAATATGTCCCCACTAAAACTACTTGCTGGCTAAAACTGTATGTTCCCACAACTTGGTAGGTGTTTTGTTATTTGCAAGATTTTTTTTTACAAGACTTATCATCTTTTTTAATGGCCAACTATGGTGGGGCAGTATATAAAATTAAAGCAAACCATAAGAATACCAGTTAAAACTGGCACAACAAAGGCACATATTTACTTGTAACCCTATAAAATGGGATTTTAATTGCCCTTTTCTGCTGAACTTCCCAGAGCACTAGTGGTAAATGGTTTGACTGATATTGTCAGAAGAGGAAACAAATGCTGACTGAGTGCAGAGATCTTTGGAAGAAAAAGTGCTTCCTCAGAAGAAATCAATAGCTATGGCTGCAGAAAAACCTTCTCCCAATCAGATATAGAGGGTTAAGTGTATTCACTGTTTATGATAAGGATGCCTCAGAAGTCATTTTACAAGGGAGTGAACTGGGCACTGGTGATGAGGAGAAAACAATAAAGGACATCAAGCCCTGATTTACAATAATTTGAATGCTGAAGATAACATTTCATCAATTCATGCCAGTCATTGTGCGTTACATAAACATATTGTGGCTTTCATGGCGAGACAGGAGCCTGGTAATGGGAGAGCAGAAACCAGAACCAGGCAAATTTGCATTTCTTAATCCCGATGCAGGCTTTGTCTCTAGTTTCCATAGCAATGAGTGGATCTGTATTCCAATCACGCCATCGCCTCGGCTTGCCGACTCCATCAGGAGAACAGAACCAGTTACTTAGTATGTGTGAATTTTGGGGATTGATGTGGCTTGACAGGTTCTAAATTAAAGAAGCAGATTAATCAGAATGAAGGGTTGGAATGAGGATATTTCAATTTAGCAAGTTGGCTGTGTGCATTTGTTCAGAACTAGGCATTACATTAGAAAGTATTTGCTACCAAATAGGCATAACTAAGTTATTATTTTATTATCTTTATATATTTTCTTTAAGATATGATCTTCTTAATCCTTTTGTACAGTGGCACAATTTTATCCAAGTCCATGGATCCATGAAAGGAAGTCCCACCACTTTCAGCAGAATTTTCGTTAGGACGTGTTTCATGCATGATATTGAAGCCGTACTTACCTGGAGGTAAGCCCTTTAAATCCTGGATATTGTTACTTCCAAGTAAACATTTACAGCAGAAGCTATGAGCCTGCAATCATAAATGTGCTAAGTCCCGTTGAACAAAATGGGCTTACTCCTGAGTAAACAACCTGAACCAACAAAATACCTTTGAACCTCTTATCCTATTTGTGTGGATAGTAAGCAAAGCATATGGCATGTCACACAGATATTCCAGTCAATTTTAAATTCATATTTATGGAGGTAGAAAATAAAGACATTTTGGGTGTCATGTGTAAAATCACACTACACATGCGTGGAGTCACAGTTGGAAGAGTTGCTGTATTTAAAGAGCTGGAATAAACATCACTGACTGAATTTTCAGGACAAAGTTGCTTTGCCAAAAATGAATTAAATATGTTTGCTTTGGCCCATCTCTGCCTTTCTGCATCACAATTTCCATGACCCACCCAGAGCGCCCATGCGCTGCAGCACCTTGCTGATTAATTAAAAACAATGTTAATTTCTTTTTAATACTGATTAAAAGAGTGTGCTGCTATGCATCCCTTCCATGAGCAGAGGGCGCCACACAACTACAAATCCAGCTGGATTCCCATCACAACCTCTCTGTCATATGCAACTCATGCTTCATCAGAAAAAGAAAACAAAGTCATTTGCCTCAACATGATGTGCTGGGGTGGGTGGGGGAACACCAGGTTGTACAATATCTGGAATCTTTATTGGGTTTTAGCAAAACATGGGAGGGAAGGTCCATAAGGGGTTGGTGAACTCTTAAGGCAGCCTAGACATGTCTTTGAGCATGGCAAAGGATCCCACCAGATTTGATCATGGCAAAGAATCCCACCAAATCTGACCAACATTCCCACCACCAGTCCAAGTCCATCCTTCAGAGTTTCCTCCCAGCTTCCTACAAAGGCAGAGTGATGATGGGCTGTTGGCTTTCTCCCTCTCCCCATCAGCTCCAAGATGCCCCCCCAAAGTGCAAGAGGACCTCATCATCTTCCTTAATCGCCATGGAGAAGTGCAAAGCAAGCAGGCATCCAGCTGGCTGGCAAATGGAGAGTCTCTTCCTAGTGAGCTGTATTGCAATGCCCAGAGTTCTGGGTCTCCTTTAACCCCTTCTGATCCGCTGTTGTGGTCTTGATGTTCACCTCCAAAGAAGCAAGGACAGCATGGAAATCCCTTGGTTGCACTTAATCTCTCTTTCCCCCCTCCCTCAGATCCAGATGGTGCAAGAATATAAACCATTGGCAAAAAAGTAAAAAAAAAAGACACACATACACAAATGTGCCCAGTTACCTCTGTAGGGTGGAAAGATCCCTTGGGGAAAAAATGCAGCCCAGCAGGAGAGATCCTTTCCTAGGATCACTTCAAGTGGGGGGTCCAGACAGGCTGGCAAGGTGGGTTCCCAAACAAGACTCCTCTTGGAGGAGGCAATGCCTATATTTAAAAGCTGGGCTCAAGATGCCCCCTGCAGGACAGAGGGTGCATCGCAAGGAAGCTGGAGAAGGGGGGCAAGAATGAATGGCAAGAATGAATGGCAAGCAAGCCAGCAACCCACAAAAGCAGAGTCTGGGAGCGCGCCTGCGCGTGCATGTGTAGCTTTTGAACTGCCCACAGACTGTCACAGAGAGAACCAGGAGGGAGGGAGGGAAATGCAGAGGAAGCAGCAGTAGCAGGCATTGCTCCAGCCACTCACTCCTCTACTCCACTCCACTCCCAGCCAGGGAAATCTGCAACCAGTAGCAGGGACTCTGCCTTGGGGACCCCAGATCGCAGGGACACCCACACAAAGGGGGACAGAAGAGCCCATAAGGAAGGTAAGAGCAACAGCTGCAACCCCTCATCCATCTACAGCTCCACACCCTTACCCCAGGAACATTTTTTGGGGGGTGCATGAAGATTCCTCCTAAATAGAGGGGTGGATAAAAATAAAAAATAAAAAGCACAATCCTATGCACGTCTACTCAGAAGTAAGGCAGTGGAACTTACTGGCTGGCAGAACTGAGCCACAGTGGAAGGAGAAAGCAAGATCTGAGAGCCCTTCCCCAATACAGATGGTCGTCCACATGCATGGTGAGGGTGGAGGGAGGAAAAAAAGGAGGATTATTGATGGACTATTGCGGAAGAAAAGTGGGGTTCCGTGATGGGAAGCAGGCGTGGAGAAATCGGGGTTGGGGTGCATTTGGGGTTTTTGATGTTTAAAATAATTACCACCACTCCCTTTTCTGGAAGAAGAAAAAAATGTGCATGCACCAATTTTAAACCAAAAAAGCAAAGCACTGGCCATGATCTGAAGAAGGCACATGGAGGAGGAGGAGGTGGTGGTGGTGGTGGGGGGACGACTACATCCATGTTCAGATCATGCAGGGGCAGGGGCAGGGGGAGGAGGGGGAGGGGGAGGGGGCGTCTGGCCAGAGAACATGGACTGAGCATGTTTTCTCCATCGTGGGCTTGGAAGGCTAGTTGGCACCAATGCAGTGACCTGTGGAGCCTGGCAGAAAGCTCCCAAAGAGCCCTTGGTGTCAGCCCAATCATGCGCATGTCTACTCAGAAGTAAGACCCATTGTGTTCATGGAGACTGACTCATAGGGAAGAAGTATGGATGGGATTGCAGCCTCTCTCTCTCTCTCTCTCTCTCTCTCTGTGTGTGTGTGTGTGTGTGAGAGAGAGAGAGAGAGAGAGAGAAAGACCCAGACCTATGCATGTCTACTCAAAAGTAAGACCCATTGTGTTCAATGAGACTGACTCCTAGGGAAGAAATATGGATAGGATCGCAGCCCCTATGTGTGTGTGTGTGCGTGAGAGAGAGAGCCTAATCCTATGCAATGTCTACTCAGAAGTAAGTCTCATTGTGTTCAGTGAGATTTACTCCTATATGAATAGGATTGCAGCCCCTGTGTGTGTGTGTGTGTGTGTGTGTGTGAGAGAGAGAGAGAGACATGCATCCAATGCATGTCTACTCAGAAGTAAGTCCCATTGTGTTCAATAAGACTTACTTCCAGGGAAGTATGGGCAGGATTGCAGCCTCTTTGTGTGTGTGTGTGTGTGTGTGTGTGTGTGTGTGTGTGTTTAAAAGCCCAAGCATTTTTTTAAAGCCCCACTATTTCAATAAAAGGGATAGAGATTTAATAAAAGGGTTCTCATCAATGGACTCCTGCCAGATTGAGCCCCTGTGGCATGTCACTGTGTGATTGTAGAGCTTTACAATTGTAAATCGTAGAGCTTTACAGCTTTATTAGCAGTCACAAGTCTGCTGTTGGGGGGGGGGGGGAGAAAAGAAAATGACAGCCATCGCTGCCACAATTTTAATCTCTGGTACCAGGATGTATACAGATTTGGGGGGTGGGGGTTGCTGAGCAATGCAAGGCTGAGATATGTGTTTGGAGGAGGGAGGGGGAGAGCAAAAACCCACAGCATCTTCTCAAGCAGCCTTCCTTCCAGCACCAGCTTATGCATGCCTACCCAGAAGTAAATCCTATGTTGTTCTGTGGGCTTCCTCCCAGGAAAGCATGCACAGGATCACAACCTTAAAGGTGCCACATAGTGCCTGCACCATCTTTCCAGGCATATTTCTGTATCAGAAATCTCTCCATCTCTTCCTCCCCCACAACCCCTATGTAGCTCCTTGTTCATCCTGCAGCTTTTTTTTACCCTCTCCATCCTCCACCCCCTCCTGTGTAACCACAGGCTGATCACAGAAACCAGTTTGACAGCACAAGATTTACTCAGAAGTAAATCTCATGGAATTCAATAGCAATTACTCCCAGGAAAGTGTGCATTAGGATTGCACCCTGAGCAATCTAGATCACAGATGCTACCCCTTTCTTTTTAGGGTGCTACCACTGATTGAGCCATCCACACCCCTGCCACACTGGGGAGGTAGGCTAAGGAAACTCCTCCAGTTTGGGTTCTGGTTTGCAGTACTGCAGGGGGAATGAATGAAACTCTCCTGTAATTACCTATTCCTTTGTCTTCTCCTCGCGCATGCGTAGGAGAGCAGGGTGTGGAAGAAGGACTAGGCAAGTCAGTCCATCCTTAGTCAGGCTCTGAGCAGAATCATTGGCAGAACAAAGGCAGGCAGGCATCCTGAGATCATAATCATGCCAGATCAGGAGGGCAGCATTGGAGGGAATCCATCTGCTTTCTTAAAGCTCCTTTTTAAATGCTCCAAAGGTTCTTGGGGAGGAAAGATTTTGAGTCTCCAATTAACAATCCTATGTGAATCCCATTTTCTTCTTCTTTAATATGGCCACATTAATGCAAATATTAAATTTGCATTACAGAATGGTTAAGCTGCTAACCAGCACAGCACTTCTCCCTCTACAGAAGGCAGCAATGCTTCTCATATGCTATTGAAATTGATGGAAAAATAATAATAATAAAGGTAAAAGATGGTGAATAAGGTGGGTGTAGGCACTGGCAGATTTTCTCTCCCTAGTATCTTGCAAAATGGCTTACTGAGAAGAGGGGCGACCATTTCGCTGCACCCAGCTGTTCGGTGTCTGGGTTGACTAGCCTGGCCATCTTGTCTGCAATCCGAGATGAGCAGACCTCATTAGACCCATCCCATGAAAAGAGGAAATTGGGCAGTTTCAGCGTACCTTGTACAATTGAATTGATGCTATCCAGAAGGTGTTGTTATACAAGGCACTTGGGCAGACACTGCCTGCCAAATTTTTCTATCTAGAGAGGGAGGCTCTTTCCTATAGGGAGTTGGAGAAAAGGTGAAACACTTGAAATATGTCATATATATGTGAGAAATAAAACATATCTCCAGCCCCCCCGCCCAAATCTTTCATATTTCTCCTCTTCTCATCTGGTTCACCATGTCTGTTCTCTCCACTATTCTTATGAGATCTGATTTTCCGAGATGCAAGATGTAGTTTTGACCACACATCTGCAGCTGAGGCTGGATAAAATTCTCCTTGCCACTTAGTAGGGTGATACAGACGATATTATAGAGTGGCTTTGTGTGGGTTCACAGTCTGGTTCTCATTCAAATATTGGTATTGTAGTAGATTCTGAGAGTGAACCAATTCTTGTTTGGTCATATGAGAAGAAGCTGAGCAATTAATGTTTGCTTAGGTGTATTAGTTTGAAAGCTACAAAAATTGTACAATCTTCGGGTGGATATTAATGCTAGTTTTATAGCTGCTGTGTGCCCTGTTTGTGGTATAATTCTCCATGCCACATGGGATGCTGGTAACAGATGACAATACCCAAAGATAGTCTGTCTAGGTGTGTTAATGATAGGAAAAAAAGCAATGAATGTGAGTTTTCAGATTCACCTGGGGAGGATAGCTAGTCAAAAATTTGCCAAAAGTGAGTAAAGATTTAAAGAAAATCACATCCAGGCCTAATTCAAAGATAATCTGAACAATGGAGACAACCAACAAATATGCTTTAAAAAATTGTAGCAATTTAAATTCAATCTTCAAGGCTCTCAAGGAGGAATATATGATTCTTTCCTGTTTCTTTTTACCCTCATAAAAATCCTTATAGGTAGGTTAGAGTGAAAGACAGTGACTGCCCCAAAGACACCCAGTGAGTGAGTTTCATGGGTGAGTTTGTATTTGAATTTGGGGTTTTCCTGTCCTAGTCCCAACATGCTTATTACTATACCACCTTGATTCTCTTTTGCTGTTTCTCACCATGTTGATTGGGTAACCTGTGGCCAGAGGCTTCAAGAATCAGTCAGCCAACAGCATATTTCCTTGACCACAGGACATAACAAACTCATGACAAAACATCTAACATCTAGGTTTAAATATGGGAGAGGGGAATGTTAGACACAAGGGAAGGGCTAGATTTTCAGATCCCCTTTTGGATACACACAGCATTCAGATTGCAAAAAATGCCACGTGTTTTAAGAGCATTTGTTGTGGCTACATTTTAAAACACCATAATAATTAAAGGAACTGTAGCAACACTGGTCAAACAGTTATATTTTCAGGCGCTTTTGAAATATCTGTTACATAGACCCAATTGTCACTGGCTATACTAGTGAGCTGCATGAAAGTATTGGTTCCTATGAGAAAGATTACCATGTAGTCTTGTCTTAAATGTATTGCTCCATCTTCTCCAAGTGATACCTCTGGTCTGGATATATAGGATGAAAATAGAAACTGGAGTTTTGGAAAGAGAATAGAAGCATAAATGGAAGGGAAATTACTACTACTACTACTACTACTACTACTACTACTACTACTACTACTACTACTACTACTACTACTACTACTAGTTATCTGTTTGCATGTAGTAATAGTCAAAACAGTCAAAACTGCTAACATGAAATTATTATCCCTCACTCCCCACGCCACTGAACTCTCTCCATTTCTTCATTTGGTTTAGTTCATGTTAATATGTCAAAACAGCTGATTAGGTAACTCAGGAAATTTGTTAGTGAAATAACTGTTGGGAAAGCACATCACACAACGCTGCTTTGTGAAACTGATCTAACTGAAAATATGTCCCCTAATTGCATCCTGATATAATGTTGTTCAAATATAATTTGGGACATAATGCTCCCCAAAACTTCATTTGCTTGAAATAGTTTGCTTGCTTGCTTTTTCCTCCTTTCACCTTTAAGTATTTTTTAAAAAGAGATGAGACAATCATAAATCTTTTAACTCTTGTTAAAGAATGTTGAAATTGTGTGAAAAAAATCCAGTTCAATTTCTACCAAGACCATGTACTGTCTGACATTGTTGCCATGTAAATGGTAACATTACTATCACCGGAAGCCATAAATAAAATGTATTTTCGAAGATTTCCTGTATTTTCCTGTCTTTCTTACAGCCCCCATTGCAGTTAATATTGGGACCTACTAACTAAACATTTTGTGTAATATGTTGTTGTACTTGGAAAAATAATCTGCTAGAAACAAAAGTCTTTTAAAAGTCAATATTTGCTGAATTTCGTATAATAGAAATGGAAATTTCACATCATAACGTCTTATTTACACTGTTGCTTTTGAATACATTACAGGCACTAATGCTCTAATCCAAATATTTTCTACCCTTTTCATCTTAAGGCACACTGGCAAGGTGCTAAAATTTGGTGCTAAGTCACACCAACATTGTTTTGAGCACTGACAAGGCACTCCTTGCTGTTGGTAGGGGGTCCAAATTGCCCTACTAATAATGATCCTCAGCCTACCTGCAGAGGATCCATGGCATACTGGTTGAAAATTACTGCTCTAATAATCTCAACCAAAAGTATAGCACATTTGAGGACGTTTAAATCCTGATGCATTCAGAATTAACCAAAGTTGTTATGTTATAAATTTTATAGCTCGCACAGGCTGCAATTCTATCTACATTTAAACTGGGACTAAGCTACATTGAATGTTTTGTGACTTACTTCTGAGCAGACCTGGGTACAATTGGGCTGTAAGGCCCAAATTTCCACAGATAATGCAGCTGTACCAATGGAACATGCACTGTGTTGTTGGGGCAGGCATGGAGGCTTCAAGGTAAGGAATCATTTGTTCCCTTACCTCAGAGCTGAATTGGAGCTGCATCAGTGCTGGAAAGTTGGATAGTGTTGGGCCTTAATTTACTTAGGGTGCAGTATAGAGTTTGGGGAGTGAGGATGGCCAAGCTGGGCTGCCCCAAGTAGGCTGTATCCAGTGTTAAATCCAGAGTCAGGAAGCCTAGGCTGCCCCAACTGCTCCAAAGCAGAGAGCAGTACAAGTCTGCTCCTGCAGGCATGTTCAATAGGCACTGAGTCAGTGGCACCTAGGAAGGGCTTGCTCCCGAGGAGTCTTGCCTCAGATTACACTGGACAAGGAACAGCTGTAGTGCCCGCCTTAGAAGGAAGCCCAGGACCCCCCCACAACCAGTAACAGCTGCAGCATGAGACTGTAGTACAGCTGTACCTGTAGTGGAGGGTGGATGCAAGGGGATTGTTGGAGTGGCCAGCTGGAGTTGTCCTGTCTCCTGAGGTTGGTGGACTGTTGTAGTTGTAACATATCCTGAGGTTGAGAGTCAAGAGTTGCAGATAGGCTGGCCAAGAATTCAGATTTTTGGTCAACATTGCCATTCTTACTCTGGCTTATCATGGACCCCTATGGATCTACTCAGATTTATTCCTGCTCTTGAGGTGGTATAACTCTGAGTAGCTGGAAGAGGGCATCTCTGCCCTGGAAACATGCTCTGGATACAGCCTAACTGCACTGCTCTAGGCCATGCTGAACAAGCCCTCAACATGCCTCTCCTGAACTGCCTGGGCTGGCACAGCTAGGCCAGCCCAGGTCCATCTGTCTCGGGCCAGCCTATGTTGACTTACACTGCCCCAAGCCTTTCAGGTGTAACTGGGCTGGCCCATCTTGGAATTGGGGCAGCCCAGTGATAGATAGGGTAGCCCAAGTGCACTTCTGAATTGCAGCCTTGGGTAAGGGTCCAATCCTATGCAACCTTTCCAGCACTGATGCAACTGTGGCAACAGGACATGCACTGTATTCTCTCTGGTATTGATAGGTTGTCACAGATGCCTCCTCAGTATAAAAGAATGTTTGTTCTTTTACTTGGGGCTGCATTGGTGCTGGGCCCTGTGTTTGACAGGGAATTGGTTTCTGAATTTGCACAGATACAAAAATCTACAGATAATTAAATCCATAGGTGTGGTCCTATAGGGTTCTAGTCATGGTCACAGCCATTCAGATGTCTATAGAGACCATGCATGGCCTCTGTGGCCCTAAGAAAGATGCCCAGGATTTTTGGAAAGGCACTTTAGGTTTTTGCACAATCAAGAAGTGCCCTTCTGATGCTTCTGGGGGCCTTTAAAGACCTTCTGGATATGACTGGAAGAAGGGGCTGGTTGCATCCAGGAGGGGCACCATGGGTCAACCTTCAGTTTTGTAACCAATAGCAGATAAAATCCACAAGTTTTGAATTTATGGATAAAGAAAATCCATCTATATTTAAAAGAAAGTTGTACTGCCAGTCGTGTCCAACTCTAGGGAGTGGTAATTTTCCCTATTTCTAGGCTGAAGAGCCAGCATTGTCCAAAGATGTTTCTGTGGTCATGTGGCCACGTATATTTACTCAGAACTAAATCCCAAAGAACTGGGATCTCACAGGTTATTTTATGCAAATCAAACAAGTGTTTGTAAATTGAAAGATTTGTGTAATGTACTGGGAATAAGGTATTTGGAGTTTCTTGGCCTGCTGTCAGGGTGACCAGACACCTGAACCTAAAAAGGAGGACAAGATCTTGGATTCATCTCAGCCTGGCCTTTCTGGCAAACAATGGCACATTTGCATAGCCACAATATTGGGCACTTTCACTTTCCCATTGAGCTCAATGCATATTTTTAATTTTTTAGTTTTTTGGCCATAACTTTTGATAGAAAGGAGGTATTTCAAAACCAATTTTTGCATTTGATTCTGCTCTTCAATATGATCCAATGACATATGCCATGAAGGGGTATTGCACACCATTGCAAAGTTCCAAAATGAAGCCAAAATAGAAGACAATGAAGTTTTTATAGAGGACACCCAGATATAAGGCTAAAAAAGAGGACAAATCCAGTCATATGATCACCCTGCCTGCAGTACTACCAGCCCCCAGTACTACCAGCTGTGGACCCCTGATAGTATCAGGGGGTGAATAGTACAGATTAACATTGTACTTATGTGTTTTTGTTGTTCCTGGTCTGTTCTTGTAGCAATCAACAATTTTCTGAAGGAGATTTCTGTTGTAGTGTGGTCCCTTAACTAAAGAAAACCTCAGATTTGTCCTACCCCACTCCTTTTTGAACTGGACATCCCCACTGGGGGAAGGTGGAAGGCATTGGTGTGGCTACACACCCAGAGCCCCATCCTATACTTCTTTGCTCAGAAGCACGTCCCGTTGTAGTCAATGAAGCTTACTCCCAGGAAAGTGTGGATAGGATTGCAACCCCAGTGTCATAAATGCTGATATTACAGAATAGATATGGAAAACGTAAGCTGTTACGTAGCTGGGTAGCTTTCCCATATATCAGATATGAATGTGGGCTGAAATGGTTACCTAATTTGCTTGTGCTAAGGAATTTGATGCCGAGCACCTGGATTTAGTAGTTTACCATTTCTCAGACATATTCAAGTGAAAATCCATACATTAATGCATAAATATCACATGCAATAAAACATCCCATATATTACACTCTATTAGAGGATTAAGTTTCCCCACATAATAAACAATATACGTTTGATAGAAATATTACATGTACCTAGCATTTTCCTGTTCTCTCTGGTTTTGTCTCCATTTTGTGAATAAAAAACTGAAAGACAGGAAGAGGCTAGAGAAGATGTCTTCCTCTCAGGCAACAATCCTTTTCCAAAGGATGAATGTTTTGGATTAAGATGTTGAGCTGAATTGGGAAATCGGAAATTTGGCGAGTGGGGTGAGGGAGAGAGAACTGGTTGGCCTTTTTCTTGTCAATCAATGTGAATTGCAACCAGGCAACAATGAATGAAGTCAAGGAACAAATTCCTGAAAGCATCCGAGATTTGAAAATAGAAACCATATGCAGTGTAAAGGAGGCTTCGTGCATTAAGAAATGCTTTCAAGATATAGTACGAGAGAAAAAAAATGCCTACGGAAGATGGAAAGCACTTGTGTGATTAATCTCTCCCCTGAAGCATTTTAAGATCTGATGTGCCACAACTTTCTTATGTTCCAGACGCTGATAGCATCTATACATCTTATTTCAAAAGTGATTTATTTGAGTAGCTACAAATTGTATATGTTGGGATTTTATGTGGTTGGTTTTTTGTTTCAGAATGAGTGAAATAAACACACACACACAAGAAATTATTCCTGTTTGGACTGTGTGTTACTGTAATGATTTGTTTCATTTTGCAATTTTGTTGTGGTTGGAATAAGAAAGCATGTTCATGACAGCTTATTAATTGATACAAGGACAGACCTTTTCCTGGAAGCATGAAATTATCAGAGTTTGCATCTTAGTATAAATACAAAGATATTCAGAGTTAATAGACACAATCCAGACATAGAATTCAGTAGGACTGATAATGGAATACTTAAAACTCTCTCATCAAAATGAGTGGAACTGAACACTTCTAATTTTTATTTGATTAGGCCCAGTATTAAAATGAAATCCATATGGATTGAGACTGCAAATTGGGGCTTGCACGGTTGAAAGATGAGAGCCCCAAGTCCTTCACATTGAAACTAACATGTCAGAGAGACATCTAGGCTGGAATCCTTTTCCAAAGCCTGTCCCCCCCCCCTCTCTCTCTCTATCTCTCGTATGTGTGTCTGTGTCTGTGTAAACATGCTGAGGAGCTTTCTGTCATATGAATTTCCATCTATAGTCTGAAGTGGTATAGCCAGAAATAGGGGGACCATTTTTAATGCTGTCGTTGTCCATAGTGCTGACATATGAACATGCCAGTGGTCCCTCCCTTCAAGAACATCCCCAATTAACTGATCAAAGTTTGGTCAAATATTTTCAAGTAAAAGTCAAGACTCCGGAGACTAGCCCCTCATATAAACTTTACATGATAGCATCCCAGATTACAAATTCCCCACACACAACTGAAAAAATACAACTGAAGCATTTGTGACATAGAGTTGAGTTAGAGCCCAATCCTAACCATGTCTACTCAAAAGTAAGCCCTATTGTGTTCAATGGGTCTTACTCCTAGGAAAGTGTCTTTAGGATTGCGATCTCACTTGAGTTACAGTGACAATAGAAATTGTACAGATATTAATCTCAATTATAGTTAAATGTAAATTTTGGGAGGTCTTTCAGTGCTTGGAAAAAGCCACAGTACTAAATATGTTTTAAAAAATACATTCCTATAACATTTAGGGTGCAATCCTAACAAATTTAGACTAGCCTAACTCCTTGGCATACCTTTCCATGGTGGTCTGAGGACATTTTTGTATGCCTGTGCAGTGATCTAACGCAGGGGTCCTCAACTCCCGGTCTGCAGCCCAATACAGGTCAGTAGTGCCTTGGCTGCTGGGCTGCAGGCCTGGACTGGGGGCAAGAGCAAGGACTGTGCTCAGCCCCGGCCTGACCCCAACTGGCAGGCGCAGCCAAGTGCCAGGCCACACCTGTGCAATTCTCCCCAACTGTGAGGAGAACTGTGCAGGTGTGGCCTGCCAGTCAGTTTCACCTGTTCAGTTCTCCCAGGATAGTTGTCCCAGGATAGTTCACCCAGTTCTCCTGTGCTTGGCTGTGCAGTTCTCCCCACAGCTGGGGAGAACTTTGCAGGCACAGCCCCGCTGTTCTGATGCACCTGCGCAGTTCCATTAATATTATATGGCTCTCTTTTACTGATTTTTGTCATGACTAGAATAGACCAGAATTGTCCCCTCTTAAAATGTGGTTCACACAACCTGCAGTTTTGCTTCATTCTCAATCCCTACTGTGTTGTCAGAAGAGAGTGGGGATAGAACATGAGGATTGTTTGTGTCTCTTTGCTTCGCTCCATCCTGTCTTTCTGGTGAGAGAAGTAGCACATGGTCACTAGGTGAAGTATGTAGGGGTGAGGGCAGAACATCTCTGAAATTTAGGATGGTGTAGATAACTGATTTTGAAGAGAACTAAGGGCTTAATCCTAAACAACTCCTCAGCATAAGGTCAGTATTTGACAATATTTGCGGCCCAATATTAGTAGTCATCTCACGGTGTATCAGCTAAGGGCTGTAGTGGCTCACTGGTGAAGATAATGTGCATGTCAACCAGAAGGCTGGCGTTCGAGATCAAGTGCTACAAGACGGAGTGAACTCCCATTCCTTGTCCAGCTCCTGTTAACTTAGCAGTTCTAAGCATGAAATGCAAATAGATAAACAGTTACTATCTCAGTGGGAAGGTAACAGCATTCCATGTGCCTCAGCGTACAGTCATGCTGGCTACATGACCAAGGAGATGTCTTTGGACAACGCTGGTTCTTCGGCTTAGAAATGGAGATGAGCACTGTACCCTACACCCAGTCACAACTAGCAGTATAACTTGCAGGGGACACCTTTACTTTAACAATGTATTTCTAACCAGTTGTCTAGCATTTGAAATGTGGACACAAGGATTCTACTCATAATGGCTAGAGAGTTGGACAAGATATTTTATAATTATTGGAATCTTATTCAATCTAAAAACCTTCAAGGGCAGAGGAGATTCTTTAGAGCATTTCTACCTGGCATACCAGTTTGTGCAGAACACTCAAAGTACAATCCTAACTCTTGGTTAGGCTGGCACAAGTCCAAGCACAAGTCCCATGCTGGCCTAGAGGTGTCACGAAGGTGCCATCAATCACTTCTGCATCACTCATGTGGGCCTTAGTCCAGTGCACAGATATGTGCTGGCCTCCCTGCACAACCACAGGAATGGGGAGACAAGTGTGGTTCACTGGCCTAAATTGGTTAGGATTGCGGCCTTAGGTGGCTGCTTTGCTACATAGGCAAAGTAATGAATGCCAGCATAGCATGCCAAAAAAGCATTCTGGTAAACCAAAATGACTGTGTGAATTGACCCTTAGGCTGATGAATGGCACCCTTGAAAGTTAGTCCTTCCTTTGCCTTCTTAACGGAGGAATATTGGGACATAGGAACATAGGAACCTTCAAGCTTTTCAGACACCAGATTTGCCAGACCTACAAACACATTCATTGTTTTGGAGGGAGGTTGTCAGGCTTTCTTTCACCTTTAAAAAGCTAAGAAAGAGAAAATAATAATGGAAGTGCCATTGCAAGTATGATTCGCCTTTGGTCAAGACATCAGCCTTTTATGGGTATCAACTCAACAGCTGAGCATCAGTGAATTAAAGGACTTTTAAGAAAAGTTGTAAGAATTCTTGCTTTAATTCAACCAGGAGGATAATCCCACCATGAGCAGATTATGATTTGAGAGGCGACATTCAGTGGTCTCTGGCAGGGACAGTGATGTGTTCACTGGAATGTGCTTTGGTAATTCTATTCATAGAACCTTGAATAAAGACTCCAGCGAGTCTCCCAAAAATGTGAGGCACAGTAGCTTTTCACAAGCATTTGAATAATTACCAGGTCACTAGGAGTTCAGCTGTCATGTACTTCTCCTGATGAGTCACTCTCCCTGACAAACTGATTTCTTAACAAATTATTGATAGTGATGGCAACTGAACTGCAGGGCTTCTTGTGGCGACTTAGAACTTGGCCCAAACAATGCGCTGCATTGACAGAGTCCATTAAGGCGTACTGTCCTCTCAGTCATATCTTGGGGCGGTTGCATTGAAGGCCATTCTTGGTGGCCGGCGGTAATTGTCTTCAAGTGCTTGAATTGGACTTCACAGTGTTAGTGCTCCTTCCTGTCAGCTTCTAAAAATATTGTACCCAGGTGTCATTGCCACACAAAGCCATCTGGTGCTTTTGGCTGACAGAACTTGGGATGCTGATAGCTTCTCCCTTATATGGGATCCGTAAGAGCTCCGCAGGAGAACTAGATGCAAACAATCCACTTAATTCTGAAGCAGAAGCAAACGACTGAGAGGACCTTTCAATGCACCAAGGTGAAGGTTTATGCTTCTTGTTGCATTTACCTTCTGAATTTGAGGGTTGTTATATATATCCATATGGACCTCATTTAAGGGCTTCAGGGGTAAGTATGTTCAGAGTTACCAGGTATAAAATGAGACAGTGTATGTATGCCTTTAACCATTATATAGAAGAGGGAATTTGGGAGGTGCAGCTTCCATATTGAGCTGCACTTGCCAAAATTCTCTCTTCTATACAATGGTTTAAGGCAGTGTTTCTCAAAGTGGGGGTTGGGACCCCTTTGGGGGTCGCCTAGAGCTTTCCTGGGGTCGCCTAAAGACCCCTGGTGCAGGGGGCCAGGTCAGGCTTGCCAGACCTCCAGCTGCAGCTGCACGCGCACTGGGGCTGACTGACAGCCTCAAGGCCCAATCCTATGCATGCCTACTCTGAAATAAATCCCATTATAGTCAGGGGGGCCTTTACTCCCATGTAAATGTGGATAGGATTGCAGCCTCAGGGCCCAATCCTATGCATGCCTACTCTGAAATAAATCCCATTGTGTTCAATGTGTGCATAAAACACACATTTCATTTGTAACAATGAAAATGCATCCTGCATATTGGATATTTACATTACAATTCATAACAGTAGCAAAATTACAGTTATAAAGTAGCAACGAAAATAAAATGGTTGGGGGTCCCCACAACATGTGGAACTTATAAAGAGGTCACGGCATTAGGAAGATTGAGAACCACTGGTTTAAGGTCTCCAAACCTTTTGGTAGGAGGGCCACATCATCTCTGTGACATGGTGTCAGGGGCCAGAAAACTAATTTACGTTTCAAATTTGAATACATTTACATAAATTTACAAATAAGAATGTATTGGAGTAGATTACTTGGCAAGGGCTGGAGAGAGGGGTCTTGCTGGGAGCCACACTGAGGCTTGCGATGGGCTGCATGTGGAGACCCCTGCAGGTTTGGAGACCCCTGGTCTAAGGTATAGGTCCTCCATCCCACTATGGATCAGGAACTCTTAACTATGTGGGGTTGCATTCATGTTCACCTCTGGGCCATGCACTGTAGAGATAATCATGCCACCTCCTATAGAGGTCATGTACACACAATAGCTGCTTAAAAATGGCCAGAGGTAACTCAACAGTCATGCATCCACCAGGCGCTGGACATGCTGACTCATACAAATGTCTCCAAAAAAGTGTGACCACATTCCTAGCACTACC
Source organism: Cryptoblepharus egeriae (assembly GCA_030015325.1). Classification (NCBI taxonomy): domain Eukaryota; kingdom Metazoa; phylum Chordata; class Lepidosauria; order Squamata; family Scincidae; genus Cryptoblepharus; species Cryptoblepharus egeriae. The sequence goes on along the minus strand of JAREYC010000003.1, from coordinate 77,752,897 downwards.
CTTTTGAGGTGATAACGTGGAAGCTGCTGTAATGCATGAATAGGCCTGAATAAATCTGCAGCTGGTTGATATATATAAAGTTGATATATCATCTAACAAACCAAATGTGTTTGGATGACCAAATAACTAAAACAGACAGAATGTTTGTTTGCTTTAAAGAAGTGTATCTTTTTAGAAAGGGTGGAAGGAAGAAAAAGAGAGTACTAGGTCAGTGGCAATACAGAACATAAATATATTTATAGACATTTATTCTGGCAATATCTGCAGTATTATTAATATCTTCATGTGCCTGTGTCAGTTATCACAATATAATCTGAACTTGAGTTGTGGAGAATCTCTTCAGGGATTCGGCCAATTACAAGACCTCCAGTTTTTTAGACAGAAATTTTGCACATGGAGATAAAATATAGAGGATCAGGAGTGACTGATAGAAAGGGTAGAGCAATCTAGCACTTTGAGGAGGGTCATCCTAATTTGCAATCATGGAGACAAAAGAGAGGTGAATGAGTTGCATTTCCTGTAACGACATAGTAAGACTGTTAGTAGGATGGATGGGAATGGAAAAGGAGAATAGTTGATCTTTAAACTCCCATTACACCTCTTTTCTTCTGAAACAAAGGGCAAAATCCGGAGTAACTACTGGGAGTCCTTGCTCTGGTGTAAGAACAACTTACTCTGGATTCCAATATGAATTTTCCATAGTTTTTCACTAGGTGGTGCCGTATCTGTGGGTGCACATAAAGTCTCTTACGTGCTTCCATAGTTACTCTGGATTTGGGGGAAAGTTGCTGATCATGGAAACAAGGCAGAGGGCCAAATCCAGGAGATCTTGCCCTTGAGGCAGATCCTTGTGAACATGGTACACTTGGTACTGGAATTAAGAAGGCAAAAACCAGTGTTGGACTAACAAAGGATCAGGAACATCATTGAGAACAGATACTTGATCCAGGGTGCAATCCTAACCAACATTCTAGCACTAGCAAAGCGACAATGCAACTCTGATGTAAAGGATCAAACATTGCCTTACCTGTAACTGCCCCACCCCAACCACAGGATGCACTACATGCACCACTGGTTCAGCTATGGGAGTGCTAGAAAGTTGGTTAGGATTGTGACCTCTGAGAAGCAGAGATAAAATAAAAAATAGGAGTAGAAATTGATGGGATATATATGTCTGTGTAGTTGCCACAGCTACCCAAAGTGGTTTGTTTCAGTTGAAAAGGAGTAAGTGGCCTGGCCTAGAAACATACAGGGAGTTATAGCCATTTATTCTAGTTGAAGATCTGAACATTTAATAAGCTAAGAAAAGCTGTAACACTGTAAGGCAGGGTTGAGCCATTGCTGTCTGTTCCCTAAAGAGGGGAATGGCCTTCAGAGCGTACTGATTTGGATCTCAGAGGAGGTCTCTTACATCTGGCAAACTCTATAAGCCTAATCTGTGAGCAATGGATAACAATGTGCTTTTTCTCCTCCTCAACCAATTTAGCAGTCAAATTAGTCTGTGCAAAGAATCTGAATGCTCCTGAAATAGGGACTGAGTATCTTTCATTTCAAACAAACCATCTAGTGTTGATCAGAGTTATTTCAAGTGAATGAAAGGTTAGCGGTTTGTGACACATGGCAAAAGCCAGTCAAAATTACTCACTTTCAATTCCCGTTGATTTCCACACTCCTAAAATACTTAGGCATTTATGAAGTCAGTTTTAAGCAGTCAAAGTGCATTTACGTTATTTTTGCAATCCAGTTGAAAATAGATTATTAATTGAGAATAGATCATGTCCATACTGTTGCCCAGTTCAGTCAAGCACATTAAAGTTCCGTTGATGTGAATGGGAGATAAGCGCAAGCTAAACTTCCTGTTGAAACTTAAATGTACTTTGGAACTTAATTGTGAAACTTAAATATAGAAACTTAAATGTTGAAATTTAAATGTGAAAATGCTTTTGATCCCCATGTATCTCACTGTTTAGTGGGCATCATTTGGCCATTTTTCCTTTTTAAGAAACATGGAATCAGTTTAAGATGAATATAGGGATTTATCTTCTATTTCTCTTGCACTTTTATGTCAGAGCTGTTGAGCATAATAAATATAATGCTAAGTAGTAATATGAACAAATGCATCTCAAATGTTTTTAGTTTTAGCCTTACAATGTGTCAAAATGTTATAAATGCCACCCATCAGAGGGGATATCCATGTCATAAATGGCAATAAAGGGAGAAATACATTTATCATACAACTTTGGTCAGATCTGCTTCTTCCTGTCCAATTAATTTGACCCTTGATATGTTCTTGTTAGATATGTTCTAACATAGCAAGTGGTTAAAGACATTGTGCCTGTTAACCAGCAGGCCAGGGTTCGAGACTCGGGTCCCCACAAGACAGGGTGAGCTCCTGTCCTTAGCTCAGCTCTGCAACGCTACTGGAACCAATCGTATTGGCTCTGCCGTTCCCTTGGACTATTTCAGTGGCATGGAGAGGGGGGATTTGCTGCTTGGGTAACAGTCTATCCTCCATATCAATCTACCCAGGCCTTCGTGCTTTGTGTGCAGCGTCGCGCACGATACCATAGTTTAACTTACCTTGAATGGATCCAGGATTTTAAATTAATACTTTGCTCTGGTTGTTCTTATTTGGCTTTAAAAAACCAGATAAGAAAAATATACCATCAATTTTTATCTTTCTTCTGCTTCTCCACACAACTGGGATTTCTTGATGCACAAGTTTTACTTCATACTCCAGGATATATTACTCCTACCCCACCTCAGACATGAAGGAGTTGAGAACTTTGGATAGCTACTGATACCACTGAAGTTAAGGCCAGACCTGTAAGTGGATTGTTTCACAAGGCAAATTTGGGGGTACCCTTTAAAGAGCAGCAAATAATGAATTATTTGTACCATCATGCAAGGATAGAGATTTTTTTTGCCCTAGGCACCAACATATCTTGGGCTACCTCTGACTGGAATAAATCCCAAGTTGGCTCATTAAGAGTTGGCCCACGGCTGATACTGTGCTATCTATATTCTGTAAACATGTTTCAAGATAGTAGTGGTCACGTTCTCTTTGCGTGACTCTAGAATGAACTTTGCAGTTCAATCATCATCTAACCTTCTGTTTGTGGAGTGGAGCCTGTCCTACAATGTGATGGTATGTAGCTGATTTTACACACCATCAAAATATTGTGTAAAACTTCTGTTTTCCAGTTCTGCAGTATGGATTTAATTCACAGTTTAAAATCTTTTTAGCAGACAACTTTGCTAATCAACCAGCACTTGTTTTTACTCTTCTTTGAACACTACAGAATTAAACTTTCTGCTGCGATGGCCCTTTAAACATATCAGTAAAGGATATTTTTATTGTGCAAAAGTTTTGTGAACACACCCCTGAATTCTTTATAATAATGCAAGGAAAGTGCAATTAAGGCAAAGCACTTTTAAGTTCACTTGATTTTCATCAATTGGAGTTAAGTAAGAACTTAATTTTTTTCCATAGAGATTTAAGAATGCTGAAGTCTGCTTTAGTCCAGTCTCTTTTTAAAAAGAGATATAGCTTTCATGTAATAGCTTTCCTTACTGCTAGTGTTTCCATGTAACAACCTCAGATGGACAAATTTGCTGTGGTACCTTCAGAAGATTTACTGAAGGATAAAGTGAGCAACCTATTCCACTGTATGGTCCCTTTCAAAAGGAGGATTTTCTCAAAATCCTCCAGTATACTCTAGTGCTTCTCAAACGATTTGATGTGGTGGGCTGGCAACATTTTCCTAATGTGCCAGGGACTTGTGTCACAGATTTCTTGTATAGGCATATAGCACATCTTTCCCCTTCTGTACAGCTGTGTCTTATTCCCATCTTCTGCTCCTCCTCCAAGGATCCTTTTATTTTTCCTGGCTCTATTCCCCGTTATGCTTCCATTCATGTGTCTACATTGTTTCTTAAGCCTCCTGGTTCCCTTTTTTCAACCTTACCATTTGCCCTACTGTCTGCCTGTCAGTTCCTTCCTCTTTCACTCCATCCTTGATCCTTCCCTCACCCACAGCATAAATCCTCCTGGTTTGCCTTGGTCCTACCTCCCCCAAAGCTCCTGATCTTTCCCACTGAAGTAACACACATTTGAATGCAAAATCCCTATTCCTCATCTGTGAATCCCTCGCCCCAAAATAAGTGAATTACCATGTTCCACTTCTTAATCTGTGAGTTTGGAATCTTCCACAGTGAACTGAGAATCATATGAGAATCAGGGGACATCCACTAAAATAGGGTTGGGTGAGTTAGGACAGACAAACCCCAAAATCCAGAGTAACTACAGGTGCACCTAAGAGACTTTATGTGCACCTGTAGTTACTGCACCACCTAGTGAAAACCTATGGGAAATTCATATTGGAATCCAGAGTAAGTTGTTCTTACACTGGAGCAAGGATTCCCCGTAGTTACTCTGGATTTTGCTCAAAAGAAAATATTTCTTTACCCAGCATATAATTAGTCTGTGGAACTCCTTGCCACAGAATGTGGTGATGACATCTGTTTTAGATGCATTAAAAAGGGGACTGGACAGATTTCTGGAGGAAAAGTCCATCACAGTTTACAAAACATGATGTATATGTGGAACATCTGGATTTTAGAAGTAGGCTATCAGAGACTGTCAAATGCAGGGGAGAGCACAAGGGATCAGGTCTCTTGTTCCTGAAGCATTTGGTGGGCCATTGTGAGATACCAAAAAGCTGGACTAGATGGGTTTTTGGCCTGATCCAATTGGGCTCTTCTTATATTCTTATGGGATTTGAACATATAGTTAGAAATCTCACGTTGTCTAATATGCATTTGTTTTTAACCCTTAGAACAGTTGCATCCTAGCCTATTTATGAGGGAGGGTTTGTGGGATCAGGAAGTTTACTGCCTTGGAAGAGCAAACTCTTGGAGGAAACTCCTTTGGTTTCAGACAGGTTGCTGCTAGGATATATGCAGGTACTGGAAAGCAGCCAAGGAATGAATGACAGCAACAGAGGAGGGACTAGTGTGGCTTTTCCCACAGATAAATACTTGGATTTAGATTATTAATATGTGGTTGCATTCAGAAATGTGACTCATGGATATGGTTTCTCTTGAATATAATGTACGTTTGCTGTGAACCTGAGAGTTGAACATTCCTTTTCAGTGCAAGCAGCCAGTTCACGTAAAGGGGTAGAACCAGCAGTGTAGCCATTGATCATGTAGCCCAGTGCAAAGCCCAAAATGTAGCCCTGGAAGTGATGTCACAGCCAGAAGTGATGTCATCCCTGGGTATTTCTTAAAAAGAAAATTGGGGAAAAGCCTGCCTCCTCTTCCTCAGTAGTTTACCGTTTGCTCTGCTAGTAGCATAGCTAAAGCAGCTATTTGCTATCTGGAGTTGAAGAAGATTTTGTTTTTTCACTGCAACAACAAAATCAAATTTAATTAAGTAAAAAAATGAAAATTGTGTCCCTTACTGATTAGGAAAACCAAGCTGGGGCAAAGAGGAATGGTTATTCTAAATATAAGAGGAGCACCAGTTAGAAGTACGTGCATACCCAGTTAGCATGGGGTATCTGTATAATGATATATGCCACATATATGATATATGTACTGAGAGCTGGTTCATATCAATACCTATTAGTTCCATACAGTATCAGAATAACATCCTACTGGCTCTCAGAACCATCAGTAACATGGGAGAGTTTGAGTTAAGAAAATCCACTTTTGTTCCATAGGCTTTTGCATTTTCATTTTCTGGTTAATTGGCCACAACTTTTGATAGAATATAGATATTTCAATTCAGTTTGTTTCATTGCATTCTGCATAAAATTACCTTTCCAGCGATATATAACATGATGGTATTATCAGTCATACAGACCCTGTTTTTCACAATATTAGTCACTAGTGTCAAGCTCAGCTTGTAGCCCCCCTAAAGCTTGTAGCCTGGTGCAAGTGCACCCGAAGCACCCCTCTAGCTATGCCACTGGGTAGAGCCACCCTCCTTGCAGAGACAGACACGTTCTATTTCAGAAGAACACCTGGGCAATTTGTGTCGTATACTCAACCAATCACAGAACAATTGCAAATTAACCATGGTACAGTGGCTGTCAAAACACCTCCCAAAGTGCCAGCCTAGCAGAAACAACCATCACATTTAAGTCAGGAGGCTTTCTTTGCCAAGCAGTGGCTTCGCAAGACTGAGCATTCATTGAAGTCCTTAATGCTTAGCTGGCTCGGATCTTAATAGCATGAGTTCTGGCTGCAGCGCACCTATTCCACATTCTCGTGAACTGCTTGGAGCTTTCATCGTGTTCAATTAGAATATATCCTCTGTATTGGATACAGCAACGATATAATGACCATTTTACGGTAATGTTTCCACCTCTGCTTCTGAGAGATGGAAATAAACAAACCAAAAGAAGGAGGATAAATCTTGCCCCAGGTAAGGGAAAGCATATAATCATATTGGCTTCAGTTGGATTGCTCCCCAAAGAAGAAATTGGTTCAGCATCTAGGAATGGTGGCTATTGTAAAGAACGTGAACTTTGGTATCCAATAAATACTTGTCCTGAAGGAAAAAAAATTCTGCCTCATTAACATAAATGATGCAAATTCTGTATCACGCGTAAACTTAACCTGTAATGCTGGGACTGGAAACGTACCAATTTTGAAAAGTTAGGAAAAGGAGCAAAGGACAAAAAATAGATTGTCTCAATAAAACGTAAGTCATACAACCACATGTATTTCATTGATGTGCAAAAGAAGAGGAAATCTTATTCTTTATTTTTTAAAATACACAATATGGACTGGAAGCTTTTATCTACCTTAGCAACTGCCTGCACCTTCTCCAAGCATCCATCTCCCTTCATAGTTTCTGTTGTGGCTAACTGTGACAAAAATTCACCAGATCCAGTGTGACCAAATGTGGACAAGGCCCTCAAAATATAGAACACCAAAAGAAAATGTAAGATATGACAAAATAAAAGCTAAAAACACTCATTATCTATCTATCTATCTATCTATCTATCTATCTATCTATCTATCTATCTATCTATCTATCTATCTATCTATCTATCTATCTATCTATCCTACTCTACTCTACTCTACTCTACTCTACTCTACTCTACTCTACTGCTTTCATGTACTTAATTTAATGCAATTCTGGGAGTAAGTCCCATTGAACACAATGGGGCTTCCTTTTGAGTAGACATGGTTAGGATGGTGCTCTAAATTACTTCTTATTCAATTTAAAGCTGAAATATATAATTTATTACATATAATTAATTACAAGAAGGCTGTCTACTCACATGGAAAAGGAAGGCAATGAAGTTTTTTTCGGGACACAAGGCTAAAAAAGAGGACTGTTAAAGTCACGCTGGCCAGATCTTATTAAGAAAAATAAAATATTTGTAGAAAGAATGTATTGTTTTAGCAAAGTGGACAATGACAAAATATTTTCCCCTACTAATGTTCTCCTTGTAAATGATGCCATGGGAAGGTTATGCAACCATAACATTATTAATTCAGTGTATGACTGCATTAAGTTTTTTCCCCTTCTAAAACATGGTTTCTTAAACCTCCATGTTAAGAAATCATGTTTCTTAAAATCTTAACCATGTTAAGAAACATGGTTTCTTAAACTGCTGAGCCTGCAGTTCCATCAAATATCATCTGACCTAGTATACATTTTAAAAAAAATGATTTTCACATGGCTAGAAGTCAGTGGAGGAAAAGCATTATTGAAAACTATGCAAACATTTTTAATACATGACTGTTCAAACTGAAAAGTGGCCACAATTGCTTTGGAGGGTGACCATGGTACAGGAAGGAAATTGCTCTTCTGTGCTCTCGAGGTATTTGAATAGATGGGACAATTGACAATGTAAACACCTTTGGCCAGTCCATTTTTCAGAAAAAAATGAACTGCTCATGTTCTTCAGCTTTAGATAATTCCTTTCTGTGGATATACAGTATCACATAACTAGATTTATCGTGTATTCCTTTTGTCCTCCAAAGAAGATGTGATATTTATTTAACCTTTTTAGCTGTATATATTGGCAATCTTCTAGGGTAAGAAGCTTTTACAGACTTTTGGCCTCATCCATTGGACAATTTGATACAGGCAGGCCCTGGCACTTGTAAGCTTTAGGTAATACGTTCTCCTTGACATCAAGCCTCTGCTGAATAGATATGGTTTTCGTTTTCTAAAAGGTAGCCTTTTGAGTGGGGGTAGACTCAAAAATTTTATTGTAGATATGTAGATATTCTTTTTGAAATCTTGTCTCATTTTCTGCCAAGTCCAGTGTAAATTCTTATGTTGGATTCCTCAGGAACATTGGCTGCTGGAGGTCTCCTTATGGTAAGAGGACACTTGTTCCCTTGCCTTGGGGTAAGTCCCAGCAACCACATTGTGTCGACTTACCCCCCAAATCCAGAGTAACTGTGGGAGCACGTAAGAGACTTTATGTGCACCCATAGTTACTGTACCACCGAGTGAATACCTATGGGAAATTCATATTGGAATCCAGAGAAAGTTGTTCTTACACCGGAGGAAGGACTCCCCGTAGTTACTCTGGATTTTGCCCTTAGACTTGCAAGTCCATGTTGATCCTTGGCATACAGATAGTTATAGAGACTGGTGCATTCTATCTAATTTTATTCAACTTCACTGCAACAAAAATAACAGTAATATACTTGCATTTTTGAACAGCGCTGGCTTGTGCACATCTAATTCATATTTCACACTGAATGACATCAAAAGGAGGAATTTACAGAACCCAGCTGTGATTGTTGTGTAAACATCTGGTGTGAAATACACTGAGTCAGGCTTTTCATCAACTGTTAACTTATTTAAGATGCTTAGCTTAGTCCTGGAGAAATAGTCATCTGCTGCAACTTACTAATGCTGAAGCATTTAATCATATGTAGAATGGAAATGCTACAGAAAAATCTACAGTATTTATTTACTGCTTTTCAACTAAAATGTTCACAAAGCAGATTACAAAGAAAATGAAAAAAAATCAATGGCTAATGGTTAAAAATGAAAAAAATTAAATGAAAATTTTAAAAAATAATGGCTAAAATATTATTGCCCTCAGTTACTGTCTTTGAAGTGACAATTGCTAGAATTTCACTGAATTGAATTAGCAGTGCAATCCTAAGCATGTCTACTCAGAAGTAAGTCCTATTGTATTCAATGGGGACTACTCTCAGAAAAGTGTGTTTAGAATTGCAGGCTGAAGGCACAATCCAGAGTAACTACAGGGAGTCCTTGCTCCAGTATAAGAACTATTTACTCTGGATTCCAATATGAATTTCCCATAGGTTTTCTCTAGGTGGCGCCATAACTATGGGTGCACGTAATGTCTCTTACGTGCTCCTGTAGTTACTCTGGATTGTAGGGTAAGTCTTACATTTCTCAAAAACCTGTCTCAAAAACCAGCCCTTCTACAGAACTTGAAAATATGTGGCAATATTTTATCAGGGTACTGGAAATAGGAATCCGACAGAAAAGCTTGCATTTGCTAGTCACTAATTTCTAATTTTGCCTTTCCCAAAGAACACCTTTGCATTGGCTGTCAAATTATCCAGTATGAGAATCAACCTCATACTGTTGATTGAAACCAGATTTACAAAGATTACTAAGGCTACAATCCTAACCACACTTTCTTGAGAATAAGTACTACTGAAAACAATGGGACTTACTTTTGAGTAGTCATGTCTAGGATTGCATTGTAAGATTTCCAACTTTTAATTTCAAAAATTCTTATACATGGTTGGGTGATGAGCAAAAGGAGAGAAAGATCTTAGAAGGTTTTTGGCAGAGCCAGAGTGCTCAGATCCTGGGCTGGGGGCCTAGATGTGGCTTGAAGCAAGGTTCTCAATGGCCTACATCAAGTCCCCTCCATTTGGTACATGGGTGAGGCCTGTAATTCTCCTTTTTTACATTGTGAGCCCTTTTTGGAAATGAGGGCACAATCCTAACCATTTTCCAGCTCTGGCAGAAGCATTTGCTTCTTTCCCCAGTTGGCAGGAGTGGGGTTGCCAACTGGCCAGAGAAATGGTTTAGGCTGCTCCTAATCCTTTAATAACAACTTGATATGTAGGAATTATCATTAGAAGGGTTTCTTGGCATGGAAATGAGCACGGCTGCATGCTAATATTAATGGATCAAACTGTGGTTTAGGTCAAAATCTGGAGTAACTATGGGGAGTCCTTGCTCTGGTGTAAGAACAACTTACTCTGGATTGCAATATGAATTTCCCATAGGTTTTCACTAGGTGGGGCAATAAATACAGGTTCACGTAAAGTCTCTTACGTGCTCCTGTAGTTACTCTGGATTTGGGGGATAGACTCAAGCACAGGAATAGGGGCTAGTTTAACAGCTATTAAACTAAGGCAGTAATAACAGCTTTAAATAAGATGCAGAAATGTACTGAATTTCTGTCTAAGTCAGTATATGAATCTAATAGTTAACTTCCTTGCAACAGATGAGATGAGCATCTTTCAGCAACTTTCTAGAAGGAATGAAAAACAACAACAACACCATGCTCAGCCCTCAGCAGAACACACATTCCAATATGGGTTACATGCAAATGGTGCTTATAAAAAAGACTTTTTAAAGACAACTTGATTTTTAATTTCAATGGGAAAATGTTCCTCAGTGACCCTTGGAAATATGCCAGTGAAATCTTCCAGCACATGCCTCAGTAAACAACAAATGATTCAATGAGGTGCTCTAACAAGGGCTGATGTGTCTATCCAATTAGAGGGGCATAAAGACAATTTTTCCCTCTGTAAAACGCTTGGACACATTTGCATTGCTTGGCTTTCTCTGACAACCAGTTCTGAAGCAATGCAGACGTTAACAATAGACATTTTTTGGTTTTAATTTTTTTGTACGGAAAAGCACTGCATGGTCACTTTGATCACTCTGCAACATTATAAGATGGCAGTCCTGTCTGCATTTATCAACTGAATTCAGTGAGACTTATTTTTGAGTAGCAAATGTCTGTGATGCCTAGTAATTTTTTTTTACAACAAATGCACTGTAAATGATGTATTTTGATAAAAACATATGAGTGAACATCTGGAGTGAAGGCAGATAATATCCTTACCTCCAGAGACACAGAAAGATTTTCTGAACATAGAATCCTAATTTCAACCATCAAGGCCCTTATCTCCCATTTACCCATTTCCCAATAACATGACCTAATCCTGTAATGGTTCCTAATGGAAATGGGATATGAACTGAGCTGCTAGTTTGCCGGCTACCATTTTATTCCCCCTGGTACATACTTTTCCAACAGTTAATTGTATGTAAGAGTCATGTTGGCCTTTCTCTGTCAACAATGGGTAATGTTCCCCAAGACTTACCATTATGTCTTAACCATGATCTCCTTGCCTGGTCTACTCAGCTCCCATTCATTGCAGTGGGTCCTCCACTGAATTATATCTTGGTGGAAAAGTAGTCAACTTTTTAAGAAGTAATCTTATAAGGTCAGATATTACACGGATGTGCAGATTAGCCACAGTCCAGTGATTTAAAATTGCTTCCTTTGATGATACAAGGTACATCAGGTCTCTCCTCACTGCTTTCCTTCTAAAGGAGACCGTGCTGTGGGGGGGATGTTTCCAGATTTTTTGAAGTAGACCTACTTGAACTTTTTTTATTCTACTATGTCTGTGTGTTTCCTCCTGTCAGTTTATTTACGAGCATTTTAATTTTACTGGAACATAAGCCACTTTGAGTGCACGTCTGTGCAGAAAAGCAGAGTACAGTATAAATGCATCATGTAAATAAATAATTATTCCAACTTTGAATACATATCCATACTTCTTTTTGCTTGGCGGCATTGTGACTTCATGTTGTTCTATGGCTCAACTTGTTCTGTGGGTCACTGACCCACTCTTCATATTTCAGTAGCAAAACAACCCAGAATTCCAAACACTGGGGATCTGTTTTGTGTCATTGCTTTGTACGTGTTTCTAAATGTCTCAGTATAGCTCTGGACTGTAATTGAGGTTGCCAAGTACATAATGCATGCCAGGACCTTGAGTTGTGTATATTTTATCTTTTTTCCCCCAAAAAATCAATGTGTGTTTTAATATTAACTTATCTTAGTGTTGAATGATCCTTTCTTATTAGGAAAATAAATGATTGATGCTAACGCTCAAAATATCACAGTGCATTTCATATTAAAATGTTGCAATGCATAATGCTAGAACTTGCCTGTCCAGCTTGTGACCCACCATGCTGAATGCAGCCCACCACTAATGAGTGGGATGCCTGGGGAGCTTGATAAATCACCTATTCAGGAAGCATTACTCTCATTTTGAATTGACTGCTTGTTCATATTGATGTCAGCACATAGCCACTTCAATGTGAAGGTGTAGAGGCTCCTTAGATGTTATCTGTTCACTTTCTGATCCCAAGTTAACTGGAATTCCATATCAGGTGACTGATCCCGGAAGTACTGTATTTCCCGGCTTATAAGACGCACTTTTTTCTCCCCAAAGGGGGGAAAATGTCTATGCGTCTTATAGAGTGATAGGGCCAATCCTGAAGCACCTTACCCCATCATGTCATGTGTCATTGGATTCATATTGAAGAGCAGAATCCAATGCAACAATCAGTTTTGAAATATCTTCTTCCTATCAAAGGTTATGGCCAAAAAAGTAAAAATCAAAAATACAAAAACAAAAAATACATTTTTGGCAATTTTTTTAAGTGAGTAGGAATTTTGGCTTGGGGTGTAGGAATTTTGGATTTGGCATCTGGTCACCCTGGCACAGTTGCTATCCTAAGCAGTTTTCCCTGGCTTGGAGACTTGCTCCAAAGTAGACATGTACAAGACCTGGTCCCTCCTGCTCCACAGGTCCCTCCTGCCTGTGCCCCCCTTACTCTTCCCTATCTATCTTTCCCTACCTACCCCCCAAAAGAAACTCCCCCCAACATAACTGCCTTACTGGACTATTTGCAATGAGATTTGTGCAAAATGTTGTTGTCTGATCATTTGCAATGAGATTTGTGCAAAAGTCACAAATCACTGACACTAGAGATGATGAGTTTTGGGGGTTTCCAGAAAATTAGAAAACTGCTTAAAGCTTAAAGTCTTTCCTCATTTGTTAATGACAGTGATAATAGTTCTTAATACCACTGTTGACTTTACATGGTTGAAATATTATTCTGCTATATTTTATTAAATATATTAGTACACCATTTGGTTCATTTTTTTTTCTTGTTTTGCTCCTCTAAACTTTGCTGTGTCTCATGGTCTGGTGTGTGTAATAAGCCGGGAAATACGGTATTGCCCTCTCTGGAATACATGGAGGGGTGTCACTAGGGTTCGTGTCACCCAGTGTGGGAGGCCGGTGTGTCACAAATGTATGATACATTTGGCGGGGCCAGTAGCATCACTAAGGAAGTACAGGGTTGCGGGGCTGCAGCCCGCACCAGGTCATGCACCGAGGGGGGTGACGCACAGTGGGGAGCCTGTGGGACTCCCAAAAAGGAATTTTGCAAAGGTGTGCACTACCCTCTCATGCCATATGTCATTGGATTTGTATTTAAGTTCAGAGTCCAATGCAACAATCTGTTTTGAAATAGCACGTTCCTAGCCAAAGTTATGGCCAAAAAACAAAAAAGCCACAAAAATCCCAAAATTTGCATATGCTACTAATTTGTGTATCGCACCTAAGTCAGCCTGAAAAGCCAGGAAGCCTGTTAACCAGCAGGCTAGGGTTCGAGACCCGGGTCGGCCCCACAATACAGGGTGTGCTCCTGTCCTTAGCCCAGCTCTGCGACGCAGCTGGAACCAATCGTATTGGCTCTGCCTTTCCATTGGACTAATTCAGTGGTGGGGAGAGGGGGGATTTGCTGCTTGGGTAACAGCCTATCCTCCATAACAATCTAACCCAGGATTTCGTGCTTTGCATGCAACGTATGCACTGCCACGCATGATACCATAGTCTTTCAAGACTGATGGAGGCCTGCTTTTTTTTAAACTGCAGAGTTTTAAAACTCATTGGCTGGTGTGGAAGGTCAGTCCAGCGGGCTTCCAGAATGGCCCTGGTCCAAGGCACGGGAGCTTAAAAGTGCTCCATAAGGCAGACCCCCCCACACACACTGAAACTGGTTAAGCAGGTAATGGGAACTTAAATTTTTTTTTAAAAAAAGAAACTTGCTGAAAGTCCAAACTTCTCTGTCCACTCAAGATTCATCTCCTGCCCTCTTCCCTCTGGGATTTCAATGCTTTTGGGGGGGGGGGGGGCTAAGGCAGTTTTGATTTTTTTAATATTGTTTACCAGATGTCCCCTTTTTTCAGGGCGTGTCCTCTTTATTAGCCTTGTGTCCAGGAAAAGCCTTCCTTGTCCTCCATTTCCTTGTGAGCAGGCAGCATGTAGTGTGCTAATAATTCATCAATTATATGTATTAAATTATTTTTAATATTTTATAATTTTAATAATAATCAATACAGTACAATCCTAACCATGTCTCCTCAAATGTTAGCCCCAATGTGTTTAGTGGGTCTTACTTCCAGTGTCTTTAGGATTGCCTAACCTCTTAAATCAATCAATCAATCAATCAATCAATCAATCAATCAATCAATCAATCAATCAATCTATCTATCTATCTATCTATCTATCTATCTATCTATCTATCTATCTATCTATCTATCTATCTATCTATCTATCTCCAGTTGGTTTGTTTCACTGTATTCTGCTGTAAATGCTACATTCAAATGTGTGATTTTAGCCATTTAGGTCACAAGGGCTGCCACCCCCTTCAAGGGTGTCCCCTTTCTAAAGCCCTAGTATCATCCCTGATAGGGACAATTTTGGAAGTCTTGTACTCTCCTGGACTGACCTTCCACCCCAGCCAAGGCATGCCTGCTTACTCGCCAGTAAACACAGCTGTGCAATTCACATCCATTTTAAATGAATTTCAATGCAATCATCAGGTACCTCCTTTTGGTGTGATTTTGTGGGGGCTGGATTAATTGGATCAGGACAATCCTTAGATTCCTCTCTGTCTGCCCTTTCCAATGGACTATGGCACATTTGCCTACTTGTGAGCAAAGCTGCGACATGGGTCACTTGTTTTTCCATAGCGTTCAATGCATATTTTAGGTTTTTTGGCCATAACTTTGGATAGAAAGGTGTTATCTCAAAATGGATTTTTGCACTGGATTCTGCTCTTCAATATGATTCCAGCAGTATATGACATTATGGGGTTTTGGCACACTATCACAGAATTGCAATTTTTAGGTCCCCTAATGCATGTCACTCCCCTTGGATGTGTCACCCTGTGTGGACCACACCATCCTAGAGATGCCCCTGCATACATATGTGGACATTCTGTTAACTTTGTAAAGTTCCCTTTATGAAAACACTTTCATTTTTATTTCCTCTTTTTCTAAGATATATAGTTCAGCAGCATTTTCTTATGACACATTTTGGTTACCGTCAATTTGTGTAACAGAAACTTCACATGCTTAATTTTAGTTTACTGACATCCTGTCTTGCTGAACTAATAAATCTAAAAACATTCACTTTTTCGCAAGTGTGCCTCCCATTATGGGGATATCCTGAAGAGAGAATATTAAGGGGATCATTGGGGTTGGGGTGAAAGGTTTAAAAAAATATTTTTTTTCTCTTTATACAGTAGTTTCATTCCTATTTCATTCTGAGAAAAAATAGTAATGTGTGATTTGTTTTGCTTTTTCACGTTGGATACAACAACCTTTCAGCACAGATAAGGGCAATGCAACTCCAAAATAAGGGAACAAACATTGCCTTAAGGAGACCTTCCTGACTACCCTCCCCAACTGCAGGATGCAGCATATGCCCCACTGGCACACCTATGCCAGTGTAGGAAAGTTGGTCAGGATTGTGCCCTTTCTCAAAATGCATTTTCATACATGAGGCTTAGTTTAGCAATTTGGTGTGTATGGTGTGGCTAAGAAGCTGAGCTATGTATCAGGACTTCCCTGGTTCAAATCTTTCCTCTTCCATTGGATCATAATCCTTACTTATTTACTTACCCATAAGAAAGTTACGTTGACTTCAATGGGGCTCAATCTCAGGAAAGTGTGGATAGGAAAGTATGCAGGTTTAAGTGGCCTTGGGCAAGCCACCCATTTTCACTCTCAGCTTTCCAGTTCCAATATGGGGATAATAATACTTGCCTGGAAGAGTTGTTTTAAATATTCCATGGAGATAATACACAGGAAGCACTTTCCCCTCACTTAGAAACATGCCATACAAATGCTAACATTTTTTACACACTGCTTTTTTGAGCAATTCCAAATTCTTGCTATGGCTATTAGTAATGAATTCTGCTGACTGTTGCTTTTCTCAAAGAATATGTTGAAAACAAGTAATATTCATGTGGGAACATGTTTTGCTGGCTCTGTAGCTTCTTCTGAAGTAGTTTATGGAAAAGGCACAATCCCAGAGACGGTATTTGAACAAGTGATGTAAAAGCCAATATGATCAATAGACAAGGCTGCAATTACCTTGTAATATTGGGTTGCTGCAATTACCTTGTAATATTGGAGTGATTGGGTTTTACTTTCATTCTTAGGTTGCACAGCAAATTTGTGCCACCCAAACAATTCAGATCAAAAGAAAAAGAGTGTAAAAATTGTAGAAAAGGATTGTAAAATTGTAAAAAAAGTGTGAAAATTGATTTCACAAAACAGGAAACCAAATTCATTTCAAGCTAGGAATAACCTCCTTCCCAGAAAATTTAGTTCAAAATCAGACCCTACTAATGGCACACTCGTTCACCACCACCCCTCTCCCACCCTTGAAAGTGGACAACTTCAAAGGTCTCACTACACTACTGTGTAATGTGGAATTCCAGAACATATTCCAAAATGAGTGGATGCAAGTGATACTGACCTTCTTACC
This sequence comes from Cryptoblepharus egeriae, assembly GCA_030015325.1. Classification (NCBI taxonomy): domain Eukaryota; kingdom Metazoa; phylum Chordata; class Lepidosauria; order Squamata; family Scincidae; genus Cryptoblepharus; species Cryptoblepharus egeriae. Next base: position 77,735,989 of record JAREYC010000003.1, on the reverse strand, counting down.
AGCACCAGGAGAGTTTTGTGTTTAGAGATTGTCCCATAGGTTGTTGTATAGATGTGTGTCACTTAAGCAATTTCTCCCAGAGGAGGCAGCCTCCTCTTCATACTGTATGTGGAGAACATAAAGAGGAGGATTGCATTTTAAAATGGCGTCCACTGCTGTGAATACACCTGCATGAGCGTATTCTCACTCTGCAGCATCCCCTTCTAACCTGGCACCTTTGTGGGTTGCTCTCATCTTCTGTTTGTTATGCCACTAGGAAGGAAGAAGCAATGGAAGAACCTTCCGGGCCTGTTCTGCTTTCTCTTTCAGGCTACTGAAAGAGGCTAATGGGGTGGAGAGATAAGTCCTTGGCTCAAACCAGAAAACCGAGGTTACAGACGGTGACAAAAGTGCCATCTCTCCTGGTTCTGACTTTTGGCTGACTAACCCCCAAATCCAGAGTAACTACAAGAGCACATAAGAAATTTTATGTGCACCCGTAGTTAGTGCACCACCTCGTGAAAACCTATGGAAATTCATATTGGAATCCAAAGTAAATTGTTCTTACAAGGACTCCCCATAGTTACTCTGCATTTTGCCCTATGAGATGGTCTAACAGCAGGAGCTTCCTTCCTAGGATAGATGCAAATGAGCTGCTGCTGGCTCTGGAGGTGGCAAAAAAACAGGTCAATCCCCAGTGGGGTAAGGTAAGTGGGAGGCAGAAGTGTGTAGACATACAACGCTCCTGTTTGTTGCTATGCCCAGCCTGTTGCTTCAAGCAGCCTCTTCACCATGCCTCATTGGTGGGCCAGCTTTAGTGTTACCTCCTAACATTCTCAATGTCACATTGTAATGAACAGCAAAAGAGCTCAGCTGGGGAAAAAGTACTCTGAAACTACTAGGTTGTCTTGGGCATATTTATGTTTCTCTGGCTGAAATCCTAACCCCTACTTAGGCTGGCCTAAGTCCCAGCATAAATCCTTGCTGGCCTGGGTTTATCACAAGAGGGCCTAAAGGTACTTCTGCTTCATTCCTGGGGGGGGGGGGGTTAGACCAGTGCACAGACATGCACCCCACACCATCATGGGAATACGGAGAGAGGTGAGTTGTGCCAGCCTAAATTGGAAGTGGCTGCCAGATGGGCATAGAACTGCTTGTTAATTTCTTTCAGTTCCATCACTGTTATGATTGCGCCCTGAACAATGTTGTGAAAAAATCTTCACACTATGTTTTTATTAACTGTCGTCCTATTGAAGTCAGTGCAAGGATTGTACTGCTCCGTTACTGTATTCAGGCCAAAAATTCAGGCCTTTTGACAACTTTACCCTTCAACCCAAATCTATGCCTGGTTTCTAAATTTAAAGTTAATCCTCTTTCCCCAGAAGTGTTCTTATTAAAAAACAACAGGAGTGCATGAACCTTCTAATCTTGCGAGACCACTGTGGGCTGCCTTTTTTAAAGCCCATAGAAGAACTGTACCCATGCCAATACAAGATTTATTTTTTCCTCTCAGAAATGGCTGTGAACACATTAAACTAAGCCCACAGAAATCAGATAAGGAAGTGAGAAGGGAAGCACTAAGATTGGAATGGCATTCTTGTGGTTTCTGATCATGACAGATTGGGGCATAGAGTTGGACTAGCTCAAATGAGTAGGAATGCTATGAGGGGGTGGGGATTGGCCTGTTTCTTTACGGTGCTGTCTCTTTTGAGTCAGAATGAAAGGTAAGAAAGTAGACGCTCTTCTTTATAGTTCTCAGTATGGAATCTGAAGGTTGCTTTTGGTGAATAGAAAAAAAATCCAAAATGAAACAAAGGAATCATGCCTCAATAGAAAAGCACAAGTAGTGTATTCATAAGGACCCATGTTCAGGCCCTTCATCATTCTTGCTACCTGAGATGTTTTCACCCAGGATGAGAAGAATGATGTCCTCTGCTTGAAATTGTAAATTTCAAATTCAAACACTTTTATTGGCATAAAACACAAATAGACATAAAGACATCATGCATCCAGGACTGAATATTAGACATCGGCCTATATCCTAAAGTAAAATTAAGCCCCTTGCTCCAGAGCAGTTAAGATGACTTTCCATAAGATAACACTATGGGGTGACGTAACTGCGTGGGCCCGTAATTGCTATGGATTTTGCCAATCTTCAAGCTTTACATTATGGATATGCATTACGGATTAGCATTGCTGTGCTAAATGGGCAAATGTCATGTGTTTTCTATGCTTAAGAGTGGGGGGGGGGAAAGCACAGCAAGAAGATACGGTTTGGGATGACTTTCAACTAACTCGAAATAGACTGATAAAGTGAAGAAACGCACAAAAACAAAGGTTGGTTTCACACATGGGCTTGAACAGCTGTTGCTTCTATCAGACACTATTAGCCCCTTGAAGCAAAAACAAAACAAAACAAAACAAAACAGGGTCTGTGGGCACCTTAAAAACTTGTTAGTCTGTATTGTCATAGGACTTTTTGTGGCTCTTGCTTCATGAAGTTTGTCATACAAATGTGAAACAGACATTTGCATTACAAATCCTTTTTTTGCATCAACAGTGAAAAAAGATATTCACACAGATAGCAAGAGAAAAGCATACAGGTGATTTAAGTCTCATTTAAGAAAACTGCTCTGAGTAAGTTTCTGTTGGTAGGGAAAAGAGTGTAAGAGAAACCCAAGAAAAGAGTGTAAGAGAAACCCAGGGGGGAAAATTATCTGAAAGGCATCTGAAAAGCCTCTCTGGGCTTGTTTGTATGAATCTGTTCAGGGAGGTGTCAAATTAGCCCATGGTTGGCCTTGACACACTCTCTGATGCTCTTACTGCTGGTAGAAAGTAAATGGCTGGAATCTTAAACTAACCCAGAAGCAACAGGCAATGATGTCACTTCCAGTTACTTCTGGTGGATTTGAATAGGTGGATCACGTGAAGTGGTACAGTCAAACACGGAGACTTACCCCCAAATCCAGAGTAACTATGGGAGCACATAAGAGACTTTACATGCACCCGTAGTTACTGCACCACCTAGTGAAAACCTATGGGAATTTCATATTGGAATCCAGAGTAAGTTGTTCTTACACCGGAGCATGGGTTCCCTATAGTTACTCTGGATTTTGCCCATACTGAGCAAGAGCTAGTTCTGGCTTCCTTAACAAGGATATGATGCGTGTGCTTGCAAACATACATTGGTCCCCACCTTACTCATCAATGACATTTTAGGCATAAAATGAGATGTATGAAATATCCCTAAATAATAACAGTAGTTGGACCAGAGCTTCTGTAATAAGCCTACCTCCTTCTATAATAAGCCAACCTTCATTACTTTATGATGAAAGATAGACATATTATGTAGTACTCATTTTCACTCTCTATTCTCTTTCTTTTTTAATAGTTTGTACACTACAAATAGCTGACAGCATTGCTAAAGATTTCTATATATTCAGGCCAAATAAGGTGTAAACAAACACACAATTACTTGATTGCTAATTTATTCAGTTCATGTTCTTTGCACAGCCTTACACCTTTACTTACTATATTTCCAGATGTTTTCCAGATGTTTGCCATCACTTCATAAAATAAATCCAAGAGAATCTTTGAGATTGTAAATTTTCCAGAATATAATTCCAAATCAGTTCAGCATGTCCATATGCTGAATATATGATTCAAACTTTGTTCAGAATATAATTCCCCCATAACAAATCTCACCATAAGGTGATTGAAAAAGCAACCATTTTGTCATGCAGTAGGCATGACTGTGCTGTAGTTTTAAAATATTTATTCTCTTATTGACTTATCTTGGTTTTCGTATTTTGAAAATTATGCCATAAACATTTGGGATTTTCAGGAGAAAATGTCTTTTATGTGTGTCTTTAAAAATCTCAATCTATTTTGTTGTATATATATTGATAAGTATAGGTTTCGATTCTTTTTTCCCCTTTTTCGTACTGATAAAAATGATCAAGAAGTGTTCGTTATAGATTATGGTTGAATTGCAGGACAATCCAGAGCAACTAATCTGTCCACATAAGAGCCCTTAGGTTGCCCTATCTAACACTAGGTTGGAGCAACTGCAAGATGCTCCAGCCCAGTTACTCTGGAAGAGGCTTAGGGCAGGGCAAGGCAAGATAGGCTGCCCTAAGAGAGGTGGACCTGCTCTGCCCTAACTGGGGCAGCCTAAGCAGCTCAGGAGAGGCCTGTTGAGGGCATGTTTAGCATTGCCTAGGGCAGAGCAGTTACTCTGAATCCAGAGCCTGTTTCCAAGGCAGAAATGCCCTCAGAGTTATACCACCTCAGGAGCAGGTATAGTAATGAGTAGACCCATAGGGGTCCATGATAAGGCCCGAGTAAGAATGGCAGTGCTGACCAAAAATCTGAGTTCTTGGCCATCCTAGCTGCAACCCCTTCCTCTCAACCTCAGGATATGGAACAAACTACGGCTGCCCACAAACCTCAGGATACAGCAGGCCACTCCAAGAAGCCCCTTGTATTCACTGTAGAATGTACTGGCATCTCATCAGGGACTACTTATAAGGCAGGCACCCAGTGGCGTCACCAGACTGGTGCGGCTGGTGTGGGCTGCATTGGGTGATGCGCTCCGTATGGGGTGATGTGCCGGAGGAGTTTGACTGTCCTTTGGCAGGCCCCGGGCGTCAGCACCCCCATTCAGGCCTGCTCCAAGACGGAGCAGCAGCCAGAAGCTGCCACTTGTCTGAGTAGTTGGCCTGAACAGCCATCTGAGGTGCACTGCGCAGAAACACACTGAGTATGCCGAACAGCTTCAGAGGAGACTTCCTTAGAGCAGAGAAAGTCCGCGCCTCTGCACAGCCATTCGGCCTCACTCAGGAGGCGGAGCGGCAGCCGAATGGCTTCAGAAAGAGTACTGCACAGGCACCAACTCTGACGCCTGCACAGTCTCCCCCGAAGCCAAAAGGCTTCAGAAAAGTACCGCGCAGGTGTCAGAGATGGTGCCTGCGCAGTACTCTTTCTGAAGCCAGTTGGCTTCAGAAACAACTGCGCAGGCGCCAACTTTGGTGACTGCGCAGTCCAGGTGGGGGGGAGCGCGCATCCCAGGGATGACGCACAGACTTCCGCACCAGGTGACGTGCAGAGTCATGTCACCACTGTAGGCACCACAGCTGTTCCTTGTTCAGTGTGATCTGAGGGGTGTCTCCTCAGGAACAAGTCTTCCCCCTGTGTCAATTACTTAGCATGCTCTGGAGCAGTTAGGGCAGCCCAGGCTTCCTGACTCTCTGGATTCAGCATAACTTTCTGCTCTGGATACAGAATAGTTAGGAGAGTGCAGTTAGGTCAGAGCAGGCTGAATTTGCTCTGGATTGTGTCCTAAGACCCAGTGCTAGTGGAATTAATTTATCCAGGTTCATGTGGCCTTAAGAAGCCAAGGAATCAATGTAAGATAGAAAACAACAAATCCCTCTTTCATTGACATTGATATTTTGCACATTTGTGATTCATGAACTGCTGTTAAATACCATTTGAAAATGGAGCAGAAAGAAAAGGAGTAAATTAAGTCTGAGTGACATGAAAACCGAAAAATCTTTTGGGCTAAATTCTAGAGCTACTGAGCTGTGTTAACTTGAAAACTACGGATTTAATTCAATAGCTGAGTCTTTAAAAAAAGTCACCTCAGGAAAGCACAGGACCAAATTTGTAGTTGAGACTCAAAACCCCAATTCCATTTCATACCTTTGATGCTTTTTATCCCAAGGCATAACTGTGTTAGTTATACCATTACCAGTAGCAGAATGAATAAACACATGCAAACCTTTGCTGGAAGTGTGTTCCTGATGGTCCATAACCTGATACTTGTTTGGTTCTATTGAACTGATGCAATTGTGTGACCATTAAACTTAATAGGACAACCTCTTTAAAAAGACAAGGGATGAATTAATGTATTTATTGCTGTCAGCAATCATAAAATAGATGTGCTCAGAAATCAGTTCATTGCTTTCTGTAGCTGAGATTACTGCTGGATTGCCTGCAAACCCTAGCTGAATTTTTCATAGCTGAATTTTATGTATTGGGCCTGTTTCTCTTGAAAAAGGCTACATGAAAAACCAAAATCAGCCTTCTACATGTAGGGCTGCCCTTTATTATGCTCTCCCCATATTGGAGGTTGGATTTCTTGGGTCTGGAGATTATCAGAACCTACTGAGGGCAATGCCAGGTAACATGCCCTGACATGCCACCTGAACCCCCCACTGAATGGAGGCTTATGCCATGTTTGGTGGCAGATGGGCCTTCCTATCCTTTCTGTGCCTCTGAATGGCTTAAAATAGCCATCCCAGAAGCAATTTGGTGATCCATGATGCCAATATGGTTTGGGCCAGCTTGTCTCTGTTGCTTTTCAAGACTTCCTGCATTCTGGAAGTTGTTGTCAAGTCCTTTTGTACTTTGCTATTTTCATTATTGGAGAAATTGCAGACAGCAACTTGTTGTGGGCAAGATTTTGAAAACAGATTCCACAGAGGAACAAATGAATCCATTAATTTTATTTCTAAAGGCGACTCATCCATGCTTCATATAAAGCTTTGGAGTTCCTGTTCCCATTACCTGTTCCTTCCTCTGTTATGAGGCCCTTGATCGCTCCCAGCCTTTTCCTTATTGCCTCACGATGTCAGACCTTCCAATGTCAGACTACTTCACTGGTGAGGGAACGTTGGATGGGACTGGGTCCATAATCTTCCTTCAAGTTTCTTTGGGTACAAGGTAGTGGGGCATTTTAAGGAACTATCTGCTTCCATTACACATCAAAAGCACATGAGCAATGGTGATGCAGGGGAAGTCCATTTTCACTTGCAGTTTCCATACGTTTCAGTAGGATTTGCATAGGAACAACTTTATGGGAGATTGTCCCCTAAATGAACTAATATGATAATGAAACCTCTGTGATAGTGATAAAAGGGGAGGTCTTTAGATATGGATTTATCATTCATCTTGCCTTACAATAGTGCTACTGGATCTGATGGAAAGTGTATCTAGTCCATCATTCTGTTTCCTGCAATGCTTGGGGAAGCTCAGAGGCAGAAGAGGGAAAGCCACACACCTCTCCTACTTTTGTTCTCCTCTAGCTGGTACTCCTTCAGAAGAGTACAGTCTCTGAGGGGGTCTAAGATTGCAATCCTAAAAATACTTTCCTGGGAGTAAGACCTGTCAAACACAATGGAGCTTACTTTTGAGTAGGGATGGTTAGGATTGTGCTCCATTTCTACCAGGGAGGAAGCTTCTGCATAATCGGGATCTTTTTGAGGGATACTTACTGGTTCTTAGTACTGGCACCTTTGTGGCCCCCAACTATGATTACAAATATAGGGCAAAATCCAGAGTAACTACGGGAGCACGTAAGAGACATTACGTGCACCCATAGTTACTGCACCACCTAGTGAAACCCTATGGGAAATTCAAATTGCAATCCAGAGTAACTTGTTCTTACTCTGGAGCAAGGACTCCCCATAGTTACTCTGGATTTCACCCATTGTCATTTTATATGATTTTATAATATATATACCTTTCTAACATATTCATGGTGAGTACCCCACCTTTATTTCTAGAAAAAAAGCACAGTGCATAACAAACATGTGTTCTGCTAGTGAGATATGGCCATACTGCAGGAATGGGTTGGGAAGCATGCCTGGTTCCAAATGTAAGGCAGAGAGGTAGGACTTTGCTCAAGCAGCAACACTGCGATGCTATGTAGTTGCCAAGGGGACCGATATGCCATCTACGTGACATGCCACCCACGCTCCTTCTGCGCCATTTAGTATCGCAACCAGAGTAGAAGTAGTTATACCATTTAACCCTGTCTAAACATCTTTAACGCACACATTTTCCCAGGCATCCCAAGCCGCCTTCTACAGCCCAGGTGTGTTTGTTAGCAGTTTGATATCTTGATATTCAATACCTAATGCCTGAAATGCCCCTGCCAGTTGATAACTAAGTGCTGTAATCTAACAAGCACAAATGTGAAGAGGAAGAATAGAATCGGGGAATTTGATCTTCTGGTGATGGCAGATGAACAACAAAAAATTACCTGGTTTCTGTGTAAGCATGAAATTCTGGCCAGGTTCCCTCATTTTAAGAAGAACTTGTTCTTTTCTGTTGCGGGTGTCAGCAAACGGCAATGGTTTCAGCTACAACCCAGAAGGAAACCTGGCATTTGGAGCTACATAGTAATTGGAAAACGTACATAACTGAAAACTTAAAAACTGAGAATGTTGTGAGTCTTCTACACACACAGGGACACACACACACAAAAAAGCAGGCCTCCGTCAGTCTTGAAAGACTATGGTATCGTGCTCGCTGCATACACTGCACGTGAAGCACAAAAGCCTGGGTTGGATTGTTATGGAGGATAGGCTGTTACCCAAGCAGCAAATCCCCCCTCTCCACGCCACTGAATTAGTCCAATGGAAAGGCAGAGCCAATATGATTGGATCCAGCTGGCGTCGCAGAGCTGAGCTAAGGACAGGAGCTCACCCTGTCTCGTGGACACAACTCATATGGGAAATACCCAGCTTGACTGAAGATAGTTGGTCTGAAATATGAATATTAGAAAGCCTGTCAAGTTTGTGTGGAATGATGGTATCCATCATTCTCAGTCCCCTCAATTCAAGAAAATGGCTTACTTCCGTTTCAACAAATTTTTCATAAAGCATATATTTTTGGCTCTCATGGTAGGCCATTGCTGAAAGTTGCAACAAATCTGATTGCTGTTCAGTATTGTAGCTACAGTACTATAGCTACAATACTATACTATACAGTACCTCAGTACTATAGCTACTATAGTACTATAGCTACAGTGTTATACTACTGAGAATTAGCAGTTTAAACCTGACTGTGCAAAATATTCTCTCTGACCATTCCCACCAAACAAACTGATATTCATAGTCTAGGATCATGGACCAAAAGTGAACGTGGGTCAATGTCCACTCCACTCTTCTCATTCTTGACTCATTGTTCCCATAACTAGGTTTTCAAATCTTTCACAAATGCTAACATGGATTCCCAGGCATCTCCCACTGAGAAGGCACTAACCTGTCTGAGATCTACTTGCGGCATAATAACATTATTTGCCTCAGACTATTCTTTAGATTTATGAATCTAGCATCAACACATTGAGGAGTATTATGCTTAGCAATACCAGAACTGAAGCTCAAAAGAATAACACAGGGCCCAATCCTATGCAGTTTTTCGACAACATGGTCTGTGCTGCCTGCTGCAGTGGGTAAGCAGTTATGGCAGTGATTTTCAACTACTGTACCATGGCACCGTAGTGTGTCACAGATGGTCTGCAGGTGTGCCATGGGACTTAAGGGAGGGCTGTTTATTAATAGGGTAATTGGAGGATTTGAGCTTCCATTGGCAGTATGGTGTGCCATGTCAATGGTAAAAAAAATGATGGTGTGCCTTGACAATTTTAGCACTTTGTCAGTGTGCCATGAAATGAAAAAGATTGAAAATCTCTGAGTTATATAGAACTCCTCAAAGAAAGAGAACATTTGTTGCATTGGTGGGGAAACGTTGGTTAGGATGGAGTCCATAGTCTTCCTACAGGTTTCTTTGGGTATTAGGTAGTGGGGCAACATGGAAAGCCTTTTTAGGAACAAGTTGAGTGTAATATGAAAGGAAGGAACCATAGAAGAGAGATAGAGGATTCCAAGAGATTGATAAAAGGAGGCATTCAGGGAACATTAAGGGAGCAGATTGGCAGTCAAGGAGCAAGAGGGTTTAGTTAATCAGCAAGAGGAATCCATTGAATACCCAAGTAGATATAAGATAAAGACAGGGAGAATTAAGAGTAGAACAGGGGAGCTACTGGGCATACGGGGAGCTACTGAGATAGGGAAAAGGAGGTGAAATACTGTGGAGAGAGAGGGTATCTTGGGAAACATCCTGAACCGCCTCTGACCTTCTTGCTTCTGTTTCTATTCCGTTGTTGCAGAAGCTGTTGCTATGTCAGCGTGGAGAATCCCATTGCCAAAAAATGCCTTAGAAGGGCAGCCAGGCCAATTTAATTATCGCTGATAAGAAAACACATTATGTGGGAAGCCCTGAAGGGACCAGATGATCAATATAACCACTATTTTTCTATGTAATTTGGCCGCCGTTATTATAATAGGCTAAGGAACTGGTTTCATATGTTGTGTGTTTTTAACGAACATGTGAAAACGGTTAGCAGTCACAATGCCAATAAAGAACAGGAATGGGGCAGTCACAATGCAGCAGAAATGCTTGCACTTTTTTGCACTTTTCCTGTGATATCCAAAGGGAGAACTCTCTGGAGATGTGTTTAGAGTAAAGTGTCAGCCATTACTGAAAATATCAAGCATGACTTTTCTCTATCCCTGATTTGGTGAAACATGGCCCTGCCAGTAAAGAGACCCATGTGGATTGTTGCCTCAGAGGAAGGTTGCACAAACATTTTGGCAGGAAGGCCACATCTTTTCTCTGACACTGTGATAGGGGGCGAGAGGCTGAAAAAATTGATTTACATTTTAAATTTGAATAAATTTAGAAAAAATGAATATATCAGAGATCAACTCGGCATTAAAAGTACACATTTAATATAAATTTTGGAGGAGGGGGCCCACAAAAATATTGGATCCACAACTCCTAAGGGTGGCCTTGGTGGGAGACTCGCATTGCCCAATGGCCTTACTAAGAAAATGCTATCCCCTCTACACTCAGACAGCACACCTGCATGCCATTCACAGTACACCAGTGTGCTGCAGCTCACATGTTGAAAATAACTTCTATGTACTGCATCTAGGCCAACAAGCAGGCCTCCGTCAGTCTTGAAAGACTATGGTATCATGCTCTGCGCTGCATATGCTGCATGCAAAGCACGAAAGCCTGGGTTGGATTGTTATGGAGGATAGGCTGTTACCCACATAGCAAATTCCCCCTCTCTACGCCACTGAATTGGTCCAGTGGAAAGGCAGAGCCGATACGATTGGATCCAGCTGGTGTCACAGAGCTGGGCTAAAGGACAGGAGCTCACCCTGTCTTGTGGGGCTGACCCAGGTCTCGAACCCTGGCCTGCTGGTTAACAGGCACAGCGTCTTATAAGGGCACTCTTTTGTATTTGTAACATCCTCATCTTATATTGTAACAATATAAGTTGACCTCTTGAGGTTGGCTCACTGACTGTTCTACTCCATGCATCATATGGGTGTGTGTTTGTGCCCAAGTGAATGCATATGTTGTACTTGTTCTTTCTGCAGCAGCCACTTGGGCAATGACACAATAAGAAGGTTTTTTGTTCTTTTGATGAATGATACAGTAGACAAAACTATTACATAAACAACTTGTTACAAATTACCAAGTCATGTTACTTTAACTGCATTTAGCAGTGAGGATTTCAACAATGTTATTAACTTTACTCAGAAATAAGCACATTGTGTTCAGTAAGACATGAGCTGTAAACCTTTCTGTCTCACAAACACCTCTAGCAATAGGTTTTTTATTACAATTAAATTCTCACCCTAGATATAAGAAACAAGAAAATTGTCTTTAATATACAGTATATTATATACCTAAACCAATGTACCTATAGGGTACCTTCTGGCCTCATCTGATGAGCCTTTTGTGATAAAAGGACCTGCGTCAGTGGAAACATGCTGCTTTCACACATGACAAAACTGCTGGTGGAACAAGTCAGTGGTACTGTGTTCATATCAGACTTGGCTGGACAGTCCACTGATAGTGGTATGTTATTGGGGGAAGGATGGAGAAGGAGACTATGGGACATTTGGGGAGAAATGCTTGAGAGTATATTGGATTCTAGCAGCAGTTCTGCCAGTTGGATCCTAAACCTGTAAATGTTGTTGGCAGGGTGGACCATGGGTGTAAAGGGGGAATAATGGGGCTCCCCTCAGACCTACACCACCTCTATAGCTGTGCATAGTTTCCGTTGTCTCCATAGTCTCTGTGACCAAGCAGACACATATGTGGCCAGAAGACGAATGAGGAGATAAAAGTTCTTATCATCTGGTTCTCCTCCATAGCATGTAGTACAGCCTTCCTCAGTGGAGCTGCATGCTATGGTGCAGAAAGGGATAAGATTGGATTCTGAGGCTAGAACATAATGGCTCTGATTTTGAGCAGGGATGACTTGAATTGCACTGTTGGGGTCATGCCTTTGTATTTTAATGCATGTGCACATATATCCACTCACACCCAGGGATTTATATATCCTAGTGGTTTCTAGTCTTTAGGAACCCATGAATCACTGAAACAAAAGGTGGAATTGTTGAGGATGATGAGCAGTGCTGGTTGTGGCTGGTCTATTCTCTGCTCTAACTGGTGGTCCAAGGGAAAGTGCTGCCTTGCTGAGATACTAGAAGTGATCAAAAGCTACATTTTTTCCCCTTGGGTCCCCACAGCCTCGTCTAAGGGTCTCACGGCCCACCACTAGTACACATACTACAGATCACAGGTTGGATACCAGTGAACTAGAGTCATGGAAGAAGGGGGTGAAATGTAAAGAATGATGAAAGAACGATGAAATTAAATGTTGGCCACTCATACAAATACATTTGTAGAAAAGTTACTTCAAAATTTCATCACAAGGTAGAATAGGAACTGTGCTATATACTATCTATAGATGTGCAAATGCGACCCGAGTGGAGTGTTAGGAAGTTAGTAAAAGAATGGAATGATTTGATGAAGATGTTCAGAGTCCTAAAAATGGCCAAAATCATATTTTTTTAGACTTTCTAATGATTTGAAACATTGATTTTGCTGTTAGTTTCAGTAGGAAGGGGGAAAATGCACTACTCTATCTGCTTATACAGCCTTTTAAATTTTATGTTGCATGGAAGAATGGGTATTGAATCTGTTTCAGATTGTTTTTAAGACACTGTAAAGTAACTCTTATTGTCATAAATGGCACTGCCTCAAAATGAACAATATATCTTCCAGAAGGGTTCATATGGAATAATCTGTAAACGCAACTCACTGTTTCCTACAGAGTTTGGAGTTATTCTGACACTCTCCATCACACAATCGCACCTACTTATCTGTGGATAGGTCTAGTAACTTTAATGGAAATTACTTTGTGTTGTTCAGAATAGGAGTACAACCATGTGAAAGTGGATCTTGGTGTCACCAGTGTGTGCCAGGAGCCTAATATTTTTACTTACCTCTACCAAACCTCTTCGCGCTGTAGTGGCTCAGTGGCTAAGATGCAGTGCCTGTCAACTTGAAGGGATGGGGTTTGAGCCTCGGGTGCTACAAGATGAAGTGGGTTCTCATCCCTTGCCCAGCTCCTGCCAATATAGCAGTTCAAAAACATGGAAATGCAAGTAGATAAATAGGTATCACCTCGATGGAAGGTAGCAGCATTCTGTGCATCTTGACATACAGTCATGCCAGCACATGACCACAGGACCACATGACCACAGGACCTCTGGACAACACTAGCTCTTTGGCTTAGAAATGGGAATGAGTACTGCACCCCAGAGTTGGTCACGGCTAACACAGGCAACCTGATGGGGATACCTTTACCTTCACCTTAGCAGACCTCCTGATCATCTGTTGTTGCCTCCACCACTACCTGATGCAATAAGCAGGCCTCCATCAGTCTTGAAAGACTATAATATCGTGCTTGGTGCTGCATATGCTGCATGCAAAGCACGAAGGCCTGGGTTAGATTGGTATGGAGAATAGGCTGTTACCCAAGCAGCAAATCCCCCCTCTCCACGCCACTGAATTAGTCCAATGGAAAGGCAGAGCCAATACGATTGGATCTAGCTGGGTGGGTGGCGCAAGTGATTAAGACCTGATGCAATATGCACTGCATTAGCAGGATTGCATTTTCATGTTGGGGATCAGAATGGGCAGTCAGTCTACATCATTAGCAGTTTCTATTACAGTCTTCCGCTATTCATGTGTTGAGTAAGTAAGGCGTATTCTGCATTCCATTCCATGTCCTCTCACTATTTTAGTTCTACTGCCCTGTTTTCTGTTGCAATGTGCATATCTATGCTGCAGAATTTAGCTGGCTTAATACTAATGCCCTCTCCCCAGGGAACCTTGGGATCTGTGTGGAGAGCTGGAAATTCTTTGAATTCCCTACATCTTTGCCAAGCTAGTTTCCAGGATTTTGTTAGAAAGGGTCATAGCCAAACTGCAGTAAAACTGATATATTTGTAATGTAAATGTAAATGCAAATGATGCACCTCAATAAAAAGAGCACATTTTTCATGTAGTGGGACTAAAGTCTCTTGTTACTCACCTTCCTGTCCACCCTTTTGCTTGTCTTCCAATATCAACATTTTTTAAAAGGTGATAATATTTGTGTGATGCAGAGAAAACCAAGATGGTGTAGTGGTTAGGATTTTGGACTGAGATCTAGGTTCAAATCTGCTCTCAGCCATGAAGCTTCCTGGGTGACTTTGGGCTAGTCACTCATTCTCATCTACCTCACAAGGTTGTTGTGAGAACATCTGGTGATGATGAACTAAAGCTTTGTAAGCAGCATTTGGCATTTGCTCTAGTAAGGGAAAGGCAGGATATAAATTCCTCAAATGAATAAATAAATCCCTGCATTGCAACTTCTCCCATTTAGTTGAATACCCTGATACTTGAAAACGAAATATCAGACTAAAACTTGGTGTGAAAGCCTCTTGGCAGTCTAGCTTCTCTCACCCTTTTCATTTTCAGCAAGCTGCTATTAAGATCTGTAAGAAGGTGCTACGGTGCAATGAAGCTAATCTAACATTTTTGGGTTTTGAAAAAAATAGTAACCAGTGTGTAAATCCAGGTAAAGAGGAATACATGCATATGGAGCAAGAGATATGTGCAGATCCATGGTGAGAGAGACTAGGGGCGCAATCCAGAGTAACTACAGGGAGTTCTTGCTCCAGTGTAAGAACAGTTTGCTCTGGATTGCAATATGAATTTCCCATAGGTTTTCACTAGGTGGTGCCATAAGTACGGGTACACATAATGTCTCTTACGTGCTCCCGTAGTTACTCTGGATTGTAGGGTTGATCTACAATGAAATAAGAGGGTTGGTTCAGAGGCAGCTTGAGGATCAAGCTATTAGTCTGCTACTGTAGCCTTATTAATCACTGTGACTTACTCTCCAGCACATCTGAAATTTTATCTGCTTTCTGAGTCACTGAGAAATGTGCCGACCACTCTACTTAGGCCTTGGCGAAGAAAAATATTGCAACAAGCCCACCCAACAAAGTGATGAGCCACCCCTCAAAGTGATTCATCAATCTCCAGAATTTGTGGATGCGATTGTTCTGATTTCAGGAATGTGAAACTCTGCCCTGGGGTGCTTTGATCTGTATGGTGTGGTATACCTCTCACATTGTGTGAGTTATCAGATAAACATCAACTTGAAACAGATGATAAGCCTCAGTCTACAATAGGAAGGTAACCAATGTGTATGATTCACCTTGGTGGATAAGTGTTAACCAATACTTCTTTTTTCTTCCTTAGTTTCATGTGATCTGTTCCCCCATTGTTATCTGGATGCTCTTAACAAGCACAATAATGCTTTCCTAATCAAAGCTTATCTGGCAATGGAATTTCTTTGGCAATAAATGCTCCCTCCACTAAAACATCTGTAGTGTCAGTCTGCATTCCAGTAGTTCAGTGCAGGAGTAACTACCATTACAAGCAAATCTGTACTGTTCACTCCATGAAAGGATTATTAATTTAGGTGACATTAAAACTTAAAATAATTCAACCGTCAAATGAAACTGAAAAAAGTTATAAGGAATTACTTGGTGTTTGGAGAATTTACAGCACACTCCAGCACCCACTGGAGCTGCAACACCAACAGCTATTGTTGTATCCAGAGGACACTGGGAAACCACTGGGAGTCTCCTCAGGGGAAGGAGACTGTCACCCCCTTTCTCTGAGGAAAGCTCCAGCTCTGGCAATGGGTCTCCTCACATCTTTGGCACCTATTACCCTGGTGGTGGCATATCTTCCTGCTAGGACTGGGCCTGGTCCATTGCTGGTCCTTGCTCTCTCAGTGTTTTAAATGGGCTATATATGTCAGATACAGCCTTGGGTGAGCATAGGATTGGGCCCTTAGTGTGGGAATGTTGTTGTGAAATATATTCATCGAAGGTTTAGTATAATCCACCTTGTTTTAAGCATCTGGTATTATAGAGGAAGGAAGTAGTTACCAGCCCCCTACCATTTTGTAACAGAGACATTGGCTCCTCAGCCAGATGCATGAAGAAATACAATCATCCTTTGTATTATTTTCTAACATCTTTCAACTTGATTGGGAGTCCTATAAGTATATATGTTCTGGGAGAAGGCAGTCCTTGTCCTAGATATTCTACTGACAATTTGCTTCCCATCAAGTCAGGTTTGCTTTGTTAAGTTTGACCGGCTTATGCTGTCCTTACATGCTCTTTCTTGTTGTGAAAGATGGGTTCCTAGCTGCTAATGCATGATTTACACTCCTTTAACCAATGCTTTTCGGATTGTATTTTGTACTGTTGGGTGATGGTATTGTTTGGTTACTATATTTTAAGCAATCATTTGCTATGCAGGGTATGGTGGGAAATAAATGTTATGAATCAGAAACTCACTGGCAGAAAGTTAACACATATCAGCAACAATACTTACCATGTCTACTCAAAAGTAAGCCTCAGTGTGGGTCTTACCCCTAGGAAAGTGTCTTTAGGATTGCAGACGAAATTATTTACGTGAGGACTGATTTGCATTGCTTGAGAAAAACTAGTCCAGAAGAAGCAACACTGAAATCAGTGAAATAACATAAGTTTCATTAATTTCAATGGGATATCAGTCATGACTGATGTTTGTTGGATGAAACCCAATGCTGGTTGTCATTTGCCTAAATGACAGCTCAAAAGTAAAGCTGGGACTAGATTGGTCCCACTAGATTGCACTGCAGAGGATTTAGAGAAAGCATTATTAAGCTGCCTTTTAGGTTTTTTTTTTTGTTCCACTTGACAGTTTGGTATTTGATATGTGTGCCAAGTACTCCCCTTTCGCGTTAAACCCCATTTTTGTAAATTACTTGATTACTACAGTTCTCAGCACCAAGTTCCCATTTGTGTGTTTGTACTTCTTTGGATTTCATGAGGACAACTAGGGGGAGAGTGCAGGAAAGGAACAGGGTGATCTTGCTCTGTTCCGCATGTCTTGGTATATGTATTCTGTCTTTCCTAGCTGAGTTTGCTGTATTCATAGTATTGCAGTGATCGTCTGCAATGTGAATTGGAATCTTAATTACTACAGAGATTGTGGCTGGAGGGACAGAGGGCAAGGCTCCCTACTTTGTTGGGGATGCCCTAGATCTTCATGTGCAAAATATGTATGCTCTGTGATTGAGCCATGGCCTTTCCACGGCCCATACATCTTTGTATTTTTATTTTATGCTTCCAGTTTGGGATGTGAGTGTGCAGTGAATCTGAAGTCTCTCAAATTGCCATGGTGGAGGCCTGCCAGCCTATGGCTCACACCAGCGGTAGCCGTTCAAGAGTGTTACTATGCTGGCTGAACTCATTTTCTTGGCAAAGACTCATGCACGACTGATGCAAGTGGGTTTAGAAGCAATTCCATTCCATTTAGCAGATGTGAGGGGGTCAAAGGAAAATTGTGCTGTTGGACCTTCTAAGTGTACAGTGGTACCTCGCTTAACAAGCACCTCGCTCAACAAGCGTTTCACATAACAAGCAAAAATTTCCAAGAAATCTTGCTTCACATAACAAGTTCCGCTTCACTTAACAAGCAAGCGCACTATGGGCATGCATGCTATGCAGCCCTGATGCTCCGCATGCAGGCTCTTTAAAAGGGCTGCTGGCCAGTGTTGCTGCCTCTAACTGCCCCCAACTTGGGGGCAGTTGCCTTGGGGGTGCCAGAGGCAGCAGTCCCTAACTGCCCCCAAGTGTCCCCACTGACCACTTTGAACCTCCAGCAGCCGCCCAGGTAAGCCTCCCAGGAAAGTGTCTTTGATTGCAGCCTCCTAACCATGTCTACCCAGAAGTAAGCCCCATTGTGTTAAATGGGGCTTACTCCCAGGAAAGTGTCTTTAGGATTGCAGCCTAAGTAGACTTCATAGGATCATGCACATTGAATGCGTGTTTTGAATTCAATTCCAGTGTTTTATTATCATTTTTACATCTAGTTAATATTTTTATATGAATATTTTGGGGGTTGTGGAACCAATCTTCTGAGTTTCCATTATTTCCTATGGAAAAATCTACTTCACTTAAAGAGCATTTCACTTAAAGAGCAGGTCTCTGGAACGAATTAAGCTCTTTATGTGAGGCACCACTGTACTTCCTTGGATGTCAGTCCCTTTGAAATCAGCAGGGCTTTCTTCTGAGAAAACTAGGTTAGGTCTGGGCTATTTCACAACAATTCTTGAAGTTAGCCTTACAGGCATGAAACAGATCCCCCACTTTCTGACAGATCACTCATACCCAGAACTCATTCATTCAATGCCTGTTCTGCTCTTTCAACCTCTCTCTGTGGTTATCAAGGCCAAAAGTACCATCTGCCATGTATTCAAAGAGCTACAACTCTTGTAGTTCTTTGAATAAACCCATTCCTGAAGGAGTTAATGAGAATCCATTTGCAGAAATCTTTATGTGGCGGCAGAAATTTGCAAAGCTTTTCTTAACATTTTCTTAAGTTGGAAATGGTGCGTGTGTGTGTGTGCGCTTGTGTGTGTGTGTGCGCTTGTGTGTGTAAGTACATGTGCAGATATGGCCCATGCTGCTTGAGGCTGGATATTATCAGAGCAGAAGGGAGGTTGCTGCTTTGCAGCTGTGATGGGAATGCAACTTCAAACAAAGCTAAATCCTCCATGGCATGTTTACAGCAGCATTGCTTTGAACTACTAGGAATCTAGAAACTCAAAATGTGAAGCTGAAACAAAACTTCTGGGTTTTAAAGTGCCTAGTGTTTTGTTTTTGTTTTTGTTTTTTTGCATGAATGGGTCATCCTTACCAGCATAGGTCATGGAGGGAAAGAGGTGGCCATGCGTAGATGCAATATAGAAACTACTGTTTATGGTGAAACTATATCTCTGGATTTCCTACCCTGTGTAACAATATTCCAGCAGTAGATGCTTTAAACCAGTTGGAACTTCCTCTTGCTCAACCACTTCTATTCAAATGTATTCTGTAAACAAGCGTCTTTTAAATAGTGTTTGCTTTGTTGAAATCTAAACATTCTTGTAGCACAGCTGGATATCTACTCTCAGAATTTAGACCACAAGACCTAAGGAAACCAACATTTGTGAATGTATCATTTCCAAGCATTTGGCAGGATACAGTCAAAATGAATGCCTTAAAATCCTTTCGATTGTAGCCACTAAAATCATTTAATTTTGGTAATTTTTCCATTGAGATTAGTGGAACTTGAAAGGAATTTGTAATATTGGCTTGATTGTGTCCATTCCTTTTTATAATGTTGAATGACAAGATTTCTTCATTTCCTATGGAGAGTTTCAGTTATGACTAATATTTCCATACTGTACGTCCTAGTGTTTTCACACTAACCAGTGCTTTCCTCATTGGGTGGGAGAGGTTTCAAGGGCATCACTGGAAACCAAGAAAAGTAGGGAAATAATCTGAATTCTACATGTCAGTAAAAATTGAGTTACTCTCAAAGTTGAAGGAAAAACAGAAAAAGTGTATTGGTTGCACTGGTGAGTTTTCAGGAACTACAAAAAGAAAAGATTATCTAAAAATTAAATCAATTCACTAGTAAATCAGAAGATTTAAAACATTTGAAACAGCAGTATATAAATATGATAGATAGATAGATAGATAGATAGATAGATAGATCCAGAAGTGCACTTGGACTAGCCTATCTATCACTGGGCTGGCCCAGTTCCAAGATGGGCCAGCCCAGTTACACCAGGAAGGTATGGGCTGGCATAAGTCACCATAGGCTGGCCCAAGACAGCTGGACAAGTTGAGGCAGTCCAGAAAAGGCATGTTGAGGGTATATTCAGCATGGTCTAGAACAGTGTAGTTATGCTGTATCTACAGTCTGTTTTCAGGGCAGAAATACCCTCTTCCAGCTCCTCAAAGTTAGACCACCTCAGGGGCAGGAATAAATCTGAGTAAATCCACAGGAGTCCATGATAAGCCAGAGTAAAAATGGAAATGTTCACAAAAATTTTGAATCATTGGCCAGCCTATCTGCCATCCCAGCAGATTGGGCCAGCCAATCTATGCAGCAGCAGTACAGCTGTAGATTTGGCCTAACTTGTCAGTTCAAGATATGACCTACTTAGGCCAGATTAGCTGGGCCGTTTTTCTGGCCTAAAGTCAGGATTGCACCCTGAGGGCACAATCCAGAGTAAGGGCAGTGAGGAGGGTGCTAGCTGGGCTGCCCCAACAATTCTGTATCCAGAGCAGAACGCTGTGCTGCATGGAGAGTCAGGAAGCCTGGGCTGCCCTAACTGCTCCAGAGCATGCTCAATAGGCATCATCAGTGACACCTGGGGAGGGACTCCGCTCAGATCACACTGAACAAGGAACAGCTGTGGTGCCTGCTTTAGAAGGAAGCCCAGAAGTTCCTGACATCAAGTAACAGCTGCAGCATGAGAATGCACACCACCTTTAGTGGAGTGTGGATGCAAGGGGATTGCTTGGAGTGGCCTGCTGTATCCCCAGGTTAGTGGGCTGCTGAAGTTGGTCCATATCCTGAGGTTGAGAGGCAGGGGTTGCAGCTAGGCTGGCCAAGATCTCAGATTTTTGGTCAACACTGCCATTCATACTCTACCTTATCATGGACACTTATGGGTCTACTCATTTCTGTACCTGCTCCTGAGGTGGTATTACTCTGAGGAGCTGGAAGAGGGCATTTCTGCCCTGGAAACAGGCTCTGGATCCAGAGTAACTGCTCTGCCCTCCGCAATGCTAAACATGCCCTCAGCATGCCTCTCCTGAACTGCCTAGGCTGGCCCAGCTAGGAAAGCCCAGCTCCACCTGTCTTGGGATAGCCTATGTTGTCTTATTTTTCAGAATAAATAGGGTGGCCCATCTTGCACTTCTGGATTGTGCCCTAAATCAATTAAAACATACCTAATTATTTAACTGGCTAACAACCGTACTTAAAACATACCCTCTCGTGAAAGGCTCCTTTTCATGTTACTGCAGTAAATATATTGACTGTGTGTTTGTTTATTTATTTATATAACCCAACTTTCCCATGCTAACACCAAATGCCCATGGTAGCAAGGCTTTAGTTCCTCCCTACAAAGCTTTAGTTCCTCCCCACCTGCTGTCCTGCTACTGAATTGATATAGTTCATTGTAAAAAGTGGATATTATTTCCAATAATAGCCTATTGCAAGCAAAATGAGAAAAAGCAGTGTTTTTATTAGATTTTTTATTTTTTTCCTATATCTGAATCTTTATGACAAAATTTGGCATTGGTTCTTGCTCAGAGGGAACATGAGTTTGGGTGTGACTTAACTGGGAATAAAATGCTTTGTGTTATAGATCTCCAAATTCAGAGAGCGTTATGAAATGTGGGAATCTGATGGTAGTTTGGCTGAAAACCATCACATCATAACCAGAATGATGTCGTTAATACAGAACTTTCTGAGTCCTGCACATTTTGTATATTAGATTTTTTGCCTACTATGTTTTCTAGATTTGAGCATGAAATGGCCAAAGTTCAGAAATCTAAAATCCCACAGATTGCACCTGCTATTGAAAGGAAACCCTATTATGTGAGATAGCATTTTGCTCACATTTATGCTTGGTTATCCTTGACTCTCTTTCACTGCCCTCCTATCTTCATTCTTTTCCCAGCCTGAATTTAGACTTAAGTTTTGGGGTAAGGGCCTATATATTTTTTTTGCTAATGTTACTTGGTAAAATATCACATACTGTATATTCATGGGCTTTCTGTATGTTGCTTTACAGAAGACTTTTTTTGCGCCCATATTTCCATCCAAACCTCCACAAAACAAAACATTCAGTTTATTAGGAAACGTAGCCACATAAATGGCAGTGTTCGTTGATTGGTGCAAAGCTGTATTACATTCAGCATCTGGATCATAAAACACAACACATGTTCCAGGCAATTATGGGAAACAAAACTTTATCACTTTAGGAGATCACAGGGGACATCCTGTAATTGTACACTTTCTGTGTTAAAAGTCCATGCTTTTTGTAAAATGTCTTCTTGCTTGGAGTAGTTTTCTGTATAGCACAGTCATACTGGTTCAGTGCAAAGGCCCTTTTATATCAAATTCCTCCTGGATGACATTAATATGAAGTGTAGATGCCAACTTTACTAACAATGAATTTTATTATGATAATACTTAAAATTATGAGTTTTTTGGGGTTTGGTTGTATTAACATTTTTCTCTGTACATTTTCTTGTAGTGTTAAAACAGCATCAGTTTTTTTCTAGAATAATATTTTTGTTATTCTGAGGTTGGAAAGAGATCAAGAAGTAATTTTTATTAATTATGAGGTTCATAGGTAGTCCCCTAGTTTATGCACTGCATGATATTTATCAAGTTATCTAATACAGAACTATCAATGTATTCAATGCTTTATGGAGTAATATGAGCAAAAATGCAAGTCTGTGTCCTTTGTTACAGTCTACATGTGAGAAATTGGGCATTTGGGGAGAGGAACGACAAGAGGCAAAGGTAACAGAAAAAGTTATCTTTGCTGAAGTGCTTTTAAAACTACAAGGTGGCAGTCAGTAGAATGGGGGGATTACTTAGAGCACAATTCTAATCATGTCTACTCAAAAGTAAGCCCCATTGTGTTCAGTGGGTCTTACACCAAGGAAAGGATTGCAGCCTTGGTGTGGTACCAGCAGGTTAATAATCTACAATCAGCAAGGCAGGGTAACAGATTGGAGATAGAAAAGCACAGGGCTTTATTTTATAACTTTTTATAATGTTTATAAAAAGTAAAAGATTTTATAACTTTTTGCCCCAGTGGGATTCTAGGTGGGGATGACTCAGTCACTTGGGTCCTCTATTGCTGGTTGAGAATCCCTGCTGGGCTCTTTGATATGAGTTTGTGGTGAGAAGCTTGGAGCCATTTGTCTCTGATTTATTGAGTTCAGTTGTGGAATAAGTGAAGACCATTTGGCAATGCCAGGGTTTTCCTTTGCATTATGAACGTGGGTGATGGCTATGGCCACAGGACACCAAATCACCTGTCCTAACATGTTTTGGAGTCAGTAAGCTTCATTTGGATTTTGGAGTTGTAAAAGGCCATTTGAATGTCAGGAATAAAGTCATTGTACAGTTTGTAGCATTGAACTCCATAGTATAGTATTGGCATCCATCAGTCTCAAAAGACTATGGTATTGTGTTCGACGCTGTATGCGAAGCACGAAGGCCTGGGTAGATTAATATGGAGGATAGGCTATGGGTGGCGCAAGTGGCTAAGACACTGTGCCTGTTAACCAGCGGGCCAGGGTTTGATTCCCAGGTCAGCCCCACAAGACAGGGTGAGCTCCTGTCCTTAGCCTAGCTCTGCGATGTCAGCTGGATCTAATCGCATTGGCTCTGCCTTTCCATTGGACTAATTCAGTGGCGTGGAGAGGGGGAATTTGCTGCTTGGGTAACAGCCTATCCTCCATAACAATCCAACCCAGGCTTTCGTGCTTCACATGCAGCGTATGCAGCACTGAGCACGATACCATAGTCTTTCAAGACTGACGGAGGCCTGCTTTTTTTTTAGGCTGTTACCAAGCAGCAAATTCCCCCTCTCCACGCCACTGAAATAGTCCAATGGAATGGCAAAGCCAATACGATTGGTTCCAGCTGCATCACAGAGCTGGGCTAAGGACAGAAGCTCACCCTGTCTTGTGGGGACCTGGGTCTCAAACCCTGGCTTGCTGATTAACAGGCACAGTGTCTTAAACACTTGCACCACCCACAGCAGTTGAGAAAAAGCAGGTATTTCATGATTCAGTCAAAGTGTGGTCTTCCTGTCCAGTGGTCCTGTGGCCTCTTGCCATCAATACAGCAAATAGCCATGTTGCTGTACCATACATATTGTTTGTCATAGGACCATGCCAGTTGAGGGTTTCATTACAGAAACTGCAGATAACAGTATGGACATGCAAAGAAGGGAAATATGAACCAGCATCTTCTTTAAAATATCTGGCTGATCTACCCTCCTTCCTCCACATATTTTTTGCTGGCAACCTGGTGTATCAGATTTTGTGTTTGAGTAATCTTGTGTGTGTGTGTGTGTTTTTGAGAGAGAGATGTCTATTCACAGTGTTCTATAAGCATCTTAAACACATCTACTGAGGTGTGACAAAACGTGATTAGAATAGCAGCAGAAAAATCTATACCTCAACTTTTAAGTTAGCCAAGTTGCTTAATCAGTCTGTTCTCTGCCAGGGCCAAAGGGGAATACCGATATCAGAGAAGTGGTGGGAGGTGAACCAAATCTGCAACATACTGAAAAGGTACAAAGGTTAGATTTCAGATAACTTTCAGATTGATGCTCACAACATGCCACCTTTATGCAGTCTCTATATTGCAGTCTTGCACTGCAAGACCCTGCAACACCATGTTGATTGAGCTCATGCTCCCCAAAATCCTGGTCAGTAATCCTTTTTTAAAAAATCAGATGCCATATGTTCGGCTGAGCAAAGATCAATGGCACTGTCTTCACTCATTGATTCTGTCCCATGACAGCCAAAGGGTTCTTTAACTCTCTGTGACCCATTGTGAACGGCAACAGAAGCTTCTGGTGCAACCCCGCCATTAAGCGTATTGGCTACTCCTATTTTGCATCCTGGATTGTGCATAGGACTGGGAAATTATGGTGCAATAGGGTGCAACTGAGGCTGGCACATCTCATCAGTCTTCTTGTTCCCTGGTGATGTGGGGAGGCAAGTGCATGTTTGTGCACTGGCCTCACCCTCCCCCAGCAGTGATGCAAAAGTATCTTTGGTGACATCAGATGTTGTCACCCCAGGACTTATGCTGGGGCTTAGGCTGGCCTACCTGCAGGTTAGGACTCAACCATAGTGGGGTTGGTGGTTTTGCCAAAGCTTATCCATATTGGAAGGAGAAGGTTCTAAAGAACTCCTTGCTCGCATCTCTGTTTAGGATATGTTTCCACATGGTGTGGCTGCCTTTTACCAGATGGTCTGTGTCTTGAGAAAGGCTTGATGTGATGGAGTGTGAGACCTCTGCATGAATCTGCACTCTCTGCAATGAAGTGCAGGGTCTGATTGTAGTGTGTGAACCAAGGAATAAAAGCTTTGAGACTATTCTGCAGAAGACAAGTGGTTTGTTAGGAATGCTTCATTCAGCCTTTTCTTGAGTATTTTAGTCCCCTTCAAGAATAAACTTTGAGATCTGGAAGTATGCTTTCCCTTATAAGCTCAGTGAATTCCCAGTGATGAGGAGCACCTTTTATCTGCTTCAGCTGATGCATTTTCTGGAGAGATCTGATCTAGAGACAGTCATCTATGCTTTGGTCAGCTCCATGTCTGGATTGCTGCCATGTGCTTTACATAAGCTGCTTATGAAATTTGTTTGGAAACTTGAATTGATGCAAAATGCAACCACCTCACTTTTATCTGGGCTATTCACTATTGATCATTATCACCCCAGTTTTGCAGAAGTTCCACTGGCTATGATCATGTCACCACAATTTTGCAGAAGTTGCAGTAGGTGCTGGTGAAATTTAAAACCTAAAATGGTTTCATACTGGGATACCTTAAGGACTATATATGTCAGTCATGTTCTCAGGATTTGCTCTGTTATTGCCTTCTGAGATGCATCAGGCTTCTATAAGGAGCATGATATTCTCAGTGGTGATTTTCTTCTGACAGAGATGCAATTGTCCCTCTATCTTCTCCTTCAGATGCTGTGTAAAGACTGGGTTTTTGTTCCACTTCAAGGTACAGTAGTGGCTGGCCATAGGTTGTCATGGTAGGAAAATGTTGCTATAGCATTACTGTTAGGTGAAACCGTTATATGATGGTAACAAGTACACTGTGGATGGTAACAAGGAAATTGAACTGGGATTTTTGGTGTATTATTATATTACATTATTGTTTTGATTTAGTGATACCATCATTTTCTTCTGGTTTTAGCTGGTGCTTGGGGCACAGGTTGTCCTCTCAACCAATATGTTTCTGGGATCTATGTGTCATCCATGACATGCTTCCATTTTTGTGCTTCCATTTTTTCACCGCATTAGTGGTCAATTGCTGGTTCTGCATATCTTCCTCAAGGCATTTGAGCCATTTTTTTGTGCTGCTCATGGAACCCTCCAGTAGGGAGATCGCTGTTGCGATCTTGAGAAGCTTGTGATGTATATTTGTCAATTGTAAGCAACCCAAAGGCAAGAAACATGGACTAACACACATTATAAAAATGTAAGATAACACATGAAGCAACCTTATACCAAATTATCTCCTTGGCCCATCTAATTCTATACTGTCAATATCGACGAAGTGATTCCTCGGAGTTTCCAGGAAGGAGTCTCTTCCAACCATACCAGGTCAGGCTAGGCATTATTTTAGGTACCTTTGGTATACAAATGTTGTGATGTACCATGCTGTCCTTAAAGGGTCAGAGAGTTGCCCTAGTGATAAGCATTACCTTTTGCTTTGGGATTTGGCTATCAACTATTGTGCTCATTCACACGGCTTTGCATGGTGACCCTCTGCTATGCTGAGAAGGGGTATACAATTAGTATTTTGGCTGGTCTTGGGTGGGATATGCCACTGATACTATGGGAACAGATTGCTCCATATTACTCTGTGGAGCTCTGGTTCAGTTAAGACAGTGATTTTCAACTTTTTAAAATCTCAAAGTGATAAAATTTTCAAGGCACACCATCATACTATATTTGTTATTGACAAGGCACACACTTGCTACTTATAAGGGATTCAAATCTTCCAATAACCCTACTTGTAAATGACCTTACCCAAACACACATGGCACATTTGAGAACCATCTGTGGCACACAAGTGTGCCATGGTGTAGGAGCTGAAAATCACTGAGTTAAGGTAACATCAGTGAATCTATTTTCTTTGGTCAAATGTAGGATTATAATGTGCTGGCACTTGAGTAACAAGCACATTCCAAGCCCCACATGGAGATTTTTTTTGAAAAGCAAAGAACATCTTTTTTAAAAAAATGAAAAAGCATGTATGAAAAAGCATTTCTTAAGCACCTCTTTTGTCAGAACAGAGGATTATGCATGATGCATGGAATAATTTGGTTTTTAATGGTTTGTTCCCAATGTATTCAAGCTGCAGCTGTGAGCTGGCATGTTGGACCAAGACTTTCTCAGGGATATTTGTATTCATTGAATTGTTTCGGTTTCAGGAAACAGCAGAAAGTAATTCGGCTTTTGAATGAAATCTGGATGTTTAGAGAAGGGGCTTGGAATTTGCCTGACTGCCACAACCATGGTTCTGGATACACTGAACCGATGTGTTTTAATAGTTAAGACTGTGAAAGCAAAAATGGTGTGCCCGAGAGTGCTTAAGGAGTGTCTTCTTAAAGAGCTGCATTTTCAAAGCCCACCTATGAGACAAATAAATTGCCTCCTACCTCTTGGACTGTACAGAAACTTGCAGAAATGGAATATTGGCTCACAGACAGGGTGCTATTAAACACCCACCCTGTCTGAATTGGAGTACAAAATGTGCAAATACAACCTTGTTTCTGTCCGCAAAGTTGTCAGGATGTAAAAAACAGACTTCAATTCTCTTCCCTCTTGGAATTTCCCATTTTGTGTTTGCCTATTTATGCAGCCATTGTTGTATCGATCCCCTGAATGACAAGAAACTACAGCAAACATTCTCTGACTTTCTACCTTCCATGACCCCTTTCCACACTGATTAGTCTACCGAGGAACCCTTGTGTGTATCTGCTGGGGAATCTGGAACATAATGAAGATTTCTGGTGCATGTTTTATGATACCTCTTGGTTTATGTGGGTCTGTTTGACTTTACCTTTGATCTCCAAAACTTGAGGAGGGCATGGTAAAGTATTTCTTAACCAGTGGTATGGGTTTCAACAGTGTTACTTGAGGTGGTGTCTGATGGTACTTGTGGAGCCCTTGACACCTGATGTCCTGCAGCTAAACCAGGAAAGTGATACAACAACCAATTATAGGAAGCTAGGCTAGATAGACTGAGCTCCAAAGCATGCAGTCCTTTGCTTTAGAAAGTCCTCCTGTCCACCCTGAACCTCCTACTAGAGCTTGTCAGGCCTCCCAACCCAAAAGTAATAATGCAGTGATGTTACTGCCAGTTACTTTTGGTGTTACTTCAAATAGGTGGCCTATGTGAAGTGGTACATTGGAAGATCAATATTAAGAAACACCTTGAATTCCACTGTGGCTGTGTATTGCAGGTGTGGACAGAGAGTGGTGGAAAACCTCTCTTCCCCAGAAGCTTGTTCTTCTGTTTCTGTACCTCTCACTTAAGGGATCCTAATAAACTTCTGAAGCTTCCTTGATACATAGCTCCAAAACCAATGAACCTGGGTATGCAGTTTCAGAAACTTACAATTTAAATGATGTAAATTTATATCAGTTTGAACTGCAACATATTGGTAGTAAGAGTTCAACCTTGTCTTATAGGAGGGGCAAACTGAAATGGTAAAAATGAGATAAGACCACTGTGTAGACCAGTGTACATTGCACAGAATTGGGTTGAATGTGTGTGTGTGTGTCTTTAGGTACTGCAGATCTGACATCTGCAGATCAGGACACCATGGTGGAAATAATTCCCTTTGCCCTGAGTTGCACCAAAGTCAGCCCCAACCCCATGCTGGATACAACACAGGCAGGTTAGGATTGGGCTATAAGGAATTCTGGAACTGGGAATTCTTACAGACAGTGGTACAGTAGTAAATATTGAAATGCTAACATTTATCATAACATTGCCCGTAGTCGTGTCCCACTGCACAACCACAAAATGAATGTTTACTTTTCTTTATTTGAGTGTTTTCTTCTGCCACTTATTCCCACTTTGTAACATATTATATCTCATTTAGCTCATTTCATTCCAAACTCCTGGAGGCTGATGCATTAGTTAAAAACAAATAAAGTACTGTATATAGAAACTGAAAAATTGAATTACGAATATAGCAATTAAATATAAAGTTCTATTACATTTTCTCTATGCATTTTCTCAGAAATAAATCCCACTGTGTTCAACAAAGCTCACTCCCAGGTAAATTTGTATAACAATATATTGTCACTCATCTTCATCTGGGCCAGGTCTCTAGGCCATTCTCTGCTTGCCACTTGCTGAGACTAATGCTTCTTAGGGTGAAATCCAGAGTAACTATGGGACTTCTTGCTCTGGTGTAAGAACTATTTACTCTAGATACCAATATGAATTTTCCATAGGTTTTCACTAGGTGGTGCAGTAACTACGGGTGCACATAATGTCTCTTATGTGCTCCCATAGTTACTCCGGATTTGGCTGTTAGTTTAGATTCCTTGAACAATTTTTCAAAGGCAGCACTTGAAGACTCTGCTGCTGCTGTCACTGGTCACTGAGAGACCTGTCCCTTTGTGGTACGTTCTTTCAAGCATCAGTACAGTTGAAATGGGACAGGAAAGCATTGCTTTGGGACATTACAGCAAAACCAGTGACAGCAGCAGCAAGAGTCTTCAAGTGCTGCCTTTGAAAAATTGTTCAAGGAATCTAAACTAACAGCCAAATCTAGAGTAACTATGTGAGCCCGTAAGAGACATTACGTGCACTCGTAATTACTGCACCACCTAGTGAAAACCTATGGGAAATTCATATTGCAATCCAGAGCAAATTGTTCTTACACCGGAGCAAGGACTCCCCGCAGTTACTCTGGATTTCGCCCTTAGCCTCAGTGTTTCCTCATGAAAATGGGTTTTGCAAAAACCCAATTTTTACAAAGACATTCTTGAAGCCACAGAAACAGGAGAATGTTTGACAAATTCATTTTATTCACTCTTTGTATGAAAGCAATTCTACTCTGGCATAATGAATTCAAGCCCATCCAGAAGGTTCAGAGTTAGTGTTGTTTTCTATTGTCTTAATCTTCAGATGCTTTAATCACTTTCATCGAAAGCCCTTTTGGTATAGCCTACTGTGAACATTTCTGGTGCCAGCCTTGATGCCAACCTTTGTCTCAACCCAATAACAATTGTTTGTCCTGCTTTGCCTGTTCCTCATACTGCTATAGTGGCAGGGAGGGTAGTAGAAAATCCTTGCACAGATTTCTCTGAGTCTTTAGAGCTCATCAGAGCTTTGGAGACTGCTACAACCCTCAGTGGGACGTGGGCCATCATCCTCTACATATCAACCAGGGAATATTTGAGGCCCACCGGGATTCACTTTTGACAAAGTGTGCTTAGAATTGCACTGTTAGGGGCTGAGTCTGATTAGGGCAGCATGAGTAACTGCAACAGTACAAGCTGCTGCTCAAGGGTTTAAAAAAGTGGTCAGTCAACTTCAGAAATAGTAATGCACTTTATATGTTAATTTATTACAACAGTAACAAAGAACAGAGGGAATTATACCAATTATGAAAACTACTTCCTGTGTTTCTGAAGAACCCAGAGTCTGGTCCCTCTTAGAGCATTTTAGAGCACCATGCCAGATCATGCAGTCCTGTGGTAGTCCCTATGTGACAACTGCTTTGTTTGTCATTTTGTGTTGCCCACGGCTCTTGTATTCCTATTCTACCTACAGGCAAAATGTGTGATCAGTAGAAATTAGACTCTGAGCACGATCCTAAGATTTGCACCAGCTTAGATAAGTAGACCTTTTGGGGTTGCTGCAACCCTATCCAGGGGAAGGAGAAAAGTTTTCTCTTGCCCTGTGGTAGCAGCCCCAATATTGGCTGGATACAGTAGTCTTGGTAGCTGCAGGCATGTCCGGCTTCTGTGCAACTTAAGATTGCATTTTGTGTGACTTGTGAGAAGGAATAAGAGGAGTCTGTGGAAAGAGTTGCAGGGCAGAGCCTTGTCTCCTAAATGACAGTTGTCTGTGACACTTTTTTGAGGCTGAGAAACAAGAAGCAGTTATTACGGCTGTTGCTGTTAAGACTGTAGACCACATACAAGGTAGCGTTCCTGACTTCATAAAATATTTGACAACTGTTAAATAATAGGCAGCCAATTGGCCAGTCAGATGGCATGTTTGACCTGTTGTTGGCTGCTGCCATGGCATTTCTCTGTTTGAGACCTTACAGAGCTATTGCACTGTGTAGCTTTGCTATGGGAATAGATGGATCCATCCCTTGGATATATTTATATATAGGCATGCACTTTCACTACGAAAGTCCATAGATTTTTTCCCCTTTTCTTATACATAGAAGTCTTCTAACTTTCTCCACGTGGACCTCAGAGGGCAGGCCAACCCATCCACGACTAAGAGTAAGAAAATTAAAAGGAAAACAAAAACCCCAACTCCATCCAATCTTAGTCTTAGGGTGGTGATGCAGTTGCCCCCCAAGAAGTTGGGAAGGCCAAGTGAGGAGAGGAGAACCTAGTGACAAGAAGAAGAGATATGGAGAATGATGAGCTGGAGATGGAGGGAGAGGCAAAAGAAGGTATAGAGTGGGGTTCTCAGAGTGTGGACAGGGACCCCTGTAGGGGTGTGTGATTTCATTTCAGGGGAGTCGCTGGGTACTGCCATCTTGGAACCTGGCACTGGGTGCTACCATCTTAGAATGGGGCACAGGTTGCAATTCATACTCCCTTGGTAGTAAGTCTTTTTGAACACAATAGGACTTACTTCTGAGTAGACATGGAGGAGATGTGACCCAAGGGCTGTCACTTCCAGCCATAAACGCACTTCCAGATTGATGATATCACTGCTGAGGAGGGTCCCAGACTTTCATTCTCAGAAGGGGGTGCTGGGTTGAAATGCCTAAGAACCACTGGTATAGAGGACAGAACTGGGGTCTTTCTCTGCATCCATCCCTGACTTTTCTCCCATATGCTTTAGTGAGAGCCTTCAAACTGAATAGGTAAAGGCAATGGGTAATTGCTGTTAGCCATGTGAGGAAGCTGGTAGAATATACCTTTTTACAATCACAACCTACAATGGATATGCAAATGTTTTTGCAATTTTGCACTGTTCAGGTGAGGGCAAAACTTGACCTGAGCCTTAATCACTGTTGTCAGCAAAAAGGGACAAATTCCAGTTCTTTTAGAGCCCAGAAGCGACCTGTTTGTTATGCCCAGATCATTGCACATTTGCCACTTACTCTGATGAATCACTGCCATGTGCTGCTCTTGGAGACCCAGTTGTAGAGGTAGTAGAACCTGCTTGGCTGGCACTAGGCAACTAGCCAGCCACCAGTGACAGGGACCTTGTATGGAAGCGGGGCCCCTTCTCTTACCGCACATTTGGCCTTTCTCTCCCCCACCGCCAGTCATAATGACAGCATTTTGTTGGCCATGTCAAAAGCAAAAAACTTGCAAAGTGAAAGAGGCACATCAAACAAAAGCATGCTTGTGTTATCCAAGCTTTGCCAGGCAAACAAATAGAGGCTTAATTGGGGATTGGCTATCTGGAAGCAAATATAGCTCTCACTATTGTTTAAAATCTTTGTTCCTGCTGATTTGCAAAACTGCTCTGAAGTGCAATGTGACTGGATAGGCATGAAAATTGTGCTCCCTCTATACAAAATTGTTAGAGGAATACACAGTGACCTACATGCATGAGTTGTGAGAACTGGGGTGGCTCTAATGTTGTTAAGCTTCAGTGACTGTGCTCCTGACCAAGGTAGGGTTGCACCTATGAACCACTATGCTGTGTTTGAAGATCAGGCAGTTGGTTCAAGTCTTGATTGCTTTAAAAAGCAATATGCATCCTTGTACCAAATATAAGTACCTAAAGTCATGTGAGGTCCACAGTCACTTTTATTGCTTTCTAATTTATCGATGTGCCAATATACTGCCATCTATAACATTCCCAATGGGACAGAATTGTATTATGATTCTGATGCATCAGCAGTGCTAAATGAAGAAGCCACAATAGCAAACTTTACTACTCCAGGGCCTTTTTTATTGTAGCCATTGAAGTACTATCCAATTTTTCCGAAAGTGAAATTTTGGCAGAGATTTTAAGGAAAATTTTAAAAGCAGGTTTAATTTCTAGGGGGATTGGGACAGGTTGCATATCTGTCAAAATATAATACAGTATAAAAATACAATTTCTTGACTGCTCCTGTTGGTACCTGGGAGTGTATGTTTCTTCCTTGATTTGTTCAGTGATTTGAACACAATGGGGCTGAAATAAATAAAATAAGGTTTGTCTTTCAAATAATGGTATTTTTGAGGGCATCTGTACTTTGAGAGCATCTGTACTTAACATCAGCTGGCTCAGTGATCCTGCCTTATAGTGAAGTAAACTGAGAAACATATCTCTTACTCTGTGATCTTGTTAAACTACTAACTTCTTTAAAGAAAGCCATGTAGTTAAACATGGTATAAAACCATATTTGTAATGTAGCTATCCCTTCAGTCTTCGGTAGCCAGATCACCATTCTCTCTCACTATGGCAAATCCCAGTATTGGACTGTATTTATTTAGTTATTTAGTTATCAAGTATATGGTTTATAGTACATGGACTTAGGTTATATATAACAATTAATCTAAATCAAATTTTAGATTAGCATCCATTTCATACAGCCACTCAAGAACAGAGTGGCCTACATTGAAAACAGTCGGATTCTAGGCCAAAATATGCTCTCAATTTACACCTGGACATTATGTAGAGGTGGTGAGAAGCACCACAGTTACACTGTGGGATAGAAACTAGACCCCATTTAAGCAATGAATTGTGGCATACATCTCTGGTCTATATATTATGTATGAAAGATCTCATTTTTTTCCTAAAGTGATGCAACAACTTGATGTATTTTGGATAACCTTGTCCCTTCTCTTGTTTTCAGAGCTCCACCATGGGAGGCAAACTGAGCAAGAAGAAGAAGGGCTACAATGTGAATGATGAAAAGGCAAAAGATAAAGATAAGAAGGCTGAGGGGGCTGCTGCTGAGGAGGGGGAGGCTCCAAAAGAGAATGATCAGCAGGCCGCAACAGAGACCACAGAAGTAAAGGAGAACAACAAGGAGGAAAAGGGTGACAAGGATGCTCAGGTGGCTGCCAACAAGACAGAAGAAAAAGAAGGTGAGAAAGACAAAGCCGTAAGCCAAGAAGAACCCAAGAAGCCAGAACCCGAGAAGGCTGAGGCTGTGGTCGATGCCAAGGTGGAGCCTCCGAAGAACAACGAGCAGCAGGCACCCAAGGCGGAGGAGCCAAGTTCAGCTGCGGCTCCTCCTGCCAGCAGCGAGGCACCTAAACCCTCTGAGCCCAGTGGCGATGCAAAAGCTTCCCAGCCTTCAGAAGTCACAGCTACTAGTAAAGTAGATGACAAGGGCAAAGAGGAAGGGGAAGCCAAAAAGACTGAGGCTCCTGCAGTACCTGCAGCCCAAGAAACTAAAAGTGAAGTGGCCCCAGCTTCAGACTCAAAACCTAGCAGCAACGAGGCTGCTCCTTCTTCCAAGGAGACTCCAGCAACAACAGAAGCACCTAGTTCTACTCCTAAGGCCTCAGAGCCTGCAGCCCCTCCAGAGGAAGCTAAACCATCTGAAGTCCCAGCAGCTAATTCGGATCAAACCATAGCAGTGAAAGATTAAATTGGACAGCATCTTGGGAAACAAAACAAAACAAAAATTTAACCACTTAAAAACAACAACAACAACAACCTGTGTCTCTCTCTTTTTTTAATTTACTTTTTCAGCTCTACTAACTTGTTTCAGATCTGAAATAACAAATATGTATTGCCCAGGAAAAAAATAAAAAAGGAAAGAAATAAAGAGCAGATTGTCCCATTACGTTGAGAGGGTGGGAGAGGGAGGGAAGGGTGGTGGCGGCGGGGGGTGGGGGGAGAACGGGACTAAATAGTATTTTTGTGGGGGAAAATATCTAATATACTTTCTGCCAACTTTATAAAGAAAGTCCTGTATTTCAATCACTAGTTAAAACAAAAAGACAACCTAGCTGTCTGAAAGTGCAGTACCTCTTTTTTGTACCTGAACTGCGTAAATGCACTCCACCAATGAATCTGATCTTTTTTCTTTCTTCTTTTTCTCTATTAGGGGTTTGGGAGTGTTGATGTAATTGATTCTGCCCTCTGGGCCAGTGCCACACCAATCAGATCTTTATGAAAGCAGTATTTCCTGTGGATTTTTTTTATTTACAGCCTTTATTATTTTGTATTTTTTATGCAGTGGATGAATGGCAACTTTCAGACAAAACCCATGTAGCTGTCCACATTTTTTCTCAATGCCAATCCTCCGATTCTTCTTCCTCTCCAAATATTTTTGGGAGTTAAAAAAAAATTTTAAAAAAACATTCTCATCCTACTTAGCCTACCTAGATTTCTCATGACAAGTTTAATGCATGTCTGTGGTTGGGTGCACCTGTAGTTCTGTTTATTGGTCAGTGAAAATGAAAAAAGTCTGCGTTCATTGCAGTTCCAGTTTCTCTTCCATTCTGTGTCACAGACACCAATACACCACTCATTGGAAAAAAAATGAAAACGCAAAATGTACAATGGATGCATTGAAATTATATGTAATTGTATAAATGGTGCAACAGTAATAAAAGTTAAATAATTTAAAAACATCTGAAGTGTTAATGGTTGCAAATTTATTAAAAAAAATCGTTTGATGACCTGTATTTAAAAAGATTTGACAGTGGCAATGGTAGCCAGAGTGCAACTTATAGTATACTGACTGCCCAACACGTGTTTTGGTGCTGAGGTATTTTGAGCTGATTCTATGTATATTTGGTGTACTGGTTTCAAATATAACAGAAATTTTCACCCATCAGCTCCAGTTTTTGAGATATAAACATCATGTCACCCTGTGTCATATTAGGCCTTTGATTGACGCATAGACATTCAGTAGCAGTGTATCTCAAAAAGTATAGCTGATAGAGAAAAACTGCTTACATATTTGGAATTAGCAGGCCCAATATACCCAAAATCAGTTCTAACATTCCAGGCACCAAAAAAAAATTTTTTTTCGTTGGGTTGTGATCTGTAGAAATCACCTGTAGAAATAGTTTTTCTTAGAGACAAGTATAGAAGACGAATCTTTCTAGGGTGTTGGGTCTTTTTCAGTTACATGATCTGTCTGAGGTATTTAACTGAAAAGATCAGGAAAAATTCAAAGTGCAAACTGAGGTCATTCCCAAAAAGTAGGTGTTGAGAGAAAAGAGAGGGAGAGCCAGTGTAGAAGTCAGTGTTGGGCTGTAACCAGGGGATCTGGACCCAAATCCATGAAGCTCACTAGATTGCCTTCAGTCAACCAGCTAAGCCTAACCTACCTACATCCCTAAGTACTGAAGTGGGATAAAATCAGCAAAGGCAGGAAAGAACCTTGAGTGCTGCTTTGATCTTCCCAGAGGAAGGATAGGATAAGAACATGATGTGACAAATGTAGGTAGGAGTGATTAATTGAAGGCAATGCTTAAACACATGGTGTGGAAAGTAACAAAGTACTAATAAAAGTACTTGGGCCCAATATTGCCAGTGGTTTCCCACAGTGAGCTGTGGCTCCAATCCAGTCTTCTAGAGGTTTATGAACCTTTTGCTGGAAAAAATTTCTAATGGCGAGGGTGGTTTGGCAGTGGAACAGATTGCCAAGGAAGGTGGTGGACTCTCCCTCACTGGGGATCTTCAAGCAGAGGCTCAACAAGCACCTCTCGGAGATGCTCTAGAAGAATTTTCTGCTATAGGCAGGGTTTGGACTAGATGACCTACTATGTCCCTACTCTAGGATTGTATGAAATAATAATAATAGTAAATTGCTATAATTTACTGAAATATTTGCCAGTCTGCTGCAGATTAACAGAAGGTTGATAAATTGACTTCTTTCTGACTGACTGTAGCACTTCATACCTTTGTGGTGTGGAAGATCCATGTTCAACAGATGGGCGTGATCTGAAGGTCACTTTTGATAAAAACCAATTCCTTCGGGATATAATGTGCAGAATTATGCTGGTAAAGGAAATGAATGAAGTTGCTTCTTGGACAGTCTGTCTTGTGTGATGGTTTCCACTTTGTTCAGATGTATTACAGTACAACCTGAACGGTGGGACAAATTACTTACTATGGTGCATCCTTAAGGTGCTAGTATCCATTGAGAGCCATAAGAAATGGGAAAGTTATTAAAATGTGGGGATTATACAGTTTATAGTGAAATAGGATTTTGTTGAAGGTGGTTAAATGTGTTGGCACAGATATTGTTGTCCTCTTAATCATTTCCTCTATTTAAAATGATCTTAATATCTACTTACCACATTTTTTGTTCCTCCTTTTTAATGCAAAAGAAACACAGGGCTCAATCCTGTTCAACTTTCCAGTACTGACACATGTACTCTGCATTCTGCAGAAGGGAAGCAGTCATGGGATGCCTCCTCAACGTAAAGGAACATTTGTTTAATTACCTTAGACTACATTGCGACTGCATTGGTGGTGGAAAGTTGGATAATATTAGGCCCTCAAGGTGCTTTCTTGTGATAAAACAATTTTAAGATTTAATGTGTAATAAGTACATAAAGTGAAATAACTTAATGCAATGAAAAGGCTCTGCTAACTAACTTGAAGCTAATAGTTCATAGAAGACACTTGGTTCAAAGCCTTATCAGCAGAACTTAGAGCCCCCCTGCGCTGACATGGTAGAAGACATTTCTTGAGATGGGTGGAACTGGAATTGTGATAGGCAGTGTAGGAATTTAAGGATCAAAATTACCTTTTTAGCAGATCTTGGTAACAAACTAGTAACTTAAACCAGTGCAAATATTTCAGAACTGGTGTGAGATGTTCTCACCAGCTCAGACTTATTAACTTGAAGGAAAAAGAATTCTACAGTGGTAGCTTGGTTTACGGGCATAATTTGTTCCAGAAGTATGCTTATATTCCAGAATGCTTGCATATCAAAATACAACGTATAAAGAAAAATAAAACAAATTAACCTGCGCTTGGTCTCAGGCTGCAATCTGCCCCCC
Organism: Cryptoblepharus egeriae; assembly: GCA_030015325.1. NCBI lineage: Eukaryota > Metazoa > Chordata > Lepidosauria > Squamata > Scincidae > Cryptoblepharus > Cryptoblepharus egeriae. Next base: position 77,697,984 of record JAREYC010000003.1, on the reverse strand, counting down.
TTACACAGGAGTGAGCCCCAGTTGTTATAATAGGGCTTACTTTAGAGTAGCCATGCAAGGCTAGGGACACAATCCTAACCATTTCTATTCAAAAGTAAGTCCGATTCTGTTCTATGGGTCTTACTTCCAGAAATGAGTCTTTAGGATTCCAGCCTAGATCTCTCAGGTTCCTTTCTATTGCCCATCTTACTTAGGAGTGAGCCCTATTGACTGTAATAGACTTACTTCAGAGAAGACATGCATAGGCCTTTCTTCAGTAGAGGCTGAGGAGGAGTCGGCAGAGTGCCAAAACTGGCCATAGTCCTGGCAGGGCCTATTTTCTTTACTTGTTGATCAAGCCATTAACTATGTCAAGTTAAAATTTATTAGAAATGTTTGCATGTCTTGCAAAACACTCTCATTCCAAATTACTCTCAGTTCAAGGTTTTACTGTAGATCCTTTTAAATTACTTGATCATGTTCAAAGTACGAGTAAATCCCTGATAGAGTGCATTAGGTGTACTCAGACTAGAGATTTCCTAGCATTACCTAGAACTACTCTCCAAAGAGGAACAAGATGACCAAAAATGTATGATCTCTACACCTCACCAAGAAATGGCTGCTTGTGCTGGAAAATACCTTGAGGTTCACTTTCAGGAATAAATGTACAGAGTCCAAATCTTTGGGCAAGGGCTAGGAATAGGCTGTGTTTATCAGGTTCTTGTTTTTGACCTCGTAAGAGCTAAGATCAATTTTAGGCCTAAAACAGAGCAGAGAGTTCTATCCATCTCATTATAGGTCAAACCAGCAGACTTATGATGAAGGTTGTTGCAACCTTTGACTTCCCAACACATGTAAATTTAGAACAAATTTGTTTAAAACAAAAGAAGCACATAAGTTTTGAACAAATTATTACTTTTATAATTCTAGTTCATTGTCTTTATACATGTCAAAGTCAAATACTGTAAGTCTTAGGAGTTCAAAGTTAGAATAATGTTTTTCTTAATACACTTAATGATAGAAACAGACATATGTTAACATTCTAAGGTCTGTGACAGCTTTACGACTTGCTTGATCTTCCTAGTTGTGCCCAAAGCCAACTGATGACAAAAGAAACCATAGATTGATCCTGGTCCAATCCTTAACAAGAAACACCATTCAGAACTGTAGAATGATCTGTAACTCTTGGTAATATGATCAAAAGAAGTCTGTGGTGCAGTATCATTATAGAAAACACATTTTAGTCATGTTTAAACACCAATGATAGCCTTTTTACTTGAACTTAATGGGACTCTGGGAACTGAGCCTTCAGGCACAATCCGGAGTAACTATGGGGAGTCCTTGCTCCGGTGTAAGAACAATTTGCTCTGGATTCCAGTATGAATTTCCCATAGGTTTTCACAAGGTGGTGCAGTAATTACGGGTGCACATAAAGTCTCTTACCTGCTCCCTTCCTTTCTAACATCACCCCTTTATGTGCATTCCCTGGATTCTCTTTTGTGGTCATGGTCATTCTTTTATACTTAATTGATACTTTTTCAAGATGCAGAAACCAAATATGAATTGATCTAGCTGTTCAGTGAATTAATTGCCAGCTATACTGTAGCCTTTCACATGACATTCCTGCAAGTCTCCATTCAACAAGGACTCTAATCCCTGAAAGGTTGGTTGTGCCAAATTTTACTAAGGCTACAATCCTAACCTCCATTTAGGCTGGCATAAGCCCTGGAATAAGTCCTGTGCTGACATCGGGGTGTCACAAAAGTACCATAAGCCACGTCTGCCCCACTCATTGGGCATACTCCCCACACAACCACAGAAAGACATACCAAATGAGTTATGCTAGGTGAATTTGGCTGGTCTAAATTGGTTAGGATTGTGCTCTTAATGAATAAACTGTGAAATGGCATATGACTTAGGTGACACAATTTACATATATTCATTAGACTCAACTACAAATCTGAATACCAACTATGAGTACCAACTTGAATGAACCACAAGCTTTGCTTATAAGCTTCATAGAAGCATCTGATTTGTCACTGTACGGATGGATCCCTGCACTGACCCAGGATACTTTATGCTTAAATATATTTTCAGTAGCTCAGATTGTAGTATCTTCAAAAATTCATCTTTCTTATCCATGTAGCTTGAAACACAACCAAAATGCCAAACCATATGATACCTTAAGGATGCAGCAATTTCTCTTATACTTCTTTGTTTTGAAATAGCTGGATCAAGATTACTACTGCAGTTTGTGCATCCATGTGGGTCCTTAGTTTTGATAATCTCTCTACCCCTTCCCTTCTTTTTGAAAATCGTCCTCTGAAGCTACAGGATGCTTTTAAAGGTGCCATTGCACCTTGGGGACAAATACAGGGTGATTTTTGGAAAAAAAAATGTTTTAAATGAAAATTCTCAGTCCCCATGAGGTATAATCCCAATCTGGATTGCCTCCTCCAAATAGTTTCTCTTTCTCAACAAAGCAAAATAATTAAATGAAAAACAATTACATGTTTAAAGCATTATCTAGTTTGACTCTTGACACTTGCACCAATAGTTTGAAGTATGTAACAGCACAGAATTGTCAAGTACGGCATCCATCATTCAGTGACTTTTTGACTAGGCAGTCAATTAAGATTCCATACCTTGTAAGGAAGTATGCAACATAAGAAATACAAAGAGGGTTAACTAATGGGGATCTGTTGGTATTTGTTAGTGTTTGGTTTCAAACTGTTGCTGGGAAGATTTCACTGATCAACCACAAGGTAGTTCTTAAATAATTTTCTGGAAAATGTCATGAGCCTGTGGCTGTTTCTTTAGAGTTAAAGGATGCTTGCTGGCACCCACACCATTCATGCTTTCATTACAGACGAATCAGAGCATGAAGTGCTGTAACATTCTCTTAAGCAGTTCCATTTGTTTGAGCAAGAACATATGCTTTAGAATGAGCATAGAATCTGAGCCCATCATTAGCAACTAATTTTGATGGTGGATCACTCTGAAAAGTGTGTAAGAGATAGTGGGTTTAAGGACTTATAAGAGACTTCTGGTCATATATTTCTTTAAAAGATTTCTATACTGCTTTTCTGATGCTCAAAACAGAGTATGAGCATCAAAACATTAATAAAAAACATTTAAATAATATCATTAAAAATTAAATAGGGGTAGTTGAAAAATGTAGTAGTTAAAAGAAACAACCTGATCTGCAAGTTGAGATGCAAGTTGATAAACACCTTGAGATGCAAGTATGCTCAACATGCAAGTTGAGCAAAAAATTTCTCAAGGGATTAAGTCCTGAGTTGTGCATTGAGCCAGCTGCTGCCAAGTTTGGGAGACATCTTGAGCTGGAATCAGGTGCAAAGTGAAATAAAAGTGAAGTAAAAACAGCAATAATAAAAAGAGAAGGACTATAAATACTAAGGGGTCCCTAGGAGATTTCTCCTCAAATGCCAAGCAAAATAAATAGGATTTACAATGCTATCAGAAACCATATAAAGAGGAAGCTGTCCTCAGATTTTCACTGGTTCCATAAAAGTGGTGCCACAACAGAAAGGTCCTACATCTTGGCATCATACCCCTGGTTTCTGATAGTGGTGATATCCTGATCAGGATCCTATCTAATGATAGTAGGGGAGATCAAGGATTATATGAGGGAAAGATTTTCCTTGAGGCATCCTGGTCCTGTGTCATATAGGGCTTTAAAGGTTATCAACAACACCTTGAGCTGGGCTCAGAATGGAATGAGCAGCCAGTGTAGCCATTGGAGAAACAGTATGTCAGGCTCAATCCATTGAACCCCAATAATATATATACACACATATCCCACTTTTGTCTCTGAGATTAGCAATTGCATCTGCCTGATTGCCTCTGCCAGAAGGCCTTGAATTGCCACTAAATAACCCCAATGAGATACGTACAGTGGGATTAGGGACATAGTGTGTTAAGGTTTTCAGAAATTTGGAGATGGTACATGTTAAGAATGGACTGTAGTGGCTCAGTGTTGAGATGCTGTGCCTTTCAGTTGGCTGGTGAGGGTTCAAAACCCAGGTGCCACAAAACAGTGTGAGCTCTTATCCTTTGCCCAGCTTCTGCCAACCTAGCAATTTGAAAGCATGCAAATAAAAGTAGATAAATAAATACCATCTTGGTGGGAAGGTAACAGTGTTCCATGTACGTTGGCATTTAGTCATGTGGGCTACATGACCATGGAGCATCTTCAGACAACACTAGCTCTATGGCTTAAGAAAAGAGGATGAGCACCACACCCTAGAGTTGGTCACAACTAGCAGGGTGACCTGTGGGACACACACGACCTATTAACCTTCATATTATTGGTGGTACAAATCCATAATTTGTGTTCTTCCATGAGCACTATATAGAAGTTCTTTTCCCCTCCCCTCACTTTCATGTACATCAAATGGGTGAGACAAAAATGGGAAATTTTCAGTGAGTTTGCAGAGAACATGAACATTTCAAACAAGACAGATGACAAGACTGTCAGTTTATAGCCTAGCAAAACATATTTAGTAACAGATAAATAGTATCCTCGGGCTTTTGCAGATGGAAGGGCCTAACTCATTTGCATGGATAGTTTTTGTTTTGGGTTTTGTGCTAGCTACTAGAACAAGTATCCCTTCAGAGGGTATATATTCTTGTATATTGATGGACTGCTAGACAAAGATGCAAGGCTTATGGTGTGCCTTGCTATTGGGGATAGTCTTGAAAAAAATATTTTACCGAGATACGTGGACAACCTTCAAACAACTTTTTTTAGATCCAGAAATAGACACATTTTGTGCTCTGTGTTTGTGTAGGGATGATGACACAACAGTATAAACTCACCCTACAATCCAGAGTAACTGCGGGAGCACATAAGAGACATTACGCTTACCTGTAGTTATTGCATCACCTAGTGAAAACCTATGGGAAATTCATATTGCAATCCAGAGCAAATTGTTCTTATACCGGAGCAAGGACACCACGTAGTTACTCTGGATTGTGCCCTCAGTCATGCAAGGTGAGACATGGTGCTTGCAGCAAATAACTGCTAGTGGAATTAGCCAACATACCTTTTATAGGATCACACAGGGCTAATCAGATCATGGGGTGGTGGCAGGAAGGCTTTTGGGTCTGGACCTGAAGCTCAAAGGATATACTAAACATCTCACTTTTGGGGAGGTGCCTTATTTTTTATTTTTATTATAGCTTCAAAAGTCTCTCTAGACCTATAAGAAGGCTTGGATCTGAAGCAACTAATGATTTGGGGCTGCTATTTTGTTACTAAAATTAATTGCTATGGCTAAAAAATATGACTAAAGCTATGGCTGCTGGGAAAGAGATGATGGGTTTTCTCCACATGATGGGTTGATGATAGAACAACAGCATCTGATCACTTAAAGCACCATCATTTTCTAGACAATGTGACTGTCTCGAAAATCCCCAGTTTGTCACAATCTGGAGTCTGGGAAGAATCTGTGGGGAAATATGATTTTTCCTTTGTGACCCTAATACATCTTGGTAATATAAGAGAAAAACTAGAAATTCTTCCCAGAATTTAGAAATTTAGGGTGTAAGCCTAATCAAACTTGGCTGGCATAACTCACTTGGCATAACTTTCTGAGGGGGTGTGAGGAAGCCAGCACATGCCTGTGCACTGGCCTAACCACCCAGTGGTGGGCTCCAGTTTGCACATACTCTATAGAACTGGTTGTTAATGAGAGAACATATAACTAGTTTAAATGGCTAGTTTAAAATGGCTAGTTTAATGGCTAGTTTAAATGGCTAGTTTAAAAATAGCCATTTAAAGGTGGCTGCCAGATGGGCATAGAACCAGTTGTTAATTTCTTTGAATCCCATCACTGTAACTGCCCCCCACTCCAGGAGTGAGGCAGAGCATGCATTGGCCTCCCCACTACCACAGGAAGTTATGCCAGGTGAGGCAGAAATTTCCCCTCAAATGGGGAGATTATTCACATGTCTGATTACAAGTTCTTGTTTCCTGAATTGAGGCATATTTTAAAATAAAAAAACCTGAAAATGTTCCAAAACTCAAAAAATTACTGAATAAGAATTGTTTGTGCCATCAGATTAAAGGGCTCTGGACGATGAAGATGAAAAAGCTTAAATGCAGAATGAAAGAAAAAATGTTTGGGACTATGAAACCCTGGACTAATTCTGTATGTATTCTACAGCTTTATCTTGACTCAAGAGCTTCTTGTAGCTTTTAAAAAGGAAGACTTCATATGAAGTTAGCAATTTGAAAGGTGCTAAACTGATAAGTCTGGACACAGCCGCCTCACAGACACAAGGAAAACACAGGGACGGGAACATCACTGCCTGCTTTCTTCCACTCCTTTGACAGCTTATGCTGCCATCCATACATTACAAGCTGAATAGAGCTGCCTCGACTTTGTAACATGAATGCTTATGGATGCCTCCAAAAGACAACACTGGGGCTGAGACCACATCCGTACTCCACAAAAATCCATACTCCAATTCTTACGGTGCACTAGAATGTAATTCGAGCCTGCGTTTAGGCTTTATGTGACTCAAGCCTCTAGTTTTACTCTGTACTTGTATCCTCTCTAATGTGATTTTGTTGTAGTTGCTAGGATCAGTGTGTGCACAATAACAGTTTAATAGAGCACAATCCAGAGTGAGGGCAGTGTGGAGTGCCCTGGCTGGGCTGCCCCAACTATTCTGAATCCAGAGCAGAAAGTTATGCTGCATCCAGAGAGTCAGGAAGCCTGGGCTGCCCTAACTAGTCTAGAGCATGCTCAGTACACACCAAGTCAGTGGCACCTGGGAAGGGCTTGCTCCTGAGGAGACCCTCTCAGATCACACTGAACAAGGAACAGCTGTGGTGCCTGCCTTATAAGGAGTCCCTGATGAGGAGTCCCTTATAAGGAGTCCCTGATGAGTCCCTGATGAGACCCCTAGACAGTCTACAGTGAATACAAGGGGCATCTTGGAGTGGCCTGCTGTATCCACAGATTAGTGGGCTGTCGTAGTTGTGCCATATCCTGAAGCTGAGAGGCAGGGGTTGCAGTTAGGCTGGTCAAGAACTCAGATTTTTGGTCAACACTGCCATTCTTACCCTGCCTTATCATGGAACCCTAAGAGTCTACTCATTACTATTTAGGAATTTAGGGTCTTCTATGGTTCCTGAAGCTGATCTGGAGTTTCTTAATGAACAGATCAGCAACAAAAGACAAATTTCTCCAAAAAGCTGCTTGCATATCAGCACGAGGCGAAAAGAGCAGTGCTTTTATTTTCTGATATCCATGGATTCCACAACAGCACATTACTCTCTGACAGGTCCCTGAAGAGATTTCAAAAGATATTGCATGTCTGCGAGCTCAACACATTGTTGTTTTAAGCCCTGCTGCTCTATTGGATTATTCCAACTTTGTCAGCTGCCCCTCATTTTTTCTTTCTGAAATAAAAGGACACATAACCAGGCTAGCACTTTCTTGTTATAAAACTGAACTACAGTAACTCTCCGACACTTATAAAAGGACAAACTGAATTCCAATTAAACCCAAATAACCTTTTATCAGGGTGTGACAGCTGTGATTCCAATATTTTTAAATTGTTATGCATTGAAACTTGAAGGGAATTTATCAACATACAACAAAGACAGGCCCAATCTGATCTGGTGCACTGCAGGTATTGTAGCCCTGCTACTAATGGTAGGTGTCATAAAAGCCGTAAGGCACTTTCCTGCCCCTGGAGATAACCAATGATGGAGGAAAGGGCAGTGCTGCTGGTGGTCCTTGCCTGGGGGATGTGTCCAAGGAAAGCTGGACATTGAGTATCCCTGCTGAGTGGTGGGGAAGATTTTAGGTGTGTGGGGAAGGCAAAAAGGGGGCACAACTGGGCAGAGTGCGCAGTTTGGTTTGGGAGGTGGGCAGGGATGGCAACACAGTTTGCTGCCAAATCTAGTGACCCTATACAAGCTGCACCAGCCAACATGCCTCCCATGGTTCTGTGCCAAGTACAAGGAGATCCGTTGGTGCCAGCAAGAGTTTTACTTGGGGTAAGGCAGTGGTACTTCAGTATTTCAGCCTGGGATCCCTTTCAAATTTGGAAATCTATCCAGGATCCCCTGTAAAACTTACTAGGATGTGACATCACTGTGATACCAGAGCTCCTCCATCAAGGTGAATATATAGAATGGAGGACAGAGTGCCTGTACCTTTAACCACTGGGAATTGAGGCAAGTGTAGCTCAACATGGAAGGGTTTTTAAACCTGTCTGAATTCCTTCTTCTATGCAATGATTAAAGGTATAGACACTCTGCCCTCCATTCTGTATGGTCATCCTGTCCCATTGTATTCAATGAGACTTACTCCCAGGAAAGCCCAGTGCCAGATTCCAAAAAGGTGAATTCCACTCTATCATGATCCCCCCACCGATCCTAGGTCCCAGTCCCCAATGGTGTCCCAATTCTCACTTTGAGTATCACTTGGGTAAGGGAACCAAGGTCTCCTATGGCTTAATAACATCTATTTACTAACATATAGCAGTTGTGTGTGGAGGAGCAGGCAAACACCAGTCTTTAAAGAAGCATCAATTTTGCCTAAGGCAGATATCATTCATTAGTAGCTCCTGATCTGAGCAGGTGGAGCTTAATCAGAGCTAATAGGCATCAGTCATAACAATAAAATATATTTGTAGATCAATACAGATGACATCACTAGAATTATTTAATCCAAGCTTTAAATTACACTTTATCGCAGTGATATTTAACATTGCTATGTGGGGAAAATTCTATAAAAAATAATTTTATATAATCATAAACAACATCAAATTGCTGGATTTGGGATAATTATATTATGAGCCCTGGCACTGACCTAATTACAGTACATTTGGGTATGGACTGCAATGGCGTGCTGCATGCTAATTATTTCAGCGTGAATCCCAGAGTCTTAATGACAGATTACAGTGATTTTATAGCAGCTTTTCATCATCTCCTTTTTGAAAACCTGAATTGAATATTTACAGCAAAGTTGATAGCAATCAAATGCTGCTGATTAAAAGTGACACAATCAAGATCTAAAACCCTGTGTGCCTCGCACTTTCCAGGTGCTATGTTGGGCCTTGACCATCTCCAGACCATCTCTTCCCACATTTGGAGGTTGGAAGAGGAGCAGCTGCTGGCTGGCCTGGGCTTGCTCACATATACCTCCCCTCTCTCTGCAGTCAATCAGCTTGCCCCCATAAGTTCCTCTGGATGCAGAAGGGGACCCTGGAAGCAAGTCTTCTGGAAGCATTTTCAGATTGTCTTTGGTGGGCAAGCAGGTAACCGGATGTCATAACCACAAAAGAGGAGAATGCCCCCTGAAATGTAGGACACCCAAGGAAAATGTAGGACATGCAAAATAAAAGCTAAAAACTCTCATGCACATTCCTTTCATGTGGTTAATATTCAAACACTATGGCTGCAATCCGCTAGTACACTTAGGCCTAATACCAGTTAGGTCAGCTTAGCTGCACCAGAAAAGGCCTGGGGCCAGGGTGAACACATGCCAAATGCAAAATCCGTGAACGGCAAGGCCAAAATTCCTGATTGAAGGCCAAAAGTCCTCCCTGTCCAAGCCAAAATTCCTGAGAAAATTCCTGCAATTAAAAAATTGTAGGACACCCCCCAAAATGTAGGACAAAATGTAGGACATGTTAACATAAGCTTAAAACACTTGTATTGCTTTTCTATATTTAATTTCAACACTATATTACCTTTTTAAGGTAATACACACACACACACTGGGGGGAAATGGAGTGGATGCATTCATGGGTGCCTGGTGGAGGGTTTCTCTGGGGTGGGGAAAGTAGGTAAGTAGGAGGTTTCTGAGGGGAGGGGGTGAATGCAGAGCTAGTGGGGGTTTTCTTTAGGGTAGTGGGTACAGGCAGGGCCAGGGTAGTTGGTGGGGGGTGGCTGAGAAGAGTGGGTGCTGCAGGCAGCGGGGAGACTCGTGGGGGGTTTCTGAGGGGAGGGGGAGATTTCTTTGGGGAAAATGAAGGGGGTTTGCAACCCTAGCCACATTTTACCTGGGAGTAAGCCCCATTGTTTTTAATGGGGCTTACTTCTGAGTAGGCATGCATGGGATTGGCTTCTCAGGCTGTAATCCTAGCCACATTTTACTGGGAGTAAGCCCCATTGTTGGTGGTGGGCAGGTGGCCTGTGCACCTGGGGGAACCCCCCCCACGATGGGAGAAGCCCCCCTGCACTGCAAGTGGCGCGCGCACCTGGGGGAAGCCCCCCTGTGCTGTGGGTGGTGTGCGCACCTGCGGGAAGTCCCCACATGCTGTGAGCGTGCGGTGTGTGCCAGCCAGAAGTCCCTGGGTTTTAAAAAAAATTTAAAGAGCCAGCCAAAGCTGCTGGCAATAGGGGGAATCCAGGAGGCGCTCTGGGGTGCCCCAGAGAGAGGGGCATTTTAGAGGAGACCTCCAGTTAATTCCGGGGGTCTGGCAACCCTTCCTAGGGCAGCATATGTCCACTTAAGACAGATGGACTTGTGCCAGCCTAGCAGTGCTAGCCTCGGCAGCTCAGCAGGGGTGTACTGAGGGCATGTGGGGCATGGCCTAGATTAGAACAGTACAGTTAGTCTGTATCCAGAGCCTGTTCCCAGGGCAGACATGCCCTCTCACAGCTCCTCTGACGTAGGCCTCCTCAGGAGCAAGCATAAATCTGAATAGACTTATAGGGGTCCATGATAAGACAGTGTAAAAATGGAAGCATGTTCCAAATCTTAGGCTGGCTTAAACACTACTCCTGCCTCTCAACCTCAGGATACAGCACAACTAGAACAGCCTGTCTCAGGATATGGCATGCTACCAGTGTGCATGCTACCCTTGTGCTGCTGCCTCTTCAGCACCAGTTAGGCCGGCCTACAGGCCTCCTAGCCATGTGGATTTGGCCTAAGTTTCAGGTCAGGATTAGGCCAGTTTAGCTAGACCATTCTCTCTGGCCTAAGTCAGGATTGCACCCTATATTATTTATTATTAAAACAGTTACATATATTTTATTCCATGTAATTTATTAATTACAAGAAGGCTTTTCCTGCTCACATGGAAAAGGATGATTTTTTTTCCAGGACACAAGGCTACAATTTTTTACCACAAGTTTTTTCCAGGACACAAGGAGGATATATCCTGAAAAAAGAGGACACACAGTCACACAGTTTGCAAGGTTATTTGTGGGCCAAGGGTTCCCAGTACAGGAAATGCTGTGAAGGATAGTACAGGAGGGTAGGCAACCCTATCCAGGAATTATTGTGTGTGTTCCATACATCCCCACCCCAGACAGCAATTGTTGGAAGCAATGATATCTCCAAAAAGATGGTATCCAGAAAAGTAGTATTTTGGATGGAAAAAATGTTGAGAAGACCTTTTCTAAACCCCAACTCAGCAATACTGCCAATTGTAACTTCTGCTGTTACTGTAGCATTATTATCTTACTCATTATTATGGTGAGTAGCCAGAGGAAGTTTTTAAGCTGCAATCCTACACATACTGTTTGGGAATAATTCCCACTGAACTTACTTTTAAGCAGTTATGCGCAAGACTGCCTGTGCATTTCCTTGAGCGGTTTAACTAAACAGCCAATTGTTTTGCTTTAGGCCTCTGGTAGAAGATTTTATGGATATTTCACTGGTATTTCCTATTCCTAGAGGTGTTTCCTGTGAGTAAGAGAGGATTGCACCCCGTCTTACTGAACATAATGGACTTGCTTCTGAGTAAAATAAAAAGCGTTTTCAAACACCTGTTGGCTATGCCTTTGGCTCTTTTTCTCAGATTACCGATATATGCTTTGATGCTTTTGTCCATTTAAAAGCAGGCCTCTGTCAGTCTTGAAAGACTACGGTATCATGCTCAGCACTGCATACGCTGCATGCGAAGCACGAAAGCCTGGGTTGGATTGTTATGGAGGATAGTCCGTTACCCAAGCAGCAAATCCCCCCTCTCCACACCATAGTCCAATGGAAAGGCAGAGCCGATACGATTGGATCCAGCTGGCATCACAGAGCTGGGCTAAGGTCTTGTGGGGCCAACCCAGGTCTCGAACCCTGGCCTGCTGGTTAACAGGCACAGTGTCTTAACCACTTGTGTAGCATATGATCATATTTTAATTGTTTCAAGAGGTTTAGAAAGCAAATGAAAACATAACAGATCAAGGTTGTAAATATCATTTTTGAAATATTGGGATTTGAATGGTGCAGGAATTTCCTTTCTATGTGAGAGCTTCTCTGCCAAGAACAGCACAAAACAAATAGCATGCACAGCAGGGATTGCTCAATAGTCAGCAGTGTCCATGAGGAGGGGATTTTCCAGGGGGACTTTGTATAGTTCATCATGGCAACTTGCTGTACCCATTACGCCCAATCAGCACATGTGCTTATCTAAAGCGTCTTCCCCATTATTGCCTAGGCTGGCATTGTGAAAGCTCAGTGCCAACGTGTGTTATCCCGACTGTCGCTTCTACCCTAGCAACTATTCCTGGGCAAGTTAAAAATTGCCGACTGTAATTTCAAACAGTTATTGTTCTGGAAAGATAAGAAGGTAACTGCAGCAGCAAATGTTACATGGCAGGCTCATTATGGGACATGAAGCTAAAGGTGTGGTTCTGTTTAATAGCAGGAAAATGAGGAAATTGGTCCAGTCACTCTGATTTGGCCCAATTTTTTGTGAGCATATATGGGTCCTTTCCCTTTATGGCAGCTAGTTGATGGTTGGGGTTGTATTGGGATTGGGGTTGTATTGAGATAGTGGGCTAGGTGGGTCTGGTTCCTTGATGTCTGGGGAGCAGATTTGCAGCAGGGGCATAATTATCTTTTTCCCCTCTTGTTTTGGGATAGTGGTGGTGGTGCCCGTTGGAGCACAGGCACATGTTTTTTTTTTTAATACAGGACAGCTCAGGAACTTGGCATTGTTATTGCAAGAGTGACAGGCAGGGGCATATATGGGCAGTGGCAGTTGGGCCAGCCATTCCAGAGAAAGGAGAGTTAATCATTGATGGTCTATTCTTCTTTCTGGTCCTTCCTCCAGTCCTCAGGCCACTGGTATTCCTGGCAGGGACCCCAAGTCCTGTTGCTCCTGTAACCAGGTCATTGAACAATAAAACCATCCTGATCCAAGACTCAGTCCTAGGAGACTGAACTGACCTGGTATGATCAGGCTTATGGGAGCTTGACGGTGGAACTCTGTAACTTGAAGAGAGTGAAGCCTCCCTCCCTCCCTCTCTCTCTCTTTCTCTCTCTCTCTCTCTGCTTCTCCTATCATTAGCTCAGACTTTCTAAAGTAATAAGTATTGCCTGCCATCCCTGTGCTACTGCTTGTTGCTTGGTCTGAGGCAGTTTAATGTTCAAAATGGCCTCTTAGGGTGCAATCCAGAGTAACTACAGGGTGTCCTTGCTCTGGTGTTAGAACAATTTGCTCTGGATTGCAATATGAATTTCCCATAGGTTTTCACTAGGTGGTGCAGTAACTACGGGTACACGTAATGTCTCTTACATGCTCCCATAGTTACTCTGGATTGTAGGGATATTCTCCTTTCTGCCATTTCCCACAGCACTACCTAAGTAAGTAGCAGAGAGGATTTTTTCCTTGGTAATTTATCTTGGTGGTTTAGGGGTTGGTTCTTTCTCCTGGCAGCATAACTGGGAAAGCGGAGTGGAGCTAGAAAGGTGAGGTTCACTTACAAGTAAGCAAATGGAAGAAGAACAAAAAGAAGGGAACAACAGACCCCTACAAACTAGAGGAGGAGAAAGAGAAAGGCAAGGAGAAAGAGGGTGTGAGAGAAAGAAGGATGGTGCAAGAGGAGACTCAGGTTAAGATTCTCCTCCCATCATAACCTGACATTGTGAGTTAAGGATTCAAAGTGTTACTTTGGTAATATTACAGCAGTGCCACATCCTCCCTGATAATCAGCACAGTTGTTAGCTATTGTCAGAGGCTTTTTTCATTGAACGTCTTTTGGATTGGTGGGGTTCACAAATTGGTTTATTTTCCATTGAAAGCCTTTCCAGTCAGCTGATCTTCCCGCATGTTACATCACATGTGAATTGAGCAGTGAGGCAGTTTCTCTCTTGATATTATGTGACCATGAACCACCCACGACTGTGAACCACCCACAACCACAAATTCACTTTTGCATTTTAAAGAGGAATGTATTTGCTGAGGAGGAGAAGGAGGAGGAGATGGAGGATAAGACCAGTGATGATTAAAGAAATAATCACAAATGAAATAAACACAAATGATCTCTGGAAACGGATAGGTCATTTATTCTCTTCAGGCTGTTTTTTCACATTAACTCTTGCTACAACTGTTGCCTTGCTCCTAGGAGCCTAGAAGATGCTACAAAATCATCCAAACACCCATCCATACATCTACCTACCTAGTTGACCTGGGCTCTGTATTTAAGGTGGTGCTCTGGATCCACTCACTGTGTCACCCTCCTCAGGGTGTCACCCAGTGATGGGATTCAAAGAAATTAACAACCGGTTCTATGCCCATCTGACAGCCACTTTTAAATAGCTATTTTTAAACTTTATACGACCTATCTCTTGTTAACACCGGTTCTATAGAGTAGGTGTGAACCTGCTGGAGCCCACCACTGGCACTGTCACCTTACTAACATCTAATTGGTTCTATAATAACATCTCATTGGCTTGTTAAATCAGTCTTATGGGTCCATTTTGAGTTAAGAAAATTATATAATTGCGTTAAGAAAATTTTATTATATAAACAGTTGTATTTTTTGTTTTTGTTTTTGTTTATGGTTTTGCTTTTGAGAGGATGGAGATATTTCACTTACTTTTAAATTGCATTCCAATTAATTAGATGCATAAATTATGCATCCAACACTACATATAATATGATTGTATTCTGGCCAGAATCCATAATACTGATGGAACTGGTAGCACCCAATTGGAATTGTCTGCACCATCAAACGGCAGGCAGAGGGGATTGACATGGGTGGAGGCAGTGCAGGCCCCCCAAAATCTGGTGCCAGTACATATTGTCTGAAACAATAAACCTCACAAGGAGAAATATTTATGATTAAAGTTTTGGCAAAATGTTATATTAAAGCATGCAATCTTACTCTGAATGATATTTCACTACTGTCTGGACTGAAGTCCACACTAAATCTTAAACTGGTGATTTGAAGATGGATGGAAACTTAGACAAGGTATTAATCTTTCCTAGTCACCTTTAAAAAGTCTAGAAAGCTGTTGCTGCTTTATATTGCAAGTATACTTTTACAGTACTTGCATTAGGGAGACTTTTTGGATGGAATCTATAATGCTATGCAAGAGGGTTAAGGCTTTGCCGTGAAGGGTTTGATCACTCCCTAACTGTCTGATCCTGCCCTAATCCCTGCTGTATATATGATGAGGACAGGGGTGGTAGTTCCAGGTGTTACCATAAAAAATGATGGAAAGACCCATCCAAGTCTGCTCCAGTCTTGGTGTAATGTAGAATAATATGGAATAATCTGATGAATTTCTCAGCTGTCTACTGAATGTTTGAAAAAATTGAGCTGAATTCTAGATTAAATTGGGAGATCTTCCAGTCAGTGGTTGTGATGGAGTAATCGGATTTGGCTTTGCCGCATGACCAGATGTAATCCATATGACATTCTCTTTTGATTATTATGCAAAATGGGTTGGGGTTTTAGTTGTGTGAACTGGTCCCTACTTGTAAATGAATTTTATAAGGACTGAACAAGATAATTCTTGTGGTATCTGAAAAAGTAGGTGTTGCACTAGATATCTGGCTGTATTGTTTGGGCAAGGTATGTATGGAGGGAGTATGTTATTGTAGTTGTGCCTCTCTCTTTGGAAAGCACACAAACCCTTATCTTGTTCAAACAAGAAACATGAATTGCTTGCTTAATCTGAGTACTATTAAGCAACAGTTTCTGGCCGTGTCATCCACAAACGTGCTTCTCGAGTCATAGGACAAAGAACAAAATAGGAACTTGTGATGCAGTGAACAAGGAGATGCCTTTAGATGCTGTCATGAAATTGTTGTTTTATGTGGGTTCTTACTTTCTCTTGCATTGGTATTAGAGTAGCTAGGGCTTCTTGGGTATAAGGGATTTGGGTGAGAATGTTTGGGTTTATTAATGAGGATAAAAACCTTTAGAGAAGTACTTTTTAGCTTCCAGATGGATGAGACCTAAGGGAGAGTGAGCCTCACTGTGGTGTAGGCTAAACTAAGAGAGAAGCTAAATTATTTCTGGCTAGTCAACAAAAGAGTAGACTATGTTACATTTTTATCTTTTCTTTATAGTTATTTTCCAACAAGTTCACCAAGTAGTTCGAACTTGGAGTACTGCAGGTTTGGGAACCTCCTATAAACCTTGCATCTTTAATTGCATATTTGGATTGTGCCGAAACTCCATTTTGTCAGTTTGTACTACTGGATCCTAAATAAGCTCTGACTTTCTTGTTCCTTTTTGTTTATGTTTCATTGAAGTATCTGAGAATCATTACTCTCTTCCCTGATATGGAGTAAAAGAGAGATAAATTAAAGAGAGGCCAACGAATAGCTTAAGTATCCAGGAAGAGAGGTTTAGCCGGAATTAGATCTGTCCTCTTTATGGATGTAGATCGTAAGCAGAGGTGTAACCAGGGCTTTTTGTGCCCGTGGCACACTGTGATGTCATGATACCATGTAGAATCATGATATCATTATGTGCATGCATTACTGAGGACACATGCACTGTGGCAACCTCTTACTGGAAAGATCACTGGTGTGTGCAGGTGATCAAGCGATCTCTGCAGTGCAGGGGTGGTTACGGAGTAGCACCTGTCCCTGCTGGGGAGGTTGCCAACGAGCATGTGCACCCCAGTGATCTTCCCAGTGAGAGGGGCACTGAGATTTAATGCTTGGGTGCCTGAGCAGCCACAGAGCAGCTGTAGCACCTGTCCTTGCAGGGGAGGTTGTGAGAGTGTATAGGCACCCAGTGAATTCCCCAGTACAGACATTACTGAGGCACTCTGTGCATGCATATATTAGCACATGAGCACACTGTAGCTGTTCCTTTTGGGCAGGTTGCTGAGGCACCCATGTGCTCCTCCATTTTGACCTCCTCTGTGATGGAGTTGTAGAAGCACACTGTATCTGGTTTGGCAACTTTGCCATATGGTTCTGGAGCTGAGATATGTTGGTGCATTCATGCATACTCTGTATTTCACGCCTGTGGCTCATATCTTCAGGTGCTTCATAGGCTCTGTAATGAAAAAATAGAGATTTTTCAGTCAAGTATTTCAGGAGGAACAAGCATTTCTCCCCCGAATCCTATGTGATTTGGCTCAAAACTCTTAACAGAAAATGTTGTAAACTGTGAAGATTTGGTCTGAAAGGAATTTCAGAAAAATCTAGAATGAGTATTGCTTTCACATGAGATGCATTTGGTAACTTCCTGAATTTCCAGGCAGCAGTTTTTAGGTAAGACAGTCAGAAACTGAAGAGCAGGAAAATCTTTGCAGTTTCCCCAGTTTGTAGTATTTATATCTTCAATATTAATTACTGGGAGTTAAAAAATCATGAGGTTTGGATCAAGACAAGAATTCTCTAACACAGGACTGGTGTTAATATTGTGTATTCCCCTTGTTGCGACTGGTTTCTCTTTCTTTTTTTAAGCTTTTGCTTCCCACCCCAACTTGAAGTTTTTCTGGAAGGTTCCTGACCTCTGTTTAACATTTGGAGTTTCTAAGTTAGTGTCAATAGACAGTTCGTGCCTTGATGTGTCTCTTTACTGGAAGACAAACCCATCTTCCCATAACTCAAACAGCTCTGTAAAACTCCCAGGGTGTGCTATAGTGTCCCATTAACATAGTGTCCCATTAACACAAGTGATACATTGTGTCCCATTAACACAAGTGATACATTGCTGATAATGACATGCTGGGCCAAAGCAAAGCCAATCCCTGATAGAGGAATTTTAACCCTTATCATTCAGCACAGTATTATTAATTAATCTGTTTTTGTTTCAACCATGTTGTGATTTTTTTAAAGGATTCATTGTGAAAACAGAGGCTGTGTCAAGTCATCTAATAATTTTTTGCAAAGTGTCACTGTTAAGACACATAGGGTGCAATCCTAAGCATGTCCCATTCTATGGGATCTATGGGGCTTACTCTTCGGCAAGTGTGTTTAGGATTTCAGCCTTAGCTGCCTTGAATTCCCTTTTGGAAAAAAGGCTGGGAATAAATCAATGAAATAAATAAAAACAAATAAAGTGTCGCTGTGTCGGTCCCTGCTTATTTTGCCACAAAGGCATTTCTGCAATGTTAATCCCTTACCCAAAATGAAGCCACTGGAAGATGCTGTTTATCGGGAATATTGTCCTTTTCTAGAATGGCAGCTCAGCAGTGTCAAACCTGAGAATAAAGCCACATTCCTCCCTGCGTTGTTTATAAAATAATCCAGCCTTGGCAGACATTCATGTTGAGGTCAGATGACTTACAAAAGCAGCCTGATCCAGTCATGGGGCACATTTTTCTGTGGCTCAGCTTACCAGCATTTGCCGCAATTTCCCAGTGGGGCTTAGAGTCATTTGGTTATTCATCACAACTATGAATGTCTGTAGCTCAAGCCTTTGGAGAGGAGAGCATTTTACCTATACAGAGATACACTGATCACAGCTAGCGGTCAGCCCTTAGTTCTAGATTTGTGTAACAAATGTGCTGTATTTCTCATTTAGCAGAGAGATACCTCATTTTCCTGATTACATCCTCATATGCTGGTAGCTAGCTGTTATGGGTCATCAAAATAGCTTGGATGGAATTAAGCAGCTCAAAGGAATTATTTGCATATTAGCCCATTGATGAGGCATTCAAGAAATCTCAGGGCTAACCACCCTGTGACTTGCAACAACTTTCTGGCCATCATTTGCCTTGGGTAATGAGTCACTGCTGTTTGCAATTTGCCAATATGACAGCCTTGTTTTATCTAGCTAAATAGAATAAGGAAGCCAGTGCCTCAGTGGTTTTCCTTCCTTGATTTACCTGGAATCGGTTCATGAATTCTTTTTAAGTACAGGTAAGAGCAGCTAATTTAGAGGACAAGGAAGGAAATCAGCAGAGGAGGGACTTCCTTCTTCTTATCTGCAAGAGAAAGGGAAGGTATCAAGTACTTTTATATTGAGATGGGAAAAAAATCACAATAAATTCCACATTCTGCTTGGATCCATCCATATCACTTTGGTCCCTAACTGATTTGATCCTGCTTTGCTCCTGCTTTGCTCCTTATCTGCCAGTTTCCCCCAAGCTCAGCAATCCCCTTGCAATCTGGGAGCCAGTATTTTCAGTCAATCAGTCAGTCAATCAATACTGACCACTCCACTGTGGAATTCTTGCAGTTTAGAAATAGTAGCATAACTGGGGGTAGTTCAGGTGCTGCTACATGCAGTATAAACTCCCCTACCTGCTTGCCAGTAACAAAAACATGCAGGTGATCGACAAACCAAACAGCATCTCCTGTCTGCTATTCTCACTGCCTGGAATGGCCCCTTGGGCAAGTACTGTAGGTTTACATTGCATGTTGCCTCCCTTGCAGTAATTACAATTTTGTACCTCCCAGCTATGTTAATATTTAGAAATACTGTACTTGAACAATTCTTACCATAGGCGAGTCACCATTACAAGCCTGATATACATCACTGCCAACACACTATCTGGAAATCACATTTCTACAATATCACAGATCATTTACAGTCAAATACAGAATGAATGCACACATGTTGGTCGTTCTCACAAGGGAAAAGTAAAGAATTTCATGAGGTTTGGAGAGGAAAGGAAAACAATAGTATCTGTGGTAGCAAACCGCAATCAAATGTGAGTCAGTCTTCATTTCTTTGTTAAGATGTCAGCATTTGGTGTAGAGCAAATGCAGTGTGTTGCTGTCCCGATGGCAGAAATGTACGCTTTGAAGTTGGCTGACGTTTCCACTTTAATTGAAAGTTGAGAGTGTGAGGCATGGATTTTTGTTTAAGAATTCCTGCCAACGCTCATACAAGTCCAAGCATAAAGCAATTCAAAGAAAATGTCTGAGTCAGAAAACAATTTCATTCTTTGCATCTGGCAGAAGTTAAACAGAAGAACTCAGCACATTTGTTTTGCAATTGTTCATCAAATCTCGTTCTGCTTTTAGTGAAGTTATAATACTACAGATGGGTATATTGCACAATCCAACATGTGTCTTTTTGTTTTTTTAAAAAAAGTACATATTTTGAATACAGTTCTTTATTAGGGGTATTATGCATAACTTTGTACACCTGCAGCCTATCCCAGCTTAAGGCAGTTCATTCCATCAGTGTAGGTAAGGCAGAATTTAGCCTGGTGAATTTAGCATAGTGACAAATTAGCAGTTGAAACTGTGGCTCTTAAGTAGCTTAAATAGTTACACGTTTTGTAATATGTTCAAGTGCGGGAGTGTTTTGCAGTCAGCAGTGTTTTGAGTGTTTTGCAGAAATAAAAGACACATCAGCATTTCCTATGTTTAGCATATTAGCTAGTATATAACAGACTGTGTGTTTTTTGCCTGAGAGAAGAAACTGAATTTATTACTCTGTGAGGGGGAAAAAGGGGATACTTTTTGTAATTCTCTATATATGTAAATATATATAAAATTGAAATGTCACTGACTGACTCACTCAGTGACAGACAGACAGACTGACTGACTCAACAACATCCAGCCCAAACTGCCGGCATGAAATTTGGGGAGGGTCTTCCTTCTGAGATATAGGCACCCACTAAGAACCAATTCTTGGAATTTGGAAATTCCAGAAAGTTAAACTGGAAGGGGGTGAAAAAGAGTGCAATGCATTTTGTTCCTATGCTTTACATTGAAGAATTGCTGACTGATCAATGCCCAGTGGTGCCCAGTAGGTGTGTCCAGAGATATCTGATGGTGCTCACTGCAACCTGTTGGTGTCCCCTGCCCACTGTCTGATGGTACCAGCTGATTCCCTCTACATGGTGGTGCCCAGTGCCACCCAATGGTGCGTGATAGGGATGCCCAGTGCCTGCTGGTGCCTGATGATTATTCTACCCATGATTATTCTACCCATGATTATTCTTGAAATATTACTCCCTCAATGGTGGATTCATTTTGATTGTAATGAATATTTTCTTTCCCCACAAATAGCTGTTTGCATTCCTGTGAATTTTTTAAAAAGATGATTCCAGGGTTTGCATTTGTTTAATTAAGAATAGAATATTGAACTAAATTGGGCTAGTTGATTTCAATTTCTTTTTATTTAGTTATAAACAGAATGCAGGGGAGAATGAACCTTCTCACCCCCTTGGGATTACCACCCTATACAGCAGTTGTATGAGTGCCTACCCTGGGCCCACATAAACTTATTTGGTGCACAGAATAGTTCCTTCAGTGGATGTATTACTTTCACCAGAATTTCTTGGCATTCTTGCAAATCCACTACAGTTAAAAGAGGTCGACTTTTACACAATTGCAGTGGCAGCATTTCTTTTCTTTGGTCTTAACAACATTATGGATTTTTCAAAGCAGTATACCTTCTTCCTCAGGTATAAAGCTCCTGGGCATTTTGAGGGAGAGAGGTGCTGGGCCTGCAGACTGAAAGAACTTGCCTGGAGAGAGGACAGCTGTGTCTCATCCCCTGACTGGCTCACCCTTCTTCCTCAGGTAAAAAGCTCCTGGGCATTTTGACGGAGGAAGGTGCTGGGCCTTGCTGGCTGAAGATCTGCCTGGGAGAGAAACAGCCGCGCTTCATCCCTGGACTGGCCCAGTGGACCAGCTTGAGAACCTCTGCTATAGCACTTTATGCCTCCCTACCGAGGAAAATTAACAGAAACCTGCCTCTAGCTGCTTGGCTCCGCCTGTTGCTCTGTAGCAATGTGTTTACCATCTGGAGGGAGCTCAAGGGAGGGAAAGTCGGCTGGGAGTGCTGCCACCATTAGTAGAGTGACGGGTCATGGAAGATATGGTGGGAGGGGTTGTGCAGGCCGTAATAGGAGGAGGAGGGTCAGTCATAGACAGACTGTCCCTCTTTCTGGCCCTCCCCTCAACCCTCTGACCTATGGCAGCCTGAGCAGCAGCCCCCTGAGTCTGAACCTGCTGCTTCTCAATGCCAGGTCAGTAAATAATAAGACCTGCCTGGTCCAGGATTTGATCCTGGACCAGAAAGCTGACCTGGCCTGCATTACGGAGACCTGGCTGGATGAGGCCGGAGGTGTGGGCCTCTCCCAGATCTGTCCGCCAGGTTTCCGGGTGCTGCAGCAGCCAAGACTTCAGGGGCGGGGAGGTGGGGTTGCGATAGTCTATCGTGATTCTATCGCTCTCACCAGGTCCCCTGTTCAGCGGTTCACAGGGTTTGAGTGCCTCCGTGTTGTGCTGGAGGAGCGAGACAGAATAGGGATTCTGTTGGTGTACCGCCCGCCGTGCTGCCCAACAGTCTCCCTGCCTGAGCTGACCGGGGTGATCCCGAGCGTGGCGTTGGAGTGCCCTCGCCTCCTAGTGCTGGGGGACTTCAATGTCCATGCTGAGGCACCCCAAATATCTGCAGCTCAGGATTTCATGGCCTCCATGGCAACCATGGGTCTGTCTCAAAGAATATCTGCCCCTATTCATGATGCGGGACACACACTGGACCTTGTGTTCACTGCTGGGTGAACACAATCAACACTGGTTGATGGTGATCTGGATGTGAAGGACATCTCCATCACCCCATTGCCATGGACATATCACTACCTGGTGGGATTTAGGCTTATCGCAGCCGGTAGCCTCTGCACAGGCGGGGGACCGCATTCCATGGTCCGCCCCTAGGAGACTGACGGATCCAAATGGTTTCCTGATGGCTCTGGGGGATTTTCCTGCTGCCAGAGCTGGCGACTCACCCGGCTCCTTGGTCAATCTCTGGAATACGGAGATGACCAGGGCCCTGGATGAGATCGCTCCTGAGCGACCTCTGCCCTGCCATAGATCAAACGCAGCTCCTTGGTTTTCTGGGGAGCTGCAGGCTTTGAAACAGCAAGGTCGACGTTTAGAGCGACGGTGGTGAAAAACTCATGTCGTTTCTGATCGGGCAGAGGCCAGGGCTCACTGGCGAGCCTACTCTGCGGTGGCAATGGTGGCTAAAAAGATGTATTTTGCTACCACCATTGCATCCGCAGAGAACCGCCCAGCAGAGCTCTTCCGTGTGGTCCAGGGCCTACTCCATCTGGCCCCCCGTACGGATGTGGTACAGCACACAGTGGCTCGCTGTGGCGAGTTCGCCCAACATTTTGCAGACAAGGTCGATCAGATCTGGCATGACTTGGATGCCACTTTAACAACATCCAACGATGTCCCTGGGGCACCTGTCTTGTCCATCTTTTGGGATTCTTTTCAGCTTGTAGAACCTGAGGACGTGGACAGGATTCTCTGTAGTGTGAGACCATCTGCTTGCCCGCTGGACCCTTGCCCAGCCTGGCTAATCAGACTGGCCCGGGATGGACTGGCCGAATGGACAGGGAGGGTGGTGAACGCCTCTCTGAGGGAGGGGGTGTTGCTGCCTGCATTAAAGCAGGCGGTGGTTCGCCCCCTCCTGAAGAAACCCTCCCTGGACCCTAAAAACTTAAACAACTATTGGCCAGTCTCAAACATCCCATTTCTGGGCAAAGTGGTTGAGCGGGTGGTGGCGTCCCAGCTTCAGAGGGTCCTGGATGAAGCTGATTATCTGGATCCCTTCCAATCTGGCTTCAGGCCGGGGTTTGGGACAGAGACTGCCTTGGTCGCCTTGGTGGATGACTTACGCCAGGGAATGGACAGGGGGAGTGCATCCCTGTTGGTCCTGCTGGACCTCTCAGCGGCCTTCGACACCATCGACCATGGTGTCCTTCTGGGTCGGCTGGCCGGGTTGGGGATTGGAGGCACTGTTTTGCAGTGGTTCCGCTCCTTCCTGGCTGACCGGTCCCAGAAGGTGGTGCTGGGGGATGCTTGTTCGGCACCCTGGCCTCTTCGGTGCGGGGTGCCACAAGGTTCCATTCTATCCCCCATGCTATTCAACATCTACATGAAGCCGCTGGGAGAGGTCATCCGGAGGTTTGGAGTGAGGTGTCATCAGTACGCTGATGACACCCAGCTCTATCTCTCCTTTCCTCCTGAGTCCAAGGAGGCAGTTGAAGTCCTGAATCGTTGTCTGAAGGCAGTGGGGGACTGAATGAGGGTGAACAAGTTGAGATTAAATCCTGATAAGACAGAGGTTCTCCTGGTCCGGAAGTCCTCAACTCGGGTATTAGAATATCATCCTGTTCTGGATGGGGTTGCACTCCCTTTGAAGGAACAGGTTCGCAGCTTGGGGGTTCTCCTGGATTCGCAGCTGCTCCTGGAGTCCCAGGTGGCGGCTGTGGCCAGGGGAGCCTTTGCTCAGCTTCGGCTGATCCGCCAGCTGCAACCATACCTGAGTCGTTCAGATCTGGCCACGGTAACCCATGCCCTAGTGACATCGAGACTAGATTATTGTAACGTGCTCTATGTGGGGCTGCCTCTGAAGACGGTCCAGAAGCTGCAATTAGTCCAGAATGCAGCGGCCCGTGTGGTTGCTGGGGCTCGTCGGTTCGACTCTGTCGGGCCACTGCTTCAGCGGCTACACTGGCTGCCCATTCGTTTCCGGGCTGAATTCAAAGTGCTGGTCCTGACCTTTAAACGGCTCGGGTCCTGGGTACCTGAGGGACCGCCTTCTTCTGTACAATCCAACCCGTCACCTAAGGTCATCTGAGGGGGCCCTACTCACTGTGCCGCCACTAAAAGATGTGAGAGGTGTGGTGGCCAGAGATAGGGCCTTCTCGGTGGTGGCACCCCGGCTTTGGAACTCCCTCCCCAAAGAACTTAGGAAAGCTCCCTCAGTACAGAGCTTCAGGCGGAGCCTTAAGACCTTTTATTTTAAAAAAGCGTTTTAAACGGGGCGGAGGGTGGGGGGCAGTGTGTTAGTGTTGTATTTTATTGTTTTAACAAATGTTTTTAGCTTGTTTTTAATGGTTCCTAGTTTTATAATTCTAATTGTATTTTAATTGTATTTTAATGATGTTTTAATTTGTATTTATTAGCAATTTTAATGATGTTTTATTCTTTCATGTTAGCCGCCTTGGGCTCCCCCTTATGGGGGAGGAAAGGCGGGGTATAAATTGAGTAAATAAAATAAAAATAAAGGATCTACTGTTTAGTAATGGCTAAAATAAATGCCTGCAGGGCCAAAATGAGCCAAATGCTACATGGACCAATTGCTCCTTTCAGCCTCTGTTTCTTTTTCATGGGGGAGCTGGAGGGGTGGGTGAGTGGTAGGTTCCCTTTTGTTTTCTATATACTGTTCTTAATGTGAAAAAGAAACACCGCAGTGTTTTTTTAAGAACCACCTTCATTCACCTGCCATGTTTTCCCGTGAAGCTCAACATAGCTCTTGGGCATTGTGGAGAAAAAACATGGCATCTGTCGGCAGGTTTCCACCAGCAGGTGAGCTGATGTTAAAATGTATAAAAAAGAATAGTCAGCCATTTTCTTTTGCTCCCTTTTTGAACGGGGAATTGAATCAATGTAAATTTAATGGATGATTGACAACATTTAGAATTTTTTTCAACAGAGTACTCGGACATTGATTGTTCCCCTGACACCTACATGCAGCCTGAAATGGTACAGTCAGGAACAGTTTCACAATTTGATTCTTGTGATTATATTAACAGATGCCATGTCTTCTGTTGGCTAGAACAGGGGTGCCCAAACACCTACCTGGGGGCCATATGATGCTTGTGGCAAGCCTCAGTGTGGCCCACATTAACCCCTCTTTCCAGCTCTTGGGCAAGTCTTGTAATTCTCTGGATCTAATACACACTTATACATACATTTATGTAAATTTATTCAAATTTGAAATGTAAATCATTTTTCCAGCCCCTGACACAGTGTCAGAAATGACATGGTCCTCCTTCCGAAAGGTTTGGACACCCCAGGGTTAGAACATAAAGCCACAATAGTAGTTTGTATTTTCCTATTTATTCTAGCTTCTAATTATTGAAATGACTGTATCTTGCCCAGCAGTTTAGAAAAAAAACAAGTTTGCCTTATTTCCATTGCAGTCACGCGCAGCTCAATAAGGTTAACTATCTTGCTAGCCCTTCACTGTTATATTTCTCTAAATTAAATTTTATGCCTACTTACCCAGCTAGCTTTCTAGTTTGCTTTTAAGAGATGATGGCTGCAATCCTGAATACACTTTCCTGAGAGTAAGGCTGAAATCCAGAGTAACTACGAGGAGTCCTTGCTCCGGAGTAAAAACAAGTTACTCTGGATTCCAATATGAATTTCCCATAGGTTTTCACTAGGTGGTGCAGTAACTATGGGTGCACGTAATGTCTCTTACGTGCTCCCGTAGTTACTCTGGATTGTAACCTAAGTTCCATAGAACAGAATGAGACTTACTTCTGAGTAGACATGCTTAGGCTTGCACCTGATGTCTGGCTTTTTTTTAAATAAAAAAGCTCTGTCATTCTGAATGACTTATTAAAACTTTTTTCCCTTTGGTAAACTTTACAGTAGGATACAACAGTGTGATTTGGTACAAAACATCCACCATCAGAAGCCTGGCATCAAGTTCAGATGCTTCCTTCTGGCTGTGATTTGAAACCACTAAGCAAACTATTGAAATGTTATGATGCAGAGAATTTCTCACCAAAGTATCTGTGTGAAGAAAAGCTTCACTTGAATTTTATCTTGCTGTGCAGCTCTTAAAGATGTATATCAGTTTTAGGGAAAACATATTGTAGTTCCTCTGTGAGAAAGTCAGAGATATCAGACTTGTCCCTGAAGAACAGTTTGGCTACCACTACTGCTTTCTCCTGCAAGGGGCAGCTGCAGATGAGTGTATGGTGTGTTTGGTGTGTTAATAGGCATATTATAAGCCAGTGTTCTTCAGCATGTGGGTTGCGGTTCCAGTGGGGTCATAAAGCCTCATTTGGAGGGAGGTTCACAGGAACCTTTCAAAGCCTGTGCAAGAGAGAGCTTGGATCCAATTCAATAATGATACTTCCGTTTGAAAGACCTTTCTAGGCTATATTGTCAGTTGAAACAAGGTGACTGTGAAACCCAACCATTTTGGTGGACGTCTGTATGAACTTGTAACCTTGACTGCAACCCAGAACCATCTGTTGTAAGACGTTTGCAGTTCCGTGGCAGGCAAGGTGAAGATTTTCTCCCCAAAATGTAAAAAGCTTATTGTTCTAGACCATGATGATGATGATGATGTCATTGCCAGTTATTTCCAGATTGGGAGGCCACCAATATGAAGCTCACTGCACACAGAGAAGTCTTTTATGAGTGGTCTGCTCATTCATCCTTAAGACGAACCAGCTGGTTGATGCATTGCATTGCTGGTTTTGCTACCATAGGTTGAGGGCCTGGGGCACTATCTCAAGTACCATGAGTAGTAGAAGCACTGGTTAAGAAACACTGATGTAGAACATTCCCAATCCTTGGGAACATATAAAGTGAACATATGTACCTGCCTGTTCCACCTACTGCAGCATTATCTGCAACTACTGGCACTGGCCCTCCAGGGTCTCAGTTGGGTCTATCTAATATTCCTTATTGTTTTCTGTACATTATTAGGCCACTATTTTATGTTTAATCTTGGCTGAGGTTTTAACCTAAGGCCTTTATATATGACTTTTATATATGGCTTTTACATGACCTTTGCACTTCTATATTGATAATTCTTACATTTTTATTGTGCTCTTTTCCTTTTGGATATACTTTAAGCTGGTTTTTTTACTGATTTGTGCTGGTCTAAGACCGTAATAAAGGTTTATTATTATTATCTAATATTCCATGAACGAACAGCAGTCTTCTTCATACAATAGGTGTGTTCTGCCATTGATCTATAGCTTCAATTCTAGGACTCCCCAGATTTGTTTGAAATCTGCTGCTCTAGAAATATGCAGTTACTCAAAGCGGAGTTTCCTATGCAATTTTTTATACTTAAGCTCTTGCTCAAGACTGTCTGGAAACTTTACCTTGGGATTTTAGAGGACTGGAACTGATTGAAGGCACATTGCACATGTAAGTATAGAGCAAACAAATCTTGGTTAACAGCAGACTGGTCAAACCAGATGTGATGCAGGAGATCTGTGATTAGGATCTCCTACTGATCTTTTTTTTTAACTGATGGTCACAACTGTTCCATGTAACTGCTCTCGCCTCTCTTCAACCCCCAGTGAAGACAACAGCAGTGTCTGGAAAGAGGAAAGCAAGAGAAAAAAGGTTTGAACACCTTCGTCCAAAGTGCCGCACTGACATGTGGGGACATCCTAGTCATAGATATTCTATGTTTCACCTTGTTTAGCATGCTGAGTGAAATCTTTGAAAACTATTGTTCTAGCATTTATTACTCAGTCTTGTCTATTCTGAGAAATTTTTGGCTCCAGATCAGGGGTCTCCAAATGTTTTGTCCAAAGGGTGGCATCAAAAACTTGGCCAGAAAAACTTTAAAAGTTTAAAATTTCAATAAATGCATTAGAGATGGAACTTCGATTCATGAATATATGAGCTCAAATTTCAAGGATTTTACAAGTACCAACACACAGCTCAGTTAGCAGCAACTTCAAATGGAACTTGATCATTGTTGCCTTGTTACAATGGTAACTAATTGTCTTTGGCCACAATCCAGAGTTATGGCAGTGAGGAGAGGCCCAGCTGGGTTGCCCCAACTATTCTGAATCCAGAGCAGAAAATTATGCTGCATCCATAGAGTGAGGAAGCCTGGGCTGCCCTAACTATTCCAGAGCATGCTCAGTAGGCACCAAGTCAGTAACACCTGGGGAGGGCTTGCTACTGAGGAGACCCTCCTCAGTTCATACTGGGCAAGGAACAATTGTGGTGCCTGCCTTATAAGCTCTGGATACTCTATATCCAGAGCCTGTTTCCAGGGCAGACATTTCCTCTTCCAGCTCCTCAGAGTTATACCACCTCAGGAGCAGTTACAACAATGAGTAGACCCATAGGGATCCATGATATGGCAGAGTAAGAATGGCAGTGTTGAACAAAAATCTGAGTTCTTGGCCAGCCTAGCTGCAACCCGTGACTCTCAACCTCAGGATATGGCACAACAATGGCAGCCCACTAACCTCAGGATACAGCAGGCCATTCCAGGCATCCACCGTCCACTAGAGGTACTGCTGTATTGCATTCTCATGTGGCAGCTGTTACTGGTTGTCAGGAACTTATGGGCTTCCTTAGAAGGCAGGCACCACAGCTGTTCCTTGTTCAGTGTGATCTGAGGAGGGTCACCTCAGAAGCAAGCACTCCCCAGATGTCACTACTTAGCATGCTCTGGAGCAACTAGGGCAGCCCAGGCTTCCTGACTCTCTCTGCTCTGGATACAGAATAGTTGGGGCAGCCCAAATAGGACTCTCCTCACTGTCCTTACTCGGGATTGTGCCCAAAGCCCCGCCCAGTTACTGTCAAAGCCATTTTGGGTGGTCCTATATATGGCCCATGGGCAAGCCTTGTAATTCATTCCAATACATTCATATACATAAATTTATGTAAATTTATTCAAATTTGAAATGTAAATTTGTTTCCGGCCCCCAACACCGTGTCAGATAGAGGATGTGCCCTCCTGCCAAAAAATTTGGAGACCCACTGGTCTACTGAGTTGTCATGGTATAAACCAAAACTTGCATGTGTGCATACATACTGTGGGAAAACATATAGCAAAGCACTACATTCAGAGTCTATAAAATAATGTGTGCCCCACCATGGGTCAGAGTTGAAGGGAGAGGCTGATTCTTCCTGAGGTTGGTTAATGTGAATAGAGTTGCAGGGGACCAAGTAGTTACAGTTAGTATAGAAAAGATACTATGTTGGTCCAGGAAAGACATTGCAGAGAAAATAGGTTGCAAGCAGTTTTAAAGTGACAGAGAGAATCCCAACCAGATATCCCCAATGAGACAACTTTCTAGTTAATGGTTTTGGGGACTGCACTATAAATTGTTAATGTTGTCTCCTCCCAAGTGTACTGAACTGGACACTGTGACTTAAGTCATTTTTTTACCATTTGCTCTTCTGCATTATTGTATTCTATAAAATTTTATGAGAGAGACCAGTTAACACTTTACAATTTCACATCTGAAATTCTGGGAGTGTGTTGCAGGTCTTCTAGAACTGTTGCTTCCATTTATCATCAAATGGTATTTAATCTTACCCTTTTCCTTGATTTCTTGGGATTTACCTTGAACAGGCTGTTCAAGAGAGGCCTTGAGAATGCATTTTCTCTTGCTGCTTCTTTCTGTTTTTTTAAGGGGCATATGTACATATTTCATTCTGTTTAAGACTCTCACACTGTTTGAAGTGACATTTGATAGCTGCTAGCAGTATTGGTTTTTAGAGGGACAAAATGGGTAAGGTGATAGCCTTTATTGGGTGAACGTCTGTTGAGAAACCAAGTTCCCTTCTGCCTTTCAATAATACCAGCCGATACTAGTGGCCAGATATCAAGTTGCCATATATAAAGACAACAAAGAAGGGCCAGTTTCACTTTAACCCTTTGCATCTCCACACCTTTGGAAAGCAGAAGCATAAGGGAAGTGCCACTTGCCATTTCCCACACATCTCAGTATGTTTTTGCTGGCGCTCTCAGTTAAATAGCTGCAGCATTGATCGTTTTCCTTATCATGCCCCCAAGGAGCACAGTTTCACATGGGGTTGTACTTGGCCACAAGTTTAGCATTCCTAATCAACATCACACATTAAATGTTCAAGAGGCCCAATAATAGGTTGAAGAGAGATACTGGAAATTTGAGTTATCTCTCCCACCCACCCAAGACATCATGTCTAAAGTCACTAGTATTCAAAGCTGTAAACCTTCAGCCACTTACTCCAAACTGGACTCAGATGATATCAATTATATGACCGCTTCAAGTTGTTAGAGGGCAAAATCAGCATACTTCACACGGGGAACAAATTTATTCTGGAAACTGAATTTTACTGATTGTAAACTGTCTGAATTTACAGTACCTTGGCACCATTAGAAAGTGGTCCAAAGGTATCAGCTTCTATAAAAGATCACCTCTTTCAAATTAGAAGCTATTATTGTATTAGCTACAAATACCATTTGCAAAGCAAGCATCTTGCAAGAGAAAAAGTAGGATATCCATGTTGCTTTCCACGTGCCCAAGAGCATTTTGTTAATCTGAAGCAACTGGACTGTTGTTGAGTGTTCAAAGCTGTTTCTTGCATGCTGCACTTACTGAAGCCTGCTTTATTTCTGTTTGGCTGCCAAGTGTTCTCATTACTAGTTTGCATTTTTGTTTAGCATAGCACTATATGAATATAAACACAGTGTTCCAATTTAATCTCAGCCATCACGGCCTTAAATTATGAGGAACTATGTGACAGGAGTTCAAGGGAAAATGCAAGAAAGCAATCCTCTTGTTCTAAAATCCTCAAAACACATGAAAGACTTTCCAAGCCATTGTGTTTGGGTCCTTTATGAATCCGAAACCAGAAAGCAGAAAGTCTTTCTTTTATTAAAATGTTGTTATAATCAAGAATTGAGGATCTCTCTGTAGAGAAGTAAATGTTTCCTGCAAATATTGCTATGGAATGAACTGTTCAGGCAAAAATCTTCCTGATATGTTGCTGAAAATATCACATTATTATTAAAAAATGTTTACATACTGCTTATTACTCACCCTCAGCCTTGCAAATGAATTCACAAAAGGTATTAATCCTCCTCACATGTTGTTATCCTGCTTGCCAGCGCACACCTTGGCAACCTGAAAGCAGAACCCATAGTTTATAGCTGCTTTTCTGCCCGGTTGCCTATGGCAATTCTTGTTTTCCAACTGACCACATTTATAATCCTTTCCATTATTAGGTTTCCAATGGCAGGGTGAGATTCTTGAATTTTTTTTCTTGTCTCTTGGTGTTGGGATGGGGGATGGCCACATCTGTGAGCCTTTGGGGCTGGTCCCCTTGTCCATGACATCATTTACTCCAACATGGATGAAATAAATTGAAGGCAGCTTTGATTAGTTGGAGAAGGCATATCTCTTGGCCAGAAGGCTACAACTTCTGGAAGACAGTTGATTCAGGACTTGCTATGAAACTCAAAGCCCAGTGCTGAAATAATATAAGCAGGCCTGGTCCAGCTATGAAGCAGGGTGATGTGGTAGGCATTAAAAACTCATGGTGGGGGCAAGGGAGTGGTGGATTTGGGGTGTTCTTCACCACAATGCTGCTGCTTTCCCTCATCCAGTCTGCTGCAGACATGAGCTGTGCTTGATCTGCTTCCTTCCTCAGTTACATTGTTTTTCTCAAATCCAGAAAAGTGGGACTTACTGCAAAGGGCCCATGATCAAAAGAGCATCTTCTTTCTGAACAGGGTGACGGTGACCATATGATTGTATTTTTCCAAATTTGTTCTCTTTTTTAGCCTTCTGTCCGGGTGTCCTCCAAAAGGGCTTCATTGTCCCCCATTTTGGCTTCATTTTGGAACTTTGCAGTGGTGTGCAGTGCCCCATCATGTCATACATTGTTGGATTCGTATTGAAGAGCAGAATTCAGTGTAAAAATCAGTTTTGAAATATCTCCTTCCTATCAAATGTTGTGGCCAAAAAACTTAAAATCAAAAATATGCATTGAGTTCTATGGGAAAGTGAAAGTGCCCAATATTGTGGCTTGACTTGTGAGTAGGCAAATGTGCCATTGTCTGCCAGAAAGACCAGGCTGAGAGGAATCCAAGACCTTGTCCTCCTTTTTAGGTTCAGGCATCTGGTCACCTTCTTTCTGGGTCCCTTTAAATAAGATCAGGCGTTTTGTACCTCTGGGTTTGTAAAAACTGCACAACAGAGCTTGGTAAGGGAATACTTTTTTAACATGTTATGGCAAAGGCAGCAGCAGGAGGCCAAGGCTGTGGGGCATTGAGTGGTGTCTCCAGTCATGTGATCCCTGGATATACTGGGGTGAATTCCTTCCCTATACAGGCATCCCTCACTTTCTGATTATTTGTTTTTTAATGAGGTTGTCTACTTCTAAAATATGGAGGTTGCACATACCCATTATTGTCAATCAATCAATCAATCAATCAATCAATCAATCAATCAATTCATGCTCGTTATTTAACCTCTCTTTGCTGGTCTAAAGGCTAAAATTGCCTTCCCTCATGTTGATTTGCATGACATGGTGATTCAAAAGGTTTTGGAGTGTGTTAGAGAAAAAGAGTGTGCGCACACCAACTTTAACTCTGGGTCAGTTCCCATTCCTGAAGGCATTAATGAGAATCCAGAAATCTTTGTGAGAACAGGAATTTTGCAAGAAAAAAAAATACATTTGCAGTTTGCTATCTTAAAAAATTATTGGAAGCAACATTTGTAAACTAAAAAGGACTAGGTATTACTTTTCAATTGTTTCCACTTTTCATCAGGGCTGTAACCTGTCAAATGAGCAGGGTCACATTTAGGAGACTTGTCTACAAATACTTATGAGTATGGGCAGAAGCTATTAACTCTGGTAATGACTGCAGATGCCATAATAATCAGATACTATCTGGATATACAGTGGTATCTCACATAACAAATTTAATTTGTTCCGGAGGCATGTTTGTTACATGAAATGTTCTTTACATGAAGCAGATTTTCCCATAGGAAATAATGAAAACTCTAATCAATTGGTTCCACAACCTAAAAAATATTCATATAAAAATATTAACTGTATGTAAAAATGATGACAAAACACTGGAATTGAATTCAAAACATGCATTCAATGTGCATGATTATATGAAGTCTACTTAGACTGCATTCCTAACGACACTTTCCTGGGAGTAAGCCCCATTTACTGCATGGGGCTGTTTACCATTTACTGTTACTAAAGTAACACTTTTAAACCCCATTTAACATGGTTAGGAGGCTGCAATCCAAAATACTTTCCAAGTGTCTCCCCACTTTCTCCTTCTCTTCATCCTGAGCCTCTCTCCCCGCCCCTGCTCCCTTCTGGCTAGCCCTGAGCTGCTTCCCTCTTCTCCACTGCTCTTCTCTCCCTCTGCCCAGCGGACGCCCGGCCACAGGAGAAACAGCACAGAAGTGTTGCTTTCACTATGGGCAGGTGCGCTAGGCAGCCCTGATGCTTTTTAAAAGGGCTGCCGGCCAGCATGTCTGCCCCAACTGCCAACAAGTGTGTTTGTTACGTGAAGCAGAATCCTAGATAAATTTTTGTTTGTTACGTGGAACATACTTTATGTGAGGAGTTTGTTATGTGAGGCGCCACTGTAATTCATAATATCTAGGCTGATAAGATGCCAGGAATTTCCCTGCCAGAACTGGAGATGAGACCCTGGAACCGGAAGTTAAGAATTTGGAGGCCTTTCCAGCCATTTCCTGGGCTCTTAGGCCTGTTTTTAGCCATTTTAGCCCTCTTAGGCCCACTGAGGCTGCTGGTTAAAGGTGGAGGAGGATGAGGAGGAGGGAGGGAAGGAAGGGAATTGTGGTTTTTCCCCCTCCTCCCCATGATAAAGCCCCTTTCCAAGCCATCAGTGGAAGAATTACATCTCCCAGCATGTGTTGTATCAGATTCTCATTTTGCAACCCACTTCCCAGAGAGTCCCAAGTAGGTCTCTAAATGGGCCTCTAAGTAGCTATTCCCAAATAGCTGTGCCTGCAGTGACTCCCTGTTCCTGCAGAGAAAAAGATCTGGTGGGAGGAAACTGCTTGCTGTGCAAAGGAAGGAAGGAGGGAGCTCAGCTGAGGCTGCTAGAGAGGAGAGCAGAGGAAGGAGGCAGCCTGGAAGTTCTGCAACCTTGCTGTGAGTTTGGCTTTGGAGAGAAAGGGGGGAAAAAATTAATTTTTTAAAGCAGGGTTGCCAACTGACCAGAGAAACCCCAGCCTCTCCTTTATAGACTGATCCACCAATATATACTTTGCACAAAAAAGCATGCAATTCACAACAAGAGCTTGAGATGTTCAGGTTTAAGGCCTTTCATCCAGCTGTTGTCAAAGCAGAGGAGCAGGACTGAGTGTAAAGTTGGCAACCTTCACAGGGTAGGGGTGGTGGAATAACTCCTGGTTTCTTAAGTTTTAAGCCTCCAAGCCCAATTGTGTCCACACAAAAGCATTAAAGACAGTGGAGCTTATATTGCGTAAAGGGGCAAAGGAAAGGAGGCTGAAAGACCAAGCCTGAGAAAGGATGGTTGCTTGGATCATTTAAACATGTGCCTTTTGGGTTGGTGTCTGGTCCATTGTAATGAGATTTATGCAAAAATTAAGTACAGGAATGCAATACAAGTGTTTTTAGCTTTATTTTAACATGTCCTACATTTTTTAACCAGGTAGGAATTTTGGCTTGGAGGGCAGGAATTTTGGGGAGTCTCTATAGACAATGTTGCTTCAATGGGTTTACAGCACAACACAAAGGCTCTGGCTATTTCTCCCATCTGAAGGCTGGAAAGCAGCAAAGGTAAGTACGTAGACATTAATGACAAACCCTCACAGGTGATTTTCCAATGGTTTATTAGTCTGTCGTACTTAAAACACTGGAATCTGCCCTGCTTTGCCCCTTCCAGTTCTTAACATTCCCTCTGCCTTAGTTCAACAGGAATCTGTCTCTTGCTCTTCTTGGGTACTTTCATGTTCAGTTTGTTTAGCAATCACGTTTTTTGGAAGTGTAAGTTGGATGTTAACCTTGAATTGCAGTCAAATGGATAACTTGGCTTCCCATCCTTTAAAACGGTGGTTAAATGTCACATAAATTCAGAAAGAGTGTGAAGAATTTGTTGACACAAGCATTTGATTTATTTTGTTTATAACGAGATAGTTCTCTAACAAATATGGAAAAGTAATTTTTGGCCTGACATACTCTGTTTTTTGTGCATTTGGTTAATAATTTTGGCCGTTCTCAAACTATGGGTCGAGGACACACATGTGAGCTAATTTGGCGTGGTTTGAAAAACTGACAGGGAAGATTATGCTATGTGCTAAGGTTTAAACCAGAGGTTCTCATACATTTTAGCACTGTTCAGCACTTGTTATTTTAAAAAAGGCATTACAAAAGTGAAGGCTGAGAGCAGAATAAACTGCAGCTTAGAGTATAAGCTGCTAAGACTAGATGGCAACTTGTCATCATTGTACCCCATTATATTTCTGTGGGGTTAAATGTTATAACCCATTCCAAGGTTTTAGCATAGGCAAGAGTAAGAAATCTAAATAAATAAAACAAATCAGAAATACACAAACAGGACAAAGTCAAGATTCAAATCTAAACTTTCCCACGATTCAGAGAAATGCAGAACCCAGTTTTGTTTAACTTTTGTAAACAACTGAACATCAGTCAATTTCCAATTTTTCCATCCATAGGCTAAAGATTTCAGTAGCAGTGGCCAGAGGATACTTTTGGATAAATCCACGTGAAAAAGATGTCCTTATTTGTTGTGAATACCATTTTATGCCTCATAAGAGCTTCAGCAATTCTTTTCAACACAGAATCAGTTTTAATAGTGGCATCAGCTACTTCTAGAAAGCTAACAAGTAAGAGAGAAAGGTTCTTTTCTACCACCATTGTTTTCATGCAACTGGTATTCAGAATCATACTATTGCCAAATCTGGAACAAGGTGATCATACGTTATAACTGAAAAAGAGGACAAGGCCCTCCAAAATTGTAGGACACATAAGAAAAATGTAGGACACAACAAAATAAAAGCTAAAAATACTCATATATATTGCTTAAATGTGGTTAATTTAAAACAATGTATTACATATTATTAAATTTATTTTATTTTATTTTATTATTTATGGGATTTGTATCCCACCTTTCTCTGTAAGCAGACCCAAGATGGGCTAACAACATAATAAAAACACTTCTACAATCAACATATAATTAAAATTTTTAAACATCTAAAAAACATTAACAACCCAGCATATTAAAAACATTCTGGAACAACCCACAACCTCCACATTGATTAAAAACTTTGATCCATAAAAATATCTTCAGGCCCTGCCAAAAACTATTGAAAGAGCAGATTTTAGTTCTAGGGGAAGGGAGTTTCAGAGCTGGGGTGCAACCACCAAGAAGGCCACACTCCTGGCCGTCACCGCCCTCATTTCTCTTAGTGGCAGCACAATTAGCAAGGTCTTGCCATATAACCTTTGATGACAGATTGAATTGTATAGACTAAGCAGTCCATCAGGTACTCTAGACCCAAGCCATAGAGTGCTTCAAAGGTCAAGACCTTTTTACCCTGGAAAAAGAGGATATATACGATCACCTGAAGAGAGCACATAGCCATGAAGACTAACAACAATTGAGAGACTTGTCCTCCATGAATGTGTCTAATCCACTTTTAAAAGCCAGATAAGCTTGTGGTCTTCACAACATTTTGCATCAATGAATTCCACAGATTAGTTATGAGCTATTAATTATGAGCTATATGAAGTAGAACCTCATATCGTCTATCCTAAATTTTCCAATAATCTGTTTTGTTGGATGATCTCTCTCTCTCTCTCTCTCTCTCTCTCTCTCTCTCTCTCTCTCTCCACACCATGTACCATTTCTTTGCAAGTTTAAAACCCCAAACCTGGTAAGTTTTCCTTCTAGGGCACATGTCATACTTTCATGAGAACAATGGCACATGGAGAGCACTCCAAGAAGGCACAGAAGAGCTCTCTTCTCCACCCACTATCCAAACATGCACACAAGCATGCATGCTTTAATATGATACCAAAGACTTTAGTACTGTCTGTACATAAGCATAAAGTAAATTCTCCACCAGAACTCTGAGGAAGAGGAGCTGCTGCACAAGGCCATATGGCAATCCCTTCTAGGCTGTGCATGTGCTAAACTGGTGTATTGGTCCACATCATTATGATAATAATTCAGGTTGAAAACTGTGCAGGTAGGTGGAATTTTGGAATTCACCATTGGAATTTTGGTCTTGTATTTCTCATATATCAGACTTCCCCAGAGAGATTGTAATTTAGGGGAATTTAAAAGCAGTTAGTGATGGTCTGTTGCTCAAAAGGAGAAATAGAATTACAGAAAAACAAAAAAAACTTGTTAAGGACCAAGTCATTAGGCATCCTCTTGGGAACCTGTAGGACTCAAGTGCTCCTTTCCAAACATTTTGTCAAAAATACAGAGATGTGGGTGGAGGAAATGTTTCCCCAAGTCTTCCATAAATAGGACTCCTGTTTACAGTACTGTGATACATAACTGCCAAGAGAAATCTTATGTGTCAAGAGTGGTAAGTACATATAAAAAAAAAAATTGAATCAAGATCTTGTTGAAATGTTGCCAGTGAGTAAGTTTATCTACAGGCATGTTGTGTCAAAAATTGTGACCCAAGAGATAAAGTATGATTGGAGAGAGACATTCAACCCGGTTCTCTGGTGGTGTAAGTGGTTAAGACACTGTGCATGTTAACCAGCAGGCCAGGGTTCGAGACTTGGGTCCCCACAAGACGAGGATTTCCTGCTACAGGCAGGGAGTTGGACTAGATGATCCACTGGGTCCCTTCCAACTCTATGATTCTATGAACCCCACACTTCATGTCTGTTATGCTAGCTTTGTAATTGTAATGAGTTTGTGATCAATGGGGGGGGGGCATTCAAAATGTGTAGATTAGGTCCAAATGCTTCTGCCCCAAGTTACTCTATTCCTATATTTCCCTCAAGGAGGTGAGGTTGACAGAGATGCCCATCCTTGCTGTTAGATTTTGGCCAAGCGCAAAAGGGCAATAAATTACTTTTTAATATTTTTTATGTACAAATGTATGTTGGATGTTCTGCAACAGGGACCAGAAAATCTTGTGCTGTCTCTGGAATTGGAATACAATTGTAATTACTCCTCAATGTGCTGACAATAGTTAATAGTTAAGGCTCATGCAGTGAGCTAAACTGGATTCTGACTACACGTCTCCCATCCAAGTCTTCTGTCCAGACCAACAATACATCTCATTCACTTGAGCCAGTGATTTTTAAAATGAATACATGTATAGATAGATATTCAGAAGAAAAATGCGCAGACGTGTAAAATGCAACATGTGAATCAATCATCTTTTATTCTTTTGTGACAAGAGAGCATGTTAATAACTAGTTATGAAGCACATTAAAAAAGGGGTTAAAAACTAGGACCAAAAAAATTTCAGTCCATTTCTTGAGGAACTAAAGCTAGAGCTTCTACAATATAACCTGCTATTTTATTGACTGGTTCCTCAAAATCCTGCCAGCAGGGTATGTATCTTATTTGCTGAGTGGCCATTTGGAACCTGTCTCTGCTGTGACTGCATTGGGCTCTGTATCAAATCTCTCTTAATCCTCTAATGAACCTTCCTTAAAAGTGAGCTGACATTAAATCAGTACTTGGGAAACATTATGCAAATGAAAGAGGGGGAGGAACAGAAATCTTTGTGTGTGTTTCAAAGAAGACAAAAAAGTAAATATCCAAAGATTTTTTTCCGTCAAGAGTAGTTTGGTGTAATTTTATGGTCCAATCCTGTTCTTGCTTATTGTCGATGTTGTGCCTCTTCAGCTGGTACTGACTATTGTATGTCAATTAGTGCCAGGCATAAATGGCACTCCAGGGGTGTGCTACTCAGCACGGTGGTGGTGATGTTGGCAGGAAGATTGGAGCTTCTCACTGGCCCCGCAGATTCAGAGCCACTTGGTAATTCAGGAAAGATGGTAGGAAAGAAGTAGGAAGCCTGATGGAAGAATTAAATGTGGGGTTGGTAGGGATGGCAAAACAAAGTTCCAATGGAAGGAGGTGGAACGGGACAGTGATGGGGTGGATTGGATCTGGGAAGCGGATGGGTGTGGCAGTAATGGCTGCCAAAACCTAACCTTTCCAGATCTAATGCAAACACATGCATGTACAGGTGTGAATACCCCCTGGAAGTTATCTTGTTCTGGATCTTGCTTTACCCCTTGTTGAAGGAAACAGAAGTAAGCAGTTAAAGCCAATGGAAAAACAGGAGTAATGAGAAGGATAGCCAGTAATATCGATTCTGCATGTTTCCCTGCCTGTCTTCATGAAATCAACATGCAGAACTAAAGAAGGAAGGAAGGGAGGGAGGGAGAGAGGGAGGGAGGGAGGGAGGGAGGGAGGAAGGAAGGAAGGAAGGAAGGAAGAAAGAAAGAAAGAAAGAAAGAAAGAAAGAAAGAAAGAAAGAAAGAGCGAGCGAGCGAGCGAGCGAGCCGGGCAACATAGCCCTAGATGTGTCTGTATAATGGAGATAAGAGTTGAGTCTAAAATTTGGAGTAGCTGAATAAAATTGAATTGTGAATAAAATGGTCTTAAAAAGAGATGAATGAGGTACCATTTGTCTTCAGAATGGGGATATGTGCCTTGTGCACAGTGCATTCAAATCCAAAACCCCAGAGCACCACCTAACAGCACATAGATGAAAATAGGAACAATCTTTTGGCGCATAACACCACTCTTCTAATTTTCAATGCCAAGGACCAGTGCCTGAGCATTTCTCCTCATTATTTACTGTGAAAGGTTTCTCTCTACCTGCCACAAACTGTACTGTGTACTTTGGTAGGCTCTCTTCTGATGGCTTCTGAGGCAGGATATGTTGGTAAAAGTAACGATCCCTGTTCTTTGCATCCACTTAGAGGAAAAAAGCTAGTTAAGAATGTTTAGTTTTACAGTGAATTTTATTAGACTAAGAGCAAAATCCAGAGCAGTTACGGGTCCAGGCAGTTATGTTTCCTTCTAGTGTTAGCTTATGGAAAATCACCTTAACTGCTCTGGAACAAAGGATAGGACTTTAGGATATGGGCCTTAGTCATTCAACCTCAGTGCATTCAGCAACATTGCTTTTTCAGTGGTACCCAACCTCTTCCCAAATGTACAGAATCACCAAATTTTTGCAGACTATAGCAGTGAGTGGTGACACAGAAGTGACAGTAGTTCTGTATTGTGCCACCATGGGGGGAGGGAGTTCTGACTTACCAGGGGTCAGTATGGCCCTTGCCATGCATTTTTAGTTACATATGACAGTTTTGTTTTGTTCCTGGTTTTTTTTTGGCCATAAATTCTGATTTCACATAACAAGTATAAATTTCCAAGAAATCTTGCTTCGCACAACAAGTTCTGCTTCACTTAACAAGCAAGTGCGCTATGGGCATGCGTGCTATGCAGCCCTGGCCTATTTATCTACTTGCATTTCCAACTACAGTGGTACCTCGCTTAACAAGCACCTCGCTTAACAAACATTTCACATAAAAAGCAAAAATTTCCAAGAAATCTTGCTTCACACAACAAGTTCCGCTTCACTTAACGAGCAAGTGCACTATGAGCGCTCTGCATGGAGGCTCTTTAATAGGGCTGCCGGTCAGCGCTGCCTCCTCACACTTCCCCAATTTGGGGGCAGTTGCCTGAGGGTGCCATAGGCAGCTGCCTTTAACTGCCCCCAAGTGCCCCCACTGGCCACCTTGAACCTCCGGAAGCATCCCAGAGAAGCCTCCCAGGAAAGTCTTTGATTGCAGCCTCCTAACCATGTCTACCCAGAAGTAAGCCCCATTGTGTTAAATGTGGCTTACTCTCAGGAAAGTGTCTTTAGGATTGCAGCCTAAGTAGGATCATACACACTGAATGCATGTTCTGAATTCAATTGCAGTGTTTTGTCATTATATTTACATACAGTTAATATTTTTATATGAATATTTTGGGGGTTGTGGAACCAATCGTCTGCGTTTCCATTGTTTCCTATGGGAAAATCTGCTTCACTTAAAGAGCGTTTCACTTAAAGAGCATGCCTCCGGAATGAATTAAGCTCTTTATGTGAGGCACCACTGTATTTTATCCCATCCTTCTTTGCAAAAGCATAGGACATAATTTTCAGCCCCTCATTGTATCCTCATCGCTGATTCTGTAAAGCAGGTTGGAAAGAAAGGCCAAAGACACAGTGGAATCATAAACCTGGTTAGGCTGGCACAAGTCTCAGCAAAAGTTCTGGCACACATCCTGTGCTGGCCTCGCGGTGTTGCAAAAGTGTCATAAGGCACTTCTACGCCACTCTTGGGGGTTAGGTCTGTTCACAGACATGCGCCAGCTTCTGTACGCCATAGCAGGTATGGGGAGGCCAGTTAGCTGTACTGACCTAAATTGGTTAGGATTGCACACTATGTTTTGTGGCTGAGCAGGTATTTGAACTCATAATTCAGATATAAGTCCAGCACTTAACCAGATGGTAGGTTAGAAGGGTGCATGGCTGTATGCTTAGTGCAGATCTGCTCTCAGCACTTTGTGCATGCCTGGTAAGCGTACTACACCAAGCCATGGTCTTTTTTCTGTGGTTATGTTCATATGGCACCAGTGTCAGCCCTGTGCTGTGAACACAATATGCACACTATATTTGGTACAATATAGTACCAAATGTACAGTACTGCTGAACTGCAGGATTCTCATCTTGTGTCATGGCTAAACTGAAAGTAAGAGAATTTGCCTGTCTTTCTGGATAGATCTGAAGTCTCTAGGAATTGCTTGGCACTGCAAATCTGCATGTTCATTCTTTAAATGATCTGATTAAAAAATCCCAATTATTTGTAGGCAAAGGGAAAAGCTGCACCTTTGCCGGGTCTTACATGAGCAAGAAAGAGAGAGAAGGGCTTTTGGGTGAAAAAAATGAGAGAAGGGGCTATTTATCTACTTTTTATCTACTTGCGTTTACATGCTTTTGAAAAGGTTGGCAGGAGCTGGGCAAGAGACTGGAGGTCACCATGCTGCTGGTAGGGCACTCAAATCATCCTCAGTTGCCATACTATAATCTTCCTGAACTCCTGCGGCACACTGCAGACCATCTGTGGCATACTGGTTGAAAATCACTGCCTTATATATACTGTATATACTCGTGTATAAGCCTAGTTTTTCAGCACATTTTTTTTTATGCTGAAAAAGCCCCTCTCAGCTTATACTTGGATCAGCTTATACTTGTCATAAGATGGGCAAAGAAGTGGATTTCTGTGGTAAAATTAGGTGCCTTGGCTTATACTCGGGTCGGCTTATACTTGAGTATATACGGTAAATGATGATGTCATTACTTAATCCAACATGTAGGAATTTTACTCAGTTATGCCCCAAACTGCTTTGAAATTTTGCTTTCATTGCTGGGCGGATAGGCAGAGTAGATTTTCTTATGCATTGACTTTATTGATACATGCTTTTAATTTTATTATTTTAAAATGCTTATCATTGCAGTGTGTGCAAGTGTGTAGATTAGAAGTAACAAACTTGTTTCATATAATGGACTTAATTGGCATCTGGCAAGGGATGGAAATCCTATGTCTGTTTACTCAAAACTAAGTCCCATTATGATCAATGGAGCTTACTCCTAGGGAAGTGTGGATAGGATTGCAGCTGAAGTGACGTAATTAAGCAAATGATGGTTTGCTTAAGCACTTTGTTCTCATTTAGAAATTCATTAGCTGTAAATGGCAGGAGAGAAACGTGCAAATCTTGATCATAATTTCAAGGTATGAGAGAGCCCAATTACACTGGGAAAGCCCAGTTATAATGGGAGCCACATCTGGTCCACTGGCCTTATGTTTGACATACCTTG
This sequence comes from Cryptoblepharus egeriae, assembly GCA_030015325.1. NCBI lineage: Eukaryota > Metazoa > Chordata > Lepidosauria > Squamata > Scincidae > Cryptoblepharus > Cryptoblepharus egeriae. The sequence goes on along the minus strand of JAREYC010000003.1, from coordinate 77,654,440 downwards.
TGCAGATGATTTACACATTGCAAAATCCCTTGGAGTGCAGCTAATCCTTGCAACCCTTCCAAAGGCTCTTATTTTCTTCTTAAAGCTTTATTCTTCCCTCTGGGCTAATCGATGTTGAAGAACCATTGACAGTGGAAAGTCTTGAGCAGTGCCTCATGTAAACAGACTGAGAGTGACGGATTGGGAAGGGCTTGAGGTTAAGTGTGGGGGATTGCCAACTATTTTTCAGTGATGCAAATTGCAAACCTGGGTTTTATTTCTCTTTACTAAAATGAAAGGCCATGTAATTTCAAACGCATGGTTTCATATCTACCAGTAGCTATGAGATTCTGCTAGAAAGCTTCCTCCTCCCCCCCCCCCCATTAATCAGGAAGGCTTCAAGGAAAAGGTATTCAATTACAGACTTGCCTTCTAAATTCATTATGTATGAGCCTTGCAAAAAGCAGTTGGAATTCAACAAACTGGAATACATCACAGAGTAAGTAGCTCCAGATCTGTATGGGACATTTGGAAGAAGGCCAGTGTGCTTGCTTCTATCAAAGATCAAAAAGAAACGTTCCTGAAGATGGAAGTTGCTATGCTACATTTTGTGTTGGTGACTATTGCCATTATGATTGTGCTTTACCAACCCTCCATCACCGGGAAGTATGCCCAGGGAAGGCTCGAAACATTGATAAACACTGTCATACCGTGCAGCTTCCATTACACTCTGTTCTGTTTCTTTACTCATAGGGCAGCCCACGTGATTGATCAAAGATGGCTGATGAGTGGGCCAGATCCAATCCCAAAGACATTTTGGGTGCAATCCTAACCTTGGCCGGCACGACTCATCAGTCTTCTGTACCTGTGGTGATATAAAGAGGCAGACACATGTCTGTGCATTGGCCTACCAGTGGTGGGCTTCAGGGGGTTCTCACAGGTTCTATAGAACCCTTTGCTAATGAGCGCCTGGTTCTGAGAACTGGTTACTAATGGGACATAGACCCTGTTGTTCTATGGACACAGAACCTATTGTTAATTTAGGTTATTAGGACATAGAACTTGTTGTTAATTTATTTGAATTCCACCACTGGGCCTAACCCTCCCCCATGAGTGGTGCAAAAGTGCCTTACTGTGCTTTTCTGTGACATTCCTATGCCAGCATGGGAATTGAGCTGGGGCTTATGCTGGCCTTATGCTAGGTTAGGATTGTGGCCTTTGTCCCTCGGTGGCCCTATAGATTTTCATCAAGGTGTGGTAACAAACGTGTATTTGATGATTTCAGGGTTCCTGAGCACATGTGCCTCAAAATTTTGGAACTCTGTTAGCTTATTGCAATGTTGTATTAAATCCTGACTGTGCATGAATAGATGAGAATGTAGGGCAAAATGTATTGACTGATGGCTAAGAAAAGTATCCAAGAACACAGATTTGAATAATTTGAGAGGGTTATGGTATTAGTGCTGGATGCAAACTTGAACGTTCAATGGAGTTGGATCTTGACAACTTTAGAGTTCTGAAAAGAAGTTCTGAAAAGAGGTTTCTTTTTTATGAAAAGAGGTTCAGGCATATTCGTAAGAGGTAATCTTTGAGGAGTTCCCTTTCCCAAGAAATCCCATCATTATTTTACAAAGAAGGAGGAGTTAGGATTGCGTGACTGCCATTGCTGCTGAACCCACCACCTTCCCGGATTCAGTTTGTCCACTCCTGCCCCTATAACTGCCCTGTTTGTTATTTTGCTGTTGTAATTCAGAAGCGAGGGAAGGGGCTTGTATGGGCCAGGAAAGTGGGTAGGATCCAGCACATTGCCACTGAGATTCTGCTACTGTTTTGACCAACCTTTCTTGCTCCCTATATCTCCAAATAGACTGTTGCCCTTTTAAAGGGCAATGACCAATGGTTGATCTCAGGCATCTATACTGAAATGTTGGCAATTAGCCAATTTGAACTGATTCAGTGTACAAGCAGATGACTCAGATACATTCTTGGATCAGTGTAAAACCTTATATAGCAATGTGAACCATGTAATCCACATTCCTTTCAGCATTTTCTAGTGCTCCTATCAAAGGTAATCTCTTTTGAAAGAAACAGCTACTTAAATTAAATAAGATGTCCAAGAAATCCAAATAAACTTAATCTAAATTCCAGTTAATTGCTACCACCCGAAGTTCTAACCATATAGTGTTGGGCCAGAAAAATGAATCTGACATTGCAATACATATCATAAAGGTATTAACCTGTGGGTAGGTAAGAAAACAACCATTTGCCAAAAGTTAAGCCTTTCTAAAGTTATTTATCAAAAGTAAAATTCTGTACATACTTTTCATGAACTGAGTGATTCTTGTAGGTGCTGCAACATTTGCATAAAACAGTAATTGCTACAGAAATACTATATACATGAGCTCCATCTAATCCATTTTGTATCTGTAAGGTGGGATTGAGGGAATGGCATGGGATCTCTGGGGAATCCCCTTGGTCTCTGATAGGGTTATGTTACAAGTACAGTTCTGATTTCTATGAAGAGGGGAAAATGACAGGATCCCAAATTTTACCTTTGTATTAGGATATAGTTACACAGGTCTACTGTTTCCCCCTTGTATATTTCTTATGAACTGTATGGTTCAATTCATGCATATACAGTTCTGAGAACCTGCAGTGGTCTTCTGTGCAAAAAACTTTTTTATTTCCTGCATTGCTTATATAATCAAACAGGCATTAATATTCCACCGCTATATATTTCATGATCTACTCTCCACTGACTGATAGCCACTTTCCAGAGTTTGTGGCTCTGGGATCTGTCCCAGCTCTTGGAGAGGCACGAAGTTGGACCTGAGACAATCTCTACACTAAGCATTTCTTCCGTCATATATCTATGGTCCCTTTCAGGGTGACCATATGATTGGAAAAACCCAGATTTGTCCGGATTTTTAGCCACCTGTCTGGGTGTCCTACTTTTTGCCTTCATTGTCCTACATTTTGGCTTTGGTTTTGAACTTCGTGATGGTGCGCAGTGCCCAATCATGTCATATGTCGTTGGATTCGTACTGACGAGCAGAATCCAATGCAAAAGTTAGTTTTGAGATATCTCCTTCCTATCAAAAGATATGGTCAAAAAACCAAAAAACAAAAACTATAAAAACAAAAAATACATTTTTTGGCAATTTTTTTTAATTGGGTAGGAATTTTGGCTAAGGAGGGTAGGAATTTTGGCCTGGGGTTCAGGAATTTTGGGTTTGGCATCTGGTCACCCTGGTCCCTTCCCATCTCATCTTTAGAAGTTGACTCAAATAACATGAGTCTAGTACTCGTTCCAGGATGCTGGGGGCTTTTGGGCATAGTCATAACATAGGCACATCCCATCTGTGTCTTAATGGTGCATTATACACAGCTTGTGACACTGAGGATTCACGGGTCTTCTGACCAGGTGGGCCTTCTCATGGGCCCTCATCTAGTGCCCTACCTGGCCTACCTCTAATTCAACCACTGAGCGACCACCTTGATGTTGGGGGTGCCTGCTGCTATTTTCAGTTGTACATTAGTGGCACATGTTTAATGATAGATTTAGGTACTGGAACCCCTTGCTCTAGCAAGTTCCAGGAAGCTTCTTGAGGCAGGAACCCCTTCCAGGAGCCCTTGCTGACATGAAAGAGTGTGAGGCTGATGCCTCAAATTACAGAGCTGGCCAATAAATTGTTAATTATTTCACTGCTGTATTTTTGTCGCTGTATGTGGGCATATGTGCCATTTGGATTTTTTTCCCCTCAGGAGCACAAACATTTTGAGACAACCCTGTCTTGACTGACAGAACCTGTTTTCCTCAACACTTACCTAGGTCTGCCCTCCGAGATCCATCAGCTCTACTCTTGCGTAGGCTTTGCCAACTATGTCATTAGAATTCTGTTCTGTTCGAGCTGGCATGCGTATACCTTTGCTCTGTATGCACAAAGAGTAACATTTGTGCTTGTGCATAACAAATAGACAAGTTCATTATGATTTGTACAAAATGCTTTCATTCCCCAGTCATAATTCATCACTGACTATACAGTACTGTACAACGTCCAGCACAGACCTCTTCCTCAACCTACTTTCAGCCTAGTCAGCCTGTCCATAATATGAAAGATATAACTCATGTTGAACAGGCAGTGACATGGCATGGTTGGGGTGTGTGCAAGCAATGGTGTGGTGGTGGCAGATCAGGGGTGGTGTTGGCTGGTGGATCATGTTGTGCTGTCACTGACCTCTAGGGTGCGTTGGCCCTGATGATTGAGGAATAGAACATATAGTGAGCAGTGGGGATGGTGATCTTCCTTGTGTCACTAAAAATGCTTCCTATGGTGCAACTAATAGGAAGGGTCATAGGGGAAGCCTGATGTCCAAAAGGACTGCTGGAGAAGATCTTTGACTCAATTAACTCTCCTTCCCACATTCATTATCTAGGTTGGGAGCTTATGGTATATCCAACCTTATAGATCCAAGAGGAAGGGATCAATCAGATTTTAAAAATTCCTTATCTCAGATGGCTTTTGGTCATGGTTTTGATTTTGTCTTCCTCTGCACTGTCAAGTCTGAACAAATCTTGAGCTTGCTTGATGTGTGTGTGTAATGACAATCCTTGGTTTTCACAAATTTGCTTTATTAGTTACTTAAGTTTCTGAAATTAAAACAGAAAGGCCTAATGGCAAGTTGGAGAGTGCATTGGATAGTGATTTTCAACCAATGTCCATGGCACACTGATATGATACAAATGGTCTGCAGGGCTGGGTACTGCAGGGGTTTGGGAGAGGGTCACTTGTTCAGTAAGGAGAAATGGAGACTAGCACTAGATACATACTTGATTGCTGAATTGTTACTACACAAAAGTCTTGGCTTTATTTATCCCAGCTTTAAGCTTCTTCATACCCTTATTTTATTTCCTGATATACTATCCAACTGTTGTAAGTTGTTCCTATGGCATCTGAAATTCACACCTTCTCTTTTTCTTTTGACCATCCTGCTTACAAAGAGGATAGATAAACAGAAAGACACACTAATAATTGAGGCAATCATTGGCCAGGGAAACAAATCCACAAAATACATAAGGAAATAATGTTAGCTTGTATGTTATTGTTTATTTATTTAATTAATTAATTAATTTATACCCCACCTTGCTTCCTGAAGGGAATTCAAGGTGGCTCACAACATTTAAAAATACAGTAAAACACATACAGTTTAAAAATTGATAAAATAAAAAATACATAAATCCATTAAAATATAAACACCATAAAACATTAAAAAACACAGCTACGGTCAGACCACCTAAAAACAAATTAAAAACAGGAAACAAGATTTAAAACAACTAGCCAGATATTAGTTTAAAGCTTTAATAAAGGGTTTTCAGGCCTGCTGAAAGCTTTGAAGACAGGGAGCAGTACTTAACTCCAGGGGAAGGGAATTCCATAAATTCCAAAATAAAGGGAATTCCCAAAATGTCCTGCTGCTGTCCACCACACCCCTTACCTCTCTTGGTGGTGGCACACTCAACAGCCCCCCCCCCCCCCGATCTATCTATCTACAGTATTTATATACCGCTTTTCAACTGAAAAGTTCACAAAGCGGTTTAAAAGAAAATGAAAAAATTTAGCTAATTAATAGCTAATGGGTCCCTGTCCCAAAAGGGCTCACAATCTAAAATGCAAAAAGAACACCAGCAGAAGCCACTAGAACAGACATTGCTGGGGTGTGGAGGGCCAGTTACTCTCCCCCTGCTAAATAAAAGAGGAACACCCACTTGAAAGAGTGTCTCTTGCCCAGTAAGCAGGGGCAAGATGACCTTAGGTAACGGGTTGGATTGTATGGATGCAGGTGGTCCCTCAGGTACCCTGGACCTGAGCCATAGAGGGCTTTAACGGTCAGAACCAGCATTTTGAATTCAGCTTAGAAACGAATGGGCAGCCAGTGTAGTCACTGAAGCAGAGGCCCGACAGAGTCAAAGCGACAAGCTCCAGCAACCACACGAGCCATTGCATTCTGGACAAGTTGGTGTTTCCGGACTGTCTTCAGAGGCAGCCCCACATAAACCATGTTACAATAATCCAGTCTTTTCTGCATCAAAAACTCAAAAGGCTGCCACCAAAGAGTGGGACATGGAATCCATCCCTTAGAAGCCAGAGACAAAACACCTGTATATGGAGTGGTGACATTTAAATTCAAACAAGGGAACAGACTCAACACTTCATTTGTTGTTGTCTCTTAATCTTTGTCTAGCTTCTTTCATTGCCAAGTTCAAAGGTGCTCATGGTTTATTCGAACTCAGCAGCTGGATATAACTGTGGCTGGAGACGGTGGTTGATTGTAGGAGGTGCCCTTTCTCAATCTCATACCTAACCTCTGCTTGAGTTCTCTCAGATCAGTCTTATCATCCTAAAATACTCCCATTCTTGTTGCATTAAAAAAGCAGAAATATTTCCAGTGCTTCTAGAAGCACTTTCGTGACTGCCACAAGATAGTGACTGGTGGAACACTATATCTGCCAGAACTATGAGCCCACAGGATCGGGCTGTTGGTTTCCTTAGGTTAAATACTAAAAACTAGGGATAGTTAGAGCATATAATGAACCTCTGGCTTGTGTAGGTTTGCTCTCTCTGTTCTGTTTGGGATGGTACGTACTGATCTACTGTACCCAGGAGGGCTCATTAATTCCAAATGTGCTTCACCTTGGCATTCAGATCTGATAGCAACAACAGAAATGAGGAACAATACAAGTTTATGTTGTCCTCCTTAGAGTTTACTGAAGCTTTTGTCCCACTTAATATTCCTTCTGTATAAACTGTGCTGATGTTGACTTGTGCGAGCTGGCTGACTGTGAACTTTCCTAAATTAGATGTGACCAGTAGATGCCTCAAGCACAGTGGCCTAACTTGTCTGTTGTTAAACTCTCCCAAAAGCCCTATTAGATTAGGAAAAGCAACCCTGGTGAATGAAGTTGGCCTCTGGTTTCTGGAAAATGGTAGCATCGTCAGTAAGTGCTTTCTGGAATGGGCATTTTTGGAATCACTCAGCAGCAGGGGAAGAAAAAGCAAATGATTCACCGAAAAAGCTAGTTAGTGATTTTTCTTTTGTCCTTTTTGAGGTAGTTTCTTAAAATATTATTTTTTATTTAGCCATGTTTCAAAGTTTTATTAAGCAAAGTTTGGATTGAGTACAAAAATGAGCACAGTAACATTATAAACATATATACAGGTCTACTCAGAAGTAAGTACTATTATAGTCAATGGGACTTACTCCCAGGAAAATGTGGAAAGGATTGCAGCCTCAGTGACTTAAAAATATCTGCTTCAATTGGTAAAATATCATAGTGAAGTGGTTGAAGTGGAAACAGCCCAAGACCTGGAAGATCCAGATTTGAATGCCTCCTTGGCCATGCAGCTTTCTCGGTGACCTTGGGCCAGTCACTCATTCTCCTCATAGGGTTGTTGTGAGGACAGCAGGATGGGAGGAACTAAAGCTATGTTAGCCATCTTGGGCACTGGCATTGGAAATGAATGAATGAATGAATGCTTCATTTGTCTGCTGACTGTACTTATTTATATTCTGTATTGTAATGGAAAGAGTTTGTTGAACATATTTCCTAGTGAGTCTCATCTGATCACTTTTTCCTCAATTGCTAAGCAATTAATTTTTTCCACACCAACTTTTTCAGTCATTTTCATAGACAATTATCATGCTCTACCTTGCTTGGCCTTCACCTTTTGACAGCCTTCAGTCTGCATGTACCATTGCAAGACTGATCCTGCTTGAATAGCATCATCTGTACACACTGCCATTACATGCCGCACAGAACCTCCCATGTGTCATTCAGACTGAATGATGCTTCCTTATCTGTTTTCTTTTTCCCTTTCCTCTCCCCTTTCCCCCTGATAAAATGAGGCTGGTCAGTTTGTGCAGTTCAAAATATGTGCTTCTGAAAAAAATGGAGAATCCCAATGCACCCTTCTTTTGTGGACTTTCAGTGCTTGGATAAATCATATTATTTTGATGGAATAGGAAGCACCAACCTGTTACATACAGGTACTCTAATCTGAGGAGGGCAAGTATATCACATGTGAGATTATTTTGAAAGACATTACTACTAATATTGCCTCCATGAAAAACAAATTCTTTGTATGAATGGAAATGTCTTGTGTTTGCAAAAGAAAAGGAAAAAAAAAAGCAATGACGTGCAACTAACATTACCTAAAGATAGCTAGGCAGCCACTGAAAATGCCATCAGAAACTTATTGGAAAGGGCAGAGGAAATACTAACCCAAGCTGAAGTGTCTCTCTTGTTGTGCTTCTAGACAAAGTAATGCTGTGTGGTTAGAGTCTATTCTGCCTTTTGGCAGTTGGTGACTCATCATGCCTCATTGGATGCCAGAAGTCTCTCACATAAACTTTACACATGAGCAAAGCCCTCCTGTTTCTATGTCTATGGTGGCTGGCTTTCTCCATTCTGCATTTGCACAAGTATATTAACAAAATATGGCTCTGATCATAGTCTACTACGTGATTTTCAACATGTGTGCCGTGGCACAGTGTGCCATGGATAGTCCTCTGGTGTGCCACAGGAGTTTGGGGTAAAATCATTCATTAATAGGAAAATTAGGGGATTTGAACACCCTGATGTGCCTTGTCAATGGTAAAAACAAATGATGGTGTACCATCAATTACCACTTCAGTGTGGTGTACCATTTCAGTACCTTGTTAGTGTGCCATGAGATGAAAAAGGTTGAAAATCACTGGTCTACTAGAATAGCTTTCTTCTCACCCTGTGCTTCCTCCAGCTCGTCCCATGCAACATGTCAGAGATTCTGACACTGCAATCCTATACACACTTTTCTGGGAGTAAGTCCCACTAAAAACAATAGGACTTACTCTTGAGTAGACATGTTTAGGATTATGTTGTTAATCTGTACTCTCTCCTAATCTTTCAAAAGTATGGAGCACAATAGGAAGGGAGGGTGGGAGTAGTATTAGGACTAAATAGGCCCTTTGAATACCTATAGCTCCTGAATTAGTAAGTGCTTGACCACGCTAGGTTTTGGCACTATGCTAGTCATGATATTAACATTCTTTATTTACAAAATTTTCTAACCTATATCATTTAGGGCACAGTCCAGAGTAACTACGGGGAATCCTTGCTCCGACGTAAGAACAATTTACTCTGGATTGCAATATGATTTTCCCATAGGTTTTCATCAGGTGGTGCCATAACTACATCAACATAAATGTCTCTTATGTGCTCCTGTAGTTACTCTGGATTGTAGGGTAAATAAGGCACAGAACCCAAACAAAAATTTAGAGATTCCTGGTCTAAGTGCTGACCATAGGTTTTCATGGTCAACAGGTGAGAACATAATCTATGTTCTCAGACGTGAGAATTACCAACAGGTGAGAACATAATCTATGTATAAAACTTGGCATCCATCAGTCTTAAAAGACTATGGTATCGTGCTCGACACTGCATGCGAAGCATGAAGGCCTGGGTAGATTAATATGGACTATAGGCTGTTACCCAAGAAGCAAATCCCCCCTCTCCATGCCACTGAAATTGTCCAATGGAACGACAAAGCCAATACAATTGGTTCCAGCTGCGTCGCAGAACTGGGCTAAGGACAGGTGCTCACCCTGTCTTGTGGGGACCCGGGTCTCGAACCCTGACCTTCTGGTTAACAGGCACAGTGTCTTAACCACATGTGCCACCCACAGCCCTACAATCTATGTATATCTACTCAGAAATATGTTGTGTTCAATGGTTGTTACTCTTCCAAGAAAGTGTGCAAAAGATTTCAGCCATTGGGCCCAATCCTATCTAGTTTTCCAGTACTAATAAAGCCATAATGCATTGCTGAGGTAAGGGACACACATGTTCCCTTACATTGAAGACATCCCTGTGACTATCACTCTCAGGATAAAGTGCATGCCTCATTGACATGTCTACGGCTGTAATCCTAAACACACTTTCCTGGAAGTAACACCCATAGAACACAATGTGGCTTACATCTGAGTAGACATGGTTAGGATTGTGCTCTACATTACTTATATATCATTGGAAAGGTAATTTAATGTAGGTAAATAGGTATCACCTTGGTGGGAAGGTAACAACACTCAGTGCACCTCTGTGTATTGTCACGCTAGCCACATGACCATGAAAACTTCTTTGGACAACGCTGGCTCTTCAGCTTAGAAATGTGATGAGCAGCAACCTTACAGTGAGTCACAACTAGCAGTACAACTTGTGAGGGACATCTTTACCTTTGCCTTATAGTTCCCATTGGCTGTCCTAGGAAAAGAGAAAGGAACAGCCCTCTCGTACTACCTTTGGGGTTGAAAGTCAGGCACATTTGTTACCTTCCTTTCTAGGAAACAAGCAAGAATTGATGTGCCATCATGAGATTGGAATTAGAAAGAATTAGAATCATAAAATGTGTTTTCACATGGGTGAATAACAAAAGCATCTAATGGTATAGTGAAAATTTTGATGCTGAGGACCACATTAGATTCTCTCAGGCTACAATCCAGAGTAATTACGGGAGCACGTAAGAGACATTACGTGCACCCGTAGTTACTACACCATCTAGTGAAAACCTATGGGAAATTCATATTGCAATCCAGAGTAAAGTGTTTTTACTCCAGAGCAAGGACACCCCGTAGTTACTCTGGATTGTGCCCTCAGGCAGTGGTGTGGGTATGGAAGGTGAAGGGGCAACAAGCTGAACTTGACTCTGCACAGGGCATGAACTTGTCTCTCATCAAGGCAACAAGCTGAACTTGACTCTAATAGCAAAAATTGTGAAAACAGGGAATTGTATGAATGTGGAAACACAGATTGGTGTAGATATGAGCTGAAGATGGGACAAAGATGCTAAGAAGAAAATCGGGCTGGGGCAAGTCTGAAAAGTTGGACTGGGATGGTGCCATTTTCTTAGAGGATTAAAATGGGCTGGCAAGGGTGATTTGCAGGACAGGGAGCCAAGAGGCCTAAGCCTGCTCCATCTAGAATCTACCATATCCTGACATCATGACTTGGCAATCCCTTGAAGCAATTGTCGCTAAAAAACTGGGTGGATGGGATCTTGTCTTGGGTATATGAAATGATGGACCCATCACAATGTGGCTCTTTTGTCACGGTGAAAGGGTAAAGTGATTTGACCTAACCACCCTGTTATGTGGCTGGAGGCCAATAAGTCCTCCCAATAAGAGACAGGAAATAATGGTGGTTGGTGTGGTCAATGTATAAAAATGATTTTCTGAGAAGTCAAATTACAGTTTTCCAAAAAGCCTTTGGGTATTCTGCATTGGTATGTCTTTAGTTTTAGGAAGTCAGAAAGTAGTACAGGTCCAACCTTGTTATTTGTGGATTTGAATCAATATGAATGGCCACTGCAGTTTTAAAATTTGCATTTCTACTGTTGTGAAAAGGCAGTCATGCAAGTAATATTCCTTTCTTTAACTGAGCCAGGGGATCATTTCTAACTGCTGACTGCCTTCCTACAGTAGCAAGAAAAGCAGTTTTTAAACATTTGTAAATGGGAACACTTTTTTATACTTTTGAACTGCTTTTATTTAACTCATTTTTAAAATATCACCAGGGAGTCCCAGAATCAAACAAATATTGAGGCACAATGTCATTCCATTGGGAGCAATGGAGGAGCAAAAAAATCTGGAAGTGAGTTATAAAATTTATTTTTCCACCATTTATTCACAGATTTTTTTATCCATGGGAAGTTGTGGAACATAACTAGTAGATAACAAGGGACGCATGACTCATCATTGACTGCAGTGGCACAACTCACACAATATATTGAATTGAAAATCTCTTTTAGACAAATTCATTAATCAGAAAGACTGTATCTACCATGAGAAAAGGTTAACATGTATAGAGAACAATGGTAAAATAATACAGTTTGTGGTTATTTATTCTATCTTCCTTCATGATTTCTGTCCAAATTCTTAAGGGTTCATATATCTAATTTATTGCTCTGGACAGCCTCTCCCAATGTGGGTCTGTGGGAAACCCACTTGAAACCCTGGAGAACCACTGCCAGTCAGTTTAGGCAATTCTGACCTTTCTGTGGTCCAAAAAGACAAAATTTCAGATTTTTTCTTCATATAAGAAAGCAGTTTCCTCCAATAATCTACAAATTTAGTTTTTTATTTTTAGTTAGAAAGCAGTCAAGATATGATGGCATAAGTCCAAGTCTGGTGTAACATTAAGAAGCAGTCTAGGGCTGCAGTCCTAAAGACACTTTCCTGGGAATAAGATCCATTGAACATAATGGGGCTAACTTTTGAGTAGACATGGTTAGGATTCTGCTCCAAGGCTATTTCAGTTTTTCCAGCAGGATGCAGAACATGTCCCACTGGTATAGCTATGCCAATTTTGGAAAGTCAGTTAGAATTGTGATCTTAGGTATTCATTTGTCAGTGCAGCCCTAACAATGTATACTCAGATGTAAGATCCATTGTTCAGTGGGGCTTCCTTGCAGAAAGTAGGATCAGAATCTCCCTTATAATTATATTAACAAGATGGTATATCTTGCTAGAGATTACTGCAACTTGCAGATCTGTCAGGGAAAATAAATCTCTTGGTCAAGCTTCAGAGGCCTTCAAACACTGATGCTCCTACTCTTTTCATTGAGAGGGAAACTGTCCTCAAGTTCATTTCCTATTTCTTCATGGATCCTGTCTGTATGATAAGCTGCATTTCCTCTTTCCCTTTCTTGGGTGGAAATGGAAAGTGCGTGTAGGAATGTCCATTTGCAATTAGAACTGTCAACCATGTCCCGAAATGGGATTTAGATACATATTGTCCTTCTACACCTCAAGTAATCTGAATGGAAATGGCTGCCTTTGAAATAAACCTGCTCCCAGGTATTGTTTTGACTATAATATTTCCAAGTTTCCATATTTTATACAGTGTATAAATTTTTGAACAGAATCCCTAAAATGAAATAAAGGGTTAATTTTCGCAGAGAAATGAATAATGCTCTGTTGGTATTAAATAGCATACTATTAGTGCTTTGTCTTTTGGAAAGAGTGAGAAAAAAAGAAACTGAGCATAGCTGTGGGGATTAATGTTAATGCAGATACTTCACAAGGTTTGGTTAGCTTAGTCAAATATTGAGAAGCAAAATATTAGGTCAAGGTTAGTTTTCCTGCAGAAGATGTGTTTCTATGTACAGAGAACAGGTAACCGGGGTATAATGTAATGTTTGTTTCAAAACAGAAACCAGACTGTATAGTGCAAACAGTGAAGTGGTGAAAGACTGATAAGTCGAGGCAGAAGATTAGTTTTCCCACATAGCTTCACTGACAGTAACAAACCACATTGCTTTGCCATTTAGCCTGGAGAGTAATCTGAAAGCAAACAATGGTACTCTATTGCTGAAGCTGACCAGACCAGCTATTTTAATGGAAGACCCTTTGACATCCATAACTGGCTTTGGGATAGGGAGACAAGAAGTGGGGTGTATCATAAATTATCTCATCATGAATCTATCCAGACTGAGGATAGGTAGGTTATATACAGTGCAATCCTAAGCATGTCTACTCAGAAGTAAGACTGATTGTGTTCAATAAGGAACCCAGGAAACTGCAGTTAGGATGGTGAGCATTTTGATGCATGGTCCTGTATTCTCACTCTACGTAAAGCATCATGCACACCGATGACATTCAATGTGCCTATAGACTGTACCTCCATTCACATAGGAATGGAATCAAAACAAATCAAAACTCACAAAGAATATGTAGGTACTCACTGAATTGTTGAGGTATAAACCTCTTTTTAAAAAGACAGTCAAATACTATCTCTTTAAAACAAAGCAAAACCAAATATTATATATTCAGTATAAAAGTAAAGGTGTCCCCTGCAGGTTGTACTGCTATTTATGAATGACTGAAGGGTGTTGTGTTTTTTAAACTGAAAAGCCATTGTTGTCCAAAGATGCTTCCATGATCAAGTGTCTGTTATGACTATCTGCCGAAGTACATGGAATGTGGTTACCTTCTCACTGAGGTGGTACCTATTTATCTACTTGCATTTCCAACTACAGTGGTACCTTGCTTAAAAAGCACCTCACTTAACAAGCAAAAATTTCCAAGAAATCTTGCTTCACGTAACAAGTTCTGCTTCACTTAACAAGCAAGCATGCTATGGGCACATGCAATGCAGCCCTGACGCTCTGCATGGAGGCTCTTTAAAAGGGCTGCCGGCCAGTGCAGCTGCCTCTAACTGCCCCCAAGTGTCCCAACTGACTACCTTGAACCTCCAGCAGCAGCCCAGGTAAGCCTCCCAGGAAAGTGTCTTTGATTGCAGTCTCCTAAATATGTCTACTCAGAAGTAAGCCCCATTGTGTTAAATGGGGCTTACTCCCAGGAAAGTGCCTTTAGGATTGCAGCCTAAGTAGACTTCATAGGCTCATGCATACTGAATGCATGTTTTGAATTCAATTCCAGTGTTTTGTCATCATTTTTTCATCCAGTTAATATTTTATATGACTATTTTTGGGTTGTGGAACCAATTGTCTGAGTTTCCATTATTTCTTATGGAAAAATCTGCTTCACTTAAAGAGTGTTTCACTTAAAGAGCATGCCTCTGGAACAAATTGAGCTCTTTATGTGAGGCACCACTGTACTTGCTTTTGAACTACTATTTTAGCAGGAGCTGGTCAAGGGATAGGAGCTCACTCTGTTTTGTAGCATCCAGGTCTTGAACCCTGGCCTGCTGGTCAACAGGCATGGCATCTTAACCACTGACCCACCACAGCCTGTACACATAAGTTTTAAAGGGAGTGGATTCCAAGAGAGGCATCACTATGACTTGGAACTTTTTGCCTGGTAGTCAGGAAAAAACGGGTTTTGGTTTCAGTTTCCATGTTTGTACAGCAGAGTTTGAAATCTGCATTGTAAAAAAGAAAAAAGATGGGGGGAAAATGGAAAACAGAGTTGAAGCACAGAGCAAGATAGCAAGACAGAGGGAAGGCTGAATGTTCAGTATTGAGTACTACAATCTAACACTAGGACAGACTTGTTCATAAGTACTGATTTAGGAATATGTAAATGTGATATTTTGCAGTGGGACTCTACTTGTACTTCTACTACTACTATTACTACTATCTGAATAAATGTGAAGTGTGACTGGTTAATTCCAATTACAGGTATCTCCTATTTAGCCTTCTCAGTTTGCTGCTCCCAATGGGTTTCAGGTCAAAGGACTGCAGTTACAGAAAATGTCACAGAGTTGTAATCAGGCATGGGCCCAAGCCGGATTGCCCAAACCGGTTGTTCCCATGACCCTGACGCTACCGAACCGGTAGCTGCGGGGTTGCCTGAAAACCCGGCTTACCGGTTCAGACGCCAGGCAGAGGAGACACACTGTGCGTGTGCCGACTTCTGCAAGCGCGCAGTGCATCTCCTCCTGGTGGGGAAGATGCACAGTATGCGCGCTGGGGTCGGTGCACGCGCTGTGCGTCTCCTCCCGCGGGAAAGTAAAGAATAAAAAACTTTGTTAGTCTAGTTGGGAATTTGGTTTGGCATGGGAAAGGCGGGGTATAAATACCTTAAACAAATAAATAAATTGGCTTGGAGTGTTATTCATCAATCCACTAATTGCTTGATCTATTTCAAGGGATTCATGACATTAGTTGGGAACTGCTTTTGAACCCAAAAACATGCTATAGAAATGATAAGCAAAGTCATATACAGTGGTGCCTCACTTAACAAGTGATCCACATAACAAGCAAAAATTTCTCTAGGATTCTGCCCCACATAACAAGTGTTGCTTCACTTAACAAGCACACTTGTTGGCAGTTGGGGCGGACGCGCTTGCTGGCAGCCCTTTTAAAAAACGTCAGGGCTGCCTAGCGCGCCTGCCCATAGCGAAAGCAACACTTCCACGTTGTTTCTCCTGTGGCCAGATGTCTGCTGGGCAGAGGGAGAGAACAGAAGTGGAGAAGAGGGAAGCAGCTCAAGGCTAGCCAGAAGGGAGCGGGGGGAGCGGGGGGAAGAGAGAGAGAGGCTCAGGATGAAGAGAAGGAGAAAGTGGGGAGACACTTGGAAAGTGTCTTGGATTGCAGCCTCCTAATCATGTCTACCCAGAAGTAAGCCCCTTTGTTTTAAATGGGTCTTACTCCCAGGAAAGTATCTTTGATTGCAGCCTCCTAACCATGTCTACCCAGAAGTAAGCCCCATTATTTTAAATGGGTCTTACTCCCAGGAAAGTATCTTTGATTGCAGCCTCCTAACCATGTCTATCCAGAAGAAAGCCTCATTGTTTTAAATGGGGCTTACTCCCAGGAAAGTATCTTTGATTGCAGCCTCCTACCCATGTCTACCCAGAAGTAAGCCCCATTTTTATAAACGGGGCTTACTCCCAGGAAAGCGTCTTTAGGATTGCAGCCTAAGTAGACTTCATAGGATCAAGCACTTTGAATGCATGTTTTGAATTCAATTCCAGTGTTTTATCATCATTTTTACACCCAGTTAATATTTTTATATGAATATTTTTGGGGTTGTGGAACCAATCATCTGAGTTTCCATTATTTCTTACGGGAAAATCTGCTTCGAATAAAGAATGTTTCACATAACAAGCATGCTTTCGGAAGGAATTAAACTTGTCATGTGAGGCACCGCTGTACTTTGAAACCACACTCAATATCTTAAGAAAGTCAAAAAGAGTCATTTTCATGTGACCTCTGGAGATGCAATCAGATTTTGCAACCTGCTGTCTACTGCTGTTTTTGCTGCAAAATGCTGTATATGTAACACATCATGGATTTGAAACCCAAATAGTTAATTGGCCTTATCTTGGTTATAAGATCAAAAAAGTCTGGATCAGAGCAGCTGTACTGTGGTTTACTCTTTTCTGATAAAACTCAAAGCTACAGTCCTCCTTTATATTTAAGCCTCACTGGAATGAATGAAAACTATTCTTGAGCAGCCGTGGGCAGGCAGGGCATCTTCATGGAGAATTTTGTCTCAAAAGAATAACAAAGAAATGTCTGAAAACAAACTTGAAGTGGGTAGATCTTTTCTTTGGCTTTCATGTTTCATATTTCTGGTGCTTATCTCTATGCCTCACTAGTGCAGTGATCTTTAAATAATAAATAATGGAAAGATTATGATTTTTGCCTTGACCATCTTTAGCCTAAGGAGATAATTAAAGCATGCATTTCTCAGAGATGCAAAGAACTTAAAGGTTTAGCCTCAAACACTGATGTAGTGTTTGGTAGATCTTCTGATCTCCCCTGAAGTATTTGCAGTGAAGGTTTTGCTTCTTTAAAATAGGTCAGAAATAGAGTATAAGGTTTCAATCCTAACCATACGTTCCTGGGAGTAAGCCTCACTGAACACAGTGGGACTTAGTTCTGAGTAGACATGGTTAGAATTGTGCTCTTACCTACAATCCAGAGTAGCTACGGGAAGACGTAAGAGGCACTTACTCTGGATTGCTCTATGCATTTCCCACAGGTTTCCCATAGGTGGCACCGTATCTACTTCAGTGTAAAAGGTGCTGTAGTTACTCTGGATTGTAGGCTGAAGTTACTCTGGATTGTAGCCTAAGTGAAATAAGGTAAGATTGTTAGGGAAACATAATAGGGATGCACACACACCTGCTCTCTAACGGGCACTTCCCACCTCTGACTCTGCAACTTATCACAGTAGATGTACATCAGTATCATACTCATTAACACTGGTTTAGTGAAAAAGCCTATTTCATTTAGGCCACCTGACACTGACATTTGATTTGCCCTAAGTCCATGTATTGTATGCCATAACAATCAATCAATCAATCAATCAATCAATCAATCAATCAATCAATCAATCTGACATACTGAATTTTCCCTCAAAATGAGGTGTTTTCTTGGCTAATAGTTTCTGTGACTGCCATGATCCAAATGAGGAATTATTTTGACAGCCACCTGCCGCATCTTCTTGAGAGAGATTTCCAAGGATGCCATGTTACCACTGAAAATGACCTATTTTGGGCCCGTTGATTGGATATTATCCTTAGTTTATGAGTAGAGCCACCTCAGAAGCCGTTATAAGGATTTGGGACAGTTCATCTGGGAACAGATGGACCTTCAGATCACCTGCTCCTGGACTATATAGACTCCATATTGTGGACCTCCGTCCCAGATAGATTTATTGGTCATCTTTCATCTGCTTTAATTATGGGCCATCTTTCATCTGCTTTAATTACTGTGTTGTGTATTAGTTCTTTTAGAAATGCCTTTTGATGCTGTTGTGTTTATGATTGCAAGCTACCCAGAGGGCTCTTCTCAGTCACAGTGGTGGGACAGAAATGCAGAAATAAAGGAAGAGCATTGCAAGTGATCTAAAATGCATCCCTCTGTGTTTTAAGAACCAAGAGTTAACAATGTTCATGATTGTCTTGAACATTTAATATGGAACAAAGATTATATATGTTCCATTTTTCCTTTACTATTTTTTTACTGTTTTTTTGCTTTCCAAACTCTCACAGTCCCTGTTTGGTTTGCAAGATTTTGAGGATACCATGAAACATTTCAGTAAGGTTGCCATTCTTCAGGTAAGTCTCTTGAGTTATGGTAATGGTTCATTTCTGACTCTGACATGGATCATTTCTGACTCTGGTATTCATGCTCATAGAAAGGTCTAAATAAACTGGCTATTCATATAGACAAATCTAACTAACCCCCAAATCCAGAGTAACTACGAGAGCACGTAAGAAACTTTAGGTGCACCCGTAGTTACTGCACCACCTAGCGAAAACCTACTGGAAATTTATATTGGAATCCAGAGTAAGTTGTTCTTACACCAGAACAAGGACTCCTGGTAGTTACTCTGGATTTTGCCCTAACACACTACAGCTGAGCAAGCCCAGAACAGAGTAACATGTAATAGGTGGAGACAGTGAGGGAGGTAATCAGACAGCAGTTCTTTCGTGTGAGAATGGATATGTCTTCCTGACCTTCCTCTGAAGCTCCATCATTTGCACATCAGGACTGGAATCATATAACTGAATTTTTTTAAAAAATAAGATACTGTATGGCAGCTCAAGATTCCAGAAAAATCATTATATATTTTTGAAATGCTTGATTTGACATTCATCCTTGCACAGAGGAAAACCATTACCGAATGAATGCACAGAGGCGTATATATTTTCTACGAATGCTTCTGCTTGTTCTTTAATGAACAACATCAATTAATGGTTACGTGCCCAGGCCTTGTCCACTGTATTAAAAGCTTTGCTGCTTGGTTCTTCCTGAGCACAAGCCTCACTGCTGAAGAAATGATCTTGCAAAATCGCTCCAAGCTCCCAGTTCCTATTTTTACCACTAAATTTGCCTGCAGCTGCCAGTTTGAATTACTTCCATTTACTCTATGACTAGAACAACCCTAATGGAGGAGAGTAAAGTACTAAAGGGCAAGGGACCTTTCTTAAGGTTTTTTGTGTGCCAATGTGCTTGATAAAATTTTAATTTCAAAAAAAAAAATTCACATCCAGAACTTTGATGCCAGTATCCTTTCAATCAACATTGCTTTGAGAAACAAAGAATCTATCCATTGCCATCCAATTATTAAAATCTAACTTGGCAAAAATGAATTGTGACATATATTCACGTTACGATCCAGCAGTGATTTTCTTGAATCTTGTGCGTTACTTCAGGGTTGAAGAGTTCATTCTGAGTTTTGTATTTTTTTCCTCCTGGGCTGATTTAAGATTGTACAGTAAATGCATTGAATGTTTAGGAGTTAAATCCTTCCCATGGTGTTGTGAAAAATAGTAGAATATGGAGCATAAATAAAAATATTTGATTTGTAACGTTTCAGAACCCATCTTGGTTGGTTTGTTGGTTTTTGGGGACAAGCAAAAGACTGAAGTTCTCCTATTCATATTTGTCTCAAGCTGAATTCCTATTCATGCTTTCCTGTGAGTAAATCTCATTGAACTTAATGGAAGAAGTAACGAGGCTTGTGCCAACATCCACTTGGTTTACAAATGTGGGGAAGCAGCTATCTTTGTGTATGTCCTTAGGTGCATGTCAATAGATGTGTTTGCAAGTCCCCAGCTTAAAAACTGCCATAAAGCAGGTAGAGCTGCTAATGTATGTCACACTCTAGCCATTGGTGTTGGCTACTCACCTGACTTAGCTGAGGGAAATCTGCATGTCCATTAATTTTAGGCCAGCCTGTCAGAGCTGGGAAGGTGAATCTCTCCAAAACGGGATACAAGAGGGTGTACTGGCTGTGTGAAATGAGCATCATGAGGTGTGTGTCAAGACAGGATGAAAGCCATCTAACTAGAAGGTTGATGTCCTAAGAACTTCATCTTAGTTTCCTGGAGAACTCTTGATTGTCAGTGTGTCTCTTTTAGTCAGGTTGAATTTTATTTATAATCTGTTTGCATTTTATTTTGAATGTTGCCTCTCAATCTCCAGTACTATATCTGACCACCTGTCCCTTATGCCTTTTAACTCATGATAAATCTTTTTGGTTCTGTTGATTATAAACAAACTTGCCATATGCTTTAACCTGGAGAGCAATCTACTCCTGTCTGAGTGGACTGACTGAGTGGCTTCAATCATAACTTCCATGTAGGCCTGCCTAAGCCCCAGCATAAGTCAGGGTGTCACAAAAGTGCTGTATGACATTTCTGCCCCACTCCTGGGGGGTTAAGCCAATGCATAAGTATACGCCAACATCCCCACACCACCACTGAAAGGTAAGCCAGGGGAGTTAGGCCAGCCTAAATTGGTTTGGATTGCATCCTTAGCCCCAGTACAACCAAGAGGAGACTTGCGTGGCTTGTGTGATTGCATAGGGTCATTTGTGTCAATGACACAGTCATTCCCTGTTCAAGTTGCAGGTGTGAAGATGAGGTACAGACAGGTTTTCTTTGGATGAAGAAATTTGGAGTGCCTCTTCCTGGTAAAACATTGCAGTTTCCTAATTCTTGGTAACCTACTTTCATCCCCTTGGGTTTCTTTTTACTCTTCTGTCCAAGTCAGCAAAGCAATGTATGGATAGCAAAGCTCACTGTGCATCTGCTTCCCTGAGCCAGTATATGAGAGCCAAGGTGGTTCAATGGCAAGAGAGTGGGACTAGGTTCCTGAACAGTTGTGCTGGACATTTTGAAGATCACATGGAAGGAAAAACCAGAGAATATCTTCCTGAACACTTTGGAAGAAGTGTTGGAGAAAAATAATGTTCTGTAACAGATAAGTGCAGTACAGACATTATTATTATTGGATTGTATCCTGTGAATTCTGACATGCCAAGACTACCCCCTGCTATTGTCTGCGGTTCAGGAATGCTGATGGAGGGTGTGCAGAATTCAGTGGAGGGAAGGGGGAGCAACACGGTAAATCAGTGTTAAAATATTTTTTACTTCTACATAGATCTTCTGACTACCTATGGGTCTCTAGGAACCAGTCCAAATTGAAAAGGGGGGCAGGAAGGCTTGGGAAAAAGGGATCCTCTCTCTATTGCCTCTATTGTCCATATACTGAGGATGGCACAGTTCAAGTGCCAGTCACTGGGTATTTTACCACAGCAGAAGGTTCATGTCATACAAACCTCATAGGACTGGTATGTAAACAGCACTGAAATAAATAAGTTACACTGATGAGCTGAAGCCTATTCAATTTCAATTAATATTTACAGTACAATTGATACCTGTCTATTTGAAAGTGAATCTAATAGAATTCAATTGGGGGTTTGTCCCTGTAAATATGAGTAAGATTGCAGCCCAATAAGTAAAAGATTGCAGTGAATAAGATTTACTGGTTTGTCCCAGTAAATGTGAATAAGATTGCAGCCTAGTCATAACTAATTTTCTTTATACTACTATTCCTTAAGGATCTCAAAAGTGGTTTATATGGGTTTTTCCCTCCTGCTTAGGGTTCCCATGTGTCCCGAAAACCAGGGACAGTCCCAATTTTGGGGGTTTGTGTTCACATGCTGGCAAGTGTGATAGAGAGTCCTGTCCCAATTTTGTGGAGGAGAATTATGGCAACCCTACTACTGCCTGTACAACAGAAATAAGAGAGATAGTGACTATCACCCAGGAAGCCTTAGAGCTATGGGAGGACTTGAACCTGAAACTTCTAGATGTAACATCAGAACCACTACATTACTCTGGCTCTCTACAATTCCTTAAAATACTTTTTCTAGATCCATCATACTAGTTCTGTTGATCGTTATATTTTAATTTTTTTGCCAACCAAGTTTTCTTGCTCGTAGAAATGCATGCAGAGTCCTTTGACAAATCTTTTGACAAATTCCTGGTTGAAGTGCTCTGCCTGAAGGCTTATATAAACATGGCAATCATTTGTGTTTCTTGTAACGGCTTTGGAACTATCCTAATCTCTACTTTTATCACTTTCTCCAAGCAGGTTCACAGATGCCAATGCAGAACAATTGGCATTTAATATTGCTTTGCCCACAGCAATTGCAGATGAATTGGAAAAGAAAAACTCTCAGTGGTGATGATAAATGGCACCATCTTGTTCTTCTTTGATCTGTAGAAGGCTTCCTTCTTTCTCCTCATCAATCTTTGGTGAAGACAGTGATAAGGCTAAGATGAGGTTAGGTTTGAGATAGATTGAATCTGTCAGTGTATTGTAAATTTTGGCAGGGCTCCAAGCAGCCTGAAAGTTGGTGAGTGGAACTAAAGAAATGCTCCGTGAAGCCATAAACTAAAGATGTGATGGCCTGGTGATGATGTGTGCAGAAAATTTGTGAGCTTTCAAAAAAGAAGATGCTCCTTCAAGACACAATTGTAAAGCACTTTGCAAGTGCTCACCCCAGTGTTCAGACTAGGGCTGCCTACCTATCAAGGGTACTTCTAAGAGCTCTTTAATTAACCCCTCAAGGGTGCAATCCTAAATACACTTTCTTGTGAATAAAACCCATTGAAAAGACATGTTTAGTGCTAGCACAATTAGTCTTAAAATGGAAGATGATGATATTAAAAAGTGAATTGTAGTGGAGCTGAATCAGACCAAGTGTGGCATGAAGAACAGGCTTTAACTCCTTTCTGTGCCCCAGTGTGACCATATATTATTACTAAAAAAGAGGATGAGGATGAGGAAGAAAAATGGAAACCATGGTAGAATGAGTTTTTTGGGCATCTGGCAATGATGTTTCAGTGGTGTTGTGTTCAGTTCAGTGATGTTTCAGTGTTTATTCCTTATGTTTTAAGGAAATAAATTATGCAAAGGCAAACCTGAACTTGGAAATATGTGTTGCAGAATTCAGATTTCTTTTATGTTGAATTTGAGTTAACTTGATGTAAAATAATTTTTGTGTGTGTAAAACACATGTTATTGCTTATACCCTTCATTTCATATTATATTCAGCTGTAATTCCAGCTGGAATGACTTGGACAGTCACAAGAAATTATTCCTGTCCATGTACTGTAGTTGCCATTTGATGCTTTGAAAGAGATGCAGATATAAGACCACCCGTATCTCATAAACTTGGGTGATTCTGAACAGAGGAAAGAAGCAACTTTTCTTCATTAAATGTGAGGAGAAAATGGGATGCATTTTTTTGCTGAATTGCTTGTGCCACATTTTATCAGTCTCATCAACTTAAGTGTGACATGAAATAATATATAACTACAAAATGCAATATCTTGTCTGTTTAGCTATCAAAAGCAAAATATTTTTTCAAGCTAGGTATCTGTCTTTAATTTGGAATGTAGAAACTTGATCCAATCTGAGTACATAAGCAGGAATGCCCCCAATTCTTCTCTGTCTAAATCAGTATTTTTCTTTTACTTTCTAACATTTTTCAATTATTTTTTGTAAGCTTTGTCCAAATGTATTAAATCAGGTTTTGCTTCTAAGCATGTTGTTGAAACAGTATCTGGCATATAAAGTAATCATAGTATAGTATTATTTTCTTTCTTTCTTTCTTTCTTTCTTTCTTTCTTTCTTTCTTTCTTTCTTTCTTTCGTTTTGAGGCAGAGTGAGTTTTCTTTTGATGGATTTTTTTAAATGTAAAGAAAAGCAGAATTGCTACGGTAAAATACAAAACATGAGATGGTTAGTTTTGAGGGCAAAAATGAACAACAAACAATAGCCAGTTTATTTTTACTGAATTATATTATTGCTTAAAGACCCCTAATGTATTGAAATTGTTATTTATCAGAGAGAGAGAGAGAGAGAGAGAGAGAGAGTTATTTTAATATTGTTCTTGGATTTGTGTTGCTAGAAATACTTAAATAGGATGCAGGATGCCATCTCCAATCTTCACTGTCTTTTGATGATTGTAGATCATCCCCCCAAGACATTTGGAACAGCATGTTTCAAATTTAAACCAGGTGTGTAAAAAAGCAGCCCCAGCGGTTTCTTTTCAGGCTGATACCATCTGTTATGAACTTGGCTACTCCACAGTACCAAAGGAGTTAATGGAGCCTTGGAGCGCACCTCCTAGATTCATGAGCCAACAAAATTGTTTTGAATATTTCAGAAATATGATTTTAAGGTGCATTATTTTTTTCTGATGCGATGAATCTGAAAACTCTTTGGGGAACATCTCCCATTTAAGCGCCATGGAAATATATAGCACTGGTGCATGAGCATAACTGTTTTCTTGTCCACTCATTTCAGTTCAGCATCTAGGAGTAGATTGCAGTCGACGTGTTACAAATTATTATGTGAAAATTTGCCTTGTATTTCGTCATGTGAGGATTTATTTGGCAAACACATTCAAACAGCAATGCTTTTGATGTTAGGTCCGGGATGGCTAGGCTGACCATATGTCCTCTTTTTCCAGGACATGTCCTTTTTTATAGCACATAACCATGCCCACCACCCAGGTTGTTGCTCCTCCCACTGCACGGAGGTGACGCGCTGGCCTCCCGCACTGGGTGACACTAACCCTAGTGACACCCCTGCCTAAGTCAGAGGAACTTGGCATTTGCTCTGGAAATGTGGTCTGGATACAGGCTAACTGTGCTGTTATGGGCCATGTCCCAAAAGTCCCCCACATACCCCTGCTGCTAGGCGAACACTGCTAGGTCAGCACAGTTTCATCTGTCTTGCACCAGCCTAGGTGGACTTATGGTGGCCCAGGACTTTTCTGATGCAGTTAGGCTGGCCTATCTGGCAGATAGGCAAGTCCAAGTGCACTTCAGGATTGTGCTCATAGTGTACCATGTGAAAGCAATATACAAGTGCTTTTAGCTTTTATGTTGTCCTACATTTTTCTTGGATGTCCTAAATTTGGGGAGGTTTGTCCTCTTTTGCCATTATGACATATGGTCTCCCTAGTGATGGCCCATTCACACAAGCAGCTCAATCCAATGTTTCTCTTAAAATCAAAAGAAACTGGCAGAGATCGTTTGCAATTTCAACCTCAGATCTTCCCAGTCCTTCTGTTTTCCCCACTGTGTTTAGTATAAATCTTTCCACAGTTTTTGCCACAGGGTTTCCACTTTTCCAAGTGTCTTAACAGTTTCATCCAAGCACAGGTGGTTCAGAATGGTCAATGTTCAAACATGTGCAAGCATAAATTTATGTATGTGGGTTCTCTTACTTGTAGGAAAGCAAGGAAGGAACGGGTTGTAAGATACAAACACAGCACAGCTAGCCTGTGTATTTAACTTCTTCTGACGCTCTAGACAGCATGGTGTTTGAACAATTTCCTGGGGACTTGCTGTAATATTCATCAGCCATTATGACACATTTTCTCTTGGAGCAATGTCAGGGAAGGATGTCTTGAAAGAAAATCCAGCTGCAGTGATTAAAAGAATGATCCACACTGACATAAAAGCAGGTATCTGGAGATTTAACAGACCAATGAAATGTACAATTGAAAAAAAATACAGAAAAAGCAAGGAATTTTGCCTTCAATCTATATTTAAACACAAACATTGAAAAAAGCATATTTGTGACCCTTTCTGGACTTTCCTCCTCTAATTAAAAAAAATCAGATTAAAAAAATTAATTATGTATGGCTGCCTTTTCCCATGTTCTTCTTAATCATTGGTAGTTAAAAGAGGAGGTAGTCCCTAAAGTTGAAGAGATAACTGGAATTCTTGGGCAACAAATGCCTTTTAGGATAATGCTACGTTTTGGGATAGGAAAATTAAAGATGGTATTTTTGGAAACAAGCAGATATTGTTGCAAGAAGAAAATAATGCCAGAGGTTTGCAATCAAAAGTTTAGTGAATTATTTCAAATCCAAATGAGAATCAGAGGAAGTCTGTCCACTGCTGTTTTCATTTTCCCTGTTTATTAATCTGAGGCAATTTTTTTGGAGTCCCGAAACGCTGGTAAACCATTGTTCCAATATAGTATTGGAGTTGCCATTAATTTTTGGGCAGCACAATCCTAATGCGCTACATTAGGAAGGCTGGCTTGCCTGTGCTGAATCTAGCACAAGTATTGGAATTGCTGCTGCTCTACCATGGGGAAGGGGAGTGTCATCTCTTTCCCTCTGGTATGGCTGACCTTATTAGTGGTAGGAGGGCATAGAAGTGCTTACTGCACTTTTAAGACATCTTACAACAGCGCATGGGGCTTGCACTCTTGTTCCGGGGCAACATTTTGAGCAGCTGGACTACTGGGACAACTGGACTACATGATCATTAGCTACACCACTGAATTACAGTATACCTCATGTGTACAGAGCATTTCAAAAATGTGCACTTTTAATTAGCTCTAATTCACATATACTGTACATCATTTTAGAAACCTGCAATAGTCAAATATCTAAGGCAGCATTTTTCAACCTTCTTCACCCCATAGTGCACTTCAGCCCCATACGCACTAACCTTGTCAAAGCACACCATCAGTTTTTGACAGTTGACAAGTCACACCATGCTGGTGGTGAGGAGCTCACACCCTCTAATAATCCTACTAATAACTGACCATCTCCCAAACTCCCATAGCACACCTGTAGGCGATGTGCATCACACCACTACAGTGCAACATACTGGTTGAAAATCAAAGACCTAAGGTAAGCAGTTGAAGAGATGTGTAGAAACATCGCTACACTCATATTAGTGAATGCTTGCACATCTCTTCATTAATGATGTCAGGAGTGTATAGATGCCAACAGGGAACATTTTGAGCACTTGGTCTAATTCATTCATTAACTGGGTCAAGCAACTGCTTCTTAGTACACCATATGCAATATATATATTAATTATAGTATCATGGTATGTGTGTGATTTGTAGCATCATAAATTAAACACTACAAAATGTCTGTACATTCTCTTGAGACTCCCTGCATTTAGATGCACGTTGTTGAATTAGTTGAATTGAATTTGCCATTTTGTGGCCAGTAAAATAGGATTCATTGTGAGGTGTTTAACACACTGCATGCACAATCCTAACCAAGTTAGGCTGGCATAACTCACCTGCACCCTACTGCCTTGGTGGAGTGGAGAGGGTGGTGCATGTCTGCACACTGGCTTAACACCCCTCTCCCAGGAGTACTGGAAAAGTGCCTTATGATATATTTGTGACACGCCAGGCCAGTACAGAATTTGTGCTGTGACTTATGTCTATCTAATTGGGGGTTAGAATAGCAGCCTAAGTGCCAATCTTATCCAATTTTCGAGTGCCTATACTGTACAGCTGTGCCAATGTGTCATGCTCTTCATCCTATGATGGGGAGGCCTCCTCAAGCTATGGGAGCATTTGTTCCTTTACATTGTTCCTATTTTGGAGCTGAACTAGTGTTGGATAGTTGGACAGGACTGAGCCCTAAAGCTTTTATTTAAAGGAAAAAAAATTAAAAGTTTTGTAACATCCTGCTTCAAAATTCAGTACTGGACATTAACCTTTTACGTTAATTCAGACCATTAAAAGCAGAAAAGAACCCCAAACAGTGTTTAGTAGGCCAAATTCACACGATCCAACACACCGTAGTTTATTTATTATTATGGGAATAGACAGAGCTCCAAGATCATACTTTCCCTACTTTACCTTTTTCCTTTCCTCTTTGCTGTGCAGCCATACTACAGCAATCCTTATTATGCTACAGCTCTGAATACCATTCAGATCTAGAGGTCATGGTTTAACTACAGTGTATAAACCAGGATGTGAAACCGGATTGCAATCCTTATTATGCTGCAGCTCTGAATACCATTCAGATCTGTGCTGGTATAACTGACCTGCACTCTATTGCTGTGGCGGTGTGAGGAGGGTGGTGTTTAACTATAGTGTATAAACCAGGATGTGAAATCGGGCTCTAATCCCAGTTTCATATCCTTGTTTGTAAACAATAGTTGAACCATGTCTTATAGGCCTGGATAATCTATCTATCTATTTATATAAAATACTGTTCACCAAGCGATTTACAAAGAAAATAAAAAAATTAATAGCTAATTAATGGCTAATGGGTCCCTGTCCCAAAAGGGCTCACAATCTAAAATGCAAAAGAACACCAGCAGAAGCCACTATAATAGACATTGCTGGGGGTGTGTAGGGTTAGTTACTCTCCCCCTGCTAAAAAAGGAACACCCACTTGAAAGAATGCCTCTTGCCCAGTTAGCAGGGGTTACTCAGAACTGTGGATTGACAAAGTTTCCAAGCGTGCAAGATTTGGAGGGAAAAAGAGGAGAAACATCAGCATGTGTTCAACTCATTCAGATCACACTCACTACCCAGTAAATCATAATCTTGAATCATCTGACGTGTGGGTTAGAAGGACAGGAAGATGTGCACAAGCAGAAAGTCTAAGGAACATAACACAAATATGTACTGGTTGTACTAATATGTAATGGTTGTACTGGTACGTTAAAAAATTTCTGTTTTCAACTGTGTAACATGAGCATGTTTGTGACTTTTCTTCTTGTGAAAATTTTTCAAAGTATTATACTTTTAAGTTTTCTTTCCCATTCTCGCAAAGTGTTCTTAAAACTTTAGTTAGGGGACAATATGGAAGAATGTGTATTTAGTTGATCCTTCCACCTTTTCCTGAGGCTGAATTGCATTATTCTCTATAAATTTAGCATGATGGATCATGGAAGCCATTTCATTTGGTAAATGTGTAGAGAAGGAAAAACGGAATGTATTTGATGGTAATATTCCTTTTAATAAAAAGTCACTGTCTGGCACAGAAATCACACATCATGGACCATTACCTTTAATAACCAGCTTAAGTAGTTGGCCGCCAGACTCTAAAGCCTTCAGATAGAAGGATGCATGGCAAAGTGTCTGGGATAATATAAGGCATGTTGCAATGAAAACATCATTAGTAGAGATGGCTCTTAAGAGTGCATTTGGAAAGGATGAAATGGTTTTGTATCATTGACTGCTCAGGGATAAGTGATTGAGAAGATGCAGAGGGCAAAGGAAACTTTGCTTCTTGTTGCCTGCCTTCCTGTAATTTGGTTAAGTTATATGCGAGGTGAGCACCAAGGAAGATCTAATTATTGTCGTGTATAAGAGCCTGCAATTTATGTCAGAGTCAATCAGAACTACATAATGTGTGATTCACCAAGTGGAAGGCAGTGCACTATCAGGGCCTGCCTTCCTATGATGTGATTTACGGGCAAAAGCGATGGGCAGCTTCCTTGCTCCATGCTGCTTTGGCTTGCTGTGAATAGGAGTACAGGAGGTTGGATTCATGTTCTTGTAAAAGCGAAGCAGCATGGATCAGGGTGGTTTCCCATGGTGCTTGCTGAAAGTAAAGAGAGGATGAGCTCTGACCACTCATTTGCTCACCTGCCTGCCCTCTCCTTCTTTAATGGTGTATGTGTCCAAATAAGCCTGGATGAGCTCAGTGTTGACATTTGGGCAACGTCATGCATATGCTGTGCCTTGCATTATCCATGTAGCTTATGATATAGTAAATATTCATCTAGTGTTCCTTCCCAGGAAGGAAGTAAAACAGAAGGTATCCTGTCCTTGGCAAGCCATCATTCATGGCTGATGATCTTCATTCAACTTGGTGTGTCAAAAGCGATGCAAGTCTAATGAATGAATGAATGAATGAATGAATGAATGAATGAATGAATGAATGAATGAATCAATCAATCAATCAATCAAACAATCAATCAATCAATCAAACAATCAATCAATCAATCAATCAATCATAAATGATACAGGTCTAAATTCCAATAGAATTAATTGAGGGGACTTCAAGAGGTGAAGCAAGAGGGCTTCACCATTGTTTTTCCTTTGTTCTTTTCCCTAACTCCAGGCCTCCTTTCTTTAATCCTACATCTACAGTATTAGATGTATCCCATTTCAGCCTCTTCTGATCTCATGGGGTACTCTCGGCTGAGCATGTGTCACCACTGAGATGACTCCCCCAATAAGACTGGCTTCACCAAATGGTGTGAGGGAGGTCCCTCATAAGCCAGTTTTGTCCATTTTGTTACTTGGCCATGTGCTAGTGTGGTATTGCTGACAAATGAACAAAGGAACAGAATGACAAAGGAAAAGAATGCTGTGAATTCAATTTTTTATATTGAATTTTATACTGTATATTGTTTTTATATATTATATTGCGGAAGGAGTATATAAATTATCTGAGCAAAAGCCATAACGTTTGTAAGTTTGTGTGAATACTTGGTGTTGGGCTTGTGGTTGCTTTAAGTGCAGAAAATAAAAAATCACGCTTGGACCTGAATAAATACAAGACACCCAAGAAATCTTTCTGGCTTGTTTCACTTCCTTGAAACATATCCCTCCATATATCATTGCTGTACATCTCTGTTCTCTGGCCTCAGCTAAGGTCAGATGTTTGAACTTCACTAGTTACCTAGTGATCTTGTTTAAATGTCTGCATCTACTAAGTGTCTACAATCTACGTAAATGGTGATGCAGAAGACATTTATGGTAACAATTGCAACACTATACCACACTTGCAAAATACAAATTCTTGTGGATTTATTGTCCTGGATTCTCTGCGATTGCACCACTATCTCTTGCCACAAAAAATATTACTCCTGGGAAAAGGTTAAAATGTTTTGTGAAGAGTATGTATAAAGTTATTTACTAGTCATAAATACTGAATATATAGAATTGACTTATGGTTCAGAATGGTTCTTTGGTAGATACATGGGAAGAGTAAAAAGAAGTGAGGAGCAGCTTTATTTAGCAGTCCCTCTTTTAGCAGCTAATGCGCACCTGTCCAGCTCTGATCCTTTATGTGCACTGTATGTCCCCCCAACTGCTGAGAACCAAACTTGTTCTGATTTCACAGTGTTTAAAATGATTTCACAGTGATTTCATTTATTTGCATGAAATGTGCTTGGTTTTATTTAGTTTGTTTGTTAGTTTGATCCTGTATGTAGGACAGCATACTGAAGAAAAGTAATTATAAAGGAGGCTTACTAGCCCTTTCATTTGGTCTAAGATGATAACCTTAGAAAAAAATAGCAAAATTATCTGGTATTTTTGGAGAAATGTTTGTCCTCGTCCCAAATCAGAGCCCCAAGAGACAATAGGGCAGGAGGTCTGGTCTCGAGGGTAGAGCCTCCTTTTGCCTGAAGACAAGAGCTGAAGGTTGCCGGATCGAGATAACCGGAAGTCAGATCCGAAGCAAGACCTTGAAAAGCGGCTGCTGTAGCTGAGCTTTTCCATCTGCTTTTCAGTGGGAGTAAAGGAGCTTTCTCAGCTGCTCTTCGTATGAACTGAAGGAGAACTTGGTCAGCCAGCATTTCAGACATCGGGGCCAGTGTTGTAACCAGATTGTGAATGTAACATCTTGAATGTAATGTCTCTTGAAAGACAGAGACAATCTGTGTTTGTAAAAATCCCTTTGGGGATTTAGAATTCACCTGCCTATGTAAACCGCTTTGATTAAAGACAGAGGAGCAATCCAAAAATGTCCAGAAAAGCGGTATATAAATTCCTAGTTATTATTTATTATATTATTATAATTGGTATTCAAGTATTTTCAAAATAAGCAGAACATGTCACAATTTCATTTCCTGGTATTAGTGACCATAGTTTAGGCTCAGTGACCATAGTTAACTATAGGGAAGCTTCTATAGGGTTGCAATGCAATGCTGGGAAGTTGGATAGGATTGGGTCTTTCATTTCTTTTTAAATATTAGCAGGATCTAGTGAGAAAATGTCAGTGTGTAACTATTGGCTAGTGATCTTGTTAAAAATCCATTTCCTTTTAAAAATGCAGAAATCAAGAACTGGTAAGTTTTATTTATTTGCAAATACACCCCAGCAAGTTTTAGTTCTGTTTTTGAGCTATATTTGTAAGTTTTCATTTCTGTCATATAGGCAGAACTTGCAATTCAAAAGCTTTGACTGCATGTTTTTTATCAGGTCATTTAGAGAGTTCCTCTTGGTATTTGAATATAGAGTGTGTGTGTGAGTTTCTTCCTCCAAAGTGAAATGTTCATTCTATTTTTGATGCAGTGGAAATTAGTTTCTTCCTTTTATACTTCTGTATGTTAGCAGTACAGTGATGCCTCACGTAACAAATTTAATTCGTTCTGGAGGCATATTTGTTACGTGAAGCGTTCTTTACGTGAAGCGGATTTTCCCATAGGAAATAATGGAAACTCAGATGATTGGTTCCACAACCCCCAAAATATTCATATAAAAATATTAACTGGATGTAAAAATGATGACAAAACACTGGGATTGAATTCAAAACATGCATTCAATGTGCATGATCTTATGAAGTCTACTTAGGCTGCAGTCCTAGGCCCATATCCTTAAGTCAAATTAAGCCCTTTGCGATGGAGCAGTTAAGGTGACTTTCCATAAGATAACACTAGAGGGTGACGCAACTGCGTGGACTCATAACTGCTCTGGATTTTGCCCCTAAAGACACTTTCCTGGGAGCAAGACCCATTTAACACAATGGGGCTTACTTCTGGGTAGACATGGTTAGGAGGCTGCAATCCAAGACACCTTCAAAATGTCTCCCCATTTTCTCCTTCTCTCCATCCTGAGCCTCTCTTTCTCCTGCTCCCTTCTGGCTAGCCCTGAGCTTCTTCCCTCTTCTCCATTGCTGTTCTCTCCCTCTGCCCAGCAACACCCAGCCACAGGAGGAACAACATGGAAGTGTTGCTTTCACTATGGGCAGGTGCGCTAGGCAGCCCTGACGCTTTTAAACAGGCTGCCGGCCAGCGCGTCTGCCCCAACTGCCAACGAATGTGTTCTTTTGTTACGTTTGTTACAGTTTGTTACGTGAAGCAGAATCCTAGAGAAATTTTTGTTTGTTACATGAAGCATACCTTACTCGAGGCGTTCTTTACGTGAGGCGCCACTGTACTTTAATTCTGTAGACTAAGGGCACAATCCAGAGCAAGTTCAGCCTGCTCTGCCCTAACTGCTCTCTCCTAACTATTCTGTATCCAGAACATAAAGTTCTGCTGCATCCAGAGAGTCAGGAAGCCTGGACTGCCCTAACTGCTCCAGAGCATGCTAAGTAATTGACACATGGGGAGGACTTGCTCCTGAGGAGACCCCCCTCAGATCACACTGAACAAGGAACAGCTGTGGTGTCTGCCTTATAAGAAAGCCCAGAAGTTCCTGACAACCAGTTGCAGATGCAGTTCCTCTAGTGGAGGGTGGATGTTTGGAGTGGCCTGCTGTATCCCCAGGTTAGTGGGCTGCTGCAGTTGTTCCATATCCTGAGGTTGAGAGGCAGGGGTTGCAGCTAGGCTGGCCAAGAACTCAGATTTTTGGTCAACACTGCCATTCTTACTCAGGCCTTATCATGGACCCCTATGGGTCTACTCATTACTGTACCTGCTCCTGAGGTGGTATAACTCTGAGGGCTGGAAGAGGGCATTTCTGCCTTGGAAACAGGCTCTGGATACAGAGTAACTGCTCTGCCCTAGGCAATGCTAAACACGCCCTCAACATGCCTCTCCTGAACTGCATAGGGCAGAGCAGCTAGGGCAGAGCAGGTCCACCTCTCTTAGGGCACCCTATGTTGCCTTGCTCTGCCCTAAGCCTCTTCCAGAGTAACTGGGCTGGAGCATCTTGCAGTTGCTCCACCCTAGTGATAGATAGAGCAACCCAAGGGCTCTTACGTGGACAGATTAGTTGCTCTGGATTGTGCTGTAAGCAGCAAGTAGTGATAATTCTCTTGCAATATTATATGTACTGAGGCTGAAAGGAAAAAAAGTCATCAAATATGATGACTGATATCATAGAGTGGCTGCCAATGGAATGTGTAGTGATGGCATAATCCAGTTGTCAGCAAGAAATAGACTCCTGTATTAGATTTTGCTTCCTACGTCAGAGATACTTTCTTTTCTTCGGAAAGGAATTATTTTTCTTCAATTAAGAATGCAATCCTTAGCATTTTTTGTGCTAGCATGCTGGCCCAGGAGGGTTGCAAATGTGCTGTGAAGCATTTTTTGTGACTTTTCCTAAGTTAGCTAGGCATCCAGAAGAACATGTGTTGGCCTGCAGAGGTTGCATCCAGTCTCTACAATGATGAAACAAGACAGGTCCATGCAGGCTGAGCTTCGGTGGCCATATCAGGAGCTTGTTTCAAGTTCATTGAAGGCAGGTGGCGGGAGACATTCCAGGCTGTTTAGTGCAGCAAATTCTGAGCTTCATGAATCTGCACAATCTCTTGAGGTGGCACAGATCAGAATAAATCTATTGGGGGTTCTGCAGGGCCCCCCAAAAGCCGGAATCTGCCGGATAAGTCTGGCATTTGGCTATTGGACTAGACTGTCTGGTCCAATAGCCCACTGTCTGGCCTTCTGGAGGTGTGGGGGCAGTTGAAGAGATTTACAGGCAGCTGCAGCACTGTGGAGCAAAGTCTTGCCGGCTGCGGCTGCTATTTTAAACTGAATGCACGCGCATATTGTGCATGTGCCGGAAGCAACACTTCTGATCCCTCCCTGAGGCATCCAGCCAGCTGTGCGTGCCTCCTCCTGATGAACTGGGCCAATCTCACTCTTGGTGAGACCTGGCATGACCTCGCGAGAGTGAGATTGGCCCAGGTCATCGGGAGGAGGCGTGCACAGCTGGCTGGCAAGACTTTGCCCTGCAGCCGCAGCCGGCAAGACTTAGCCCCGCTGTGCTGCAGCTGCCTGTAAGTCTCTCCATTCTTCTTCCACCCTCCAACAACCACCTCCCCAGCAGCAGCCCAGGTAAGAAAATAATGTTTACTCAAAGGTAAGCCCAATGAGTCAATGAACACAATAATACAGAATGTTTGCCCATGTACATTGGAAGCTTATATCGGCTGCTTATACGAGCATATAGCCACAAGCAGTGGTGGGCTCCAGCAGGTTCGCACCTACTCTATAGAACTGGTTGTTAACGAGAGATAGGCAATATAAAGTTTAAAAATATCCATTTAAAAGTGGCTGCCAGATGGGCAGAGAACCGGTTGTTAATTTATTTGAAGCCCATCACTGGCCACAAGCATATATAAATCTATCTGTATAAAACTGAAGAGTCACTGACTGAATCACTTACTCACTGACTCATCAATGCCCAGCCAAAACCACCAGACCTAGAAGTGTGAAATTTTTTTGGGGGGTGTTCCTTTTGTAGTGGAGGAACCCATTAAGAACAAATTTTGGAAAATTCAAACAGGAAGGGGCAGAAAAGGGGAGCAACGCATTTTCCTTCCTATACTTTACATTGAAGAATTGTTGACTGATCAACGCCCTACCCCAACCCCTGGACCTAAAAGTGTGAAATCTGGGGATGGTGTTTCTTATGTGATGTGAGAAATGATTTTTAGAAATTTAAGAAATGATTATTAGAAATTTACTAAGAAATCACTAAGAAATTATTTTTAGAAATTTAACCACAAGAGGCTGAAAAGGGGTGCAACACATTTTCAGCCTATAATTAACACTGGGGACTGATCAATCCTGCATCTGCCTTATAGGGGTGCCAATGGTTGTGGGGGTATGGTACATGGTTGTGGGGGATAGTGCATGTGGGGGAATTGTACACATGGGGGATGATGTGTGGAGGAGGATGTTTCATAGAAGGGGGTGCTGCATGGAGGGGGAATGTTGCACGGGAGGTGGTGGTGGTGCTGGAGGAATGTTGCACGTGGGTGGATGTTGCAAATGGGCATGTTGCATGGAGGTGGTGCACTGAAGGGGATGTTGGTTGGGTGTTGATGGTGCATGGGGGCAGTGGTGGGCTCCAGCAGGTTCGCACCAACTCTGAAGAACTGGTTGTTCCATTTTCCTGGTGCTGGCGATCCGGTAGCTGTGGGGAGGGGGCGATAACCAGGGAACCGTTTCGTTCGGCTGCTGGAACAGAGTTAAAGAATTAAAGCGGCTGGCCGGGCACTTTTAAATTTGCTGCTCCAAGCAGCAGCCACAAGTCCCAGCGCCGGAGCTCACATCCCCAGATCCACGGCTTACTCCCAGGTAAAGGCTGCAACCCTAAACACACTTTCCTGGGCCAGGAGGAGCCCAGGCAGCCTCCCTGCCCTGGGGCCTCTCCTGGGACAGCCAGGCCAGGAGAGGCTTGGACTCTAGTGTGGGGGGGGGGGGCTGCCTGGGCTTCTCCTGACCCAGAAAAGTGTCTTTAGGATAGCAGCCCTCACGCTAGTGTCCAAGCATCGCCTGGCCTGGCTGCCCCTCCACTTTCCCCCCTCTCTGCCTCCGTTTCTGGGGTCTCCTTCAGCCGGTGATCGGCCAGGAGCAATCCTAAATACACTTTCCTGGGCCATGAGAAGCCCAGGCAGCCCAAGCCTCTCCTGGCCTGGCTTGAGAGTCCAAGCCTCTCCTGGCCTGGCTGCCCCTCCACTATTCCCCCCTCCCTGGCTGGCTGAAGGAGTCCCCAGGTGCCCCCTCCACTCTTCTCCCTTCCCTCCCCCCCTCTCTCTCTACTTCTCCCTTCCTCTCTTTCTATCCTTATCCTATGCCTGCCTACTCTGAAGTAAGTCCCATGACAGTCAATGGGACTTACTTATAGCAGGGATGTCAAACTTGTTTCATATGGGGGACCAAACCTAACTTGGTACTGAATCTGTTGAGGACTATGGCATCATTACCTTTTGAGGGAAGTGACATTATTAAGTAAAAGCACATGTTGTCCACATGTACTCAAAAGTAAGCCCCATTGTGTTAATGGGCCTTACACCCAGGAAATTGTCTTTAGGGTTGCAGCTTAAATGATGGCCAGAATATGCACTTTGTTTTCACAAAGAAACTCATCATGTTGGGAGAGTTCAGTTCTAACAGGGCAGAGAAACTGCTTTTGGGCGCTGCATGTGGTCTGCAGGCCTTATATTTGACACTCTTTCTTTATAATGTCAAATTTATTATGCTATAATTCACAAACCTACTCTTATTAACACATACGTTAGATGGTGTACTCAGAATTGCTTGCTTGATCCAAATAATTAATGAAGTACTCAGTGTACCATGTATCTTTACACCGCTGACATCATTGAGTAGCATACATGTATCTAAAATTAGTGCTAGTATGGCTCCATACATCTCTCCAGTTGCTACTCTTAGATTGTGGAGTGTTACAGATTTTCAACAACGAAGTAAGTATAAATTAGAGTTCATTAAAATGTGTACATCGTTTTGAGACACGCTGTGGATATGCTGTTCAAATAAGGTCACCAACTGACCAGGAAAAACTTCTGTTGCCAAAAAAGTCAGACAGATGTTCCCATCTCCTCAGGTGTACGCTGTAGTTGACTTTGCATTGAGCTCTGTTCTAGGTTACACTGGTGTCAGATTAAACTGGATATTGGGATAGTGTCAGGATGTGGCACCCATCTGCGCATGCGTACACATCTGTTCATGTGTGTGGCCATTTTTCCACATGTGTATGTCCAGGGCAGTTTACAAGACAGTGACAACTGTACAATAATAATGATAATCCCTTACTGATTCATTAAATATACAATGCAAATCTAAGCAAATCGATTCAGAAGAATGCAATTCTATTCAAATCTATCTTATTATGTTCAGTGGGGCCTACTCTCAGGACAGTGTGTTTAGGAGATAACGTATTTAACTCCATAACAGATATACAAATAATCACACAAATAATATTTAGATCCAATGCAAAAAACATAGAGCACAATCCTAGCCATGGCTAGTCAAAAGTAAGCCCCATTGTGTTTAATGGGTCTTACTCCCAGGAAAGTGTCTTTAGGATTGCAGCCACAGTGTCATTCACTGAAGATGGTATCTAACCAAGTCCTTTTACTTACGGCATAAAAACAAAAAGGGCAGCTTTCTTCTGCAAAGTGTTGGTTTGAAAACTGGTTAGTAGCACCACATTGACTTGGAGTAGGAGATGCATATTAGCTCAACCAGGTTCATAACAGCATTCCTTAGCTATTGAATAAATCATTTAAAGCCCCTTGAAAGATGTCTTTTCAAGGTAATGTTTCCTTGCAAGGATATTGGCGAGGGAGAATTTATCCCACAGGAAGCATGTATTGCTTCTTAATCATCGTCTCATATATTTCATGTGTCAACCCGACCTCATAGAGCAAGTGGTAAACTGCAATACAGTACAATAAAGAGCTCCAAGATTAACAAGTATTTTGCGACACTGAGTTTCTGATGTCATCCGAGCATCTAAACAACAAGATTTAATTCATTTGATTTCTCAAGGAGGTGTTTTAAAACAAGGATGATTTCCGCACATATTTTATTAAGCAAGAAGTTTAAAAGATTTTATTTTTAGCTTCTACGATATCTCCAAGGTAATGTTCTCTTTCAAGAAAATAGGTTTCCTGTCGGCATTGCTCACATCTTCTTTAAGGGCCAGCCAGGCAGCCATTTTCTTTATATACCTTCTATAAACATTAATTATCATGTTAGTTGCAACAGCTGCTAGGCTTTGAGACACAACATGCCCTTGTCCCAAAGAGATTATTTAAAAACAAATGGAGAAAGCAGGACATGATTTGGGTTTAAGTATATATTTCTGGTTTGGTTACTTTCAGTGTATAAAAATAACAGTGCATGAAATCCCTTCAGAGCTGACTGCGAAGCAGTGCCCTATTTCTGAGGTGAACCTGGAGTGTAGCAAAGCAGATGTTACAGTTTTCAGAAGTTGACGTGAAAATAAAATAAAAGGTACTACAAGAAAGAGGAAATGTATTTGAGGGGAAGCAGCAGGAGCTGAGGGGGTGAAGGAGTTAGGATGTCATTGCCTTGGAAACTTTATAGTGAGAAAGAGAGAATAGTAGTTTAATCATAGCAGTGAAATGAGGATATCCTCAGAGGAAGAAGCACTATATAAAACACCAACAATAGCATAGCTAGAAGATGAAGGGGGTAGCAGTCGCACCAGGCAACAAGCTTTTTGGCACTGGTTTACAAAGTGGGGATTGGGTAAGGTTCAGTAATGGGCTCCAGCAGGTTCGCACCTACTCTATAGAACCGGTTGTTAACGAGAGATAGGACATATAAAGTTTAGAAATAACCATTTAAAAGTGGTTGCAAAATGGGCATAGAACCAGTTGTTAATTTCTTTGAATCCCATCACTGGTAAGGTTGCCACATGTCCTGAAAAACAGGGACAATCCCAAGGTTCGGGGAACTGTGTTTACATACTGGCAAATGGAATGTAGGGTCCAGTCCTGATTCTGTGGAAGAGAATCATGGCAACACTAGGATCAGGACCCCAGAGGGGCAGGTCACAGTTTCATTTCAGGGGATCACAAAAAGCTGGGCTTTGACATCTTGGAATCTGGCACTTGGAGGCGCTATCTTGGAATTTTCTGGGAGAAAGGGCAAAATCCATAGCAGTTAAGGGTCCACGCAGTTACGTCACCCTCAAGTGTTATCTTATGGAAAGTCATCTTAACTGCTTCGGAGCAAGGGGCTTAATTTCACTTTAGGATATCGGCCATAGTCTCATTGAACACAATGGGACTTTCTACCTAGTAGTCTTGGAGGATGCCAGTAGACCCTGGCATCTCAGTGATGTCATTGTCTATTTGATGTTACTTCTGGCTGTGAATCACTCCCTTGGGGGTATTGAACAGTGTCATTCTCAGAAGGGGATCCCAGGCTGAAGTCCTTGAGAACCATTGCTTTAGGGGTAATAATCTGAGCTTGACACTAGTGGTTAAAATTATGAAAAACAGGGTAGATATGAATAGTAATACCTTTATTTATTTATTTATTTTATTTATTTTATTTATATATTTATATATTTATATATTTTATTTATTTATATATATAGAATATTATTTATTTATTTATTTATTTATTTATTTATTTATTTATTTATTTATTTATTTATTTATTTATTTATTTAAAAAATTTATATCCCGCCTTTCTCAGGCTGTAGACTGACTCAAGGCAGCTCGCAGTAAAACATATTAAAAACATCAATTAAAAGCAATTCAAAACACAAGCTAAAAACAATAAAAATAGTAACCCCCCCCCAACCTCCGCCTCAGTGAAATGCTTTTTTGAAATACGTTTTTAGGCTGCACCTGAAGCTCTGTGCGGAGGGAGCTTTCCTAAGTTCTAAGGGGAAAGTAATTTAATGCAGAACGCAGTGAAACAATGCATTGGAATATCTGTGTTCTATCAAATGTTATGGCTAATTAACCAGGAAATGAAAACTCTCAAATGCTTTTGGAACCAAAAGTGGATTTTCTTGACTCAAAACTGACCTATGAGACTGATTGCCCTGAGAACCAATGAGATGTGACCATGATATATTATAGAACTAATAAGGTGTTAATATGTCAGCTCCCATTTCCATGTATCATAATGCAGTTACCCCTCTAATTTGGTAAAGAGGCACTTCTAAGTGGTGCTCCTCTTATGTTTAGCAGAAAGAAAATAACAATCCTTCTTTGCTCCAGCACAGTGTCTCTATCTAATAAGGAGTGCAGCAGAGTGTCAAAAATCATGGCATTGTCCCATATGGGGAGTGACCCAGTGTTGGTGTCCCAGTGGTGCCGTAATGATCATGGTTTCCAGTTTACCCCGAGCGTCTCCAGTAAGCAGGAAGTTGCTTTGACCTGCAAATCAGAATGATAAATATCTTGGGGGAGACCAACACAAGAGGCTTTTGCAGGCCTCCTGGACTCTTTTTGATGCTTGCTGATTTCGCCCACCCCTGGTTGGGAGAAAAAGGCTCTGGGTGCCTGTTTGAAAACTACTAAGAGCATAATCCTAACCATGTCTACTCAAAAGTAAGCCTCATTGTGTTCAATGGGACTTACTCCCAGGAAGTGTCTTTAGGATTGCATCCTACACTAATGGGATGCATATTGTACAATAAAGCATATTGTACAGTAGTACTTTATTCCACTTTTGACTGCTGTGCCTTTCTTCTGAAGATTGGGAACATTAAAAGACCACAAAGACATTTTTCTTAAGCTACCTCTCTGGAGAAAGGACACAGAAAAGTTTGGCTCATATATGATTTGTCAAGGTCATGTTCAAGGCAAATGTTCAGACAAAAGAGATGCTTATGGTGCTCTTGCTATGAGTGAACTTTCCTGGAAAGTCATACTGGTTGATTTCATCAGCAGTAGCATAATTTAAAGAATGGATGAAGAAAGAGAAAAGATTTATAGATAATTGCACTTCGAAAGTCTGTCATGAAAGTATTCTCTTCTTCAAAAGCATACTTCTTGGAAGGTATTTTTGTACTTAATTCTTTTGACATTTTAATTCTTCATTGAAATTCTTTTGTGCTATCTGGGTTGCACCACGAGGAGGCGAATTAGAATATCAGCATTAGAGATGGCATACTTCGCAGCAGAATACTGTGCACTGTATGGTTTAATAGCTACCACACTGGTAAGATTTAAGATTTACTCCTACTTGCTGGCTCCCCATTTTGAGCCACATAGCACCACCAGCTCTACGAAGACAAGATGCCTTAGAGCACAATCCTAACCATGTTTACTCAATAGTAAGCCCAATTGTAGTCAATGGCTCTTACTCCCAGAAAAGTGCCTGTAGGATTGCAGCCCTTAGTGAAAGAATATAACAAAATATATGTGCAATCCACTTCTGCCTGTGCATGCTGAACTTCCTCATCTATCAATTGGCAGGCTTAGATCCAGGAAGCACTGTCTGGCACTCGCACAACAGCTAACAACTTTTAACATAAAAGCGCAATGGAAAGTTAATGGGCTGCTGAACCCCAAATACTGGCAGACACATAGATGACCCTTTAGAAAAGGTGCCAGGTTTTGACCTACCTTGCCAGTATTGGTCAACTCTGAACTGAATCCATACCTAACACAGTGTCTTCCAGGACTCACTGTTCAAAGGAGATCTATCTACCCCTCAGTGTGACTGCAGTGCTCTTTGACAAATTATTTATCTCATTGTGTCCTTTATACTGGCCCAGTGTCTGATTTTTTCATTGTAGACCACTCTGTCCTTGAATAGCTGGGTGGACTGTACATTAACATCTACTTACCATAAGTCCATGTATTGTAAGCAGTGATGGGATTCAAAGAAATTAACAACCGGTTCTCTGCCCATCTGGCAGCCACTTTTAAATGGCTATTTATAAACTTTATATGTCCTATCTCTTGTTAACAACTGGTACTATAGAATAGGTGCAAACCTGCTGGAGCCCACCACTGTTAAATAAATAGACATTTTAAACAGATAGCTATCTCTGAATAGTCTGTTTTTAAAAGTTTGTTTTAATTAGCATATAGAAATGGAATGGGTTTCCTTTGTAAAAGAGGCTATCTTTACTGTGATCCAGCAAGGTCATGTGCACATGCACCCAATGTTGCAGATCCTTACTCAGAATTTGCACTGAGTTCGGACACAAGAAGGTCCTCTTATTTTAAACATTTTCTTTAAAGACTAGCTTTCAATTCAATGGGGAGTTACTTTGGCCTTAAGCAGTCATCATGAGAGGCATGGAATGATTGCCACTTCAAGTCCTTCCCCCCCCCCATTTCCTTGTGATGTTTGGGTAAAAATGCAAAACATGCCGTGACAGCATCATGCTGTGTGTCTTTCTACCTCCCAGTGTGTTTACCTAGCGATTACAAGAGGAGAGGTAGAAGAGACACGGATGGTGGCAGCTCCATGTCTCTCCTAACGCTTTTCTTGTTAG
Organism: Cryptoblepharus egeriae; assembly: GCA_030015325.1. Taxonomy (NCBI): domain Eukaryota; kingdom Metazoa; phylum Chordata; class Lepidosauria; order Squamata; family Scincidae; genus Cryptoblepharus; species Cryptoblepharus egeriae. The sequence continues at coordinate 77,611,490 of JAREYC010000003.1, read as the reverse complement.
ACCCTTGGGGTCTTTCCAGAGATGAAACCTCTTGATTAACATGATTCTCATGCTTGCTTTGAGTCTGTGCTGTAATATGCAATAGCAAGACCAATTGTAATGGTCTGTGTGTGCCTTCTTGTAAAGGATAGCGATAGCCACATTCATGTTTCCAGATTTTTTGTCTCAAGTATGTGTTTTCATCTGTGGAGATGTGTCTTCAGTGTTGGAGCAGAACATCTTGCACTACATGGGGGGAATTTTGTAACAAAGGATCCTTCACTGAAGGGGGGCATTGCATGGGAAAAAGGAGTAGTCCTTCCGATGTACAGAAGGTACAGGGGATACAGGGTATAGGGGGGTGAATATCTACAGATCCCATATCCACAAATTCAGTTATCTGTGGACTGGGTTCCACACACCCCTTGCCACATACTGTCCCATTCCCCCTCCAGAGGCAAGGGGAGTGGAACCATACAGCGAACATAATGAAGAGCCTCTGTGGGAGTGACACCAAAATCAAAGAAAGAAAAAAGGGGATGCATTGCATGCCCCTAGGTAATACTTGGGGTAATACTAATCGCTAGGTAATACTCACAAAATTACCAACATGCAGACTGTAGATATATCATAGTTTTTACATGTGCAAGGAGCCACTGGGTTGGGTAAGTAGCTGCTTTGCTATGGTTTAATCAAATTTTAGATTAAGGGCCTGATCCAATGTTGGTGCAGCCACAAGGCAGCCCCAAGGCAAGGGAACAAACATTGTTTTACTTGAGGAGTCCCTTGCATCAGGATGCAGAACATACCCCACTTGGCATGGTGATATCAGTGCTGGAAAGTTGGATAGAATTGAGCCTCCAATCAGTAATTTCCAAACATACTGTGATTTGTCTGCTTGATTGTGGACACTCTGTGGTCTCAAATTATAATTAAGGTGTCATTGCTTTTGCATGCTAGTATCATTTCTGATTTTGTATCTTTTGTAGCAATTCTGTGAGGTTCTTTTTGGTGGCCAGCTGTTTCTTTTTGCAAGGATGGTGACTGGTAATAGTACATGAAGTCTGAGCCAATGTTCTCTTAATGGTTCACTGATGCTTCCTTCATGGGCAATCCACAGAGAATGTGGGAAAACCAGAAGAGCCGGAAGGTGGCCCTCTGTGTCTGCGTATGTATGTGTGCCTCTGTGTGTGTATAAAAAATTGCAGATTTGAAGCTGCTGATCTGACTAAAGGCACCTGTGGAGTCCAAGGATGTCTTTCCAAGGAGTGCAAGGTAGCAGACTTACTGCTTGACTGGGATGCTTGCTGCTCACTCTCTCCTGCTTCAAACTTGAATATTTGTAAATCACAGTGCTATCCTAACCCCTGGTTAGACTGGCACAAATCCCAGCACAAGTCCCATGCTGGCTTGCGGGTGACACAAAAGTGTCCTGAGGACTTCTGTGCCACTCCTGGGGAGGTTGGGCCGGTGCACAGACGTGCTGGCCTCCCCCACCACCATGGAAATGGGAAAATGGATGTGTTGCCTAAAGTGGTTAGGATTGCGCTTTTAATCAAATATTAGAAAGGAAGGAATTTTGTTTCTGAAGGAAGCCAAATTTTGTATGGTGCTATCTGTGGACTGTCTCACTACTCAGGGAAAAAGCAAATTACAGCATGTAAATATAGAATGTTAATATTACATTTGCAGGAGCTTTACGTAAAGGATTAAAAAAAGACAATGTGCTGCATGAGATCTTCTCCAGCTTCCCTCTGAGACTCGGAAGCAGTTTAGCTCTCTTTCTGAGACGCCAAAGAAGTCTCAGTCAGCATAGAGAAAGGATGCCCTTGAGAAATGGCACTTCAGTTCAAATATGGATTTAGATAATAGCTGTTGCATGTTGGCAGTGTATTTTGAAGGTCTCAAAATTGCAATTGATGGAGGCAAGGAGCACTGGGGACGGAAGAGAATGTGCATTGAAGCTTAGTCTTCAGAAATATTTATTTTGCATAGAAGCAGCGGGTGTGTCATATGCTGACAAATTATGAGTTTGGTGAGACATTTTGAAATCCAAGACCAAAAATTCTGTTCTGCTCTCCACTCTAGTCCAGAGAAGCCATTTATATATAAAGAAAATAAAGGCAAGACAGGAAAAAATGTAAATCTATGGAAGCTCTTGCCATCCTCGTTCAAAGTCACCTTGCTCTAGCAGCAAGATACCGACAAATTACAGGTAGTTATTCTACACCACTTCACACAATATTTCTCCAGGAAGTGAAAGCTTAATACTGTTGTGCCACTGGAGGCCCATTGATCCAATACTCTGGGGATGCACTTAGGAACAAGTTGAGCCCAATAAGATCCTGGTTCTTTCTCCTTCTCCATCATATTGACAGTAACAGTCTAAATGGTGAATATTTTTATTTCTTTTTCCAGAATTCTATGTACTATTTATTGATAATAAACAATTAACATCCTACAGCTAAAGTAGCTGTAATGCAGCTTGTCCTATAGTTATCCCTGCAGCAAGGAAGAGATGATTTGGCTCCATGAGAGGGCAGAGGATTTGGGGGGACAGTGATGTTAGTAGCCTTTTTCATCTACTGATCCTTCTCCCTGCCCCAGTCTTGTTCTTCCCCACGCCCTGTTTCACCCCCTATGCAACCTGACCTGCTTCAATCTCTGTTGTGCTCATATGCCTAGTGAGATGCATATCTATATTAAACCCTAAAGAAGAGCAGGGCTGATGTATCCAGGAGTACGTAAGATGGGGAAAGGTGATTAGATATGCCAAGCTGAAGGCAGTGGAGGAGGACTTTAATGAACTTGCTATAAGGATTGCCTCTGTTACTGAAAGCAGTATTTTATTTTCTTGAAGAGAAATTATTTGGCTCCTAGGGAGGCAATGTCTTTGAATGGATGCCATGTATATTGTGAATGATTCACAACTCATACATATTTATTAACAGACAGATTCACAGACCATATGAAATGTGTAAAGGGACAATAAATATTGTAAAGTGCGCTACAGAATATCCTCCAAGCTGGTTGCATTCCTCAGACAAATGCTATTCTCTTCTGGTAAGCCAGAGCCCCATTGGAATAATTAATACCTGGACTGCAATTTCACTTAACAAAGCTTGTTTCTGCAATTCAAGAATTAGGCCTCTAACGTTTTTGGGAAATCACTTAAGTTCATCCTGTACTTCACAAAAATGTTGTTTTGAAAGCACAGACAAATAAGTAGGAGTCATTTTCAGCACAGAAGCAGAAAAAAGCAGTTGCAAGTTCTGAAAAAAGTACAGTACAGAATCTTTCATTTGTTTGTTTATTACAGGTTGCAGCTTATAACAGAGAAAAAGTAGGCATTGAGTCATCACTGAATCACTGAACAAAGTAATTAACTGCATATCTGGAATAAGGTACTGCTGGCCAACTCTTTTGACCCATCTCTCAGAGGTCCAGGCCAAAATATGAGAATGCCCCAAAACTTTGATATTGGGGCAGCTTGCCGTGTCTTAAGATGGCAGAGCTGGGAAACTGGTAGAGTTGGAGAATAGGCTGTCATGCAGAGTGGGAGGAAAGCTGGGCAATGCAACCCTATCTGCCACAACCAGAAAGAGATGTTTTAACAAGTTTCATACTTTGTTTAGAGAGTTTTGGGGGCTCTGTAACATCTGGGATATCTTTAAAATACATGCAGCTACTATGCTGTATAAAGAGGGAGAATTTGTACTTACTGAAATTTGGGAGCAATCCTGAAGTGAGGCCAGTGAGAATGGCCCAGCTGGGCTGGCCCAAATAGGCTGTATCCAGAAAACTGAGCCAGATCTACACGGTGGCTGCTGAGCACCAGGAAAGTGGCACCTGGGGAGGGCTTGCTCTTGAGGAAATCTGCCTCAGATCACACTGAACAAGGAACAGCTGTGGTGCCTACCATAGAAGCATGATACTTAAACATGTACTGCAGCATGAGACTGCAGTACAGCAGTACCTGTTGTGGAGGGTGGATGCAAGGAGATTGTTGGAGTGGCTGGCTGTATCCTGAGGTTGGTGGGATGTCGTAGTTGTGCTGTATCCTGAGGTTGAGAGGTAGGGGTTGCAGTTAGGCTGGCCAAGAACTCAGATTTTTTTGTCAACACTGCCCTTCTTATTCTGGCTTATCATGGACCCCTATGGGTCTACTCAGATTTATTCCTACTGCTGAGGTGGTCTGACTTTGAGGAGCTGGGAAGGGGCATTTCTGCCCTCAAAACTGGCTCTGAATACAGCCTAACTGCACTGTTCTAGGCAATGTTCAACATACCCTCAACATGCTTCTGCTGAGCTTCCTTGGCTAGTTCTGCTAGGATGGCCCAGGTCCATAAGTTGACTTATGCCAGCCTAAACTGACTTATGCCAGCCCAGGCCTTTTCTGGTGCAGCTAGGCTGGCAAATCTCAACTTATGCCAGCCCAGTGATAAATAGACTGGCCCATGTGCATTTCAGGATTGCACCCATAGAGTGAGGGAGGCTGTAGTGACCCCTGCTAACTGGGCAAGAGACACTCTTTCAAGTGGGTGTTCCTCTTTTATTTAGCAGGGGAAGAGTAACTGGCCCAACACACCCCAGCAATGTCTTTTCTAGTGGCTTCTGCTGGTGTTCTTTTGCATTTTAGATTGTGAGCCCTTTTGGGACAGGCACCCATTAGCTATTAATTAGCTATTAATTTTTTCATTTTCTTGTAAACCTCTTTGTGAACTTTTCAGTTGAAAAGCGGTATATAAATACTGTAGTGAGATAGATAGCTGGCATCATTGGGAAGAAGCAGCAACAAGTACAGGCAACATTTCATGCACCAGTCTTGATGATGAGAGGGCAGGGGCCTTCTCCTCCAAAGTGTTCAAGGCCAAGTAGATGGTATTATCCCATTTCATTGGGTCAGGGATTTGGGCTTTGCCTCCAGATATTTCCAGTTATAGCTCTAGATTTTTCAAACCCCTAAACCACATTAGCTCTGACTGAGATAATGACCTTTTCAACAGCTAAAACAATAATAAGGGAATTAAAAGCACTCCCTCTTTCTCCCTGCTAGGAATTCATTAGCGATGTGATACTCATTCCACTGCTTGAAGGATTTTGCCAGGCTGGTAAAAAAGGGCTACTGTTGTGTCACTCTTGCTAAAACAGTAGACAAGAGTCAGCTCAAAATGGAGACGTTCTTTTGTGATGCTTTCTCAACTAAGCGTGGGAATAAAATAAATTCCCTTTACTGAATCCTCATGCTGGAAACTGCGACTCTTTGAAGAAATAGTTTAGTCATTAGTCATTGATCAGTAAGGCATTTTAAGAGGTACCACAATAATTTTAGCTCCCACAGAATTAATTTGTTCTGACTTTTGAATTCTAGTAATAGGAAAAAAATAGGGAAAAGAAGTTATTGATTGTCTAGACTAGGAAATAATTGGGTAGTTTTAATAAGCAGAGAAGCTGCTTCCTGCATATTGTTAAATCTCTCTAAAAGCATGCCTATCCTTTTGGTGAGGCATTTTTTGTTTCCATAAACCTTGAGCATCCACAGTGCCTACTGTAGAGAGAAGCATGTGGTGCCTCAGCAGGAAAATAAATTACTCTTTGAACTGTTGAGATAATTATGTGGAGTATTTTGTGCAGGGATTTTTCTGTGGATCAGTAATGCAGTGCTTTGGTGATTGAGAATTAAGACTTCCTTTATGAATTGGAAGTCATTAGCAAGTGTGGCAGTATTTTCAGAGATTGAACAGAAGGAAACCTCTCCATAAGTAATTATCTTGTTGCATTTGACTATGTGAGAATTCATGCGCTCAAACAATGGTTCAGACTCCATACTCAGTATTTCAGCAGTGTGTGTGAGCCCCCCATTTCCAGCAGTGGAACTGACAAGAAGATCAGGAGAAGGGTGACCACATGCCAAACCCAAAATTCCTGAACCCCAAGGCCAAAATTCCTAATCCCAGGCCAAAATTCCTACTCGCTAAAAAAAATTGCCAAAAATGAATTTTTTGTTTTTGTTTTTCGGTTTTTTGACCATAACTTTTGATAGGAAGGAGATATCTCCAAACTGATTTTTGCATTGGATTCTGCTCTTCAATATGAATCCAAAGACATCTGGCATGATGGCGTACTGTGTGCTATCACGAAGTTTCAAAATGAAGCCAAAATGTAGGACAATGATGCCAAAATGTAGAACACCCGGACAGGAGGCGGAAAATCCAGACAAATCTGGGTTTTTCTGGTCATCCGGTCACCCTGATCAGGAGACAGTTATGAACCTTGTGTAGCAACACTGGAAGGAATGACACACAACCAGCAAATGGAGAAGCTGGAGATGGGTGCCCACCCAAAGGTAGGATGCCTTGGCCCAAGAAACAGAGGTCTATCTCCAATCTCAGGGGAGTGGAGCCAGGACATTATCCAGCTGAACTGTGCCAGAGATGTATCTGCACAAAGAGAAAGGAGAAAATTGTATTCGGACCCAGGATGGCCCAAACATATTGTGGGAAAACATGCCCTTCCATGAATTGTGGGCAAACATGCCCTTCCATTGTGGGCAAACATTCCCTTCCATGAATGTTGAAGAAATAAAAGAGAGAAAACAAGCCCCTAACACACCAAGGAACAAGGGATAGGCATTGTGACAGTAGAACAGCAATTGTTCCCCTTTTCAGCATTTGCCTATTGCAAGAGAAGATCAGGCCAGAGGGCCATCTAGTCTTTCCCACTAGCTGCTTCTGGGGAAGCCTGCAAGCAAGAAAGGCTATGTACCCATGATTGAATTGCTCCCTGCCTGCTGGTGAGGCACTGCTGAAAAGATCACCCGGTGCACTCTCAAATGACGATCTTTGGCATGTATTTCCTGCAGCCTTTGATCATACAAAGGACGGGCCTGTGGTTTTTCTTTTGTTCATCAGTGTCTCTGTGTGCAAATGTCTGAGTCACTGCTGAGTAATCCCAAGGGTTGTGTGGTCTAACAATAGAAAGAATCAGACACAACAAAGCCATGCCCTCCCTTAAAAAGGAGGCATTGCATTGCATAGGCATTGCATGCATATTCAGAAGCTCCCTAGCCTCCAAACGCAGTGTGTGTGCACATTGTTGACTTGTATGATCCACATGGCAAAAAGAACCTGACCTTGAATTTATGACACGGCACCAGCTATGCTCTTTAATATGCATTTTGATGCCTGTGCCACAATCTGGCAGCAAATCATTGTGGGAAGGGGCAGCAAAGGGGGGAAGATTCTGCTGCAGGGTAAAGTGGCATTGCTTTGTGATGTGTATGACTGTGGGCACATTTAAGCGAGCTGCTAAACTGAATTTATTTATTGCAGCAGAAGAGAACAAAATCTGCTAATAAAGAAAACTTGTTTGGCAATCAGCAGTGGAGAGACTCAGCTTCCTTTATTTCAGCCACTGTGAGTGACAGAAGCCACGTCTCATAGTCCTGGAATAGCCAACTTCTCTACTGTGGGCCCTCATCTTGCACAACTGACTTGCACAAATTTAAGTATTTCTTCCCTCCCCTACGACAGAGAAAAACAACAGAGTAAATCAGCAGTTCTCAAACGGTGGGCCGTGACCTGTTTTTGGGTGGCACTACCGTACTCTGGCACTACCTAGAAGTCACAAGGCATTCCTGCCAACACAACCATGATAACTGCAACCAACAAAATGTTTGAGGCAAAAAGTGGTTGAGGCAAAAAAACCTGAGCAACACTGGAGTAAATAGTGTAGGCTATTCTGACTACTTACCCTGTTTATCCTCAGAAGTAAGCCTGAAATGGGATAATGAAAATGCCATTCCCACAGTTGGTCAATGTACTGTGTTTTTATTTCTTTAAGAGACATTGTTTTCTGAATTTAAAGGAGTTTTAAAAATCATATGTATAAAATGTGATTGAAGGGCTTTATGTGCCTTCCTCAGAACTTAACCCTTGAATGAGAAGCAGGCTGACTGTATTTTCAGAAACAAAAAAAAAGTCAGTTTCTCAAGTACATTATCTGGGTCACAGTAAAAATTGTAATAATTCACACTGAAACAAATGACATTAAACATGGCTAGGATGAATCCTAGATCTATGCTTAAATATATGTGGCTTAAAATTAAACGTTTTAAAAAACCAAGATCAAGGCTTCTGGTCCCATCAATTTGTGGTAAGTAGAAGGGGAAGAATTGGAAGTTGTGGCAGAGTTTATTTTCCTAGACAGACAGTGATTGCAGCCAAGAAATCAAAAGATGCCTGTTTCTGGGGAGGAAAGCTATGACAGAGCTAGACAACTTCATTAAAAGTCAAGATGTCACCATGTTGACAAGGATCTGTCTAGTTAAAGCTATGGTTTTCCTCATGGTAATGTATGGTTGTGAGAGCTGGACCAAAAAGAAGGTTGACCACTGAAGAATAGATGCCTTTGAGTTATGGTGTTGGAGAAGACTCTTGAGAATCGCTTGGACTGCAAGGAGATTAAATTTGTCCATCCTCCAGAAAATCAACCCTGAATGTTCACTGAAAGGACAGATACTGATGCTGAAGCTCAAATATTTTGGCCACAATATGAGAAGGGAGGACTCTTTAGAATAGAGCCTGGTGCTGGGAAAAACTGAAAGCCAAAGGAGGAGAGGATGGCAGAAGATGAAGTGGTTAGATAGTGTCACCGAGGCTATGAACATGAATTTAGATGGACTTCGGAATCTGATGGAGGATAGGGGGCCTGATGTGTTACAGACCATGGGGTCACGAAGAGTCAGACATGACTGAAGAACTAAAGAACAAGAAAAGATGGTGGGTCTCTGAATACAAAACGCAGGGGACAAAACAGGAGAAGGCCTTTGTCTTCCTGTCTCCTTGTGTGCATGTCAAGGAGCATTTTAGCAGTTACTTGCTAGAAAAGGACTACTAGGCTAGATGGACCTGACATTTATCTTACACTAGCTTAAAAGCCGCACTCCATGCAGACTTTTAAGTCAGCTCCTGGGGAATGCTTCGGACCTCTGGCCCAAAAAAGGAACCTCTGGTCCAGCTTAGGAAACAGCAATGGTAGTAGTATGGAATAGATTCATAGATTTATAGATTTATTGGTATGGAAAATCCGCCCTTCATCTGGTGCTTGAGCATCCAGCATTGGAATTTGAGGAGGGAACAGTTAAAAAATTCAAACTTTAAAATAACTGAAAAATTGGGGATTTTAAAAGTTTTTAATTTATATTGAGTTTAAAGTTGGATATAAATTTAAAATTTGAATTTTTAACTATTCCCTCGTCATCTGGACACAAATCCCAATGCTGGATATTGAAGCACCAGATGACGGGCAGATTTTCAATTCCAGAATCATTCTGATTCCAGAAAGGTATAATATGCCTATGTAGAGAAAGTGTGGCCTGAGTTAGAGGGATTGTGGATTAGGGTGTGTGTGTGTGTGTGTGTGTGGGGAGGGAGTGTGTGGAGTATGTGGGTTGTGTTATGTGAGGAAGTTGAGATACATTGTGTGGGTGAAAGAGTGGGTTTGGTTGTGGGTTAGGTTGTGTGTGTGGAGTGTGGGGCTGAGTTGTGTGTGAGGGTTGAGATATGGGGAGTGTGTGTGAAAGAGAGGTTGAGTGGGTTAGGTTGTGTGTGTGTGTGTGTGTGTGTGTGTGTGGAGTGCGGGGTTGTGTTGTGTGTGGAGGTTGGGATACTTTGTGTCAATCCTGGGATCATCCTGATTCCAAAAAGGTATAACATATGTAGAGCAAGTGTGGGTGGAACTAGAGGGGTTTAGGACAGACAGAACTTGCCTTTTATTTATAAGAAAGGCCATTTGTATGTTCCTTTCTGTCAGTAGTTCCCCTGATGCATGTGTAGATAAAAGCAAGCCTGATGTTCTGCCCGTCCACCTAGGCCTGGCCCTTTGTCAATATCAGTCTCTGTTTTTCCATGCTCCAACACCATTTACATCCAGCAAATAATCTTTCAATACACACAGTTCGTATTTCATGTGTTGCTCTCAAGTTACACTCATGCATGTCATGTGACATTTTGAAAACAACTGTGGTTAATTTATTTTGTAGAAACTAGAATGGCTTTTGAGCAGCTCTGAGATGAATCTAGGTGTATGTGAACTGTGCAGACTTAATTGTGTTGCAGATGGGTTTTTAAAAAGACCCACAATTCATATATTTAGTTAGGAACAAATTGATAAACTTCAGCTGCAATCCTAAACTCCACTTGGGTCATCATAAGACCTGGCATAAATCCTGTGTTGACCTGGGGATGTCACAAAAGTGCAGTAAGACTTCTGCCCCATTCCTGGGGGAGGGGGGTTAGGCCAGTGCACAGGCATATGCCAACCTCCCCACATCACCCTAGAAAGATATGCCAGGAAGTTAGGCTGGCCTAAATTGGTTAGGATTATGCCTGTAATCTTTTAAATATATAAAACAGTCAATCAACTTTAGGAGGCAATCCTAAAATACTTTCCTTGGAGTAAGAGCGCTTAGTACTCAGAAGCAGTAGAACATGTCTACTCAGAGGTAAGCCCCTTTGTGTTCAGTTGGTCTTACTCCCAGGAAAGTGTGTTTAGGATTGCACCCAAAGTCTCGTAAAATACAATGGGGCTTACTTATGTGTAAACATGGATAAGATTGTGCTTTCTGGAAGCCAAATGATAGTGGTATCTTTTTCTGACTCATGATGCCTGTCTCCTGAGTCTCACTCCTTTCCGTGGCTGTTAGAGTCTTCTATTAATAAAAATGATACTCTGGCCTAGACTCAGTGACTAGCTGCTGAATTGTCTCTTCAGGAATATTGATTTCCTTATTGGGGCATATTAAAACAAGGAGTATATAGCACAGATATCTTAACTTGTCAGTGTAGTAGTGTTGTGAAAAAAATAATTCTGTTGCAGTTTTTCATAAAAGTGGATGAGGGCTAGGATGAAAGAGAAAAGAGGAGAGAAAATTTTTCTTTGTAAAATGAACAAAAAATGACTTGAATGTTTTATAGTTTCCAAACTTTTAGATACCAGTGGTGTAGCTAATGATCATGTAGCCCCGTGCAAAGCTCAAAATGTAGCCCCAAAAATGATGTCACAACCGAAAGTGACGTCATCCCTGGGCAGTGTGACCAGATGCCTGAACCCCAAAAGAGGACAAGGTCCCCCAAAATTCCTGAGATCCAAGCAAAATTCCTGACATGTTTTAAAAAATGTAGGATGCCCAATAAATGTAGGACAAAATGTAGGACATGTTAAAATAAATGCTAAAAACACTTGTATTGCTTTCCTGTACTTAATTTCAACATTATAGCACTTCTTTTTAAATTGAACACCTTTGCAAGACCATTTTTCACCAACAATGCACATAAAAAGAGGCCCTAAGCAGACATGATCTTTCCTTAAAGACCATAGCACCCCAATAAGACTCTGTGCCACTACCACCCAAATATATGAAAAGGGGCTCAAGCACCCCATACCTGTTTCTTGCACTCCCAAACTCATGGATGTGGCTGAAAGCTGGCACAGGAATCCTTCCAGCACAGGAAGGAACTGCAGTCAGGCCATGTGGTCTGTTTTTCCTGCAATTTCTGCTTGGACACGAGAGGATGGTGGCGCTGAACCCTTCCTTTTCTTTTTCAGGTGTGTGATCACGTCTGCCATGTCTGCTCACATAGCCAAGATGAAAATTGCAGGCAAAAAAATTTTTTTTTAAATGCAAGAGTACTTAAAAGGTCAAGATAAGGGACTTTTCCACTCTAAAAGTCCCATTTCTGGACAGCTTCCTGAAAAAGGGTTCTCTTACTGCTTCCCCCGGCCCCCCTTTCTATTGGGGTCTGGTCTTCTAGGATGACAGATATCTGAGTCTCATCATCGTCCCCACCTCGGTCATACATGGTCACGTACACGCCAGGTAAGTTCAAACAAGATTACTTTACTCTCTTCTTAGGTTTCCTGCTTCACCAACAGAACCCCACCACCAACACAAGGTAAGTGTCTCTCTTTCACCTCCGTCTCTCCACTACAGTATTTCTCGTCCTGAGTTCTCACTCTTTGTCTCTTTTGCAGGTATGTTCCATCGTCTCCTCGCCTCTGCCTGTCACTCCTTTGACAGGTCTCACTTGTCCTGGCTGGGGAGGGGATCTTTGGGTCTCCGGCTCTACTCTGGGCTGGTCCTTCTCTTTCAGGGTCAGGGTCTCCAGGGGCAGATCTTCCCCCTTCTCCCTGCACGCTTTGTAGGTGCTTGGTTCTCTCCAGGGCACCTCTTCCCGCCAAAGGCCCTCCTCCACTTCCCCCTCCCTCTCCCTTATATCCTTGACTCCCCCGCCTATTTCTTCCCGCCATCTCCCTGCCAATGAGGGTATGCCCCCGTGAGCGTACCAACGGGTGGATGGTCCCACTGTTATCCCCCTCTTCTTAGGTCCACCCCTCCCTCCTGTTCTCCACATGTCCACCATGTCTTGCATGGTCCATACTTCCACCGAGTCTGGAAAGTCTTTTATATCCGGGGGGGGGGGGAGGGTAGTTCGGTCTCCTCCACACTCAGAGGCTCTCCCCCATGTATACTCCCATTGGTTCCATATTAAATCGCCAGTCCACTCCACAGTTCCATACACTATCAGAATTACATCTCATTGGCTCTCAGAGCCATCAGTAACATGGGAAAGTTTGAGTTAAGAAAATCCACTTTTGTTCCATAAGCTTTTGTGTTTTCATTTTCTGGTTAATTGGCCATAACTTTTGATAGAATGTAGATATTCCAGTGCAGTTTGTTTAATTGCATTCTGTTTAAGTTACCTTTTCAATGATATATAACATGATGGTATTATTAATACAGACACAATTTTCACAATTTAAGTCATTAGTGTCATGCTAAGTAGATAGCCCAGTGTAGCCTGGTGCAAGTGCACCCCCTAGCTACGCCACTCTTGGAAACTAATGACTTGAAAAATAAAATTTTTTGCAACTTGAGTCTAAGGCTTTTGACACAAATTCCTATCTCTGCCTCATGGCAATAGTGATCAAATTTCAGAATTTGAAGGCAGAATTTGGGAAATTGACAGGTTGCAATTCTGCAATAAGGCTGTAGGCTGCAATAAGGCACTTCTGTGCCTCTCCGGGATGTGGGGAGTTAGGTCAGTCCACAGGCATGCACCAGTCTCCCCATACCACTTTGGAAATGAGGATGAGTTATGCCAGCCTAAACTGGTTAAAACTGCATTTTCAGTTCTATTTTCTCTTTCTTACACACAACACTTTCACAGGAAACCATCTGATAGTGTTCTATAGAGCCAGCCTCACTTCAGAGAGCCAGGCCTGCATGCTGTACATAACTGCTGCTGTTCACTGCATGGAGAATTACAACATATTTTCATTCGCTGAGAACTTTGTTGGGTATGGTAACAAGCAGGAGCAGATGGACTGGCTAAGTTCACTTTCAAAGAGGCCTGGTCAATAAACCATCCCTCTCCTTATCCCCACCCCCTATTTTCTGTGGGCTGATATGAACAAGAAGTTGGAAGCTGCCTTTTCTAGTCTTAAAATCTAGTCTTAAAATACGGCTCCCAGAATGGGGATATCTTCTGCCTACTGTATTTTTATCTTGAATAATGTAAATGATCTTATGGTTAATTTAAGATCTATGCACATATTCCCTTAATTAATAGAATTCTTTCTTTTTCTTTCATTCTGTGGGTGTGATCCTATGCCTGTCTACTCAGAAGTAAGATCTTTTGTATTCAATGAAACCTACTCCCAGGAAAGTGTCCTTAGGATTGCAGCCTATGTCTTTTATTTGCTTTTCTAGCACCTCTAATATACTGGTACTAATGAAATTTACCCGCCATTATGGGAGTACACCCCCTATTCACTATTCCCCTGTGCATCATTCCCCCTTGCAATAGACACCATGCACCATTCCCTATGCACCATCACCCCACCTGTGCACCATTCCCCCCATGCACCATCCTCCCCCAATGCACCATCCCCCAGGAACCATCCCACCTCCTCATGCAGCTTCCTTCCCCCAAGTACCCCCAATTCATCAGTGGAAGACCCTCTCAATTGGCACTGTAAATGAGATAACACATATGACGGGGTTGCTAACGAACATGTCTGGTGACTGCTCGAATGCCACAAAGTACCATGAGCTTACCATTAGTACCACCCAGCCCCCACTAGAGGAGGTAAGTTGGTGGTGGAGCTGGACAGTGGATGGGAGGGAGAGTTTGAGCATTTTAGTGAAGGATTTGAGGGGGGTTAGGGAGTGGAACTGGAAACAGTTGTGCACATAACCCCTTAACCCCTACTTTTTGGATGGATCTTAACCCCTACTTTTTGGCTTGCCCCACCTCTGACTCTCCTCTGACATGCTATATAAATTGTCTGACCTAGGAGACCCATAGGCTCTCAAGGGACGCAAGCACAGGTAATGAAAAATATTTTCCTGTACCTTTTATAGGACCCCCTCTATCATAGCATGCAGCACACACCTCCATGGTATGACCACATGCTTCAGTGTAAGAAGGGGATGGGATGGGATTGTGCAGTAAATGCTTTAAATATTGTTGAATGTTGTTTATTATTAGCATTTATATGACATCTTTGCTATACCTTTGCCTACCCCACAGCATGTAAAAACTAAACATAACCATTTAGTGATGAGACAATAAAGGACAGGGAACATCATAACCAAGGATGATTGGGCCAAATGTAGATAATTTCTGTAAAATGGTCCTCTTCTATAAAAGCTAGCCTTGGATTGTATCAATCTTTTTCTGCATTCTGCTTAACTGAAATGCTGTCTGGAAGCTGTACACCATTTGTGGGTTTCAAGAAAACATCTGAATTTAAACATAATTAGATAGGATGCTGAAAAACGGCAAGCTTCCCGCTAGTCCCAGAAGCAAAGGCTCACACTGCTCCACAGAAATGGCTGTTAGCAGCCCTAAAAGAAATCTCCATTTATATCGGCCTTTGGTGTTTGTGCTGAAATGAAAGGTGTTATTTACTAGCTTGTTCTGAAAAGAGTAAGACTGGAATTGAATTCTCATAGCAGATCACAGGGAAGCAAAATAGCCAGCCGTCAGCCCTAAAAATAATGAAATGGACAGACCAAGGTCATGTCTGTGTTGTTTTTCAGTATTTGTAGTTGTGGGATAAAATGTGCTTTAAAATGGAAGTAGGTCTACAGTGAGAAATGTAAAGATTTGTGGCTGTTGTGACTGGCCCGCAAGATCATTTAATGGCGTGAAAATTCTCTGATTGCTTCAAGCCAGAATCTGGTGTTTTGGACATTCATAGTTAAAGACTGCTGGACCTCATATCAAGAGAGAATGTGAGAGAATACACTGCTTACCATACCTGATGCACTGCACTGCATCAATTATTTTGAACCTGTCCCAACCATTGCCTACTAATGTTGTTCACTCTTCTAAGGGCATCCATGGGGTAATGGCCCAAGGCACAGTTCCAAACTTGAGGACCACCTTTTAAACAGTGTGACCATATGTTATAACCAAAAAGAGGACATCAGCTTCAGGTGTGAGCTTCTCCCTCCTCAGTGTCTTCAGGTGAGCACCTGTTGGTGATGCTCTAGGGGGAATTCCTGCTGCAGGCAGGGGGTTGGACTAGATGACCTACTAGGTCCCTTCCAACTCTATGATTCTATGATTCTATGAACTTCCCCTCATGCGCAACTTCCCCCCATGCGCATCATCTGCCGATGCGCAACTTTCCCCGTGCGCAACTTTCCCCGTGCGCAACTTTCCCCCATGCGCATCAACCCCCATGCTCAACTTTCCCCCATGCTCAACTTTCCCCCATGCTCAACTTTCCTCCATGCGCATCATTCCCCATGCGCATCATCCCCCATGCGCAACTTACCCCCATGCGCATCATCCGCCGATGCACAACTTTCCCCATGTGCATCATCCCCCATGCACATCATCCCCCATGTGCAACTTTTACCCATGTGCAACTTCCCCCATGCACAACTTCCCCCATGCATAACTTCCCCTCATGCGCAACTTTCCCCCATGCGCATCATCTGCCGATGTGCAACTTTCCCCATGCGCAACTTTCCCCATGTGCAACTTTCCCCATGCGCAACTTTCCCCCAAGCGCAACTTTCCCCCATGTGCATCAACCCCCATGCACAACTTTCCCTCATGTGCAACTTTCCCCCATGCACAACTTTTCCCCATATGCATCATCCCCCATGTGCAACTTCCACCCATGCGCAACTTCCACCCATGCGCAACTTCCACCCATGCGCAACTTTTCCCCATGTGCAACTTTCCCCCATGCGCAACTTTCCTCCCATGCGCATCATCCTCCCATGCGCAACTTCCCCCCATGTGCAGCATCCTCGCCAGTGCAACCTCTTCCTCCGGAAAACATCCCCCAGTTCACCAGGCACTGAGCACCATATTGGCTGGATGTTATTCAGTCTCCCATGTTAAGTATAGGACAGAAACACGTTGCCCCCTTTTCAGCCCCTGAAGGGTTAAGTTTCTCCAGATGGTTCTTGGTGGGAGTTCAGGGGACAGAAGGAACTCCCAGAATTCCATGCTTCAGGCCCAGCAGTTGGGGAGGAATGTTGCAGAGTCAGCAATTCTCAATGCCAAGCATAGGGAGGAAAACGTGTTGCGCCCCTTTTCACCCCCTTCCGGTTGGAATTTCGGAAAACTGGTTCTTAGTGTACCCCTCAGTCACGGAAGGAACACCCACCCCAAATTTCACACTTCGAGGGCGGGCAGTTTTGGCAGGGCGGTGATGAGTCAGTGAGTCAGTCAGTGAGTCAGTGAGTGATTTTTCTCTTTTATATACAGTGGTACCTCACGTAACAGAATTAATTTGTTCCGGAGGCAGTTCCTTTACGTGAAACTTTCTTTACCCCAGACAGTCACAAATAAAGAGCCGGACACAAGTGCTGGATTGAGGGCCACTTTTATTAACTATTTAACATCTTAGAAATAAACAGGGACTGCTCTAAAATAGCCGTGCGGTCTAAGGGGATGCGGCTCTCCGCATATTTCCCCATCAGATGTTAAAGGTGGTAAAGGGCGTTCCCAGCCTGGCTCAGGGCATTTCTTGAACAGAGTTCAAGGATGCCCGTCTTTGCCAACCCGAAGGTCAAGGTAGCCGGACGCGCAGCCGCCGGCTGTCCGGCCAGACACTGCGCCTAGGTTTCCCATCCAGGTAAGGGGGTTCGTCAGACTTACCCCCGGAGCCGGAAGAGCATCTCAGGGTGCTTCCTCACCCCCAAACCCTTGCTACCTAAGGCTGCACACCGAGGCCTATCCTGCCTACTACCGCACGACTCCTGCCAAAAGTGACCGGGCTGAAAGCCAATTAAAGTTAACTCTCTCCCTCGTACAGCTCAGGGTAGGCAAAAAAGAATGCCACCAATGGCCAATCAGGTGGCATACAAAAAATTCCTACCCGGCCCCGAAGCGACCAGCTAATCCTAAGTTGTACCAAGGGAGGGAGGGTGGGGATGCTTGCCAGAGCCCGACTGCAGATCCCCAGGCAAACCCACCCGGGAGAAGTCTGGCTCCGCCCCCTCCAGCCCTCTAGCAGCCAATGGCTGCATTGCCTTGCACTTGCCCGGCTCTGCACAGTGCCTGCAGAGGGGCAAAGGGAGCCCACGCTGAAGGCGCGCAGGCTCCATTACCCCAGACAGTCACAAATAAAGAGCCGGACACAAGTGCTGGATTGAGGGCCACTTTTATTAACTATTTAACATCTTAGAAATAAACAGGGACTGCTCTAAAATAGCCGTGCGGTCTAAGGGGATGCGGCTCTCCGCATATTTCCCCATCAGATGTTAAAGGTGGTAAAGGGCGTTCCCAGCCTGGCTCAGGGCATTTCTTGAACAGAGTTCAAGGATGCCCGTCTTTGCCAACCCGAAGGTCAAGGTAGCCGGACGCGCAGCCGCCGGCTGTCCGGCCAGACACTGCGCCTAGGTTTCCCATCCAGGTAAGGGGGTTCGTCAGACTTACCCCCGGAGCCGGAAGAGCATCTCAGGGTGCTTCCTCACCCCCAAACCCTTGCTACCTAAGGCTGCACACCGAGGCCTATCCTGCCTACTACCGCACGACTCCTGCCACCCGGTGGGCCAGCCTGGCGCTTGGCCCCACCGCCCCACTACAAAAAAGGGAGCAGTCCCTGTTGCAAGTTAAACAAGAGAACATCAGCAGCCATGGGAGACAAATGCACCCCATCGGCCCTGTATAACTCTGACCGCCTCCAGTTAATTTGGGGGTGCCAGATGACTGCACCACCCACACTAGCGAGGAAACGAGCCACATAAGTGTTAATACGCCTGCGTGACACGTTGACCCTCCTGGCGCTTCTAGCGCCTGACCACACACGTCTGGGCAACGTCTCAGACCAGACGATGCACACCCCTGGGTAATAAACCTTAATCTGGGAGAACCCCCTAGCGATCTGCACT
Source organism: Cryptoblepharus egeriae (assembly GCA_030015325.1). Classification (NCBI taxonomy): domain Eukaryota; kingdom Metazoa; phylum Chordata; class Lepidosauria; order Squamata; family Scincidae; genus Cryptoblepharus; species Cryptoblepharus egeriae. The sequence goes on along the minus strand of JAREYC010000003.1, from coordinate 77,593,087 downwards.
CTCAAGGACACAGAGGCCCTCTGAGTGAGATCATTCTCTCCCAGATGAACCAGGAGTACCTGTGGAGGCGGGTTCCTATCAAGGAACTCTAACAAGGCGGGCATAAACTGCCCCCAGTGCATCCCCCTCTTGGCCACCCAGAAGATAGAGGCCCCAGATCCCAGCCCAAGCTGGGTGCCAAATCCGCTGCATTCGGCCCTCTTCTTGTCCCAGAAGAGGATGGAGTGGCCGATGAGCAGGATCCGAGTTCGGGTTCCTCCTAAGAGGGAAAGAGAAAAACATAGCCCATTAGAATGCGACTTAAAGCATCAAAGGCCAAAGAACAACACACGTATCTAGCCAAGCCCTAATGGCTGGTCAACGGGCCCGGGTGCGCCAGCCCGAGCCCCTAACCCTAAGAAAAGCCCCAAGGCAAAATTAAAAACCGAAAGGGTGCCATCCTATGCAGGATGCTACACCAGCATGCCCGAACCGGCGCCAGCCGGGCCGCTTTAAAAAAACACGCTCGAGGCATAAGCCCCCTCAGATTTACAAGCCAAGCTGTCACCAGCGAGGCCCGGGCATTCACCCTTCAGATTCGAGGCAAGAAGCCCCCTCAAATTTACAAGCCAAGCTGTCACCAGCGAGGCCCGGGCATTCACCCTTCAGATTCGAGGCAAGAAGCCCCCTCAAATTTACAAGCCAAGCTGTCACCAGCGAGGCCCGGGCATTCACCCTTCAGATTCGAGGCAAGAAGCCCCCTCAAATTTACAAGCCAAGCTGTCACCAGCGAGGCCCGGGCATTCACCCTTCAGATTCGAGGCAAGAAGCCCCCTCAAATTTACAAGCCAAGCTGTCACCAGCGAGGCCCGGGCATTCACCCTTCAGATTCGAGGCAAGAAGCCCCCTCAAATTTACAAGCCAAGCTGACGCCAGCAAGGCCCGGGCATTCACCCTATACGAAACGCAACATCGATTGGGCACGCGCCCAACAAAGGGCCAACCCGGCCGGGAAGGCCCTCGGCAAAGCCACGAACAGGCAATGCCCATCTCTCTGGGATAACAGGCCACAGGAAACGTCTCTCTGGGATAACAGGCCACGGAAAAACTTGGGCACGCGCCCAACGGCAGCCAACCCGGCAGGGAAGGCCCCAATGGCAAAGCCACGAGCAGGCAATGCCAATCTCTCTGGGATAACAGGCCACAGTAAACGTCTCTCTTGGATAACAGGCCACGGAAAAAACTTGGGCACGCGCCCAAACGGAGGCCAACCCGGCTGGGAAGGACCCACTGGCAAAGCCACTGGCAGGCAATGCCAATTTCTCTGGGATAACAGACCACGGGAAACTTGGGCACGCGCCCAACATAGGCCAACCCGGCTGGGAAAGGCCCAATGGTAATGCCTCGAGCAGGCAACACCAATCTCTCTGGGATAACAGGCCCTGGAACTTCTCTCTGAGACAACAGGCACTGGAACTTGGGCACGCACCCAAACATAGGCCAACCCGGCTGGGAAAGGCCCAATGGTAATGCCTCAATCAGGCAATACCAATCTCTCTGGGATAACAGGCCCTGGAACTTCTCTCTCAGACAACAGGCAATGGAACTTGGGCACACGCCCAAATACAGGCCAACCCATCTGGGGAAGGCCCAATGGCAAAGCCTCGTGCAGGCAATACCAATCTCTCTGGGACAACTGGCCCGGGAACTTCTATCTGGGACAACCGGCCCAAAAAACATCGGTAAAGCCAACCATTGGCATTACCTCCGTCGATCCGGGATAACACGCCTGACAAATAACAGGGAGCTCTGATCCCCATTCAACCATGAAGGTATAAAACCAGGGAAGCTATCACTCCCAAACCTAAAGGATGTAGGTATCTGACTGCCACCAACCGATCCTACGGATGGCGTGAGTGGGCATACCCAATAAACTAGCCAAGGCGGCTACCCCAATACAAAGTGAATGCAAGCCATAACAACTGTAGAGTATACTAAGATGCGTAGGGCGGTCCAAAGGCAAACCTAAATCAGAAAAACAGTAAGGGAGGACCCTCCAAATGCTACAGTAAGGGACACCCCACCAGTTACAGTCCAGTCATATGCTAAGCCCCTTGGCCCTTCGGACATTCTCAGCCATATGAAATCTAAGGGCATACCTGGAGGTGACCAAGGTCACCTCCGTCACCAAACTACCTGCCTTGTTACCTTCCAGCGAAATGCTACCAAGGGTGGTCCAGGGTAAAAGGCACTGGAGAAAAACTGCAGAAAAGCCACTCTGACATCGTACGTCATGGCTCAAAGCTAGTGATACCACAAACCTGATACGTATGTCCCCCAGCAAAACACACCCAGCCTACATTAATTAATATCAATATGCAAACGCATAAAAGTTGCTTGATAAAAGCATGGGAGGTAACTGAGCCCCCAGTGATCCTTGCACTCCACTTGGCAACTGTGCCTCTACCATGAGTACTTGTATGTAAATGTCAAAGGTGCCCACCGAACAGCCCCAGAAGGCAGCAAAGCCACTTGTGATCCACATACACCTGAAAGCTAAACCCTGTTGTGGGTTATAACCACCCATTCATTACTTGCTGTTGCAAATGCAAAAGCATCAAAGGAGCCTGATAAAGGCATCAAAGGCAGCCAAGCCACCAATGAATTTACTAATCACAGTGAAACTAAACCCCATAGCAGGCCATAACCACACTTCCTACATCTATTAATGTGAGTATGAGCACAATCCTAGCCATGTCTACAATAGGACCCACTCCCAGGAAAGTGTTTTCAGGATTGCAGCCTATGTCAAATATACAAGCCGCCCGATAAGGCATCTAAAGTAGCTGAGCCACCAATCATCCTTAGACATCCTACCTATGAATGTAATTATGCACACTATAAAGCTTCCTGTTGAATCACCCCTGTGAACATGTACCATGGGGGGGGGGGGGAATTGTCTGTTAACCCGGGAAAAAAGAAGCAGGCCAGTGTGGAGTTTATGACTTACTAAGCCAAGCCCCGTCTCTGATGATATAGCTGAGAAAACACAATGAAGATTTTGCCTGCTATCCAGGCTCAGTAGCCCCACCTAAAGATATTAATCCGCATAAGCATAACAAGATGATTGGTAATCAGGCTCATAAGGCCCGAAGCCACTACCGAGCCAGAATTCAGCAACAGGCAAAGCCCAACTGTAGGCCATAGCCACATGGCATTCAAATACTGATGTGAATACGTATAAAAGTTGCCTGTCAACCATGCACAGAAAATAACAGAAATACCTAGGAGCTTATTGCTCATCATTATGCTAGGCCTCACCATGTGACAGCCACACATCCATCAGTTATTGATGTGAAATATATAGAAGCACTAAATAGTGGAACCACCTTACAGCTTATTGCTAAACATAAGGCTAACCCAACCAGGGTAAAGGCAGATGTGAATATGCATAAGCATACAAGTAGCCTGTCAAGCGGGCACAAAGGATAGCAGAGCTACTCGTGCGTATCGCATCTGCAGGCTAAGCCCCCACCCATGGGTAAGAACCCCATATCCTGCATTTATGCACTCAATATTAAGTGGGTGCGTGGGTGTGAATTTACCTAAGTAGAAAAGTTGCCTGCCAACCAGGCACTGAAGGTAGTAAAGGCCCTTAGAGCTCCTTAGCCTAACTCCCCCAGGACAATAGCCACATCCCCTCCATTCACATATGTGAACATGTATAAATATCCAGTGTCGAGTACATAAAGGAGGAAAGATATCAGCGTATATGAAACCAATCATCAGGCAACCCTCAAGGCAGAAAAAGCCACACATCTCTCACTTACAGATGTGAGCATATAACTATAGCCCAGGAGGTAGCCAAAGCCTCCTTCAAGCATAGCCTTTCACCATGCTAAGCATCACCGAGAGCAATAACCCTACATCCTACACCCACCATGAACTTGTCGTAGGTCAAATTGCCCTCAAACCATGCACTAAAGGCATGGGAGCCACTACCGAACGCACTGTTCTGCCCTAAGCCAAAAAATCCCATTGGTAACAATAACCAAACCTCCCCCTGCATGGATATTAATATTTAGGAAGCAAAAGTTTGCCCATTAACAGGCCAAAATTAAGGTGCCCATAACATGTATACAGCTCCTCAAAATGCAAAGCCCCTCTGTGGGTTAAAGCCACCATGCTATCCTTACAAATACGACTAGAGCATGTAGAAATATTGTTCAAAGACATTGCTCCACTAATCTGTTGACCCTCAGGGTCTTAAGCATGGGGTCACTGATGCTTAGAGCCTGCTAAAGTTAAAACAATCGGGGAAATTGAGACATCACTAACTGACCCACCTACAGCATGGATGGAACTGGAGGATAGAGGCTGCATAAAGCAGCACAGCCAATAACAGTGGCAGAAGATCCCCCTACCGACAACAGTACTTAACGAGGACCACCAACATGCAGACCTAAGGCCCGAAGGGGGGAGGGATAAACCCACAAGCCCACAACAGTGCCAGAAGACCCTGTTGCCGGGCAGGGCAGGAAAACCAGATTGAGAAAGGGGGTCCTCCATGCTGACAGGCAAGCAATCTAATGACATAAAAATCATTATCAATATTATCTTGACAAAACAAATAAGGGGGTGGGGAACCTGAGTCAGCAAAAAAAGAAGGGTGTACCCCAAACAGGCTGAAATGCACCTAGGAAGAGGGGATGTTAGCCCCAATCCCCCAGCCCCACAGGGCAGGAGAAGCACTGGGAGAAAGAGCATGAAGCCCCAATTCTCTCAACCCAAAATGGCACCCACTGTCACAAAATGGCAGCTGCCACCCAAGCAGCACTCATCTAATGGCAGCCACCCCCGGTGAAGAAACATTAACTCTGGCAATGGAACCTTCCCAGGGCCAGCCAACCACCACCCTGTGTGTGTTTAAGGTTAAACTCAAAGGATATGGGCAGCATGAAGCTGCAGCAGCAGCAGCAGCACATGGTGGTCTCAGCAGAAGGCACCGGAGGTCAGGCAGCAAAATGGGAGGTAGAATCAGCTTAAAAAGAGGGGGGCCTCAAAAGGATGCACCCCATCTCCCTACCACCTCCAATAAACTGAAGTCAGGCTCCAGCCCAGGCCCCAGTAGAGGCCCTACCTTCAGCCTAAGGGAGAGAATAGCTAAGGGGGAAGAAGCCTCCATTCCAGGCTCCAACCAAGCCCCTCAGCCAGTAGAAAGAAAACCTCAAAGTGAAGCCAGGGAGGAGATCAGCACAGCTCCTCTCCTGATGCTTGCCAGAGCCCGACTGCAGATCCCCAGGCAAACCCACCCGGGAGAAGTCTGGCTCCGCCCCCTCCAGCCCTCTAGCAGCCAATGGCTGCATTGCCTTGCACTTGCCCGGCTCTGCACAGTGCCTGCAGAGGGGCAAAGGGAGCCCACGCTGAAGGCGCGCAGGCTCCATTACGTGAAGTGGATATTCCCATAGGAAATAATGGAAACGCAGATGATTGGTTCCACAACCCCAAAAATATTTATATAAAAATATTAACTGGATGTAAAAATGATGACAAAACACTGTAATTGAATTCAAAACATGCATTCAATGGGCATGATCCTATGAAGTCTACTTAGGCTGCAATCCTAAAGACACTTTCCTGGGAGTAGGACCCATTTAACACAATGAGGTAGACTTCTGGGTAGACATGGGTAGGAGGCTGCAATCAAAGACACTTTCTTCTGTAATCCAAGACACTTTCCAAGTGTCTCCCCACTTTCTCCTTCTCTTCATCCTGAGCCTCTCTCTCTCTCTCTCTCTCTCGCTCTCTCTCTCTCTCTCTCTCTCTCTCTGCTCCCTTCTGGCTGGCCCTGAGCTGCTTCCCTCTTCTCCACTGCTCTTCTCTCCCTCTGCCCAGCGGATGTCTGGCCACAGGAGGAACAGCGCAGAAGTGTTGCTTTCACTATGGGCAGGTGCGTTAGGCAGCCCTGACACTTTTTAAACAGGTTGCTGGCCAGCGCGTCTGCCCCAACTGCCAATGAATGTTTTCTTTACATGAAGCAGAATTCTAGATAAATTTTTTTTTGTTACGTGAAACTTACTTTACGTGAGGCGTTCTTTACGTGAGGCGTCACTGTATATAGATTAAATTTTAAACTATTACATATAATTAATTGTACATAATTTATTCATTACAAGAAGGCTACACGCTGTCTACTCACAAGGAAAAGGAGGACCATGAATATTTTTTCCATGAAAAGAGAACACACCCTGGGAAAAAAGAGAACATATTGGCTGCAATCCTAAAGACACTTTCCTGGGAGTAAGATCCGTTGAACACGACGGAGGTTACTTTTGAGTAGACATGGTTAGAATTGTGCTAATGGTCACTCTGCATTTATATGTTTTTGTCACCTCACTTCAGGAGTGGGGCTGAACTTGGGGGATAAACTCAATACCTGCCTTATCTGGGAGCAATCCTAAATTCACTCTGGATAGCTGAGTTGCCCTATTAAGATTCACAGTCTGGCCAGAACAGGACCACTGTTTGTCCTCAGTAAGAAACATGTTTCCAAGAGTTTTATCAACCCTCCTCCAGCCCGTGGGAGGAACACTGAAAACCTTTTATCTCAGTAAGCCCAAAGGTCCTATTTCTCAATTATGCCTAAATCTGAGCACAACACATTTCTTTAAAGAAGCTGTTTTACCTTTCCTTGCTTGACAGAATCCTCTTTGCTCTCTATTTTATTTGGATCATCTTGGTTTTAAGGTCAGTGACCCACGCTTTGAAGTTAGGAAGCTGAGCTGTGCTGCAGGCAGTACTTGCATTTATCATCATTAGATACTACGTGCCCCAAGCAATCAAGCACAGGAAATATGAGGAATTTGATTTAAGGGTCATCAGAAAGTCCTTATCATTGCAGAATGAGGCATCAACATGGTTCTAAGCATCCAAATGTTTCCACGGGCTGGAAACATGTTCAGGAGCATGTATTCACAAGCCTGTTACTTCAAACCTTTTTCAGCATGTTTAGGGGAAAACTCCAGTTTCATGGCCACTGCAGTTAGATTTGGAAGTTTAAACTGGGTGAATGAAGCTAGTTGTAAGGATCTTTTGTAGCTGTCATTGCCAGGATGGAAAGATAGCATGAAAAGGTCCCATGCAGTGTTCAGATGTCACTGGAGTAAGGGGGGAAAAGCCACAATGGAAGCAGCTATTTAAGGAAACTTTCGTGAACTTTTCTAAGATAAGCTTATGTGATTTATTTATATGCAATTTTGTCTCAAAGTGAATGAGTTTGGCTCTTTATATTGAATAATAACATCCCTTAAGAAGCAGTTAATGGCTTAAAGGCAGCCTGCTTACCATGATAATGTGGCAGGCAATTAAGCTTGTCTTGGAAAGATTCACAAAGTGGTCATCTTTGGTTTCAAGTTACAGCTGGGAAGGAGAAGACAATGTGATAATAGCATCTGAATTGTGTCCAAGCTGAAACTAAGCTTTTTAAGCCACCTGAGAGAAACTTGATTCAGCTTAAAATTTTTGTATATAGTGAAAATAGGTAATTACAGAGGTTCCTGGAACCAAATGTTGCAAATGAAGAGTTTCAACCTATATTTACATTTTCTGTAAATACATTTTGACTTTCCAGGCAAAATTAAAACCATGAAATTCTAACCTTGAATTGTAAATTCAAAGAAACATTGCAAAAAACAAAAATGTTTATATTTTCTGAAATTGCTTTTTGGACTTTCACTTTCCTGTATTAGAAATGGGACAGATATATGCAAATCTAAAGGGGCAGTGATATTTACACCCTTTGTGTTTATATCAAAGCTCCACATTGACTGTGATAATTAAAAGCTTTTGGATTCCTTGAGAAATATCAACAAAAGGAGAGGTATCTGTGGCCCGTTTGTGCATTGCATAAACAGTAAGTCTTGTGCCTTTTCCTCAATGGCATTTTTGAAACACAGGGAAGCATTGTGTGTATGTGTGTGAGTCCTATCCCTAAAATAGCATCCAAATTTGCCTTTCTCCTCTAATGGTATAATTGAAGTGTTCTGCCGAAGTCAAATCACTGGAGTCATTCACAGCCGTCAATAGGCTTTAAATAATCTGATAGGAAATGGAAAATGGACCCTTCCTATTTAGCTGCTAGACTATATTCATTTAGTAGCAAATCTGTAAATGAGCAATAAATAGGATTTCATTAGTTGGAAACCAGGAGTGTAACATTCAAAATCCAATTCAGGGTTGGCTGCAGTATTCAAAGTAGTTTACCTTCAGGTGGCTTGTGCGGCTGAAGCTTTGACTCTTTTACTTCTCCAGTAGTAACCTATGATTTGGGTTGTTTTGTGGGATTGGTTCCTTTTTGTATCAAGGATTTCAGTCTCTGAAACTCAGTGAGAGCACAATGCTATGGCACGAAAGTGCCATAAGGTATGTCCGTGCTGCCCAGACAGAAGGTTGGATGAGACGGATTGAGTTGGCCTCCCTGCTTCATTCCCGAGGGCTCAAGTAGATAAGATGCACTGTTCAAGCTTGACCAGCACAGAGGTTGGGAGGCAGCAAGGAAAAGGTGGGGGGATCCACACAGGGAAAGCATGTGAGTGGGGGAACCGGAAGCGAGGCTTGGACCGACAGTTATGCTGGATCCAAGCCTCCATTCCTGGGCAGACTCCAGAGGTGGCCTAAGTCGGGGTAGATTCAGGATACAGCAGCCCTAACCTGGAGAAGGGGACAAACTTCCCCTTCCCTTTGGGAGCATGGCAACATTCCCATAACTTGCACCGGATTCATTGCAGACTCGGCTGGCCTTCCTGTTGCAGCTCAATTTGAATTGCATTGTCAGTGGTTTCCTAAATTATAATTTAGGAATCATTTGGTAACATAACGGCTGATTGAAACACTTGGCAGAGGAGTTTTGTCCAATAGATGCATTTCATGGCCAAAACATTGTGCTGAATACATGGCTATACTGATTGCTTTTTAGTGGGATGGTTTGTCTCCATTCAATGACAAGTTATATAGCCATCCATACATCTGTCAGATGGCCATCCATCCTTCTTGTTCATCCATCTGTCTCCTGAACAGCTTCCTATAGCACCTATACCCATGGGCTTAGGTGCTTGGATTTGCTTGTGTCCTGATGGTAAGGTGGGGAGATCCAGGTCCTCCACTGAATATCTGAAATCTGAATGGGGAATTACTTAGTGCTTTCTACCTCTTTGAGTTGGTTAGAGTTAAAGGAAGGGGAAATATGGAAACACCTGCTATTTGCTCCTTCCTTGTTAATAACATAACTGTGGCCAGATGGATATGGCTCAGTGATACACATTCTCTTGGGCACATGTGCCAAGTGACTTTTGTGTGTTGGTTGTGGTGCTCCCATCTACCAAATTGGTACCTGAGAAAAAGGGAGTCAGGCCTGAGTGTAATTAACTCTATCCATGCTTATCTGGGAGTAAGCCCCTCTGACTATAACTGGGACTTACTTCTGAGTAGACATGCTTAGGATTGCACATCCATTCATAATGGAAAGGTCTGCAAAGACACTGAGTGGGGAAGGCATTGCAATCAGGCTCTGTCTGCTTCCAGGGACTCCAAATTGAATTAGTTAAGGTAGTAATCTGTCTGATTGAATCTGGCCAGGAAGACTGTATTGTCTGCTGGAGTTTCTTATTCACTGGAGTGAAGCAGAGCATTGGCACAAGGCTCTCTGAGACTTACGTCCAGGGAGCCAAGGCTCTTCTACTGAGGCAAATTCTAGCCTTCCGGCCATTTAGTTTGCTCAGTGCCCAAATGGAGCCAGCTTGGTCTCTGAGCCGCTCCTTTCTATGCCAGGCAATGAAATTTTTTATAAAAGACCACACCAATGGCACTGTTTCAACATGATAGTCTTAAGATGACAACTAGAGCGAGGAGTTCTATGACCTAAAAATGTCAGATATATGCCAACATTTGTGACTTTAAAATTGTTTAATTATGAACAATTAAATAAAAAAGTTTATTACTAAATTAGGCAGAAGTGATGTAATACTTAAAGTTAAAAGAGGACTTTCCAAAATATATCTGAGGACTTTCCAGGCAAAATTAAAACCATGAAATTCTAACCTTGAATTGTAAATTCAAAGAAACATTGCAAAAAACAAAAATGACATGTTATAGAAATTCTTGCTCTAATGATTACCATCTTATGGGGCTACCATAAGTTGTCTTGGATTTCCAGGACATAGCCTGGATTTTAGCTTTGCATCCTGTAAAAAACTTCAGTGTCCTCCTTTTCCTTGTAAGTGGGCAGCATGTTGCTTTCTTGTAATTAATAAACTATATGTAATATTTTAAAATTGAAAAATATGAAGCACAGGAACGCAATACAGGTATCCCTATTTTCTGATGGTTCATTCTCTGAAGAACCACTCTTTCAACACCTTTCAATTATACCAGAACTCATTCATGTAATCATTAATGCATGTTCTTCTCTTTCAACCCCTCGCTGCTGTTCTAAAGGCCAAAATTGCCCTACCCATATTGTAGCTCCTGGTTTAGTCCCATTCCAGAAGGAGGTGGACAGCATTTAACTCAGTCAGCAGCTTCTGAGCCATCATTTTATTGCCACTTGTGCTGAGAACAGAAACATGCTTCCTCCCCACTTCTTAAAGTGCTGTGAGCTGCTGGCTCTTGCTACAGGCAGCAGATCATTGTGCCTGATCTCCTACTTAGGGGATAAGACTCAGAACAGGAGCATCATTACCATATTTTCAGCAGGAGGAAACACTAGTGCGCCTTGTTTTGGCTCCCCGGTGCAGAACCAACATGGATGAAACTGTGATTTCTTCTTTATCCTTCTAATGATTGGAAGGCAGAACTCAGGCCAGCCCTCGGTATCCTTGCTGGGCAGACCTACTTTGAATTTTTCTAAGTTGCCAAAATATAGTTAACCTTACCACGATAGCTCAGTACAGTGGAAATCCAAAAGTCTTAGACTTGGAGACATCCTTACTTACATGGAAAAAATGCCTTTTGGCAAGTTCTAACTAATATTGTCATATGCAATATGCTGTACAATTATGATTCATAGTGAATTTACACAGTAAAAACTATGCAGGATGTACGTAGAAATAGCCAAGCATGTTACAACCCCTTGAGTCAAATAAGCTTTTTCAATGTACTGTAGATGGTAAAATCTAACTGAAATAAAGTCTGGATGCTTTAGTTTAATCCTTTTATTGGTTTTTTACCAGATGCAATCCTAAGCACGTCTACTCAGAAGTAAGACCCATTATATTCAATAGTACTTACTTCCAGGAAAGTGTTTTTAGGATTGCAGCTGATTTTGTTTTATTTATTATGGTATATACATTAAGAAAGAGGGAACAATTTCTTATAACAGGAGGAGGGGGCTGCAATTGCTCAGTGGTTAGACCGCTGGAGTTAGAACAGTGTATTTGACTGGAAGGTCAGCAAGACAGCAGTTCAAGACCTGAGTGCTGCAAGTTCCTGTCCTGCCAGTCTAACTCCTGCCAGTCCAGCAGTTCAAAAGCCTGAAATTCATGTAGATAAATAGGTACCACTTTGGTGGGAAGGTAAGCAGCGTTTCATGTGCCATGTCAGTCCCATGACCTTGCGAGCTCTTTGGCCTCTGAAACAGAGATGAGTGCAGCACCCTATAGCTATTGGTTACAGCTATGGTCATTTGTTATATTTAAAAAAGAACAATTGTGACAGTGTGTTTTAATATCTCTGTATCTCAGTGGCTGGATACATGGTCTGCAAGTATGAATTGTCAGTTACAGGATCTGGCTGCATTGCCACTAAAATAGATCTTCAAGTAGTAGAACTTTTCCAGTTTTATGCATTGGGTTGGGGAGCTGTAGTCAACCAGTAAAGGGTTAAATGCAATTGGTTAGCAGCTTATGCCAGAGCTCATCTGACTGGGCTTCCCTCTTGAACTCTTTCCATTGGTGTCAATGCTACATAAAGCATTAATTAACAAGACAATAACTTTATTTTTCCACTACCTGCACAATCCAGAGTAATTATCGTAAGGTATTATCTACCTTACGTCAATGTAAGAAAAATTTACTCTTGATTGCTCTAAGAATTTCCCATAGGTTTCCACTATGTTGCACCGTAAATTTCCACTACGTTGACATAAATGTCTCTTAAGAGCTTCCATAGTTACTCTGGATTGTGCACTAAGTCAGCACCCTCTTTTGGGCCCGAAACATTACACCAAATATCAAGCCCCTATACACAATCTCTATAAAACACAAGTGGATGGGCTACACATCTCATCTGAAAACTTTAATGATCAGTTTTAAATACTTGCCTAATAATATATTTACAGGGTGACCATACGTTTCCTTTTTCTAGGACATGTCCTCTTTTTCAGCCTTGTGTCCTGAAAAAACAAAAACTCTTCAGTGTCCTCCTTTACAATGTCCTCCAGGCCTGCTTCCTGTAAATAATTAATTACATGTAATAAATTATATGTAATAGTTTTAAACTTAATAACAAGTAATATAGTGTGAAAGCAATAATTATGAGGGTTATCAGCTGGTATTTTGTCATGTCCTGCATTTTCCTTGGGTGTCCTATATTTTGGAGGGGGCCATTGCCTTCTTTTGCAGTTATGACAAATGATCACCTTGTATATTTAGCAATACATCTTCGTAACTTACCAGTATTTCCTAATCATTCAGCAGACCAGTTTCATGTAGTACACATATATTTCATTATTCTTGTAACTCTAGCAGTCACTAGTTACAGAAACAAGCCATCTTTCATTTCAATGCTATCTTGAAATAAGCATTTACCAGTATATACAGTATCTAATCTATGCATGGTTAGTCTGATTCTCTTGGATAGCCAAGCCACTTATCATCTGTTTAAAGGAGCTGTGAGGTCTGAAACCAGCTTCTGCTCCATTTTTTCCTTCTAAAGAAAGAATAGTGGTTGTTCATGACAGTCAGATTAGGGGGCTCAGTTTGCATAACCTTGGATTGTGGATCAGAATTTCCAGCCCTGGGAAATGTGTAAATATCACCCATTTGTTCATGTGTCGTCATCCACCTACTTCCTTGGAGGAAGGTCAGTACAGATTTGCAGCTTGTCAAAAAATCTCTACTCATTGTAAATGCACTTCTTCACATTTCTATTTTAGGTTCATGTGGATGTTTAAAAATGAAATAAAATGTGAGAATAAAAATGGCTCTGTTAAATACCATATTTACTCAAATCTAACGGCGCAATCCAGAGCAAGTTCAGCCTGCTCTACCCTAACTGCTCTCTCCTAACTATTCTGTATCCAGAGCAAAAAGTTATGCTGCATCCAGAGAGTCAGGAAGCCTGGGCTGCCCTAACTGCTCCATAGGATGCTAAGTAATTGACACATGGGGAGGACTTGCTCCTGAGGAGACACCCCTCAGATCACACTGAACAAGGAACAGCTGTGATGCCTACAGTGGTGACACGACTCTGCGCATCACCTGGTGCGGAAGTCTGTGTGTCACCCCTGGGATGTACGCACCCCCCCTACCTGGACTGCGCAGTTGCCAAAGTTGGTACCTGCACAGTTGTTTCTGAAGCCAACTGGCTTCAGAAGAGTGCTGTGCAGGCACCATCTCTGATGCCTGCACAGTACTTTTCTGAAGCCTTTCAGAAAATGAATGGGCATGCTGTCACCTGGGGCCTGCCAAAGGATAGTCAAACTCCTCCGGCACATCACCCTATATGGAGTGCATCACCCAATGCGGCCCACACCAGGCACCACTGGGTGCCTGCCTTATAAGGAGTCCCTGATGAGATGCAAGTACATTCTACAGTGAATACAAGGGGCTTCTTGGAGTGGCCTGCTGTATCCTGAGGTTTGTGGGCAGCCATAGTTTGTTCCATATCCTGAGGTTGAGAGGCAGGGGTTGCAGCTAGGCTGGCCAAGAACTCAGATTTTTGGTCAGCACTGCCATTCTTACTCGGGCCTTATCATGGACCCCTATGGGTCTACTCATTACTATACTTGCTCCTGAGGTGGTATAACTCTGAGGGCTGGAAGAGGGCATTTCTGCCTTGGAAACAGGCTCTGGATACCGAGTAACTGCTCTGCCCTAGGCAATGCTAAACATGCCCTCAACATGCCTCTCCTGAACTGCCTAGGGCAGAGCAGCTAGGGCAGAGCAGGTCCACCTCTCTTAGGGCACCCTATCTTGCCTTGCTCTGCCCTAAACCTCTTCCAGAGTAACTGGGCTGGAGCATCTTGCAGTTGCTCCACCCTAGTGATAGATAGAGCAACCCAAGGGCTCTTATGTGGACAGATTAGTTGCTCTGGATTGTGCTGTAAGCAGCAAGTAGTGATTATTCTCTTGCCATATTATATGTACTGAGGCTGAAAGGAAAAAAAGCCATCAAATATGATGACTGATATCATAGAGTGGCTGCCAATGGAATGTGTAGTGATGGCATAATCCAGTTGTATGCTGCCTTGCTCTGCCCTAAGCCTTTTCCAGAGTAACTTTTCCAGTTGCTCCACCCTAGTGATAGATAGGACAACCCAAGGGCTCTTACGTGGACAGATTAGTCGCTCTGGATTGTGCTGCAGTGCTCATTTTTTCAGCTGAATTTAGTCTCCAAAACCAGGGTGTGCATTAGATTCAGTGGTGCATTAGATCTGAGTATATATGGTATTTTGATTATAAGTATAATTCAGTATTTAGTTTAACAGTTTACTATATTGTAAAAAAGTAACATAAAACCATTGTTGTATAAAGCAGTGCAATTAAGAAAAAATCATAACCTAAACAATAATCATATTATTAACAAATTACTAATTGCGCTAAAATTAAATTTTGTACCTGCTTTGTAGCTGCACATTACAATTGCCAGTAAACTCTTTAAATCTCAAGTCTTTTGAAATAGGGGGTGCATTAGATTCAAGTAAATACAGAATTTTTTGTTGGAAAGAAAAGAGATAACACTGACCTGCACATGTTTGAAGGGAGCAGTGAACTAACTTCTGCCCTGACTGACCTCTCTATCTGTCCCCTCTCAGTGACCATTGCAGGAGGTGTGATTTGGACCCTTTTTCTCATCCTCTCTCTCCAGTTGTGAGCACATGGCTCTCCACCAGCCCCCAAACCCACATGCAAGCAGGGGCAGCTTTAATGCTTCTGGTCCATTCATGTGTTAGGAAACTGGTCTTCACCAGATGCTGTAAATATAAGTCTTCATGAGTTGTAAGTAAACCTGTTCTAAAGTTTTATTTCTGGTATCAGTCTTGATTTTTGCATGCACCTAAGCAAACAGCCAGGGTGGAGGGGGAAGGCTTCTGAAGCACAGAAGGGGATGTTCTATGATCATCACTCTGGTGAGTTGATTCAGCTTCTAATACTTTTAAAGACAGGTATATGAACTAGTGCAATTTTTTTCCTGACGGCACTTCCAGAATAAATACAATGTGTTTCTTTGCAGTAGACAAATAGCCTCAGGGTCTAGCATATTGTGTCTGAAATAAACAAAGGAGCAACTATTGACAGTCTAAGCTGTGGAGCTGTCAGTTAATTTTAGATGTATGTCTCCTGCATGCTTTGAATCAAGCAGAAATACAGGAATAAAACATTGGCCATGTACTTCAGCATATACTACATGTGAGTACTTCAAAAATTACATTTGTTCATTTTGTTACTATTGTTCCTTTACTTTCTCTCCCCACTGTGAAAAGCAGGGGCTGACATAAAGCGCAATCCAGAGTAACTAGGGGGAGTCTTTGCTCCAGTGTAAGAACAATTTGCTCTGGATTGCAATATGAATTTCCCATAGGTTTTCACTAGGTGGTGCAGTAACTATGGGTACACAATGTCTGTTACGTGCTCCCATAGTTACTCTGGATTGTAGCGTTATGCAATTTGTAAAGGGCCATGTACACTGATAGTGTTGTCATTACAATAACAGTAATAAATACTCACCCTTATTAGACAACTATGGGCTGTCACACCCTCAGTTTCTTTGGTGTTTTATGGGGAGGGGGAGACCCTTTAATCAGTTGTGACTTCCCCATCAGTATCTACATAGCCAAATAGGCATGTGTATGATTTTTACATGAAGGTGAACACTAGTATACATGTTTTCATTTTACTTTACTTTCATACAGTACTCTTTTTGGCTGGGAATAGGCATGCAACCACAACACAGCCCCAAGAAATACTAAAATGATGTGACATGGAGACAGTGAGGCTCTTGAAATGTATTACCCCAGTGTCAGGCTCAGTGTGAAAATTTGAAGGAGCCAAGATTGAATGGCAGGAGATCTTTAAGATCTGCCACTTATTTAAAGCTTAATAGCACCAGAGTGTGGGAATTTGGATTAACTCTTTTCTTCTATATTGCTTTCCTGAGTTATAGCACCCCCTGGAGCTGCTGTTTGCTTCATGGAGCAAAACATATAAATACTGGGTTATTATTTGCCCTGTGGGCAATAACGTAGCCTCTTTTGGGGAAGAGATTTAGATCATAAAAATGGTATGAAGAGGAAAGGTTAAACCTCCCTCCCTGAGGAACTGCAGCCCGAATCTACCCTATTTTTATTTTTAAACTTCAGAATCCCTGTGGAGGATCCAGTAGGGCAATACAGAAAGGAGGACAAATGAATGGAGGATAGAAGAGATAGTTCAGGCAGGTGCTGCTTTTTATACCCTTCTATGATGAGCTAAACCTGCTTCAATTCCCTCTTCTATGCAATGGTTAAAGGTAGAGAAACTCTATTCTCCATTGTATATCGTCACCCTGCTCCTGGGGGAGGGTAGGACTCTGTAAGGGCATACATTGACTTCCCCATACCATCATGGGAAGATATAGATATGCCCTTAAAGACCCACTTCTACGTTTCTTGCTCCTTCATTGCTCCTAATGGAATAAGATCATGCTTTGGCATCCACAGTTGTTTCATTTTTGGACTCCCCACTAAAACCAAAGAATGTATTAAATAAAAGCAATTTAAAAAATAAAAGGGTGTTCCGTTATAATATTTAAAAACCAGCTTTTTCCTGTTGTAAGCAGGCAGTCAGCAGTTAAAAATGCAAAGCCCTCTGCCTTTGCCTGGCTCATCTGAAAAATGGAATAATTACTTGAATGTCTGCCTCTTTACAAAGGGAAGAAAACCTGTTTCTAACTTGCAATCTTAAAATGATGCATTTTCCCTCTTCTCTGTGGACCAGCACAGTCCTTGTCAATTGCAATGGCCATTTGTGTAGAGGCAAATCTGTGTATAAAAATATTTTTATTAGCGAGAGCAGAAAAACTTAACATGAAGCCTGGCACAACTGAAAGCTACTTTAGCATAATTGCTAAGAACCTGGGCATGACTGGGATGCAATCTCCTGTTACCTGAAAGTGTACTCCAGATGTACTTCACCTTGCAGTGCTTGAGTCTGGTAGGCTTTACCATTCCATATTTGCTCTGATCTAACTATCACCTTTTCAACCTAATTTAGGCTGCAATCCTAAAGACACTTTCCTGGGAGTAAGACCCATTGAACACAATGGTGCTTACTTTTGAGTAGACATGTTTATGATTGTGCTCTTAGTGTCCAAAATAGGGGTGTGCATTAGATTTGAGTGAATACCATGTTTTGATTATAAGTCAGTATTTAGCTTAACAGTTTACTATATTGTAATAAAAATGTAACATAAACCCACTGTTGTATAAACTAGAGCACTTAGGTAAAAATTTGAACATAAACCCAATGTCATATTATTGTCATTCTTGTTTGCAGTAAAATTAAATTTTGCACCTGCTTTGCACCTGCGCATTACAATTGGCAATACATTTTTTATATCAAGCTTTTAAAAATTGGGGCATGCATTAGATTCAGTGGTGCATTAGATTTGAGTAAATATGGGCATTTTGTTCCCATAAGTTTCTGTGACCGCAAAACTGAGAGTTTGTGACTGAATTCTGTTCCCAACCCAAAGATTCAAGAACACTAGGTCAAATGAAACTAAAAGACCTCTCTATATTCTTGTTTGTCTTAAGCAACACCTGATCTTGATTTCAAATTCCACATTAAATAAATAAATAAACGGTACATGTTGCCAGGTTTTAAAAATCCCTAAAAGGCCAAATCAGTCTCTGTTTTGTGCAGCTACAGAAGAAAGCACTTCAGGCTGCTGGCAGGGCTAATGACAGCAGAAAGAAAACATTAATTTTGTCGAGCAGCATTAGAATACAGGACCTCCTGTGGTGCCCACCAGTTACTGGCTCTGCGCAGCTGCTTTCTCAGCTGGGAGTTCTAAATCAGTGCTGTGAGAACAGACAGAATGACCATAATGTACTTGCTCATGATGGCAATTTGCCTTGCAGTGATAGAAAGGTGCTGTTCAATTAATACTCTAACCTTCTGTTTTCCAAGTTATTTGCTCTTTCCCTTTCCACATATAAATTCCATCTGCTAAGACCTCCAGACCTTTGCTAAGAAAGCACTAGTGGACCTTTAAATTTATCTTGCGGTATAACAAAGTGGGCTGCAGTGGCTCAGTGGTTAAAGACGCTGTGCTTGTCGACCTGAACATCAACAGGCTGGCAATTTGAAACCCAAGTATTGCAAGATCGATTGAGTTCCCGTTACTTGCCCAACTCATAACAACCGAGCAGTTTGAAAATATACAAAAGCAAGTTGATAAATAGGTACCACTTAGGTGGGAAAGGTTAACGTGTTCCATATGCTTTTGCTTTTATTCATGGTACTTTTATGCATTACTATGGAGGCATCTTCATGTTGGCTATTTGACTTGGTAATTGTGAGGAGCACTGCTTCGTAGTGTTAGTCATGACATTACATTGATGTACCTCTTGGATCTGGTACCTTTATTTGAAACAGAGGAATCTCTGACTCAGTTCCTCCCGCTGGAGGAACAGTATTGTAATGTGTAATGTGTAAGTTCTATGTAATGACAGTGAGTATTGCATAATAGTACACGTTCATCAATTCCTGAACAATTAAAGGTAAAGTCTGAAAAGTGTACGGTATTGTATTTGTAGCCACTTGCCCCTAGTCATGTGATGAAATAGTGACACTGTGGTTCCTGGCCATCTGAATTTCCCTGTGATCGCAAGTCTGTACTACTTGGTTGTCTTATCTTTGGATTATAGCAACATTTATGCAGTATTTCCTTCTTGGACTATTGCATGTACTAAGTACAGTGGCGCCTTACATAACAAGTTTAATTTGTTCCAGAGCATGCTTGTTGTGTGAAACGCTCTTTATGTGAAGTGGATTTTCCCATAGGAAATAATGGAAACTCAGACGATTGGTTCCACAACCCAAAAAATATTCATATAAAAATATTAACCATTTATAAATATGATTACAAAACACTGTAATATAACACAGTACAAAACACTGTAGTATACAGTGTATACAGTTGTATACTGTAGCATACAGTAACACACAAAACTGCAATAAAGAAAATACTGTACATTACTGAACTGTACTGTACCTTTGAAAACCTTCATAGCTGGTGTGAGGGTTACAGAGAGGGGGATGACTTTGGCTGCAATCCTAAAGACACTTTCCTGGGAGTAAGACCCATTGGACACAATGGGGCTTATGTCTGAGTAGACATGGTTAGGATTGTGCTCTTTCACAATCACTAATGGAGTCACTGCTATCCATTGGCTCAATGGAATCTATTGTCTTTTTGTGCAACTTTTAATATTCCCAAGCTGCTGATGGGGAGCAGCACTAGAACATTGATAAGGCACACCTTCCACACTGCCACACACAGACTCCACATATAAACCTGGCTCAGACTGCTCCCCCCGGACCTCCCATGTGTTCCCTGGCTATGGAAGCCTATTCCAAACTTTGCCCAGGTTCCCACAGTAGCTCAAGCTAGTCCCCTCGTCGCGCCTGTGAGTTCCCTTGCCATGGAAGCCTGTTCCAAACTTCCTCAGAAGTGCTCTTTACTCAAGACAGTGCTCTTTACGCAAGTCAAAATTTCTGAGAAAATTTTGCTGTTTACACAAAACGCTCTTTATTCAATTCACTCTTTACTCAAGGTACCATTGTACTTTGAGCACAATCCTAACTATGTCTACTTAAATGTAAGCCCCATGTAAGCTTGGGCGTTCTCCTGGATTTGCAGCTGCTCCTGGAGTCCCAGGTGGCGGCTGTGGCCAGGGGAGCCTTTGCTCAGCTTCAGCTGATCTGCCAGCTGCAACCATACCTGAGTCACTCGGATCTGGCCACGGTGACCCATGCCCTAGAGACATCGAGACTAGACTATTGTAACGTGCTCTACGTGGGGCTGCCTCTGAAGATGGTCTGGAAACATCAACTAGTCCAGAATGCGACAGCCTGTGTGGTTGCTGGGGCTCGTCGGTTCGACTCTGTCGGGCCACTGCTTCAGCGACTACACTGGCTGCCCATTCGTTTCCAGGCTGAATTCAAAGTGCTGGTCCTGACCTTTAAAGCCTCAAACGGCTTGGGTACAGGGTACCTGAGGGACCGTCTTCTTCTGTACAATCCGACCCGTCACCTAAGGTCATCTGAGGGGGCCCTACTGACTGTGCCGCCACTAAGAGACGTGAGAGGTGTGGCGGCCAGAGTTAGGGCCTTCTCGGTGGTGGCACCCCGGCTTTGGAACTCCCTCCCCATAAAATTAAGGAAAGCTCCCTCATTGCAGAGCTTCAGGCGGAGCCTAAAAACCTTTTATTTCAAAGGGGCTTTTTAACAGGGCAGAGGTTGGGGGGGCTTTGGTTTTATATTGTTTTTACTGTATCTTTTAGCCTGTATGTTTTAACTGTTTTTACTGTATTTAATTATTTATGTTTTAAATTGTGTTTTATGTTTCTGCCGCCTTGAGTCGGGCTAGACAGCCTGAGAAAGACGGGATACAAATTTTTCAAATAAATAAATAAATAAATAAATAAATAAATAAATAAATAAATAAATAAATAAATAAATAAATAAATAAATAAATTGTGTTTATTGGATCTTACTCCCAGGAAAGTGTCTTCCATATTGCAGCCTATGTTTCCTGTTATGTGAGAAAGTGATCTGCAGTCAATATAAACAGGTGTATGGCAGGCTTGGACTTAACATTGAAATAGTGCTTACTATCCACTTCTCATCATTTTATATTTACCATGGATATGGTGATTGGCATGCTGGACCAGGCATCCTACTTCTGACAGTGGTGAGCTGTGAGTACTTTAGGGTTCACAACAATTGGAAGAAATTAAATAGCAGGGGGGATAATTTTCCAAGTGAAGGCTTCGTTCTAATCCCTTGGAGTAAGTACATTGGCTCAAACTTTGAAATGCTGTACTTGTTTTCAAAACCTTCCAAAATATTTTCCACTTCTATTTTGTCTACTCTCGTCATCTGAGCAGAAATTAATCTCTTCTGAATTCTGCTCATTTGAGGGCAATGGCAGTATGAAAATGTCCTACAATCTAGGGCAGGGGTGTCAAAACATTTTGGTAGGAGTGCCACATCTAATGTATCAGGGACTGGAAAAATGATTTACATTTGAAATATGAATAAATCTTCATATAAGATTGTATTAGAGACATTACAAGGCTTGCCTGCAGGCTGGATGGAGGGGTCTTCCTAAGGGGCACACTGAAGCTTGCTGAGTGCCAAATTTGGCCCCAGAGCTGGAGTTTGGACACCCCTGGTCTAGTGGTATGTCTACTCCAGTGGTTTCCCCAAGACATGTCCCACGTCATACCAGAAGTGTGCAACTTTGTTCAAACAGTCATGGGTGGTGTTCTTGATTAGGAATCCTCTTTCAAATATAGTATTTGGGGAGTCGGTTCCCCATGATACTAAACTGCAAGTAGTGTTAAGAGATGACTTTTGCAGCTGTTATGTTTACATAAAAAACTAGCATATAACAGAGAAGGGAAGACTAGAATCTTTTCCTCTGATATTAAATGTTCTATATACAATGAATCTTTTATGGAGGCAATATTCAGTCATGTAATTCCCAGCTTGCAGCGTAATATCCTTTAGCAACAGTTTTGCAACATGAAGAGAGCAGTTTATCATTCCAGAGTTTGTAGCAGGCGACAACCCATCAAGAATGTAACAGAGCATAGGGCATATTCTATTGTAAGTACGGTGGAAGATTCTGAACTTGATGTTATGGTGTCTGATAACCTCTAGTGAAGACCTCCCACTAGAGAAGCATAGAGGAAGCAGAGAGGTGGAAAGAAAAGTGATATGTTATAAAGAAAAGGGGCCTGAAGAAAAAAAATTGGTTGGAAAAAAAACCCACATAATAATAAGTGCAGGCATGTCTGGAATAATTCAAAATAAGAGCATTGTTGTTCCTGTCACTGGTGTGGTGGGGAAAACAACAGTTCCAGGATTTTGGGTGTGCCCAAAAATCACACCGTTACCCAGTTGCTGCATCTCAGCTATTATTTCTCAAGCTATCACTTTGAAACGTATTAAGGGCAATAAGCCATAAGCCATAAAGATGCATCTAAGGTAACTATTAGAGGCCCTGCTCCCCATGCATGATGCTTCTCAGCTGTCTGGCGCACACTAATTTAGCCACCTGTTCTCGCCTCTATCGGCTGCGCAAATTAGACTGTCTCAGGGGAACTTGTCCAGCTGATTGGTTCGGTCTTGCTACCAAGGCAACCATTTTCTCTCCGCTGTATGATTTAACTCGGGAGAAACATACACACACATGTCTTTTCCATGTTTCAACACAGAGCTGACGATTATTTAATGAATATTCTCAGCAGACATTGGGATTAAAAAAAAACACATTTCCAAAATGAAAGAATAAGCACATCTTAGAATACGGAGTTTCACTAGGCTGGAAAGCTAATGATGGTCAAATTAAAGGCTAGGAATATACATATATTTTCTTTGCAAATGGGAAGGACGTTTTAAGAAAAAGGAAAGATTAGATTATGGAAAGCTAGGATTAAAACACACTTGTTTCAGTCAAGGTTTCTATTTGATAGAAAACATGTATCTCCAGAAGTATCCACATACTGCAAGGAAAACCCACAGTTGAACTTCTTCCTTGTTATTTAATTACAATGTAGAATAGTTACTCCTTTTATTGCTGGCATTCTATATACAGGTTGAGTTTCAGCATCTGCAAGGGTGCCGTTTCAGGAACCTCAATGGATATTGTTAAACAAAGGGTGCAATCTAACCATATCTACTCAGAAGTAAGCCCCATAGTGCTCAAAGGGTCTTTCTCCCAGGAAAGTGTGTTTAGGATTGCAGCCAAAGCAATTAAAAGATAAACTTTTCTTTATGCAAAGTTTAAAAATAGACGGCTTACCATGGTAATGTAGTGGGTAGCAATCAATCAACCTCCCTCTCCCCTGACCTTAGAAATTCAGCTGGGAGGCCGACCCCTCATCCTCCTCCTGCAGCAAGGAATGTAGAGTAACAATTCCTTCCTAATTGCTTTGGATTCTGTCCTGCTGACTTGCCATGATAAGCAGAGTATTTTTTTTTAAGATAAAGGGACATTTATCATAATTTAATGGGCCATCCTCAGTTGTGTTAAGACAAAACCGCAGGTAAAAAATCCTCTCATAATTAGGTTATACTTTTAATTCAGCCTATGATGTACATGAAAGATTTTTTGAACACTTTAGCAGTACAGGTCTCAGAATTTTGGCTCAGAAGTCAGTCCCATTGTGTTTGGTGGGACTTTAGGAAAGTGCGCCCAGAATTGCAGCTGAAAAGCTTTAATGCAAATACTAACAAGGGTATTAACTCATATCACTCAGGCTGCAATCCTAAAGACACTTTCCTGGGAGTAAGTCCCATTGAACACAATGGGGCTTACTTTTGGGTAGACATGGTTAGGATTGTTCTCTTAGTACAGTAATGTAGTATTGTATTTAGTGCAAAGCTCACGTATGTATTTTATCTTGTACTAGGACACAGTATTCTAATATGTTAGAAATCTATCTCTTGATATACCCTCTGACAACAGGAGAGAATCAGGATGAGTGGCTATGGGCTTCTTCAGTGGCTGTCACCAGGAGCTGAGGAGTAGGGGTAGGGGAATCTAGTTATCAAGGCAGTCAAGAGACTGGCCTGCCACAATACACATATGTCTGTTATATCTCAGACACTTTGCTTATAGGAGGGAAATAGTTAAAAAGAATGTGTGTTGATTACAACTAGGTAGTGCTTCATAGTTTTTTTTTCGGGAGGAGGCATCAAGTTTCTGCAGTTCTGATTGGTTCATCCAGAGTTGATAAACATAAGGTCAGTTCCTTAAACCTTACCTGGTCGTGGTTTGGATGATGAATGCGTCCAGTAGAAAGATATGAGCAAACCCAGCTGGGTTTGGGCTGAGTTTGTGGCTTGGTGTTTCACCAAGATTGGGGCCAGACTCCCTAGTATGCCCAAGATAGATCTCCTGATATATCTCCAGGAATACCATGAGCATGGAAGATACCATGTTCATGGTGGCATGGCAGGCCTGACTTCCTAAAGCAAGCCAACTTCATATTAAAAACACTGGTAACTTTCATTTAAGGGTGAAAGGGAGTTCCATTCATCACAGCTGCTCACAAAAATGATTAAAAATCCATGATTTACACTATGAAATAATATTTTCAGTTATTTTGTCATTGTTATTTTGACACTATGGAATAACATTTTTGTTATTTTGAAAAATCTATTTTTATAAGATTGTTTTTGCATTTAATCCATAGCTGCTTCCCCATTATGAAGCTGAAATATTGATTCATGTGGGTAGCAAAGTAATATGTGATGCTGGAGCCTGTGGGCTGCATAGTTAATACCACCGGACTAATGTACTTGAGGGAGCCACATATGAAGTTATGCTTATATACACATATATCATATTTCAATGCAGACTAGTTTAGCGGTCACCTCAACTTCAATCTGAGAACACAACACTTCACCTCTTTCTGTCTTATCATACCTTCATTATCTTCAACACATGCTCGTTGTTCCTGAAATTTTCTTCCAGTGTGTGGATGGGACTTCTGCCTCACCTGACAAAGAGATAGGATTGGCTCATATTGGATATTGCAAGTCACAACTAAGCGGCAGAACTCTTTTCTGTGAAACTTTGATATCTTGCAATCCCCAAGTGTGGAATAGATGAGTTTGACATACCAGTAGCACCAATGATGTGGAGGAGAGAAATTTGTTATCTGTAACTAGGTGCAATTTAAAGCTCACACAGAGTAAAAATATTTTCTTTTAGCATTCTTTTAGTTTGCTAAAGTGTTGTTTCAGCTGATTGACAAAATAAATGAGTCTCCACATGCAGCCATTTTTGGTTTACACATAAACCAGATATGTCTTTCCGACACCTCTGGGTGGTGGGAACCCTTGGGTTTGCTTCTCTTGGTACCAGAGGCTGACATGTCAATCCCCCATCATAGACCTCCTTGGCAGGGCAATGCTCTGGGTCGTGGGCTGGTAATGTTCTGTCTTCCTACCCCGTTTTTTGGTTTTTTGGCTATAACATTTAGGGCTAAATTAGGGCTAAATTTATAAATAAGAAATTTAGGCTGCCTAACTCACCGAGCCTATGTTTCCATGATGGTGTAGGCCACTCCACTGCCTAGGAGTGGGGCAGAAGTGCCTTACTGCACTTTTGTGACATCACCAGGTCAGCACAGGACCTGCCAGGACTTAGACTGGCCTAAGTGGAGGTAGAATAGAGATAGAGAGCATGGTTTGTTCTATTGCATTCCATTGAATGATATATAACATAAATGTACCACATGTATGGTGCCATCAAATGTAATATGCACTGTGATTTAAAAAAATCACAGTGTCCTTTATATTTGATGGAATCTTACATTTCATTCAATGAAACTGATTACTAGAAGATTAAGGTCAGACAAAAGGATGTACATCTTTATGGTGCATTTGTGATTTATGGGCTTTTTCTAGCCACTAGATGTGGTGATGACCATTAAAGGCCATTTGGAGGAAGACAAGTTAGTCAACGGCTCATAAGAGGGTAATGTGCTGGCTCCGCATTTGGAGACAGTTTGCCACTGAATGCCAGTTGTGGGACTTGCATTAAGACAGATGCTTGCTTTCATCTGCTCCTTGAAGACATTTGGTTCGCTGCTGTTGAGGAGATGAAAAACCGGATGAGATAGTTATTTGGTCCAATCCAGGAAAGCTCTTAGGTTTTTATGATGTTTTTGTTTAACACCCATTTCATTGTAACTGTTAATCTATAGTCAGTGGTGGGCTTCAGGGAGTTCTCACAGGTTCTACAGAACCCTTTGCTAATGAGTGCCTGGTTCTGACAACCGGTTACTAATGGGACATAGAACCTGTTATTAATTTCGGTTATTAGAAACCTGTTGTTAATTTATTTGAATCCCACCACTGTCTATAGGAGTTGTATAAATAGAAATAGATCCCTCATTGTTTCATATCTACAGAGAAAATAATCCACTCCACAGGCCCAATGTCTCTGTTCTATAAGAAATGGTGATGGTATTTGAGGCCATGGGGAAATCTGTTCTCTTAAGTTCTTAGGAAGCAATATGTATGTTAACCTGTCAACCACCCATTTTTTCATTGAATGTGGTTGCTTGGTAACTACCTTCTTTATGTGCTCAGACATATACAACGCTGTCTCTGGGAATTGTAGGTAGAAACACTTTCCAAACTCTGGGCAGCAGTATAGCTTGTTTAACCCTTCTTATGCTGACCAGAGTGACACTGCAGCATCCATCCCAGAGAACTGGAAGGAGATGAAGCTGCCTTGTACTTAGACCTAATAGTTATACCGGCTGGTAGCAGCTATCCAAATTCAGCAGAGGTTTTTCCTTGCTCTTCCTAGAGATGGCAAGAGTTGCATCTGACATCTTCTGCGTACAAAGCAAGGGGTCTTCCATGAAGCTATGATCGTCCTTGAAGATATGGGTGCTACCATGTTAGCTCTGTTAAAGCAGAGGACTCAATACATTTGTGGTCTTTGAGCACACACATATGTAAAATCTGTCCATGAGATTCCTATGGCTAGTGCTTTTCAACCAGTGTGCCGTGGATAGTCCTCAGGTGTGCCACAGGAATTTGGGGATTGACATTCATTAATAGGAAAATTGGGGGATTTGAACAGTCTGGTGTGCCTTGTCAATGGCAAAAACAATTGATGGTGTGCCTTGACAATTTCAGTGTTTTTTTTTTCCAAGTGTGCTGTAGATGAAAAAGGTTGAAAATCACTGGTGTAGGCAGAGAGGAGAATCACTGTCAGGAAAGATGGGTATTGGTAGATTTTATTTAAGTCTCAACATTGCACCCAGGACAGGTAAATTTGTTTCTGTAGGAGTGACTGGCAACATTTCATTTATATGAAGAAAAAGAAAGGGAATAATCTCATTTGGGAGGATGACTTTCCTTGGTGTCTCCAGTGCCTGTACCAAGGATTGAATGTGACGTCTTTCACATGTGTCCCAGACTATAGCCCATTTGCCTTGTCCATAGGCAAGAAAATGAAAGAAGGCAAGAAGTCAGAAAATGATATATGTGTCGGTCTCTCACTGTGGCCATATGTGCTCTTTTTCCAGGACATGTCCTCTTTTTCAAACCTAGTGTCCTGGAAAAAAGATATTCAGTGTCCTCCTTTTTCCTTGTTACTAGAAAACATGTAGCCTTCTTGTAATTAATAAATTATAGTAATCAATTATATATAATAGTTATAAATTAAATCATCTATACCAGCATTTCTCAAAGTGGGGGTCGGAACCCCTTTGGGGGTTGCCAAGAGCTTTCCTGGGGGTCGCCAAAAGACCCCTGGTGCCGGGGGCCAGGTCAGGCTTGCCAGACCTCCAGCTGTAGAGGCACGCACACTGGGGCTGACAGCCTCAGGGCCCAATCCTATGCATGCCTACTCTGAAATAAATCCCATTATAGTCAGGGGGACCTTTAGTCCCATGTAGATGTGGATAAGATTGCAGCCTCAGGGCCCAATCCTATGAATGCCTACTCTGAAATAAATCCCATTGTGTTCAATGTGTGCATAGAACACACATTTCATTTGTAACAATGAAAATACATCTTGCATATTGGATATTTACGTTACGATTCATAACAGTAGCAAAATTACAGTTATAAAGTAGCAACAAAAATAATTTTATGGTTGGGGTCCCCACAACACGAGGAATTTATAAAGGGGTCACGGCCTTAGGAAAATTGAGAACCACTGTTCTATACTGTATGTATAAAATTGAAAGGACTGACTGACTCACTGACTCACTGACTGACTGACTCACTCACTCACTCACTGATTCATCAACGCCCAGCCAAAACTGCTGGACCTAGTAGCATAAAAATTGGGGAGGGTGTACCATGATAGAGGCATCCACTAAGAACTGGTTTTTGGAAATTCAGCCAGAAGAGGGTGAAAAGAAGTGCAATGCGTTTTCCTTCCTATACTTTACATTGAAGAATCACTAACTGAACAATGCCCTGCCCCAACCCTGGACCTAGAACCATGAAATTTGGGGGGAGTATTCCATCCATGACATGGGTATCCACGAAGAACCAATTTTTGGAAATGTAATCTCTAGGGGGGAAAAGGGTGCAATGTCTTTTTGTATTTATACTTAATATTGAAGACTAGCAGCACAATCCAGAGCAACTAATCTGTCCACATAAGAGCCCTTGGGTTGCCCTAACAACCATCAGGGTGGAGCAACTGCAAGATGCTCCAGCCCAGTTACTCTGGAAGAGGCTTAGGGCAGAGCAAGGCAAGATAGGGTGCCCTAAGAGAGGTGGACCTGCTCTGCCCTAACTGCTCTGCCCTGAGCAGTTCAGGAGAGGCATGTTGAGGGCATGTTTAGCATTGCCTAGGGCAGAGCAGTTACTCTGGATCCAGAGCCTATTTCAAGGCAGAAATGCCCTCTTCCAGTTCCTCATCCAGTACTATACCTCAGGAGCAGGTATAGTAATGAGTAGACCCATAGGGGTCCATGATAAGGCCCGAGTAAGAATGGCAGTGTTGACCAAAAATCTGAGTTCTTGGCCATCCTAGCTGCAACCCCTTCCTCTCAACCTCAGGATATGGAACAAACTACGGCTGCCCACAAACCTCAGGATACAGCAGGCCACTCCAAGAAGCCCCTTGTATTCACTGGAGAATGTACTGGCATCTCATCAGGGACTCTTTATAAGGCAGGCACCCAGTGGCGTCACCAGACTGGTGCAGCTGGTGTGGGCCGCATTGGGTGACACGCTCTGAATGGGGTAATTCGCCGGAGGAGTTTGATAGTCCTTTGGCAGGCCCTGAGTGTCAGCGTGCCCATTCTGGCCTGCTCCAAGGTGGAGCAGCAGCCAGAAGCTGCCACTTGTCCTCGGAGCTGGCCCAAATGGCCAGCTGAGGTGCACTGCGCAAAAACACACTGAGCATGCCGAACAGCTTCAGAGGAGACTTCCTTAGAGCGGAGGAAGTCCATGCTTCTGCACAGCCATTCAGCCTCACTCAGGAGGTGGAGCAGCAGCCGAATGGCTCCAGAAGAGTACTGTGCCTCCATCAGAGATGGCGCCTGTGTGGTACTCTTTCTGAAGCCAGTTTCTGAGAGCAGTTAGGGCAGAGCAGGCTGAACTTGCTTTGGATTGTGCCCTACAAGTGCAATCCTAAGTATTTCTACTTAGTATTTCAAAAGTAGTTACTCTTAGGAAAGCGTGGATACGATTGCAGCCTAATTAACATCCAGCCCCAAACCCTGGACCTAGAAACATGACATTTGTGGAATGTATTCCTTCTGTGATGTTAGGATAAACTAAGAGCCAATTTGGTGCCAGGTGCATGGGGATGGTGGTGCATGGGGGTGCACATGGGGGATGTTGCACGTGGTGGGATGGTGCACGATGGGATGGTGCAAGTGGGGAGGTTGTACGTGTGGGGATGGTGCATGTGGGGATGGTAGATGGGGGTTTTACTCCTGCAAAGGCAGCTAAATTTCACTACTAAGTAATATACCCTACAATCCAGAGTAACTACGGGAGCATGTATGAGACATTATGTGTACACGTAGTTACTGTACCACCTCGTGAAAACCTATGGGAAATTCATATTGGAATCCAGAGCAAATTGTTCTTACACTGGAGCAAGGACTGCCCATAGTTACTCTGGATTGCGCCCATAGTGTTTAAATTAGCCTCATGAAACCTCGGGGGTGTGTGTGTGTGTGTGTGTGTGTGTGTGTGTGTGTGTACTCGTATTACCATGGCATTCTTTCAGAAATACATATGCCTGCCATGCTCTTGCTCCACATGCTCTTAAAAGCATAGAAACTTGCATTTGGCATAAATGAAATCGTGGCATCATTGGTAGAAAGATTGCTAAGCTTATAGGTGTTTGTTTTTCTCCTTTTGCAATGGGAAGTACAACGCACAGTACATCTGTATGTGCAAAGAAGAGATTAGAAGCACAAACATGTTTCTGTTCATGTGAAAACAGATGTGCATGCGTATCTTGACAATCGGTCTTTGTGCGCATGAAGGGACTGTGAGGTAGCACACTGTTGAAAGAAGTCATGAGTATTGATGAAGATCAAAAATATGCAAGACAAACAGGCATAGAAGTGATAGAGAACAAAACTGGTCTGATAGTGCTGATTTTGTGTGCGTTTGTTGTAAAGAAGTATCCTTGTCAATTTAATCCAATACAGCCGCTCCTGGCTAATCTTTAGGTCACAGAGCCATCTGTTACGTTGCATTGGAGTCTGTCTCCAGAGAGCAGAGAGCCTCTCTGGAGATGTCTCCTCTCGCATGAGTTCTCATGTCATGTCAAAATGACATCATCTTCTGCAAAGCTGATTATGGGGGTGGCAAGGGAGGGATATCCTATTCTTTGCATTGCTTTTTCTGCATTGCACTGGGATTTCATCAGCTCAAATAAGCATTTCCCTGCATTGAGTAACTGTAGCACCACCCCATTCAAGTAGTGGTCCTGAGAGAATGCAGAGAAGTGCAACATTTCACACACAGATGTACTGCTTCTTCTAAACTTGAAACTATTAAACAGATTTTGTAATAGTTTCCCCGAACGCATGACGGTGCACGATTACGGCAGCCCAGCTTGTGCAGCTGATGTGTGTTGCCAAGTCAAATGCATTTCCAAACCTGAAATTCCTAACTGTGCTGCTGATACATAGTGGGACTGAAGGATATATATCACACCAATCCTTGAAAATGGAGGAAAATGTGGTATCAGGTTGGATCCCTGCAGTGAAGGCTTGTGCCAGCTCCCAAATGATCTGGAATTAGTCTTTGTTAGCCGTCCACCTAAGAAAAAGTAAAAAACAAAGCCAGAGGAACAGGGTCAATTTGTGGCAGCCCAGCAGCCATGTATGGTATACTAACAGGGGCATAGTAGATCTGCTTGTTCCAAGTGTCTTAGGGTGCAGAATATGGGGTGGTGGAAGCATGTCAAGTCTACAGGCTATAGCAGGTAGTTGTTGATGGTTTTTGTGACCTGATGGGTAACCAGTTATTTTGGCTTGACACATGGTGTTGATGTATCAAGCAGGCTGTTGTCACAAAAATACAACATGCTTTTCATGGAAATTCCTGCAATTGAATATTGGGAAGAAACTTATTTGGAACTCTTACCTGCTCTGCTGACATAGAGATGGATGAGCAGCTACTCCTGTCAGATAGTCACAGTTGACTCACATTATTCATCTCTTGTTCTCCATTCTGTCTGGATGAGAGATATTTGGTCACAAACAGCCAAATGGACCTTCATTCCTTTGTATTTGCTACTCGCGTCTCTCTCTCTCTCTCTCTCTCTGCTGCATGTAGTTAAACAACTTCATATTTTTAATGTATGATCTGTTCATATTTTTTTACCTTCATCCACAGAGAGAACACAGAGGTCCTGTTTTGAGATCTAATTGTATAGGTCTTGGGGGTTTTGCAAGGTTTAGAAGGGAGAGAAAAAGAGGCACAGCAGGTGCTCATGGAACTCTGCAAAAAAAAAAAAAAACCTAAACTAACATAGGGCACAATCCAGAGTAACTACGGGAGCACATAAGAGACATTACGTGCACCCATAGTTACTGCACCACCTAGTGAAAACCTATGGCAAATTCATATTGCAATCCAGAGTAACTTGTTCTTGCTCCGGAGCAAGGACTCCCCATAGTTACTCTGGATTTCACCCTAAGTGATAATAACATATTTTATTTAAAATTTAAATTTTATTTAAATTTTGTCTTTGAAAATGTGTCTTCGTATACTGTAGTTTCCTTATTATAACCTCGTTTCCAGGAAGTTGAGAATGGGAAAGGAGCCTTTGGGATTTGCCATATTGTGCCTATAATTAGACATTGCAGGATTTTTTAATTTTGTTTTTGCCAGCAGCAGTGCACGGCAGAATGCAAAAACTAATTTTAGACTGGCCGTGAGAAAACAGAGCAAAATCTGCTACAGTTAAAAAATATATCAAAATGCTGAAATTACATGAAAATCTTTATTACATTGTAGTGGTTTGTTCCCACATGCGTACCCATGGGTTGATTGGGCTACATAGAGCATCCCTGTTTTGCTTCTGATCTGTTTGGGAGGGTGAGGTTTATACAGCTTCCTTGGGCTTCTCTTGCTGTTGCTCTCTCTGTAGCTGTAGAGACAGAGCACTCCTTGCATCCTGTCACTGTAACCTTATCATAGATACTGACTTTAGTGTTTTATACTGGACTGTGTGTGCATTACTGGCATGTGTGTTTATGAGTTTAATATTTTATTTCTGTTTGTTTCTGCTTAATTCAAAGCATTCTGCAGATACACATCTAACATTTATACTCAGTGCTGGACAAATACCAGGTTCCAGACACAGGTATAGCAGGAGAGCACAGCTCCTCAGGCCAGGAGAGCCAATTTCTGACCTTTCCTTGGAACCATATACTACCCCCACTTCCCTTTGTTTGCTAAAACTTAACCCTCAATATTTGAATGGTGCTTCTTTAATGCAATTTTCAATCTCCAAAATGAAGTTGAATCTTGCTAGCTCTAACTTCTGTTGCAACACCCCCACACATGGCAAATAGCATCCCCATCATATGACAGCCACACAAACGACATATGACACCCCCACACATGGCACAGTGCTGTCAGAAGTGATTGGTGATGATATCAAGGCCAGGTGATGTCATGACACACAGGAGTTCAGCTAACCACCTCAGCCAGCCTCCTGCTGATACTTATGCTACACCCTTCTGGGAAGGGTGATGGTGTTTGTGAAAAGACTTTAGAGAAAAATTCTAACCATGTCTGTCCAAAAGTAAGCCCCATTGTGTTCAGTGGGTCTTACTCCCAGGAAAGTGTCTTTAGCCTGCAAGTGACTTCAGTGTTTGCCTACCGAGAGAGCCATTGTCTTTGAGTTACAGTCTATAAATACCTGATCATGAATGAAAGTGGAAGATAACTGAAGATGCAGTGTTGAACATTGTTTTCTACAATGTTCAAGTGTTGTGTCAGTGGTAATTTAAATAACATAATTGTAGACCTTTCAATGGCATGAAGATAAAAATCCAGGCCACAGAGCTAAAGCTACATCATACTTGTCAGAGGAAACTGTGTTGTCTACCAAGTACCAATTGTCTACTCAGTTGAAGACAGCTTCCTTTGACACCCAGAACCCAAATTCAAGAGAAAGGAACATGATCATGGTTATTCAGCAATGTGGTATTTTACATATGCTTAAAGACAATAGCACGTTAATTTTTGTTTCACATAGCTCAATGCTCAGCTATAGGATCTAGGCAGAAGTCCTAGTGGTCTCTGATCAAAATTAAAGCTCAGTCCTTTTCTCCCACCCCCCTTTTACTGGTGATGCAGCTGTTCCAAGGACACGTGCACTGCATCCCACGTAGAGGGGTTGAGATGGGGATGCTTAAGAGTGGTAATGGGAAATATTTCCTTTTACTTTCTTGTAAGCCTCCCCACTGCCATTTGGTCTCCTGTTCAGCTGGTGCAAGTCTGAGGAGAGAAAGGGAGTGTATTGTCTGCTGTCTGAGGAAGTAGCACCCATTCTGGGGGCTGTTCCCTCTCACCATCACCATGCCCACCCAGCCCCACCATGGCCAATTCCACCCTCCCAGCACCATGTTCCATCCTGTCCGACAAAGTTACCTTCATCATTGGGTTCTCCATTTCCTTCTGCTCTCCGCAGGGCCTTTTTGGTGGTGGACCTATTATACCCCATTTTTCACACTGCTGGAAAATCATTTACAACAGCATGTAATAAATGTCTCTTAAATATTCCTTTCTACACCTTCAACACTTGATAGCTGAAGCTTGACTTGCCAGTCACCAAATACTTTATCATCCATTTACCTCCACAACATCCCTGCTGAACATGGGAAGTTTGTTGTCTTAACTATTATGGGACGCTAACAGTTAATTGTATGCTCTGGAAGGCATAGGGCAAAATCCAGAGTAACTATGGGGAGTCCTTTCTCTGGTGTAAGAACAACTTACTCTGGATTCCAATATGAATTGCCCATAGGTTTTCACTAGGTGGTGCAGTAACTATGGGTGCATGTAAAGTCTCTTACGTGCTCCTGTAGTTACTCTGGATTTGGGGGATAGATAACTATTATCCAGAACTAATAACTGTGACTGCTTATACACAGGGAAAAAGAAAAGTTTCTGATTTCCTATTTCAGTGGAATACAACAGCTGGTTAATAGTACTGAATAGCAGCACAGAGTACTTCAAGCCATAAAATAAATGAGTTTGGAGCAGGAAAGGCTTCATCAGGCATTCACTTTATCTACAAATCAGCTAAGGCAGAATATTTTTATCAGGTTGGTCCTAA
The DNA here is from genome assembly GCA_030015325.1 of Cryptoblepharus egeriae. NCBI lineage: Eukaryota > Metazoa > Chordata > Lepidosauria > Squamata > Scincidae > Cryptoblepharus > Cryptoblepharus egeriae. The sequence continues at coordinate 77,558,311 of JAREYC010000003.1, read as the reverse complement.
ATATGCTTTCTCAGAAGAATGTCCTGCTGAATTAAGGGAAAACTTTTTGAGAAGTACACACAACAGAAATGTGATACCAAGATTTCTGGAAACCACTGTTACATTTTGCTGTAGCACTAAACCACCATGCCATTTTGGTGCATGGTCCTGAATATTTGTCATCATGAGCTGCCCCTGAAAGTGATCGTTTGGCTATGGATTTCTTCCTCCAGGCGAAAGAACGACATGAAGGCAATTCTTACATGTTATGTTCACCGTTTTGGTAAATTATCTTATGGACCAGGGGTGACCAACCTTTCAACTTTAGGATCCTGGACCGCTAAACATTGTGTAGAGGAGGGAAATTGAACAGATGCAGATTATCATCTGTGACATGGCATTGACACTTCTAAATATAAAAAAATAAAAGAGATAGATACCATTATTGAGAAAGCAATTCTTCAGTAGCAATCACTCAATAAATGCAGAAGCCACTAACAAACACAGAAACAGAACTTCCTCCCTCCTTAAACCCCAGACCTTACTGATGTTTCTTAAGCCAACTAGTTTGAACCCATTTAATTTGAACCCATTTATCAGATAGGATCATGCCTGAGTTTCTGGCTGATGCCCATTATTGTCGGATGATCGTTGATCAGGTGAAAAGGCACACACTACTAATTAGTAACTCCCTATCCTATAGAGGACAATTATAACCTTTTGTTTTCCCACCTTACTTTCACTCTGGAGAAAACGTTTTTGTTCACTACTCAATGAAATGTTTACCCTGGGAAAAAATATTAGTCAAGAAAAAAATCCTCTGGTTCCTGTATTAGAAAGAATTCAGCACCTAAATCCTAAATGTGAATTGTAAACTAAAAATCCCAATCATCCTTAAATGTTAATATTAAAATGTGCAAAATGAAAGCTTTTGATCTTTGATGTAATAATAATATATGAAAAATTAAAAAAACAACTTAGCAGGATTTTTGTTCACATAAAGTGGTATTTCTGATTATGCTTTTACATACAGCTGCTGATGTATATTCATCTCACTAATTAAAATTACAACATACATTTTTTTGCTGTTCAGCAAAAAATAATTGGATATTTCTGTGAAGTCTGTTGATGAACAAGAAAGTTCATCAGACCAAAAAGTCCTATTAACAAATTTCAATAAACAACTTACTTTCTGTGAGAGGAAGTACTATTGTTGCTCTTGTTGGCACATTACTTACATTAAGAAAATGACCCCTTCCCTATCTCCCTTGCTCCACCCATATGGAATTGGTTTTTAAATGTGCAGTAATTTTTCGGTTTCTGTGTGACTTAGGCTGTGGGTGGCGCAAGAGGTTAAGACGCTGTGTCTGTTAACCAGCAGGCCAGGGTTCGAGACCCGGGTCAGCCCCACAAGACAGGGTGAGCTCCTGTCCTTAGCCCCGCTCTGCGACGCCAGCTGGATCCAATCATATTGGCTCTGCCTTTCAATTGGACTAATTCAGTGGCGTGGAGAGGGGGGATTTGCTGCTTGGGTAACAGCCTATCCTCCATAACAATCCAACCCAGGCTTTCGTGCTTCACATGCAGCGTATGCAGCACCAAGCATGATACCATAGTCTTTCAAGGCTGAAGGAGGCCATGTAGGGTGAAATCCAGAGTAACTACGGGGAGTCCTTGCTCTGGAGTAAGAACAAGTTACTCTGGACTGCAATATGAATTTCCCATAGGTTTTCACTAGGTGGTGCAGTAACTACGGGTGCACGTAATGTCTCTTACGTGCTCCCATAGTTACTCTGGATTGTGCCCTTAGGCTGCAATCCTAAAGACACTTTTCTGGGAGTAAGACCCATTAAACAAAATGGGGCTAACTTTTGAGTAGACATGGTTAGGATTGTACTTAGTGAGCTAGAGAAAGGATCTAGAGTATGAATGGATGGTGAACCAGCATGGGTTTGGTAAGAGTAATTTGGGAATTGAAGGGAAATAGAAAGGGATTCTCTTTGAGGATCCTTGGTGTACATTTCTTGTCTTAGTTCAATTAGATGTAACTTCAGTCACTCTTTGAATTCATACATGCCTGGCTTTGGGCACACATGCATCTGGAGTTGTGCAGAGGGTGCTCTGTGAGCAGGCAGTACAATATGGGTTGTCATCCATTTTAGTTAAAATAGTTGGACATTCAACATTGATGTCATCACATCTTCCAGTTGTGATGAAGGTTGCTGGGTGCCCAGAAGCAGCCTTCATGGCTTGGAAGGGAAAACCTCCTGTCCAGTTTGCCTTGTGCCAGAAGGGGAATGAATGGTGGACCATCTCATGGAGTCCCTGTGCCATTCACTCTGTGGTACATGGTGATCTGAATGCTAATCTGCATGTGGGGACTCCAGATGAAGGGACTGAATGACTTTAGCTGGAACTGTGGGTCGTAGGTTCCTGAGTATAGTACAACATATATTGACAGAGGGGATTTGGCTAGGAAAATGCACCTCTGTTACAGCAATTGAATGGACTAAAGATAGTCTTCCATTATGTATGACATCTGACTCACTGTGTAGTGTCCACAGCCAGCTGTTTCAACTGGATCTGGAACACTGTACTCCCCACACTATGGTCGCCTTGAGATTGTAACATGCTTTTACCCCTGCCAAACTGAAAGTCATTGCATTAGTTCTCTCTGTCATGACCAATGTATACGAGACGTGAGCAAATATCAGGACTGGTGCTATAAAAAGAAAACTACAACATGGAACACTTTGGCATATAATCTCCTTCAAAGTAGTCCCCTTCAGAAGCCACACCATTAATCCAGCACTATTTCCATTGATGGAAGCATTCCTAGAACTCGTTTTCTGGGATAATCAGTAGCTGCCTCGTCGCATTCACTTGGATTTCCTCGATGTCCTGAAATCTTCATCTTTTCAAGTGGATTTGATTTTTGGAAAGAGGAAAAAGTTGCAAGGGGTGAGACCTGGGGTATGCAGTGCCTGTCGGACCTGGGGGATGTTGTGCTTGGCCAAAAAGTGCTGCACAAGCTGAGCTGAATGGGCAGGTGCATTGTCATGGTGCAACTGCCACTCACTGGACTCATGCAATTCTGGTCTTTTCCGACAAATAGCATCTCACAAACACTGCAACACATCACAGTAGTATTCCTTGTTTACTCTCTGACCACATGGAGGATACTCATGATGAACAGTCCTCTTGTAGTCAAAGAAAATGGTCAACAGTGTCTTCACATTGCTTCGACTCATTCATGCTTTCTTTGGTCTCGGAGAGGTTGGGGGTCTTCTACTGCAAAGACTGAGCCTTGGTTTCGGGGTCATAGCCATAGACCCACGATTCATCACCTGTTATGACCATTTTCATCAGTTTCAGTTACTTTATTGGCATACAATTACAGAAGACAGTTAGCAGTTTCATACATAAAAAGGAAAAAAGATCTTCCTCCTCCACTTCTTCACAGTGTTTCTGATCTGAAGCAGAAATGCAATAACATCCTTCTTATCACTTGATTTAATGTACCGGTCTACAGAAAACTTGACTTGGCAGCAAAGTAACTTGGCAAACCAGTCTATTTTGCAGAATTTTCACCTTGTAAATAGTTGCAATTACTAGCTTTTTTGCTGCAGTTCTTTAGTTTACTGTTTTCAGTTTGCTTCCTATTTCAGTTTGATTCCCAAACACACTATAGAAAGTGGTTTGTACTTTTTTCCTGTAAAAGGGCAAATGTTTCTTGTCAACAACACACAATATGTCATGGCAATGGTCGCCTCCACTTATAACTGTATGAAAAGAACTCCATGAAAAGAACCACAAGAGGGATGGATAGTAAAATTTTAAAGAGAGATCTGTGTTGTGTCTGCTTTTGCATTATCTGATTTTAGTGATGCCAGAAATCATTGCTTTATGATTCCTAAGAGAAATATTCCACTATTACATTTTGCAGTGCACCAACATTTTTTGCAATGTAATCATATGCTTCACGTCCTAAGAATGGTTTCTTGAATGTAGATACAGTACTGTTGACCCTGCCTGTTTTCTAAAAAAAAAAAAAGATCTTGGTTTCCAGATATCCAGTTCTTCCTTCTTTTTCATGTAGGCACCTGGTTTTGTATGGAGAGCCAATGCACCGCAAAATAATCACATGCTATACAAATAAATGGAGATTCACAGACACACATGTCTATATACAGTTGTCTATAAGAGCCCCAGCCAGGAGAACCTTCACCTAGGATTGGCTGATGTATCAGCTGCAGCCATACCTGAGTCAGTTGGTTTGGACCATAGTGATCCATACCTTGGTGACATCTCAGATTATGTAATGTTCTCCACTTGTGGTTGTCTTTGAAGGCTGCCTGGAAACTTCAATTAGTGTAGAATGAGGTGAATTAAATGGTTTCTGGGGCTTGAAAGTATGTCAGTGCTGAAACCAGTGCTGGTTTCAACCTTTAAATGCTATCTGTATCTTCTATACATTCCTGCCCATGCACTGAAATAATCTGAGAGGGCTTTGCTGGAGTGATACCCTTGGTAGAAATTAGAGAGGCTGTGACAAGGAACAGGGCTTTCTCCAGGGTGGCACCACATCTGTCCTCCTTCGAATATAAAAACTGCCCCCGTTTAGAGATATTCTGATAGGGGTTAAAGGCTTTTAAAATTTAGACTGGCTTTTTGTGTGGCTACGACAGGCAGATTTTATACTTACTATACATCTTTTTTATCACTGCTTTATTGACTTTTTCTGCACTTTTTTACTTTTTAAAAGACAATTTTATAGTGCTACTTACAAATTGAAGCTTTTGTGCTGCTCTTGACATATGATGACTCTGAGTTGATTTTTGGATGCATTTTATTGAATATGTTTTTTATTATAATTTTTAAATTTTGTGGTTTTTAGCTATTTATTTTCTATGTATAACTTTTTAGTTGCCTTAAGAATCTATTGGGGAAAGACAATGTTTTTAAAAATCCCCTACTTAAATCAGTATTTCACAAGGTGGATAAATTTGGAGGGTGGGGAACACAATTAATCTGCACCATTAATTGATGGTAAAGGATCTTGTCTTAAATCTATATAATTATCTTTCTTATCTCATCTTTCTTATTATAATTGTGTGCAAAAGCACTAAATGCAAACCTTGTAGGATGGAGGGAGGCAATTTTGGACATTTTCACATGCCTGATTTAGGTGTGGCTGTTTTTGGCACCACCACAGGCTGAAATCAGAAGTGAATCAAACAACTGATTCCTTAACTGAATTACTTGAAGGAACTTTCAGGTATAATTGAAAAATTTTGACTCCCTTCTTGATCGCACAGTACAACCGCTGTAATGGATCAGACTGTGGGTCATCTAGCAGTTGAACATGAGCAGTTTAACATTGCAGTACAATTCTTGGGTTCAAGCCATATAAGACCAAGGCTGCAACCCGTAAGAAATCCTAACCTCCAGTAGGCTGGCCTAAGCACTGGTATCAGTCCTGTGCTGACTTGGGGTGTCACCAAAGTGCCATAAGACACTTCTGCACCACTCATGGGGGAGGGTTAAGTGAGTGCACAAACATGTGCTTGCCTCCCTACATCACCATGGGAATGGGAAGACCGATGAGATGTGCCAGCCTAGGTTAGGATTGCATCATAAAGGTAATAACCGACCAGGAGGGATTTCCATGACACGAAAAAGTGAAATTTCAGCACAAACTGCATCAGCATAAAAAGTCCTCCTATAGTAAATACAGCCAGAGTAAAACTGGTTTTGTTCCAGTAGCCAGTGCAAATAAAGTTGTGAAGCTGGGAACCAAAATAAATCTGGGTCAAACTGATAGTGTTTGGTCCTGACATGTCTCCAAACATGTGGACAACTAAGCAGCTGTGTATGGATGCATTCAGAGTTTGTAAGCTTTAGCAAAAGCAATGAGGTGGCTAGATTGTGTTGAAGAGTAAAGCTGCAATGATTCTTTCTGAACATGGGGAATTTGCTGGTTTGTATCTAACCTTTTCAGACTGTTTTCTGAGCAATCAAAACAGGGTCTTTTAATTCAGTATAATGAAGAATGAAGCCTGGCAGGAGCTTTCAAACTTCAGCATGCTGCCAAATGAATCTGCTGTCACTTGGATGCAGACTCTTGCTGTCTCAAGGAGTTACATAACTTCTCAGTGAGCCAATTTTGCTTTTCAGATTTATGGGGAGAACTGCTGTTAACTTGTTAGTGAAGATCACGGTCACTGTAAAGATATGTTTATTTTTAACCACCTGAGTAGTGTTTTACTCTTCAAATGTAATGTATGAATCTGAGTGGGTTGATTAAAAAAACCCAGCATCAGGAATAAATGGTACATACCTACATGGGTGCACATTCCCCATGAGACATGCATTTATAAATAAGGCTGCAATCCTATAAACACTTTCCTGGGAGTAAATCCCATTGAGCATTATGGAACTTATTTCTGAGAAGACATATTTAGGATGGAGCTGGCAGAGTGTTAGTGCTGCAAGTGGTATCAGTTTGTTGATTAGTCAAGGGAGTCTTGGGATCCAAATTTCAGACTTCCAAGGACAGTGCCAGGCACTGCTAAGGCAATGACTGCAATTGCTTTGCTAGAAGCAGAGGAGAGTGAGGAGCATCTGACTCTTCCAACCTGGAAGCAATTGGTAACCTGACATCATTGCCAGTTACTTTCCAGTGGACTTCCTTGGAACACGCAAAGTGGTACAGCAAGTCGATGAACACTTGTTGATAAACACTGATATGTTGATTAACACTGAGGTAGATGGATATCATTCGTGTATGGTTACATTCATGGTCAAGGAGAGACCTGAAATGATTTTGGCTCACAATTCATATCTATATTATATTACACTTTTATACAATGGCCCCAATCCTAGCCCCCACCCAGTGTCAATGCAGCCATGCCAAAAAATGTGTGCTATAAAAATGTTTTTTCTTACTTGTCTTACAAAAAAGTCTTATTTACTTATAAAAATGTTTTTTTCTTACTTCTGTGTAAGCCCTCTGGCTGCTATAGGTCCCTTCCAAGGTAACCATACAGAATGGAGGACTGAGTGCCTCTGCTTTTAAGTCTTGTATAGAAGAGGAAGCTTAGGCAAGTCTAGCTCAACATAGAGGAGTTTAAAAAGCAGCACCTGCCTCAATTCCCTCTTCTATGCCATGCTTAAAGGTAGAGGCACTCTGTTGTCCAATCTATATGGTCACCTTGGTCCCTTTGGACATATGCCAACTAATTTGGAGGTGTATATCTAAGCAGGGAAAAGGAGCAGGGAGATTTCAGGAAAGGGAGTCATGTCTGGCATGCATAGTGCCACTGGATCCACCTTTGCCTCTCTCTCCCTGCCCCAGTTCCTCCAATTTGCTCTCAGTTCCTTACTGTTGTCTGTGATGGCTGTTCCAAAATGGCCACTGTCATATGGCCAGTTCCACTGTCATAACTAGTCCAATAGAATTAGGCTGTAAATTTGTGATAATGTGGTCATTTATCTCAAAGTTAAATAGAAGAGCCAAATTAACTTGAAGAAATCAAACCAGCTAAGTGATTTTGAGAACAATCCTAACCATGTCTACTCAAAAGTAAGCTCCAATGTGTTCAGTGGGTCTTACTCCCAGGCAAGTGTGTTCAGGATTGCAGCCTAAGACCCTTTTATAGCAAAATGCACACGACCAATAAAAGCGTTCGTCTTTGGACCACACAAATAAACCAACTGTGTGATCTTCTGAGTTAAGCACATAAATTTAATGCATGATTTTTCTGTATCTCAAAAGCTTGCAGAGTGACTATTGGAGATTATTGCTTGGAACTAATAAAGATATTATCTTACCGACCCCGTTAATTTAATTAATGAGAAGCTCTTTTTTTGTGGCATTGAATTCAAGTTCTGATTAACACCATGCTAGTTTAATCAAATTAGAATTTGAAGCCTGTTAAGGGATTATCATTTCAGGATAACTGGTCATATAAACAAGCTCTAATAGTATAAGAGCTTTAGCAGATCACAGTTCTACTAACAAATGTTTCCCAGTGGAAGAAAATGGTCAGTTCTCATTAATATATGTCAGTCCATCTCAGAGCATGCTAAACTGAAATTTTCATCCATCACCTGATGATAAAGCATCATAAAGAGGCCACTTGAAAGCCAGACATTCTGTACTGTAAAAAATAAAACCAAACTACTATTATTGTTCCTGTGTCAGCTCGATCCCAGAATAAGAAACAAATGCGTGCTACATGGCAGTGCCCCAAACTGTCAGATAAGATCAGCAACTAATTTTTAGCTACTATTATTGATCGTGAGCGTACCATTATGCCTAGCTGTGCTGTATTATATTGTGTAATCTTATCAGATTATATTTTTCTCCATGTCCCTAGCCAATCCATTTATTAAATTCATGACAGAGAGCAACCATTTTGAAGCAAAGGATAAATAGTGGAGGGATCAGATATTACCACTGAGGCTCACAGAAGATAGATAAGACACAAGCAATATATTACACATTAGAGAAATTACTGCAGTAGGGGCAGAAAAATGAGGAATGATAACAATCATTTTAGGGCATGAAGGAAATGATCAGTCACTACTTACTGGAAGCCACAGTAGTAGTCCTGTGATCAGCTTTGCAAGCCTTATGACACAATCCTGATTGTTTTTTGCTGGTGGAGTATATCTTCTATCACTGTAGACTGTTGCCAAAGGGCCAGAGGAAGCTATGAAACAGCGTAGGAGTTTCCAAACCTACCAAACCTACCAGGTTGTAGGATACCAAAACAGAGATAACGGGACCAGGAAGAAGGGGTAACCCCATTCAAACAGCATTCCTGTTCGCAACCCCCACCTCAAAGTGGGAGTTTGATTGGAAGAAAAACACAATTTTTCCTCCATAGCTTTGGGCATAGCAGTATAGCATAAAGGTATTAGCATGAGGGGGTGAAAGATAAGGGGTGCTCATTTTTTCAAGAGGTGTACATCTTATATTAGGAGGGATGGAGTAACTCTCACTCTTTATTCTAGCATGGTGTTTTTCTTTTCTTTTGGCTGCTTGCTGGTGGTTCTTCTGCATCTCTGAATTGTGAGCCCATACCCATAGAAAGTCCTTTAGTCATTTGACTTTAAAAATTGCTTTGTGAACTTTTTTGTTGAAAAGTGATACTGTACACGAATATTTGTAGAACCGTGGAGATCTAGAATTGAACTGTATGGTATTGAACCAAGCATACTGTATGGTAGCCTTTGGACTTGGGTGACCTTGGACTGGTCTGTGTCACTCAGAGTAACCTACCACTCAGAGCCACTGTCAGAACAATGTGAAGCAAAAAGCCCTGTACACCACCCTGAGCTTCCATGAGCCAAAGAAAATAAAAATAAAATAAAATAAACCTGCATTTTGGGAGGAGGATACAAAGAGGGGCACAATATAATTACAGCCCGATCCTAATCCAATCCTAACCCAGTCGTAACCTGTACTGATGCAGCGGGTCCAGTGCTCTGCCCTATGCTGAAAGTGGAGGTCTCCAGAGGGTAAGAGGATGTCTCCTTGCCCCATTCTGCACAAGGGAGCTACTTGGACCCATGTCTGCTAAATAGATTGCATAAATGAAGCTGAACTGTGTCAGGATGATAGGATATGCCATGCAGCTGCTGCCAGTCCTGCTGTTAATCATATTGGGTCTGCCTGTATTATGTTCAATTGGTCCTATATATTTTGATATCAGCAGCTTCGTATACACAGGCTTGTCTTTCATTGTTTTGTTTTATGGTCCTATTTTGTAACCAATTTCAGTGGATGACTTGGAGGGATTTCGGAATCATTTTGTTAACTTTCGTATTGTGTGTTGTGCAGGCAGGCTTAAGGATTGCCCTGTCAAAAAATAAAAACGGAGGCACTGGGAACCAGACCAACGAGCAGCAACGCAGCAGTGTTTATGTAAACTTAACTGTGCTTGAGAGAACACAGCAGAACAACTGCCATCAAGTCGCATTTTGAAAGTGACATCCCACAAAGCCCTGAAGAGATGAACCAATCGCAAAGATTTCCTCACTGGGTCCAATCTCTTTACATTCGGCTACTATGAGACAGATCGCATCTTTGTAGAATGCGTAAAAGGTTTTTTGTGCACAGAAGAAGGTTTTCTGAAGTCCTTGAAAAAAGGAATGGAATGGCTCCTGCTCATGAATAGATCTACCAAATGTTGGGCCCACCTTGCAAAAAACCTAATGTTGCAATTTTTCCCCTTCAACATAGCATCAGAAGTAGAACTGCAGAGAAGTTTCTCCTTTTTCAAAGGGAAGTGAAATCATTGCACATTGCTTCACAGGGAACAGCACCTTCGTTAAAGCTTTCCATGAATTGTATTAATTCATGTTTTGCATGCATGTGCCTTCTAAAAAAGAAAAGAGAATGGTTACTATTTCTGAAAAGAACAAAATGTGTCACAGCAGTAGAACAAATAGGATCCAACTAGACCAAATTGCATCAACAGTATGCATCCTGGAAGCTTACTCACAATCAAGAATCTTACAACGTTAATCTCACAAATGGAGAATCACAGAGTAAAAGAGACAATCCAGATTACAATCCAGACCATGATTTTATCCAGATCACATTATGTTCACAATTTAATACAGTATATACAAGCGTTTGAGTAACATGAAATTTTTCCATAGTGTGAAAATTAAAATTGGCCTTGCCAAGACCCAGTATGGTGTAGTGTAGTGTCTACCTACCCACCGATGGACAATACCTTTTCATGGTGCTGGGATTGTGTGCTCCAGTGATACAAAGGGCTATGCTGGTGGTAATGTAGCTACTGGCAGGCACTCCCATGCCAGATAGACCTTTATTGAGGAGCCAGACTAAACCTGTCCAATATCCCACTAACGTGGGTTGTCTGGAAAAGGAAAACTCCGACCTCAAACCTCCACTGCCTTGTGGCTATACCCATCTATGGGAAAGGCTTCAGGAGTCAACCTCAAGGCAAAATCTGGAGTTGGAGTCCCGGAAGCAGTTTGTGACTGTGTACAATCACGTTCTGGTAACTCCTGCAACGCAGCTGGAACTGATTGTATTGGCTCTGCTGTTTCATTGGACTATTTCAGTGACGTAGAGAGGGGGGAGTTGCTGCTTGGGTAACAGTCTATCCTCCATATTAATCCACCCAGTCCATTGTGCTCTGGAGAGGACATTCAGACCACTATACCATAGTCTTTTGAGACTGAAGGATGCTAATGCCATGTGAGTAGAGTGGGTAGAGTGTTAGAATGAAAAGCAGCAGCTGGGCTCAAATCCACAGCCATGAAGGTGAACACTGGAAACTGCTTTATGTGAATGAGGGCTCCATCCTATCAAATATTCCAGTTCTGGTGCAGCCATGCCACTGGTGTGTGCACTGCATCCTGTAGTGGAGAGACAGTCATACAGGCTTCCTCAAGGCATGAGAATGTTGGTTCCTTTTGGGTTGCAGTGAGGATGGACCAGTGCTGGAAAATTGGATAGGATTTGGGCATTAAGGCTGCAATCCTAACCTCCAGATAAGCTAGCACAAGCCCTGGCACAAATCCTTTCCTGACCTGGAGGTGCCACAAAAGTGCCATAAAACTTCTGCCCAGTGATGGGCCCAGCCTCCCTGAAGATCTGGTTCGCCGGAAGTTCGGGGGCTGGGCCGGGGTCAGGGGGCGGGGCAGGGGGCTGGCCCTAACCAGGCCGCACTGCGCATGCGCCAGATTTGGCGCATGCGCAGTACGTCCCCTGAAGCGTCCTCGGCGCCAGGATGCTTAGTGTGTCTATGTCCAGCTGGACGCAGGTGCACTGAGCGTCCTTGAGCTCGGCTGGACGCATGCGCACTGAGTCTCTTGGGGCTAGGCGCCAGGACGCACGCGCACTGAGCGTCCTAGCGCCAAGCCCCAGGACACAGGCGCACTAAGCTTCCTGGCGGCGAGCCTCAGGAGACCCGGCGCCGGCGGACGCTGGCGAACTGGTCCCCACGGCTCTTGCAGCCGCGACTGTGACTGGATCGCCAACGTCAGCCCAGGGGGAAGATCTGGTTCGGGCAAGTAGGCCTGAACCGGCATCTGCCCACCTGTGCTTCTGCCCCACTCCTGGGGAGTTAGGCCAATGCATTACCATATACTGACTTCTCCGCATTATCACAGGAGGATATTCTGATTGAATTAAGCCGGCCTAACTTGGTTAGGATTGCACCCTAAGAATATTAATCCATTCTGTTAAACAGTTCACCCTGACAGGTAGCAGTTATCCCAGGTATTCAGATGAGGTCTTTTTTGTTCCTCCAAAAAGCCAGGGCTTGAAGTATAATAGTCTACCACTGACTGTAGCTCCAAAGACAGACCTCCCTTCTCAGTCTCTGTTTTGTGGAAAACATTTCATTTTTTCATCTTGATATAATCCTCAAAACAACCTCGTTCAATAATTATTATCCCCAAATTGCAGTTGGCAATCGGATGCTGAGAGTAAGGATGAAGGCTTGCCAAAGGCCACGTGATTAATGTGTGACAGCGGTGAAAAGTAAGAGTCAATCCAAAAAAACCAGATAGAGAAGACTTGTAAATTGGAATAGAGTTTTCTTTTGTTTCATTTGTCATATATGTCTGCACAGATGTGTGTTAGTGGTTGGGCTTGGATTTAAAAAAGCGGATTAGTAAATTCTGCAGACTTATTTACAAAGCTGATTTTTACACAGTCCGCACATGCAATCCCTATACTCTTCCAATAACTATTAGTCAAAAGTATTCATTTCCAGCTTCCAAGTATCTTGCACTACTTCCACCTAATTTAACATATCACCCATTATTTGATATTCCCTTCAATGTGTACCTTAGCATTTCTCGTAATGTGATGCAACTTTCTCTAAACAATCTGCTTTGACAACCAGTGGCATTGGGGAAATTTTTGACATCACTCTCCCAGAATGATTACTTCAGCAAGTGCAATTAACATGTATCCATAAACAATGTTCCTTTTAAATTAAGCTGGAGTGAAATTGCTGGCATCATAAAGTACCAAGTACAGGTCTTTTTTTCTGTGGATTTTCTACTATCAGTTTCTTTCCAAATATACAGGTTAGGCAGGGGGAAGTATGTAAGCATTCTGACAAACAGGGTGCTAATTACTCTAAAGGAACAACATAACCTTGAAGCTTCTCTGAGGCTTGTCCCTGTCAGCCAGCTGCAAAAAATAACACGTGCTTCAAATGTTCCTGTATACCAGGGAGAGTCTCTGGTTTTCTAGACCAGTCCCTGATAAATAACTGTCCCTGTTTTTGCCTTTTGGGGATAACTTCCTACTACATCCTTATTAGTGTGATTTGACAGATTTGTCATTCTTCAGGGTACAACAGCCTCTCCAGGATTGTTAGAAATTAAATCTTTGTAGATAAAGTTGCTTGCATTCACCACAACTTGGAAGCCAGGGTGTCTAGTGATGTTCCCTTGCTGTCTGCTTGCCCAGTTTTGTTCTGTTTGTCCTCTCGGTTTCTGCAAGGATAGAAAGTCACCGCCCTTGGAAGAGGGTAGCTGGTCACCACCAGCCATCAAGGTCTATTAAACAAGCATCTTCAGCTATTGATGCGGGATGGGAACCATAATTAACATTAAAAATGAAGACTGTGTGAGTATGATGTGTTCATGAGAAAGAACACATTGGTTTTACAACACGCATCACATCAGCTTGACTACAATTAAGCTGTACGAAAGCTTAGTCTTATTTTTACTTGACACAAGGCAAGAGCATTTCCATTCATCTCCCAGCCCATCTAATCTTTCATCTACTCTGCTTTACACAGACTGTCTACCAGTTGATCAACTGCACCACAGTGGATGCTATTCTGTTACTTTCTCTCTGGATTTTTGGTGTAGAGAAAAATAACCCAGAAACAAGAGAAGGCATCTAACCTACCTGAAGGAGCAATTAAGTGGTCAAAACATTTTCCTGGTGCTGTCAGGAAAGTCTACTCAAGACATAGCATACAATGAGGGAATTCCAACCTCAGACAACTTTTGGAGCCCAGGCTTCAAGAGCAGTAAAGTGGTCCACAGCAGGGTGCCCTGCTAGTCGTTACCAACCCTAGGGAGTGGTGCTCATCTCCATAACAAGTGTTGTCCAAAAGAGCCAGTGTTGTCCAAAAATGTTTCCTTGGTTGTGTGGCTGGCATGACTGAACACCTAGGAGCATGGCGTGCTGTTACCTTCTGGGTTCCTATTTACCTTCTGACACTTAGGTACATTTCTACTGCTAGATTAGCAGGAGCTAGTCAAGAGACAGGAGTTCACAGGAACGCACTCCATCTTGCAGGACTCAAACCACAGACCTGCCAATCTTCAGGCTGACAAGCACAGTATCTATAATCACTGAGCCATGGGCTCAAAAGAAGTAGGGACTTGCTTTTCATTAGGGGGTAAGGGGAAGGAGGAACTAATGTGATGGAGAATGATACCATGATGTGGTAGGGATTATTAGATGATCCAACTTTGGGAGATATGATTGATTATTGTCTTGACTACTAATTGGGTTATTTTCATGTTTGTGAATTAACAAAGTAACTCTTGAGATGCCTGTCCTCTTCTGCCTTCATGTAGCCCCTCTATGAATGCTTATGCAATGTGTTTTTTTTACTGCTTAATACTAAGTCACCAAGCCAAATAAGCTAACACAACAAGCACATAAAGTCAAATGGATCTATTAGTTGGCTTCCTGCAGAGAGCATGACGACAAGCCTCTTGTTTTAATTATTGGTTTAAATCACAACAAAAGGGCAGAGCTGACAAAAGGGGGAAGTGGTAGAGTCTAAAGGGCTCCTTTCTAGAAACCCAAGAGAAAATATCTCTTCAGACACAACCTACAGATCTATTTCTTTTGCAGTACAACAAAATGAGTAATTATGGTTTTGTTAAGCTAATGAATGTTCCAGCTCTACAATTTGCCACTTCCCTGTTTATCTGGAGAAAGTAGCCATTGCTAGGGGTAAGCAGCCAAGTGGCAAGTGGTGTGTGCCAGTCCTTACCCTGCACCAGCTACTTTGCCATCACCATCTTGGAACTGTGTGCCCTGGCATTTTAAAGCCAGGCGAAGAGGAGACACTGAGAACTGCATCATGGGGAGGATCACGGGATTGTTCACTGCCTGGAGACCCAGCGGTGATGGAGCACCCGCAGTGTCCAAGGGAGGAGAGCTCAGGGGTTCCGTGGCTACCCCTTGGGTTAGGGTGGCTATTGAGCAGCCCAGCTTGTCGGGGCACCTCCCTGTTACCCCAACCTCCGCAGAAAGGGAGTATCAGAGGCACTCCAGAGCTGGCTGGGCAATTCTGCCTGACCGGCTCCAGAGGTGGAGTGTGTGGGCACAAAATGGAGTGGGGCACAAGCGTGGCCCTCTCCATTTTGCAACCATGGCCTGCTCCTGCAGGTGCATCCTTTTCCATATGGCTCTATCCATGGGTTGAACCAGCACTGGAAATTGGATAGGATTGGGCCCATTGTCAGCTATTTGAATGAAGGTAGCCTAGTGTGATGACTCCTGACTTGGTCCTTGACGGTGATTTCTTGGCTACACACTTGGCTTTGTTTTTCTAACTCCTCTTTCCACTCCTCTTTTCCATCCTCTGCATTCACTAGCTTGGTTTCAATTGCATGAATCATGTGTCCCTTCCTCCATGTGTCAGCAGAATAACATTTGAATAACATTTGGGCAGAGGAGGCAAGAACTGAGGATTGTAGCAAAAGTGCTTTCCCATGTTCAGTGTTAACAGCAGATGTTCCCATGTTCAGTGTTAACAACAGCTTCTCTAGGAGAAGCCTAGAGCAAGAAGGGCAACAAATACCTCCTGGAAGACCCACAGGTTTGCGACACACTCAATGACCTTCTTGTTACTGGTTAATGTACTATAATATCTTCAGTCAGTGAAAATGTTGTGAATATATGTTTGATTTTCTGCTTCAGATGCAAAATCAGCACATTTGCGTTGCAAATAAGCATCTCTCCAAGACAGCAGGTTTGGAAATGTTATTGTCAGATCTGTGGAAAATGCAATGACTGGCTGAGCAAGCAGTGGCAGAATGAAGTCAGCTATGAATATGATGTGCAGCAGCAATTCAAACTTGCTTTATACTTGGTGTGCTGCAAAATATTTGCCTGTTTTCATTTTGGAAGCAAAACCTTTGCAATTACCAGTTGCTGCTTTTTCAGTGCCAATTTTTGTACCTAAATGGAGTGGAGTATCCTTTCTTATAACAGACTTAACACCAGTGGTGGGATTCAAATAAATTAACAACAGGTTCTATGTCCTAATAACCCAAATTAATAACCGGTTCTATGTCCCATTAGTAACCAGTTCTCAGAACCAGGCGCTCATTGGCAAAGGGTGGTGTGAGAACCTGTGAGAACCCCCTGAAGCGCACCACTGCTTAACACCATATAAGAGTCTTCTTGGTTCAGGGAGTGTCCCCCATATGACATATGAGAGTCAGTCTGCCTTGGCCAGGCTAGCTGTTGTGCTCTGATTAATTATGAAATAATGGCAGTGGTAACTCCAGGATATTATTCAAATGTGTCTGTATTATATTTATTTTGTAGCAAAGACCATCTGTAAGATCTACAGACATTGGTACTGAGTATAGAGAATAACAGTATTTATTTAATGTTACTGTGTGTTCAAAGTCCTTCACTCACATCTGTAATTTCATTAAACTCAGGGTGCTTCACTTAATTGACAAAAATGTAAGGAAAACACATGGGATAAGTATTGGATCTAATGTGATAATGCAAGAATTGCCTGTCAGTTTTCATTTGCTAGGATGGCAGAGTAAAGCTTTTGAAAAATACACTATGGGGAAGAGTCAGTGAAGAGTTTTGGGGAGCATATAGGGGTAATGCAACAGTGTACCAGTATATACACATAGCAAAACTGTACATGTATACTGTATGCATTTACCACAACAACTGTTGTAATAATATATCCTATCCTGAGCAAAAGAAATTGACCTTACCAAGCCTCATCAGCCACCACAGCCGCACATGTCCCTCTTGGCTCAGTCATAATTATACTGCTGTGTGCACTGTTGAAGGAGGAACATAATCCATCCATATTCAACCAATTATCTGCATATGGTGCACAGCAATGTTTCAGATTTGCAGTGCAGAAACTGGATACCTGCTTTTGCAGATAAGGATCTTGCATGTGCAATTTGAAAGAAGGAAGATGAAAATCAGGGTAAATAAGAGAGACTTTACACATCTCTACTAATGATTAAGAAATTATTCCAGAGATCAGAAATTAGAAGTCATTAAGTAAAACTAAGGGGCAAGAGCCATGAAATTAACCATTTATGAACTGTATTTTTTCCCAGTTGGGAAGTTCATCATTTGCTTAACTTTGCCCTTTTAAACTTAAGTAGGTGAAGTGTTTCACTGGCTGGCCTTGCCCATAGCTTCTGCTGATCTCAGGGACTGTATGTAAATGCATGGGGATTTGTCTAGTCTTCCAGAAACTGCCTGGTCCTCTTCCAAGAGTTAACAGAATTGTTTACATGTTCCAGTTAGCTTATACATAATTACTAATATTGTATTATTGTAATCTAACAGATTTGAGATGTAAACTTATTATAATTATTACATAAAACAAATAATTACTCCTTTGAATGAATGTGAATATATAAATCAACATTCAGAATGTATGAATCAACATCAAAATGTGAAAGCTGTTGCTCATGATTTAGCTATCTCTATGGAAAAATCACATAAACTTTATCCAATACTAGTGATGTGAATGGTGTATTTTATTAATTTTTTAAAAAACTTATGTTTTAAAAGTTTTTTAAAAAACTTTAAAATATTTTGATATTTTAATTAATGGAAATTAATCAGTGTTGTCTTCTACTGATATAGTGCAATGATATTTGGAACAAAGGATTTGAAACAAAGACAAAATGGCATGGATGATCACATGCCATAAACAACAAATGGAAAATAGTTAGCATGAACCTTTCTGAGCAACCCAGATGCTGAAAAAGATTAACTATAGCAGTTTGGTAAACAGCAAATACATTAACATAATTTCTAAGGGTGCAATCCACAGTAACTATGGGGAGTCCTTGCTCCGGTGTAAGAACAATTTACTCTGGATTGCAATATGAATTTCCCATAGGTTTTCGCTAGATGGTGCAGTGACTACGGGTGCACGTAATGTCTCTTACGTGCTCCCGTAGTTACTCTGGATTGTAGGGCAAGTTGATCATATATGGGTCAATCAAATCTCAATCAAACCTCCTAAAGGCATCCCGTGCTTATCTGACAGGTTAGGGACCGGAGCTTTGGTGAAAAGTGGAAATGGTTGAAAGATGGAACCTGGTCTTTTTTTTAGTTTACAAATGTTGGTTCTGATGCATTTAGCTAATAAATTGCAGATGCCCTTTTTATCTTGCAAATTCCTGCTCACACAAAAATATTTCTGCAAAGGGACTCTCATTAAACTCCTTTGGGAATGAGAATAGACCATTCCCATTCGAAAGTGGGAACAGACCATGCATTCTCTTTTTCTCTCTCTCACACACAAACACACTCACACCAAAACAGTCTGAATCACCATATCTTATGCATATCAACATACCCCCAAATCCAGAGTAACAATGGGAGACTTTACATGCACCTGTAGTTACTGCACCACCTAGTAAAAACCTATGGGAAATTTATATTGGAATCCAGAGTCAGTTGTTCTTACACCGGAGCAAGGACTCCCCATGGTTATTCCGGATTTTGCCCTTAGAGGAAGGGAATTTTAGCCTTAGGAGCAGCAGAGAGAGGTTGAAAGAGTGGAACATGCATTGAATGTATGAGTTCTGGGTATAATTGAGAGGTCCTGAAAGAGCGGATCATCAAAAAATAAGGTGTCAGAAAGCAAGGGATACCTGTACAATCAAACCTCAGTTCTTAAAACATTTTAAGCAAATGCTTTTGCATATCATTTTACAGGTGATCTTCAAGGTCACTTGTTAGATAGCCCCTGCACTGTACGTACGGCACCCTGGTAAGAGAACCTTTCTCCCCTATCTTATTACAGTTTTGCAAAGGGGCAGGTGGGAATTTTTGTTGAGCAGGCCTAGGATAGGATCAGCAGCATTGGCATGTGCCATGTCTCGTCCCCCTTTCCTGGACCTGATCTGCCAAAACAGATCGATATAACCTGTAGTAGTTCCCTCTGGAATGCTTCACTTTGGTTCCTAGAAAGATCAGTCCTGGATTTCATCATCATGTATTGGTGCACAAAGCTAGTAATTTCACATAATCATAAATAAGTACAGGACCATTAATTGCTACTTGAGAATAGAGTGTAGTGAATGGAACTTTTAAAGGAGTAAAAGTGGACTCTGTTCTCTGGAAAGTGAAAAATATAATTACTCCTGATGCCGAGAAGATCTGATGTAAGCAGTAGAAAAAATGTTTGTGAAATGGTGCAAGCAATAGAGTGATATGGCAGTGCATATTCTTCAGATGTCCACATATGCTAGGAAAAATCTGTATTCTAATTTTAGATCCTGCAAGTAGTACGCAGGGCTACTGAAGTGTGAACAGTATTCCCAGGGGTATTAATGCCGTAGTACGGCAATTCCCAGAAATAGCATCAAGGCATCCATCCAGAGGATGTTTGCAAGAATTAAACAAGCCTTGCAATAGTATTTAGAAAGCAAAAGGCGTGAAGCAAGAGCTCCTCTAATTATTTATTGATTGCATTTGCATAAGGTTGATGCCTATTAACCCAGCAAATTATGGTCAGTCAAAGTACTTATTGTAATGAATGGGACATAAAAAGACTTTTGCTGACTGTTAAATTTTCTACAGTATTTAGATTTTTAGGTGCCTTATAAAATAAATAAGATGTATTATTGTTGCAAGATCATGGATATGTAGTCACATTAAAATAAAGACATTTTCATCTGTATATACTATCTGGCAGTATTACAACAAACAGATTAAAATAAGTGAAAGATCAATGGTTATTTATGTTGTACTATATTAGTGTACATTAATTCACATCAATAAAAATATCAAAAATTGTGGAGAAGGTTCATAAGTTTTAATAATTTTTATTAATAAACCATTCACTTTGTCAGGATACAACAGCCAAAAGATAGAAGTATGATATATAATTAAGAACTCAGATAAATACATTAAAAGTAATTTTATGGAGATGCAAAGAAATCAGGAGATATTTACATCTCTTTGTTATTCCAAAAACAGATAAATTAATTCCCTTTGTTTTTAAAGTGTTTTGTTCTTTTTCCTTCCATCCTGATCCCAAATGTGATGTTTCAGTCAAGTCCATAATGTCTACAGACTGTCTAATAGAATGTCAGGAGATCTTCCTGTAAATTTTGTTTTCACCGAGATTTTTAATAGCATTAATACCATTAAATTCTATTTCAGCATCAGCTATTAAATCCTTCACATTGTCCAGCAGAAGGACTTAGGGGTTTAGTGGAACAGCATCACTCATAATTATTCTTATAAAGTTACTTTTGTTTTTGAACACATCAATCTAGTTCTATGGTTAAAGCTGGCTGTGTCTGTGGCAGTGTTTCTGTATATCAGTTCACATCAATGAAGGGGGCAACAACTTGCACCTTCTTTTGTACATTTCAAAATTTGTATTTGAATCCCAGATAATTCTGTGAAATTTGTTCTGGTCAAATTTGTCCTAGGGCAAAATCCAGCATAACTACAGGGAGTCCTTGCTCGGGTGTAAGAATAACTTACTCTGGATTCCAATATGAATTTCCCATAGGTTTTTGCTAGGTGGTACAGTAACTACGCGTGGACGTAAAGTCTATGTGCTCCCATAGTTACTCTGGATTTGGGGGCTAATCATTCTGTCCCGGGACACTCATGTATGGTTGGTTTTGGTGTCTCGATTATTTACATTCTACTATAACTGGGCATCAAAAGCTATGTTATACATCCTAGGCATCCAATTCTAATGTGCCCTTGGATTGGTATGAGTCCACTGATCCACCAGAGGAGGATTGCAAATGTGTCAAAAAGTATATTTGCACTTCATTTGAGTTGGGGAGATTGGGGCAAGGCTGTGTGGCAGCCTCTCTTCACCAAACCAGATGCCAGTTTTAGTAAGTTTACACTGGACTTTCCAGGCTGGCATGGGGGTCTTAGGGGTGTGGGTAGGGTAAGGAAAAGACAGGAAGGAGGTATATTTTGGGGTGGGAGAGTGGGCAGCAGATGGGCCTGAGGGTGGGAGGAGAATGAGGGAGAAGAAGGTGGGCAGGTTGGGAGAAGGAGGTGAGAAGGAGGTGGGGAGAAGGAGATGGGCTCCATTCTTGGCAGCCAGGGCATTTATAGACCATTCAGTTTTGCACCACCTCTTAAGGTATTGTGGATCTTAAATCCTCACTGGGGATGCTGTGGCTCTCCCCAGGTTAAGGGAACTACTTCCTATTGGCCTCCTGGCCTGCTTGTTCCAGTGGAAGTTAGGATTGCACTGTAAGCCTGTTATCCCAACGCTAACTCTAACTCTATCCTTGTGTTTCAAACATTTAAAGCACATTTTGTATACATATAGTGGGACATGAATATCCAAGGTGCAAAAAACATGTGCAAATGTGCAAAAAACATGTGCAAACATGTGACTATCCAAGGTGCAAATTCCTGGCAAATGTGCAGGAATGGGATGCATTTTATCAGGCCTGAAATCCTAACTTCCAGTTAGCCTGGCACTAGATCTGGCACAAGTCCTGTGCTGGCATGGGGGTATCTCAAAAGTGCCATAACACACTTCTGTGCCACTCCTTGGGGGGTATAGGCCAGTGCACAGACATGTGCTGGCTCCCCACACCACCACTGGAATGGGAAATTGGGTGAGTGGTGCTGCCGTAAATTGGTTAGGATTGTGCCCTGGGACACAGTTGTCCAGTGAACAACGGACCAGTCGCTCTGAAAAGTATGCAAATTGAGCCAGTTTGCATAATTCTTCTTCAAGGATATTTTCTTTCGGCTCTATTCTGCTGCTACAGGTTGTGAGGAGAGGAAAAGAGACATATGCCGCACCCAAAGTCCACCACTTATCAACACCACATTAATAATTTTATAGGATTATCTTGCATACCAAATACAATCTTACCTTATTTGTTTTCATAGCCTCAAACCGAGGCTGATAATTTATCTTCCCATTCAAAGGCGGGTCTTATGCTGGCCTAATTGAGATTGCACTGTGAGTGTGTGGTAGAGATAAAATGGTGAATTCAGACATTCAGCTGGACTACACAGATTCTCAGGATTGCACTTTGTGGCTTTTAATGGGCAGAAAATTGAGTTTTACAATAATGAGAAATTCCTCTTCAGACTTTGCTTCTCTGAAGCACTCCAGTTGGCAGCAGCCTTTGAACGCTAGACAGAAATCTAATCTAATCAAAGGAAAATGAATTGAATCAGCTCACAGAGATTTGACACTGGTAAAAGAGCTGACTTGTGTTGTTTCACAACTTCCACTGATGTCAAATACTCTGGGACATGATGTGTTCTGAACTCAGGCACAGGTTTCAGTGCTGAAAGATCAGCATAGTGGCAGAGGCTCATAACAGGAATCTGCAGGACTTCAGCTGTGATGGCTGAAGATGGGAAATGGTGATCACAGCATAGATCACAGCATGGAAATGGAAGTTATGATGTGGGAAGTGAAAATCCACCCTGCACAACCCCATCATCCACCACACTGAATGCTGTGAACTGTAGTGTGATTATACCTGTGTGTATGCTGTGGGTATGCATGCGCACACACATACACATACGTACACTCTTACGCACACCCCACAGAGGCATGTTAACTATGCAAACTCACAGTGACATCTTCTTTTGTTGCCTCATTGTTGGTGTTGCAGCTTCTTCAGGATATCTTGGTTGGTGATATCCTGCTGCTACAGGATATTGTTGGTGTTGCAACTGATCTAAAAGGATAACTTGTCTTTCACTGCAATCTTAATCTCCAGTTAGGCCAGCCTAAGCCCTTGTATAAGTTATGCGCTGACCTGGGGGGTGCGGTGGGATGACACAAAAGTGCCGTAAGACACTTCTACTACTTCTCTATAATAAGAATGTGATCTAAAAGGATATCTTGTCTTTCACTCAAATTTGATACAAGGGATTGCTTGGATTGATGCCTTCTCAACCTGGCCTTGGAACTCTATGCTAGCTTTGCTTCTTTTTCTGATATTAATAAGAGAGGATCTTAGGAGTTTTTTTGAGAAACAGTCCTGGGAATAAATTGATTAAATGACTTGGACTGAATGTTTTATCTCAAAAGCACCAGGACAAGAGTGCCCAAAGTGATTAGTTAGGTCATGCATTGTCGAAGTACCCACTCTACTTACTTATCTCCTTCCTTCCTTCCTTCCTTCCTTCCTTCCTTCCTTCCTTTATTTATTTATTTATTTATTTATTTATTTATTTATTTATTTATTTATTTATTTATTTATTTATTTATTTATTTATTTATTTTTACCCCACAGTTCCCATGCCAAAGCAAATGGCCCAAGGAAGGTTACAAATCTTTTATCCTTCTGCCTTCACAACAACCCTGTAAGTTAGGTGAAGCTCAAAGTGAATCTCTGGCCCAATGTCATCCAGGAAGCTTCTGGCAAGGCCAGCCGCTGGGCTTTCAGTACACATGGCGATAATACTGGCTAGAGTGCCATGTTGGGGGGGGGGTGGGTGGGAAAGAGGCAGAGAGGATTTTATGGACTTTGCTGCGTGCAATTTCCCAAATTTTCCTTCATGTTTCTTCAGAAACTTGTGAAGTGCAGATTCTGAAATGCAATCTTTCTGGAAATTTTGTAAGCCAGGAAGGGCTACTCTAGAACTCAGCAGTAGTGAATGACAGTGTTAACCATCTTGAAGGAGCTCTCATCCCCCAGGAAAAAATGATTTGGAGTGATAAATATTTCTCAGAATCTCAACATCCTTGATTGTTGCCTCTGTGAAATTGCTTATAGAGAAAGAAAGCTAAAGGAACTATTTTAGTTGCATGGCTTTCTCCAAAAAGAGGCAACCTGTTTTGATATTATACAAGATGACAATCTGCTTGGCTGCATTATCCAGAAGCTGAGTGAAAATAAAAAGGAGAGTGCTGTGTGTCACTTTGGACTCTAGCTTTTAATGCAAATACAGGCTGAAATCCTGAATAGAGGTGGCTGAGATTCCATTGGCTTTAACAGGGTAAGCACCTGAACTATTTGCAGAATTCTTGCCATGCTATAGTCAAAACAGCTTGCCAGAAGTATGGAGAGGGACAGTGGGCTCCTTCTTGTTCCCCACTAGCAAATGGAAATGTCCCTTGGAGGCCACATAGTTACACAGGAGCCATGTCTGATGCTTCAATATGTAGGGGGTTGCAGTGGCAATGTAAAAATAACCCTACTCTGGTGGGCCCTCTAATGGGCTGGGTCCTTAGCCAGTTCTCAGCTTGGCGACTCCTGATGCTGCCTCTCAGCCAACAACTGAAATGATATTTTGTCTCTTTCATTTCTATTTTTATAATGATCACATTGTGATAAGAGGTACATAACTTGTGCAGATGGCACAACATTTTTCATCATCATCTTCATCATCATCATCATCATCATCATCATCATCTGCTTTTCAACAAAACTTCACAGAGTGATTTAGGATACAATCCTAACCAACTTTCCATCAGTGGCATAGCTGTCCCAGTGGGACATGGGCTGAATCTTGCATTGGGGGTGGGGGAGGCGGCAGCCAGGATGCCTCCTCAAATAAGGTACTGGTAATTGTCTTTATTCTGGAGCTAGAAAATTGGTTAGGATTGCTCCCAGAAAGAGAGAATTAGCAAAATGGGCATAAAAATCATGAAAGTATTGTGAATTATTTCTTAAGTAAAAGATGTGTGTGTAAACTAGTGGAATGAACCTGCCATTGCAGGAATAAAATTTCAAGTATATTTATGGGGGCCCCCTTCTGGTTTGAATTTATAAAAATTGGTTCTTAGTGGGAGCCTACATCACAGAAGGAAGAACCTACCCAAATTTCATGCTTCTAGGTCCAGCTGTTTTTGGCTGGGTGCTGATAAGTCAGTCTATAATTTCATATATGTAACAGGAATATAGTAAGACATATGCTACAATCTTAAAGACTTCCCTGGGAGTAAGATTCATTGAACACAATGGGGCTTACTTTTGAATAGATATGGTTAGGATTGTGCTTTTAAATAATAAATATACTTTCATTTATTATAATATTTTTACGTTATTTTTCCCTTGCATATGAAAGAATTAGGCATGATTTCAGAAGAGTAGATTTCCATCTTCTAAGATGGAAATTCACCTGGCAACATCCCCATCTCTATATTTTACCCTGGCCCTTACCAGTGTAATTTACAGATGTGTCAGGGGAAAATAGTTTTTTGCTTAATAAACAAAGTACTTCCATTTTTAAATGTGTGTACTAATTTACAGTTCCTTAGGGTATTATGTCCTCTGCATTTTCTCACTTCTTCCTGCCTGAAAGAAATATGATGCTTATTAGACACAGCCTGTAAAGTCACTGCCCATACTTAAAGAAAAAATATTATGGTCTCATCATGCAAATGCCTACTTTGTGTGTAGCTTTATTTGAGAAATTAATACACAGAGATTTTCAACCTGAATACTTACAGTATTTTGATTATAAGTATAGGATCAGTGGTGGGCTCTAGCAGGTTTGCACCTACTCTATAGAACCGGTTGTTAACAAGAGATAGGACATATAAAGTTTTAAAATAGCCATTTAAAAGTGGCTGCCAGATGGGCAGAGAACCGGTTCTTAAATTTTTTGAAGCCCATCACTGTATAGGATGCTTGGTAGAGTCGATGGTTCATTAGATTTGAGTAAATCTCAGATTGACCCCGTTTTTCACAGTTTTAGCTACTAGTGTCTAGCTCAGCTTGTAGCTTCCCTAATGTTTGTAGCCCAGTGCACCTGCACCTCTCCTAGCTATGCCACTGGCTGTATAGTGTGTTTCCATTTACATTCCCCTCCCTTCCACTTCATTTCTTGTGTTCATTTTATCCTGAGTTAAGCTTCTATACTAGAAGTGAGGCCAAACTGAAAGGAGGGCAGCAAGGAGACAGTAGACAGTAGACAGAGGAAGGATTCAATACTCACCCAAAAACCCTTTTACATCAAAGGGTTGAAAAACAGCAAATGTTCTGCAGATGTGTATATGAGTATATATGTGTATATGAGCACAATCCTAACCATGTCTACTCAATAGGTGTTCAATAGATCTTACTCCCAGGAAACTGTGCTTAGGATTCCAGCCTATGAGTCATATGAGTAGGGACATGAGCCTCCAACTGGCAATGTGGTGTGCATTGTCAATAGTAAAAAGAACTGGTGGCATTCCTTGACCATTTTAGTGCCTTCTCAAAGTGCTGCAAGATAAAAAAAAAATGTTGAAAATTACTGATTTAAACACACAAACTGTGGGTGGTCCTAGATGAAGTCATAAAGGAAAATAATTTTGTTGGTGGCAGCCTGAAAAAAATCATCAATGATTTTGAAAGAAGGAAAGAACTGCTCTAGTTGATTACATTTTTATGACGGCTTGTGAAGAAAGCTTGTTTAACTCAATGGGACTTACTTCCAAGAAAAGATGTGTGGGTTCCGGCTGTAATTGCCTGATCCTGTTCCGAAATTACCAACATCATTGAAGTTAACATACAAGCTTATACAAACTTAATATCCAAGTAATATATACAAGTAATATACGAGTAGATAAGCAATGGATTGTGCAGAAGTTAATGGACTGATGAATACAGCTCTCCAAATGATCGTTTCAGTTAAATAAAGTGGGCCTATCAGCTTTAAGCAGAATATAGTATTTTAATGAAATCTTGCTGTACTTAAAAAAAGATATTAGGAGAGTTTTATGCAAACATAATCTAGGAGGGTTATAATACTTTAGTAATAAATAGACTTCAAACTATAAACCTGGATGATTTTTTAATAGTGGGAGACCCTAACTGTTGGCATTCTGTTGGGTCTCAACTGAATAACTCCAACATTACCCCTAAAGTTGTTGAAATAGAGTTTTGTTTGAATTTTGGAGTTCCTTCACTTTGTCAGTCTCTTCTTGGGAAGTGTGGTGGAGCTCATGTCCATACAAGAAAAGAGATTCTGCTTGGATATCCGGAAAAAAAATTCCTGACGGTGAGGGCGGTTCGGCAGTGGAGCAGATTGCCAAGGGAGATGGTGGACTCTCCCTCACTGGGGATCTTCAAGCAGAGGCTCGACGAACACCTGTCGGGGATGCTCTAGGAGAATTTCCTGCTACAGGCAGGGGGTTGGACTAGATGACCTACTAGGTCCCTTCCAACTCTATGATTCTATGATTCATACAGACTGTGAATGCAAATAACTGCTCCTCTGGTTGGGCAGAATGCTTTGAATTATAAGAGGAGTACAAAAAAAAGTTTAATTTAACTAAAAAGCTTAATTCAAACTGCAGCACACAGTTTGAACACTGGAAGGTCTATCTCTTAGCTGTTATTGATTCTCCTGAAAGATTCTGCGCTAATGGCTCCCTTTGCAGCTGTTGAGCCTAATCACCTTGTTGGACAGATGATAGCTACCGATGAAATATCATGGTGTGATGTGATCCAGATGTCTGCCAATAAAGGAAGGCACTTCTAACACTGCCAGGCTGCTTTGTTTAGAAATAAAGGGCTTAATACAATTTTGATAAAGTTCTTAAGCCAGACAATATTAAACATTTCTTATAAATGTGAAATAGATTGCACTTACATCCTGGAACCTTGTGAAACTGCAAACTGGATAAAAACACATTTTTTATATAACAGCATCAATGGGCAGATATATTATGTGGAAAAAATGAGGACATAAAGTAAGCATAGCTTAAGGATGGATGTATATGAGAAATAGACCAATGTGAGCAATTATTTGTGAAAACGAACCAGTGGCTATAAAGTCAGAACAAATTTGTAGGAGACATAGGCTGCAATCTATGCAATCTTTCCTGAGAGTAAGAATAATCAAATACAATGGGGCTTACTTTTGAGTAGACATGTTTAGGATTGTGCTCATAGGCTGAAATTCTAACTTCCACTTAGGCTGGCTTAAGACCCAGGATGTCCCATATTGGCCTGAGGATGTCACAAAAATGCTGTAAGGGACTTCTGCCCCACTTCTGAGAGGGATTAGCCACTGCACAGGCATACGCCAACTTCCCCACACCACCATGGGAAGATATACCAGGTGAGTTATGACGACCTTCGTTTGTTAGGATTGCACCAAGAGGGACTCTTATCACAATCTTTTTCAAGAATACTTAGAAATAACCTCTACCTGGTCCCAGATAAATGTGTATAGGATTGAGGTAATAGTCAGTGTGATTTCTAATAGTTCTAGGCTTGCAAAATCTGTACCAGTTATATCCTTCAAACACTGTTCAAAATTTAACTTGCTCTCTTGTATTGCATGAGCTGCTTGGCAAAAATATGACCAGTAGAATGTCTGAACAGTTAGTCAAAATATTAACTTGTGCTGATGGAAATGTGTCTATGAAACACACTGAAGTTTAATTTGTTGCTCATCTTGCAATACACTCGCAATCCAAGTTACCCACAATCAAAGGTACCACTGTAACTGCAATCTGTTTTAGAGAACATTCCTAGGCATGTTGAACCCAACAGTTCAAAAGCATGCATGTGCAAGTGGATAAATAGGTACCACTTCTGTGGAAAGGGCAATGTCTAGGCGACAGGCCCTGTGACATATTCTCCATATCGTGTCCATCATGAATCCATTAAACTTCAGTGTGTATTGGATTACTCCAATACACAACCAGCAGACCCAGTTGCCACACAGGACAAATGCAGAAGTTGCCTTTTTGCCTAGGTATGTCTACTCAGAAGTCCCATTGTGTTCAGTATGACTTAATCCTTGTAAAGTGTCAGCCCAATCATAACCCCAAGTTGCACCAGCTTGAGGGTGTTGCAAAAGTGTCATAAGGCACTTCTGTCCCACTTGGGGGGATGGTTAGGTTGGTGCATGATGGTGCATCGGCCTCTCAATGCCACCACAGGAACAGGAAGATGAGTTAGAGCGCAATCCTAACCATGTCTACTCAAAAGTAAGCCCCATCATGTTCTATAGTTCTTACACCCAGGAAAGTGTCTTTAAGATTGCAGCCTTGGCTGAGGATGAAACTAAGGATTTCAGCCTTAGTGTGTATGTGTCTCCCAGCTAAAAAATGTTTCTGATATACATTCATATATAAGATGTATAGTTTTGTATCTTCTCCCCATGAGAATACAGTTGAGTTGGCCATATTTCAAATGGAATGATAAGTAAAGTTCTACAGATGGCACTGAATATAGAAACAATAATCATCCTCATATGTCAAAACAGCAAGAGATGGGTCTTATCTGGGCTAATACCAAGAATAATGAGATTTACAAGCAATCAAATGTTCTGCATAATTCAAACAGAAACAGCAGAGAAAATGTCATTAAAAATGAATGCCTTTAATTAAGAGGGTAAATGAGTTTACTTGTTCTGGATATATTTTTAAGTTTAGACATTAATTATGATGTGATTATTCGAGTTGTTATGGCAACCTTCTTTTTATCATAGGATTTCTGCAATTGGATTGTTTTCTTCACTATGTACCAAGGAAACCTACAGATGCTGTTTTCTTTTTAATACATTTCATTTAACGCACCATAGACATCATTTTTAAATGTCTAAAAGTGATGCATGGAAGAATAGCTTTAAAAAGCTCAATATATATATATATATATAGGTACCAATTATATGTGAATATAAGTGTTCCTGTTGTTATTTCTAATACACAGACTAAATTCATGGTTTATTTGCACAAATAATTGCTCACTTAGTGTATAATGTGTATCTATACTAAATTTGGGTGAGAGATCTACTCTAGCTTTTGTTTTCAGTGTCAGGTTCTGTGCCGGAACATACAGTATACATTTATTGTATTTAAGTCCCATCTTCCAGCACGAAACAAGTTGGGATATACATGGTTCCCACAGTTCTCCTTCCTAGTCACTGCCAGGCCTAGATCTGCATTGCTTCAGCAAAGGTCCCTTCTGTGTAGGGTTGCCATACGTCCCGAAAGACAGGGACAATCCTGAATTGGGAGGATTGTGTTCACATACTGGCAAATGAGACGGAAGGTCCTGTTCCGATGTTGAGGAAAAGCATTCAGGCAACCCTACTTCTGTATAAGCCATCAGGGTTGGTAATAAATGAAAATGATTTGGATTATGCGTGCCTTCACCTGTGTCTCCATTTTCCTTTCATCGTCACAGTAAACAATGGAAGCTAAATGGGATGCTGATTCAGGTTGATTCATAAAAAAACCTACAGAAAGGTGTCAGGTTTTCACCTACTTTGCCATTATTGGTCACCTCTAAACAGAATCTGTACACAGCACAATGTCTCCATGACTCACTGTATGATTGTGGTGCATTTTGACAAACTATTCCTCATATTATGTCCAATTGTCAGAGCTAATATTAGCCCAGTACATTTTTTTCAATGTAGGCTATTCTCTCCTTGAACTGCTGGATGGACTGGACATTGACATTTGTTTTATTGAATTATATTAAAATAAAGGTGTCCCTGACAGGTTGCCTTGATAGTTGTGACCACCTCTAGTGAGCTGTGTTTCTAGAGCCATAGAGCCAGTGTTATTCGAAGATGCCTCCATTGAATGTTGCCTGCATGCACACAGAACGCTATTACCTTCCCTCTGAGGTGGTACCTTAAAAAAGCAGGCGTCCATCAGTCTTGAGAGACTATGGTATCGTGCTCAGCACTGTATACGCTGCATGCGAAGCGTGAAGGCCTTGATTAGATTGATATGGAGGATAGGCTGTTACCCAAGCAGCAAATCCCCCCTCTTCACACCACTGAAATAGTCCAATGGAAAGACAGAGCCAGTACGATTGGTTCCAGCTGCGTCACAGAGCTGGGCTAAGTACAGGAGCTCACCCTGTCTTGTTGGGACCGACCCGGGTCTCGAACCCCAGCCTGCTGGTTAATAGGCACAGTGTCTTAACCACTTGCGCCACCCACAGCCCTAGTGGTACCTTATATACTTTCGAACTGCTAGGTTGGCAGGAGCTGGGCTAAGGCCAGGAACTCACCTCGTCCTGCAATGCTCAGGTCTCAAACTGCTAACCTGCCAATCTGCAGAATGACAGGTACAGTGCCTTTAACCGCTAGGGCAAAATCCAGAGTAACTACAGGGAGTCCTTGCTCTGGTATAAGAACAACTTACTCTGGATTCCAATATGAATTTCCCATAGGCTTTCACTAGGTGGTGCAGTAACGATGGGTGCATGTAAAGTCTCTTACTCTGGATTTGGGGGTAAGAGCACAATCCTAACCATGTCTAATCAAAAGTAAGCCCCATTATGTTCAATGGGTCTTACTCCCAGGAAAGTGTCTTTAGGATTGCAACCTAAGCCAGCTGCAGTCGTCAATTGTATTATATGCTATGTGCTAAATAAATTATAAATAAATAAACCACATTATACAGTTGTGCCATTGGCCTTTACTCTGGCCCCCTGTACACAGTTGTGTTTTTTCTCCTGTGCTTTCATCTCACTTGTTTTTTTTCCTTTTTTTTAAGTTTTGCTACTTACAATTTGGCTGCCTGAGGAGGAACCAGCCTCATGCTGCTTTATGGTAAGATGAGGCTTGCCATCCCTGATACCCGCCTTGATATCTCATGGCTGTGTTTTCCCAGATAAACCAGCTTAGCATTTTGCAGATGTTGCCTTTCCGGACTGATAACTGCATCAGCTGCCCGCTGCAGTCGCTTTCAGGTGAGGCTGAATTTGAATTGCTTCTCAGTGCCTGGAACAAAAATCCTTTCTGATGTGCAGTGATTAGGGGAATAAGCCCCTTGTTTGTTCTTTCCCACCCAAGGGTGTATTATGAAATGGGTGGCCAAGGTCACCGCGAGAGTGAGGCGACATACACTTGACGGTAAATGCTGCATTACCCTTTATTAACTTCAGAGGAAGATGCCTATTCTAGGTGATCTTTCAGTATTAGATTATGTTATCTGCATCTACAATTGAAGGTACGCAGCCAATTTTCTTCCGTGAACAGAAGTAGGATTTCAGCGCAATTACGGCCACGCTCCGATATGTCATTTATTTGCAACAAATAGAGGGCGATATGCCAGTTGCCATGGCAGCAAGTTCCTGTCGGAGCTGCAAAAGAGCCCTCGACGCATTTGGAAATTACTTCCTTCCCATTAATGCTTTAGAAGCAAGAAAGGTGATGCCTGCTCCAATTAAAGATAAATGAATATGTTTATTTCTTTTTTTCTTTTTTAAAACTGAGATGCATTTGTCGAGTTGTCTGTGAAGTGTGAGGAAACCCAGAGCAGGCTGCAACAGTGGCACACACAAAAGGTTTAGTTCAGGTATTACAGCCTGGCTTGTGAGGAATGGGGAGGAAAAGGTGGCATCCCATTTCTTGAATGTATACTTAGCGGAGAGATATCAATTTATAAGCGGTGGGCTGTGGGTGGTGCAAGTGGTTAAGGCACTGTGCCTGTTAACCAGCAGGCCAGGGTTCGAGACCTGGTTCCCCACAAGACAGGGTGAGCGCCTGTCCTTAGCCCAGCTCTGTGACGCAGCTGGAACTAATTGTATCAGCTCTGCCATTCCATTGGACTATTTCAGTGGCGTGGAGAGGGGGGATTTGCTGCTTGGGTAACAGCCTATCCTCCATATTAATCTGCCCCGGCCTTCATGCTTCGCATACAGCATTGAGCACGATACCAGAGTCTATCGAGACTGATGGATGCCAATATTTAGACAGGACAACAAGATGATGGGTATGATGATATACCAGAGCCCTGCCCCATTGGTATTTTTGCCTTAGGTTGCAATCATAACCAATTTAGGCTAACCTTATTCACCTGGCATATTTTCCCATGGTGGTGTGGGAGGTTGGCTTATGTCTCTGCACTAGCCTATCTGCCCAGGAATTGGGCAGAAGTGTCTTATAGCACTTTTGTGACATCTCCAGGTCAGCTTAGGACTTATGCCAGAACTTAAGCCAGCCTAACTGGAGATTAGGATTGCAGCCATAGTCTTTGATAAAATAGAAATATTTCAGAGCTGTTTGTTTCATTGCATTCTGGTGTAAATTATTCATCTAACAGTATATAACATGATCATAGTACTCCTATAAATTGCAATTTTAATGATTTTGGTTACTTGTGGTGTCACACTGCCTCAAGGGTATCTAACACCTTATTGATTCCATCCCTTATTATAAAAATGGGTCATAGACCCATAGGGTCCATGATAAGCCAGAATAAAAATGGAAGTGAAAGAAAAAGTTCAAATTCCTAGGCTGGCCTAACCAACACTTCTTCCTCTCAGCCTCAGGTTACAGCACAACAGCCCACTTGAGCAGCCAATCCCCTTGCACGCATCCTACACTATAGGTACTGCTGTACTGCAGTTTCATGCTACGGCTGTTACTGGTTGCCAGTAAATACACTGGAAATTTTTAAAAGGAAAACAGCGAGCCGGGCTAGGGGGATCCCTTCGGCTGCAGAAGGGTTTGCTGGCTGGCTTGCTGCTGGCTGGGTGGCCATGTGGACTGAAACCACAGAGAAATATCCCTTTCCTATCAAAGGTTATAGTCAGAAGAGGCAAGGCAATGGCGTTTCCCCAACCTCTGAAGAACTGTCCCACCTACCACATGAGAGAAGGTCCATTATGGGAGGGGGACACACTGGCTTCACACACTGGCTGATGCAAACCCTAGTGACAGCACTGCAGCCTTTCATTCTTTTAACTAAGGCTCTGCACAAGAAAAAGTAAGAAGTAGGCATTACTTCTTAAGCCCCTCTGGCTTTTGTTATCTATAGAGAAAGAGCCTTTAGCATTTGGAACAGAAAAAATTGAGCTGCTTTTCCTTTGACTAGTGTAACATGTAGTTCAGCTTTGAGGGGGGCAAAATGCTTCTCGTTCCAAATTTATGTGCAGTATGTATATATTGATTCTACAATAGCTCATACCCAAACAAATTAGACTGATCAATAGAATATTGACAAATGTATACAGATATATATGAAGCAATTGTAACCGCAGGCCTGTGTGGAAATCAGATAACACATGTAGGCAATTCAATGTTTTCAATGCAATTTTATCTAAGCTTGCTATTTCCAAGTAAAGTGATGCTTCAGTCCCTGCAACAAATTTGACTTTGCTTCCCAATAAACTCTTGTATAACACAGCAAATTTTCACATAAGAAATAATGGAAACTCAGACGAAACGTTCCACAACCCAAAAATATTCATATAAAAATTATTATAATACTGTAACAGAAAACAAAATAATAAAGAGAATACAAAATATAATGGGGCCAGCCCGTTAATGGGCTGTCCCTTTTGCCTCCCCCAGCCGGGATGGTCTGGCCGGAGGAGATGCTCGCAGCCTATTGGCTGCTATGGCCAGGGGGCGGCGCTGGGGGGACGCTGTATGCGTGCTGCCAGCAGCGTCCCTCCAGTCTTCGCCGGAGAGTCGTCCCCACCCTCCCTCCCTTGTGCAGTTTAAGCTTTGCTGGTCGCATTTTGGGCCGGGTAGGAATTTTTGGGGTCCCTGCTGATTGGCTCTTGCCGGGACTCTTTTTTTGCCTACCCTAAACTGTAATAGTGGTGAGGGAGGTTTAAATAGGTCACTTTATGGCAGGTGTCGTGCTGGAGTAGGCAGGATAGGCCTTCGGTGACTGCCTAAGACAGCAGGGTCAGTGCTACGCATCCCTTGCCTATTGGTACCAGACCGGACGTAGGTCAGGATGGCTAGCCCTGTACCTGGGAAGTTAGGCTTGGTTCGGCCGGGCATTAATTCGGGTGTACCGAGTGTTCAGCTGCTTTGATTGACCAAGCGCCCAGCTGTCTCGACCTTCGGGTTGGTGTTGATGGGTACCCTTGCGAGGGTGACACCTGAGCCAGGCTTTTGCCATCCCTTATTTTTTAGCTACCAGCACGACAAGTTAGCAGCCCCTTTTGTTGGGTTTTAAATATGTTATATTTTAATAAAGTGGCCATCAAATCCAGCATCTGTCTCCGGCTCTTTATTCTCGGCGTGGGGGGTAAAGAAAATTAAAACAAATTAACCAGCACATAGTCTCTCAAGGTGCAGTCTCCCCCCTTACACAGGAGTGAGCCCCACTGATTATAAGAGGGTTTATAATCAGATTATCAGAGTGATTATCAGAGTGGACATGCATAGGCTGGTCTCTCTGGAGAGGCTAAGCAGGTGCTGGTGGAACACCAAACTAGTCATATCCCAGCCAGGACTATTTTTTTCACTTGTATTGCAAGACAAAATTTATTAGAAATATTTTTTTATCTTGAAAAATGCTCTCAATCCAAAATGCTCTCAATCCAAGGTTTTACTATACTGTTTTCTGCTAGTTTGACTGCAATTTAAAATGAGGTGGAAACAAACATATAGGCATCCCCCACTTATTGGATGGGTTAGGAACTGGCAGCACTGCCTAAAAGTGAAAACGGATGAAAAGTGGAACCCTGGCTTTTTCAGCTTGCAAATGCAAAATGGCCACAAGAAAAGACATAACTATCACTTGCAAAAGTCTAAATAACACATATTTATTAACACATAGCCAAAAAACATATCAAATTATAACAATAAACATACATACCAAAATAAACAAAGGCATAAAATAAACTAAAATAAATATGGGCAATATATATCTGCTGTATTTGAATTCTGGTGATTTACTGAAGAAAGTTATAAGGAAATAATTGAATTATATAAATATCTTTCATCCTTCATAACTCAATGAATAAAGTCAGGGCTGAAGCCTGCATTATGTAGCATTATGTATTTAATCTTGTCTTGAAATTTTTCCATGACAACAATTAGGCTGCTTATTTAAGGAATTTAGTTATATAGGTTTGGCATGAAGGTGGAGGTACTTACAACTTCTTGTAGTCTTGCCAGCCTCTCAGGAGCCCTATAAATACAGACTGGCACAATCTAAGGAAAGGGCAAACGTCTGGCACACAGACTTTTTGATCTGCCTATTGAAACTGAGTCTGCCTATTGAAGTCAACTGGAGTCAATGGAAAACAATTCTTTCTGTTGGACTGTATGGAGCGCTGGATATCAACATCGCAATCTGGTGGCACACATTTGAGTATATCTATGGGGTTCTGCTGTGTTATCTGGAGTAAGGGGAAAGTTTTCCCTTGTCCTGGGCAGATGTCACAATAGCTCCAAACTTACAGTGGATACAGCACAGCCAAACCAGCCTATCTGTTCCCACTCAAGTTAGAATGGCACTGCCCTTGAACTAACTTGTACTACCAAACAGATTGGTACCTTTTTGCCCCAAGGCAGCAATTTTCAACCTTTTAAATGTCAGGGTACACTGAAAAGACACTAAAATTATCAAGGCACACCATCGGTTTTTGAAAAATTCACAAGACATACCATGCTGCCACCTTCCTGTGGCACACCTGTGGACCACTCTTGGCACACCAATGTGTCACGGCACAGTGGTTGAAAATAAGGAGTGGGTTTTGCTATAAGGAGTGGGTTGGTCATGTGATTTCTGTCATTGTAAGGAATTCCCAAGGTTTAGTTTAATGATAAAGCTTAAGATACAATGAGCACAATTCTAACCATGTCCACTCAAAAGTAAGCCCTATTGTGTTCAATGGGTTTTACTTTCAGGAAAGTGTCTTTAGGATTGCAGCCTAAGTCCCCCTTGTCAGAGGATTTCTTCTTACACATCCAAATGATGATGCTTCTCAAATTATCACTCAGAGCAATCCATGTAACCTAATGCCTACAGTTTAAACCTGTCAATATAATACATTTGTTTTTGTCAGAAAGCAGCACACACCTAAAAGGCAGCCAGGTGTGGTAACTGCAATACCTCCCCTTGAGAGGTGAAAGTAACAGATTTTCAGGGCCATTGTCAGAGCTAGCAGGGAGCAGCTTCACCCTCTGTGTGTTACTTCATAACCTCACTACGGATGTGAAATAGTTAGAATGCAGAGACCTCAGCTGCTGCACAGAAAGTTCCCATTGGATCATTTTAGGATTAACTTCTTCCAACTGAGAAAAAGATACAATAAAGTATGTCTTTAACAGATGATCGTACAATGTTTCTATCCAACTGACTATTTATTCAGCAAAATTTTGTCCTGCCTTTCCTGCTTTGAAAACTGAAAGCAGCTTTCATAACATACACATCAACAGATTTTGTATCAAGAGTATACCATATTTCCCAGCTTATAAGATGCACTTTTTTTCTCCCCAAAGGGGGCAGGGAAATGACTGTGCATCTTATAGAGTGATAGGGCCAATTCTGGAGCACCTTACCTCATCATGACATATGTCGTTGGATTCGTATTGAAGAGCAGACTCCAAATCAAAGGGTATATGTGTTTATTATTTATTATTTCAATATTGCAAAGGATTCAAGGGTAAAGATAAGAAAGGTGATTTGCTGAAGATCATGAAGAAGATTCATACTTCTCAATGGTAAGATTTCTTGGTTCGTTACGAAGATCTTAACTGCTATTTTTCTTCTTGTGTTATCTATCCTAAGAATATTGTAAGCCCTAAGTATAGGTTTGAGTCCCACTCTTTGTATTGGATGCAAATGCAAAACAGATTTTCCTGCAGACTTGGGTTCATAGAGGAACAAAAGCAGGTTGTTTTAGCTTAGCAGCAGCCTCCAAACACAGGCTAGATCCACATGGATCAGTTTGGTTTTGGCTGATTTGCTTGGTTCACAGCCAAGCCAGGAAATGGATACAAGGTTTCAAGAAAAAAAACTGGAATCAGGGACTGTTATTTCTTCTGCAGATTATTATGCAATGGGTTTGGAAGGGAGTTTGGCATTAAAATGAGCTCCTGATTCTCATTTTGCTTTAAATTACTCAACATGACATAGGAGCTTTTTTGCCAGCTAGCTGCACATTCTCTACATCTACGATTTATTTTCAGCTTTATGACTGTATCTGTATAATGTTCTGCAGTTGCTGTGAAGGATCAAAATCTGTGGGCTTACGAGAATCCTGAAAATAACAACATTCAAATGAATACCTTAACTACTTGTCTGCATTTGAACTAATTTCATTGGATACATTTCTGACACTTCCTGAAATTCAATACATTGTCATTTCAGTAATCCTGTACCTTTAACAGGTGTTCAGCATATTTTTTTGTACTCTGCATGACAGGCCACAGTTCCAAAAATTTCTTGTTCTACATAATTATTAAAGGAGATTTATTCTGCTTTTGCATCCGATAACGCTAATTTAAGGCCAGAAATATGCAGGGATTAAGAAAGGACCATGCCAGAAATATATGATAAGTCACAGTATTGCAAATAAACTCTCGACTTGGCTACCTGAGGTAAGTGAAGTCTTCTGGGGGGAGACTGAATTTCATCAAAGGCAGATAGTAGCAGATGACAGAAATAATCATCCGGGGGTGGATGGGTAGGCAGCAAGTATCAGGTGAATATCCAGACAACAGAATCATGTACCAGACAGACAAAAGTATCCAGACAAACAGCCCAATCCAGAGCAACTAATCTGTCCACATAAGAGCCTTTAGGTTGCCCTGTCTAACACTAGGTTGGAGCAACTGCAAGATGCTCCAGCCCAGTTACTCTTAGGGCAGAGGCTTAGGGCAGAGCAAGGCAAGATAGGGTGCCCTAAGAGAGGTGGACCTGCTCTGCCCTAACTGGGGCAGCCTAAGCAGCTCAGGAGAGGCAAGTTGAGGCATGTTTAGCATTGCCTAGGGCAGAGCAGTTACTCTGAATCCAGAGCCTGTTTCCAAGGCAGAAATGCCATCTTCCAGCCCTCAGAGTTATACCACCTCAGGAGCAGATATAGTAATGAGTAGACCCATAGGGGTCCATGATAAGGCCCGAGTAAGAATGGCAGTGTTGACCAAAAATCTGAGTTCTTGGCCAGCCTAGCTGCAACCCCTGCCTCTCAACCTCAGGATATGGAACAAACTACGGCTGCCCACAAACCTCAGGATACAGCAGGCCACTCCAAGAAGCCCCTTGTATTCACTGTAGAATGTACTGGCATCTCATCAGGGACTCCTTATAAAGCACGCGCCCAGTGGCGTCACCAGACTGGTGCGGCTGGTGTGGGTTGCATTGGGTGATGCGCTTCGTATGGGGTGATGTGCCGGAGGAGTTTGACTGTCCTTTGGCAGGCCCCGGGTGTCAGCACCCCCATTCAGGCCTGCTCCAAGGCGGAGCAGCAGCCAGAAGCTGCCACTTGTCTGAGGAGCTGGCCTGAACGGCCACCTGAGATGCACTGCGCAGAAACACACTGAGCATGCAGAACAGCTTCAGAGGAGACTTCCTTAGAGCAGAGAAAGTCCGCGCCTCTGCACAGCCATTCGGCCTCACTCAGGAGGCGGAGCGGCAGCCGAATGGCTTCCGAAAGAGTACTGCACAGGCACCAACTTTGACGCATGCACAGTCTCCCCCGAAGCCAAAAGGTTTCAGAAAAGTACTGCGCAGGTGTCAGAGATGGTGCCTGCGCAGTACTCTTTCTGAAGCCAGTTGGCTTCAGAAACAACTGCGCAGGCGCCAACTTTGGTGACTGTGCAGTCCAGGTGGGGGGGGGGGGCGCATCCCAGGGATGACGCACAGACTTCCGCACCAGGTGATGTGAAGAGTCATGTCACCACTGTAGGCACCACAGCTGTTCCTTGTTCAGTGTGATCTGAGGGGTGTCTCCTCAGGAGCAAGTCTTCCCCTTGTGTCAATTACTTAGCATGCTCTGGAGCAGTTAGGGCAGCCCAGGCTTCCTGACTCTCTGGATTCAGCATAACTTTCTGCTCTGGATACAGAATAGTTAGGAGAGTGCAGTTAGGTCAGAGCAGGCTGAATTTGCTCTGGATTGTGTCCAGAGAGAATCATGTACCTAGCGGTTCATGCTGTGCAGGACCATGGATAGCTCCAAGACAGACAACTTGCTCCAACATCTATGAAAGTTCAGATGAGGCTTCATATATATATGAGAGCTGATTCCTATTAACACCTTATTAGTTCCAAACAGTATCAGAATTGCATCTCATTGGCTCTCAGAGCCATCAGTAACATGGAAAATGTTGGGATTAAGAAAATCCACTTTTTGTTCCATAGGCTTTTGTTTTCATTTTTTAGTTAATTGGCCGTAACATTTGATAGAATATAGATATTCCAAAGCAGTTTGTTTCATTTCATTCTGCATAAAATTACTTCCCAACGATATATAACGTGATGGTATTATCATTCATACATACCCCGTTTTTCACAATTTGCTGAAATTGTCATTGCTGAAAGAATCATTACATAGTGATTTCTGTTGTTCGTCACTTCCATCAATGGCAGCGTAAAGTCCTCCTTTTGGAAACTCTGCTTCAAGTGGTCTGTTCAAAGGATGTGTAAATTAGAGAATACTCTTAGTATTTGGGACTGGTTGTGTCGATTTCCTTTGTTGATATTGTACATGGATTCTCAGTCCACACTCGTAAATCAACTACAGCTATTTTTAAAAAAGCCAATCAGTGATAAGCAGTTGATTTAATTGTTTCAAATTGTTAACACGAAAACAAACATCTTGTCATTTGGCTGATCATGCTCTCTGTACATTGTACAGAAATAACTAGGCATTCAGAGCTGAGCACAAAAGAAAGGTCACTAGGTTTTGCATCTGCAGTTCTATATTTGCACATGTTGCTAAGCAATGCACGAAAATCATAGCCCTTAGCTCCAAGATTGCCTTTTCAGACATCCATTATTAAAAGGAAATAAGCAACTGTACTTAGCAATATAATTTTACACAATTACTTGACTGTCACTTTTACTGACCCCTGATGCTTAGAAGCTAAGGAGAACAAATTGTTTGATGCTTGCTTCCAAACATGTTTTGTTAGAGCAAAGCATGTATAATATTGCTCGTAAAAGATCTTATCTGACTATCATTCTGCCTTCATGTTGTTTTAGAAGCCTTCCTATATTGTGCTTCAGTAGTATATCTTTCAAGCGTTTCTCTGCATATTGATAAGCACTATATGTTCCTTATGATTAAGCAATGTCTCAATATCTTATCTTATTTCTCATAGATCAAATCTCATGTTATGTAGTATGGATCCATCATAGAATCATAGAATCATAGAGTTGGAAGTGACCCAGTAGGTCATCAAGTTCAACCTCCTGCCTGTAGCAGGAAATCCTCACCGAGCAACTCCAACAGGTGATGCCTCTGCTTGAAGATCCCCAGTGAGGGAGAGTCCACCACCTCCCTTGGCAATCTGTTCCACTGCTGAACTGCCCTCACCCTCAGGAATTTTTTCCTGATATCCAACAGGAATCTCCTTTCTTGCAGATTGTACCCATTGGTTCTAGTTCTGCTTTCAGAGGCAGCAAAGAACAAATGAGCCCCTTCTTCCCTGTGACAGCCCTTCAGGTATCTGAAGAGGGCAATCATGTCTCCTCTCAGCCTCCTCTTCTCTAGGCTGAACATGCCAAGTTCCCCCAACCTTTCCTCATAGGGCTTCCCTTCCATCCCACTGATCATTCTTGTCGCTCTCCTCTGGACTTGCTCCAGTTTGGCTGCATCTTTCTTAAAGTGAGGTGCCCAGAACTGAACACAGTACTCAAGGTGAGGTCTCACCAATGCTGAATAAAGAGGAACTAGAACTTCTCACGACTTGGAAGCTACAGTCCTCTTAATGCAGCCTAAAATGGCATTTCCTTTCTTTGCAGACATATCACATTGCTGACTCATGTTCAGCTTGTGATCCATGTCGACTCCAAGATCCTGCTCACATGTTGTGCTGCCAAGCCAAGTGTCTCCCATCATATACCTGTGTTTTTTGTTTTAATTGCCCAAGTGCAGAACCTTGCACTTCTCCCTGTAGAAATTCATTCTATTTGTTACAGCCCAATATTCTAGTTTGTCCAGATCCTCCTGAAAGTTTTTCCTATCATCTGTTATGTTTGCTACTTCTCCCAGCTTGGTGTTGTCTGAAAATTTGATGAGCCTCCCCCATGTCCCTTCATCCAAGTCGTTGATGAAGATATCAAAGAGGACTGGGCCCAAGACAGAGACCTTGGGCACCTCACTCGAAACTGACCTCCTGGTTGACGCAGAACCATTTACTAAAACCCTTTGAGTGTGGCTGTCAAGCCAATTGCAGATCCACCTAACAATTGCCTTGTCTAGCCCAAATTTTTTCCA
The DNA here is from genome assembly GCA_030015325.1 of Cryptoblepharus egeriae. Taxonomy (NCBI): domain Eukaryota; kingdom Metazoa; phylum Chordata; class Lepidosauria; order Squamata; family Scincidae; genus Cryptoblepharus; species Cryptoblepharus egeriae. The sequence goes on along the minus strand of JAREYC010000003.1, from coordinate 77,515,999 downwards.
ACTTTCCAATTAAGATGTCATGCAAGACCTTGTCAAATGCTTTGCTGAAGTCAAGATAAATGACATCCACAGCACTGTCACTATTCAGTAAGCTCATAACTTGATCAAAAAAGATCAGATTTGTCTAGCAAGATTTTTTCTTGATAAATCCATGCTGGGTTCTTTTTATCACCGAGTACTGGTCTCGATGTGCACAAATTGTGTATTTTATTATTTGTTTTAATATCTTCCCCAGGATTGAAGTCAAACTGACTGGTCTATAATTTCCCGGGTCTTCTTTTTTTCCCTTCTTAAAGATTGGGACTACATTTGCCCTCTTCCAGTCCAGTGGCACTTCTCCACTCCTCAAGGATTTCTCAAAGATGATTGACAAAGGCTTTGCAAGTACGTACATCTGCCAGTTGCTTAAGAACTGTAGGATGCAGAAGATCTAGCATTCTGCTGCTTTAAGGCACCTTGTGATGGCACAGAACATGCCATCATCACACAGTGTAGTGATAGAAAGCAGCTGTAATGACCAGAGCTCCAGAACCATTCAGATGCTCAGCTGGCACAGGTAAGGTGGTGGTTGGGGTTGTGGACAATTCAATGGAAGTTTGGGGTAGGGTATGGGTTAAACAGGAGGTAGGAAGGGATGGACTTTGGTGGCAGTCGTGCACACCATATTCTATCCCCCTTTCCTGGCCTGGATTTGGACTTGTTCCTCTCCATGGACTTGCAAAGTAAACCAGCTGGTGTTCGTATGAAGAGATTCCTTGGCAACCAAGTGGCTATTTCTACTGTGTTTTTTTTAAAATTTTTACTGTTTTTACTGCGCTTGTGTAGTGAGAGTGGCATTATGATAACACACAGAGCACAAAACTTTTTATGACCATTAGGGATTAAGAAAGACTTCTGCAACTATGGCACAATCCAGAGTAACTATGGGGTGTCCTTGCTCCGGTGTAAGAACAACCTACTCTGGATTCCAATATGAATTTCCCATAGGTTTTCACTAGGTGGTGCAGTAACTATGGGTGCATGTAAAGTCTCTTACATGCTCCCGTAGTTACTCTGGATTTGGGGGTATGTCAAGGTACGTAGCAGTTTAAAATAGGTAGAAAGAACTTTCATGGACCAAGACTGGAGGTAGAAAAATGCTGAAGGACAGATCGGGCAAAATCCTGTGTGCATTTACTCAGAAGTAAGTCCTAATTTGTTGAAAGGGAAGTACTCTCGGAAAAGTGCAGATATGATTGCAGCCATCTTTACTTTTGGCATACACATAGGATTCAGGATGCAATCCTATGCAACTGTCCAACACTGATTTAGTCACAGGTTATTCTGCATCTTGTGATGGTGGAAAAGTCATTGAGACTTTCTCAAGGTGAAAGAACATTTAATCCTTTATCTTGAGGATACAGTATGGCTGAAATGGTAAGTTGGTTGGTTGGTAAGTTGGTTATTCAATTTTATCCCATTAGGAACAGTGGAGAAGCAAGAAACCTGGAAGTAGGCCTTTAAACCCATTTTTCCCACTTTATTTTTAATCCACAGGATATTCTGGAATGTAACCTTAATAGATAACACCTGTATTCTAAAATATATTGAATCATATGCTTCATGAATAAAAAAATGCTGCATCAACTGGGTCTTATGAAGAGTTGTTCATTTTACTAAAAAACACACACATACAAAAAAACACAAATAGTTTTCAATGCTAAATTGGGAAAGACAGATCCATCAGAAGATAATTCTTGAAGTGTCTAGATCTTATTTAAAGAAGGTTGGAAACGAAATAGGCATTAACGGTGGGTACCTATCAAGATCTTTTGATAGCAACTGCTTGCTATCAAAGCTTTTGCCTAATAAAGTAACTCCAAATATCTGTCGCTACTGTCACTGAGTAAGTTTCTGGCTGGTGAAGCTTAAGGCATTTTTGGAGATGCTGTCCAACTAAATTTCATAGGACATAATTCAGTAGGTACATCCAGTACTTGAAGGTGAGGTGTAAGCAGTTTCCTTCCTGTCTGACAACATGTCAACTCAGATTATGTAGAATGTTTGAGCATGGGGAAAAATTGAAGATCTGCATTTCAGCATCCTCACATGGATGTTCAACAATCTTGCCTCTTTTTACCTGCAGCATAAATTGGGAAGTCATTCCCCTTAAGGCAGAAAAGTACATGAGTCTGAGACTGACCTGAGTTTCAATGTTTAGTTTTGACATACCTTGAAACCTGTAGTAGCTGATGGATTTGAAAGTACAGCTTAAATGCTAAATATTTAATCAGAATATTCTGATTTCTGTCAAGCTACAGTATATAAAACTTCGATTTTCTGCAGACTGAAATCTCGTATCATGGAGACATTGGATAAAGGTCAGTGATATGTCATTCATGAGATGTCATCCTGGAGGTTTATCCAAAAATATGTTAATTGAACAAAAATGTCTGACCTGGTTGATCCACTGTTATTGAAACAGTTTCTGTTACATAGGGCTGCAATTCTTAATTGAGCTCTTATAGCTGCAATCTTAAAGACACTTTCCTGGGAGTAAGACCCACTGAACACAAAGGGGCTTACTTTTGGGTAGACATGGTTAGGATTGTGATAATGAAAGTAAAATGTATTTGATAGTAAAATGAAATAGTGATAGTAAAATGACATTTGATGGTAATGAAAGTAAATGTATTTAGTCAATTAGATTGACTAAAAAGATGCTGTGATTAATTGGGCAGCAGATTTTTGAGATGGCATTAAGTTCTTGTAAAAACTGCAGGTGGCAAATAAAAACTCACTTAAGAAGATGATTTCTTGCTACACACAAATACACCTAAGGAAAGGATGCTTTTTATTTCAAAAATATGCAAATTTAAATTAACTAAAATTTATTTTAATTAGTTGACAATCCTAATCAGTGATTTTCAACCACTGTGCTGTGCACTCTGGTGTGCTGCAGATGGTTCACAAGTGTTCTGTGGGATTTTAGGGAAGGTCATTTTTAGTAGCATAGCGTGCCTTGTCAACACAAAAAAAAAATCTGGTGATGTGCTATGATAATTTTAGTGCCTTATCAGTATGCCATGAGATTTAAAGAGGCTGAAAATCACTAGTCACGATGATGATGATGAACTGAAAAATACAAATACCAAAACCTGACAACAGAAATAAAAAGTATATCTTGCAGTCATGAAAAGAATTCTTGTATTTGAGTAACACTGAAATCTTAGAAGAGTAACCTCAAAAGAAGAGAATTTCTATCTTTCTTCACCAATGACACCATCCTTTCTCAAACCTGTGTGTTTACTCAAAAGTTTCCTAAAACTTCTATGTCATAATCCAAAATCTAAAAGCAACACTGGTTTGAGAAATCTACTTCCACCATACATGTTTAATAGCCACTGATCTTAGCCACTCTCCTCAAATAAACATGTAGGGCAAGTGAATTTAGAATAGCTTTGGGTCACAATTATTGATAAGCCAATCATGAATTTAATAGAGCAATCAACAGTGAGACCTGCCTCTTGCTTGACCCCCTCTTTTTGCTGGCATCCTGTGGCATTGTGAGAGGGGTACAATATGTTGAGTCTTTCAGTGTCCAACCATACTGTGTAAGTGGGCCCTCCCTCTCCAAGGATGCCAGATGGGTGGTGAAAGTAAATCAGAGGCATCTCTTCTGCGTTGTTTTCACTGCCCTGACTGGATCTGGCAGAGATGGGGATGGGGTGCACAACACAGCATAGTTGTGCACTTGAAAGACACAATCCTAACTATAGTCTAATCAGAAGTAAGCCCCAATGAGTTCAATGGGACTTACTTTCAGGAAAGTGTTCTCAGGATTGCACCCTAACAAATTTAGGCTGACTGAACTCACATAGCATATCCTTCCATGGTGGTATGGGGAGGTCGGTGTATGAATGTGTAGTGGCCTAACCTCTCCATGAGAGTAAAAGATGTGCCATATGGCACTTTTGTGACATTCCCAGGTCACCACAGGACTTACGTCGTGGCTTAGGCTGGACTAACTGGAGATTAGGATTACAGCTTTACTTTCTGACTCAGCAATTTATGCTGATTTTAGCTGATTTATCACTTTAGCAGGATGCTCCTCCTTAGAGAGGAGGAAGTCTCCTCTGAAGCAGGTCGGCTTCAGAGGAGACTGCGCAGGTGGAGTTGGCACATGCGCAGTACTCTTCTGAAGCCAGTTGGCTTCAGAAGGGACTGTGTAGGCGTCAGCTTTGGCACCTGCACTGTCCTGGAAGGGGGCATATGCACGTTCCGGGGGTGACACGCTGTGCCCCTGTACTGGGTGACATGGATACTCAGGTCTCCTCTGAAGTGGAGTTTGGGACCTTGGGTCAGGGAGGTTGCGAGAGGGTTCCACTATCTTGGAACACTAGCACTGGATTTTCCTGGCAGTAAGTCTCAATGAACACAATGGGACTTACTTCTGAGTAGACATGGAGAAACTTTGGCATCACAATGATATCACATACTAATAAGGGAATGTGACATGGTCCCAGGAAGATTTTTATGTTTTAAAAAGGGGTCCTGAGCTGAAATGCCCAAGTACCACTGTTCTAAGGGAGTCACTAGTATATCCTTGCTCTGCTCCTTGAATGTGTGTGTTTCTGTCTGTATGGTAAGGGTATTTGAACATTGGGTGTAGGAGCTCCTGACAGTTCTTTTGTTTGCCCTTCCTTTATAGGAAGGGCAAACAAAAAAACTGTCAGGAGCTCCTACACCCAATGTTCAAATCCCTTTACTGTACTGACACATACCTGAAAGATATAAAGCAGGCCTCCTTCAGTTTTGAAAGACTATGGTATCATGCTCAGCGCTGCATACGCTGCACGCGAAGCATGAAAGCCTGGGTTAGAATGTTATGGAAGATAGGCTGTTACCCAAGCAGCAAATCCCCCCTCTCCACACCACTGAATTAGTCCAATGGAAAGGCAGAGCCGATACGATTGGATCCAGCTGGCGTCACAGAGCTGAGCTAAGGACAGGAGCTCACCCTGTCTTGTGGGGCTGACCCGGGTCTCGAACCCTGGTCTGCTAGTTAACAGGCACATTGACTTAACCACTTCTGCCACCCACAGCCCACACCTTCTGGTATATCCCCATGGAAAGGGGTGGTGCCTGTGGCTGCATTGCTCATTCCCAGTGTCTGGTGAATGGGGGTGCCACCCAGCACTCATTGGCCTTACCCCTGTCACTTCACTCTGGCAGGTGCTTCTCTTGCTACCATTGTGGGTACCATTGTAGGTACATTGTATGTACTGGTTGGTTTCTTGAACTTTGCACCAATGGCATATGGATATGATATTCTGACATCATGATGTTGACATCATGATGATGACACACAGACCGCACACTGATGACCCACTAATGTCACAGTAGTGATCCCCATCCATCAGTATGCTGCTTTGTTGATAACAGGCTGTGTTTTATGGATGATGAGGCTATTACTGGGAATAACTGCATCAGTGTTGCTTTGCTCGGATGAGTTGGCATTTGGTCCCTGTGGTAGTGTTGGCATGTCATCAGTGTGGCGTTACTGGGGCATTCTAAGATATGAAGGATGTCTGGCATCTGTGAGCTGTTGGGGGAGACATCCAAATAGGATTGGGCTATGAATTTACTATCCTGTGGCCTCACTTGTGTGTAACTAGCTTGTACATAACATTTTACCACTTTCTACCAGTGTCTTTGTTTGCACGTTGACAAGACATGGTATTGTGCATGAGGTGGAGGTAACACCTCATTACTGAGTGAGGATTGCATTGAAGAATGAATGTAATAGTATGAGTAATTCCACTGAGAATGCAGAGACAGGAAAGATGTTTACATAGTAGGAATGAATGATAAGGATAACAGCAGCTGGAGAACTCATTAGAATTCATGGCATTCATATGTATTCATAATTTCCCTCTTCACTTGTGAAAGTACTGTGGAGTTACAAAACACATGCACATGATAAGCACAAGCTTTCGAATGACCATGCCTTGGGAAAATTCTCATAAGCTGTTGTGTTGGTATTATCAAGTGATAACCACATCCCTGGATAAGATTGCCTCTATTGACAGGTTCTGTATTCACATGATAAGAAACTTGTGTCCATAGCAAACCTACACCACACCTTCTCCCGAATCACACATGTGATTTCAGCAGGAATCTCTGATAAACATGGTTCTTTTTTTAATCAACCTTCTCTTACTTTGGGTAGAAACTGCAAAGAGAGCATATCCAGGATCCAAACACCACATGACTGCAAGCTCAGTAGCAAAATCCTTATCAAAAAGACACATCTATGCCTGAAAATGGTTTTGAATACACATTGTAATCTTAGTATTAGACAAAGGACTATAGTTCTGAGACATAGGGCGCAATCCAGAGTAACTATGGGGAGTCCTTGCTCTGGTGTAAGAACAATTTGCTCTGGATTGCAATATGAATTTCCCATAGGTTTTCACTAGGTAGTGCAGTAACTATGGGTGCACGTAATGTCTCTTACATGCTCCCGTAGTTACTCTGGATTGTAGGGTTAGGCTGCAATCTTAACCTCCAGTTTGGTTGGTCTAAGTCTTGGCATAAGTCCTCTGCTGACCTGGGTGTCACAAAAGTGCCATAAAGCAATTTTGCCCCACTCTTGGGAGGATTAGGCCAGCGCACAGGAATACGCCATCATCCTCACACCACCACAGGAAGATATGCCAGGTGAGTTAGGCTGGCCTAAATTTCTTAGGATTGTGTAGTTAAATAATAAATCATAAATAACTTTTCATAGCTATTATGATATTTTTTCTGCTAATCTGCTTAATTATTTTGAATAAAGCTGCAAGGATACAGGAGAAGTCTATATCTACAACTATAATCCCCCCACAGTGGAAGTTTAACCATAATTACTGCTTGAAAAGGTATTTTTGGTTTGTATAAGTATGCATGTGTGCATACTTATTGGTGAGAAGATACTCAGGGAAAACAAATTATTTAAGGAGATTTTAGTGGGGACATTTTAATCAGTCTGAATTTAAAACTGAGAAAATAATTATTTTGTCCTAACTCACCAGTTTGCTTATTTCAGGAGTCACATATCTTCAAGTATTGATTAGACTGTCAGTAACAGGCCTAGAACTTGAGGAAAAAATATGTTGTGAAATGAACTTTAGTATTGATGAATGTTGAATTTTAAAGTTAATTAAAACGGGAAATATATCATTAGCCAATACCATACTACCAATAACTATGTTAACTGGGGGATAACATTCAATTCACATTGACCACAACAGGCATCAAAATTTTTTTTATTCCAGCACAGAATAACTGTGGAATTGTCTGCTTTCTAAGTTAGGTTTTCATTTAGTTGAGTCTGTGTAATGCAATGTCAGTGTTTCTTATGTTTTTCCTGCTACCAAAAATCCAAAGAGGAAAGTGTTATTGCATCAAAGATGAACTGAAAAATTGGCTTTGGGCTCAAGGAAACCCCCTCTAAGTTCACTTGACTAATAGAAACTTTATCAAGAGGCCATTCCTAATCATGTATACTCTGAAATGAGTGTTGGTGGGGCTTACTCCCAGGCAAGCATGGTTAGATTTGCAGCCATAACTATGATCTTTTTAGATTTATAGGCAATACCATCCCCAGAGACTTGGGGTAGGTGGCAAATCATGAACAGAAGAGAATGAACTGCATCAAATTAGAATATTAAGGCTGACTTCCGATGCACATATCCAGAGTCATAAGCAGTAACACATTTTGCTGTTGTAAAAGTGACAGCCCAATCCTATACTCAGAAGTTCCACTGTAATTAATGGGACTTACTCCCAGGAAAGAGTGGATAGGATTGCAGCCTTACCCTACAATCCAGAGTTACTAAGGGAAGACGTAAGAGGCACTTACTCTGGATTGCGCTATGCATTTCCCATAGGTGGCACCGTAACTATGTTGGTGCAAAAGTTCCCATAGTTACTCTGGATTGTAGCCTTAGACATATTCAGAGTGTACTTGGGATGCTGAATTAAAAAAATGTTATCGATTTTGTCCAATTGCGTTTTCCCTGAGTGTGTTCTTGCCACACTGAGCCAGATTTCTCCCCATATTTAGAGTAGTGCATAGTCTCTTTCTGTTTCTCTAATTTGTTATCACAATTCCATGTCCAGATCATTAAGCGCCTAATTTAACTTGATGCTGTAGCAATCAGCTGTTGTGCATTTTGTAGATTATCGGCGATTGTGGGCAGCGCCATCTGTTGGCCCTCACTATAGCTGCAAGAAATTGATTATATCCACATTGAAAATACAGTCCTGTTCAGCATCTCCCTCCTCCACGCCATCTGGAACCTGTCTTCTGGGTATCTTCTGCAGGTTATATGGCAGCAAAATAAACTTTACAAATGGCTGCAATATCCTTGTTGCTCAATATTGCTGCCAAAAATAAATCCTTCATCTGTGGAGCTGCTGATCCATATGTGGAGAGCAATGCTCAAAGAGAGCTGATGTAGTGGCTAAGAAAGTGACCTGAAAATCAGGACTTCCTCCTGGTTTGAATCTCATCTCTGCCATAAACCACATAGGTGGCCTTGGACAAACCACTTCTTCTTAGCTCTTCTTCTAGGTGCGATATGGGAATAATAATACCTTATAGGATTATTCAAGAGATAACAGTACAGGTTGAACCTCACCATCCATGTTGTTTCTTTCCAGGAACCTCCATGGATACCAATTTTTATGTCATACAAAAGCAATCATTTACCATGATTACAAGGCAGGCAATGAATCAATATGAAACAATATCCCTTTCATATGGCTTAACATATGTGGCAAAGATTCAGCTCAGAGGCAGAAGTTTACCCTTACGAAGCAATTCAGAAGTGATTATCACTTTGTATTTGTGTAATAATCACATGGGAGAAAGGATGGATTACTGAATCCTAAAGCTGAAACCTAAAACCAGACTGAGGGCAAAATCCATAGCAGTTAGGTGTCCACGCAGTTACGTCACCTTCTAGTGTTATCTTATGGAAAGTCTTCTTAACTGCTCTGGAGCAAGGGGCTTAAATTTCTCTTTAGGATAAAGGCATAAACCCTTTTCCCTGTCATGCAATACCAGAATTAGGGAACATCCACTAAAATTGAATGTTTTTCAACTGAAAACCCTCCTAATGGGTTTTCTGGTGGGGCCTGAAGACTTTCTTGTTTGCTAGGGCTTTTAATTGATCCAGACAGGTTTTAATTACTGTTTTTAATTTTAATTTTTAAATGTTTTTAAATTTTTGTGTATGTATGCTTATATTATGTATTATATTGTTTTTAGTATGTTGTAGCTGCCTTGGGTCCACATAGCGGAGAAAAGCGGGGTATAAATACTTTAAATCAATGAAATAAATAAATAAATGTTGGGAAATTAGGACAGATAAAAGAAAATATTTCTTTACCCAATGTATAATTAGTCTGTGGAACTCCTTGCCACTGGATGTAGTGATGGCATCTAGCCTCAATGCCTTTAAGAAGGGATTGGACACATTTCTAGAGGAAAAGTCCATCATAGGTTATAAGCCATGATGGGTATGTGCAGAATGCCCGATGCAGGGGAGGGCACCAGGGTGCAGGTCTCTTGTTGCCTTGTGGGCTCTCTGAGGAATCTGGTGGGCCACTGTGAGATGCAGGAAGCTGGACCACCAGGGGGTTCTTTTATCTTCTAAAGCCAGTTTGATGAAATTGTGTCCCATACTTTGAGGGGGCTTGCACTGGGGCACTGAGAAATTCATCTGCTGTCACATGCATGATCTCAATGTTTAGGAGGCCGGCATGGTGAGCAAAGCCTTTGGTCCTTGGGGCCCACCTGCCTTTTCTTGTGTCCTTCTGGCCCAAAACTGCTTCCAGGATTTCATCACATTAATACCAACTGCTGCTCATGGAGTTAGCCCTGCCTCTTTGCATTTCATGCCATCATTATATCTGTTGTTGCTTTTGCTGTAATATTGAGATATTCACAATCAGCATTTATACTGGGATCTGGACCCTCACCATCTCTGCTCTGATCAGATCTGAAATTCTTAGGGCTAATTCTGCTATGCTGGTTTTTGGTTTTCTCTTTTGGAAAGGGAGTTTTGTTTGTTATGGCATATGTAAGTGATCCAGATGGCAAGCATAGAACTGCAGTGCAGCTTTTTTGAGACGGTACCACTGCCAGCTGTGAATTACAGGCCTTTCTGTCTCTAAGGCTGATTCCCTAACACTCTGCAGAATTCAATGCTTTTCTGAAAAAGCCCAGACAACCTCCTTAACATGCTGTGTATCTAGGTTTAAATTTCAAGTGTAACAAATTTTGCTCTGTGTTGATCTCTTTGTGTCTCTAACGGTGTTAAGATTTGCCATATAAGTGTCAGTATTTCGTGAATGGAAGAACTCAAATTTGGTTTACAATAGTTGCATTTCACTAAAGCCAAACAGTATATGAAATCCTGCCTCCTTTCCACTCCTGGCTTTTGGGATGCAATCTGCAACCCATCACCATCTCATCCGCATTTTACACCTTCATCAGAACTGACTGGGCAGAGAGGATTCTTGAAAATGTCAGAATTCTTCTCACACAACCTGCCTTGAAAGAAGCAGTGGGATGAGAAGGAAAGAAAATTCCACAGTAGCGATAACAACTTACAGATTCTGAATTCAAACCTAGCATCCATTGAAATATACCCTCATTGACATTAGACTCATGAAATGCACAATCTCAGCCTGATTTTAAATCATCTGCACTGTCAGGAATATTCCTCCCTTCACAGAGAAAAGTTTTCCAACAGCACGATTTTGTGGAGACCTTACCCTCCCAAACCACCAACAAAAGTCCTCTTATGGCATCATAAATGATGTGTCACTGTTGTGTGCTGCATGGTCAACACAAATGAGTGAATGACCCTAGTATGCACCACTACTGCATGTAAGGTAACAGTGGGACTGGTTCAGCTAAGGTTTAGGATTGAGAACAGGCAAAGCAGGAGGTAGATTTTAGTAACATTAATGCAAGCCAGGATCCTAACCCTGTTTTCCCAGTTAGATGCTTATCCAGTTGTATCACCTTGGATTTACATCAGCAAAAATGTTGCAGTAGGTCTGAGGTGATCCACTGATGGCCAAGTGGCATACAGAGTGATAAGTGACAAGTTTATTTCTTAATTTAATTTAATTTAATTTACTTACTCAGTTTATTTACTTCTCCAAGGCCTTCCCCACCAATGAATGCAGCACAAGCTCCAGCACCATGGCTGCACCACATACAATGGAGGGGGATAGGATTGGGGCTGAAGGCATGTTTGCAAACCCTTTTTTCCAAGGGCATATTTGCAGCACTGTGGGTCTTACTGAACTGGATTGGTATTACTAATTTTAATTGTTAATAATTATATGTGGACAATTTTTATGTAGACAATTTATATAGGGATAGTTTATATTATGAATTACATGTGTGTGTGTGTGTGTGTGTGTGTGAGAGAGAGAGAGAGAGAGAGAGAGAGAGAGAGAGAGAGAGAGAGACTGACTACTACTACTACTACTACTACTACTACTACTACTACTGAGGGGCTTTTCTGGGGATACTCACTATTACTCAGTACTGGCACCTTTTCCTGCCTGGCCCCAAGCAGCTAATTAAGAAGTCACGTAGGGATGACCTATGGTGAATACCAGCATCTTTTTTCTCAGATAAAAGCACTACTACTACTACTACTACTACTACTACTACTACTACTACTACATTTCCTCTTGAGAATATATGATACAAAAATTTATGTTCATATATTGTCTACTATAACAATATAAATTTTATGCCTCATTAACCTCGAAATCATATTCTGAGGAGTGTCACGTCACATGACAGACACTTGATTGTACCGGTAGTTTCCCAGGTGAAGACATGAATCCTCATTTTGATATTTAAAGGGTGCATCAGTATGACAGGAATTTGTCCATCTCTTGATTACTAACTTGACCATTCCTGTGCATGGTAGCTGCAGGAAAAATCTTGTCCCTGTTGACTCTCAGTAGCTTCAGTCCATGTCAGGACTGAAGCTCACAGTCTGAGTCCACCTGACATGTTCAAATACAGTGTGCTACTGAAGAGTTTCCCTTGTCAATCCCACTCAGTAACATTTAAAATATTGGGTTGTGTCCTGACCTTTTCTGAAGCACTGCTCTTTGGTTGGAAGCATCTTCTGAGAATGGTAGAGACATTGAAATTTAAATATAGATAGAACTTAGATGAATGAATAAATGAAAGTATATGCTTAAATTTTCAGGATTTCTCAAAGTACCAACACATACCACAGAAATAAAGCACATACTCAAATGGACTCCCATTCCCCCAGTTTCAAGCACCTTCTAAGGCACTCAAAGGGCACAAAAAAGTTACTTCAGTTTTTTTTTAAAAAAAACCAATGTTATTTTAAGCCCTTCAGGTCACCCTTCACACATGACCAGACCTGTTCGTGTTTGGTCAAGAGGGTCAAAAGTTAGCAGGCAAGCAAGGACTGGCAATGGGCTGGATAGAGGCTGACTATGAGCCACCTTTAGCCCCTATGCCAGGGCTTGGGGACCCTTTAAGCATAGCCTGGTCACCCTTGTAAAACAGTGAGCAGGCCAGGTGACTGTGGCCTCTACAGGAGCCCCTGAACTGGTAATTGGAAAGGAGGGCAGACCATGGCTGATATAGGGTGGAAATCAGGGAAGGAAGGGGGCAAATTGTTGAGGCAGCCGCTTCTCCAACATCATATCCCCTTTTCTCAGTTTGCCTATTGAGGTCCGTTTGGATTTTCAACAGCAAAATGGCTGGCACAAGTCAAAGCAGACCCAGGCAGTGGAGGCTCACCCCCAGGCAACAAATGTTCCTTACCTAGAGGAGACCTCTGGAGTTATCCCCATTCTTCACAGGACACACCACGTGCTCTGGTGGAGTGGCCATGTTAGTGGGAGATTTAGATAAGATTGGGATGTTAATAAAGCACCTATTTGCATAGTAATGTGAATTTTTTATATGAAAACTCTGGTAGCGGAAGATAAGGGGGTCTGGCATGCTGTGGTCCATGGTGTCACAAACAGTTGCACATGACAATGACTGAAAAATAACAATGTTGAAAATCTATATGTACTGCTTATTGAGGGACTATTCTCCTGAAATTCTGAGTTTAAGGATGTTTTTGGTACTATCAGGAAAATCTGGTGAAATACAAAGTTGTGGCAGTAAATATATAGGACAATTAATTATGATAATGCCCTAATATGTTAAGAGCTAGTGGGTACTTTGTCTACAGTGCTGTTCTTGGACAAGATATTCCTAGGTTCAGATTTCCACTCAGTCATGAAGCTTGCTATATAATATTGGGCCATTCTTGTTGTCCCATCCTAATTCTGCCTTGTAGGATGGTTGCATAGATAGAATAAAACCTATATATGCTGCTTTGAGTTCTTTGTCTGGGAAAATTCTAGGCCACTGTGGCCTAAAAGGTGTCATCTTTTTCTAAGGATCCCACACACAGCCTCCCTAGACCCCGAGAGGGTCTTGTAAGAGCCTTCCAATGTAACTTTCAGATGTGACATTTAAAAGGCCTTCTGACAGCCAGGAAAGCCATATATAACCTCTCTGGTTCTCATTTTGCCTCCAATATGCCTCAACAGTATCCTACCAATGAGTGAGCATGCCAAATATATCTGGGATTCTATCCATGGACTAGTTTGATCAACACAAAATAATACAATTCTGCTTCCCCAAAGAATGACGATGTATCTAAACTATACATCTTAGGAAGCCATGAAAAAAAAAATCTTCACAGGTGTAGGAAAAAGAGGTATAGCAGTTACATTATTACATGTTGATGAAATTTAGCTGTTTTTGTGCCAAGAGCTGAGCAAGGCACTTATCAAAAGCCGTGGCTGTTTACTAGTGTACGAGGTATGTCATGAGATGAAGGATGACACAAGCGCAGCGTGACAAGAGACTCCGTAAGATGGCAATGAAGTTGTCTATTCCCTCACCTACTGTGAATCATACCACAGTAGTTTAGGTTGCAGATATTTTTCCTAAGCTGATCATGGAATGAAAATCCACAAGACAGGAAAAAAAATCTGTTAGTGTATTTTCTGATTGGAAGCAGTGAGTTAGCAAGCATTCCCATTTCATAAGGCACAAAAAACGTGGAGCTGAAACGCTGGACAACTCATTCCAACCAAGTGATTTCAATGAAAGGCATTGCCTCATCAGCTGTAAGCCTTCCCAGCAATTTCCTCCTGTACAGATATGATTTTTCTAAGGGTTTCATCTCAATACTCTTACTGTTACGAAGCAACATTTTTATCTTGAATCATAGACCTGGTGCCAGTAGCGTAAACTTGGAAGTATAAAATTTGAGTCACTGTGAGACGGGTAAGGGATTCTGGCAGCATGGTAGCCATTGCTTATGTTGATTTCTGGCCTCCTGAGATGAACATGGAGACAGGCATGTGCAAAATCTAGCCTTGTTTGACACACTTTTTAGCCCTGCCACACACTTTTTAGCTCCGCTTTGGCCATTTGGAGAGACAAATCTTGCTTCCAGGGAGGATCGTTTTCCACACCAGGGAGGATCGTTCTCCAAATATACCATTTCAGAGAACTACTTGAAATGTGAAGGGCCAGGAGCACATCAGCAATGAGGTAGGTTGCTAGTGTGCCTCCTCTTCTATTTGAACTGTGATTGTGCAGTTTCTTGACATACAGGTCATCCCAGCAGGTCATCTTTGTTTCTGCATTGTATATATGTTTCATCCTCATCATCAGTGTTACATCCAAAGACAAAATAAATTGTGGAGAAAAAAAAACAAAATGGTAGGAAAGTAATGAGTCCACCATTTATTTTTGATGTGATAAAATTTTCACAGATCACCTCACCTGCATATCAGCAGTAGCTTTTATTACATGGGTTGAGGAACATGATGTGATTCTTTGGATGAAACTAAGCAAATCTGACTCTATAAGCTACCTGGATGAGTGACAACCTCACAGGACCTGTACAAAAAAACCTATTGATGCTTGAGGAGACATGCCAGACAAATGCTGTCCCCTAATGCAATAGTGGGTCAACTGTTACCAATGCTCCTTCTCCTCTTTCACATCCCCGTGGATCTGAATAGGAAGAGGGAACCAGAGTTGTAGAGGGAGCATGAAATAGAGGTGAGAGGAGAGGTGTGCTTTCAGGTCAAAGTGGGCAAATTGAAGACAGATGGGCAGATGGAAACAGGTATCTCTTACCAATTTGCCATGGCATTCTGAAGTCTGGGATAAAATCATGTGCTCCAAACAGCCATATTTCTTTATATTTTGTTTTTGCAATTTATATGCTCACCATAGATATCGGGTTGACATAATTATCTTCCAGAAAATTGGGACAGGACCCTATGTTACACTTGCCAGTTTGTGAACACGATCTCCCTAAATCAGGGCTGTCCTGGTTTGGAGGACATATAACAATCCTACATGGATAAAGTTTCACATCAAGAGCTAGGCATGATAAAATCTTGATTATGTTGATTATGGGATTATGATCCCATGCCTCTCTGATGGAGACAAGCAAAGATATTCAGGAATGAAAGAAGAGAGGTCTGTTATAGATGCTACTACTATTTTAAAGCAAACTCTCAGATCTCAGAAGGTTAGGGGATATTTCTAAACTATGACAAGATTTTGGTACAGCCCATAAGGCAGCCATTTTCAACCATTGTTTCATCGCACACTGGTGTGCCATAGATGGTCTGCAGGTGTGTCACAGGATTCAGAGAGAGGATTATTTATTAACAAGCAAACCGTGAGAAGAAGAAGCTTGAAAACTGCTGCCGAGAATGCCTGTTGTTAATATCAGTTGCTAGTTTACAGCATTTCAGTTCATAAATACAGTTGATGAACCTTCATCTATTGCTTTCCCCTGATTATTCCCTGATTATTGCAGCTTTTCTGCAATAATTTACCAATTCAGGTAAACTGTATATGATAAATGGTAAAATAATTTACCAGAGTGGTAAGCAGCAGGTAAACCACATTTCCCAGATTTAAGCAGAAGATTAAGTGGAGATATCTGCTTTTTTATTTTTTCCAACTTGGCATTGCTACCCTGAAGACAGCTAGTTTTATCTTTTGCTGCTTTCCAGAAAATTCTTCATAGCAAGAAACATTTAGCTTCATAGATGGTTTCAAAACCCCCTACTTAGCAATGGCACTCAGCATTTTTAGCAGTTCCATAGCAGGTGGGTTAAGGAACATGGAACAGTCCTTTTGGGCCAGCAACTGTCTAACCACTTGGTGCTGTACAGTCACAGTATTCCTTTTTGGTCCTTTGAACATCCACATTAAAAATTCAATTTTGCCTGAAATTTAAGACTTTAGTTGGTGCTTCTAATCTGCAGAAAAATTAAATGGAGCTAATTCTTCAGGAATTGGGGAGATAGATGATGAATTTGGAACTCTGCTGATGAGACTCTTAATTATAATTACTGGAACAGTAAAAGACCGTATTTGTTGATGTATGACTTTTGAGGCAGTCAGCGGTTTGCGGTGAAATATTCTCCCCTACAATCCATTGGTGAGTACAGGGTATTGCTGTATTTCAATTTTGCAACAGACTACAAGAAAATGATAGGAAATCAATTTTCCAGGAATTAATTATATAATGAGCCTGGCTATTGAGGCAATTATCAAATAATTATTTAAACTGCATGATTAGGTCCAAAAGCTATTCAGTCAGACTTCATTCTTGATGGATGAATACAGAGAACCATATAGAACCGGTTATAACTTGGTATATAACCTTGCTTTTGGCATGTGTGATCCCACAATACTGGTCAGGCATCTGCAGTCAGTCAAATGTCATGGAAGTTGGGAAATTGTGAAACTGGCCTTGCTGCTTTGCAAGATGTTTCAGGTGACTGATTTTAATGTAAATGCACAGACAATATGTGACTCTATCAAATGTATTTTTCTGCAATCCTAACCCCCATTTATGCTGTCATTAGCCCAGACATAAGTCCCGTGCTGGCCTGGAAGTGTCACAAAAGTGCTGTAAGACACTTCTGCACCACTCCTGGGGAAGGGTTAGGCTTTCTGCCCTACATCACCAAGGGACAAGGAAGACCGATGAGTTATGTCGGCCTAAGTGAGGATTGCAGGCTTTGTGCTTATTACCCACATTACTGAAGCTCTAGGTGAATTCCAACAAAGTAAGATAATCTTCAAAAAATACAAACTAGCAGCTGCAGGGGCAACACAGGACCGTAGAGCTCATTCAGCAGCTAAAAGACTTGTTGAAAATGAGGCTTTACTTCCTCTCTGAAATTGAGCAAAACTAGACAGGTCTTAATCTGGATAGCAGCAGGAGATAAAACTAACTATGTCCATGGTAGCAAAGTCAGGCTGGGAAAATGAAAAAGCAGTTATCTCTGCCTAATCTTCTGCTTAGATCTAGAAATGTGCTAAACCCTGTAGGCTGAGGTATATAACAGCTGCACTATATCTTACTGTCACAAACCACATAAAATAAGTTATTTCACAGACTTGTAGGAACTGTGAGTTTCACACTCGTAGGCACTATGATAAAGTAGTCCTTGCCTGTGTAGTAGATGATGAAGGCTGCTGTTCTATACACAGGTACCTAAGTGTATATGCCATTGAAAACAGTGGAGCATTTTATGCATAGAATTGTGCTGAAAATTTGATACAGTGGTACCTCGCTTAACAAGCATTTCACATAACAGGCAAAAATGTCCAAGAAATCTTGCTTCACATAACAAGTTCTGCTTCACTTAACAAGCAAGCGCGCTTTGGGCACACATGCTCTGCAGCCCTGGTGCTCCACATGGAGTCACCTTAAAAGAGCTGCCAGTCAGGGCTGCTGGCCAGCTCTGCTGCCTCTAACTGCCCCCAACTTGGGGGCAGTTGGCTGGAGGTGCCAGAGGCAGCTGCCCCTAACTGCCCCTAAGTGCCCCCACTGGCCACCTTGAACCTCCAGCAGCAGCCCAGGTAAGCCTCCCAGGAAAGTGTCTTTGCAGCCTCCTAACCATGTCTACTCAGAAGTAAGCCCCATTGTGTTAAATGGGTTTTACTCCCAGGCAAGTGTCTTTGATTGCGGCCTCTTAACCATGTCTTCCCAGAAGTAAGCCCCATTGTATTAAATGGGGCTTACTCCTGGGAAAGTGTCTTTAGGATTGCAGCCTAAGTAGACGTCACAGGATCATGCACATTGAATGCATGTTTTGAATTCAATTCCAGTGTTTTGTCATCATTTTTACATCCAGTTAATATTTTTATATGAATATTTTGGGGGTTGTGGAACCAATTGTCTGAGTTTCCATTATTTCCTATGGAAAAACCTGCTTCACTTAAAGAGTGTTTCACTTAAAGAGCATGCCTCTGGAACAAATTAAGCTCTTTATGTGAGGCACCACTGTATATGGAGTTCAGGGCCAGAACTGTCTCAGAAAATAATCAAGCGCAGTGATGTACAGATATCTCACTTCTGGTGGATTCTTGTGGAAATCCATGATTCTGTGACCATCAAGAAGCAATGGGCTGGAGGCAGTTTCCTTCATGAAGTGATGGCAGAGCGAAAGCTCTGCTATCATTGCTACCACCTCATAGACCTGCACATTAATCTTATGGCATACTTACTCAAATTCATCATTTTCCACTTGTGCTTTAATTACCTTTCTTTCTTAGCCTGCAGCTCCTCTGGACTGGGATTAAGAGACATTTTGATAAAGGGAGAGGGCTTCAGGGATTAAACCTGTGAACTCAACTGATGTACTATCCTTTCTACACATCAGCTAAGCCAACTCAAGCATGCCGCCTGTATGTATACAGCAGTCCCTAATCTATAAGTGTGCAGTGGCAGCCATTTTAAGTGACCTTCTCACTCTTGTGGAGTTGACCAGTCATCTCCAAGAAAAATCCTCATTTCAATAGCTTCTATCACTATGCAGTCAGTGTTGCCCAGCGCAAAACAGTAAGACCCACTTATGCCATTGCTCTGAAGTTGCTCCTTGAAATGTATAAAATGTTTTGCTTACAGTATGTGGTTTGGCTTCCCTGAGTATTTCTTGGACTTTTTTTGTGTTTCAGGAGTACTGTCACTCATGTGTCATATAAATATTCAAGGAAGTCCAGCTAAGTCCCTAGGAGCCTATGGAATGGCATCTGATGTATGGAACAGCATCTAGAAATTGTATTATTTATTTCACTGCAGGCTTATTTTATTACACTGGAAAAATATGCATATGCCTGATCAAACATTTAGAACCAATTCACACATTTTATATTGTACCTATATTTGCAGTGGAAGAGACACGTGATCAGGAGTTATATATTTATTTGTGACTCCTATAAAGTATGTTTTACTACAATTTTTTCTCTGTTTGGGAAAGAACATTTATCCTCCAAGTTTAAGAAAACAAATACAGTGGTACCTTGGTTTAAAGGCATAATTCATTCCAGAAACATGTTTGTAATTGAAAACACTTGTATATCAAAGGGAATTTTGCTATAAGAAATAATGGAAACAGACTATTTGTTCCACAATCCAAAAATATACATATAAAAATGAATACAATACTGTACTATAATACAAAATAATAAAGAAAATACATAATATAAAGAAAAAATAAAACAAATTGACCTGCACTTTGGTCTCTCAGTCCTCTTAGGCTACAATCTGCCCTCCTTATACGGGAGTGAGCCCCACTGATAATAACAGAGCTGACTTTACAGTACCTATGTAAGGCTAGGTCTCTCATGCTACTTTCTATGTGCAACATCCCCCCATGTGCATCACTCTCCATGCACATCAACATCCCATGCGCAACATCCCCAATGCACAACATTTCCCAATGTGCATCAATATTCCATCCGCTTCAACCTCCCATGTGCTTCAATCCCCCACGTTCATCGTCCCACTTTTGCAACATCTCCCATGTGCAATGCCCCCATGAGCAATGTTCTCCCATGCGCAACATCCCCCCATGCGCAATGTCTGCCCACGTGCATCAACTATCCTCATGTGCATCAAACTCCCATGCACATCAACCCCCCCAAGTGCAACATCTTCCAAAGACACTTTCCTGGGAGTAAGACTCATTGAACACAATGGGGCTTAGGACGCAATCCAGAGTAACTACAGGGAGTCCTTGCTCCAGAGTAAGAACAATTTACTCTGGATTGCAATATGAATTTCCCATAGGTGATGCTGTAACTACGTTGAAATAAATGTCTCTTATGTGCTCCCGTAGTTTCTCTGGATTGTAGGGCAACTTTTGAGTAGATAGGATTAGGATTTTGTTCTACGTGATTGTGGTCCAGTAAATTGTCATTTATTCTCCGTTTAAAATTTAAAACAAATATCTGTATTCCAAATAGATACATATTATACTTCCAAAGTCAAATATGGGAGAGGAACATCTCTGGATTCCAAAATTTCACAAGGCTGCATGAACTTTTCATGAACTCCTTTTCATGAGGTGCCAGCGGCAGAGCTTGGAGGCTTTCAAACAGCACACAATTGAAAAGACAACTTTTCCATTGTGCGTCAGGTGGCATCACTCACATAATATCTTAAGAGAAATTTTTATTAGGAGATATCCCCCAAGCTCTGAGGGATTAATCAACATGCACAGACTCTTATAAGAAACCAGCAGGAGGGAAAAAATTATGTCTTCCTGACATCCCTTGCCTCAGTGCTTTTCTGTCAGCGACAAGAATACATTGCAGGGAGAAGATAATTATAGGGGATTCATTTGAGATATACATTAAATGTTAAATAATGGTTCATTCATCAAGTCACCAAAGCCTTGATATGGTAAAAGGTATATTATTGAACAGAGTAGAGACATAAATTTCTAACCATGTAATTTCATATAAAGAGCACAATCCTAAACAAGTCTACTTAGGCCTATTGTATTAAATGGGTCTTACTCCCAGGGAAGTGTCTTTAGGATTGCGGCCAAAGTGTTGTACTGGATTTCATCAGTGATTTGTTTGTTCTTATTCTGAAGTTTAGATGCTACTCAACAAATCAAAAGGACCAAGGAAATATCTGTGGTTTAAGGTTATTTGTTCCTCATTCATACCCTTTTGGTGGCAATAAGGGATGATTATGAGCACAATCCTAACCATGTCTTCTCAAAAGTAAGCCCCATTGTGTTCAGTGTGTCTTATTCCCAGAAAAGTGTCTTTAGGATTGCAGCTATGGTGGATGTTACTTCTGCGTTAAATATGTATGGAATTGTGCTGTACCTGGATTTAATTTTAATTTGTCTATTGCAGTACCTGATGGCCCGTTAAATGTTTTACAACACCCCTCCCCCAGTTTTGCAGTTTCAGGCAGATGTATCAAGACCCTGCAGATTTGACATATTTAGCTGAAGGGCTATGTATGATTCTGAGGGTCACAGATTGTGCAGATCCAATTGAATGAATGTTCTCATTAAAGTATACTATGCGGAAAGTCTTCCAGAGTGTGTTGTAGTGTAAAGAGGATTGCCACTAGTCACAATTCAGAAAGGACTACAAATTTGAAGAAGCAGTTACTGGAGTTAAACTTACCGGAGTTTAAAGTTACCGGAGTTACCATATTTCCCAGATTATTACACACACCGGACCATGAGACACAGAAAAGTTTAGAGGAGCAAAACAAGAATAAAAATATTCTGAACCGAATGGTGTACTAATATATTTAATAAAATATAGCAGAATAATATTACTACAATGTAAAATCAACAGTGGTATTAAGAACCATCATCACTGTCACTGAAAAATGAGGAGAGACTTTAAGATTCAAGCACTTTTCTAATTTTCTGGAAACCCCAAGAACTCATCATTTGCAAGCTCTAGCAAACCAAATTCTGTGCATTTGCAAGACTCAATTGCAAGCCTCCCCCACCCCTGGAAAGGATTGCAATCCTAGGAACCAGATCCTGTACATGTCTACTAGTTGCAAGCCTCCCCCACCAGTAGATGTGTCATAAATCATGTCGGCATGAACTAGATTGTCCAATATTCTATGAGTTAATTATAAGTTTTAAAAAAATCTCAGTAGAAATGTAAGCAGAAAATATACCATATTTATTCAAATCTAAAAATCACCGTTTTCAGTCAAATTTTGTCTCAAAAATTGAATGCGCATTAGATTCAGTGGTGCATTATATGTGAGTAAATACAGTATTTTGATTATCAGTGTAGGTCAGTATTTAGTTTAACAGTTTATTGAAATAAACATGTAACACAAACCCATTGTAGTAAAAAGTAGTGCAAATAGGTAAAAATCATAACATAAACCTTTGTCATATTATTTGTCATAAAAATTGTCATATTATTTTTCATCACAATCCTAACAATATCTACTCAGAAGTTAGCCCCATTGTGTTTAGTGGATCTTATTCCCAGAAAAGTGTGTTTAGGATTGCAGCCATTGTCATATAACACTGTTTAATGCAGTAAAATTAAATTTTTAACCTGCTTTGCAGCTGTGCATTAAAATTGCCAAAATAAATTTATTATTTATTTTATTTTAAAAATTTGTAACCCGCTTTTCTCGGGTCATAGACTGACTCAGGGCGGATAATCTTTTTTAATCTCAAGTCTTTTAAAATTAGGGTGTGCATTAGATTTGATGGTGGATTCGAGTAAATATGGGTATATTGCTCCTGAATTACTTATATTTGCATCTAACCACACATGAATGGAACATCAACCAATGTAACTTTTAAGCCCTTTCTCCCTTTTGCTAATGAATTCTTGAATGTGGGAATGCAAAAATCCTGCAGTTGGGCAAAAATCCTGTAAACTCATCTCCTCTGTCCAAATGTTTACTATATGTGCATGCTGTGAACATTAACACTATTGTTTATCGTTATCAAAATTTTCAGTTATACAGTCTGGGACTGGGCAGAAGCATCCAGTTTGTGTGAACTCAGACCATGACTAAAAATTTTATCAAGTGGCTATATGAGATGCATTATCTGATGAGTGTTTGCCATGCTCAGTTACATAAAGTTTTCAAGGCCTGCTTCTCTTCCTCCTCTGACTATTACCCCTCTTCTCCATCGGGCTTCACCTTGATTAAGCCAGTTGATGCTCATTATTATGTGAAGTTGATTTTATTGACTCTATTTTTATTGGATTTATTTACTGATTGGTATAATATCATTAAATGTTATTTAACATATCCTAGGGTGCCACACAACATTTTCTTTATGATAGTAGGCATTTAAGGTTTATTTGGATTGGATTGGAATTTTTACCGTTTGCAACAGGGATGTTCAAACTTTCAAATTTATGGCTCTGAGACCTTTAACAATTGCACAGAGGAGTGAATTTCAGCAAGCACAAGCTTCTCCTCTCACAGATCACAAGCTGCACCTGCTGAAATTCCTGCTTCTTCACAATTGTTAAATGTCCAGGAACCCCGAAGTTGAAAGTGTGGCCACCCCGATGTAAAATAATGTAATAATTGTAGAGATGATCTGGATTTCATCTTTAAGGGCTAATTTCAGGAATGAATTAGGTACAGATAATCAGTGATTTCCATATATAAAGAATATTTATGAATATGAATAAATAGCCACCATTATGGAAATAAAAGCCCTATTGCAAGACTTGGTCCTTGGGAGAAAATTCTCTTTCCTCAAGGAGACTTCTGGTGGCTGCTGACTGCCAGTAACTGCTTATATGTCATTGCACCTAGCAGCACCATTGCCTTTAGGATGGGTGTTAATCTCTTGGAGGAGGAAGTGGACGGTTCACTTAGCTAATTTGTTGCTGTTACAAAACTGACCAGAGTTGCAGACATTCTAGAGAAAGGGTCTCCAAAGTTTTTGAAAAGAGGGCCACTTCATCTCTTTGACACTGTTAGGGGCTGGAAAACTAATTTACATTTCAAATTTGAATATATTTACATAATTTATATATAAGAAGCAGTGGATTACAAGGCTTGCCCAAGAGCCGGATAGAGAGTTTCTTGCTGGGGGCAACATTGAGGCTCACTGAGGGCCACATCTGGCCCCAGGCTGAGGTCTGGAGACCCCTGTTCTGGAGCACTGATCATCAATGTTTTCTGTGCTGCAACCCAGATAGATAGGAAGAACCACAGAAGAACTTGTGCAGTATTATATCAAGAACTTGATTTGGTAAGTCCCCCTCCCCACACTGCTGCTGGCTGGTGAGATGACTTCGATGGGTGTGTCTTCTACATTGACCACAACACCCGAGAGACTTCCCGGATTGACCCTCAGGATAGGCTACCTCTTCCTGCGTGCTGGGAGGAAGCAAGAGACTTTGACAGGCAAATCTTCTACATCGACCACAACACCCGACAGACTTCCTGGATCGACCCACAACTTCCAACAGAATGGGACTCATTAGGAGAAGGAAAACTCCCACCTCAAACCTCCACTGCCTTATGGCTATACCCATCTATGGGAAAGGCTTCAGGAGTCAACCTCAAGGCAAAATACAGAGCCAGAGTCCCAGAAGCAGTTTGTGACTGTACAATCATGTTCACAACCCCTGTGACACAAATGGAACCAGTTGTATCTGCCCTGCTGCTCCATTGGACAATTTCAGTGACGTGGAGAGGGGGGATTTGCTGCATGGGTAACAGTCCATATTAATCAGCCCAGGCCATCATGCTCCGGAGAGGTCACTCCAATTCAGAGCATGATACCATAGTCTTCCAAGACTGAAGGATGCCAATGTGGATTTGGTAAGGCAATATTATTTTTGGACTGGATCCAAGCCCTCTGTTGCATAAACTTTGAAAGGTTGCTGCAACCTTCCCCCATGAGGCTTTGGGACCCCACTGGGATTGTAACCCAAACATTGAAGAACACAGTTCTAGAGGTTCAGCTTTACATTTAGTACTATATCAATAAATTGGAAAGCTGGCAGGTATCAGTTCTTTCACAAGAATAATTAAAACTTGCTACATTTTCTTGACATAGAAAAATAGGCTAGACAAGATTCAGAAAAAAATTAAGAAGCATGATGGGTAACTGACTGAAGATTTTTGGTGTGAGCATCTCGCTAAGCGTTTATCCTTCAGGTAAATAGATCAGTAACTTGCCTATACGATCACAGGCAGTGCTCTTTTCTAGAAATAAAGGTTTGTGATATTCATGTGAGAGTACTCACCATGAAGATTTTATTTATAGTTTTAGGCATGTCAGGTGCCTCAGAAGTGCTAGTACTCACTATAGAGATGCTGGTACTTAGTACTGGTATGAACTCAAAAAGACAGGTATATTTAAACTTTGTACTTAAGAGGCAGTGATATTTTTTTGAGTTAGGTGAAGCTATTTTCTGTTTTGAATTTTGCATTATGTGGATTTTCAGGATTGAAGGAGGACAGAGAGAGCCATTAAGAGAAAACATCTACTGCTGCTCCAGTTGCCAGTTGGCCCTGTCCTCCCCCATCTCTGCCTGTTTACTGAGGGCATGGCTTGGGCAAGGAGGACAGAGGGAGCCATTAAGAGACAACATCAACAACATGGACAGTAACTTTTAATGGTGTTGGGATTGTATGCTCCAATGATACAAAGGGTTATGCTGGTGGTAGCGTAGCTACTGGCAGGGACTTCCATGCCAGACAGGCCTTTGTTAAGGAGATAGACTAAACTTGTCCAAAATACCCAAACATCCCAAATACCTCCTGTGGACCAACATGCCTGATGAGTGGCAGCTGGTTCCCCAGTATTGACTGAAGGTGGAAACCATTGATTGGAATGGCTTCAGAAGAACAGTACACGGTTTGGTGGTAGTCACTTCAACAGCATGTGCACAGCAGTGTAGAAAGTAAAGGGAAGACTATTGCACTACATATTTCCCAGGAAAATCATGTTAATGGTGGGAAAACCTAACAATGGCCCAGAATACGGACGCCCCTTAAATGGGGCAGGGGTGTTATTAAAATAGGTTTGCCAGCATGATCACTGACATCTGATGATAGATATGGCAGAAGAAGAAGAAGAAGAAGAAGAAGAAGAAGAAGAAGAAGAAGAAGAAAGATTTATTTTGCCTGTCTGCCCATCCCCTCAAGTTCTGTGGTTAAAAAATAAAGTAAAATAAAACAGAAAGCTCTAACCATATTGGCATTTAGAAAACATTTTTCTTTTTTTAAAAAGTTCATTACATAGGTATGTAATGCTTTGACTTCAACTTACATAACAGAGAGATATACTTTATGTAGTCTGCACTCCTGCCCAGATAATCAGTGGTATTTGCTGACATTTGCTGTCTGTATATATTGCAGAGAAGTCTGTGGGTTAAGAAAAGAAACCCTGAGCTTGTCATTTTGTAAAGTTCACTGGTGGGTTGATGTAGAGCCTTTATGGTCAGTAAGCCAGAGCTAACCCAAAAATGTTATGAAGGTTAATTCCCCAAAGCATCAGATGAGAATGCCCCTATGTCTTTGAAGTGTTGTGTCATGCTTTCACAACCAATGGGATACTCTCCACCTATGGATGCATAGATGTAAGCCCTACAATTCAGAGTAACTACAGGAACACATAAGAGACATTTACGTCAACATAATTATGGCAGCACCTAGTGAAAACCTATGGGAAATTCATATTGCTATCCAGAGTAAATTGTTCTTACACTGGAGCAAGGACTCCCCTTAGTTATTCTGGATTGTGCCCTCAGTGATATAGCAAAGGAAAAGAATGGAGAAAACAGCTTGTAAGTTTGAAAGCAAGGAAGGTTCCGTACTTACTTGTACCATCTATGATGACAGAGACTGCTGGTATTCTTCCACCAGAGGATGATCGCCCACCGTCATCCAGCACTCTGTCATACCATGTAACCACCTCCATGCTTCTTTGTAAAAGCAGAAACCGAGCAGTTGCAGTGCAAATATTATTGGCCTATTCTGTATGCCAAAAGTGGTTCCCTAAATATGCCAGAGGGCACCCCACAATGCTGTGGCAAATATAAAAGGACTTTAGTTCTTCCTGATTACTGCCATCTTGGCTGAGATCAGGTGAACTCAGTAAACTTAGAAACCATGCCAGCAATACAATATAAGAAGAGCTTATAACAAGAAGGAAAGCATGTAACCTTGCCAATTCCATAACAAAAATGAAATAACTATATTTGTTATGCATAGTTCCCCCTTTTTCAAATAGGCAATAAGAGCACAATCCTAACCATGTCTATTCAAAAGTAGGCCCCATTGTGTTCAGTGGCAAGAGGCACTCTTTCAAGTGGGTGTTCCTCTTTTATTTAGCAGGGGGAGAGTAACTGGCCCTACACACCCCAGCAATGTCTGTTCAAGTGGCTTCTGCTGGTGTTCTTTTTTGCATTTTAGATTGTGAGCCCTTTTGGGATAGGGACCCATTAGCTATTAATTAGCTATTATTATTTTTCCATTTTCTTTGTAAACCGCTTTGTGAACTTGTTAGTTGAAAAGCGGTATATAAATACTGTAGATAGATGGGTCTTACTCCCAGGAAAGTGTCTTTAGGATCACAGCTTATTCTGTCAGCTTCTTTCAAGATATGCATATTAACCATGGGAAGAGGGCAATAAAGTCTCATTTGGAATCTGTTTGGTTTATTGATATTGAAATTTAAATTTTCCGTGGAAGACTGTTTGAGAGTTAATATAGTTTTAGGAAAGACAAAGTATGAACAGGCTTCCCAAGAGACCGAACAAGATAGGAGTGATTTAAACCCTCTCTGTTGAAAACCCAAGTATAGACACATTAAATCTTTTTTTTAAGTTGCAAATGAGGACTAAATCCATGTAACTTTTGACGCAGTTTCATGGAACTGAATGGCACTTGGTATATGGGTTATATGAGTTACCTCTTTTTCAGGTGATTTGTGTGTATCATTCTTATACAGTACACATCTTCTTGCATTTGGTCTTTCTGGGATTTCAGAATGAAATATCACAAATTATTTCCCCTGTTATTTTCAGCCAGACTGGGTTTGAAAGAAATAAAGCCTTTGGGGAGAGGCAATTTATGTTGAGGCGTGTAAGCCATCATAGCAGCAAATGAGAGAATTGCCTAGAAGGCAGTAAATGAGGTCACACTGGGGAGTTTACCTGACCCAAATAAAAATTTTCTGGTTTCCAGTAGGAACAGGCTCAGCTTCTGAAATATTTTGCACATGCTGCCTGATCATTTCCTTATTTACTCAAAAGTAAATCCCTATGTGGCTAATGGGATTAATGCCCAAGAATAGCAGCCTGAGGGATTTTTACAACAATGCTATCCTAGGTATGTCTTCTCATAAGTAAGTCCCATTGTGTCCAATGGCGTTTCTTCCCAAAAAAGTTGGCATAGGATTGCAGGTTTAGGACAGTACAGTATTCTGTACAGTGACTCTTGTCAAATTTGATTTTATGTTGAAACTATGAATTGGTAATTTTCATGAATTGGTGATTTTTAAAATCCAACACAAGTTAGATGTAGTTAATTGACTTCCACTTGTCAAATCCAATGTGTTGGAGAGCTGTGGGTGGTGCAAGTGGTTAAGACACTGTGCCTGTTAACAAGACAAGGTGAGCTCCTGTCCTTAGCCCAGCTCTGTCACGCAGCTGGAACCAATCGTATCGGCTTTGCCATTCCATTGGAGTATTTCAGTGGCGTGGAGAGGGGGGATTTGCTGCTTGGGTAACAGCCTATCCTCCATATCAGTCTACCCAGGCCTTTGTGCTTCACATCCAGCGTCAAGTATGATACCATAGTCTTTTGAGACTGATGGATGCCAAGGAGAGTTCTACAACATGGGATGGAAATGATGGACTGATGAGCCTAAAAAGGACACTGCATCTCCAGCAATTGCACTGGGTAGGAGAGAGTTTATACTTTGCTAATTAATTCCTTGCAATTGAGGAGCTTTCTGGCAGCCTGGATTCTGAAAGGTTTGAAGCAGCAGTTATCCACCTACAATAAAGTACTAATGTGGATTCATATTAGAGTGTGCTCCGGTACATATTTTGAGTTGTGATTAATTAAGAATGGCTAGGTGGATTGAAAAGAGATGAGACTAATATCTGCCATCAGCCTTCTGGGTGCCATAGATCATGCCTTGGACAAGATGAGTCTCTTCCAGTTCTATAGTTATGCGATTATGTAGAGATTCGTAACAGCAATTTAGATGCTAGACAGATGTACACTGCTTGCAACGCAGTTCTGCCCCAGAGGAAAAATCAATTGCAATGCAGGGAGCTGCTAGGCACAGCATAATTGATTAGAATGAAAGCAATCTCTTGTTTTGAAATTATAGAATAATATTTTTATTAAGAAGCTTACCAGCGGCTCACACATCATATCAATGCCACAGAGAAAGCAGCATTTATGGCTATGCAGTATAAAATAAAGGGAACTGCTCTCTACTTTTTGATTAAGGCCATAGCAAATTGCTGCCACAGAAGTGCTCTCAAAGCAAAACAGGGAGGTGAATTTGAAGGATTTTGCTCAGGCAAGCCATCCAAGGAATTGATTTTGGGAAAAAACTACACTTGCCACTGCATTTTAATGGTGCATTTTAATACTCTCCTGCTCCCTTCCTCAAACAGTTCTCTTTGCATTTGATTCTCTGTCAGTTCTCTTTGCATTTGATTCTCACCTACAGTGGCATTAGGTCAGTTTCTGATGGAAAGTGTACCTAGAACTGTAACCCTGCAGTCCTACTGTGAATAAAGCCTGAGAGGAATGCTTTGTAGAGATTATTTGTACGTGTCATAAGCTGGGTCCTTGATCAAAAAGCATCAATAAATCATTGTATAAATCCATTGAAAATGTTTGAATTCTTAACATCAGTAGTTGGCAGGCTGTAAATAATTTGCTAATGTGTAGGCTTTTCTTCAGAGGTTCACATTTTCTGGAATGTTCTGCAGAGTTCATATCGGCACCGCAACTATGGCGCTGCTAGGATTTTTGTCAAGGCCTAATACTTGTACATAAGGTGGGGGCAGTGCTGTAGTGTCCTGAGGCCAGGTCCAGTTTCTTTTCATCTGTTTCATCTTTGCTTTCACTTTATCCCCTCCTCAAGTTCTTTGATCCATTCATTCATTTTCTTTTTATCAACCACCCATTCCTTCTTTTTTCCATTTCTGTAAATGTTCTACAACTGTCCAGTTTGTTTCCAACACTAGATTTTGAGACACATATGGATACAAATGTATAAGGAAATGTTTGTCTAGTTTATGGACAACTTATGGTTGTTGATATGCTATGTTCAGTGGCATCACTAGGGTTTGTGTCACCTGATGTGAGAGGCCAGTGCATCATGATTGACCTCCTCCTATGCAGTATGTGGAGCAACAATCTGGATGATAGGTATGGTAATGAAGTACCACCCTGTCCCTGCTGATTTTTCAAAAGGCCATACCTTCTGATAGAATAAAGGTACAGTGGTGCCTCATGTAAAGAACGCCTCACGTAAAGTATGTTTCACATAACAAACAAAAATTTCTCCAGGATTCTGCTTCACGTAAAGAAAGTGCTTCACGTAAAGAAAACATTTGTTGGCAGTTGGGGCAGATGTGCTGGCCGGCAGCCTGTTTAAAAAGCATCAGGGCTGCCTAGCACACCTGCCCATAGCAAAAGCAACACTTCCATGTTGATCCTCCTGTGGCCAGGTGTCCGCTGGGCAGAGGGAGAGAAGAGCAGTGGAGAAGAGGGAAGCAGCTTAGGGCCACCCAGAAGGGAGCAGGGGAGAGAGAGGCTCAGGATGGAGAGAAGGAGAAAGGGGGGAGATAATTTGAAGGTGTCTTGGATTGCAGCCTCCTAACCATGTCTACCCAGAAGTAAGCCCCATTGTGTTAAATGGGTCTTACTCCCAGGAAAGTGTCTTTAGGACTGCAGCCTAAGTAGACTTCATAATATCATGCACATTGAGTGCATATTTTGAATTCAATCCCAGTGTTTTGTCATCATTTTTACATCCAGTTAATATTTTTATGTGAATATTTTTGGGGTTGTGGAACCAATCATCTGAGTTTCCATTATTTCCTATGGGAAAATCCGTTTCATGTAAAGAAAGTTCCACATAAAGAAACTGCCTCCGGAATGAATTAATTCTGTTACGTGAGGTGCCACAGTATTTCAGAGTGGTTTGTTTTGTCCCATTCTGCTGTAAATTATGCATCTAGTGGTATTTAACATAATTGTCCCAATTGCATTAGTCCATGTCTCCATGTGCTTTCTGCTTTTCCCTTAGCATTATTTTAGTCCCC
The DNA here is from genome assembly GCA_030015325.1 of Cryptoblepharus egeriae. Lineage (NCBI taxonomy): Eukaryota > Metazoa > Chordata > Lepidosauria > Squamata > Scincidae > Cryptoblepharus > Cryptoblepharus egeriae. The sequence goes on along the minus strand of JAREYC010000003.1, from coordinate 77,484,765 downwards.
TTCCCCAACTGCCCCTGAACAACTTATATCTCCATGTGTTTTTTGCCTGGTCTGTATGTTTTCACTGTTTAAGAGGTGTGTGGCAAACAGTTGTCGCATGCCTGTGTAATATATATTATATTATATAACTATATGCCTGCATCATACAACCACTTGCCTGTGTTATATGTATTATAAATAAAGCTCAGTAAAATTCTATCAATTTCCATCTCTAGTTCCATCTCGAATAGATCCATCTAGGTCCATCGCTAATATATTCATTTATATAAATTTATTCAAATTTGAAGCATAGATGATTTTTCCCTGATCTCCAATGCAGTGTCAAAGAGATGATGTAGCCCTTCTACCAAAATGTTTGCCCACCCCTGCTGTGGAGTATCAAACAAAACAACATTGTAGGAAGAGGTCAAACAATCAAAGGCCAATCTAAACCAAAAAGTATTTCCTTTTGAAATCCCTGAAATGAAGGAGCCAACACAAGCAGGAGGCCATTCCAGAGACCTTTCACCATTACTGAGAAGATTCTTTCATGGGTAACCATCACCAATCATATCTCCATGAGATCTGCAACAAATCCCCTGACAGCTTCACACTGGGCAGATCCCCTGACACACTTCACACTGGGCACACACACACACACACACACACACACACACAGAGAGAGAGAGAGAGAGAGAGAGAGAGAGAGAGAGAGAGAGAGAGAGAGAGACGGGGGCAGACTTTCAAGTATCTAGATCCAGAGCTGTACATGGCTTTATAAGTCATCACCACATGTTTGAAAACATACAAGAAGCTAGTGCAGATGTAATAGGTATGTGGCAAAGTCATGACACCTAGTGCCTGTCCCCAGCCTAGCATCTGCATTCTGTTCCTACAGACAAGTCCTAACAATCTTCATAGTCTGCCTACATAGAATGTTTTACAGTACTCCAATTTCCATGTCATCAATGCATAGTAATTGTAGCCAGTTCTAAAAGAATCAAGAACAGGGTAACCAGATGCTGAACCCAAAATTTCCTGCCAAGTCCCCCAAAATTCCTGTTGCCCAAGCCAAAATTCCTACCCTGTTAAAAAAAAAGTAGGACACCCGTAAAAAAAAGTTGGACAAATGTAAGACATGTTAAAATAAAGCAAAAATACCCATATTGCTTTCCTGTACTTAATTTCAACACTATTAAAATTGAAAACCTCTTTACATTCTGGCAACCTGATTCCGACAACCTCGAAGCAGTTTGCAGCAACACAACAAATGCAAGTGACTTCAACATGTGACTAGCTTTTCATGACCCTCTGCAATGAAATTGTGACCCTTCAAAAGGATGCTGACCCCCACTTTGAGAACCACTACAGTAGGCAATTACCGAACTGTACTTCACATGATTGAAATGTTTATATGCACTGAGAGGTGGTTTGGATGAACTAATCCCCATATGATTGTGGGAAGAAAGTATACAGACAAGGCATGGACCCATAGCTCTTAAATCAAGCAGGCTGTTTGATGTATGACTGAAATGACCATAAGGAATGCTAATGTAGTCTGTGAGGACTATCTCAGCAAGTCTAACTGACAACTTTTAAGACACCATTTCCTGCAGGGAAATCTAAAAAGAATATAGACAAATCCTTTGGAAGCAATATCTATGTTGGGTGCCCCCTGCTGCCTGAGTTCAGATGGCTAGTGCCTTTCCTTTTCCTGTGATTATAAAGTTATTGTTTTTTTTTTTAAAGACACTAAATTTTATAGTTGTAAAATGAGAAAACAGAACATCCAGAGAGACTAGTCCGGATATTAAAATGTAAATTGCACTAGTCTAATCTCTTAACAACCAGATTATGCCTCAGATACTTCTTTCTGACCTAGACAAAAATGACACACAACAATCCATGTTTACTGAAAAAAGTGCAGGACCATCTACACTGAAAGCAAACTGCTTTTAGGAAGTGGGCTGACCTTTGGCAATTTCTAAACAGTTAATAGCAAGTAAGATGAACACTCAGCATGAGGCATTCAGCCCCATCTTCATTATGTCATGGAAGAAAGCACAGCATGAACTCGGCCCACAGTCCAGTGTGCATTTCAGAGTAAGCCTCATTGAACAAAGCACTTCTGAGAATACAAGCATAGGGTCTGGCTATACATCAGCAGCCAGCATTAGGTACAGACTGAGACTGTTTTGATAGGTGTTTGATAATTGAATTATATTTGCAAGGGCATCATAGGCCACATCAAAACAAAACAAACAAAATAAAAACCAAACCAATAGTAAAACTAATTAAATGCATAATGCATATGATCAGACAGGACAGCAACCAAACTTTACAGTTATGTTGATTTCGTATGCTTGGTACTGTATTTCAAGACAGCACTTACAGAGCCATCATTGTCACCCCTAGTCTTTCAGATTCGGAGCCATCAGCATCAACAGCAACAACACCCTCTGTAACATCTCCATCAAAATCCCTTTTTGCAAAAAGGATGAGATTTTTTGAGGCATTCAATGATGAGGCTCAATCATTTTATTCTGTCTTCAGTAAAGCACCATCATTAAAGTACAGCAAATATTGATTGCCCCCCATATGCCTTTCTTCATTTTGCTATAATTTTGTATATGTATCATGGTTATGTGTAATAAATGTGTTATTTAGGCTTTTGCAAGTGGCATTTATATTATTGGTGGCCATTTTGCATTTGCAACCTGAAAGGACTGGGTTGTACTTTTCATCAGTTTTCACTTTTGGACAGTCCTCTGGTCCCTAACCTGTCCAAAAAATGGGGGATGCCTTTATTAGAGTTTTCTGGAGCTATTTGCCATGCTGCTATTGCCTTCTGAAAAACTCACTGTACATCTATAAAGTGATGGGGAAGTCTTAAAAATATTATGGGGAGATGGATGCCCTCACACTCTTCTATACGTACAGGAACTGGTAAAGGTGTCCCCTGAAGGTTGCTCTGCTAGATGGGACTGATTCCAAAGATGGTGCTCATCCCCGTTATAAGGCTGAAGAAACAGCATTATCCAAAGATGCCACTGTGGTCATATGGCCAGCATAAATAAATGTCAAAGGTTCACAGCATGCTGTCACCTTCCAACCAAAGTGATATCTATTTAACTACTTGCATTTACATGCTTTTGAATTGCTAGGTTGTCAGGAGCTGGGCAAGGAATGGAAGCTCAGTTTTGAAGGACTCAGGTCTCAAACTGCCGACCTGCTGGCCTTCGGATTGAACACAGTGTCTTTAAACATTGAGCCACCTAGTGTCAATTATTTTTAGTCACAGTCCTGGAAATAAGTTGTCTCATATTCAGTAGCATCACTACCTTGTCTAAAACTCAGCACAGTGATTTCTGGCATTACCCCATTATGCAAATGCAAAAATAATTGGTGGTGACATAATGACATTACACAAATCAGTTTCTTCTGGGTGAGTAGCTGCTGACTGGGTAAGTTACTACTGCTGCTGACTGGGTAAGTAGCTGCTATTTACTGTGTTCCATTCTTGCAGCATAGTGGAAAAGTGGCTGGTATAATCAAAGAAGCCAAATGAACACAAAAAGGCAGTGAGTGCAATATCATTGCCCACCAACCCTGGTCCATAAAAAGTAGAAGGAATGGGGGCAGCAACGAGATTGTAAAGCCACACCCACCAGTATTTTTTTCTACAATAAGAGGTCATGGTCATCATCTTGGCTGTCCTCACCATTGCACCCCATCTCGTGATGCTCCCAGGTGGAATCTGAAGTGGCTTCTCCACTACCCCCATGTAGCTACAGCACTGTTACACTACTTAATTTAAATTAAGTAGTGCAAGTGTTGAACTGTCTCCATTCAATAACAAGTTTCTCCTTTGTATACATTTATTTTAAAAGCATTGTTCTTGCTTTGAAAGTAATTGCATAACTATCACATCTCCCTTCTCTAATTCTTACATCAATCAGGTTAATTGGTTCAAACAGTTCCATGACCTAATTAGTCAGCTCTTAACCACAGGGATGTTTTCAGGTTTTCAGTGCTGAGCTATCTGTGAAAAGGTTGGAAGTGCCCATATTAAATCATCCTTAACACATAATCTGTAACCAACCATAACATTGAATTGTATATTTAACCGTTTTCCCGAGTAATCAGTGGGTGAAATTGAATCTGTGTTCTATAACATCTAAAGCTCAACATAAGCACTGCATCATTAAATATGATTTTAACCTATGATTGAAAGATAGACTTAAAAATAGGAGTTACTTTATTCATAACAAAAACAGCCATGAAGGAGTCTTATATGAACCAGGAGTTCAGGGTGGGAGGTATACATTCCTGTTGTGCTATTTTTGCACCCAAAAATCATCCTCCCAAAGTTGGGTTGCCATATGTCCTGGAAAACTGGGACAGTCCCAGTTTGGGGGATTGCGTTCACATACTGGCAGGTCTGACAGGAGATTTTGTCCTGGTTTTGAGGGAAAGCATTATGGCAATCCTGCCTCAAAGAGGATATTCACCTTCAAACTGGCTATTTGTCTTGACCTGCTTTTTGCCGTAGGTAGCCACTTTGGAGGCAAATAGCCACTTCAACAGGGAATATTTCATAGGAAAATGATGCCAAAATGTTGATCTGTGTCACACTCATGGCCCCTTTTGATACAATCTGCAGACATTTTTTAAAAGAGACTTTTTCCAATTTTAATTGCACAGTCCTAGCAGCATTTTTACCCACTTCTAAATCCTATTATATTTAATTGGTCTAACAGGTAAATGTGTGAAGAACTGCAACCCAGGTCATAATTTTGAGATGGATTAAATGTGTGTTTTGTCCCTTATTTTATTTAATGACCGCTGGCCAAAATAGATGATTCGACCACCGCTCTGTCATGTACAGAAAAAGAATTTGGCATGCCAATTCTCTTTCAGTAAGGGATGTAACCATTCTTTTCTTTAACCTTACAAATGAACAAATGCCTCCACCATTCATGCCCATATAATATTCTGACCAGCTCTTGCATTTAAAATAATCCTTCTTTTAATTTTTGTTTTGCATGATGAAATTCTCCAGTACTGTATGTGATCTAATCTCAAGATAAGGGCATTGCAAAATGCTCTGCTTTCTGGGTTTGGATGTTTGGGAAAATGAATATGGATTTGGAGATTTCCAACTTGGGAGATCTAAAACCTTCTAAACAAATGCAGATGAATAATTTTCTTTCACAAGTTGATTTATTCAAACATGTAAAAATTAACTTTCTGAGTACCCAATAATCTCAATTATCTTATGAAGGGTGGTTTGTGCATACATTACCATCTCTTCATGACTGCAGCATCAAGTGGAATATATAAATGAACCATCATAGATAATGTATAAGAGAGATAACATTCATACTGTTGGCAGAAATAAAGCACTATAAGCCACAGGCTTCTTTGATGGAAAAAATAGAAGTGAATCCTCTAGTTAGAGCACAATCCTAACCATGTCTACCCAAATGTAAGCTGCATTGTGTTCAATGTTAAATCTAAGCCCCATTGTGTTAAATGCTCAGAATTAAAGCCCCATTTAGTATTGCAGCCATTTCCTACAATCCAGAGTAACTACGGGAGCACGTAAGAGACATTACGTGTACCCTTAGTTACTGCACTACCTAGTGAAAACCGATGGGAAATTCATATTGCAATCCAGAGCAAATTGTTCTTACACCGGAGCAAGGACTCCATGTAGTTACTCTGGATTGCGTCCTTAGTCTTTCTAGCTACGCAACCTTTTGAGAGAGAGAGAGAGAGAGAGAGAGAGAGAGAGAGAGAGAGAGAGAGAGAGCGCAAGCAGAAGGAAGCCTACATGGGTAGTTAAGTGGTATGTATCACCTGAAAATACAGCAGAAAAGAGAGGGTATCTTATCCCCCTACTACTATCTTATTGCAATTTTGTGTGACAGAGGTGCAGCAATACATCATTGTTGTATATTCCCACATGTCACCACAAATAGCAGTGCTTTTCAATGAATTTGGTTCACATCTTCTGCTGTAAACAGAATTAAACAGTAATTGCTTGATCACTTATAATCTCTAGTAATTAAAATCTTTATTTATGATATAGAGGCATTCCTATATGCCTCCTATATGCCAGAGGCATTACTATATGCCTCCTGAGGGGAGGCAAGTGTCTTAGGCAGCTACATTTCAGTGTAAAATGGCTTCCCTTGCTTCCAAGCCATTCCAAGCCATTCCAAGCAAAGTAGAGGAGGCACCTCAGCTTTGCTTTTGTAGACAAACTGGCTTGGAATTGGAGGTGAGGAGTGTCTGAATAATTGGCATACACTTAGTGTATGCCCCTCTGGGATTCCCGCTACCTCTCATGCATACTGGCCTCAAATGAACACATTTTGAAAAAATAAAAAATAAAATCCATACTTCTCATGCATACTGGCCTCAAATGAGCACATTTGAAAAAATAATAATGTTGAAGTCATTTGTGTTGCTTTAAACTGCTTTGAAAGCATATTACACGTTTGGGTCTGAATCATGCATGTTAAAAGGTTTTCAATGTTAAAAGTGTTGAAATTAAGTACAGGAAAGCAATACAAGTATTTTTGCTTTATTTTAACATGTCCTACATTTGCCCTACATTTTTGGGATTTCCTACAATTTTTTTAAGTGGGTAGGAATTTTGGCTTGAAGGGATAGAAATTTTGGCCTGGGGGGTAGGAATTTTGGACTTGGGGTTCAGGAATTTCGGGTTTGGCATCTGGTCACCCTGCCCTTCCAGGAAACTTAATCAGCATGGTACTGGAAGAAAAAATCCAGATAGATGAACAATGAGTAAAAGCTCTTATGCCAAGGTTTTAAATCACAGGTGCATATGAAGAGTTGAATAATTTCAATTTTTTAAAAAAATTACTATCCTTGGTTCCTTTCTCAGTACCAGCTCCACAGCCTAGAGCAGTGATGTCCAAAACCTGCCCTGGGGGCCAGATATGGCCCGTGGCAAGCCTTAATGCGGCTCATGGCAAGAGCCCTCCATCTGGCCTGTGGACAAGCCTTGTAATGTATCTAATACACTCTTATATTTAAATGCATGTAAATTTATTCAAATTTGAAAAGTAAATAATTTTTCTGGCCCTCAACACAGAGAGATGATGTGACCCTCCTGAAGTTTGAACACATATGGCTTAGAGTAAAGAGCCAAAGTTTCTGAACCAGCATACCAACAAGGATATGTGCCTGTACATTTCCCTCTGCTGCCTCCCTAGAAAGCAGATTCATAGGTTTCTGGGAGCAGAATGTATGATAATAAATAAGGCAGAAGGTATAAAATGCCTTCAATGTGAGATGGAGTGATGCATCGGTTGAAGCATATCTCAGTCATGTTAATGTCTAGGTCTAGCCAAACAAACGGACCCCAAGTAAGCAGGAATAATGCAAAGATGAAGAAGAAGATTAAAAGGAAGCACAACTGACTTTAAATAGCTCAGTCCTTCTGTATGTGTAATTTACTCTCTGGGAAACAAACACACAGTGACATGCTGTAAATTGTTCATTTAGATACTCTCAAAAAAAGCTTCAATGATAATTTAGTACTTAGCAGTACTTAGCAGTATGCTTATTCATACTGCCTCACGTTCTATTTATCCAGCATGCCATTTTGCTCGCTTTTTTGAAATTTCACACATATCTCGGCAGCCTCACTTATTCTTGCTGCCTGTACTACATTCACAGAATCTGGTTAAACATTCAAGAGGGAAATGGGCCACACGTTATTTCTGATCCATTTGGTAACCTCTGATGAGTTCCTGTCCCCTGCTGTCAGCCGACGTATCCGCTGAGCCTGTGCTTAACTTCACATACATTTGGAAACCCATGTGATCCTCACTCCCCTGCAGTTCTAGATGTCCTCCTGTAACCTTTTCTAGTGCAAGAATTGTAGCATAGCTTTTCAGTCCCATTGGCTTCACAAATGCCAACTTATCCGCGGCAGTGAAAATGTGGAGGGTGCAGAGTGTCTTTTTAGGAGTCAGATGGACATGGCGAAGATAGTGTTGGAGTGCAGAGTTCTTTATGTTGCTGGGGTAAGAAATGAAAATCCTGGATAAAAACAGAATTCTTCTAAGCCTGGAAACTTAAAATGAATCACAAAAAGTGCTGCCATTTCAGCATCTCTGCATTGCTGACATTGGTATTGGATCAAATGGTAACATCAAATGGGAGCAGCAACCCTATTATTCTCATGGTAACCTATTATCCAGAGTTACTACGGGAAGATGTAAGAGGCACTTACTCTGGATTGCTCTATACATTTCTAATAGGTTTCCCATAGGTGGCACCATAACTACATTGGTGTAAAAGGTCCCATAGTTACTCTGGATTGTAGCCTTAACTAGTCTCATAATTCACATCTTATAGTCTAATACAGTGTTTCTCAAACTTTTAGGAAGATTTACTCCCTAAGTTTTTACAGGGGAGGGGCAAGAACAGAACCCAATCCCCAAGATCACATCGCCAATTGGGGGGGGGGTAATGATGGAGTAAACAGGAAGTGCTTTTAGATAGATTCTAAGCCTTGGGGAGCACTGCAGGGGGTTTTCAGGTCTTCCCGCACCTCCTGGAGTCTGCAGCAGCCCTACATCAGTAAATGTAAGTATCCCCTTCATTCTCGCTTAGCGATCCCTCCTAGAAATCATATTGCTGCACTTGCCCCTTCCCCTGCTCCTTAAAGGGACCGGGGGACCTTTACATGAACCCCTCAGTTTGACTACCGCTGATGACAAAGTGAACTCAGATCATAAGTTACCAAGTTTCCTCGATTTGGAAGAAAAAAGCAACCTGATGTTGTTTTCCAAAAACCAAAAAATTCATAGGCTTCTGTGGGCCTTTTCTGAGGGCAGTTAAGTAGGTTGCTGACCTGATGGAACAAAATACATATGCCTGGTACTTATGGCTTCCAAAATGGCTCTAATTTGTAGCCAAACCGGGGGTGGTGGTGGTGGTGGTGGTGGTGGTTTAGAATATGCAGAAATCAGGAAAATTAATTTCCTAGATTTCTTGCAATCAGAAAATGTGTTGCACTGTTATGAAATTCTCCTCCCTTTGATGTATTCATGTACTTTACTGGTAGAATTCCTGGCATCATGATTTCATTGAGATGTAGAATCTGTGTAGCAAGTCTGTAATAAAAAATGACAGGATACTGGAAACTTTCCTTGAAGAAAATGCTGTACAGTATTGGAGATCTCCAGAGCCACACAACTGACTGAAGCTGACAGGGCAGTTATTTTTAAAGCAGCTTTTGATGAGATTTCAAACTGAGCCTTTGAAATACAAGAGATGCCCTGGGTACCAAAGAGGGATGTTTTACAGTAATTATTTCTCAAGGATGTACCCATCAATCCACGTTTTGGGTGTTTGGTTCTGTAAAATAAAATTTCTCTTCTTATCTTTTTGATCAACATGCTCATAAGTTATGCATTTTAACTTCTAACTCTGTTAAAAGACACCTTACAGTTCTTGGGCTATGATGGGTAAAAATATGGTGTCATCTTGAATCAGTGGTTTTCATATTTTCTCCTTTCAAGGAGTTGCTTCATATACTGAAGAACTCCTAAACATCTATCGCAGAACCTTATGCATTGTAGACAGTTCTGAAGCATGTTCTAGCACATGTCACATGGGGACTGCTGGACCTCTCTGCTAGCACACTTTATACCTATTTGAGTCAATAAGGTGGATGTGACTCCCCTGTTTGTATAAAGATACTCTATACTGACCAGTGGTGGGCACCAGCAGGTTCGCACCTACTCTATAGAACCGGTTCTTAACAAGAGATAGTACATATAAAGTTTAAAAATAGCCATTTAAAAGTGGCTGCCAGATGGACAGAGAACCGGTTCTTAATTTCTTTGAAGCCCATCACTGATACTGACCTATGACTGTGACTGCAGGAGTAGAAGAATAGTGGTGGACAAGAAACCCCCCTCACCAGGGGAACATTTTCTACAATCCTAAAGGCACTTTCTTGGGAGTAAGACCCATTGAAAACAATGGGGCTTACCTTTGAGAAGACATGGTTAGGATTGTGCTCTTAGGCCTATATCCTAAAGTGAAATTAAGCCCCTTGCCTTGGAGAAGTTAAGATGACTTTCCATAAGATAACACTAGAGGGTGATGTAACTGCGTGGACCTGTAACTGCTATGGATTTTGCCCTTAGTCTGCTATTATAGATCTCAGTGAGGAACCCTACATGTGTTTTTCCAGAACATAGTTCTGAACACAAAAAGTTACTGATGTATATCAATAGCAAAACGTCTGGTATTTCTGGAGGCAAACCTTGTTTCTGAAATATTATTCAAGCTGCAAAAGTACTGATATTTCACAATTAACAGCCCATTCTTATTTTGAACATTCTTTCTAAACTTCCACCAGCTGAAATAACCCAGAATAAACAAGAGCTATGGTTCAGAACATATGTACAGAAATGGTCATGGAAATGAGCATTTTCTATAACGTTTGGATGCAAAACCCACACAGATCCCTATCGGTGAGACATCCGTTAGTGTTTTTCCATGGAATATTTAAATGCTTCTGGAGAGAGTCACCTGAGGGCATGCATGATAGGGCCGTGGGCTCGATATGCAGATAAGTGAATCCACTGATATGCGATCCATGGATACAGCCCCTGTACTGCACTGTACTTAACTGTGTCATAGATTGCAGACTATTGATGTTGGTTTGTTTCTTGGCCTGGTACCATGAAGAATTTAGTGAGCTCTATTTAAAGAACTCAATTTACAAAGAACTGTTGTGTTGGTCCATAAATTTGGTCCATAAATTACCACGCAGCATATATTCAACACAAAAAAATAGTGACAATTTGTTGTTTACAAAGGACAGCTGGACTTATAAAGGGCCCCATTACCTTCAATAGCTTAGGGCCTCATCAGACCTAAATCTGGCCCTGCATGAGGTACAGTGGGATCTGCCATGGAATGGAAGCAGGTAGAGAAGATGTGTGGCTGATGATTCAGAGCTGAAGACCATGGCTGTCAAACCATGGCTGTCATTAAACCATGTAAGTTGTCAGTAAACCAGTAAACTGTCAAACCATGGCTGTCAGTAAACCATGTAAACTGTCAGTAAACCAGTAAACTGTCAAACTATGGCTGTCAGTAAGCTGCAGTGTTTTCTTAGCAGAAGCAGCCAAAAGAGGTAGCCCTGTTTTGCTTCCACCATACTTTCCACAACCAGCTGCCCGCACACCATTCCTTTTAACACTTTCCCGCTCTCCGTATGCCTGTGTGGTGTTGCGTTTCTTTGAAAGAGATGGTTTGTGTGCATGGAATTAATTAGCCCATGCGTGTGCCCAATTTGCATGTGCTGCTGTGACAGATCGGGCACAGCTTTGGGGCTTTCACAAGCCATGCTGTGAAGAGGTCACACCAGCTCCTGCGAGGCCGTCACTGGGGTACATGAGCTGGAGCAGCTGCATGGCAATTGGGAAGATGAAAGCCCAGCTGCCTAGCAACGGCCATGTTGAATACACTCTCCGGCAAACTAGCGCCAATGAGAAATATGCAGAAGGATCTTTTATAGCAGCAGAAATGGTTCCCTGGGAATGTTGCAGCATCTAGGAATTGCCCAATAAATTAAAAGGGTGGTGAGCGTTTGCTCTTTCTTTGAACCTTATCCCCTCCCTGCATCTTTCCCGAGTGCTCCTGGGCAAGAGTATAGATAGAGACTGCCTTTGTAAGGGGAGGAGCAGGATTTGAACCGGGAGGTGCAACAGTTCTGAGACGAAACCCAGGTTAATAGCGCTCACCTCAACCCCTCTTTTCGCAGGCTGGGTATCAATGCACTCATGGGTCTGTCTACATTTTACCCTCAGCTTCTATATTACCCTTGCTAATCATTAGCAACCAAATCTGCATATTTCCTCCCCAGTTGCTGATTAAATAGGAATAGATATTCCCTCAATGCAAAGGTGCTATGCTTCAGTGATCTTATTTTAATTTCACTTTCTGCTGTAAATCCGTCTTGCTTGTGATTTGCTGCTCTAAAAATGTACAGTGACAGGTGATGTAATATGTTTTCTTAGCATCATATTTTTAGGAGAAAGTCCATTTTGAATTAATACTTCTCCTGAAGGAATAAAGGTATTCTATTAAAACCATGGCTATCAACTAATTAATTTTAACATACCATCTCCCAATTAACCATTTAATTGATCAACATAGTATACCGCAAAAAATCATATTAAAAGTGCTTTAAGGGGTGTTGAAGAGGATGAGAATTCATTCAGGATGCAATCCTAATCCCCAGTTAGGCCAGCGTAAGTCCTGGTATAAGTCTCATTCTGGTCCTTCTACACCTGATGGGGTTATTTCAGACATGCACTGGCTTCCCCACATCATCACAGGAATGGGAGTGGGTGAGTTGTGCTATCCCTCATTAGTAAATACCCTTGCCCAGTTATATTCTGTTGGGTCTCAACTGAATAACTCCAACATTACCCCTAAAGTTGTTGAAATAGAGTTTTGTTTGAATTTTAGAGTTCCTTCATTTTCTCAGTCTTCTTGGGAAGTGTGGTGGAGCTCATGTCCATACAAGAAAGGAGATTCCGGTTGGATATCCAGAAAAAATTCCTGACAGTGAGGGTGGTTCGGCAGTGGAACAGATTGCCAAGGGAGGTGGTGGACTCTCCCTCACTGGGGATCTTCAAGCAGAGGCTCGATGAACACCTGTCGGGGATGCTCTAGGAGAATTTCCTGCTGCAGGTAAGGGGTTGGACTAGATGACCTACTAGGTCCCTTCCAACTCTATGATTCTATGATTCTATGATATGGAGATGCACCCTTGTAAGGTTGTTTCAGATTGCTGCAGTACACATAAGAACACCACAGCTGCAGATCTCTTTCCTCATGATTGGTTGTCTGAATGGAAGAGACTCATGCAAATGAGCTCATCTATGTGGTTGTGGCACCCTCTGTTACAACTGTGTGGTGTGGTGTCACAAAGAAGGAACATGCACATGGCTGGGAAAGTATGTGATGATCTACTTTTAATATGTTCAGTGCGATGCCCTTTATTTCTAGTTCATCAGCCAAAATAGCCCCACAACCCAATCCTAGTGTGCCCATACAATGGTGGAATGTGCATTCCACCAGTGTAAATTGCATTATGGCCATTGCAAATGCAACTATGCCAGAATGTGGGGCCAGGCCTCAACTGTAAGCATCAAATAGCTTGGAGAGAGGTGGGGAATGGGATTAACTAGACAGGAGGTGGACAGAATGGGGCAGTGACAGAGTAGGTGGCAGATAGAAAGGGCCTGGAATGGAGAGAGTTTGATGGTACAGTGAACACCAAATACTGATCCCATTCCTAGGCCCAGTCCACCATCACTGATCAACTTGAACTTGGCAGCAGCAATCAACTTGTTCACATCCAGTTTAACACAGAGGAGCTACCTCATTTTACCCTAGGGATCTAATATTCCCTTACTCCAAGGAAGTCTCCAGTGGCCAACGTTTCCAGTGGCAGAAGTCATGTATGCCATGTCCTTGACACTCAGCCCTTTTCATTAGAATTAATCCTCTTTGATCAAACAGACCACCTTCCCAATGATTAAGCAATGGAAAATTTAATTGATTGATCTGTTGATTGAACTAAACAAAACATAACCATCCTAGTTTAAATATTGGTAAGAATAGAACCGAGTGAAAGCCAGGAACTGTTTCAAGCATTTTCTGAAAGTGCCCTCAAGAAGAACATTCCTCAAGTTTGAATTAGTTCAGTTACAGCCAACAGTCACTGAGCAAACTGGTGTGGTTGGATAGTGGGTTGTGAGGTAAAAATTGACCAAATTACTCGAGGATAGTTCACAACGTCTGTCTGTTTGAGATGCAGAAATTCAAATTGACACTGACACCCAGCTAGACATGTTGAAATCTCAGTCAGCATCAGCTGTCAGAGGTTATTGCATCAAGCCTCATGTTTCTTGTTTGTGATCAGAATCAGTAAATGTGGCTATTAACTTTTTACTCAATTCCACCAAGACTAGCAGTGGTTTTTGTTGCTGATATTATTATGCCTGCAGTTTGCAACGTGGGATTCTGGACACACTGTGTCCATTCTAGTTTCACTGTACATGTATAGCTTAATTGACATAAAAAACATCCATCTCAACCAGCACTGTGACTGAGAAACATTGTGAGACTGGACTCAAGGCAACTGAGGCTGCAATCCCAACCTCCAATTAGGCTGGGCTAACCCCCAGCGTAAGTCCTGTATGATCTCAAAAGTGCCACAGAAAGTGCCGTAAGAAACTTGTGCACCACTCATGGGGTAGGGTTAGGCCAGACATGTGCTTGCCTCACTACAACATCATGGGAATGGGAAGACCGATGAATTGTGCCAGCCTAAGTTAGGATTGCACCCCAAGTTTTACTATTGGAAAATTGGACCTCATTGTCAAATGATGGGAGTTTTGAATAGGCAAACTCCATACTTCCAAAAGTGTTTTCATCAGGATAGACAGTGCTGAGATTCACAGACTAGTGATGTGGCTTGGTATATGTTGCTTCCTATGTTCTGAAATGGGATTAAAAGAAAAGGCATGAGTTCATTGTGAATAACTAATTGAAGACATTTCTAAACCTTTGACCGCATGAAGCCCAAATCAATGGCTGTGTCTTGGAAGCAAGAACCAGATTGCTATTGATCTTGACATATCTGAACTATCTTGCAGAGCAGTACAAATTAATGAGGTAACAATTTTTAGTGATTTGAACAGGCAAGGAGTTTTACATAAAACCTTCAGAACATTATTACTATTAAGTTACTCAGGATGCAATCCAAATTGAGGCCAGTGCAACTCACCCATTTTCCTGTTCTTGTGGTGATGTAGGGAGGCTACACCACCAAGGAACATGTCTGTGCACTGGCCTAACCCATATACAAGATTGGCGCAAAAGTGCCTTACAGTACTTTTGCAACATCCCAAGGCCAGTAAGAGACTTGTGCCAAGACTTATGCTGGCCTCACTGACAGTTAGGATTGCAGCCTCAGGTAGCTTTCTGGATTTATTTTTAGCATTCTTGTTTAGGCCTTTCTGGATAATAAACAACATCCATGAGTTTAGGCCAGGCATTATATTATTGCAACTTGGATCTGGCAGATCTAACAGAAATATTCCTGAACTAGCGAAAATGTACCTGCATTGCAGGAGTAAAATCCCCCCAAACACGATCTCCCCACTGCACAACATCCCCATGCGCAGCAAAATCCCATGTGGAACACCCCCATGTACAACAACCCCCCTGCACAACATTCATGCACATCAACCCCTCATGCTCATCAACCCCCATATGCACTGTCCCCCTGTGTGTAACATCCCCCTATTCGCCCCACCCCGTGCACACCATTTCCCCATGTGCGCCATCTCCATGTGCACCTTCCCCAATTCAAAACACCCCCATATGTCCAACCTCCATATGCCCCCATAGCTATGTGCACCATCCCCCTATGCACAATACCCCCATTTGCAATATCCACCATGCACATCAACCCCATCATTCACACTCCCCTATGTGCACCACCCCCCCATTGCACCCTCCCTCCCAGTGTATCAGGCCCCAGGGGCCAAATTGGCTGGACATTGGTCAGTCTCCAATGTTATGTATATGACAAAAACACCCCTTTTCACCCCTTAAGGGTTAAATTTCTCCACATTGGCTCTTGGTGGGTGTTCATGTCATATAACGAACACACTCCCCAAATATCATGCTTCTGGGTCCAGGGGTTGGGGCAAGCTCTTGATCAGTCAGGAATTCTTCAATGTAAAGTATAGGGAGGAAAGTGCATTATGCTCTTTTTCACCTCCTTCTGGCTGAAATATCTGAAAACTGGTTCTTAGTGGGTGCCTCCATCACAGAAGGAACACCCTCCCCAAATTTCTAGGTCTGGCGGTTTTGGCTGGGCGTTGATGAGTAAGTGAGTGAACTAGTGAGACAGTGACAAAAAAAATCAGTGGATACCAAATCAATGGAAAAATAGCTTTAAAGA
Source organism: Cryptoblepharus egeriae (assembly GCA_030015325.1). NCBI lineage: Eukaryota > Metazoa > Chordata > Lepidosauria > Squamata > Scincidae > Cryptoblepharus > Cryptoblepharus egeriae. The sequence continues at coordinate 77,468,735 of JAREYC010000003.1, read as the reverse complement.
CCCAGTTCCAGGTTTCAAGCTCCCCAATTGTCACCCCAAATGCATTGGGATAGACATTATGCTGTATTCAGCCGCTAGATAGGATAAAATATTCCATTAGATTCCATTATTCACCTCATTTAGTAGTTGAAAATGGTATGACTATTACTTATGCATTCAGGGACAACAATGGAGAAGCATTCTATGCTCAGCATTCTATCTATCTAGCAATCTACAGCATTTGTCAAAACTATCTTTAGCCCTGAGAAGCTTGCAACTCGTTTAAGAGTGCGAAGGTAGGAAATGGGATTTTGACATTTTTTTCCTTGTTACAAGGTATTTAAATTTGGCCCTAATATCAGAGCAGAGTCAAATCAGTGGATGCCAAATAAGTTGATAAAGAGGAACAACCTGTATTAGTATCGCAGGGGGTCCTGTCCAGTGGTAGGCACCAGCAGGTTCGCACCTACTCTATAGAACCGGTTCTTAACAAGAGATATGACATATAAAGTTTAAAAATAGCCATTTAAAAGTGGCTGCCAGATGGGCAGAGAACCGGTTGTTAATTTCTTTGAAGCCCATCACTGGTCCTGTCCCAGTTTTATGGAAGAGAATTATGGTAATCCTATTCAGGGCATAGTGCCAGTCATGGGCAGTTTTGGTGTGGGAGTGTTTGGATACTGGTAGCAGCTGTGCATGTTGGAATGCTATCCCTGTTTTCCTGGACCAACACATCCCTGGCCTCTCCTCAGATCTATGCTAACAAAATTGATGGCATAGGTCCAAGGAGACCCTTTGATGGCCAGGCAGCCTATAGAGACACAACAATTTTTTAAAATTGACATTTCCTAGGCCTCTGGTCACCCCTCTACCATTGCATGCAGTAGTTGCTCTGTCAGTGTGGTGAGAGATGAATGGGGAAAGCTTTGGGCTCTTACTGTGAATATTTTATGTCTATGTTCTCTAATGAATGACAAAACCATAAATTATTGCTTAAATCCATCAACACTCAAGTGATACCATTGTTTTGTGAATGGCCATTTCAATTCATGAGTGCCAAAATCTGCTGTTACAGCCCACATGTCGCACTAATTTGTTACCAATTTGATGCAATAATTTAAATTTATGACATTCTTACACTTATCTTTAATAATACCCTCCTTATGGTATAGTGACTTCAGTAATTCTGGATGCTTATGATGGATTTAAAGCTTCAGTGCCATCTCACTGGTAGGAATGTCACATTTTGAGTACATAAAGTCACATTTATTCAATGCTAATATAACAAATGAAATTTTCTTTAAATGGGGGAAAATTCCAAATGAGGCATTATTGACTTTCTAAAAGATATATTAATATTTATGTAGCCATTCATCAGACATTAAAATTATTAACTTCCTCTACCTGCAGTGGATATATTTCATTTTCCTATAGAGAATAATCAGTCATATTGTAGATCTGTGTTTTAAATCCTTTTAAGAGCAAGCACATCCATGAGATACATTTACATAACACCGTGTACACTGGTGCAACGACAGCTCTGCCGGAGCAGAGACCCCCTGCCAATGGGAACACCACAGATGATGGTGCAATACCAGAAAAGCACTATTCCATTGTAAATTGGATATAGACAGCATGCTGGCATAAACCCACCAGCAGGGAGGGAATATGGGGCAGGTAACACCAGCTTCAGACATGGGCACTGATGTTGGTGACCTATCTTTCTTTGTTTCCCTGCTTACCTTTTCCTTCCTCGCTTCCTCTAATGAATCCCATGTGTAGCCTCGCTGTGGCAAGGGATAGCTATGCTTGCTGCTGGTGTCTTTGCTGGTGTCATTATTGGCAATGTGTTTTTGCTGGCAATGCAGGTGGTTTGCATGTGCCAGAGTGTTGTTATCAAGTGTAGGAACTCAACAGGCTTCTTTTAAGATGCAGTTGTTGCCCAATTTACCTTGTAAGTGGGGCTGGATGGGCTAAGTAGACAATGATAGACCTTTGACTTTTGCTGCAATCCTAAAGACACTTTCCTAGGAGTAAGACCTATTGAAAAAAATGGGGCTTACTTTTGAGTAGACATGGTTAGGATTGCACCCTCTGTTTCAGATAGAAACAAGGAAAATTTCCTGTTATTTTAAAAATCAGACTTCTGCCAAACATTTGCAAAATGGAAGGTTTTCTTGATTGAAATGGAAGCCTGAAGCTCTGGTTTGCTTTTGTCAGAGACGTAGTGAAAAGTAGTAGTGAAAAGTTGGCTGAGGAGTAGTAAAAAGTGATTAACTTTGGCTGCAGCTTGCCTTGAAGCCTGGTGCATTGGAGATTGATTGCACTTTCATTATCTCTGCTGTAGTACCCTTGAGTCACCTCAGGTAAATCCAGGTAAATCATCTCAAAATTTCAGATCATTTGGTGAGGACCTCTCAGGCTTGTCACTATAAGCAGTGCAGCTTTCATTATGTAATTTGTTCCCCTTGGAGGTCTGCCAGCACAGCTTGTGATCAACAAGTGGAAAACAACCCACCAGCCACATATTGGACAGATCAAAGAGGAGGCATATGGGGTCCCTGGCAAGCTATGTTTGGTGTGGAAGATAACAGATTGTGTAAGCAGGGCTTAAAAGCTTGTTAAAAGCACAGTATGCATTCAGGGTTTTTCTTGATTTAATGGGCCGTTTTGTAAAGTGTTGTCCCAGTGAAGTGGATATACTGGTTAAACACTTTGAATAATGAATACATAGAAGTTAAAATTTTACTCATGTTTGTTCCAGATGTGGAGCTTTTCAGGTGTTTGCGGCATGTTTGGCACTCAACACAATATCAAAGCATACTGAATCAAAGTGGCTGGTCCCATGACCAATGCCTGGCTATGCTGGTTATATAAAAGCTTAGCATGACCAACTGTCAAATTACTATTTGCATTCAAATACCTTTGTGAAATATGTGAAAGGATGATGTCTTGTAAAAGCCCGAAGTTTTCATGAAGTTTCTGGTTAAAAAAAATCAAACTATCATTTCTTTTCTCTCTGCTCTCATTCAGTGAGCAGTGTTTCATCTCAGGTTTAGATACTCTTCTCTTGATTGATGTTTTCCCTTGACCAAAGGTGAGATTATTTTTGGCATGAACATGAAAACACAGAACCAGCGTTTGTCTCACATTAAAAGAGAAGCCAGGTGAATATATCATCCACGAGAATTATTTGAAGTTGTTTGTAACAATGCAGCTTCTGAACCCGCTTTGTTGTGGGCGCTTTTGCTTCTTCAAGCACCATTCATTTTTATAGTTTGATAGATCTCAAACAGAGAAAAAGTGCATCAGTTGATGGGTGCATCAAATCTGCTCTCAAAATGAGTCACAGTGAAGTAATGAATTCATCGGAAAACTTTAGTGAAGCCCTAGGTGAATCAGGCCTCAAAATTCATCAGGCAGCAACAACATACTCATGGTGTACTGTTTCATGATAAAATGTTTTCAGTTGCCACTGTAGTATTTGTCGAAGAATGTAGCACCTCCCCAACATATTTCCCCACCTTGAAAAATAGCACAAACTGGCTGTATTTGAGAGAACACATTAAGGATGCTATAGGGATTGTAGGAAAAAAGGATCCATTGTGGATGGAGCAGACATTGGAGTAGCTGGATTCTGCTCCGAAATCTATTCATGGGAGGCAAACTCCAGTTGTTCGATGTCTACCACTCCCATTTTTAGATTATGTAACTGCCTGCTCCTAACATTTACCCATAACGGCAGTTTCCAATTTTGTAAAATAAAGCCTTCATGTTCTTCACTGTGCTTTATTTATCATCACAATTTTTTTAAAAAAATGATATTTCAATTCTCAATGAATACTATAGCAACAAACTTCTGAAGCTGATCAAGATTCTGGGGAAAAAATCAGGCTTAATATAAGTTAGGGCCAAATACAGATCAGCAGAAAATTTATGCAGGAGACACCAGAATCATCTACAATTTACTGTTAGTGCTGAATTATTTGTCTTATTTTCCACTGAAGGCTTGGGATGTATAGCCATGTTGAAAGGGGTTGAGCTTTGCCTAAGGTTCTGAGAGCCAAGGCCTGCACAATTGTGGAATTAGGGCGCAATCCAGAGTAACTACGGGGAGTTCTTGCTCCGGTGTAAGAACAATTTGCTGTGGATAGCAATATGAATTTCCCATAGGTTTTCACTAGGTGGTGCAGTAACTACGGGTACACGTAATGTCTCATACGTGCTCCCGTAGTTACTCAGGATTGTAGGGTTAGTGAATTTTATAGTTGGTTCACCCAGGCTTATTCACTATTTCTCCATGACTGTGCTACCAAGTGGTAACCTTGCATCAGCTCTCGATCCATTTTTTTCCTGCACCAGCTCTAAAAAAACATTGAATGGTGAACTGGAGATTATTACCATTGAATGTGTAAATGGACATGAGTGGAAGAACCAGCACTCAGAATTTTAAGCCTATAATTTTGATAGGGAAATAGTGGTCACCTGACAATCAAATCAAAGTCTTTCTGCTGGTGTGATGTGTGAAATGCAAAATGCATTGGCTTGTAGGTTTCCTGGGTATATGGTTTGCAATTTACACATTCAGATTATATAAGATTTGAGTACTACTTTCGTTTTTCAAAATTGTTTACATGGGGACTCTGTAGTGACCTCTTCTTCAATGGTCAATAGACCAAGCTTCATTTTTTCTTTTTGTTGTGAACTTCATGCAGTAGTTAACAAAGATAAACAAGTTCTACACACAACTTCATGTTCATTTAATGGCAAATATTGAAACAATTCACAGGTTATTATCCTGAGATATTGTTTTATTTGTACAATCAAGGCAGAAGGGGAACAAGGAGTTTTTCATTTTTAGGAAGATATGTCTTATGCTTCAAATGCAATAGTGAAACAGCCTTACTGTCCATCCATTCCCTATCTTGGCCAACCAACAGCAAAACATGTATTTTGCTAGCAGTGACTGCTGAATGACATTTATAACACATACAAGAGAGTGTAGAGCAGTGCACTGCAGGAGTGTCAGAAAAACTGTATGCATCAATGGATCTCAGAAGACTTTCCAAGGCAGATAGTTTATTGAATTAGATGGGATGGGGTAGGAGGAGGGTGCAACAAAGTGGCAATGAAGCTAGGGAGAGGACAGGAATGAAGTGGAAGTGGGATGGATTTGGTCTAGGAAGGCCTTGTATTTGGTGAAGCCACTGCCAAATCCTAACCCTCTTCCTGGACCTGACCCCAAAGCCTAGGTCTATCTGGGTCTATAGGGAACTTCAGCAAATTCCCTAGTACAGGTCTGAGCAGACCCCTCTTCAAGATGTGTGAACTTCATGCAGTCATATTGTAGGAGGAGGAACTACAAAGGTCTCCTGTGGCTTGGATTAAATTCAGAGCTAGAGAAGAACTGGGGTGGGTGTTGCAGTGATCACCTTGCCTTTGACGTGGGCACTATGAGTCATGGATGTACAAATTCCAAAACAAGGAAAACAAACTTCAAAGACATCTTAAGCTAGGACCCTGACAGTGAAGGGGAGGAAGGAGCCTCTCCTGATGAGAAGCTTAGCATATGATTCCTTCAGAGATAAAAGATTGACCCTGGTTCTTCTTATTAAACAAAGAATGTAGTTTTTAAAAGAAAAAGGATCAGTAAGAATTATTTGATCAGTTGTCATGGAAAACAACAATATCACTTTTAAAGTGGCTCATGTATCCACCTGAAAATGGATTAAGGAAATATGTCATTGCTTTCAGTTATGGCTAATACAGTAGTTTTGTCAGGAGAGGAAGGGAAATGGGTGGCAAGAGTTTGAGTGTTTAATTTTTTTTAAATATAGATATTTTAAATCTATAGGGTATGTGTTGCAGAAATATGTGGAACTCCTGTTGTTGACAAGAACTTTATCTCAATTTAGAGATGAATTTAGAGCAACTTAGAAATGAAAAGGGACTTGTTTCTTTTAAATTAATATCTTGTAACCATTAGTTACATTGTATCTGGTAACCATTAGTATCTTGTAACCATTAAACCAAAATTTAAAAGGCTGTGTTGGTTTGAAGGTTTATGGTAAATTCAACATTTATAGCAAACATTTCTAATAAATTTTGACTTGCAGTACAAGTGACATCTTGTAAAACAAGCAAAAAAAGGACCTGGCCGGAATATGGCTGGTTTCAGTGCTCTGCCAGCACCTGCTCAGCCTCTCCTAGATACTAGCCTATGTATATCTACTATGGAGTAGGCCTATTACAGCCAATAGGGCTCACTGCTATGTAAGGGGGGCAATAGAAAGGAGCCTGAGTGACCGTACTTGCATGTCTACTCTAAAGTAAGCCCTATTATAATCAGCAGGGCTCATTCCTCTTTAAGGGGACAGATTCCAGCCTGAGAGACTTACAGTGCAATCCTATTCATATCTACTCAGAAGTACATCCCATTTAGTTCAATGGGGCATGCTCCCAGGAAAGTGCTCTTACGATTGCAGCCTAAATGCTGGTTAATTTGTTTTATTTTTCAGTATATTTTGTATTTTCTTTATTATTTTGTATTACATTACAGTATTGTAATCATTTTTACAGGAATACTAGCAAAATCTACTTGCACTGTGGGAGTAAAATACCCCCCTGAACGCCATCCCCTCATTGCACATCATCCCCCATGTGCATCATCCCTCTCATGCGCATCATTCCTGCCATGCACATGATCGCTCCCATGGGCAACATCCCTCCCATGCGCAACATCCCCAAGAACATCAACCCCCATGCACATCAACTCCATATGCATTGTCCCCCATGCACATTGTCCCCCCATGTGCATTGTCCTCCATGCCCATCAATTCCCCATGATTATAGTCCCCCTATGCACATAGCCCCCCATGCACATAGTCTCCCATGCGCATCGTCCCCCTGCTAAATGTCCCCATGTGCATTGTCCCCCATGTGCATCAAGCCCCCCATGCACATTGAACCCCATGCGCTTTATCAACATCTGTCAGTCTTCAATGTTAAGTATAGGACAGAAACACACTGCACCTCTCCTCACCCCTTTAAGGGTTAAATTTCTCCACATTGGTTTAAGGGTTAAGGGTTAAATTTCTCCACACCCACCACACCTTTAAGGGTTAAATTTCTCCACACCCACATCTTGGTGGGTGTTGATGTCACTGAAGGAACCCCTCCCCAAATTTCATGCTACTAGGTCCAGGGATTGGGGCAGAGCATCCCTCAGTCAGGGATTCTTCAATGGAAAATATAGGGAGGAAAACATGTTGTGCCCCTTTTCATATGCTAAGAACTTTATATGTTTATCTTCTCCTTCAAAAAAGGAGTCCTTTTGCAAGTTTTAAGAGATGTTTTTATTCTTATTATTCATTTAAAAAATCTAAGCAAAATGAATGCATTTTCCTTTTCCCCTCTTCTTTTGACTTTCTTATGTAAAACCCCCACTGTGCTTAACCCAGTTCTGTCTCACTAGAACGTATCCGAGAGTTTTGTAAAGAAGCTAGTGAAATTTTATGTAACACTAGAAAAACATACCCGTATTGCAGGAGTAAAATACCCCCTCGTGTTCCATCCCTCATTGTGTATCTTCCCCCTATTGCGCATCATCCCCCTATTGCGCATCATCCGTCCCATGCACAACATTCCCTTATGTGCAACGACCCCTCATGTGCATCATCCCCCATGTGCATCAACCCTGAATGTGTAATATCTACCCATGTGTGTCAACCCCCCATTGATGCGCAACATCCCCATGCACATCAACCTGCATGTGCATCATCCCATGTGTGCATCATCCCCATGCATAACATCATCCATGCACATCAACCACCCATGCGCATCAAAATCTCATGTGCTTCAACCCCCATTCTGCATCATCCACACGCACATCAACCTCCCCATGTGCAACATCCCCCATGCACATCAAACCCCCGTGTGCCTCAAACCCCCATGTGCATCAAACCCCCATGTACATCTACGCCGATTAATGCACAATGTCCCCCCATGCTCAATGTTCTCCATGTCCCCCCATGCTCAATGTTCTCCCATGCAAACTCTCCCAGTGCATCAGGTACTGGGTACCAAATTGGCTGGATGTTGATCAATCTTCAATGTTAAGTATAGGACTGAAACACATTGCACCCCTTTTCAGCCCCTTAAGGATTAAATTTCTCAACATTGGTTCATGGTGGGTGTTGATATCACAGAAGAAACACACTTCCCAAATTTCATGCTTCTGGGTCCAGGGATTGTGGCAGAACATCTCTCAGTCTGGGATTCTTCAATGGAAAGTATGAGGAGGAAAATGCATTGCACCCCTTTTTACCCCCTTCCAGTTGGAATTTCCAAAAACCGGTTCTTAATGGGTGCCTCCAGCACAGAAGGAACACCCACCGCAAATTTCACATTTCTAGTCCCAGTGGTTTTTGCCAGGGCATTGATGAGTGAGTTAGTGAGTCAGTGAGTGAGTTACTGAGTGAATCAATCAATCAGCGATGTTTTAATTTTATATACTGTATATAGAATTTGCAGCATGTATGCTCAGTGCTATCTTTTAATCTTCTGTGGTCTGTGTATTTTTTAATACAGGATAAAATCACACCAATAACTTATATGTGGTTTTTAATTTTTGAGAATATGTTTTCATATGTCATTGTGAAATGATTCAGTTGAACAAAACACCACGTATTTGCTGGGTTTCTCCTGGTCGCTAAGAGGGGAAATGTAATTTTTGAGAAAATAAATGAGATGAGCTATGTGTTCTAATGCTTTCAGTGTATAATATGTAGTAACAGTGGGGTTCCTCCAGCATACAGTTTCCTAATTCAAAGAAAAAAAGTTATCTTGTGCAGGAAAAAATTTCCATAGGAAAAGACCTCATATACTTAAGCTTCATGGAACATGAATTGGGAACCTGTTTTATTCAACTGATGTCAGCATGAAGTCTACTTAATGGTCAGTATCTCCAGAGGGCCTGACTATAGAACAGATAGAAATGTAATTAATTAAGCAAAGAGCGCATGGTGTCTTTTGTAAGGTTGTGTCCAGCCTCCTCAGACTTCCTTAGATGCCTTCAGGGTCCCATCAGCTGCTCCAGTTTGCTGATCACTGGAGCCAGACACAAATTGTGATGATGGAACAAAGTGGTCATAATAAAAACTAAGGCAATAAAGCTCCACTAGACATTTTCATGTGAACTCCTTGTCTTGAACCAGAGAGCTTTACTTCTCTGAGTAAGAAGCGAACAGTATATACAATTCATATGTCAATTTGGAGGGGAGGGAATTATGGATTTGTAGCAGAAGAGAGCAAATGGAAATAGAGCTTAATTCATTCTGGAGGCATGCTCTTTAAGTGAAACGCTCTTTAAGTGAAGCGGATTTTCCCATGGGGGAAAAAATGGAAACTCAGATGATTGGTTCCACAACCCCAAAAATATTCATATAAAAATATTAACTGTATATAAAAATGATGACAAGACACTGTAATCAAATTCAAAAGATGCATTCAATGTGCATGATCCTATGAAGTCTACTTAGGCTGCATTCCTAAAGACTCAATCCCAAAGACATTTAGGAGGCTGCAATCCTAAAGAACAACTCCTAAAGACTCAATCCTAAAGACACTTAGGAGGCTGCAATCCTAAAGACTCAATCCTGAAGACACTTAGGAGGCTGCAATCCTAAAGACTCAGTCCTAAAGACACTTAGGAGCTTCAATCCTAAAGACACTTAGGAGGCTGAACTCCTAAAGACAAAGTCCTAAAGACTCAATCCTAAATAAACTTTCCTGGGAGTAAGCCCCATTTAATACAGTGGGGCTTACTTCTGAGTAGAGACAGGGGCTTACCTTAGTTGGAGTCTGGCCTGCTGGGGGTGGGTGGGTGGAAAGGTGCTTGGGGGGATGGGGGGAGAGCACCAGGCTTCCTAGAGAGCGTGCACTGTGAGGGTGGACATCAGGCTGTCTAGGAAGCCCCTCTGGCACCTCTCTCTGTCTGAGGCAAGAGGGAAAGCTCCATATGCACTGGGAGCTGTCTGCTTAAGGGTGCTGAAATCCCCCATTCAGGAAAGAATGCACTGGACCTAAGCAATGCATTCTTTCCTGAATGGGGGACTTCAGCACCATTTAGTGGACATCTCCCAGAGCAAATGGAGCTTGTCTCCTTAACAAGCACTTTCCTGCTTACCTTTTAAAGTTTAAAGGGCATCCAGCAAGCACTCGTTATGCGAATTTGCCTCGTTAAGTGGAACACTTGTTATGCAGGGCACTCGCTAATCGAGGTACCACTGTAAAAGGAAATGAGTGAACTGCTAATGAAATTGAGAGAAATTTGTTCACATCTGAGAAAGCAGTACCTAAAATTTAACATTCTGAGGTTGTTTTTTTTCCATTTATGACATGTTCCTCCATCACCAGCCAGCCTATGATCTGGAAGTGGTCAGGAAATCACAAGGTGAAATGATTTCCCATCTTTACATTTATCTCTGCTTTTGCTGCCTTCCTCCTCCTGCCTGGCAGCTTCTTCAAACAGGTTAGACATCACAAGCTACTAGTGAAAGAAGATTCTCCTCCCGACATGCTCCACCCAGTTTGAATACTGTTTCAAGGATTGCTTCATTACTGCTGTCCACCCTGTTCATTAAACAGGATAGTTGAGCCGACTCAGATCCTAGTCTGTTTTCAAGAAATGGCTGGGCAGGGAAAGAGGAGTTAGGGTGCAAGTACATACAAAAAACAAAAATGAAGTCTGAAAATTAGCATACCATTTTGGATAGCATTTCTTGGGTCAATAGGTCTGCTATGTCTGCAAGAATTTTGCCCCACCCAAACTTTTGAAGACACCCCAAATCAATTTCCAGTGCTTCTAATATATAACCATCATTTTGATTTTCATGCCTCAAAACTTCAGTATTGCCATTTATAAAAAAGTCAGACTTTTTCCCCCTCATGCTTTCTAACAGCTGCATGAGAGCTGCATGATGAGGTGTGCAGACCTCAATAGAATGTTTTGATGTTCATCAGTATATGGTTTTTATTTCTTTCATTGGTGTTCTCAAGCACTGTAATTTTGATTTGTAAACACTTGTCCACTTTTCATACTATGTGAACATTTAGTCCTTTTTAGGGCTTTTTTAGTTTGACTTTTTGGTTGAAGTTGTCTCAGAAAGAACTGTCCAATCAAAACGCCATGTGTGTAAAATTAGCATGTGTATAAAATTAGCATAACACTGTGTGATTTCTCTCGAGAAGAGATACATGTTAGGCTGGAGAAACCAGTAACCTTTACTAGAGTGAGAGGTGGTATTTCTTATGAAATATCTATCCTGCAGGATTTTCATACCAATTCAGAATTAAATATTAAAGCAGCGTTATGAAAATCAAAGGTATACTGGCCAGGTAAACCTGTTTGAACAAGGACTTCATAAGAAGAATGAATGCACTTGATTTAGTAGTTCTCAGAGTTTGGCTAAAACTGGAGGATGTATTTTATTAAAAAAATCACCTGCCCATAATGTGACCCATAAAATATTGCATTCGATATATGGGCAAAATATTTGCAGTGGGGTCTTCCTCTGCTGACATTACTTCCTGAGTTCATTTTGAATGCTATAAATAGGTTTGACTGGGTGGCGCAAGCAGTTAAGACACTGTGCCTGTTAACTGGCAGGCCAGGGTTCGAGACCTGGGTCAGCCCCACAAGACAGGCTGAGCTCCTGTCCTTAGCCCAGCTCTGCAATGCCAGCTGGATCCAATCGTATTGGCTCTGCCTTTCCATTGGACTAATTCAGTGGCATGGAGAGGGGGGATTTGCTGCTTGGGTAACAGCCTATCCTCCATGACAATCCAACCCAGTCTTTCGTGCTTCTCATGCAGCGTATGCAGTGCCAAGCACAATACCATAATCTTTCAAGACTGATGGAGCCCTGCTTAATGTGATGTTGTAATGACTGTATAAGATTGAGGAAAGAAGGTGGGCAGTTGTGTCAAAATTCCAGGTTCTGAAGCGACATTGCTAAGGGAACCAAGTACTGTGAACAATGAAATAGCAACACGATAAAGGGTGTTCATTTGTTTTAAAGAAAACATTTAAAACCCTTGAGCTCCACCATCTCAATTTTGGTATGTGCAATGCAATTATAATTGCCATCATCCTGAATAGCAGGCTGTACTTGACTGATAGTTTCAGGAAATCAACGCATAAAGGGAAATGATCGACACTTGATTCTTTTTGTCTCACAGTTGTCTCTGGTTAAGTTGGATATTGAAGCATCGATTGCAAAACCTTTTCCCCAGAAACGATAGTGACATGAGCATGTACACCTCACAAGATCTGTGTTGTGCTGTCTTCAACTGTGAGGGGATGACAAAGGATGTATGACACTTAGGGCGCAATCCAGAGTAACTATGGGGAGTCCTTGCTCCAGTGTCAGAACAATTTGATCTGGATTGCAATATGAATTTCCCATAGGTTTTCATTAGGTGGTGCAGTAACTACGGGTGCACGTAATGTCTCTTACGTGCTCCTGTAGTTACTCTGGATTGTAGGACAAATCACAGAAAAAAAAAACTCAGTGAACAACATTTTTGTCTCCAAAATATGTCTCCAAAGAATGGTCCTCAAGTTCCTTATTTTCAAATACAAGCAAGCAAATGCATATTTTCAAATAACCTCCCTTATTTTCAAATACTAGGGGAAAAACATACCAAAAAAAACCCCACAACTAATAGAGATGATTTATTTTGAAATTCCATTTTCTATTTAGGCAAACCTTAGACTACATGTGTAAAAATGCATCTAATGTGCGCATGTGGGAATAAGAAATGTACTAGGGTACTTTCCAGTTGCTATGGTAACAAAAGACTGCCGGAGGCAGAGGAAATCATCTGATCTCTGATGGAGTCATCACTTTCTTCTCTGGCAAAGGTTTTAATGATCTCAGCCAAATTTCATAAGAAATGGAATCTTTTATTTCTTTTTTTAAAAAAGGTTCCACATTATATTGCTAAACACAAGCTATGCTGCTGCTACTGGCCATCCCTAAACCTCATGATGCTCGGTCTCTGAAACGTGACATAAGGGTACTGTTGTGCAATGTTTCAGGAAGACATGAAAGAAGACTGAGAAACACACAAAAATACTGGCGCTTCCCTCATGCAGATGCAGCCCCTGTACTGTAATTTACCCTACAATCCAGAGTAACTAAATAGCAGGCCTCCGTCAGTCTTGAGAGACTATGGTATCGTGCTCAGTGCTGCATACGCTGCATGCAAAGCACGAAAGCTTGGGTTGGATTGTTATGGAGGATAGGCTGTTACCCAAGCAGCAAATCCCCCCTCTCCACACCACTGAATTAGTCCAATGGAAAGGCAGAGCCAATACGATTGGATCCAGCTGCGTCGCAGAGCTGGGCTAAGGACAGGAGCTCACCCTGTCTTGTGGGGCGAACCTGGGAATTGATCCCTGGCCTACTGGTTAACAGACACAGTGTCTTAGCCACTTGCGCCACCCACAGTCCCCTGCAGAGTAACTACAGGAGCACAGGAGCACATAAGAGACATTATGTGTACTGCACCACCTACTGAAAACCTATGGGAAATTCATATTACAATTCAGAGCAAATTGTTCTTACACCAGAGCAAGGACTCCCCATAGTTATTCTGGATTGCATCTTTATTGATACTGATTCTTAGTGAAGGGAGAAAGGAAATGTGCAGAATATATACAAGTATATATACCTGTACACTTAAAAATAGACCAATATGTAGTCAAAATTCAGCATACTATCCCAAACCACATCACACTCAGGATTAATGATAACTGGTTCTCCAACCAAAGCATCCTATAAGGCAGTGGTTCTAAAAATGGTGGTTGGGACCCCTTAGGGGAGTTGTGACTTCAGGGGGGAACTGTGAAAAGCTGGGTGCTGCCATCTTGGAATGGGGCACTCAGGCTGCTCTCCTGAGAGTAAGGTTGCACCCCCTGAGAGCAATCTTAATCCCCAGTAAGGCTAGCATAACTCCTAGCACAAGTCCCATGCTGACCTCAGGGTGTCATCAAAGTGCCATATTCTGCGCCACTCCTGGGGGGGGGGGGAGGGTTGGTCCAGTGCACAGACATGCACTTGCATCCCTACATCATCATGGGAATGGGATGACCAATCAGTTGTGCTGACCTAGGTTAGGACTGCACCCTAAATTTCATTGAACACAATGGGATTTACTTCTGAGTAGACACAGAGGATTGCCAAAATAAAAAAGTACACCCGATATAAATATACATATAATGGGTCACTAATCTCTTGAACAAGAAAAAAAGAAAAAAAGAAAAGTAAATGTCCAATGAGGAATATGAGCCACCTCATATTAGGTGTCAATTAGTCCCAATGGGTGCAAACTTCATCCTTTTTGTGTGTTTGTGTACATTTCAGCATGTGAATCACTTTGTTACTTAGAAGATGCTACCTCATTGAATGGCAGGCAATGGGACTACTGAGAAGAGCTGCAAAGGATTGAGCTGTACTCTTAACAGTTAATGCTGCATTGCCACTTCTGTCCCTTCCCACTGTCATCCCACTGCCGCCCACCTTGCTGAACTTGAAAACCTCCGATTTATTTTGTCCTGTGCCCTGGTATGCTTGGTATGCCAGATCTTGGCCAACCGTACTCAAAAGACTCTACGGTTGCAATCCTAAAGTCACTTTACAGGGAGTAAGACCCATTGAACTCAGTGGGTCTTACATTTGAGTAGACATGGTTAGGATTGTGCCCTACCTGAAGTCAAAATGACTCATGAATTTTGGGCAAAGGATGAGATTAAAAAGAGAACTTACTAACATTCATGCACAAAATGTATGCAGAGGAAGAAACTTGGAACTCAGCTTGAGTCTCACCATGGTGCTAGGATCCCATCCCTTGACTGAGTACTAATGGATTAAGAAGTGTGTCTGAGTCTAGTGCAATGATTTTCAACCTTTTTCATCTCATGGCACACTAACAAGACACTGAAATTGTCAAGGTACCATTTGTACCATTGACAAGGCACACCAGGCTGTTCAGATCCCCTAATTTTCCTATTAACAAATGACTTTTCCCAAAATCCCATGAGGACACCTGAGGACTATCCATGGCACGCCAGTGTACCATGGCGCACTGGTTGAAATCACTGGTCCAGTGTCTCACCAAAAGCTGAGCCCTATCCTATTCCACTACACCCATGCAGTCAATTCAGGCCATCTTAAGCTTTGCTCAGTGGAGCAAACATGGCACTCGCTTTCCCAAAGCACAACCTGTCTCTCATGTTCAAGTCCCAGCTTCATCCAGAATTTTTCATCTATATGTTACCCAAATGCTGTGGAAAATGTAATGGTGAACCACTTACCATGGTGTGGCGATTCAATATCATGTGTTCAATAGCATCTGAGATCTGAATTACTGCATACACCACTTCCATACTGGAAACTTGCATGCACACTATAACCTGTGCTAACACAAGCTTGCATGTTTTGTATATATTACAGTGTAATTCCCCCTCCCCTTTTCTCTTGGCAGAAGCTGGAAAAGGGTGAAGTCATTTAAAAGGCAGATTCCATCTCTGCTAGTGTGGATAACCATAGATCTTTGGCTTGAAGATATATTTGCAGTTAATTCACTTTCCTAATGAAATATACCATTTTTAAAGGCTTGTCCCCTCTTCAGAATGATTGCTGAGATTCCTTCCTTCACAGTAAGGTTACCAAGGAAACTATGGCATTAATTTTGTGTTTTCTTGCTTGTCTGAAAAAGGAAAGTACTGGAAATCTGACTGCATTCCTCATTAAAGATGCTGAATTTGCCTTTTCGTACTTGCTGTTCTATGGAAATTTGTCTGCTGACTATATTGAACAAGCTCAGCCGCAATGTGTAAGACAATAGAAAATACTAGCAATAAAAAAGATTATTTTGTACACCATATTCACACTCAGGGTGAAGCTTTGGCATAACAATGCTTAAATTGAAATATATGGAGCAAATGGCTAAGACACTGTGCCGGTTAACCAGCAGGCCAGGGTTCGAGACCTGGGTTGGCCCCACAAGACAGGCTGAGCTCCTGTCCTTAGCCCAGCTCTGCGACGCAGCTGGATCCAATCGTATTGGCTCTGCCTTTCCATTAGACTAATTCAGTGGCGTGGAGAGGGGGGATTTGCTGCTTGGGTAACAGCCGATCCTCCATAACAATCTAACCCAGGCTTTCGTGCTTCGCATGCAGCGTATGCAGCGCTGAGCACGATACCAGAGTCTCTCAAGACTGACGGAGGCCTGCTTTTATTTGACTGTACGTTGTGCCCTTACCTAAACGTCAATTTTTTTAAAAAAAGATCAGTCAACATGGTCCTTGATTTTGAGTCATGGAATGGGATATGTTATGTCTAGTAGTAGAATGCCAGTGATTATAAAGAAATCAATACCGGGGATCCAGCCAATAAATTCTTCAGAGAATATGTTTATGAGAGCGGTTAGCCATGAATATAGCCTAATTTGCTACTACAGCCAAGCCTTTCTAATGCCTCCCCAGAGACTGAAGATACAGTTCTTCCTGATGCTCCTCCTCTCCAGTGTTCAAGTGCATAGACATTCCTATGTACATTGCCCCTTCCATGGATGACTGGCAGCTCTCCTTCTTCCTTCTGGGTGGCTTTAAACATCCTGAGCTGAGCAGAGAAGACCAGCTTTGGAAGGGGACCAGTTACTTTCTAAAACTTTTTGGGTTCAACAAGTTTTTAAATGCAGTCTGCTGTGAGGATGTTTTGCATTTATTTAGTGGCCTCCTTAAAGGGAGGGTGCATCTGTTCTCTTTTCCTAGGACAAAACAGCATTGCCACCATGGGTCAACGTAAACCTGCACCATTAATTGAAGATATTGAAGGTATATCGGTCGCAGGAAAGGAGATAGGATTTGGTGGGTAGTGAATCCACCAAACCTTCCCCCTTCCTGGACCAATCCATATGCCACTCCACCCCACCATTGTCACCTCCCTGTTCCATCCAAACTCCTGCTCCAAGTCACACCCTTCCTGCCTCTTACTGACAGCCATGGTTATCCAGTGTACATCTTCATGCAGACTCAGCCACATGCTGTTTATAGCCATTGCCAGGCCACGCCTGCTGGCCTCGTTGCATTTGCAGCAGCCATAAAGCTGTTTACACATTCAGAACACTAATTTGGGATTGTGCCAATAGTTCGGAGTCTGGCGCATAATAAGTGATAGTCCACAAATACCCTCTCCTTATGGGCAAAGTCGAAATGTAAACACTGAAAGTTTTCTTGTGATTTTCTTCTCAGTATTTGTTGGATCCTTCTGACTAAATAACTAGTTCATTTGGATTACATAATAAATGCAAGTGTTTTTTTTTAATTGGTTTATTTAACATAAAAAAATTGATGGCACCAGACACAGGCAGGGCAGGGAATGTGAAAAGAGAACATGTTTCAGGTTACATGATTATATATGAGACTGAGTTCTCCCCCTCTCCCAAATATATGTATTCCTTTATTTGCCCTTTCTTTCAAACTTTCCTCAAGCTTCCTGTGGTTGGGCTTTTGGCTCTGGAAACCTGTGTTTAGCATATGTATTAGCAAGAGATGAGGTTAAGTGCTTACTGTGCGCAAATCTATTAGTGGCCTGGACATTTAATCAGGGATAATCACACTGCAGTGGCTTGCAGCTATCTGAACCTATTAGATGAGTCCACCAACTTTGGCTAGATGAGAAGGTTTTGAGGCCAGCAGCGCACAGGGGAAAAGTATAAGGGGGAGCTAACCAACTGTGATCTGATTAGGGACATTGGGGCATGTCTGTGGCTGCCCTCAGTACTTTTGGAACTGTGCAGGTTTGTTGCTTGCTCATTAATTCCCCCAATCCACAAACTTGCTGAAATAATATAGTATTTCTGTCATTTCAACTTCCTGTTCTTGCTGGAAGTAAACAAATAATAGGGCAATGCAGCTCTGTCATGCATGCACTGGCTCTCTTTTACCTGTGGATAAATAATGAGATGTGGATCCTGAGATATACTTTCCCTTTTAAATTCTCCCCCTCTGCCTTGTTTTGGGGATCTGTTGGTACTGATATTAAATGCTGTTGAGTTTAACCAGCTGCGTATAACCAGGTTTTGAAACCTAGGCTTCTACCAGAGTAACTATGGGACCTTTTACACTGACGTAGTTATGGTGCCATCTATGGGAAATCTATGGTAAATGCATAGAGCAATCCAGAGTAAGTGCCTCTTACATCTTCCTGTAGTTACTTTGGATTGTAGGGCTAGTTTGGAAATTCATTAAGAAACACTAGACCAGAGCATTTGAGGCAGGGACCCCTTTCTGAGAATGATAATCCGTCCAGGACACCCAAGAAATGAAATTATGGTCTTAAGTGTCATCAAACAAGAAGTGACATCAATGAAGTAAGAGCTCCTCCATGTCTACTTGGAAGCAAGTTCCATTCTGTTCAATGAGGCTTACTTCCAGGATAGTACAGCCTGAGTGTCCCATGCCAAAATAGCAGTGTGCAGTGCCAGATTTCAAAAAGAAGCTGCCCAGTTTTTTTAATCCCCTGGAAATAAAGTTGTGACTCCCCCCATGGGGTCCTGACCGCTATTGTGAGAACCACTGCTCTAGATAAGGAAGAAAATGGTCACCGTTGAGCACAGAAGATATTAGTGTAGGCTTAATCCTTAACTGTAAATTAAGGTGGAAGTAGGGAGTTTGTTACTAGGAATTCCACTATTAGTTCCTGATTTCTTCAGTGTGATTTAGGAGACATTGCATCAGTTCATAGCCTGTGTTGTGTTCAGTCATCCCCTGCTTTTTGGATGGATTAGGAGCCAGAGCACCATCCAAAACTGGAAACCAATGAAAAGTGGAACCTACACCTTTTTGGCTTGTAAATGCAATTTGCCCCCCCCCCCCCAATCAAAACCTATAAATATCACTTAAATCTATATCATAAAGAGCCTAAATAACTTATGTATTTTGGCTATGTGTTAATCAATGTGTTATTCAGGGTGAAATTCACAGTAACTATGGGGAGTCCTTGCTCCAGAGTAAGAACAAGTTACTCTGAATTGCAGTATGATTTTCCCATAGGTTTTCATTAGGTGGTGCAGTAACTATGGATGCACGTAATGTCTCCTACATGCTCCCGTAGTTACTCTGGATTTTGCCCTGAGGCTTTTGCAGATAATACAGTATAAACAAAGGGCGCAATCCAGAGTAACTACGGGGAGTACTTGCACTGGTGTAAGAACAATTTACTCTGGATTGCAATATGAATTTCCCATAGGTTTTCACTAGGTGGTGCCATAACTATGGGTGCTCGTAATGTCTCTTATGTGCTCCCATAGTTACTCTGGATTATAGTCAAAGGCATGTGTAGGCAATGAATATCTTATGTATTTGAATGATGGTAATTTACTGAAGAAAGTCATAAAGAAACAATTCAATTAAATAATGTATCTCAGCCTTTGGGAACCCCTTGTGGCTCTGTGGTTAAAGGCACTGTCCCTGTTGATTTGAAGATTGGCAGGTCAGCATTTTAATACCCAGTTGCTGCATGAAGCAACATCCTGGTGACAGGGCCCTGTGACAGGCCAGACAGATTTCCCAGACAGATGTCGCATCCATCATCTAAAGCAGATTCTGCCAGGAGTGAGAATAATGCTAAGAAAATGAAAAATATCTTTTCAGCCTTTGTTGGATTAAATGAACTTTCACCTGGGTGATGCCTATGCTTAGAGGAATATTTGGGCTGATATTCTATCTGATCTGGTCTTGACTTCACACATTTTAAAGTGCAACCACTTCACTCAAGGACACGCTCTTGTTTTTCCTGTAATTTTTACTCCTTCGGACTTCTTTGGTCAGTTGGTCACATGACATTCGTAGTGAACTCTTGAGTCTCATTTTCTCAAGCTGTCAAAAAAATGGAACCTACTGATGAAAAACAAACTTTAGGGTATATTTCAAAACTGTAGAGAGAATGGACCTTTGAAAAGCAAACCATTAGAAAACAGAGGGCACCTGTAAATGTTTGATCCAAATAGTTTGGTTCCAGCTGCGTTGCAGGAGTTACCAGAATGTGATTGTACACAGTCATGAACTGCTTCCAGGACTCCGTCTCCGCATTTTGCCTGGAGGTTGACTCCTGAAGCCTTTCTCATAGATGAGTATAGCCACAAGGCAGTGGAAGTTTGAGGTGGGAGTTATCCAGACAACCAGACAACCCACGTTCAGTGGGATTTTGAACAGGTTTAGTCTGGCTCCTCAACAAAGGCCTGTCTGGCATGGGAGTCCCTGCTTGGGAGACAGTCTTGTTGCTTGGGTGGGAGTCTATCCTCCATGTTGGTCTGTGTCGGCCATTGGGCTCTGGCGAGGACACTCAGATCATGTTACCATAGACTTTTGAGACTGGAGGATGCCAGTGCAATTCGGAGAAAAGATGAGGATTTTCTAGTAAGCAGAACAGCTGAAGTGAGTTTGACACAACTGACAATTTTCAATGGAGTGTATTTACCAATTTCATTTATCAGACTTGAACCTGATCGCTCTGATATCTGAAATCTATGCAGGACTTGGGAAGGGACTGAGGCATTCTCAGTGGTAGAATCTGAGTTACAGAACTCTCTCCCCAAAAAACCCTGTCATTGTTCATCACAGGAATTATTCAGAAAAGAGGACAGACTTTTTTTTCTAAGGCTGCAATCCTAAATACACTTTCCTGGGGGTAAGACCCATTGAACACAATGGGGCTTACTTCTGAGTAGACATGGTAAGGATTGTGCTCTGAGTTAGATAATGGTTGGTCCTTATCCTGGCGCAAATGGCTAAGACTCTGTGCCTGTTAACCAGCAGGCCAGGGTTCGATTCCCGGGTCGGCCCCACAAGACAGGGTGAGCTCCTGTCCTTAGCCCAGCTCTGCGATGCCAGCTGGATCCCAATCGTATTGGCTCTGCCTTTCCACTGGACTAAATCAGTGCCGTGGAGAGGGGGGATTTGCTGCTTGGGTAACAGCCTATCCTCCATAACAATCCAACCCAGGCTTTCGTGCTTCGCATGCAGCGTATGCAGCGCCAAGCACAATACCATAGTCTTTCAAGACTGATGGAGGTCTGCTGTGCAATCTGTAATCTGTATTGTACTATATTATTCTGTATTGTAATATAGTGCTTTCCTGGATCTTTTTAAAACCTATCTTTCTCAACTGCATATTTTTTACGTCACTGGTCTGCTGCAAAGTGCAGCGGCAATATGATAGTGTGCTATTTTGCTTGTAAATCAGAACTTCAAACATGCCCTCACTATATAAATGGAGCATACAACAATGGAATCAAGTTTTTTTAAAAAATTGTTAGATCACACTGGATTTGATCATATTACTATAAAGTAGTGCTGCAAGTTTTAATCAGTTTAATGAGTACATTAATTAAATCTTTAATTGATTAATGAGTGGGGATTTATTATAAACATGAAAAGCAAATTTTTATCTAATGGGAATAAAGGTTAAAGATCCTCACGATTATGTTCTGTAGTTCTTTTGGTTCTGGTAATTTACTATAAATAAGGAACAAAAACAGCTAAGCAGCCTTTTAAGCTAAAGCCAAAATGCTGATTTTTTTTGTACACTAAATTGTATGTTATTTCATAATTTCTTCAATGTGTCAAAAAGTCACCGATAGTGAAGTATTACCAGTTGTGCTGAAGGACATGTGGCACTGTTTGCAGAGTCAAAAAGTACTGTGATCTAATTTCACTAGAGGTTTCTTGGAGCCAGAAGGTAGAGACATGAAGGTTTGTCCTCATAGGCATAAGGACCTGATTTTCTGTTCGCATCTGGTTAGTCCAGGAAAACATGAGTCTATTCTGGAACAGAACTTTTCAGTGTATATTACTTACATCTGTGAATGCATGTGTTGGGTAACAGAAGGTTTAGTAACATTGCATTGATCAGATTTAACCAAATACAGGTACCCTGCTTTCTGATGGTTCATATTCTTTCAACACTTTCCAGTCATTCCCAGAAATCATTAATTCAGCACATGTTCCACTTGTTCAACCTCTCTCTGCTGTTTCAAAGGCTAAAATTGCCCTCCCTCATGTTGATTTGCCTTTGACAGGGTGATTCAAACTGGTTTGGTTTGTGGGTATAAGAGAGAGAGCACACATGACCACTTTAGCTCCTGGATTATTCATACGCCTGAAGGAGTTAATGAGAGGCTATTTGCAGAAAACTGTGACAGCAAGAATTTGCAACATTAAAAATGGCATTTGTCAATTTCTAGCTTAAAAGCCCTGGTAGCAACATTTGTAAACTAAAAAAAGACTGGGTTATGCTTTTCAACCATTCCACTTTTCATCACAGTTCCGGTCCCTAACCCACATGAGCAGGGGGACGGGATGGGACATGACACTTGTAGTTTATTAATCATCTGCAATTTAACTGATTATTTGACCAACACAGACCATTTCCAGGGAATAGGACCCAACGAGCTGAAGGAGACTTGCTTTGGAAGAGGTATTCCTAGGTTTGTGAAGTAAAATTGACAATCCATCCGACAGCCCTGGTAAGAAGTTCCTCAGAGAATGCCTGCAGACCTCAGTCTAAGCACCTGCATTGGTAATTTAGAATAGATCATTAGTGCACAACTTCCTTTTTTGAAACAGTCCAATTCAAATGCAGTTATCTGGCTCAGCTACAATGGGCTAATAAGCAGGCAGCGAATTTTGTTTACTCAACAGTCTAGATAAGGGAGATAATTAAAATAGACTCAAGGAATTTTGAATCCTGAAAGGAAGGAAAACTTTTATTATCTATAAATGGTTCTGGACTAAGACCAATGCTACATGCCAATAATGCTTAAAAAGCAGGCCTCCGTCAATCTTGAAAGACTATGGTATTGTGCTCTGCACTGCACACGCTGCATGCAAAGCACAAAAGCCTGGGTTAGATTGTTATGGAGGATAGGCTGTTACCCAAGCAGCAAATGCCCCCTCTCCACGCCACTGAATCAGTCCAATGGAAAGGCAGAGCCAATACGATTGGATCCAGCTGGCGTCACAGAGCTGGGCTAAGGACAGCAGCTCCCCCTGTCTTGTGGGGCCAACCCGGTTCTCGAACCCTGGCCTGCTGGTTAACAGGCACAGTGTCTTAACTGCTTGCGCCACCCACAACCCTATAATGCTTAACACATCACAATTGAAATGCTATAATTATAATTATAAAATGCATGCTTAACTGCAGAAAACATATATGTGAAAACATATATGTGTAGATCTGTGTTAGTTATGTCCTGGACCTACTTTTGCAAAGGAAAGAAAGCATGGAGCCAATTCAGACATTCAGAAAAAAGTACTGGTATTTCAGTTCCATACTATTATTTGAATATGACCAATGCAGAAATTGTCCTACATCTGGAAAGTAAACATTTATCAAAGAAATGTCTAGGACAAAATTATCTCTGAAGTTTGTATTTCTGCTGGAGATAATTATTCCTTGCCTACATCATTAAGGTAGCAATCTGATACAAGCTTTCCTGGGAGGAAGTCATACTGGACTAATTTCTGAGTGGACATGCATAGGATAGTGCTGGAAGTTGAAGAGTTCTGGAAAAATTGTACTATGTGCTTCTTTCAATTTAATCAAACCAGTAATGTAAAGTATACAAGCCAAAAAAATTCAAGAGAAAACTATAGACATTTCAAATATTATCTGGCCTGACTCAGCAAGTCTATTATGTTTTTAAATAGCAAACTATGGCAGATAAAACACGCCAAATAAAAGCAGAGTAATTAACAATTTTATTTCCATTCAAATATGCCATATCAATCAAATGCAACATTTGGTAGTAATCAGTGCAATTGTTGAATGTTTCATTAATAAGGGTGAGAATTCAGGTGTCCAAACTTGTACATCTTATGTAACTCGTGATTAATTTCATAACAACTCATTATTTTATGAATACATAATACCAATGCAACACTATGAAGGGACAGATTAGACATACTGTGCTACCTAGGATCAAAAATATTATGATGCCTGAGATTATAGCCTTAGAAATATTCTCAAGGGAAGTCTGTTTCTTAGAACTTTAGACAGTTGAGATGAGTAGATAAATGTTTTCTTTTGCCTAAAGTGCAGCTCAAAGCAATTTTCAGATTCCTCCCGTAAGGAAGACAAAGTGTTTTCTCAAACTAGCAGGATTCTCAGGGTTGAGGAATGGTTTGCAAATCTGTTAGTGAAATTGTGCATTTTAATTAGTCAAATATAGGAGCACACTACAACATTTAGGTCATGGCTACTGTAAACAAGGATGCTAGAAAAAGCACTGCTCCATGTCCACTTGCCCAACTTCCTCGTTCTGTCCTGTAAGAATCAATCCTATGCCCATCTACTCAGACGAGAGCAACTTTATAGTCAGTGGAGCTTACTCCCAGGGAAGCGTGGATAGGATTGCAGTTTCGTTACAGGTTGAACTCCCCATTCATGACATTGGTTCCAGGAAGCTCCATGATTAACTATTTTTGTGTTATACAAAGGCAATGAATCAAGTTCCCTTTCAAGTGGCATAAACTGGCTTAGTTTCAGCACAGAAACAGCAATTCAGACGTTATTATCACTTGGGAAAAGGAAGGAGATTTCCATGGTAAGCAGGCTGATAAGGGATGTTTATTTTTCAATTTAAAGAGCCAACCACATTCACTTTGAGACAAAATAGCATATACATAAATTGCATATAATTAGGTTACACCTGTATTTTAAAGTCTGGGTCAGGATGTAAGGCAGCTGGGTCAGGATGTAAGGCAGTTACAGTGGGAAATTGAGAAGGGGATCTATGCCTTTGGTACCATTATGACCACTGCTATTCAATTGCCAAATTATTTTCTCCTCTGAGTAAGAAGTAATGGTGGACTAGTTAAAACGGACACCACTGCTACTGTCACCATCTGTGTCCTCCTCTTCCTTGCATGCAGAGAAAGTGGGTAAAATGAAGAGGTTGCTGCCTCTGCTACCATTACCATCTTTGTTAAAGCAACGGAGATGGTATTTGAATCAGAGGGGAGCTGGCAGGGGATGAGGACAACAGTGGCAAGGGAAATGCCATTTAATTGAATTGCAGAGGCTTTCATGGACTAGCTGATTGATTGTTCCTTGACTAGACACTGAGGAGGAACAGGAACTGATTCCTCATTCATTTATCCGTCAGTCAGCAATCCATTTTTTAAAAATAAATTGCTTGTTACCTACTTTAGTAATGGCAATATGGACTGTTTAGGAACACTATTCCCAGAGTAAGCAAGCCG
Source organism: Cryptoblepharus egeriae (assembly GCA_030015325.1). NCBI lineage: Eukaryota > Metazoa > Chordata > Lepidosauria > Squamata > Scincidae > Cryptoblepharus > Cryptoblepharus egeriae. Next base: position 77,443,423 of record JAREYC010000003.1, on the reverse strand, counting down.
TGATTTACATTGCATGGTGGCCACGCTTCTCCTCAGAGTAGGTGCCTTTGCCTGAAAGCCTCCTGCCTCCTGCCTTTGTACTGGGCAAGGGTTAGAATCTGTCTTTGTTCTGAGGGTATCAGATTTGTAGGCTTTTGGAGCATTGTAAGAACATAGTAATTTATTTTAATTGGTAGTGTTGGTAGTGTTGGTGTATAAACCGCAATCTTTATAAGAAAGATGTTTTCTTGTTTATATCTCCTTCCATGAAACCCTTCTATTTTGTTCAGATTTAACTTGTGAAACCCTTGCAATTTGTTCAGATTGAACTCAGTCATTAGTAATTTTTTAATAATAAATATTAATTTATTTAAAGTTTCACCATACTCAAAAGTCAGCTGTCATGTACTGTCTTCCACAAGGGATTGGTGTCCAGATATGGAGTAAAGAGGAGTGATTCCTGTTTGCCTTGCATCAGAGAATGCTGGCAGTGCCAGGAATGAATCTGTATTGGGGAATCTCAGATCACTTCCCTTGTTGTGTCGTGCCGCCATCCACTAATAAATGTGGCCATACCCATGAGTTGTGTGTCTTGGCCATACTATGCCTATTTCTTATGGTGTTTCCAGGAGAGGTCAAGATTCTGTTGGAATGCTTTGAGATTGGAATGCTTTGGGATGTATCCAGGCTGGATTCCATTTGAGTGGAACTAAGTCCTATGAATAAATATAAAGTCCATCAAACTTTACAACAAGAACAATAACATTGGTATTATCAGGCTAAAGTTGCACTTTTAGAAGCAAGGCACAGAGTGGCCTGGTGGTGCAGCTTTTGCTGAGATCTTTCAGAAAACAAGTGTTACAGTGTATGTTTGAATGCTCCTTTGTATACCTTGTCCCTGTGTGTCAGAGAAACACGTTAGGAAGAACAAAATGGCTTTAGCTCCTCACAGATATTCAAGGAACATAATTTTATGTGGAGCACCTGTCAGTTATCTATCTATCTATCTATCTATCTATCTATCTATCTATCTATCTATCTATCTATCTATCTATCTATCTATCTATCTATCTATCTATCATCTATCTATCTATCTATCTATCTATCTATCATCTACAGTATTTATATACCGCTTTTCAACTGAAAAGTTCACAAAGCGGTTTACAAGAAAATGAAAAAAATTAATAGCTAATTAATAGCTAATGGGTGCCTATCCCAAAAGGGCTCACAATCTAAAATGCAAAAAGAAGACCAGCAGAAGCCACTAGAACAGACATTTCTGGGGTGTGTAGGGCCAGTTACTCTTCCCCTGCTAAATAAAAGAGGAACACCCACTTGAAAGAGTGTTTCTTGCCCAGTTAGCAGGGGTAACTTGTCTTAGGACATTATTGCCTTGTCCTCTTATAGATACAAACTTGTCTTGTAACTTGTCTTAGGACGTTATTGCCTTGTCCTCTTGTAGATACAAATCCATCATAAGAAGCTATAAATAATTTAACTTCTGATCATGTCACCTGCAAACTTAATGAGACCAGATGCAAAACTAAACCCCAAATCCAGAGTAATTATAGGAGCATGTAAGAGACTTTACGTGCACCCATATTTACTGCACCACCTAGTGAAAACCTATGGGAAATTCATATTGGAATCCAAAGTAAGTTGTTCTTACATCGGAGCAAGGACTCCCCGTAGTTTCTCTAGATTTTACTCTAAGGCTACAATCCAGAGTAATTACAGGACCTTTTACATCAACTATAGTTCCTGTGCTACCTATGGGAAACTTATGGGAAATGCATAGAGCAATCCAGAGTAAGTGCCTCTTACATCTTCCTATAGTTACTCTGGATTGTAGGGTAAAACTTGTGAGAAGCAACTGTGTCCTGTGTGCTTCTGGGATAACTTTTAAAGGTGCAAATTACAGCCATGGGAGAGATAGGAATATATCAAAATCAGAAAATTGCAATCAGGTTGGAATATATCAGGCATTACAGGGATAGATTGGAATATATCAGAATCTAGGAATTTTGGAGATCCCTATTTGAATCCTTGGCACTATTTTTGGTTCTTGTATCAAATTTTTCCCCTGCACCTCTCTCATGAGATTTGGGGGTTCAGCAGTGCTGTTGCATGGAGAACTTTAACTCGGTTACTCTCCTGTTCTGGATTGTCTTTATAGCTGCTGTGTGATTTGAGAAAGAAGCTTTCATCCCTTCCAATGTCAATGGAAACTTCCCTCCTTGGGCAAATAGAAGTTGTGCTGGGACAGATTGGGATCAGGACTGTGGTATGGCAAAAGGGTTGAAGTCCCTGTCTCCTCACACTGTGTTCCTGATCTGAGTTAAGTTACTGTGGTTGCTATTTACATTTAGTAAAACAATAGCCAAACCCAGGCATGAAACATGTCCTGTATGACCCTGAGAATAACCTAAGTAGTTCAGTCATGCCCCAAATTTGTATTTCTGTATTTTGAAGGGAACAGCCTGATTGTGTCCCAAACTGAGAAATCTCTGTTTTGGGCCAACCGTTCCTGGCTCATTCAAATGTTCAAATTCAAATTTTTAGGAGTTCCTGTGGTCGCACACTCTTTGTCCTTTGTCACATCAGTTTAGGAAGGTTAGTGTGTTTGCCACTGTGCTTTATGTCAAACATGATTGCATGTGAGCAGATTATTTGTATGCCAAATTCTCCAAGAAATTATAGTTTTAAGGCTTCTGCATTCAGAATCAGGCAGGGCAAATAGAAAATGCTCCCAAGTTCCTAGGGCTTCAAATTATTTGCACTTCAGCATCTCTGCCAGTGGAGAGATGAATAAAAAACCCTTTTTATTATTTACTGAGCTTATGAAAAGGTAATATGTGAAATATGAAGTGAAATCTACGTTTGTAAATGTGTATAGTTTGTTCATTTTTATCCACAAAAGAACACTTTTGTTTGTATTAGACTTTTAAGTTTGATTTCTCATAAAAGCCAGAGTGAATGTGCGTAGATTCCTTCTACTAGGATAATTCCTATACTGGGCTCAAGTCACTGTAACTGCTTTATAGGAAGGGAAAATACCCTGCTGCCCCACAAATTTTCTCTCCTCACCCTTCGCACATTGCTTGTATGTTTCTCTCCTCCCATCTTCTGCAGAATTGTAGCACATGGGGAGGAAGAATGGGAAATAATAAGCCAGAAACTAACTGGTAACAAAATGGGGAGACAGTTCTTCTTTTTAAACCCCTCTATGTTGAGCTAAACCTGCCTAAATTTCCTCTTCTGTGCAATGCTTAAAAGTAGAGGCACTATTTCCACCATTTTCTATGGTCATCCTGTCCTTTGTACATTCTGGATACAGTGGTAAGTGAGTTGGCAGGTACCACTGCTCCAGCAAGCACTGAGAAGCATAGTATTGGATTGATTCTCTATAAGGTTCATCAGTTTCAATAGGATTTATTTCCTGATAAATGTGTACTGTATATTACAACATGAATAGCTGGGGTAATGCACATGTACATATGATATTGCATAGTATTCACAAATAACCATTCTGTGCCACATGATGAGAGGGGACCTGTAGTGATATGTGGCTGAATACTGTGGGTGGGCAAAGTAACTGACCTACCCCTCTTTCCTACTCCTGGGTCATAAACAGCTCTTGCCTGACATGCAGAAATACCTTGTCCCATTACGTGATCTCTGATCTAGGGAAAGCTTCATTTGCTATATTTCTGTGAGTTAGACAGCTGGAGCACTTATTTCAATGTGCACAATAAGCATCCATTATGAGATGGTGAGGCATAGCTAGTCTTTTAAGGCATCCAGTACCAGCTATGAGTGCATCCTAGGAATTTGCTAGAAAGCATGTACTTGTTAAGTATTTTTAATGGTTACAATACCTATGCACCTTGCTGGTAAAATATTAAATAGTGATGGTTCTAATCTGTATGTTGTGAAAACATTGCCTGTTCATTTCTCTAGATCAGGTCTATTCTCTAGATTTTCTTTTTCTGGGTTGGACTGCTTGAACCCTGGCATGGAAACCCACTGGAATAGCTGGAGAGGATGGAGCAGTCAATCTTGGAGGGAGCGCTCAAGGAGCCTCTACCCTTCAGAACCATTCCAGGCAGAGGTAGCAGAATGGAGCTGTATGGCTCTGTTTTGCTCCCCCACCTGGATGGTTTCAAAGGGGAGGTGTCCCTTACACACCACAGTATCTGTGTAAGGGAGCCTCCCTCCAGCCCCCTCTAGCTATGCCACTACATGGACAGGATCTGGCATTTGGGCAAATCTATCCACCCGGTGAGCAAAACTTTCACTTCTGCCCTGACGTTACACAAAGCTCTCCTCGTTTGGAGGCCAGGATGCTCTGGGCAGTTTCATTTGTCTGGACATCTTGTTGCACAGTTGGATACTATTGCCCAGATGCTCCTGTCCTCCAAAAGAGGAGGGCTTTGTGCAGGACCCAAACAGAACACAGATTAGACAGGAAATGCATTCTGAGCACACAGTGGGTGCAGTTTTGAGCGCTGCATTTCTCAATCAAGATACTGTCCAAAGCATGAGGAAAACATTTGAAGTATGCCAGGTGCCTTGTCTGATACATACTAGGATCTTGAAACTGACAGCATAAAGAGAAGTGGGGCAGGAGGGTTGAAATCTGTGCTTCTGCCACATTCTGAATTGATGGTAGGCTACATACTTTTCCACAGAGAACGAGTAACACTGACACAGCAGAAGTATTAAACATTTGCACTGATCTCACTATGGGTGTTGTTTCAGTTGGCGTATTTGTTGGCTGAAAACATCCACCTTAGACAAATATTTAAGAATGTAACTGGTACAATGTGTTTCACGGGGTGTACCACATTGCTTCCAAATCTGCTGTACATCTTTTGCTTTCCTTAATGAACATTCATCTAATTCAGAACACAATATATTCTTAATTAATCAAAAAGCTGCTAACCCAGAGCAGTAACAGCTGGTGACAGGATGTGTTTCTTAGCAGTGATCTCCCAGCTGTTCTGGATATGTGCTTACAGATTTAAGTAAAATTTTGACATTCAAGGAAAAAAAATGGTCTGGAAGAGTCTTGCAGTTTATTACCATTGTGTCAACTTTACTGTAGTTACTGGGGATGTTTCTTTATCTTGTAAGCTAAAGCAAGATGATCTGCAGAATGAGGTTAACCTTACCAAAAACCAGTGCAAACTGCCCATTTGTTATTTTGTCATTGGTTTTGTATTCAGTATAAATATCTCTCTCTGTGTATATGTTAAATATGTATATAACATCAAGCTGAGTTCGTGCATGGGAGTCTCTCTCTCTCTCTCTCTCTCTCTCTCTCTCTCTCTCTCTCACACACACACACACACACACACACACACACACACACACACACACACCCCACTGTTGTACATTGCATGCACTCCAAAAATTACATATGGTGTACTGCTTTGGAGAAAGAAAAAATGTGATTTTTTTGGATGTTTTTCAATAAAAGAAATAAATCACTGTGGAGCAGATCAAACTCATTAGGAGAAACTTCTTTGTTTCATAATGTCAAATATTTATAACCCCACTTGTTCCCCACCTTTGGGCATTCAAAGCCCAAATTTAATTACAAAATGCTCAAAGGTGGGGAAAAGAGAATAGAAACAATCCAATACAGTAATAAAAAACAGCAGCCATAAGCCATCATAGAAATACATCAGAGGAAACAATGAAAATCAGCTTCATAAGTAACAATAATACAGTGACAACTTAAAAACAGTAGCAAGCACTTCCATCAAAAGTCAAACAGAATTATAAGAACCACGACAAAGTGATAACCAACAAAAACCAGGATGGAGAGAAAAAGAAAGGGAAATAGGGAGCCTTTCCACCGCACCTTCCAGTAATAGATCTTAGGGAAGGAATAGATCTTAACCCCCGGCAGGAAGGAATTCCATAATAGAATTATGAGCTTTCTGTATTATGCCACAATAACTATGGCCCATATCCTAAAGTCAAATTAAGCCCTTTGCTCCGGAGCAGTTAAAGTGACTTTCCATAAGGTAACACTTGAGGGTGACGTAACTGCATGGACCCGTAACTGCTCTGGATTTTGCCCTATGTCCAGTTTATAATCAGATTTCTTGCTGTTAATTGTTCACTGACTTAGAAGTTGTTAAATAAGAATTACCTAAGTAGTTCAATCATGCCCTAAGTTTGTATTTCTGTATTTTGAAGGGAACAGCCTGATGGTGTCCTAAACTGAGAAATCTCTATATTGGGCCAACTGTTCCTTGATCATTCAAGTGCTGAAACTCTTTTTTTAGGCATTCCTTTGGTCGCACACTCTTTGTCCGTCACATCAGTTTAGGAAAGTTAGGCTGCAATCCTAAAGACACTTTCCTGGGAGTAAGAACCATTGAACACAATGGGGCTTACTTTTGAGGAGACATGGTTAGGATTGTACTCTTAGTGTGTTTGCTGCTGTGCTTTATGTCAAACATGCTTTCACTTTACCGGAGTATTTGTGTGCCTAATTCCCCAAGAAATTATATTATTAAGGCTTCTGCATTTAGAATTAGGCAGGGCAAAAGGAAAATGCTCCCAAGTTCCCAGGGCTCCAAATTATTTGTACTTCAGCATCTTATTCATGCTTGCTTAGGAGAAAGTCCCACTGAACTCAGAAGATTGTATCCAAAGAAAGTTAAATCATGATGAAATCTCACTGAAAGCAACAGGTTAATCTTAACTAATGTGTCACATTGATTTCAGTATTGTGTTGTCCTAACTTATTTTTTGTGCATCTAGAAGGAGTTTCTTTATTTGCAGGACACGGCTGCCACCTGGAGTTGGTAAAAGCAGGATGGAAAAGATGATATGAGAATAGTGTGTCTGAAAAAGAAGCAGAGAGAAATTGATTTGGTGATTGTTAGATGAAGATGAAAAAACTGGATCTAGCTAAGCTGATTACACCAATTGTTCTAAGTGTACAAAACTGTACAAAACCTTACACCAGAATATGAAACCTTGTTCTGAACTGCACCACTTTAGAGTGTATATTTTGAAATGAATGCACATGGAAAACAAGAAGCAAGAAAGAGAGTTAAAAACATAAAAAGAACCCTGCCAGATTAGGCCAAGTGCTCTTCTAGTCCAGATTTCTTTGGTCTTACAGCGGTGTACCAGATGCCTCAATGATTGCACAAAATAACAAGAGACCTGCATCCTGGTGCCACTTCCTTGCCATCTGGCATTCTGATGTAGCCTGCTACTAAAACCGGGAGGTTGCACATACCCATCATTTCTTATAACTTTAATGAATGTTTCTTCCAGATGTTTCTTCTAGTCCACTATTTCTAGCCTTCTCTTATCCCTAAGTACAAGGACTGATTTATTTTTTTGACAAGGACTTATCTGTTTTGCCTTTCTATACTGTATGTAGAGATTATCATTAGATCAACAACAAAAAGCAAAAAAAAAAAAGATTTTATGGGAGACCACCACTTGCCTATCCAAGTCTTGCGGCATTTATGATAGGATTCTGGAGGTAATTCCAAATGTAGGTTTGCTGTGTCATATGTAATGAATTGAAATGCTACTGTCCTACTATGAATTACGGTCACTACTATGAATTCTCAAACGTTTTAGTGCCGGCACCCACAGAAAGTGATATCATCATGGAAATGATGTTCTGGCAGGAAGTGACATCAATCAGGAAAATTTTAACTTTAATATTTTATCTACTTAGTCAAGTAAGTAGGGAAAGCATTTACAGTAAGTATAAATTTAAAAATGTATTTTAAATAAAGAAATCTCACTTTCCCAAGAAGTTGCTGATCTGTTTAAATAAGATCCTTAAACATCCCAAATGCTGCAATCATATCCATGCTTACCCAGGAGGAAATAGTCACTTACCCAGTGATTGGGTAAATAGTCATGTAACCCATTGACTATCATTGTTAAAAGCATATCCATAGTAGCCTTGTGGAGGACAAATTAATAATTCCTAAAATTTCTATTGATGATCTCTCCCTCATGTTCTGCTGAACCAAAGTAGTGAACCAAAGTGTTATTAGGCCTGGCAGAAGGTAGTTTCCTCCTGACAGGGCCCTGGGTCAGATTGCCCCTCATTGGAATGCAGCAGGATGTAAGATGTAACACTTCTTTGAAACACAGATGGAGGATGATGGCCCAGGCCTGAAGAAATGGCCTTGCAACCAAGAACAAGAAAGATATGGGTCCGGAGTGGTGCCTGAGTGTCTGCAACAAAGAAGACTTGTTTTGGATCTCGAAGGGGTATGAAGTATCCAGATTCCCTGAGTGACGGATATATTGTTATGGATGATGGGCAAATCAAATGTCAGGACGTATAGATGTTGTAGTGATACTTAACTCTGAACTGTTGAAAACTGCTGTAAAATTCTAGTATGTTCTGGAAGATGCTTTGAAGTTGGAGCATAAAACCTCTGTGCCCCATTGTCCGGGGCTCCCATTTCCTTTGTGGTCACCAGTGGCCAAGCTTGTTTCTGCAGAGCAAGACTGACTTGGGGGCCATGCGCTCTTGGAATAAAATCTCTACTCTTTGCACCTGATTTTCTAGTCTTGTATGATCCTTGGGAGACTCAATTCCTGTAACAGCCTGTTCAAAGTACACATCTGTCACACTTCCCTAAACGCAGTCGCATACAAAGATATTATTATATCTCTATTAAAAATAAAATGCATATTGAAATTAATGGGGACCCAACCTGAAACTGACTTGCAACCAGTGGTGGGCTCCAGCAGGTTTGCACCTACTCTATCGAACCAGTTGTTAACAATATATAAAGTTTTAAAATGGACATATAATGTTTAAAAATAGCCATTTAAAAGTGGCTGCCAGATGGGCATAGAACTGGTTGTTAATTTCTTTGAATCCCATCACTGCTTGCAACCCACCAAGTGTGTCCCGCAATTTGAGAAACATTGAATCAGAGAATTGCAGTAAGTGAAGAATTGTCATTAATTTTTTTATGATCCTAACGTTTCTTTTAGTTATATAACACTTCTGAATTGCTTAATCCACTTCACATATCATATGAGTGGTCTTTACAATATCTCCATGAAGCAGGCCTGAATTATGATCCTTATTGAGGCTAAGGCTGCAATTCTGAAGACATTTTCCTGGGTGTAAGACCCACTGAACACAATGGGGCTTACTTTTAAGTAGACATGGTTAGGATTGTGCTCTAAGAGACAGTGGCTTGCTAAAAAGAAAGCTTCCCAAGACCTTGAGCTTGTAACGCCTTCTCTTAGCTATTAGATTACTGTACACATTTTCCTTTTGTTGGGCAAAGAAATATTGAACAGCAGACCTTTTCTAGTATAATTCCGCTGTGAAAACACTTCTAAGAAGCCTCAAACTCCCCAGAACAGGAATTCTTCTTAAGAGAGAGTCTTACAGGCTTGACATGCTGAAGAACTGGCTTCCCCTTCTAAGGTAAAATGCAATACAATAGCATGGTCTATTTGTTTTCTCAGTCATATATCAGTATTTCGAGTCTGGGATTTGCTTGTCTAATGATCTTCTGTTAGAACATGCTGTTTAAAAATAGCCAACTACCCATTTTTCTGATAATCCTCTTCCACAAAATAAAAACCCAACAAGCAAAACAATTAAGTCCGTAAAGGTCTTATTTCACTTTGGATATGAATGTAGAAAGCCTTTTTTACATGAATGCAACCTGACTGCTGTGTGTCTTTGTGCTGAGGATGTCATTTGGATTTGCAACCTTCCCCTTAGAGGAACTGAGTTGGCCTATTAATAATGCAGAAGCCACTACAATATGTAATGACTCCAGTCAATTAAAAATTGCAACACAGCAGATTTGCTTTTAGAAGCAGAAGAAAGAAATCAATAGATGAGGCAGGATCCCATTCAGGAAAGTTGATTTGATTATATGGAACACTTGATGTGCATTAAGATTGTCATATATGTATAAGGCATGAGTATCTGCCTTGACACCTAGCTACAATGTATTATTTTTAAAGCATATGTTTCCATCAGTGTTAAACTATTTCATCAGATTTGTGAACTGTAATTATTTAGCCAAGCATTGGTAGACTGTGATGATAATGCTGACAGTCATGGGGTCAACTCAGCCATGCAGAAAGGGAAGGTGGCGAAGTTCAGGATAAAGTGAATCTCTTTGGCAGCAGGTAAGAGATGGCCTTTGTGGATGCACCATTTTTTAAAAAAATATGAAAAAGCTAACAGATAAAACATTCCTCCACAGGTAGTATGAGGCTGCCATTACACACTTACCTGGGAGTAAGTCCCACTGTGTTAACTGGAAATAGTTCTAAGTAGACATGCATAGGAGTATGTCATGAGACAACATGATAAACATTAAAGTAAGCGGGAGTGCCATGATGTGGTTGGAACATGGGTAACCATTCAGTGAATTTGAGACTTGGGGACAAACAGGCCATGGACATGAAATAATGTGCATGAAAACAAATGTGATATATAGGATATATATCTAATATTTTTTTTAATTTTCACATTCCTTTCCAAAGAACCATTCCTACATAGGTCATGAACATAGGTGAACATAGGTCAAGAAACTGTTGGGTACCATGATATTATGGCCAAAATTTCTTGCCCATAAGAAGGCTGATGCATGAGTTTTCCTCATGTGCCAACTTCACTCTTGCCTACATTATGGGAACTTCATTCAAACTTGGTAACAAAGCACAGGAGGAGAACCATAGATTAAATCAGGGGGCTCGTGACTCCCCAGTTCATGTAGAGTCCATTGCTCCCTTTGAGGGGTGAGGAAGGGGGAAAGCAGCAATGTGGGGAAGGGGGTGGGGAAGGCGGGAAGCAGGATCATGTGCCAGGAGGGGTAGGGAGGCTATCTTTATACAACGGACATACTGCCAGGATATGAGAAGTCCTGGGGAGCCTCACAGAGTGTTTGCAGGGTTCCCCAAGGCTTGGAAACAGTGAAAGTAGCAATTGCAATGAAACTGGAAGTTCCGGAGTAAACATGAGTACATTGTCATGCCTTTCAAAAGCCTCTATTTTAAACTAAATCTGGTTAAGATCTGCTTAAATCTGGTTAAGATCTGCATAAACAATATATGCTTCCAGTATATTTCCAGTCCATGGTCCACATGTGTTGATCATCCATGGCACACCAGTGTGCCATGGCACGGTGGTTGAAAATGGCAGCACCAGAGGGAGGAGATATTGAACATTAACAGGAACATTTGCTGCCTCCTTAGCATGCTGCCTGCCTGTATATCACATTCCTTAGTGAAGCAAGAAACAAGTTCAGTTTTTCAGGAAGAAACATGCGTGTTTCCACTGCTACTAAAGTAATGGACATGGGATAAGTGAAAACATGGATTCCAGATATGGGAGTTGGCACCTGTAGATGAACATGTTTTATCTTTACAGAGAAAGCCATGATGGATGTACGCTGTTGGATGTTTTCTAGTTATGTATGAGAACAATACCACAACATTTATGACCGATATCTTTTTATATCAGATGGCCCAACCCTGTATTTGAAGTTCAGTGGTCATATTTGCTGATCAGTGGCCATTTGGCCATACGGGGCAGCATTTTCTTTAGTGATGTTGGGACTGTAGAACTCCCTCTTTCCAAGCTCTTTCCCTCCCTTCAGGTTTTCTGACATTGTCTGATTATTTTCTTGTTCTCCTTTTTCTGATTTTTTTAGATTTGTTATAATTTTTTGCTGCTGATTTCCTGTTTGATTTTTGTGTTCTCTTCATGATGGTATTTTTAGATTTGTCTTAATTTACCATTATGTTTTCCTTATTAGTTGCTTCAAATGCCTCTCTCAGAGGGGAAAGGTGGAGAATAAATATTTTAATGAATGCTATTTTAATAAATAACGATGTCTACACTAGTGGAGGATAGAGATGAATTTTCAAGCTACTATTCATTTTACGTGTGAACAAATTAAACTATCATAGAGCTGCATTTCCATAGCAACAGAAACAAAAAAAATAGTTTATGTACTATAAAGGGCAACAAAATTAATGAAACCTTCAATAGATCTTTAAACTCCTTCTGCTAATTTCTGATGGTATCTAAGTGGACAACATAATTTTGTCCAAAGGAAAAACTGAAGTAATTTGGTGTGGAAAGTGAGGGAGATTCTGTCAAAAAACATATGGTATTTCAAAGGAGGTTAACAAGATTTGGTTATAAAGGGGTTTGCATATCCCTGCTATTTTATTATAACACTAGTGAAAACGTACCCGTGTTGCAGGAGTAAAATTTCCCACATACACCACCCACCCACTTTGGAACAACCCCATGCGCACCATCTCTGCATGTGCACCAATCCCCCATGCGCACCAACCTCCTGTACACTCCATGTGCACAATCCCCCATGCGCACCATCCCCAGGCACACTGTCCCCCATGCACAACACCCTCATACAACATCCCCCATATGCCCCCACCCTCATGTACACCATCCCCAATGTGTATCACACATAATCCCCCAATCCGCAACACCCTTGTACAACATCTTCCATATGCCCCACCCTTGTGCATCAACCCTTCATGTGTACCACCTCCCTGTGAACTATCTCCCATGTGCACCATCCCCCATATGCACCATAACTCCCTGTGCACTTTTCCTCCCAGTGCATCAGCTGGATGTGGATACCCATCAATGTTAAGTATAGGACAAAAACACATTGAACCCCTTTTCACCCCTTAAGGATTAAATTTCTCGATATTGGTTCTTGGTGGGTGTTGATGTCACATAAGGAACACACCAAATTTCATGCTTCTAGGTCTGGGGGTTGCGGCACAACGTCCACCAGTCAGGGATTCTTCAATGTATATAGGGAGGAAATATAGGAAGGAAAACATGTTCTGCTCCTTTTCATCCCCTTCCACTTGGAATTTCTGAAAACCTGTTTGTGGTGGGTGCCTCCATCGTGGAAGGAACATCCTCCCCAAATTTCACACTTCTAGGCCTGGCGGTTTTGGCTGGACGTTGATGAGGCAGTCAGTGAGCGAATCAGTGACTTTTCAATTTTTATATATATAGAAGACTAGCGAAATGTACCCATATTGCGAGAGTAAAATACCCCCTGTGCGCCATCTCCCATTGCACATCACACACATTGCACATCAACTCCCTGTGCATCAGCTCCCCTGCCCTTCAAAACCCCATGCATCAAAACCCTGTGCATCAACCCCCCATGCGCAACACCCTCCATATGCATGATCCGTATGTGCAACTACCCCCTCCTGGCCCGCCTCTAGTTTCCATGGGCGCTGTTTTCCAGACATGGCAGGGGGTTTCCCTATCGTGCCAGACCCCCTGCAATTTATGGAGACATCCGGCCATTTCTGGACATCTGGACAGCCTGTGTGGAAGGTCTGAGAATACTTCTGCTGAGCCCCACGCGATTAATGCACCACATGTATATCTACTCTCATGGTTTTAATACGTAAGCAAAGAGTGTTCTAAAAAAAATTGAACTGGGTCAGAAGCTGCCCAAATGAACCATACGTTCAGGAATTGAACCATTTAATAGCCAGTTGCAAAAGCAATGGTGATGGTTAAAAGGGATCATCATTACTCCCAGAAAACGAAAAAAGAAGTTTGTTCATTTAGGATAGTCAGCTAGAAATGAAGTTCCTAATTATCTGAAGGGCAAATCTCAGACTCTTAAGTGTGATTCTTAGGTTAACACCTAGAATCAATGTCAGTGTATTACAGCTGAGGCACCTTCTCAATCCAGACATGCTGTCAAATGTATTTAAAATCTGTCTGCAATTGCATTGCAACATCAAGTAATATTACATTGCAATATTTCATGTCACTGAGGCCTTGCTGAGACTGGGACCCTTTGGCTCTGCCTATCATTCGGTGGATGAAAAAAATGCTAAAATGGTTATGCGCAAACAACATGTATCTCATTATCTCTGTGCTGGCTATGAAATGCTGAAATACTGAACATGTTCTCCAAATGTGGTGGTGGAGAAAGACTTAGAAAGTACACTCTTGCAGTGAAACACCTGATGATTTGTAAAGCAGATTATTTATATCTTTATATAAATTGTTCAATTGATCATATAGTCCTAGAATTGGAAGGGTCCCAGTATGTCATCTAGTCCAACCCCCTGCCTGTAGCCGGAAATCCTCCTGATATAAATATCCTCCTGATATTTTATCCTCCTGATATTCTATTGATATTTTATATCCTCCTGATATAAAAGATTGCTATAACAGATCAATTTATATCTTTATATCAATTGCTACGGTAAAAAGTATTAAAGTGCTTTAAAATGCTTTAAAACAATGCTGCAGTGAAGTTTAAAAAGACCTGTGTGGGTAATTCATACTCTTCCATCTCTTGAAGCAACTTGCTTGTGACCCCCAAGAGGTCACATCAGTAGGGAAGGGCACCCACCGGGAGGGGAAGCAAGTTGGGTCTATCTGCCCAGCAAACCTTGGCCACAGACATTATATTTTTGACCTAGAGCCCATGTGGAAACCAGGTTGAAACCAAGCCCTGCTTCCTTCTAAAATGAGATATAGGGCATCTTTTAAAACATCTTTGTTGAGTGATTCCGCTCATTATCGTCATGAACTGGAAAAGCTGTCCTCTTTCATGATCTTTTATCAATTCCACACAACAAACCAAATCTAAGGTTTCTTAATGCCATCTACAGGATTTCCACTGAACTACTTTTAGATTTGGTCTCAACTCTTCAGTAGGTTGTTTGCTCTGCATCCAACTTATCCCAGTCAATCAATCCTTCTGAAATACCTTTTGCAACATGATGAGAAGGTCATTGATTGCAATTCAAGAAGTATTTTAAGCACATTCAGTACAGCTTTGGTATGCGCAGTAGGACTTTTGATTTTTCTTTTTCCCTTTTGAATGGCAGAACTGCATATGTTATCATATATAAGTTCTTTTTGATCCTCCCCTCTTTTTCAAAAGAGGTTTTCCATGGACAATGGAGAGCTGTGGTTTGAGATATCCAAGTTCAAAAACCCTTTGCGCATGTGGAACTAGCATTGCAGTTCTTTTGATCCAAGACATTATATTCCAAAATGGTGTACATGATATAACTGCCCAGTAATAACTAATTTTGGTCAGGTTTGCATTCATTTGCTTGCAGTGCTGACCCAACCGTGCTTAATGGAGTGTTGCTTTATGTGACAGCCATAAACCATAATGTGCCACTAGAACACAAGTTCTACTAGCTATATGGATACAGGGGCCCAATAGGTTGGGCTGTTTGTAACCATATGGCCTAGAAATATTCCTATCCAAGCCTATCATCTCTCTGCCCATAAACTGCACCCCAGTTCCAGCCTACCTGTCCTGGTGCCATTTGGGGTTCACTGCAGTGGAGATCTCCCACAACAGCCGCTCACACCAGTGACTCATGGGCCAGCACTGGCGTGATCTTTGAACAGTGGTGGGATGTGAGGTGAGTAGTACTGGTCTGTAAGAGAACAAAACACATTAGATACAAACAGCACTAAAAGGTCCACCCATAAAACTAACAGACGTTCTGCACTAAAACAAGTGTAATAAAATCAGAAGGCTTGTAAAAAAGGAAATTTCTAATGACCTAGCAGAGATATTGACTAGTACAAGGCCAGGAAGAGGAACACTTCTCATAAAAGTAATGTATCTAAACTTAAGGGGCTAAAAGGGGTGCAATGTGTTTTTGTCCTATACTTAAAATGGAAGACTGACCAACATCCAGCCAATTTGGTGCTCATTGCCTGGTGCACTGGGGGGGGGGGGAATGTTGTTTGGAGGGAGAGGTTGCAATGGGGAGGGGGTGTTGCGCATGGGCAGATGATGCTCATGGTGGTGATGCTCATGGGTGGCTGATGTGCATGTGGGTTGATGTGCATGGGGATGCTGTGCATGGGGATTTGATGCGCAAGGGGGAATGATGTGCTTGAGGGAATGATGTGCATGCGGGTGTTGATATGCATGGGGGATGTTGCAATTGGGGGTTGATGTGCATGGGGGTTAATGCGCATGAGGGGATATTGCAATTGGGGGTTGATGCTCTTGGGGGGATGATGCTCCTGGGAAGATGTTGCACATGGGGGATTTGTGCTTGGGGGTTTATTGCACATGGGGGTCTGATGTGCATGGGGGACTGATGCACATGGGGGGATGTTGTCCATGGGGAGATGTTGTGCATGGGGGATTTGCACATGGGGGGGTTGATGAGCATGGGGGGGGGTTGATGTGCATAGGGGGATGATGCGCATGGGTGGATGAATATGGTTGATGCTGCACATGAGGGTGAATGCGCATATGGGTTGATGCACATGGGGGATTGATGTGCAGTGGGGGGATGGCGTATGGGGGAATTTTACTCCCACAAAGCAGGTATGCTTTTCGCTAGTCTATATATGGTAAACAACTGAAAAGTCACTGACAGTTTCACTGACTCATCAACACCCAGCCAGCCAAAATTTTCAGACCTAGAAGCATGAAATTTGGGGAGGGTATTCCTTCCGTGATGTAGGCACCCACTAAGAACCAATTTGGGGAAATTTGAACCAGAATGGAGTGAAAAAGGGCTCAACATGTTTTTGCCCTTATACTTTACATTAAAGAATTACTGACTGATCAATGTCTTGCCCCAACCCCTGGACCTAGAAGCATGTAATTTGGGAAGAAAATTCCTTATGTAATATGAGCACCCACCAAGAGCCTATCTTGAGAAATTTAACCGCTAATGGAGTGAAAGTAGTGCAGGGTGTTTTTATCCTGTATTAAACATTGAAGATTGATTAAACCTAGTCCCTAACCCTACACCTGCATTATACGGATGCACAGGGGGATGGTGCATGTGGAGGTGCTGCATGAGGATTGGTGGGGAGGGGGGTGTTGAATGGGGGGAAGTGTTGCACATAGGGGAGGAGTTGCATGGGGATGGGTTTTATTGCACAGGAGAGTTGTTGCATGAGTGGGGGTTGCACAGGGGGTTGTTCCACAGATGGATGTTGCACAGAGGTGTGTGTCGCATGGATTGGAGGTTGTTGCATGGGTTGGAGATTGTTGCATGGGGTAGTTGCACAGGGGCGTGTTGCATGGCAGGTGTTGCATGTCCGGTGTTGCATGGAGGGGTTTAGGGTGTGCCCATGTACCCAAGTATTCTTTAAATTTTACTTCCATAAATTTTTCTCTTCGCTAGTTCTTGATATAATCCTGCACAATCTGTTTTGCCCTGCAGCCCTGTTCAGGCTGTCAAGGATCAAGAGGTAGGAGGAAATGAGGTATTTGGAGGCAGGATAAGGGCAGCAATGAGAGCAGATCAGATTCTGGTAAGGGGGTGAGATTGGTGGTGGGTTCACTGTCTCAAACTTCAGTTAGAATCATAGAATCATAGAGTTGGAAGGGACCAAGTAGGTCATCTAATCCAACTTCCTACAGCATCCCAACAGGTACTGGTCAAGCCTCTGCTTGAAAATCCCCAGTGAGGGAGAGTCCACCCTTGGCAATCTGCCCTCTCCATTGGGAATTTTTCCGGATATCCAACCGGAATCTCCTTTCTTGCAGGTTGTACCCATTGGTTCTAGTTCTGCTTTCAGCTATGAACAAATGAGTCCCTTCCACCATATGACAGCCCTTCAGATATCTCCTCTCAGCCTCCTCTTCTCCAGGCTGAAGATCCCAAGTTCCCCCAAACTTTCCTTGTAGGGCTTCCCTTCCATCCCACTGATCATTCTTGTCGCTCCGCTCTCCTCTTGTTGCTCCAGTTTGACTGCATCTTTCTTAAACTGAGGTGTCCAAAACTGACCAAAAGTCAGTTCTGGGCAGAGGTACCCAGAGGTAGCACCCAGAGGTGCCCAAAAGACCCCTTTTACAGGTATCAATAAAGGATTTCACACTTGTGGATGTTGCTTAAGTTCTTCTTTTGAGTTGAGATAGTGATGACTCAGGGCAACGGAGGAGCAGTAGAAGCCCCTTCTTTTCCACCCCAATGCAGATTGTCCAGCTGAACTCCAGACTGTCCCCATGGACAGTTAGGACAATTCTTTCCTTTCATGTTAGGACATGCTCAGTCCTAGTTGAATATAGGAACTAGGGCTATCAAAATCTCCCTTCTCTTCAAATTTTTAGCTATAGCATCACTAACTAATATCTCCATTATCACTTGTGGTCCTAATAAATATAGTTTGGGAGATTGCCTCAAGTTTCTCTACAGAGGTTCAAAGTCATTGTAGTATTGCTGTTCAATAGATGTTAGAATCAAACATTGCTCTTAAACTTTTTAAAGCTCTGATTGTGTAACTGCAGGAACAGAATCAATGACAGAGCTTCACTTTCAGAGTTCTGTAGCCATTTATCTTGATGGTATTGCCTTATTCTTTGTACATGGGAAATTTGTCTTTAAAGTCTTAAATAAAAACCTTCTATCATTATGGAAGACATTCCAAACTGTTGAGATTTAATCATTTCAGCCATGTGTTTGAAGTCCTGTTTAAGAAGTGTTTAAAACCTGTTACCAATTACTCAGATGAAAACCATATTGAACACAAACAGGAATCTCTCTCCGGCTACATTGTTCAGATGGAAAGGAAAAGGTTAGCATAGTGACTGTAACAAAAGCTTCAAAGGAACAGCACCTTATGGAGAACTAAGCCGAGGATACCTCATCATCCAGAATAAGTGCTGTCGAGATTCTTTTTAAGTAGTTGGAGCTGAAGAAGAGGGCATAGATCCAATGTCAGGTTTTGCCGTTGTGGGAAAGTTCCCTAAGTGTGCTCTTGGATGATGTAATTGATACAAATTGTTCTTTGTAATGGGCAAGCCATATTACTTGTTCATAGACTGTGTGAGCTGAGGCTGGATTTTTGATGGACAGAACTTCCCCCAAGAAGTTCACAGGAAATCATTTGGCTTCCCTTGGAAATGCTCACACATAACTTCTTAGAAAGAACCTTGATGTTCACTTCAAATGACACTGATTCAAAACACAAAATTCATGGAATAATAAAAGCAATGCTGTGTGATGGTAGCATTATTTAAAAAGTTGTTCTTGTTTTTATTTAAGTAACAAGCAAAATGCACCTGCATTGCGGGAGTAAAATACCCATGAGCAACATCCCCCATGCGCAACACCCCTCATTCGCATCACCCCCAGTCGCATCACCGCCCCAGGTGTAGCACCCCCCATGCCCATCACCACTTTGCCCTACATCTATATCTACATCTACAGTATTTATATACCGCTTTTCAACTGAAAAGTTCACAAAGCGGTTTACAAGAAAATGAAAAAATTAATAGCTAATGGGTCCCTATCCTAAAAGGGCTCACAATCTAAAGTGCAAAAAGAACACCAGCAGAAGCCACTTGAACAGACATTGCTGGGGTGTGGAGGGCCAGTTACTCTGCCCCTGCTAAAGAAAAGAGGAACACCCAGTTGAAAGAGTGTCTCTTGACCAGTAAGCAGGGGTAAGCCCTGTGCACCCTTCCTCCCAGTGTATCAGGCACTGGGCACCAAATTGGCTGGATATTGATCAGAGTCTTCAATGTTAAGTAAAAAATACATTGCACCCCTTTTGACCCCCTTAAGGGTTAAATTTCTCCTCATCACATCCCTTTTCACTCCCTTCCAGTTGGAATTTCTATAAACCGGTTCTTAGTGGGTTACTCCATCACAAAAGGGACACCCTCCCCAAATTTCATGCTTCTAGGCCCAAGGGTTTGGCTGGGCATTCAGTAAGTGAGTGAGTGACTCACTGACTGACTTTTCAGTTTTATATCTATAGATCACCAGGGAGCAGACACTATGGGACACCAGTAAGCATCAGCACCAGTGAAACTGAAAAGTCACTCACTCACTCACTCACTCACTCACTCATTTTACTACCAATGCACACAGAAGAAATATCTCTTAGCCATCAATTTTCGTTGAAAAATTTTCATACAACTAGAAGGGTCTTCTAGTTGTAGGTTTAAGTACTCACTACAGTGCTCACTATCAAGTTATAAAACTTAACAACCCTCTTGAAAAACCCTCTTGTCTGTCCTGAGCTGCTAATTGGTAATTGCTGCATTGCGTCTGGTCTCTCAACCCCAAAGTAACTGGTGATTTCATCATCAGCACTTAGTTCCAGTGGTACTTGCAATAGGTGGACCATATGAATGGTACAGCAGAGGACACATATTGAAAGATGCTGTAACAGACCACAGACTATTATCTGCTTTAAGAATATAATGAATCCCAAAGCAGCAGGTTTTGAGTTATTTCAGTCACAAAGTTTCTCCAGTACAAAGTATTGAAATACGATTACTTACAATTACTTGATATAACCAGCTCAGTTGTATCAAGTAATTGTATCAACAATCCCACCAACTACTGGTTGGTGGGATTTATTTCATTGGATGCATCAGCTATTGTGGCTGTAGGATAGTATAACCACAGCAGGAGAATCATTGTTTCATTGCTGTGCTCTTCTAACTCTGCTGTTCTTAAAAAATACCTGTATTAGATCAATTGGTTTGGAAGGTATATATTAAAAAGTTGTCAGAAAATTCAATAACTTCGTAAAGACACCAGAGTGAGATGTTGGAACTCTGAATATAAATTCTGTCTGCCTGACAGAGATTCTATACATTCAAAGCTCGTTGTTCCAATACCTGGTATTATCATTTATGACCATTAATATGACACCACAAGCAGTGGTGGGCTTCAGGGGGTTCTCAAGGGTTCTAATGAGCGCCTGGTTCTGAGAACCGGTAACTAATGGGACATGGAAAGGGTTATTCTATGGACATAGAACCTGTTGTCAATTTAAGTTATTAGGACATAGAACCTGTTTATTTGAATCCCACCACTGACCACAAGATGTGGTTAATGGTTCAATTTAACTCCCTGATTTGATCACATAACAAAAAATGTATTGCCTTCATAACAGTGCAAGGCATAACAGGGTACATGGAAGGACCCTCCCCAAAGACTACTACAAAAATAATAGTTGGGTGTACCCTGGGCAGTGCTGGAAACTCTACCAGTGGCAAATCCTTCCACCACCAGAGCCTGGACTCGGTAAATAAATAAACAAACAGTGCAACTTCACCTCATTGTTTACCCTCCATCAGTCAAAATCTATAAGACAGACATGTCAAAGCTGTTCTTGCTCCCCTCTCCACACCAAGGTGGCCAAGAGGCCTGTCCCTCCTAGTACCTTCCCATCTCTAGGTGTTGTTCGAAACTCCCCTAGTCAGTTTCCCCCCTGCCTGTGTGAGGTGCAGCAGTGACCCTCCTGATCTCTCAGATCAGTTTTGCCTGAACTGACACTCCATAGGCGGCCACAGGTGATCTCTCAGATCAGTTTCGACTGACTGCATCTGACAAATTTCAGTATTTTTTGTTTTACTTGTTTAAGGTTAATAACAGCCCAATCCAGAGCAACTAATCTGTCCACATAAGAGCCCTTAGGTTGCCCTATCTAACACTAGGTTGGAGCAACTGCAAGATGCTCCAGCCCAGTTACTCTGAAGGAGGCTTAGGGCAGAGCAAGGCAAGATAGGGTGCCCTAAGAGAGGTGGACCTGCTCTGCCCTAACTGGGGCAGCCTAAGCAGCTCAGGAGAGGCAAGTTGAGGGCATGTTTAGCATTGCCTAGGGCAGAGCAGTTACTCTGAATCCAGAGCCTGTTTCCAAGGCAGAAATGCCCTCTTCCAGCCCTCAGAGTTATACCACCTCAGGAGCAGGTATAGTAATGAGTAGACCCATAGGGGTCCATGATAAGGCCCGAGTAAGAATGGCAGTGCTGACCAAAAATCTGAGTTCTTGGCCCGCCTAGCTGCAACCCCTGCCTCTCAACCTCAGGATATGGAACAAACTACGGCTGCCCACAAACCTCAGGATACAGCAGGCCACTCCAAGAAGCCCCTTGTATTCACTGTAGAATGTACTGGCATCTCATCAGGGACTCCTTAGAAGGCAGGCACCCAGTGGCGTCACCAGACTGGTGCGGCTGGTGTGGGCTGCATTGGGGATGCGCTCCGTATGGGGTGATGTGCCGGAGGAGTTTGACTGTCCTTTGGCAGGCCCCGGGCGTCAGCACCCCCATTCAGGCCTGCTCCAAGGCGGAGAATCAGCCAGAAGCTGCCACTTGTCCGAGGAGCTGGCCTGAACGGCCATCTGAGGTGCACTGCGCAGAAACACGCTGAGCATGCCGAACAGCTTCAGAGGAGACTTCCTTAGAGCAGAGAAAGTCCGCGCCTCTGCACAGCCATTCGGCCTCACTCAGGAGGCGGAGCGGCAGCCGAATGGCTTCAGAAAGAGTTCTGCACAGGCACCAACTCTGACGCCTGCACAGTCTCCCCCGAAGCCAAAAGTCTTCAGAAAAGTACTGCGCAGGTGTCAGAGATGGTGCCTGCACAGTACTCTTTCTGAAGCCAGTTGGCTTCAGAAACAACTGCACAGGCGCCAACTTTGGTGACTGTGCAGTCCAGGTTGGGGGGGGGGCGCATCCCAGGGATGACGCACAGACTTCCGCACCAGGTGATGTGCAGAGTCATGTCACCACTGTAGGCACCACAGCTGTTCCTTGTTCAGTGTGATCTGAGTGGTGTCTCCTCAGGAGCAAGTCTTCCCCTTGTATCAATTACTTAGCATGCTCTGGAGCAGTTAGGTCAGCCCAGGCTTCCTGACTCTCTGGATTCAGCATAACTTTCTGCTCTGGATACAGAATAGTTAGGAGAGTGCAGTTAGGTCAGAGCAGGCTGAATTTGCTCTGGATTGCAGCCTAAATGGGGTTTTATTTTATTTATTTTATTTAATCAATTTATATCCCGCCTTTCCTCCCCCACAAGGGGGAGTCCAAGGCGGCTGACATTAGGGAACAAAATATCTTAATGATATTATTCTACAGTGCAACATACAGTGTAATCCTAACTTGAACTGGGTCAGGCAGACTAGCTTGCTTGTTCTGCACCCAGGACATGTTTAGAGACTGTAACAGCACTATTGCAGGGTAGAGGAACTTGAAAGAGGAAAAAATTCTTACTAGCATATTAGTATGTAATAGATCTATTGCATATGAGAGCATGTCATGATAACCTGTAGGGTGATTTTATTTTAATTTTAAAAGTCCATTAGTCTAGTTAAAAAAATTAGTATGAGTTTATTCTTATTTTCCTTAATATTCCCCTGGAGGGCAGTATAACTCCAAAATTTTGATTTTTAGGAATGAGACACCTTTTGTAGTTGCTTTTACATTAGATTTGGATAGAATCATTTTCTTTTCTGGATTATTTATGCAGTGTCATATTTACGTCTTTTTCTTCCTCCAGTGGTCAGCGAGTAGTGCATATTTTCTGTACTTTTAAATGTATCCTATATAATAGGCATGGCACAATTCCAGCACCCATGCAGCCGCAATGCAGCCCTCATGTAAGCATTTCTTTACCTTAAAGAGACTTCGATAATTGCCCCCTACTGCAGGATGTGGCACATGCTCCATCGGAAAAGATGCATCAATGCTGGATAGTTGGATAGCTTTGGGAACTTGGTATATAATACTGAATTATACTGAATTATAACTCATCTAGTTTTCTGCACAATAGGTCACAATAAATATTTTCCAAATGTTACTGTTTTCCAAATTACATCAGTATTACCTGAGAATAAAACCTTAATATTTTGGAAAACATTTATTGTAGCCTAGACATCTATAATAACTCACTGGGCATACATTAGCTGTGTGCATATTTTAATGGAAACATGGAAATGGGTGCTAATTGACCTATATGTGCTACTCCTATTAGCTAGAATGGCTGTCAGTCATGCTAGGACAAAGAGCACCACAGTGAATTAATGCTAGTAGAAGCTATTGTGTATTACTGTATTATTGGAAGCATGACTGTGTGTGTGTATGGATATTCACATATGCACGCACAGAGCAATTCAGATATGGACATGCATGTGTCTGCACCCACACATGATTATGTAAAGCAAGAAGTAAATGAATAAAAAAATATTTCAGTAGGAAAATGAAGCTTAGCCAAACTGGTATGCTATTGTCTATCTCTAAACCATTTTTTCCATTCAGTTTTGCATTTAAGATTGTCAAAGATTTGTTTTTGGATGTGTGTGTGTGTGTGTGTGTGTGTGTGTGTGTGTGAGAGAGAGAGAGAGAGAGAGAGAGAGAGTCTCTTCTAACATAAGGTTGCCATCCTGTGGTGTTCATGTGTAAATGCTATTCTTTTGTCTTTGGCAAGTATAAAGCAAGAAAATATTTGGGCTCTTCCTCCTGCCCTTCATCATCATCACACACACACACACACACACAAATAAGCAAGCACAATAAAAAATAAGCAAGAACTGACTTGGCAAATCAAATATGAGACTTGAGTCACTGGGCCCTCACTTGAGTGTTTTTCAGAGTCTTCCACTTGCACAACTTACAAGTCGGTGAGTCAGAAAAATGTGAATTTTTGTGACTTGAGTCTGAGTCATCTGACTCAAGTTTCCAACACTGGAAAAAAATCAATCTGTCATGTGCAGTGTCACCCTCAGCATTTTGAATGCTACATCCTTAAACTGGACAAAAGGGGAAGGAGGAAAACTTTCCTGAAATGCTTTGCTAAGTTCATCCATCCATTGGGCTCAATCATTATTCATTTCTGATGAACAAGATCCTTTACTTCACTAGATGATAATGTATCTGATCAATTATCATTCCAGTGATTATTTCTTGTTGACAATGAATGCAAGGAAGTGTAATTTTAAGTACATTTGCAGTTACTCATTAGAAGTGCTATCAAAAGGTGTGATGGGTTGTAGGCGGGAGAAGGGTGTTAGAATTCTCAGTCTAATGCCGGTTGGTTGGTGACGGAGAAATGTTTGGCAGTTGGATCTCAGCTGTTCATCAGTTGGAGCTCAGCTGTTCATCAGAGCAGAAGCATACTTTGTTAGCTCTGAGAACAATTAGAGTGAAGGACTTAATTCATGTGTATGACCCAGATTGTGTTAGACTACTCTAAACTTGTAAATACAGTAAATAGTTAATCTACTCCACTGTGTCTGTCTTCTCTTTTGTGGTACCTAAAGAGTCACAGGACACAAATATCAGTCAACATCCTGACAAAGGGCAAGACACATTCTGTTAGGAACAGGGGCGTCATTAGGGTTTGTGTCACCCAGCGCAGAAGGCCAGCACATCAACCCCATTCAGTGGGTGGGGCGACAATTTGAATGGTGGGCGTGGCTATGTGCCATTGCTCCGCTTCCACTGGTTTTTTAATTCACATATTTTAATAGCATAAAGATAATCCAAAGTGGTTTATTTCACTGCATTCTGCTGCAAATTGCACCTCCAACAGTATATAACACAATGGGATTATTTCTACAAACCATGGTTTTAGCCATTTTGGTCAATAGGGGTGTCCCCTTTCCAACACCCTAATGACATCCCTGATCAGGACCATTTTGGAAGCCTTGCACTCCCTGGATTGACCTTCCACACTAGCCAAGGTTTTCTTACTTGCTAGTAAACATGGCTGGGCAGTTCACTTTCATTTTCAGTGCATTTCAGTGCAACCAGGGACCTCCTTCTGGGGTGATTTGTGGGGCTGTGTTCATCGGATCAGGACAATTCTGTGTCCTTGGAGTCCTTTCAGTGTGCCCTTTCCAGTGGACTACGGCAGGTTTATCTACAAACGAGTAAAGCTGAAATATGGTTCACTTTCCATAGAGATCAATGCATATTTTCAGATTTTTGGCCATAACCTTTGACAGGAAGGTGCTATTTCAAAACAGATTGTTGCATTGGATTCTGCTCAGTACAAATCCAATGGTATATGACATGATGGGTTTTTCTGCACCATCACAGAGTTGCATTTTTGGGTCCCCCAGTGCATGTCACCCCCCCAGGCAAGTCACCTGGTGTTGAACGCACAATCTGCACAACCCTAGAGATGCCCCTGATTAGGAAATTTTCTGCTGGCATATTATAACACTCCAGAATGCATTCCACCTTATAATCATATGTGGAACTTATAATGTACAGCTGCATAACTTAAGATGGGAATTTATTCTCCGATCTCTGTTGTTATGAAATTTGGTCATTAAGTGAATATTCAGCCCAATCTTTAATGCTTTTGTTGCAGGGGCATTGCCAGGGTGGTGCAGTTGGGGTGTGTCACATCGGGTGACACACACCTGAGGGGTGACATGCTGGAGACGTTTGACACTCCTCTGGTAATCCTGCACACAGGCTGCTCCATTCCAAGAAGGGATAGGCTGCTCCTCCTCAGAGTGGAGCAATCTGACCATTCTGTGCCGAGTGCACATGCCTGGAAACTCTGGGCAAGCGTGCTGGGCGCAAAGCACTCAGATTCCTCTGCTCCTCAGAGTGGAAGAATCAGTGCTTTGAACTAGGCATATGGCAACCTTGGCGCATGCACAGTCCCAGGGTAATGCGCAGACCCAAGGGTGAGGTACACCCTTGCAGTGCCACTGCTTTGTTGAGTAAACGGACACTCCCTGTTGGACACTTTGATGCACAGGCTTTTAGAGAATGTCTCTTTTGGATTAAGAGCCTCTTCTTTGCTGTGTATACAGCAGACACTATATTGCAGACTACGGGA
The DNA here is from genome assembly GCA_030015325.1 of Cryptoblepharus egeriae. Taxonomy (NCBI): domain Eukaryota; kingdom Metazoa; phylum Chordata; class Lepidosauria; order Squamata; family Scincidae; genus Cryptoblepharus; species Cryptoblepharus egeriae. The sequence goes on along the minus strand of JAREYC010000003.1, from coordinate 77,416,840 downwards.
GCCTTGATTGTCTTATTAATCCTACAATCCAGAATAACTATGTGAAGGTGTAAGATGCTCTTACTCTGGATTGCTCTATGCATTTCCCATAGGTTTCCCACAGGTGGCACCATAACTACGTTGCTGTAAAAGTTCCTGTAGTTACTCTGGATTGTAGCCTCAGAGCATCTTCATTGTGCCTTGACCTAAGTTGTAATATGGTCCGTGGTTAAGTAGCGTGTGCCTGTAATTTCAAATATTCAGGGATTTTACACATAAAACTTGGGTTATGGGAAGTAAATTATGGCAGTATGGGACTGAAGTCCCATTGTTTCCAGGTAAGGACAATGCAACTCCGAGTTAAAGGAACAAACATTTTTTTACCTTGAAGAAGCTTCCTTGACTTTCCCTCAACCGCAGGATGCAGCACATGCCTCACAGCAGAACTAAGCCCATTTATAACCAATGTCTGACTTATTCCTTTGGCCCAGGGGGTGTGAGCAACCATTCCCTCATGGGTGGATACAACATGCCTGGTTGCAGCCAACAGCAGGCTGTTTTCTTTCACCTCAGCAGAGGGCATTACCTTCACAGGATGAAGGTAAGGCTTTAGGGCCTTTAGGGCCTTTGTTATGCCCAGAGGTGTTTGAAAATAATGCTATTTTTATAGCATGCAAAATGTGGTCTTTTGTGTTTATTCACAAAAATAGCTTTATTTTCCTTTTTTGTGTTAGCAACAGAAACAAACTCCTCTCCTTATAGGGTTAGGATTCTCTTCCTTCCCAAAAGCTGTAAAAAGGAAGCAGTAGGTAGAAGAAAGTGGTGAAAAGCAATTAGGAGAGCTATGTACTTTACCAACTTGCTGCAACTGTAAAATTGATTGCTGGTTGCACTTATATGCCAGATTAAAAAAATATTTTCTTTATCCTATGAAGGCTATCACTTCATTAATGACCATCCTCTTTCCCTGATTCTCATTCTCAGGATGAACTCAATCAGATGTTTTAGCATGGCTTTTGCTCTACACCTGATTCCATGCTGTAGGTGTCACTCGAGAGCTGCAGTACAAAACCGGCTCCAAAGCCTTTTTTTCCAGAGAAAAGTTTAATCTATAACAGTCAAATAGGCTGCAGCTTAGTCCGGAAACAGAACATCATTAAAGTCTCCAGAAAATACAATTTTCTCTGTTTTGGTGTCTTGCGGTTAGAATATTTATTGAGTGTCTAATAATTCCTGCAGAAATGTCCTCCCCACCACAACAATCATACTTTTTGTAAACCAGTCATAAGTACATTAAGGCCTATCTAGACCAACATGGCTTTCCTCATCAGATGCCTCTGAAATAACACACTGAAAGCTTCTCTCCTGCCATTGTTCCCCTTAAGCTGGTATTCAGTTGCACACTATCTGTATGTAAGTAGTATATAACCATCATGGCGAAAAGTCCATGATAAATTTGTTTTCTATTAATTTCTCTAGTCTCTTTCTAAAGTCACCGATGCTAATAATGGCTGTTACCACCACTTGTGGCAATAAATTCTACAAATTAATTTTAATGGCATTGAATCCCAGCCTACTGATGCAATCCCAGAGCATAGTTTATCTGGCCTGAGGATAAGAACATGCAGCCGCTCGTATGGGGAGGTATGATGCCATCCATTGGAAGGACCCTGCCAGGGCATTTCAGGCCTTTCTAACAATGCTCAGGCCTCTTTGCAGGCCTCAGGGCTTTCACTGGTCACCTGTTGGGGCTGAGAAAGTATTGTTTGCTCTTCTCCAGATTGGCTGTGGCATACAGTTTTTCATCTATTCCAGATTGTCAGTAGTGGGGGTTCATCACAACTCATACTGGTCACTTGTAGGGCAGGTGATCATGGCTTGATCATGTTCTTTTGGTGTGCACTTAGGGCAGTAAAAGCAGGGCTGAACCTACAGCTGACCTGTATTGGGTCTGACGGTGTGAAAGTTGGTATGCGTAAGGCCCTTGCCAGGACTGTGTGAACCTGCCTCAATGGTTGTCCACAGTGATGGGCTTCAAAGAAATTTAGAACCGGTTCTCTGTCCATCTGGCAGCCACTTTTAAATGGCTATTTTTAAACTTTATATGTACTATCTCTTGTTAAGAACCGGTTCTATAGAGTAGGTGCGAACCTGCTGGTGCCCACCACTGGTTGTCCAACATGAGATGAGGACCACCAGTCTGGGCACCACCAGACTGTGACACTTTATGACACTTTTGTGACACTTTGAACTGGCACTTATGACACTATTGTGACACTTTGAACTGGCAAAGCATGGTTTGGAAACCAAACTACAGCATAGTTTGGACTGCACTATAAGTGTAATCAGGTCTCATTGTGTTTGGAAATGTTTCTTCCCGCTTACCATAGAGAAGGAAAGAAGGACCACTCGAAGGGATGTCTTTTAGTTTTGTAAGCTTCTACTATTGAGCAAATATACATGGAGATACAGTGTTACCTACCAGAAAAAAGAAGCTTTACATCTTTATTCTTAAGTACATGAATCAAATGACAATATTGGACAAGAAACACTCAAAACTTCCAGTTCACAACACACACACACACACACACACACACACACACACACACACACAAACACACACACACACAAACACACGCACTTAAATAGAAATCTACATTTTAAAAAATCCATTAAAACACCACAAACGGAAGAGATACTACGGTTACAAGCACAAATACAACATGAGGAGTGGTCCTTCTTTGAAAGGCTGGTGGAACAAATGAAATAAATGCAGAAGAAGGACGTTTTGTAGTGGTGATGGTCACCAATGGAAGGTACAATTGGGGAAGTATTTTGGGGGAGATATTTTCAACATGATTTTCCTTTGCCATTTCTGGGATTCACCTCCTTATAAGAACATAAGAAGAGCCTCCACTGGATCAGGCCAAAGGCCCAGCCAGTCCAGCTTCCTGTATCACACAGTAGACCACCAGATACTTTAGGGAGCACATATGATGGCTCCCTGTGATGGAACCAAACACAGTAAGACTGATAATCAACTGCTGCCTTGGGTATCCTTCCTTTAGGAAGAAAGGTGGGATATTAATTGAATGAGGCTGCAATCATAAAGTCACTTTCTCGGGAGTAAGAGCCATTGAACACAATGGGGCTTACTTCAGCATAGACATGGTTAGGAGTGTGCTGTAAGTAATAATAAATAATAACTGCATTTCAAGCCATTTGTAAAACAAATCCTTTTCGATGAAGTGGTCTTTCTCTACCCAATATTCATTGATCATCCTTTTATTTCTCCTTACAGTTTCTACAATGAAAATACAGTTAGGGGAAGAGGCTTGTTAAATAAAAAAGGCATGGTTGACCAACACTTGGCAAGTAAGGAAATTGTTGAACCTGTGAAGGAGAGTAGATAACACAGCTGGATAACTTTCAGGGCACATATAGAAAAAGAGTTTGCACCTTCTTGATGGAAACTAGGCATTGAGATCTCGAAATTTACACATCCTTCACTTGAAAATGAGATATGTCTAAGCTCTAAAGGTCAAATTTAATGAAAGAATGAACGTTTCCACTTTCTGGTTCTCAAAGGACAGAAAAATATAAGCAATAGATTAGATTAAACCACTGACAGCCTTAAGAGCAATATTTTATCTATTTGATATGCCTGTGTTATATATTTCATCATAGGTTGGGAAGTTATAGAGAGAGGGAAAACCATGCATGTGAGACATCATGTATTCAGAATTTCCATCCATAATTGTGTGACACTGTGAACCATCAATGGATCTTCCCAATATAGCTCTTCTTCCCTGGGTAAAGAAATCCCAAACTTGCTTCCCAATACAGCATTGCTGTAGTAGACTTCTCACCCAAGTTTTAAATATGGTTTCAGCTACCCAAGTTTATCAATCTTGCTTTCCAAGGAACATACACATCCCTGAAAGATGCTAGTACAGTGGTACCTCTCAGAACAAGCGCCTCACATAAATAAAGTATGTGCTACATAACAAGTCTAAATTTCCAAGGAATCCTGCTTCAGATAACAAATCTGCTTCACATAACAAACCCCTCTGGTGCCTAATGGGCACGAGTGCTATGCAGTCCTGACACTCCATGCGGAGTCTGTTTAAAAGGGCTCCTGGCCAGCGCTGCTGCCTCTAACTGCTCCCAACTTGGAGGCAGTTTCCTGGGGGTGCCAGAGTCAGCTGCCCCTAACTGCCCCCTCCCCCGGCCATCTTGAACCTCCAGCAGCAGCCCAGGTAAGCCTCCCAGGAAAGTGTCTTGGATTTCAGCCTTCTAACCATGTATATGCAGAAGTAAGCCTCATTGTGTTAAATGGGTCTTGCTCCCAGGAAAGTGTCTTTAGGATTGCAGCCTAAGTAGAATTCAATTACAGTGTTTTGACATCATTTTAACATACAGTTAATATTTTTATATGAATATTTTTGGGGTTGTGGAACCAATCGTCTGAGTTTCCATTATTTCTCTGGGGAAATCTGCTTCACATAAAGAGCACCTCACATAACAAGCATGCTTCCAGAACGAATTAAACTTGTTATGTGAGGCACTACTGATAATAAAATATGTCATTTTCAGGCATGCTTATTAATGTGTGGTGGATGGTGGAGAGCTTGATACATTTTTTTAATTTATAGCAAAAGTGGACTTGCCAAGACCATACTAAATTTTCTCTATCACTGATGAGAAAACTCATTTTCTATATCGGAAATACAAGTTTAATACCTTTCAGACAGTAACAGTTTTCCTTCCTCCTTCCTGATAGTAGTATTCTAAGAAGATCTTTGCAGGCCACAGCATAACTCATTATGAGAGACAGTACACATTTCCACTCTCATTAATTCACAGCTCACTGTGGAATCCTAATATATAGTGCCACCTGAAATTAACTGGGTTTTGAGCACTGGTTGCTGGGAAGTATAATCTTGAATACAGGCAGGGTATTATAAAATGTAATATTGATAGGGGGTAAATTGCTTTGGCATTAGTCATGGCTTTGGAAATGTGCAGCATTTGCTACTTAGGTTAAAGATAGATGTAATATTTTGACAGCAATCATCAGTGGTGGGGAGGTGGGGATAAAAGACCCGGGACTGCTGCCTCTGTCCACCACATCACCACTGCCTCCTTTTCATGCTCTCTGAAGGACAGGCAAAGTTTTGTGGGCAGGCAAAGTTCTGCACCTCGTGTGTGCTCTGAAACCCTTCTGATGCCTCAGGAGATAGGCATGCCCTCATACAGTACATCCAATTTTCATAGAAAAGTGGAAGTGCTGTTTAATGGCACTCCAAAGGCCTCAGAAGATTTATGGAGTGCCAAGAAACATTGTGGAAGTTTTCACAGGCTGGGTAAGTTCTCCTGGGGAATGGCTTGGTAAGCATCCCTTGGGGGACAGCATATTGCAGTTTTGTGACCCAGGATGGCTTGGGCCAGGTCCGCAACTGGTGATTACATCGAGTCTTTCATCTGCACTATGACCACAGCTTCTCAATATACACTCCATTCAAATGGAGTTTTAGATGAGTTGTGAGATGCTTCAGGACTGTAAAAAAAGGATTTATATATTTTCAAATACAGTAGATAGGTATTTAAGGGGCTCAGAGGTATTAAAGACTGTGCCTCTTTACTTGAAGGGGTGCTAAGTCGGCAGGTCAGCAGTTCAAGACCCAAGTGCTGCATGATGGAGTGAGCTCCCATCACTCATCCCAGTTCCTGCCAACCCAGCAGTTCAAAAGCATGCAAATGTAAGTAGATAAATAGGTTACAACTTTGTGACAGGCTCCTGTGACAGACTGGCCAGTTTCCTCAATGTTGTATCCAAATATAGATCAGATGACTCCAATTCAGAATAACAGACACTGCCACAGTACGGGAAAAATGCTAGGAAGAAGATAGGCTTTTACGGCTTTTACAACTACATAAGTTAATTAATTAATTTGTTAGGGTACAATCGTAACTTAGGCCAGCACAACTCATCAGTGTTCCCAATCCTTTGGTGATGTAAGGAGGCAAGTGTATGTCTGTGCCTAACCTTTCCCCCCAGGAGTAGCACAGACGTGTCTTAGGGCACTTTTGTGACATCCCCAGGTATGCACAGGACATATACTGGGGGATAGGCTGGCCTAACTAGTGGGGGATTGTTTAGGATTGCATCATAAGAAGTATGAGTTGCAAAATCCAATAGGTACAATCCAATAGGTGGTTGTCATAGCTGTTTTCACTGGTTCATACTGAACTATGATGGAAACTTGCAAAGCTGACATTTCAGAACTTACCAGGGGATAAAAAAGGAAACATTTGTCTTAAACTTTGGAGAGATACTCTCAAGCTGCCTCCACTGCCCTTTTATATATTATATTAATTGATTAAATATTTGCCTCAAGCTTGATGAAATTTAACCTTTTGTGTCTAAGAGTAGTTATCACTTTATATTTTGAGCAGAAAATACCACAACACTTCTGTCAAGTTTGAAGGGCATTTAACATTTGTTACATGAATTTGATCAGCCTATGATTAGGCCCAACCATTCGGATTAGATAGGCATTTATAATTCTGTGAGCAAGTATAATGTATCCAACATTTTTATGTGCATACTTATTGAGAATATTGCACACACACACACACACAATTACTATTAACACTCTCTGTAACACTTCTGTTTGACAAACTTTACACAACTTGAGCCAACTGCTTTTAAAGCTATGTATAGTACTAATCAGGGCTGCAGTGACTTAGTGGTTAAAGGTGCTATGCCTGTCAGTCTGAAAATTGGCAGATCAGTGGTTTGAAACCTGAGTACAGCAAGATGGAGTGAGCTCCTGTCCTTAACCCAGCTCCTGCCATATTAGTAGTCTGAAAACATGCAAATGCAAGTAGATAAATAGGTACCACCTCTGTGGGAAAGTTACAGCATTCCACTTGTATGTGGGCACGGAGGCGTCTTTGGACAAGACTGACTCTATGGCTCTAGAAACGGGGACGAGCACCTGTCGGAAAATGACAGCACCAAATTGCATTGGGCAGTTGGGCCAGGTGTTCCAACTGTGACAGTTGGAACTATCAGTTGGAAACAGTTGGAACAAATGACAGTTGTTGGCTCTCTCTCAGACCACCATACAAGCAGGAGCTACTTAGGACTCCTGGTCCATTTAAGTGATAGGGACTCTGGTCAAAACCAGATGCTGTAAATATGAACCAATGTGAATTTTGTGTTAACCTTCCTGAACTGTGACTCTTGTTTCAGCCTCATTTTTTGTGTGCACCTGAAATTTAGCAAACAACCAGGTGTGTTAAGAGGGAAAAGCTCCCAAGTCCAAGGAGACATTGGCTACAATCCAGAGTAACTACGGGAACATGTAAGAGACATTACTTACACCCGTAGTTACTGCAGAACCTGGTGAAAACCTATGGGAAATTCATATTGCAATCCAGAGTAACTTGTTCTTACTTTGGAGCAAGGATTCCCTGTAGTTACCTTGGATTGTGTCCTTAATAGTGGTTGTTACTTCACTGAGAAAGTTCCAGTCCAACAGCACCACTCCCTAGAGTCAGTCACGACTGGCAGGGAAACCTGCAGGGGACAATTTAACTCTTTATAGTACTAATTAACAAGATGAGATCTGACCCAGGGATGCCAGGCTCACATGCTTCATACTAGTATGGTAACTAAACTCCTCGGTATTTTAAAAAATGAAAGTGACCCTTATTTCCTCGATACAACCAGTGATGGGATTCAAAGAAATTAACAACCGGTTCTATGCCCATCTGGCAACCACTTTTAAATGGCTATGTCTTATTTCTAGTTAACAACCAGTTCTATAGAGTAGGTGCAAACCTGCTGGAGCCCACCACTGGATACAACCATATCCTGCCTTTCCTGAATGGCTTTATAAAGGTTTTCCTAGTCAAACATCTCCCATCCCATACCTCGGAGGGCCACTGACCAAAAGAAGTAATCATTAGTTAGGAATCCATGTGGAGCAAGAGATAGGGAGATTTCACACATTATTAAGCAGACTATACCAGACTGAAGGCATTTTCGTGTTCACCATATGGTATCAGCACCACTGGAGCAAATGTGATATATATAGAAAGCAATCTTCAAACTGTGGGCCTGTGACTCCATGACTTAGTTTTGGGTGGTTAGTGAAACTGACAGATATTCAGCACAATCCTAACCATGTCTACTCAAAAGTAAGCCCCATTGTGTTCAGTGGGGCTTACTCACAGGAAAGTGTCTTTAGGATTGCAGCCATGGTCAAACAAGCTGATACTTGGTGCGGGGGGGGGGGGGGGGGGGAGCACTACTTGGCATTCCCTTGGCATTCATAATTCAGGCAACAGGCTCTAAGACCTCCGAAAAAGTTTAACCACTGCTATAGTTTATTACAGCCAATTTAGTTATTTTTTTCTTGATACTCATTCCAATGATACACATAGGCTTAAGTATGCGTCTTTCTATTGCACCGTAATCATATTATATTCTTCACGCTGTGCACTTATCTGCTTGTACAGAAAGTCTTGAGTTTAGTCAACACGTTACTCCTGTGAGTTACATCAATGTTCTTCGTTTATGAAACCTTGAAATGAACTATAGCATAAAACATCAAAACGGCACATCACATCAATATCAGAAATAAGCATTTCCTATGTAAATGTATTGCGTAAAATTGATTAGAATGAACATGATTCCTTTTGACGTGATAGATGGTGTGAATATGTTTATGAACACAGCTACTTTAGACTGATCCTCAAAGTTGTTACCATACTAATCCTAGGGTGCTAATAAGATCCTTGGAATAGTCAGCATTTTCTACTTAGAAGAAAATGAAGACTCCTCTATTCTGTGTAATAAGAACTCTTCACTGAAAAGCATAACATTAAAAAGCACATTTCATTTAAAGGATATATATTACAAGGAAACTGGGGCTAACTTTTTGTTGGATTTAAAACAGTTTGTTGTTAAATAGTGGATAACTCTTTTATAAACATGGTGTTGTTAGGGGAAGAAGGAGGAAATTCATGTGAGAGAAATTTACAGGTTGCTCCTTTTCACAGCAGTCCCTGAAAAGAGATTCTTGAGGTTGTGGGACTATCAGGTCATCAGATTAGAAATTGTGTGAGATGGCTTCCAAGTCTACTGCTTCTGATATGGTTCTTTGGATTTAGATTTTAGTCTCAGCTGAAAGTCGAAAGGAATTGGAATTATTTGACTATTCCCGCTCCTACTTCCCTCAAGCATATTTATGAATAATACCCATATATGAGCAATTTTTATGAGTTCAACAATGATACTTTATAAGGGGTGTATAAATGTGAACCGGGTCATAGCAGCACCCATATCCACCTTCATTTGTCCAAAACTCTGTTGTCCAAATTCACTGTATGAATTTGAATAATAACGAACAATGGCATTGGCATCCTTCAGTCTCGAAAGACTATGGTATCGTGCTCTGATTGGAGGTCCTGAAACAACATCTAGTGTGGCTAAAAAGGCCAATTCGAGAGTGTCCATCCCTTCCACACTGAGGACAAATAAATTCCGTCCCCTGCCCAGGCCCCAGATTTCGCTGCTTTCGGGTCTGTCTCTTTGCTTCAGCCTGCTGAACAAGTGTCTCTTCCAGTTGGAGAAGGCCATGCTGGGTCTTTTGCCTCCATGCTGAACGATTGGAGGTCAAGGTTTCCCAGCTGTTGATGTCCGTTCCCAAGGCCTTTAGATCCTTCCTGCAGATGTCTTTGTATCACAGCTGTGGTCTCCCTCTAGGGCGCTTATGAAACAGTTCATCACATTTTTCTGTCATCTTAATCTTGTATAATAATATTGGTTTATGAATGAGTTTCTCATTCTTATACTGTTTTGGATATCCCTGAGACCATAAAAATATATGGTCTTTATCTAAAATTATATAAAGTTTCACTATATATATATATATATATATATATATATATATATATATATATATATATATATATATATATATATATATATATATATATATATAAAACTACTATCAAAACTACTATCCTGGATGAAACCCAGAATATCCAGGAATACATCACTGAGATGGCACCCAAAGATGAGCTGATGAGAGAATGTCTCCAGCAACAACAGCAACAGCAAATACAGGAAGATCAAACTGAGGAAGTGTCCTGGCAAGATAAGACCCTGCATGGGATGTACCATCGCCAGATAACTGAAGTTGCTGATATTGGGAAATCCTATCAGTGGCTGGAAAGAGCTGGCTTCAAAGATAGCACTGAAGCCCTCATCATGGCAGCACAAGGACAGGCACTAAGTAACAGATCCAAAGAAGCGGGGATTTACCATACAAGAGAAGACCCAAAGTGTAGGCTGTGCAGAGAAATGTCAGAAACAATCCAACACATTGTGGCAGGGTGTAAGATGCAGGCAGGAACAGCATATGTTGAACGGCACAACCAAGTAGCCGGCATCGTGTATAGGAACATCTGCTCAGCCTATGGACTAACCCTTCCCAAGACCAGATGGGAGACCCTTCTGAAGGTTGTGGAGAACGACAGGGCTAAGGTCCTGTGGGACTTCCATATCCAGACAGACAAGAAGGTACTGGCTAACCAGTCAGACATTGTGGTGGTAGATAAGGCCCAGAAGAAAGCCCTGGTGATAGACGTAGCGATACCAAACGACAGCAACATCAGGAAAAAAGAGCATGAAAAGGTGGAAAAGTATCAGGGTTTGAAGGAGGAATTAGAAAGACTGTGGCAAGTGAAGGTGAATGTGATCCCCATAGTGACTGGAGCACTAGGGGCTGTGACACCCAAGCTGGAAGAATGGCTCCAACAGATTCCAGGAGGGACATCAGAACACTCGATCCAGAAAAGCGCATTGCTAGGAACAGCTAAGATACTGCGCAGAACCCTCAAACTCCCAGGCCTCTGGTAGAGGACCCGAGATTGAGGATAACATACATACATACACCACCCGTGGAGGGCAAGAAAACAATTTTTTTAAATATATATTTATATATATATATAATTGAAAAGTCATTGACTGATTCACTGACTGACTGACTCATTAACTCCTCAGCAAGACTGCTAGATCTAGAAGCATGAAATTTGGGGAGGGTGTTCCTTCCATGATGGAGGCACCCACTAAGAACTGGTTTTCGGAAATTCCAACTGGAGGGGGTGAAAAGGGGAACAAAGCATTTTCCTCCTTATACTTTACATTGAAGAATCCCCTTCAATCCCAGGGTTGTTCTGCCCCAACCCTGGACCTAGAAGCATGAAATTTGGGGAGTATATTCCTTCTGTGATGGGAACACCCACCATGAACCAATTTCTAAAAATTTAACACCTAAGGATCTGAAAAGGGGTTCAACGCTTTTTCGGCCTATACTTAACATTGAAGACTTTCCAACATTTTATAACGTGATGATATCATCATTCATACTAGCCTTCCCCGTACATAATGCAGGGCAGGAGAATTGCAGCACCTGATTGGGTATTACTGTGTTTGCTTGACCTTTTCACTCATTGTGTTTCATCTATCCAGTGTGCAACACATGTCAGTGTGAATTTCTTAGCTATGGGCTAGGATGGGTATATGGAGCTTCCATGTTTAGAGACAGTATGTCACAAAATATCAATAGCTACAGGGAGAGTGCTCACCTTATTACCTCAATGCTCTGATCTGGGCTTCCTGGAAGCATCTGGCTGTCCACTTTGAAAAACAGGAAATGGAATTAGATAGATCTTCTATTCATTCTTTTCAGGAATAAGCAGGTCACATCACTGCTATTTGCTATCTCGGTTACTGTAGCGGTTCATTGTTCTGTGATTGTATTCCCCAGGCTTGCTCATATGTTGCCCTTTGGATGAACAAGAAAATAAAATTCCAGCTTCCCTTTATCTGCATAAAAGAGATGAAGAGAAATAAAAGGAAATGCTAGCAGAAAAATAACTTCATAAATCTCAGTACTATAAATTTAGGTCAAGCACAGGAGGCGCAACCCAACATGCAAGAATGCATGTTCCTCACGCACTGGCTACTTAAAGCATAACACATGCTCTGACAGTGTGCTGGGTAATGTGCTGCTGAAGCACTGGCAGGAAGGCAGGAGCTGTCCAACACATGTTGCTGGAACTCTGGCCACCCACTGGAGCAGGTAAGCCAGTGGAAGCTGGGAGTGGTTGGTGAGGGCAGAATGGGGGCAGGGAAGGGGGAAATTGGATGGGGCATGGGAGCTTATGGAAGAGATGGATCTGACGACAGTGGTGCATGCCAGATCCTATCCTCTCTGGCAACAGAGAGGATAGGATCCCTTTCTTTCCTCTGACTTGTACCAGTGAAATAGCTGTTTTAAGACCCTTTCTTAAATGAAAAGTTATATACTTTCCCTTCTGAAGCCTTCCAGTCTGCCCCCCCCCCCCCCCCCGCAATTAATCATGCAGTTTCAGCATGGCTGCATCAGAGGAAGAAGGAAGGACCTGGAAGTAGGTTAGCAATGTTTGTTCCAGGCTTCAGCATTAGTGAAACCTGGTTTATACGGGTGGCAGGGGTGACCCATCTGTGAAGCTAGGTGATGTGGCTGAGGAGTGGAAGGCAAGATGGAACCCGCTATATGCTAGATCCCAACTGGATGCCAGCCAGATCCTAACCCACTTCTCAGGGGTGGTGCAGACTCATTGGAGCTGCATCAGCCCTACCCAAGGGAAGGAGAAAAGTTTCTCCTTTTCCATGGTAGTGCAGCAGCAGCCGCAAGCTTGTTCTGAATACAGCACAGTTATGTTGGACTGCCTGTTCCAGCACAAGTTACGATTGTGCTGCCCAGTGCTTAAATCCTAAAAAGCATCCCATCCTGCAACCCCTTTTTATTATTAGGTGATTTTAATTCTTGTTTAGGTCCTAGTAATGAGGCATTGGCAAAAAAATCCTAAAAAGAGCAAATAGCATAAACAGCACAGAGATGAAGTAGTAGATCAGACAATTTGGTATCTTCAGCAAACCTTTTTAGAAATGCACAAGAAACAGTTTAATGATTTTTCCTGAAACCTGATCATTTTTTTTTGTGTTTAATTTGGTGTTTTTTTGCTGAGTTTAGTCCTTCTTCCAATAAGTTACAAGAAAGGCATTTGGATAAAAGGAGCACAGTTTTGCATTTCAAGCAATAATTTGATCATACTCTAGGCACCCATTTTGAAATAGATTTTGCCACTGTGATGGTGACCTGACTAGAACCACAACCTATAAAAATTTATTATAGTGGATAAATGAAATAATGGCCAATATACTTGCACAAGTCAATAATTGAGCAGGCTTGATGTCAAGAGCAAGGGGAATATAACTGACCTGTGACTTCCTAGTATTGGAAAACAACACTCCATGATCAATTAGTAAATTAATCAACTTTAATTTGGCTGAGTAAATGAATAGACATTCTCAGCAGATGTAGATCCAGCACCCAAAGCAATAATGCAAAAGATCTCATTGATTTAAGTAATTCAGCTGAGCTCTATTTTGAAAGGAAGGATGGTAAACTATATAATAAATATCAGAATATTTTCATTATTCACACTCTACATATGATGGAACTATCATCTAAAATAATTTCGTAATTACTAATTAGTCTGGTGAAACAACCATGTTGTTTTTAGACAGAGACCAATAAAGAGAAATTATTTAGCAGTTTTTCAGTGCTTTTCAAGACTGCCATGCCCTCCACAAAGGCAGCCTTCAGTAACACCGATGATTATAACAATCATGTAAGAAATTTCAGTATTTTCCATCCCTCCTGTAAAAAGGAAGTTGAGGTTGTGAAGACAGCAGCTAGCTTGTAACGGTCCAGTATGTTCATTCCTGAAATAAGTTATTAAGCAGGAACTGTGGAGCACGTTCCTATACTGCAGAACTAAGTAGGTTCAATATGAAGTAAGTGCAAAGGTTATGAATGGGGTCTCTGCTCAAGTAAATCTGCATAGGATTGCCCTATGATGCGTGAGTCCTGTATGTGCTCACATAAAATATAAGAACATAATTAAAGTCCTGTTGCATCAGGCCAAAAGCCAACTTGTCATAATTCTTCTTCCCACAGTGGTCTGCTCTCCCACAGGTATACTGCTTGCCCACAACTGTTCTGCAACTGATTTGTTTGTACTCAGACGACCATTGCTGCCAAACTGTAGGTAGCGCATAAACTAATGCTCAGTAGTTACTGATAGACCTATCCTCTATAACAGACCTTTGTCTATGAAGGGATAGGATCTCTGTGTTAATGGCTGCTTTTGAGATCCTTCTTGTTAGATGTTAGAGTTAGTAGTTAGCAAATAGTTAAGGGTGGATTAGCCAGACCTTTCCAATTCAACAAACGAGCTGCATTTTTGTTTTGAAAGTTCCAGTTTGCCTTTGAATCTATCTAGATAAGTTTCATCAGAAGTTTTTAAACCTGAATTGCCCAAAGGTGCATGTGTTAATCAGCTTTCAGATTAAAATGAATCATGTTTTTGGAACTAATTATTTTGAACTAGTGTCACAGTAGTGCGCCTGTACCTGAGGCTGAATTTCTACAGGGAGCCTAATGCCGACAAGTCTGTAAGCACAAGGTTTTTAAAATAAATTAATTTATTCGTAAATTAAAAGGAAAGTCAGTTGCTAGTTAATTTAGGATGTTGGAGGATACATGGAGTATTGGCAAAAAACGTACTGTCTGGAACTTGCAGCCAAATTTTTAACACATTTCATGACCCAAAGCAATTGAAATTACTCACTGGGATTCACCTCAAAACCTCAACTTCCATGGCCTGGAAGTTAAAGGAACAATTTTCTCTTTCCCATTATATGTTGCTAATCCATATGTAAAGAATGTATTTCTATGGCAACTGAAATCCAAAACCAGAACCCAAACCCCCGTTGCTCATTGGCTAACACATCATCATCATCATCATCATCATCATCATCATCATCATCATCATCCTAGGTCCAACACTGGCTGGAAAAATTGGTCATTATTATTGGTCCTGGAGGTCAGGACAAGATCAAAAGATTTTTGAATAAGGCTGCAATACTAAAGACACTTCCCTATGAATAAGACCCAATGAACACAATGGGGCTTACTTTTGAGTTGACATGCCCTACAATCCAGAGCAACTACAGGAGCACATAAGAGACATTACATGCAGCCGTAGTTATGGCATCACCTAATGAAAACCTATGGGAAATTAATATTGCAATCCAGAGTAAATTGTTCTTACACTGGAGCAAGGACTCCCCGTAGTTACTCTGGATTGTGCCCATGGTTAGGATTGTGCTGTATGGCAAGGATCTTGCAGAAGAGGCTCAGATCCCCATATAGAATGACTATCTGGCTGCATGTGGCAAAATACAATGACACTCAGCGAAGCGGTGATTATTTTGCAACAACTGTTATTTTCTTACTGACTATATGCTCATTTTGCAGTGCTGAGCAAGTCAAAAGTACTGTTCTAATGCTTGACATCAAGTTTAGCTTTCTGTTTTCTGTTAGCAGTTTTTGGACTTTTTTCTCAGTAGTTTGATGACTATATACTTTCTAACAAACCTGCCCAGAATTTTACTTAAATTTATGTTATCGGCATAGCCTACCTATCTCTGTTAGCAAATTGTGTACTGTTAGCGAATTGTGTACTGTGTATAGAAGAAGAGTTATTTTCCTCTTATACAGTATATAAAAGGCTCTTTTTTCTTTCTTTGCAGCATGAAGGAAACAACATTTTAATCAGCTACACAAACATGCAATTACATTCTATTATCTGTAATTAGCTAGCAGGAGGAACATTCTAACTGCTCAATTTTTAACTTGATTAAACCACAATTTGAAGCTGTTACTAACATGATGTGCCTCCTGTAGAGATTGAAAATAAAATTTATGAAGTTATTTGAAACGTGATTCCCTAATGATTTTATTTAAATGTTTGGCTTTACATTAATTTCTTTTAAATATTGTTTTATAATCATTGCATAATGCTTGTCAACAACAACAAAAAAGTTTTCAAAGCAAGTTACAGAGCAAAATGAACAAACACAAAGATGCAAAGATGGTTTTTTTTAATCTCAAAGAGAGTCAAAAACTTTAAAAAAAAGAGGCACAAGGAACTATCACTGGGAGGGACACTATTCTGGAGGGAAAGAATTTTTTTCTCGGTGTTAAATAATGGCTGCAATCCTAAAGACATTTTCTTGGGAGTAAGACACATTGAGCATAATGAGGTTTACTTTTGAGTAGCCATGGTTAGGATTGTGCTCAATGTCTCTATAAAAGGTGACATGTAAGTAGAGGACTAACACAGAAGCAAGTCCAGTTTATTGCAAGAAAACACAACCCTACAATCTAGAGTAACTACGGGAGCACGTAAGAGACATTACGTGTACCCGTAGTTACTGCACTACCTAGTGAAAACCTAAGGGAAATTCATATTGCAATCCAGAGCAAATTGTTCTTACACTGGAGCAAAGACTCCACGTAGTTACTCTGGATTGCGCCCATATTCAATTAAATGAGAATAGATTGGGTTTCCAAAGGCTACTTGCATTTTGCAGAAGATTATGTGGTGCAACATTTTAACATATTTGGGTGATAAGACCATGGTTGTGTAAAATCGGGGTTGGGGGAAGATACATCAATTATAGTGGGCAATCTGTGTTTCACCCTCTTACAACCTAATCCTATCGCCATTAGGAGATAAAGGTATCTTTAAGAGAAGCCCCAACCTCCACAATGGGTCTTCTCATGTCTCTGCTGGCTATTTTGCCAGTGGAGACTTGAGAGCTTCCGTATAAGGTTCTGCAACCCGACATGGAGGATAGGATACAGCGGAGCAGCATTTCTCTGAAAAATCCTCCTCCCACCCTCATATGTATCTGGCTTCCCATCATAGTAGACAGTGCATGCCCTGTTGGCACATTTGTATCATCACTGGAAAGTTGGATACTATTAAACCTTAGGTCACAGTTTTTAAAAGGGCTGCCGGCCAGCACATCTGCCCCAACTGCCAATGAGTGTGCATGTCAAGTGAAGCAACACTTGCTATGTGAGGCAGAATCCTAAATAAATTTTTGCTTGTTATGTGGATCACTTGTTAAGGAAGGCACTTGTATATAGTGCAAGCGAGGCAAGCGAGGTACCACTGTTTATAGAAAATTGTCAATACTTAGTGACTGTCATGGTGCTTTAAAACCATGGAGTCTGCAAAAGATGGGAGGGAGGAAACTTTTTTTTAAAAAAAAGTGTATGAGGTGCAGTGATGTTACCCAATATGGATAAACTAATGGAAATATTCATTCAGTGACATTGCCTGTTCAAACACTGATTTCATGGGATGGCAATCTCCAATAAAGATAATTTCACTTTAAAATGTAATTGTGAAACAATGGAAATACAATCCATGGGTGGTCATGAAAATCTTTGGAACGCAACTGAATTTGTCATTGTCTGATCTCATTATAGTCAGACTTATGACTTCTACATTGATTCAGTGTTCCTGTTTAGTCCTTAGAATCATAGAATCATAGAGTTGGAAGGGACCTAGTAGGACATCTAGTCCAACCCCCTGCCTGCAACAGGAATTCCCGCTAGAGCATCCCCGACAGGTGCTTGTCGAGCCTCTGCTTGAAGATCCCCAGTGAGGGAGAGTCCACCACCTCCCTTGGCAATCTGTTCCACTGCCGAACCGCCCTCACCGTCAGGAATTTTTTCCGGATATCCAACCGGAATCTCCTCTCTTGCAGTTTGTACCCATTGGTTCTAGTTCTGCTTTTAGAAGCAGCTATGTGCAAATGAGCCCCTTCCTCCCTATGACAGCCCTTCAGGTATCTGAAGAGGGCAATCATGTCTCCTCTCAGCCTCCTCTTCTCCAGGCTGAATATCCCAAGTTCCCTTAGAGTACAGGATGACTGAAAAGTTAATCCTTATGTTGTAATTTATAAGTATTTTAAAATAGGGAATTACTTTGCAATCACCCTGTATTACTGATTACTTTTCTAATGTAGTGGTGCCTCACGTAAAGAGCTTAATTCATTCCAGAGGCATGCTCTTTAAGTGAAACATACTTTAAGTGAAGCGGATTTTCCCATAGGAAATAATGGAAACTCAGATGATTGGTTCCACAACCCCCAAAATCAATATATATTAAAGAGAAAAGTCACTGACTCACTGACTCACTGACTCATCAACGCCCTGCCAAAACCGCTGGGCCTAAAAGCATGAAATTTGGGGTAGGTGTTCCTTCCATGACCGAGGGATGCACTGAGAACTGGTTTTCGGAAATTCCAACCAGAAGGGGGTGAAAAGGGGTGCAACACGTTTTCCTCCCTATACTTTGCATTGAAGAATCCCTGACGGAGGGACGCTCTGCTCCAACCCCCGGACCTAGAAGCATGAAATGTTCCTTCTGTCACATGAACACCCACATGTGGAGAAATTTAACCCTTAAGGCGATGAAAAGGGGTGCAACGTGTTTTTGTCCTATACTTAACATGGAAGACTGACCAACCTCCAGCCAATTTGATGCTCAGTGCCTGGTGCACTGGGGGGCATGTTGTTCAGAGGAAGAGGTTGCACTGGGGAGGATGCTGTACATGAGAGGTTGCACATGGGAAGATGCTCATGGTGGGTTGATGTGCATGAGGAGTTGGTGCACATGGGGGAATGATGAACATGGTGGAATGATGCCCATGGGGGATGTTGCACATGGGGATGTTGCAATTAGAGGTTGATGCGCATGGGGGTTGATGCGCATGGGGGTTTGATGCGCATGGACAATGTTGTGCATGGGAAGTTGATGTGCATGGGGGAACGTTGCGCATGGGCCGATTTTGCACATGGGCGGATGTTGCGCATGGGGGGATGTTGCAAATGGGGGATGTTGTGCATGGTGGGATGATGCACATGGGGATGTTGCTCATGGGGGGTTGATGCGCATGGGGGGGTTGATGCACATGGGTGACTTTATGTGCATGGGAGATTGCCTATGGGGGAATTATGGGGGGGATGGCCTACGTGGGAATTTGACTCCTGCAATGTGGGTACACTTCTGTTAGTATTCATTTGAAAATATTTACTATATGTAAAAATGATGACAAAACACTGGAACTGAATTCAAAACATGCATTCAATGTGCATGATCCTATGAAGTCTACTTTGGTTGCAATCCTAAAGAATGGGAGTAAGCCCCATTTAACATAATGGGGCTTACTTCTGGGTAGACATGGTGAGGAGGCTGCAATCAAAGACACTTTCCTGGGAGGCTTACCTGGGCTGCTGCTGGAGGTTCAGGATGGCTGGTAGGAGCACTTGGGGGCAGTTAGAGGCAGCTGCCTCTGGCACCCCCAGGTAACTGTCCCCAAGTTGGGGGCAGTTAGAGGCAGCAGCACTGGCCAGCAGCCCTTTTAAAGAACCTCTACACAGAGCATCAGGACTGTATAGCATGCGTGCACATAACACTCTTGCTTGTTAAGTGAAGTGGAACTTGTTATGTGAAGCAAGATTTCTTGGAAATTTTTGTTTGTTGTGTGAAACGCTTGTTATGTGAGGTGCTTGTTATGAGAGATACCACTGTGCAAGATTTTGCTTCATATTCTTGCCATTTTCCTTCAAAATGCCTTTCGGGGTAACCATATATCCTCTTTTTCCATGACATGTCCTCTTTTTTGCCCTTGAGCCCTGAAAAAAATCTTACTTGTCCTCCTTTTTTCTTGTGAGCAGGTAGCTTGCAGCCTTCTTGTAATTCTTAAATTTTATGTAGTAGTTTAAAATCTAATAGTTAAAAAATATAGGCCGACTAGGCCGACTAACTCAACAGTCTTCCCATTCCTGTGGTGATTTAGGAAGGCAAACACATGTCTGTGTACGGGCTTAACGCTCCCCCAGGAGTGGGGCAGAAGTGCCTTATAGTCAGGGTGACTATATAGAATGGAGAACAGTATCTCTACCTTTAACTATTGCATAAAAGAGGGAAGTTAGGCAGGTGCTGCTTTTTAAACCCTTCTGTGTTGACCTAATCTTGCCTAGATTCCTTTTTCTATGCAATAATAAAGAAACTATTATTATTTCTGTCCTCCATTCTGTATGGTCACCCTGCTTATAGCACATTTGTGGTTCCCTCAGGTCAGCGCAGGACTTATGATGGAACTTACTGTAGGGTAAAACACAATCCTAGTCTACTCAAAAGTAAGCACCATTATGTTCAATGGGTCTTACTCCCAGGAAAGAGTCTTTAGAATTGCAGCCTTAGCCTAATTTCAGGTTAGGATTGCAGCAACAGTGCTTACCATCTGAAAGGAATATATATTAATGTTATTAACTTTTATTTTGCCATGCCCTAAAATTTTTCTAGAGTGTCCTACATTTTGGGAGGGTCTTGTCCTCTGTCTTGTCCAATGCAGGCTTTGGAATGCTGTGGTGTCATTTTCATAATTTAGCATTAATTTTGTTTATGGAGCAATTTAAACTGAACTGCTAGATGTTCCCCTATGCCTCCCCCCCCCCCCAAAAAAAAAAAAAGGCAGCTTGAGTATTAATTCCTGTGATACTGAGATTTGAACAACTTATTCAGGAATATTTAAAGAATGGAGTGAACAAGCCCTTAGACTATATTCTTGTACTTAACACCTTGCCAGAGGGAATGGCTCATCACTATAAGCAGCTGAGTATCTGATCGCTGAAATGTTATTCATTTAAGTGATGTTTAATCGCTTAATGTTAATGTTACCCCTTTCCCCACAGAAAAGTAAGTGTTGGAATAGCAGTATTCACTTGAAAACTGTCCAGGGGCAATGTAGATGTAAGGAAGCTTTATCATAGCCTCAAGTGTAAGAAAAGTATTTTAGATACAAAGAAATACCCAAGTAATTTCACTGTAATTGCTCACTGTAACCACCTGGAAAATCTTGGTTATGCAAAACTTTGACTTTGGAAGGCATATATGGGTCTCTTAGTAGAAATATGGTGGGATGATGGAACATTACATATTTATGAACGCTGTATCTCCTGCATCAATTGCTAGAACCCTCATGTGAGTCATATGGATTTGAAGACCAGCCAAATATTTGGCATGCAAATATCTGGGACTTATGTCCAGCATGGTTTACAGCAACACAAATCTGATCACTGTCAGGTTGCAAATGGCAAGTGATCATTACCCTGGTAAGTTGGCATGAGGATGGTCACTTGTTGAAGAGGGAAAACAGGGAAATCACGTTGAGGGTCAGGATGAGGATCAGGGCTGCCAAAAGGTGTATCAAAGTGTGCAGGGGCAGTTATCGGCATCTCTGTACTGTGTCAACTTGGACTTGCACCAATCAGTGATTTAGCACAGATTTGAGAAAGCGACAGCAGAGGGCTTATGCGGAGATAAGGGAACAAAAGTTTCCTTATATCAAGGATGTCTCTGATTGGCTCCTAGCAATACATACCCTCAAACAATTCATACCAGTACATACTCCCATGGCACAGCTGCATTGGCACAAATGGTAGGGGATAGAATTGGGTCTCTAGTAATTTTCCCATTAACATAGTACTTGTTTGCTTTGTTATAAAAAACAATTTTAAATATTTTTTAAATGAAATCAGGATTTTCATTGCACGAATTTCATACATGATTTATGTTGTGTATACTGATGGAAATCTGTACCAAGTAAATACCCTGTGGTTCTGAGTATAGGTTTTCAGAGTAATTTTGCTACCAACTTCAAAGAAATATTTAACTAACAAAATAGCTATTCAGAATAAATAGTTCTACGAATGCTTCCATCAATGGAAACAGCATTGGATTAAGTGTGCTTCCGAAGGGGACTACTTTGAAGGAGATTACCATATTTGTTGGCTTATATAAGATGCAATTTTTCCCCCAAAAGGGGCGGGGGGAAATGTCTGTGCGTCTTATGGAGTGAAGGGGCCAATCCTGAAGCACGTTCTGCAGCTGTGCTCTGCCTTCCTGGGCAGGCCAGGCCTACAGGATGAGGAGGGCAAGCTGGGGAGGAGGGACATAGGCTTCCCCACAGGCTTCTCCCCCAAAGAAACAAATGAAGCCCAGAGGAATAGCAGATTATGGAGGCAGGCAGGCAAAAACAAGGGGGCACTGGTGGGAAGAGGAGAGGAGGAAGCAGCCTAGGAGAGAGAGGTCCCTGCTCCTGCAATCCTATGCATCCTTTCCAGGGTGGGGGGAGGCTTGCACTTGAGTAGACATGCACAGGATCTGGTTCCTAGGGCTGCAATCCTTTCCAGGGGTGGGGGAGGCTTGCAATTGAGGCTTGCAAATGCACAGAATTTGGTTTGCTAGAGCTTGCAAATGATGAGTTCTTGGGGTTTCCAGAAAAATAGAAAAGTGCTGGAACCTTAAAGTCTCTCCTCACTTTTTAATGATAGTGATGCTGGTTCTTAATACCACTGTTGACTTTACATGGTTGTAATATTATTCTGCTGTATTTTATTAAATATATTAGTACACCATTCGGTTCAGAATATTTTTTTCTTGTTTTGCTCCTCTAAACTTTGGTGCGTCTTATAGTCTGGTGCATGTAATAAGTCAGGAAATACGGGAAATAAATGCCAAATTGTTACGTGTTGTAGTTTTCTTTTTATAGCAACAGTCTTGATATTAATTGATCTCACTCCATAAATGTTATACCACATAACTATTGGAAATTCAGCCTCCACATACAGTACTGTAGATAGATAGATAGATAGATAGATAGATAGATAGATAGATAGATAGACAGATAGACAGATAGATAGACTGACTGACTGACTGACTGACTGATTGATTTCACCAACAGCATACCAATCCACACTTTCATAGAATCATAGAGTTGGAAGGGACCTAGTAGGTCATCTAGTCCAACCCCCTGCCTGCAGCAGGAAATCCCCCTACAGCATCCCCGACAGGTGCTCGTCGAGGCTCTGCTTGAAGATCCCCAGTGAGGGAGAGTCCACCACCTCTCTTGGCAATCTGTTCCACTGCCGAACTGCCCTCACTGTCAGGAATTTTTTCCGGATATCCAACCGGAATCTCCTCTCTTGCAGTTTGTACCCATTGGTTCTAGTTCTGCTTTCAGAAGCAGCTATGAACAAATGAGCCCCTTCCTCCCTATGACAGCCCTTCAGGTATCTGAAGAGGGCAATCATGTCTCCTCTCATCCTCCTCTTCTCCAGGCTGAACATCCCCAGTTCCCCCAACCTTTCCTCGTAGGGCTTCCCTTCCATCCCACTGATCATTCTTGTCGCTCTCCTCTGGACTTGCTCCAGTTTGGCTGCATCTTTCTTAAAGTGAGGTGCCCAGAACTGAACACAGTACTCAAGGTGAGGTCTCACCAATGCAGAATAAAGAGGAACTATAACTTCTCGTGACTTGGAAGCTACAGTCCTCTTAATGCAGCCTAAAATGGCATTTGCTTTCTTTGCAGACATATCACACTGCTGACTCATGTTCAGCTTGTGATCCATGGTGACTCCAAGATCCCGCTCACATATTCTGCTGCCAAGCCAAGTATCCCCCATTTTATACCTGTGTTTTTGGTTTTTATTGCCTAAGTGCAGAACCTTGCACTTCTCCCTGTTGAAATTCATTCTATTGGTTACAGCCCAGTATTCTAGTTTATCCAGATCCTTCTGGAGGTTTCTCCTGTCTTCTGTTGTGTTTGCTACTCCTCCCAGCTTGGTGTCATCCGCAAATTTGATCAGGCTCCCCTGTATCCCTTCCTCTAAGTCATTAATGAAAATGTTGAAGAGAACCGGTCCCAAGACAGAGCCTTGGGGTACCCCACTTGAAACCGACCTCCAGGTCGACACAGAACCATTTACTAAAACCCTTTGAGTGCGGCCATCGAGACAGTTGCGGATCCACCTAACGATTGCCCCGTCTAGCCCATATTTTTCCAACTTCCCAGTAAAAATGTCATGTGGGACCTTGTCAAATGCATTGCTGAAGTCAAGATAAATGACATCCACAGCATTGCCACAGTCCAGTAAGCTCATAACCCGGTCAAAAAGGAGATCAGATTTGTCTGGCAAGATTTATTCTTGGTAAATCCATGCTGGGTTGTTTTGATCACTGAGTACTTGTCTAGATGTGCGCAAATTGTGTGTTTTATGATTTGCTCTAATATCTTTCCCGGGATTGAAGTCAAACTGTCTGGTCTATAATTTCCCGGGTCTTCTTTTTTCCCCTTCTTAAAGATTGGGACTACATTTGCCATCTTCCAGTCCAGTGGCACTTCTCCACTCCAGGGATTTCTCAAAGATGATCGACAGAGGCTCTGCAAGGACATCTGCCAGTTCCTTAAGAACTCCATTGCTTTCCTACATACATACTCCTTACACAGGATGTCTAGATACAGTGGAGGATAGTATGCCTATAGAGTACCATTAAAGATTGAGGGAACCATGGAAGTAAGAGGGAATTTTGGCAGGTGTAGCTCAACATAGAAGGGTTTAAAAATTGCCAAATTTTCCTCTTTTATACAATGGCTAAAAATAAAACTGGAAGTGATATTGAAATACCTTATAAGGAATTGGGAGGCCACGGGAAGCCCCAGAGGGTTCTTATACTTCTTAACATCACTTCCAATTGTATCATAAACTAGTGAAAACGTACCCGTGTTGCAGGGGTAAAATTTCCCTGAATGCCATCCCCCCACTGCACATCAAAGCTCCACGCAGATTAACCCCCCATGTTCATCCACCCCATGTGCATCATTCCCCCCATGTGCATCAATTTCCCTATGCGCATCATTCCCCCTATGTACAACACCTCCCTAATGCGCAAAACCTCCCCAATGCGCATCACCTCCCCATGCGCAACCCCTCCATGCACAACAGCCCCCCATGCACAGCATCCTCCCCAGTGTAACCCCTCCTTCCGAACAACATCCCCCCCAGTGCACCAGGCATTGAGCACCAAATTGGCTGGATGTTGGTCAGTCTTCCATGTTAAGTATAGGACTAAAACATGTTGCACCCCTTTTCAGCCCCTTAAGGGTTAAATTTTTCCACATTGGTTCTTGGTGGGTATTCATGTGACATTAGGAACACCCTCCCCAAATTTTATGCTTCTAGGTCCGGGGTTTGGGGCAGAGCATCCTTCAGTCACTGATTCTTCAATGCAAAGTATAGGAAGGAAAACGCATTGCACCCAATTTCACCCTCTTCCAACTGGAATTTCTGAAAACCAGTTCTTAGTGCACCCCTTGGTCATGGAAGGAACACCCACCTCAAATTTCATGCTTCTGGGCCCACCGGTTTTGGCTGGGCATTGATGAGTGAGTAAGTTGATGACTTTTCTCTTTTATATATACAGACTAGGTAAAACATAACCGCGTTATGGGGCGTAAAATTCCCCCATACACCATCTCCCACTGCACATAAACCTCCCGTGCGCAATACTCTGCCATGCGTATCAATCTCCCATGTGCACCAACCCTCCCATCTGCACCCATCCCCATAAGCACCATCTCCCCATCCTCACCCCCTTGTAAACCTTTCCATGCACACCTCCCCTCCATGTGCACCAACCCCCATGTGCACCATCCCCCATGCTCACCCCATGTGCACCGTCATCCTCTGTGCACCCTCACTCCCAGTGTATCATCTGGATATTGATCAGTCTGTCTTCAATATTTAGTAGAGGCTGAAAATGTGTTGCACCCCTTTTCAGACCCTCTGAAGTACAGTCGTACCTTGCTTAACAAGTGACTTGCTTAACAAGTGATCCACATAAGCAAAAGTTTCTCTAGGATTCTGGCTCACATAACAAATGTTGCTTCACTTAAGAAGCATACCCGTTGGCAGTTGGAGCAGATGCATTGGCCAGCAGCCCTTTTAAAAAGCATCAGGGCTGCCTAGCGCACCTGCCCTTAGCAAAAGCAACACTTCCACGCTGTTCCTCCTGTGGCCGAGTGTCTGCTGGGCAGAGGGAGAGAACAGCAGTGAAGAAGAGGAAGCAGCTCAGGGCTAGCCAGAAGGGAGCAGGGGAGGGAGAGGCTCAGGATGAAGAGAAGGAGAACAGGGGAGACACTTTGAAAGTCTCTTGAATTGCAGAAGAAAGTGTCTTTGATTGCAGACTCCTAACCATGTCTACCCAAAAGTTAGCCCCATTGTGTTCAATGGGGCATACTCCCAGGAAATTGTCTTTAGGATTGCAGCCTAAGGCACATTCCAGAGTAACTATGGGGAGTCCTTGCTCTGGTGTAAGAACAATTCACTCTGGATTGTAATATGAATTTCCCATAGGTTTTCACTAGCTGGTGCTGTTACTATGGGTGCACGTAATATTTCTAACATGCTCCCATAGTTACTCTGGATTTTGCCCTAAGTAGACTTCATAGGATCATGCACACTGAATGCATGTTTTGAATGCAATTCCAGTGTTTTGTCATCATTTTAATATCCAGTGAAAATGAATATTTTACATCCAGTTTTTACATGAATATTTTTTTGGATTCTGGAACCAGTCGTCGGAGTTTTCATTATTTCCTATGGGAAAATCCGCTGCAAATAAAGAGTGTTTCACCTAGCAAGCATGCTTCCATAACAAATTAAACTTGTTATGTGAGGCACCACTGTATCTAGAAATCAGTTCATGGTGGGTGTTCCCATCACAGAATGAATACGTACACTCCCCAAATTTCATGCTTCTGGGTCCATGTGTTGGGGCAGAGCATCCCTCAGTCAGGGATTATTCAGTGTAAAGTATGGGGAGGAAAATGCATTGTGCCCATTTTCACCCCCTTCCAGTTGGAATTTCTGAAAACCGGTTCTTAGTGGGTGCCTCTGTCACGGAAGGAACACCCTCCACAAATTTCACGCTTCTAGACCCAGCGGTTTTGGCAAGGGATTTATGAGTCAGTAAGTGAGTCAGTTAGTGACTTTTCAGTTATATATACATGTATAGATTTAAATTTTTAATCATAAACAGGAAGTCACCTTTTTTTTGCTATTCTGAGGCTTATAGCCGTGGGCTGTGGGTGGCGCAAGTGGTAAGGAACTGTGCCTGTTAACCAGCTGGCCAGGGTTTGAGACCTGGGTTGGCCCCACAAGACAGGGTGAGCTCCTGTCCTTAGCCCGGCTCTGCAATGTCAGCTGGATTCAATTGTATCGACTCTGCCTTTCCATTGGACTAATTCAGTGGCGTGGAGAGGGGGGATCTGCTGCTTGGGTAACAGCCTATCCTCCATAACAATCCAACCCAGGCTTTTGTTCTTCGCATGCAGCGTATGCAGTGTCAAGCATGATACCATAGTCTTTCAAGACTGACGGAGGCCTGCTATAGCTGTGACAGATGGTTGCCTGTGGCCTCTGTGGGCCTTAGAAGACCCTAAGGGGTGATTCCTTGGTAGCTGCAGTTTCAGTTAACTGTGGGAGTTCAAGATTCAAACCCCTATGGATACTGGAGTACACCTGTCATTGATTTTCAATGTTTATATGGCTAGGACTTTATCCTAAATAGTTACAGTGCTGGTGAGCATTCTGTAATAACTCTTGCATTCATCCAGTGTTGGGGGAAAGTTGGCAACAGAGCGGAAACAGAACCTTTTAGACATTATGTGTACATTGTGAGAGCAGAAATTTCAGGCATTGTAGAAGATAAGTGTTCTACATATTTGACATGATGCTTTTATTAATGTCCATGGGAAAAGATACATGTCTGATTTCAGGATGAGATTTGTATAAGTGATGTGTTCTCTGACGGATGTGTTCTTATAGTGCCTTCAGGAAAGAAATCTGTCACTTTAAAAATAAATGATATTAATATGGAGGTGTCGGCATGACGGCTGTGCTAAAAGAACACCCGTTTCAAATCCATAAAAATGTACGACACAGATAATGGTGCAGGTATCACTGGTAAAATGCATTTTCTGTTTGCAACGATAACTGATTTTTAAAGGCTCTATATAGCTAATCATGACATTATATGCTCATATATATGCTAATCATGTGTTATATGAAAGGGACCATTGCAAGCAGAGGCTCAAATCATGATCGAAAACTCAAAAGAGATGTGATGCACCCATAATTTTTGGCAGGCAGGAGATGCCTCATTCTTGTCAATGTCAAGACTGCTCCGTATATTCATTCTTTGAGGGCAGAGCAGCTGAGCTGTGCATATCAGAGTCACTGAACCAGCATACTAGTCTTTGTGGCAGCACATGGCTTTTGCTCTGGTGTGTCAAAAACTAACTGCACAGAATCATTTAACCCTCTTACTAGTCACTTATATTTTTTGTCACAAATCACTGTTGCATCAAGTTTTAGTATGGGACCCTGGAGGAAGTTAGTATTGTATTTTTTAATGGAATTTATTATTATTATTTGATAAGAACATATGACTTTTTTACTGCTAATTAGACAGTTATAAATCCAAAAGCATGTTTTTTGTATTACTGATCACTTTCAGGGTCCAGTGGACCCTGTTCTATATTATGTAAATTCAAAAAACATAACTTAAAAAAATTCATGCTTTTGGATTTATAACTGTCTAAGTAGCAGTAAAAAAGTCACATGTTCTTATCAAATAATAATAATAAATTCCATTAAAAAAACACAACACTAACTTCCTACAGAGTCCCATGGACCCAGAATGTAGTAAATGGGTTAAATTAATAGGACTTACCCCTGCTTACAGGGCAAGAGACACTCTTTCAAGTGGGTGTTCCTCTTTTATTTAGCAGGGGGAGAGTAACTGGCCCTCCACACCCCAGCAATGTCTGTTCTAGTGGCTTCTGCTGGTGTTCTTTTTGCACTTTAGATTGTGAGACCTTTTGGGACAGGTACCCATTAGCTATTAATTAGCTATTAATTTTTTCATTTTCTTGTAAACTGCTTTGTGAACTTTTCAGTTGAAAAGCGGTATATAAATACTGTAGATAGATAGATAAACTTAATTAATCTTGGCTATCTTGTCTTATTGGCTTCAGTGGGACTTAAGAAGAACATTTTCTCAGGGATTGAAGACATTGTTTTCTTTTTCTGATGCATAACACCAAAGCTACTTTACCGGAATTTGAAAAAGCCCTATCTGGATGCCCTGCTGATGACACATGGACCTATGGTGGGCCCTAGGGGGATCACTCCGGTTCTGGGGAACCTGTTCTTCCAATCCTGCTGCCGCTAGCGAGCTGGCAGCAGCAGGGGGCCCCCAGAACCATGCGAACCGATTCTGCGCTCTCCCAGCCTCCCAGCCATGGAGGCTGAGAAGCATCCGCGCGGCTCTCCCCAGCCTCTCCTGGCTGGTCAGGGAGGCTGAGAGGGAGGAGGGCAGGCCAGGAAGGCTGAGAGGGATCCGCGCAGCTCCACCACGCTCTCCCAGCCTCTCCCGGCCGGCCAGGGAGGCTGAGAGGGATCCAAGTGGAGAGGACTGCAGTGTCAGAGCCCCATCCTGTGCAGGTCTACTCTGAAGTATGTCCCAGTATAGTCAATGTGTCTTACTCCCAGGAAAGTGTGGACAGGGTGCATCCTCAGGGAGCAAGTCTAGGCAGGTCTACTCAGAAGTAGATCCCATTACAGTCAGTGGGTCTTACTCCCAAGAAAGTGTGGACAGGGTGCATCCTCAGGGAGCAAGTCTAGGCAGGTCTACTCAGAAGTAGATCGCATTACAGTCAGTGGGACTTACTCCCAGGAAAGTGTGGACAGGGTGCAGCCTGAGAGCCCTATCCTATGAATGACTACTTAGAGGTAAGTCCCATGACAATCAATGGGACTTACTCCCAGGAAAGTGGCTGGCACTCCAGCCTGCAGCCTCCCCCTCCTCTGGGGTGCCTGTGTCCTCTTTTCCCAGGACATCTCCTCTGGATATCCTCTCCCCAGGGAAAGGACCATTTAAAAAACCCACTCTGCACAGTTATCTCTCCCCTGCCATTTTATCACATTATATTGCAGTCTTTGTTTTTTCTAATCCTGACTACTCAGAAGTAAGTCTCATGACAGTCAATGGGACTTACTCCCAGGAAAGTGTGGCTGGCACTGCAGTCTGAGAGCCCAATCCTGACCAATTTTAGTTTTTTTTTAATTTTTTTTAATTTTTTTAAAATTAAAAACCTCCCCGGCCCTGCCACCTGATTCTGGCCCTGCCCCTGACCCCGCCCCTGACCCCTGCCCTGGCTTGGCCCTGCCCACTTCCGGGGAACTGGTTCTTGGGCCAGGCCGGGCCCACCATTGACATGGACATCATTAGTGCATCATCAGTCATATCCTAAGTCTGTCCAGGTAGTGCCATATCAGTAATTCTGGCTCAGTCCTACTCAGTAATGTCCCCAGTATCCATGAAAACCCTGACTCAGCACATCAGCCATGTACCAGCATTCATTATATCTGCATGTCATCAGTGTGACATCTGTGCATCACTGATGGGATGTCCACACATAATGCTAGTGCAGTCCAGTCTGTCTGTCATTGGTTGGATGTTTAATGAGCCAGTCACTGCATCTACCCAACACCAAGCCCAGGGAGGTGGGAGCCGGCTGTCAAGCCCATCTCTGAAAGAACAAATGATCACTGCATGAAGGATGGGTGTTATGATGTTTGCTTTGGCAGAAGAGGGGCAGGAGAAGACCAAGGAGGGTTCTTGCCTTATGGGCAAAATCCAGAGTAACTACGGGGAGTCCTTGCTCCAGTGTAAGAATAATGTACACTGGATTCCAATGTGAATTTCCCATAGGTTTATATTAGGTGGTGCAGTAATGATGGGTGCATGTATAGTCTCTTACGTGCTCCCATAGTTACTCTGGATATGGGGCTAGGATGGCTGGAAAAGCCTAGGGAAGTGGGAGGAATGAGGAAGGGGAGGGGAGAAAGGTTTGTAGAGATCACGCTTGCTAAATATCATGCTAGAGATCATGGCTGTGTGAGTTCTGTTGTTCCTTGAAAGGAGATACCCTCATTGAATGACTAGCTGCATTAGGACAACTTCCGAGTAGACTTGCCAAGGATTGGGTCATCCTAGTAAGCCTTGCAGCTGCTTTGTGTGACCCACCTCCCTCTTGCCACTTCTGTCCCCACTCTCATGCAGTCCCTTTCCCCCACTCCTGTCTTGTTCACAGATTGGTGGAGACAGCAGAGTTTGAATTCTGACACACACACCCCAGGAGCAGCCTTATTTTTTTTAAGTCAAATGAGAAAAGGATATTGGCTAAAGAAATTGGATAGGAAGAGAATGGGAAATAATGGTGTCCAATCTGAACAACAGCCAACTTTCTCAAATAACTTCTTGGCATCCCACAGAACTGACGCCTGGATGTGAATTTATAAGACCTGCTTTGATTTGGTTGATGTCAGGGTATGTGTTTGGTAGAACCTTGGAAAGGGAACTGGGAATTCATTCTTCTCAACCCTGCTAATTTTCTGATAGTTTCTCTCACTGCATTTTCTCCTATGGATAGTTGGATCTTCTCCTTGCTAGTGCTTAAGATTTAGCATTTTTTCCACACACACAGCAAGAAAGGATCCCTTGTGTGTGTGTAGGATCACTACTTCTATAGTTGCTTAGAGAACATTATCTTGATTACTTGGTTAAACTAATAATAAGTGTGATGTACATCTGGTTGGCTCTCAGGCTGAGATATTGACTAGGCCAGTCAAATATATGCTGTTTGTATAATTGTGCCGATAATTGAGTTGGAGTTTATGCTTGCAATGAAATAGACAGAAAAAGCAGACCAAAATCTCTCTCTCTCTCTCTCTCTCTCTCTCTCTCTCTCTCTCTCTGTTTGTGTGTGTGTGTGTGTGTGCGAATTATAAGCTATCTAATTAGAAGGAAATGCTTAAAATCCTTTATCTCATTTGAGCAGTGAAAAATAATTTCACTTCAAGTGCTACTTTATAAAGGGGCTTTAGTTTTTACTCTTGGGAATTGCTTTATTTGGATGTATGCTAGCAGTCCATATACATGAGTCATGAGTTGTCCCTTTTAAAAACTCAGCCTGGATTTAAAAAAAAATAAGGATGCTCCTGGGGTGTGTGTATTTTCTATTTTGCTTTGCCTACTCTCTCTCTCTCTCTCTCTCTCACACACACACACACACACACACACACAAACACACACACACACACACAGAGAGAGAGAGAGAGAGAGAGAGAGAGAGAGAGAGAGAGAGAGAGAGAGAGAGAGAGACTAAAAGTGAGAGAATTCACATTATAATAGTGAATTAAATGGGACAACAGGTTGACTCACTTGAAGATAGCGTCAGAGGCTGGTCGCTCCCATGTAATTAAAGAAAGGGATTGCGGTATGGCTCAGTGGTTAAAGATGCTGTGCTTTGCTTGTCAACCTAAAGCAGTGGTCTGGGAACAGGGGTAAATTACCCCAAATGGGGTAAAAATGAAATTCCTGGGGGTAATGGACGGTCGCATTGGTGCGCACACTCTTCCCTTTCTGAAAGCTCCAATGGAGAGCGCTACCACTTCCACCACAGAGAAGCGCTAGTGCCCTCCATTGGAGCTTTCGGATGGGGAAGAGTGAGCACGTATGTGCACAGTAATTTTTTTTTAAATGGCTGTTGTGGCTGGCCGGACTTAGCCGCACCAAGCCGCAGCAGCCTGAAACTGCCCCCCAGTGTCCCTAACACCCTCCCCAACCAAGTTAAGTAAGCCACTTACTTTACGTTTACTCAGAAGTAAACCACTTACTTTACGTTTACCCCTGATTTTTAAAAAATGTAGGACAAAATGTAGGACTTTTGTAGGGCTAAAAGGTAAAAAAGTTCCCTGACCCCTGACCTAAAGTATGGCAAGTCAGTGATTTGAGATCCAAGAACCAGAGTGAGCTCCTGCCGAACTCCTGCCAACCTAAAGCAGGCCTCTGTCAGTCTTGAAAGACTATGGTATCGTGCTCAGCGCTGCATACGCTGCACGCGAAGCATGAAAGCCTGGGTTGGATTGTTATGGAGGATAGGCTGTTACCCAAGCAGCAAATCCCCCCTCTCCACGCCACTGAATTAGTCCAATGGAAAGGCAGAGCCAAAACGATTGGATCCAGCTGGTGTTGCAGAGCTGGGCTAAGGACAGGTCTTGTGGGGCCGACCTGGGTATCGAACCCTGGCCTGCTGGTTAACAGGCACAGCATCTTAGCCACTTGCGCCACCCAACAGTAGA
Organism: Cryptoblepharus egeriae; assembly: GCA_030015325.1. NCBI lineage: Eukaryota > Metazoa > Chordata > Lepidosauria > Squamata > Scincidae > Cryptoblepharus > Cryptoblepharus egeriae. The sequence continues at coordinate 77,383,751 of JAREYC010000003.1, read as the reverse complement.
TAAATAGGTAACTTAGGTGGGAAGGTGATAGCGTTCTCTGCGCCTTTGAAGTTTGGCATTTAGCCATGACCATGGAGACTGCAGGCTTTTCAGCTTGTATTGAGGATGAGCATTGCCCTTAGAGTTGGTCATAGGTAGCAGGGCAATCTGAAGGAGACATCTTTCTCAGAGTGTGTGCAGTTTTTCCACACTCTGTTCCTATAATGAAAACAATACGGAACCAGCAGTATTCAAATGTTTCAGCAGCTAGTGAGCCAATATAGGACATAATTCAGATAGGTCCAGAAGATGAAGCTTGAAGAAAGTTTGTGTGTGTGTGTGTGTGTGTGTGTGTGTGTGTGTGTGTGTGTGTGTGTGTGAGAGAGAGAGAGAGAGAGAGAGAGATTGGATGACAATTGGTAGAAAGTATTACTAGAGGGCAAAGTGTCAGGAAAGCAATCAGCAGATGAGCTGATAAAGCATTGAAGGAGCAGAATCCTATATCAGACGAGCCTGTGAATTAATGATCAAATAAAGTTAAGGAAAGATGGAATGGATTTGGAGAATGCTCCTGCATTGTGTTCTCATTGACACCCTCTGTGAGAGATTACAGTACCTGCACTAAATCTACAACAGTCATAAAAATCTTCCTGCGTTAGAGCAAAATGTTATTTGCAGCTAATTGCACTTTGGAAATACATCATCTTCTGTTTTGCTACATTTGTCAGAATCACCATCATTAAGAGGACACTGCACATTATTTATTGGAACTGTTTGTTAAACAGTGGCGTGGCGTGGCTGAGTTCTAATTTTAAAAGAATAATAATCAGAGGAATCAAAATGGAACAAATAACTGTGTTCAAAAACTGATCTATGCCTATTTAAATGGATGGATTTTTAATCTGGGTAAGAAGGAGACAGCATATGAATTGTACAAATAGGACCTGTAACTGAAAACTGAACCCCAAAGAGACGTTCAGGACTTCTGTTAGTCTGGAATAAGTGCCTTGACCAAGTATTGAGGGATGGGTTGCATTTTTTGTTTTAGGAAGGGGCAAAAACATTGTGTTTCCTATTTACTCCTTTGCAGACCTCCCCTCCCATACTATATAGCACAAGAAGGTTAGCTTGAGGGCTGTGGGCTGGTCCTGAACTGGAGCATTTCATTGGGTGGGATGGGGATAAAAGAGGGCAGAAAAGAGAACAGATGTCCTTTTCATTTTCTTTCTCTTGTGGGCTGTGGGTGGCACAAGTGGTTAAGACACTGTGCCTCTTAACCAGAAGGCCAGGGTTCAAATCCCAGGTCCCCACAAGACACAGTGAGCTCCTGTCCTTACTCCAGCTCTGCAACACAGCTGGAACCAATTGTATTGCCTCTGCCGTTCCATTGGACTATTTCAGTGGCGTGGAGAGGGGGGATTTGCTGCTTGGGTAACAACCTATCCTCCATATTAATCTACCCAAGCCTTTGTGCTTCGCATGCAGCGTTGAGCACAATACTATAGTATTTCAAGACTGATGGATGCCAAGTTTTCTTGAATGTACATTTTGTTATGTACGGAGCTTATCACCTGCTGCATGCCAACATCATGGGCTAAACGATACAGGCAAGCCTCCAGCAGAAATGCACAGCTGATAAAGGTAAAAGCAAAGGCTAAAGGCTAATGGCTCAAAGTCCAGCTGACACAGGCTGAAAGGATTGTGTGAATCAATTCAGAATCACAAATAAGACACAGGAATTCCTCAGACAGCCTTCTAGGCTGAGGTTCCAAACCTGAGCTTAGGCAAAATTGAGTTTCAAATATCAATTTAAAAAAATGCAAAGTTGATACAACCTGAGACCTAAAGTTGATGCCACGTTTTGTAAAAAGTAAAATATTTAACTGAGATGTGAAAGTAGCTGCCAAGGCTTTTTCCCCTCCTTTCTTCTGAGATGATGACACAACACTGAGACAACCTGCATTAATGTTCTTTGCATGTTCCTCTTCCTCCTAGAGATATGTAGCTGTCTGATCAAAACTCTTTTTAGTCCAAAATTCCTTAGATGTTTCTTCCAGATCGGCACATACGCATTTTACTTAAAATTTTAATTTTGGGAGAATCTGATGCCAGATCAAACTGAAAGGAAATATAATACTAGTTCTAAAGTTATTGCGTGCTGCTGCTTATAAAGAGTGCTCCTTATAAAAAGCTTATGTTCCCTAATTGGCTTCAATGCAATAGTAGCAACATGATTTTCCTTGTTCTTAAAAGCATGTTAGGTAAAGGAGTCCAGTATGCCAATCCCAGCCCCTTCTTCCCAGCTGCCACCCTGTTCTGCCCTCCCATGCCCTGTTCAATCCCTTCCCAAAGTCCTCCTCAACTGCTTTGAACTTATCTGCTCCAGCAGGCCTCCTGATGAACCATGGTGCTTGGCTGCAGGCTTCCCCCCTGTGTGCCTGCTGTCTGTGCTTTCAAAAAGCACTTTATGGTGCTCTTGCAACAGTGTGTGCTGGAAGATTTTCTGTTCCACTGTCAAGTGTTCCAGTAGGATTGGGCTGTGTAGTTTATAAATTATTTTGAAGTGTTCCAACTTTGCTTGTTTTCCTTCTAAATCACTTTTCGTCTCATGGCACACTGGTAAGATACTGAAATTGTCAAGGCACACCATAAGTTGTTTTTAAAAATACATACATACATATATATATATATATATATATATATATATATATATATATATATATAAATTTAGTATTGACAAGGCATAACATGCTGTTGGAAGAGGGCTCAAATCCCCAAATTAACCCTTCCCAAGTTCCCGTGGCACACCAGTGAGCCATGCCACACTGGTTGAAAATCACTGCCCTAAATGCTTGTATTAGAACATACAAGTAATATGCAATTAAAAATGATAGTCATAGACGACATTTCTGACTTACAGTTCAGTTATAGTAATATGTTTATTAGTGGTCTCAAAGCCTTGACATTTGATGATTGGAGTTTAATTTAAAATTTAAAATGAAGCTGCTTCCTTGATGCAAAATACGCTGCAGTAGTTAGATGGTGCTGGACGAATTAAGCTTGAGTGCATTTCAAATTAAAAGGGTTGGCATCAAAGGGCTGAAAAAAATGTCATTTGAAGCAAATTCTTGAGTTCTGTTCTGTTAAAGGAATACATCTGAGAGTTTTCAAGGAAAGACAAACAAATTTCTGTAAATCAAGATAAATTTCTCAGAGGGAATTTTCTCAGAAGGAAATATGCATAAAAATTAAAATACTTTGAACCACTTTAATGTTTCTTCTCTTGATTCTTATGCAGCTTTGTTTTGTGATAATTATTAACTGAAACTGATAGTATCAAGAATGAACCATTTATATAAGGAACCAACCAGTTTCTTGCACATCCACTTTTGAAATTTGTTCTACTTCACTGAGGATGCAATCTTAAGCTCCAGTTAGGCCAGCATAAGCTCCAGCATATGTCCTATGTTGACCTGCCGTAACGCACTTCTGTACCACTCGTGGGGGATGGTTAAGCCAGTGCACAGACATGCGCTTGCCTCTCTAAATCATCAAGGAAAGACTGATGAGTTCTGGTGGCCTAGGTTAGGATAGCACCCTCAGTGTTTTATTTAATTTCATTATCTACTTCTGGAATGAATTGCAATAGTTTTAGGATAAAACATCTGATATAAATATAAAGAAAAGGGAATTTCAGCAGGTTCAACATAGGCTGCAATCCTAAAGACACTTTCCTGGGAGTAAGACTCATTGAACACAATGGGTCTTACTTTTGAGTAGACATGGTTAGGATTGTGCTCTTATAGTCTTGTAGACCTTGAAATGAATGGGAAGCTTTCTGAAATAGGCTTGCAAACCATGTAGTGGGTCCTGACCCATGGTTTGAGAAACATTGCCTTGGAGAATAAACGATTAGACTGGCAACATTTGGAGTTTTCCAAACAAAAGGAATGTACAGACTGCTTAAGGATGTGTGAAGACGAAGGCTGGCACAAACTAAATCAATATTGCGGAAATCTTTCATGCAAAGCAAGCCACAATAGTATGACAAACAATGAAGGGTGAATGTAGAAGATTATTGAGTGCATAATTGATAGTGACTCACAATGTTCTTTTTTGCTGTTCTGCTTGGATGTCGCTACAGATCTTTTAAAATGTGGAATTGAGTATCGCAATCAAATGCAAGAATTGCTATTTTCCTACAGAATATATCACAATGGCAGACTATGAGACTCTGACAGATGGTTATGAAGCATATTTCAGCTGCACTAGCTCGGTCAGGTTATGTCTAAAGCTGAGCTGGATGAAATTCATCAGTTTTGATTTTCACATTACAAGATGTTCTTTTTGCCAGGAGCTAGGCTGTGCCATTTCATGCAACCATTAAAGCCAAAAATCTAGAAGACGCAGGCCAGACTTTCTTGGGGAAGAAGTCCTGGGTTACTGTAAAAAGACCTCATTCAGGGAAGCTCCCCAACCTGAGTATGCGAGAGCTTAGATTCCCCCCTTATATAAAAACACTGCAGTCCCTTCTTCTGATCCATATGAATATTAGCATCTGTGTCCACAGACTGTCATATTTGGGGTCGGCAATAATAAAGGTATGAGCACCTCTGTTGCATCAAGAGGGTGCCTTGTTCAAATTCTAGCATCCTCAGGGCAGGGCTGTTCAGATCTCTCTAATCCTGAGGGAAATGCTGAGCTAGATGAACCGAGTAACAAACATTAGAAGAGCAACAGCATGTGAAGTAGATCTAAAACTGTGGTGGGGCATCTGTATCTGCATATACGGTATCCATGGTTTGAGTTATCTATGGATCAGGTCTGTGGGACACTCCTGCACACGCACCTTCCATAGGTGAGGGAACCTTACATCTGGAAGATTTTCTGAGTCTGGCAGAGCTTGTACCCTTTCACAGCCTCTTCAGAGCTCAGAATAATGTTTATATTTTTAAAAGCCACTTCCAGGGGTGTTTTTTTTTTAGTGAAAGTGACTTTTAAAAAAAAATGTAATCATCAATCTGAGTCAAGTAGAGGCTGTAGGTGGAAATGTGCAGCCACTGCTGAACTCAGAATATTCTCCAGAGCCTAGGGGAGCAGATCTTCCCTGACCTCTGGAGGTTGTTCTCTGGTATCAGTGGTTTCACTTAACCATGGTGGGTTCTGGAATGGAAGTTGTGGACAGCTTTGTGTTCATTCCCACCAGTAGTGGAAGCAATTAACTAATTAGGTCCCAGTTTCAGTGCTAGCTTCTATGTTATTACTTTCTCCTGCTTTGATTAGACTTCTTACTATATTTTTTTTCCTTTATTGTTTTCTGGCTGCCTGTCAAAGACTGCTTGTCCAAGACCTGCTACCTGCCCCCCCTCCCACTCTCCACCTGCCCTGGAATACACCTTCCACCTCTTTCTCCCTTCCATGTTTGCTTATTTTCTATATCAGTGGATTTGTCACACTCCCATATAAAATTTTCAACATACATTTATTTTATTATATTAAATGAAGAAAAAAAAGTTGATGGCTTGGTTTTTTGTGTCCCGAAAAAACATTGTATTTTCTAACTGTACATTTTAAAATGAAGTTCTAAATACTGCTGGTGTTAATGAATCCAAAGTGAGAAAGTAGTGTTTGTTGTGTTAAAAAACAATTTGAGTTTATCTGGCAAAACTGGTAGTAGAAATAGTTTTTTTGCTAAGAGCACTTGTAATAGAACCTGAGAGTTGAGATAATTTCCCACATATTGGGACAGAAGAATGTAAGTATATTTTAAAGATGCATTGATATTTTGTTTAATAAAGATTTTTGTGTATTCAAAAACACACAAATGGGTGATTTACAGAAACATCTTCTCTGGAAACAAGAAACACACATGAAAGCAGATGTGACAGTCCCAACACTGGGGGGATAACAAAATAGAAAGGGGGGATGGTGGAAGATAAAAAGGAGGGAAGCTGGGCAAATTTGCCCCAGATCTGATAATGATTCCACCATTTTATAGGCCGACTGTGTGTGTATGTGGGGGGGGGGGGAGGATTATTGTCAGAGTTCTCAATGGGGGTGGAACCTAACGGGAATGGTATAAGCACAGAAACATTGGCTGCAATCCTAAAAACACTTTCTTGGGAGTAAGACCCATTGTAAACAATTGGGCTTACTTTTGAGTAGACATGGTTAGGATTGTGCTTATTGTTTCTTTTTATATGTTTATTGCTGATATCATGAGATGGGACAAGAGTAGAATTTTCAAAGGTGACAAGTTGTGAAAGTGAAGAACAATAAAAAAGAACACTAAAAATGCAACAAGGAAAATCAAATGACAGTAATGTTGAAAGAAATTAGGCAGCAAAAAAAGGATTAAAAGCATGAGGTAGAATATCAAGATAAAATAACAGTATCCATGAAAAAAAAAATGTTTCTATTCTGTTCAATAGAAAGCTCAGCTGAAGATAAGCTGAAAGTTAATAACAAAAGCACCAGGAAGACAGCCTTGGGGAGTACATTCTGAGTATGGGGTCTCACCATGGAAAAGGACCTCTTCCAGCTCACCACCCACCATAATACTGAGTGTGGAAAGCACCTGGAGAATGATTTCAGATGAAGGAAGACCTTAGTAGCTGGGCAAATTTGTGTGGGAGTACATCTTGGAATTAAAGATGTAGAACAGAGATTCTCTAGCATTTCCCCTTCTGAGAATGACAATATGTCTGGGACACCCTAGAGTGATGTCATGGCTGTCAGACTGTCATGGCTAGGAGTGACATCAAACAAAAAGTGAAATCACTGTGGTGACAGAACTTCTCCATGACTACTCAGAAGTAAGTCCCATTATGTTCAATGAGACTTCCCAGGAAAACAGCCTGAGTGCCCGATTCAAAAAATGGCAGCACCCGGTGCTAGATTCCATGATGGTGGCAGCCAACTTTTCATGACACCCCAGAAATGAACCTCCAAGGTGGTTCCAATCCCCACTTTGAGAACCACTGATATCGAAAGAGGAGAAACGGTGGAGGCAAGTAAGCAGAGCAGGGTTGGTGCCTTCCCCAGACTGCAGACTGATTTAATTGCTTAAGTTGGCCACATTGATGGATTGGCCCTGCACATTGATTTCACATACCTAGACAAATGTTTGATTGCTGCACCAAACCCTCCCCAATGCATTCGAAATCTAGTACAGGAGAACCTTTTGTGACACCAGCACTGTTTTGCACACATCCGACTTTGTACATTGACAAACCCAGTTCTCTTAATACATATACCGTTTCCATAGAGTGCACAGCCTGTAAAATCACTCTATCCTTTCCTTCAAAGGCAGTTTGGTTGCTTTGGTAGGAAATAGAGAAATGAGCTTTATGGGGTGAGGGGGAAACAATCCTTTCCAAAGACCTGGAAGGGGAAAAAAAAGAACTGAATGCAATTGTGAAAGTAATAGTGACACAATACTGTGACAATAATGACTCGTTTGAATGTGATGACTGTTTGATTGTTAATTGTCAGCATAGGAATCTTGGCAGATCCATACTGACTGTGTTTTCAGCTTTTCTGGCAAGATGCTTGTGGATTCATAATAGCATAGCAGGCAGAAACGGAGCAGGTAAAACCTTTCTGACGTGTAGACAAAAATAGTAGAAAATACTTCACCTGCCAGATTTTGGCCTGTGACATGTTGTTACAGTATAGAAGCCTACCAGGGGAAACCCCCTCCCCAGAGGTAAGCCCTCAGTCCCATCTATGTTTACTCAGAAGTCAGCCCATTATGTCAATGGAGCTTACGCCTGAGTCAAGGGGTGATGTTTAAAAATGTAGGACGTGTTTAAATACATCCTATATTTTGTCCTACACTTTAAAAAGTTGAAAATCTGGACTTTTTGGGACCTTGCCCTACATTTTGGCTTTAGGATCTGGTCACCCTGATGACATGGCAACTTTTCCAATTGAAACAGAACACTTGTTTTATTTTTGGCAACATAGCCTCAATTATCAGTGACTGACTCATCTCGCTGTCAGTTTAAATTCTGGTCATTTTCCCCAATACCATCAGTTTTCTGTTCTTGTTCCATTTAAAAAGGAATATTTTATTAGTAAATATTAATTCGGGTTCCTTTGGAGAGAAAAGCAGAATGAAAATATAGTAAATAAACATGTTAACAAAAATATAACTTTTTGTTCTCTATATACTAAATACTCAGCATGTTAACTAATAGGATTTCATTCAAATAAAATGTGGCCTTTCAATATAAAAAAGTTTCTTCTCTCCTGGGTCAATGGATCACCAGCAATTCCCCTTGATTATGGAGTGGTATTCGATTACTGAAAAGATTTGTTGATCTCTTCTCTTAGATTTATCATCTTCTCTCAGCTTATGTACTTTTTCCATCCCTTTTTTAAAATGGTGCATCATCATTTCTTATATTTAAATAAATAAGCACTTGAAAGATGCCTGATAATTGAGATTCTCATTTACAGGATTTGTGGTTCAATGGTATGCTGCACCAATCAGCATTGAAGCAATTATTTAATTTGCAAGTATAAATGAGATCACATAATATTTATGTAATTAGCACATTTAAACAAGGGAGCTAATTTCATGAGGGGGGAAAAAAAACTGAGGTTTCATTACCGAGAGGGATCATCAACATTATATTTTCTTGCGACAAACAGCTTGCTTTGCAATAGGTAAATCACAAGACTGAGGCTGCAATCCTAAAGACACTTTCCTGAGAGTAAGACCCAATGAACACAATAGGGCTTACTTTTGAGTAGACATGGTTAGGATTGTGCTCTATGAGAGCATGGTTATCTGAGCCCTAACTTTTTTTAGCTCAGGAATGTCAAACTTATTTCATATATATTGCTGAAGTAAACATTCTGAAACTTACTAGAGGACACTATGGATACTATGGGAGCCTGCAGACCTCTCTGTGTGCCATCCTGTACCTACAAATGGCCCCCAAAGGTGATCACAATCAAAATTGCAGCTCAGGAGTGTTCTGGAGACAGGTTGAGGACTAGGAGGGAGGCAGTCTTGAAAAAATAACCTCTGACGCATCATAACCCTAATTTGGCCCTGAAAGCCCTATACAGGGCTAGTTGGTTTTGAGCCAGCTAAAAAACTGGTGCAGATTCAAGTTGTCCTCTTGGACAGGTAGGGGAGCCCTCAGCCTAAGGAGATCTCCCACCTATCCAACCACATGGTCCTGGACCACCAGAATGGTCCTGTTGGCACTACTATACTGGTGTTGATAGGAATGGGCTGCCCATTACTGTACAAATCATAGTTAACCATATGGTCAAATCCCACACAGAAGAGGTTGACATGTTTCTCACAAATAATATCTGATGCATATAACAGATAGTGTATGTAATTTATAATGTTTATAATGAAAGAGCAAGTCTTCATCAGTGGAAATTGTACAGGAATAAGTCCCATGGAACACAAGGCGATTTCGTTCCTGCGTACACTGAGTAATGCATCAGATCAAACGGCAGTACTTTTCCTCTCAGAAAGCTGATAAGGATGCAACATATAATGCATCTGATTAATAATTTATCCATCTATATTTATACATATAAATCAGAGATTGCTTTAAATTTTTACAAAAATAAAGTGAAACCTCTCATTACCCTAATTGAGAGAAGGCAAAAATGAAGGGAATGAAAAGATCAATCAAGAAATATTCCATCTAGGATATTTTCAAGCATTTTCAAGCATCTTGGGTGCAGTACATTGATTAATAACTACCCTTTTATAACATATTACCCAAAGGAAGCACTGCGATTAAAGATCTTCCATTTTCTTAGCAATTAGGTATACATATTTAAATAAATGAATTATTTATATGGTTGAGGAAGCATGACTCCATCTTTCCTTCCTTAGTTGCCAACAAACTGAGAGAAACCAAAGTAGTGCATGCTAATTCAAACCACGGTTTATTTATCTGACTCTGTTGATTATTTGCAGAATATGTTCTGATTGAAGAGGGATAGAGAAATCTGCTTATAAGCCATGTGGAAAGAACACAAAAGACACTAACCAATTTAGGTGAGCACAACTAGCCTGTCTTCACATTTCCTTAATGGTGTGGAGAGGCCAGTGCATGTCTGTGCACTGGTCAAACCCCTCTTGGAGTGGTGCAGAGGTATCTTTTGGCACTTTTGCAATATTCCTGGACCACTATGGGACTTGTGCAAGACTTGTGTCAGCCTGACTGGTGGTTAGGATTGCAGCTTAAATATGAATCTAGTGGTAAAACTGGTAAATCCTGGCAGTGTCAGGCCTAGAGAAAAGGTAGAAGGCAAAAGCCCCATGCACTATCGCTGTACAGCATTGTGTACCGCATTGGAAGCTTCCAACCAGAGGCATACCAAGGCAGAATGGCACCAATGGGAAGACTGAAATTTTGCCCCATCAAAACACCTGAAACCCACCTTTAGCTAATGATACAAGTCAGTAATATCAATTTGGGTGTATGCACCCATGGCATGAAACCATGCCATATAGATGGTACACCTCTGCTTCCAACTCTATCTTAAGAAGTACTTCAGATTCCATGATATACTGATTAAGACTGCATGGGAAGCCTCAGAAGCTCTCTGGCCCTACAATCCAGAGTAACTACGGGAGCACGTAAGAGACATTATGTGTACCCGTAGTTACTACACCATCTAACGAAAACCTATGAGAAATTCATACTGCAATCCACAGCAAATTGTTCTTACACCGGAGCAAGGACTCCCCGTAGTTACTCTGGATTGTGCCCTGAGTCATCCCTAATGCTGCACGAGACTCCATTGTACTGATTGGGGCAGTATGGGGTAAGTATCAAGTGAGTATCAAGGCATGAGGGTGGTGTGATGCAGTGGGGCAGCATTGTGCCTCAGGCACAATGAGAGGCAAGTCCATAACTGCATCCTGGTACACACAGTTTGCCCTGCTGAACCTGGACATTTCTGCATGAAAAATACATGCTCCTGAATTTTATTGTCTTCCTATTCCCATGTCCTTTATTGTTATTACAAGACAATCATAAGCTTGTCTATTCAGAATCCTAACCACATTTTCCCAGGAGTAAATTCTTAGAACACAGTGGGACTTACTTCCGAGTAGACATGCTTAGGATTGCAAGAATTCAATGGAACTTACTATTAAGTACATATGTATAGCAATTCAGCATTACGATCCAATCCTACGTGGGCCATGCAATGGTGGCACACCTCTTTCACTAGCATTAACTGTTACAAAGCAATGCTATGTGCATCTTTGGCAGCCATTTTATGACGATCTGACTTCTGTTGTTGTAACCTGCTTTGTCGAACAGTCCAACCCACAATAGGATTGGGTTCAAAGTTGAGCTAGTTGTTGCAAACTTGTATTTTGTTTTAAAATTTTGATTCTAGGCTTAAACACGGCAGTCACTGCAAGCAACTCATATGCTACCTAGGGAGATACAAAATTCAGCCCTTAAACATTTTTTTGGCTTTCTCAGCTCATATTCTTGGATAATTATTTTGTACACTTCCTATTAGTAACTGGAGGAATAAATTGGATGACCATTGAATTCTCTTTCTAAAGTTCCCACACTAGGAATGTAGGAAGAAAAATAAAATTCTCAGAGAACTTGGAGGTTTCAGTGAATTCCAGAGGTTTGCAGAGATATGAAACTTGAAAAACAGGCACCAAAAGGGGCAAATAAAAGCCTAATGTGACCAGTCTCAAAGAGGGGCAATAACGACAAAACTAAAATAAACCTGAGCCTAGTGGAGAAGGGTGGGATTCAATGTCATAAATATATACCTGGAATATATACCTTTGAGTGGTATGAATTTAATTGGATTATGAATTTGGTCACAGTCTGTTTGCATAAATGGAGAGTGAATTCTCAGGGGAATCTGCTGCAAATATGAACACAATAGTGCAGTGAAAGGGGAAAAGAATAACGAGATATTAAATTAATGTTATAGATTTTAATTCCATCACCTCTAACCAGCCATACAAATTAAAATGGAATAATATCACTGCCGTAACAATGCCAATTTAATTTAATCCTATGAAATTAGTTAGTCGTTACATGATAAGCCTCTGGAGGTAAATACAATTCTCTTTTTGGTTAATTTTTCTCATGAGAAATATCTGACATGTTTGTCCAAATAAGGAAAAAGCCAGTTCATTTATTTAAACAGTCTAGTTGAGATTATAGCAGGCATTATCAGGATTGAAAAGTCCAGTTTCCATTGATTGGAACAAATGGGACACATATGTTTGGTGGCAGATTCTGTTATTAACTAACTCAGGCTGTTGTATACTAGTATATCTCCTTATACTGATCTGAGACTGTAATAAAGATATCCAGCTCAAACGCTGTGGTCAAAGGGTAGAAAGATGTATAGTACTGAATTTGGGGCTACTATTGAAAATAACATTCCTTAATTTATTAATTGCTTAAGGTACAGTTGAATAAACAACTTGGGCTTGTGCAAGTCCCTTGACACGGCCCACCAGTGTTGTGAAAATGTTCTGTAACACTTTTGTGCTACCATCTGAGGGGGGAGGCCAGCTTAAGCCCCACTGGTCTGGCATGAATCAGGATAGCATAGAGGTCTGGGGAAATGTGAGAATGTGGCATTTTGGGATGGGGAGTGTGGACGGCAGGCAGGCCTATGGGCAGGCAATCTCCATCGCCAGCAGCAAGCTCTTGCAACACCTCTATATTGGTCACTTTGTGGGCTGCCGCCCAATATTGGTCACTTTGGGGGCAACCTTTCCTCCTCCTGGGAATGCCCACTTTTTAATGATGTTTGAATGAATCTTTGATTGGGGGGCTGATGAATACAAAAAGTGGCATCGGTTTTGCTTAATTTGCTCTTGTTTAGCGGTTATGGCTTAGCCACTGTAAGTGTTCCAATTCAAGCCGCTTACTCATGAGGAAGCCGATGCCATGGCTTCCTCAAGAAGTTGCCTGAATCAGCACATAAGGTGATTTTGCTTTTCTCCCAAAACGGGATGGGGGGAGGTCAGGCAAAATTAATACCATTTTGGATTCAGCCCAAATATACCTAAAAATAGGTCTAACTTTTAAGATAGCAAAATGTGTGCAGACCTGTGTAATGTGAGAATGGACCATGAAAAAATAAAGTAAGATGATGAAGTGGGAGGGGGGAGATCAACCCAGAACAGTTGTTGTGGAGGAAGCTTCTTAAGAGGGGAATTTACATAGGAGTTGGCTGGAGGCATCTGATTGGCCATTGCCGGGATGCAGCTGCAGATGCTCTTCAGGACATTCTCATCAATGGTCAAGTGGCCAGAAGCTTCTCTCTGCCCATTTGGGACAATATTTATCATTTTTGGAGGAAGTGGGGAGGTAAACAGACAATCTTGATGTTTCAGTCTCTGTTTTTTTTTTACTGGAAGGAAGGCAGTTCAGCATGCCCTTTCTGGGAATTTCTTGGAAGCCCACCAAGTGAACTATACCAGCGATGGAGTCAAGAGCTGCCCTGTGTCCTGCTGATGGGATCACCCTTCACCATGAGAAGTTTCAAGGCACTTACCACCCACAACATTCCTCCTACTTCTGGCTCTCCCTGGACAATCCACCTCTGCCATGATGTTACAGTCTCTTCCATCACACTTGGACACAGATAATTTGTCTCTCCCCTGCTGCCTGGAGTGATCAGCAGCTGCTTGCATGGAAGTAATTGGTGGTGACATCATCCTGACATCACCATTAATTGCTTCCATGCCTGTATGGTGGGGGTGATGCCACTCTGAGCAGGAGTTGCCACTCTGAGCAGCAGATGAGACAATAAACTTTGCAAGGCAAAAGTGAATGCATGGAACTCTGTGGCATAGTGTTGTCCCACTGAGCCTGGGACAGTTTCTGATGGAGGAGATCCCTTAGCATGCTTGCTTTGTTCATATGTTCCCTTGCTCCTTTCTGCACCCTCTTTGAGGAGGAGCAGACTGTTGCAAGTGAGGGTGAGGAAAGCCCACAAGGCTCAGGAGCTTCAACACTCAAATGTGAGTTTGTTTTGCAAGATCCTGGTGGTGCACATCAACACCCTCATCCAGTGCTGAATGGCCTATCTACTCGCTATGGGCTCCCCATTCCCCACTATGGGCTCACCCGTCTCCCCTTTCCCATGGTGATGAGGGTAGACCAGCACATGTCTGTGCATTTATCTAGCCACCTCCCCCAGAGTGCCTACTCTGCACTGTCATGCCAGAAGGACACTTTTTCATTAACTCAACTCAAAGTGTGAACTGGTGCCACTAATTTGTGCAGGAGCTATATTGCAATTCACTTGCATGTTTCTGCAAAAACTCATTAACAAAGTCATGGCCAGAGTTTAAAACCATTTCCCATGTTCCTTTTTTTATTTCTGGTGTCCTGACTGTTATTTCTGGGCAAGCCAGTAAATGAACATCCTCACCCACCTCAGGCTTGATGGTATTCAAAGCCAGAGAGAAGCAGGACTCCACTCATTCCAGTCTAGAAGATCTATGCAAGCTAGTCCTTCCCTAGACACAAGAGGCTGGTTTCACACCTCATACCAGAAAGTGGAATAACTCTGCAAAGGCTGTACCATTTCAAGCTTCAAGTGGGAGTCTGGACAATTTGAAAGCTATGCTTGATTTAAAAAAAAACATACATGGATGTAATTGAGAAAAACCATACCATTCCACAATTTTTTATTTGGGTGGGGAAATGTGAGAATGTTCCCAAAACACACATACACAGTTCTGCCTGAAACTCACGTCACACAGTCCAAGAAGACTTTGCCCTCTAATTTTATTCGATGAACACTCACATCTGCTCCATTCCTCCCATGGAATTGTTTTCTTAGAAAGTATGGGATGCTTTCAACCCTGCTAAGATGCTAGGACTCAGTGAGGAACAGGCCAGCCATGCAGATTATTGCTTTAAACCAAGGAATAGAGCATTGGCCAGGGACAGGAATATGTTCACTTACCTAGGTAGGGACATGGGTCTTGGCTGCAGAAACAAGAATTGAAGCAAGAATTGAAGCTAACATTGACCAGCCTGGATGATTTTTTCATAAACTTGAATGCAAACTACTGAAAGACATCTGGCTTTACTTAAGTAAAAATTATGTTTCATGCAAATACTGAAACTAGAGGCACCGCAAGGGTGTGCATCAGCCAGTGTGGAGGGGAAGCATGTCACAACCGGACTGCACAAGCGTGACCATCGCGCATTCGCACTCTGCTCTGAAGCCTCCAGCCCTTAGTCACTAGGGGCTGGAGGCTCCAGAAGGGCAGTGCATATGCATGATCATCACACATGTAAACTGGGCTTCCCCAACCCAGAGCCAAGCTGGCTTGCTCAGCCCTGGGCTGGGGCTACCTAGTACACATATGTGACAGTTGTGTGTGTCCACTGGGCTTCCATGGCCCAGAGCTGGGTAAGTCAGCTCAGTGCTAGGCTCAGGAAGTTGGGAGGTGTCGCATTGGGAGAGGGGGAAACATGCCAGAGGTGTTTTCAAACCTCTCTGGTGCATCACCCCCTCCTGCGTGTTACCCAGTGCAGCCAGCAAGAACTGCACCAACCTCTTGATGCCCCAGACTGAAACTACATCAATTTTAAATATTTCACTTTAACTCCATGAGCAAATATGTTGATTATTTGATTTGTTGGAGGCAAGTCTCATCTTCATATTTTAAGTATTACATTTAACCAACTAATTGCTTAATTTGCTTTAGTGTTAGTTGGGTCCTTGTATTATAAATGAAAAATTGGAAAGACAAGGAATCCAAAACGAAATTACACTGGTGATTGTATTGCAAATGGCTTGGAGTTGAAATGAACACTCAAAATGAAAAGAGACAGGAAAACTGACGTATCTTTGTCATTTGAGAATATAGCTGAGGTTTTAAAGTAATTATATATTCCTCCTAGTTATCTTTTGCTGTCTATTTCTCTTCCCCACAAAAGCAATTGAATGTTTGCTGCCACAGGTAATAAATGATGAAATTACTTCAGAATATGGCAAATCATAATCTATTTCAGCTTGATCTGGTACAATACCAGGAGACAAATTTAAAAAAAAAAGAATTGGCACTATAATTCTAATTTCTGTGTCTCAAAATAACTTATCTTAAGTATGGTGATGTTGGTAGAGTGGCTATTAAGCTCTGACTTAAGCACTTAATGGAAAAGCAACACTCTTTTCACAGGGGTGAGGAGGATCTCTGTGTTTAAATCATATGACGTGGATCTGTCAGCTAGGAAGGAGCAGATCCTCTCCAAGAGGTCCAGATTCATGATGACCTGATCTGTCATCATAATCTATCTATCTATCTACAGTATTTATATACCGCTTTTCAACTAACAAGTTCACAAAGCGGTTTACAAAGAAAATGGAAAAATAATAATAGCTAATTAAAAGCTAATGGGTCCCTGTCCCAAAAGGGCTCACAATCTAAAATGCAAAAAAGAACACCAGCAGAAGCCACTTGAACAGACACTGCTGGGGTGTGTAGGGCCAGTTACTCTAAATAAAAGAGGAACACCCACTTGAAAGAGTGCCTCTTGCTCGGTTAGCAGGGGTTAGCAGTAATGTATTTTACTAATTGTCCTCAACAAGATGGCCTATCAAGTTTAAATGAATATTCCATCTAAATATTCATCTAATGGAGACCTTCAAGCTCCTTCTAGGGATCCTGCAGTGATAATACCTGACCAGTCCCCAAATCGTGGTTTATTTAACTGGTAAACTTGTTTTCTTCCTTTTTGAAGTTTTAATTTTCTTGTAATTAATTATGCCGTTTATATCATTCACCAAACAAAATCAATCCATAATTTGCCGTGTGTGTCAATATGCATAATTCCAAAATCTCTGGGGATCTAATTATTCAAATACAAGCCCATATTTATTGTGTTCTTTTAGGCAGGTAATACACTGCAAACCATTTTCATCTTCCTCGTTTCCCACTGTTTACACACTGAAATCTCTGCAAATGTGAGATGGTTTAGGAAATTTCCACCATTTTGCAGTACTAATTTATACTACTATAAGAATTATCCAGGAAGTTCTTCCTCTTGGGACAATGTCCTTCAGAAACAACAGGATAATGGCTGAATCTAAAGGCAACAGGTAACTTATCTCACTGGTAGTTTGCCCAATTTAATTCCAAGACCTTCATATTAAATTCTGTTCCTGCCTAATGCATGTCAGATATCAGCATTTAATGACATATTGAAATGCTAAATTCTCTTCAACTCCAGTGACATCGGATACCAATAAAACTTTGATTTTGGAAGGGAGAGGGATGACATAGCGAAAAGCTTCTTGCAATATTATTTTAATTGACAGCAGGTCTTTAAATCAATCCATTATCTTGAGCTAGGTACAAGATGAGTTCCAGCATAGGTTGTAAATAATGTCTTTTTAAAAATAAAAGAGCATCTGCAGAAAAAAGTTATCTTATGTACTGTAACATCCAGCCCAGTCTTTTTTTTTTTTTGGTTCCTTGATTTTTCTTTCTGTTTCTGCTGGCTAGTAAGCTCAAGAACAGGGCAAGAAATAAACAGATCTGCATATTAGGTTCACATGTCCATTAAGCAACACTTCTGCGATACTTCTCAGTTCACATTCTAATCCTAAGCCTTTCCCTGTAGGTGTAGCTACCATTGCATCAGTGAAGGCTGCCTTATGACTGTTGCAAAGCAACCTCAGTGGGTATATGCTATAGCAGTGATTTTCAACTAGTGTGCCATGGCACACTGTGTGGGAGTTTAGTGTGGGACTTTTTGCTTTTTTTGGGGGTCATAAAATCATTTTCATAGCATGTGGCTTTTGAAGTAAATATTCTTTCAAAAGGAAATAGTCATTGAAGAAAAGAATCTTTTATCTTGGAAAATATCTCTTGTGGGTTCTGATTGGACGTGGGCTTTCCCAAAAGCCATATTTCATGTCCATGTGTCTGTGGTGTCTTGACTAAAATCTCTTTCCAATTTTAATCTTCAACGTGTAAAAACTGTATTTTCTCTTTATCTCCTTCCACTGGCAGGTTAAAATCTCTCAGAATGAATGTCTACCCCTTATAAAGAGTTTGTTGGGGGGGAGGGGATGAAAAAAACAATCAGCTGAGTCATGCGGGGGATGACTGTAGGGATAATAAGAAAAAGAACATTCAGAACATTCAGAAGATTCATTTTAAGCAAAATGTTATGATTTTTATAGAATTGCTTCTCTTTTCCCTTGAACTGCTCCCCCTTCCACAAAATGATTTAAAAGGTATGGCTAGGAGGAATCTAATACACTGTTTAGATAGCTGCTCATACAGTGAGATTAATGGCTATAGTAGTTTTTTAAACAGGGAGAAAGCAGCTAAACTAGCACAAGGGTTTTGAGGGAGGCGTAGAGGGGTCGAACAGGGCAAGGGTGGGAAAATGGGGGGTGGGAGGAACACAGTGGTGACAGAGGCAGGGACAAAGTGGGATTAGTCTGGTATGGGTGCAGCATCAGAAGCAGTTGTCCACACCAAATCAGGACCCCCTTCCTGATTTGGACCTGATCCACTTTTGCAGGTCAACATGGGTCAGCTATTGAGATGGTACAGGTCCAAGTTGAGGTCTCTGAGACCAATGGGTCTCCTTGGATTTATGCCCACTCTTTTATGGGGAATAGTTTGAGGAGAGTCAGGGGTAGGTCTGAATAGAGAAAGGGGGATAGGATCTGGCACATGCTGCTTCCAATGAAAACTACCTTCTCCCACCCCTGAAATACCCCAATCCTGACCCTGATCCTGCTGCCACCTTACCTGATCATGTGCAACTTTAATTGGTGTGCAGGTCCTCCAACTGCTTTCACTGGTCATTCCAGAGTACCTGATGGCAGTGTGCATTTTGTTCCATTTTAATTGGATATACTAAAGAGGATAGTTTTGGGCAATTCATATATTTTAGATGAGCTACAAGAAAAAGGAAAACAAAGGAACTGTGCAAGAAATCTCTATAGTGGGTTTCTTTACCTTTCCGTTATCTCTTTTTGTTCTAAGCATTTGAAGTGAACTTCACCACGACGTTTGGAAACTGCAAAACCATCCTGATTAATTGCATCTGATATTAAACAATTAACAGAAACCAACCATTTGCATTTTAATAACATTGTAACCATCTGGTAAATGAATCCATTAATCTTGATTAGCCAGGGTATTGGGCGCTGGTGTGTGTTCACTGATGTGTGTGCTATTACAGGAGCTCTCAGAGTCATGTTTGGCATAATTTTCTCCAGCTAAAGAAGCGACAAAGCGCAAAGCAGCCTGACTGAGGAGCAATTCAAATATGACAAATTTTCTACATGGGAGAATAGGAAATCTGCAAATCATACAAAGATACAACAATCACCCAAGATTTTTCTGGTTTTCTTGAAACTGAACCGTCTTCCATATTAGGAATATGTTGTATGTAAGTGAACTATTTTCCATGTGAGGAACTGAACATTGTAAGAGTGATGACACAATCCTAACTATGTTTTGAGTACTAGCATAACTATGCCAGTAGGGCAAGTGCTGCATCCTGCAGTTGGGGGACAGTCACAGAGCACTACTCAAAGCAAGGGAGCTGGAAAATTAGTTTGGACTGCTTCCTGAGAGGCTGTTATCCAGGCATAGTTTGTACAACAAAGAACACAATTCAGAGAGCTCTTTACATCCATCATGCTGGTCCTGGGTGGTCACAAACATGCCACAAGGCAATTTTGCCCCACCCTGGACGCATCACCACCTCTGGCTGCTCCTAACTGCTTAGACTTGGGCCACCTCTAGAGTAGACCTACTGATAGTGCTATAGCCCTACTGCGAGAAAGGAGATGAGCATCCCCTTTCCTGCAGTAATGTAATGCCAATCCTAAAACTTGTGCTGAATACAGTTAGGATTGCACAGCACCTTGTATAACACTGGCAGCTTGCGCAGTAATAAGGAGGCCAGCAGGCCTACCCCATATCCAGCATGCATTTGGGGATGAAACCATATCAGTTTAGGGAGAAGGAAATTTCTTCCCCCCTTACCCAAGGAAGAGCTGCAGCAGACCCAATGGGTCTAATCAGATTTGTGCCACCTAAAAAGGTGGCACTCATCGAAGTAGCCTCAAGCTCCACCAATCAGGGTCAAGAATCCAGCACAAGTGGCAGATCCTGGCACCACTCTTGCTCACCCATCGCCTGCCTATAAATCACCCATTTCCCTTCCTCACCTTCCTCACCTCTTCTCTGCACTGCTCACCTCTTCCTGACCTTCCTCACCTCTTCACTGCTCTTCCAACATCCTTCCGACCACTGCGCCAGCTAAGCTTGGCCTAGTATGAATCTATGTCTTGGTGTGGAGGCTGGATGTAGCCTACAAAGGCCAGTTTACATTCCTGTGGCAGCTCGGCTTACACTTGAGGAGATGCAAACATGCTTTATGGCATGTCCAGTGGTGGGCTTCAGGGGGTTCTCACAGGTTCTATAGAACCCTGTGCTAATGAGAACCTGGTTCTGAGAACTGGTTACTAATGGGACATAGCAGGCAGGCCTCCATCAGTCTATGAAAGACTATGGTATCATGCTCGGCGCTGCATATGCTGCATGCAAAGCACAAAAGCCTGGGTTGGATTGTTATGGAGGATAGGCTGTTACCCAAGCAGCAAATCCCCCCTCTACATGCCACTGAATTACTCCAATGGAAAGGCAGAACCGATACGATTGGATCCAGCTGCGTTGCAGAGCTGGGCTAAGGACAGGAGCTCAGCCTGTCTTGTGGGGCCGACCCGAGTCTCGAACCCTGGCCTGCTGGTTAACAGGCACAGCGTCTTAACCACTTGCACCACCCACAGCCCATAATGGGACATAGAACCTGTTGTTAATTTAGGTTATTATGATAGAGAACCTGTTGTTAATTTATTTTAATCCCACCACTGTTTGTAACAGTCGCTGCTTCAGCGACTACACTGGCTGCCCATTTGTTTCTGGGCTGAATTCAAAGTGCTGGTCCTGACCTTTAAAGCCCTAAATGGCTTGGGTCCAGGGTATCTGAGGGACCGCCTTCTTCTGCACAATCCGACCCGTCACCTAAGGTCATCTGAGGGGGCCCTACTGACTGTGCCGCCACTAAGAGATGTGAGAGGTGTGGCGGCCAGAAATAGGGCCTTCTCGGTGGTGGTACCCCGGCTTTGGAACTCCCTCCCCTTAGAACTGAGGAAAGCTCCCTCAATACAGAGCTTCAGGCGGAGCCTAAAAACCTTTTATTTAAAAAAAGCTTTTAAATGGGGCAGGGGTTGGGGGTAGTTTTATTGTGTTTTTATATATTATTGTTTTAACAAAGTTTTTAGTCTGTTTTAAATCTAATTGTATTTTAAGTGTATTTTAATTATGTTTTAACTTCTATTTATTATTATTTTAATGGTGTTTTATTCTTCTTTTATGTAAGCCGCAATGGGCTCCCTCTTGTAGGGGAGGAAAGGCAGAGTATAAATTAGGAAATAATAATAATAATAATAATAATAATAATAATAATAATAATAATAATAATAATAATAATAATAATAACCCTCACAAGTCAGTCCTTTTTGCTGGCCCAGGGTAATTTCAGGGTTGCATGCTTAATATTACAAAATGGAACAAGTGTCACTATATCCATTCTTTTGTATCCATGGCTAGTAACTACCTATTATGAGAGCATAGTAGTTTCTGAAAATGTAGTGGGCCAGCTGAGGGGCCTACTTTTTGTAGGGGCCGTTCAGTTTACACAGTGGTTGAAGATGAAGAAGTGAATTTTGCTATTTGAATAATATTTGAATATTTGAATAATGACCATCAGAATTGGTGGCATCCCAGTTACAGAGCAGGCATGCTCTACCTAGATATTAAATGCAAATTGCCAGAGAATGTGACCTCTCTAGCCTGCTGTGACAAGATGAGTGTGAACACAACATTTCAAGACTGCCAAGTATCAATTTCAAAGCAAAGACCCTTTTGGAATAAAACCCAAATCCAACCTTGTTGACAGGGATCTTGAGAAAAAGTCTGGCTACTTTGACAGCTGGTTGCCAATTTCTGGGGTATAGAAAGCAGGAAAAATTGTGCTACATTTTAGTACTGAAAGGTCTGAATCCAGCTTAAAATACTTGTTTGACAAATCTGGGAAGGTCATGGAATTAGATTGTGGCTCCTCTGCTCTGTGCAAAGGTCAGTCCTGACACACATCTTCCTCAGACAAAATAAATCAAATAGTTTCCAAACAGAGCAGTTTGACATGGGCTCAGGTGAAAAGAGAGGAAGAGCACAATCCTAACCATGTCTACTCAAAAGTGAGCCTCATTGTGTTCAATGGGTCTTACTCCCAGGAAAATGTCTAGGTTTGCAGCTGAAGTCTTGATTCTCATCCAAACCTCAGGATTCATCTTATCTCTTGCTTTGTGTCTCTTGTCTCCCCACCCATCATCTTGTCATCTCTAATTGGGTTCTGTGCAGGGTGATGATAAGTCATAACTGCACAAGAGGACAAGGCTCTCTCTCCACCAAATGAAGGGCACAAGAAAAATGTAGGACATGACAAAATAAATGCTAAAAATACTCATATATATTCACATTGGCTTTCAGAGCAATCAGCCTCATAGGTCAGTTTTGATTTAAGCAAATCTACTTTTTATTCCATAGACAGTTGATGTTTTCATTCTCTGGTTAATAGGCCATAACCTTTGGTAGAATACAGATATTCCAATGCAGTTTGTTTGATTGCATTCTGCATTAAATTACTTTCCAATGAAATATAATACGATGGTACTATTCTTCCAACATATTCCATTTTTCACAATTTTGGCCACTAGTATCAAGCTCAGCTTGTCTCTGTAAAGCTTGATGCCCATACAACTGCTACCGCCCCCTGCACTCTCTAGCTATGCCACTATTGGCACATGATCTACTCTCCTGGAGAAGCTGTGTAGACAACCATCACTCTCCTGTTCTCACTTCTTCCTTAAGATCAGAAATGGTGGCTTGGCAGAAAAGTAAGTGGCTACCTGTGAAGCAGACCAGACGAGGAGGCAACTGGGTAACATACCCCCAAATCAAGAGTAACTATGGAAGCTCGTAAGAGACTTTATGTGCACCCGTAGTTACTGCACCACCTAGTGAAAACCTATGGGAAATTCATATTGCAATCCAGAGTAAGTTGTTCTTACATCGGAGCAAGGACTCCCCTTGCTGGATTTTGCCCATAGGAAGATGCAAGGGGTATGCATGGTACCTCTGCTCCCTCTGCTTCATCATCATGTTGTTGTTCCCACTTGAAATCTTTGGAAGAGGAATAGGATACAAATGTGATAATTAATCCAATTTCCCTATTTAAAAAGAAAAAAATTATCCGGTACAAAATTTAGATTTAAGGCAGAAATGATTATCATGTGGCACAGTCACTATTTTCAGGCAGTGTAGCATAGACTGGAATTGAACTAGTGCCTGCTGCAGAAATGTTGTTTTGATTATGAAACTTCAAGTGCTAATTTAATCGGAGAGAGAAAGAATCCCACTGCAATATTGCCGGCTGACTTTGGAGCCCAGTGCAACTCTTCCCGTCTTCATTAAAGTAATCAGTTTTGAGATGGTGATAGCCTCACAAAGTTTCTTTGTTTCACTTATAGCCTATACTAAATAGTTCATTAATTAGTGTAATCTTTTTAGGGAATTGTAGTTCACATGTTTTTAACATTTAAATGTGCTTCTGGCTACTTTTCTTGTAATGGCTAGATATAATGGCTAAAAAGGCAGTCCAATCTACACTTGGGAATCAGTCCCATTGAAATCCAGTGGGAAATACTGGTTGATTAACATGCACAGGATTGGGCTGCTTGTGGCTGATTTCTTTTCCTCCTGATCTTCTGCATCAAGGATAACCTACTTCTTATTCTCAGGTGTCGCTTCATTTTCTGAGTCGTAACTTGCGTGTCTAAGTGCATAATATTGAGATTTCTCTGAAAAATTATCTTAATAAAGAACCAAAGTTACATTTGCAAAGTGCTTCTTTTATGTTGGAACTTTTGAGGCCGCAATACTATACACACTTTCCTGGGAGTAAGCACCATTGAACACAGTGGGAATTACTTCTGAATAAGTCATAGAATTGTGCTGTTGGTCTCTAGAATGCCGAGCAGAATTGTGTCTAGGCTGGATTTGGTCCATAGGCCATCAGTTTGCCATTTCCAGTCATACCAAAGAAAATTTTGAAAATAAAATCCCTATAATAGTTGTCAGATCAAGTGTTTCCTTTGCTCAAAGTAGATCTGGGCCTAAAGTGCTGCCAAGTGTCTTGCATGAGCAGCTGGAAGTGAAACTGTAAATGTGGTTCCGTAATATGGTGCTACAGTACATTCTCCATTACAATCCTGTGAAGCTTTGGCTCACATGGCCAAAGGGAAAAAAATCGATATTGTCAATCTCAAATTGCAGGCTTAATACATGATCCTTTAAGTAAATCCCGTCTGCTTCAATGGGATTTCTAGAGAGCAGGAGAAATGGAATGAGGAATTTACTGAGAAGGGGTATGTTGTCACAGGAAGAATTCTAATGTTTATCATCCTACAGACTCATCCTCAGTTGTATTTGTTTTTAGAAAAAGAAATGATAGGGAAGATAATTGAGCAGCATCTGAATCTGTGTAGGGTTCATCACCATAACACAACAAAACCATAAAGTCAAAATCTGTTTTACTTGAAGTTTCCTCTGGGGTTGCTATAAGGGGAGTTTAGCAAATGTTACTGCCAATCTCTAAAACACTCCTGTTATTAGTTGATAGCTAATGAGCCCAAGGCCAGAACTATATTTTATGATGCAATTTCAAGGTTCTGGTTGCAATGCTTGGGAGAGGGAAAATCCCAGTCCCAGTGGTGCCAGGGAGAAAGAAGAAATTTACAGGAAATGCTTATTAGGTCTGAGAATGATTAATAACCCCATAGCTTCGCCCCTATGGCTGTACGATAATATTTATGCCCATCTTAGTTCCGCAGGAGTATGAGAGTGGCATATATTCCCAACAATGTTAATTATGACATAATAACTTTGTACACAAATTGTATCCCTTTCTGAAATAAATGGCAGCACCTCCATTCATTTCAAAGGGCAGAAAATTGTCCTGGTGGATTGTGGCCAAGGGCTGCTTTCATCAGGTTAAGAAATTATTAAAAAAAAATACTGCTTTAGCAAAAATACAAAATAATAACATGTAGAATTGGCTGATTCTTGTGTTTGGTAGCATATGGTAATTGGGTCATAACTTGATTTTTCAACAGTGCTGTTCAAATATGCTAAATTGTTGTAAATTCGTTCAGCTTAAATTTAGGGGGAACAAAAGCACAGAGAATGTAATTTTTCTGCATTTTGACCATAAGGCAGCAGAGAAACTGTCATTAGTCTTAATAACACTGTGGCTGGGTGTGTAGTGTCTGGGTGAGCAAGACCTTACATTAATGTTTTCAGAATCATATTGGCTTTCAGTTGCCAAAGACTCAAGAGATTCTTGAATCATGAAATGATGGAAGACCCTACATGGAAGCTCAGGAGACTTCTGCCCTACTCCCTTCCCCCACACATCACCCTCTCCCCACCCCACCATGGCAGCACCCAGCTTTTCATTACTCTCAGAGGACAATCCTAACCTAAGACTATTCAAAGTAAGCCCATTGTGTTCAATGGGTCTTACTCCCAGGAAAGTATCTTTAAGATTGCAGCATAAATAATTAAGTTGGTCCTCTAGTGGCACAAGTGGTTAAGATACTGTGCCTGTTAACCAGCAGGCCAGGGTTTGAGACCCAGGTCCCCACAAGACGAAGATTTACTGATACAGGCAGGGTGTTGGACTAGATGATCCACTGGGTCCCTTCCAACTCTATGATTCTAAGTTGTGACCCTCAAAGCGTGACCCTACTTGGAGAACCACTGGTGTATAGTGTCCCTATACTGGGAATGCACTTAAAATTTGTAAAATACACCAATTTGTGGTCATTCAGAACTGGGGTACAAATTACAAAAGCCACCAAACACCTTGACGGAGAGATGCAAATTAAATGATTTGTTTTTAAGTTGAGTTGTGAGGGCGAGTGACTCTAGACTCGAGTCAAGCCCAGCTGAACCATTTCCATCCCTGGGGTATACACAATTTAACACTTCTTTCAGCAGCAGCAAAGATCAGCACATATATGTAGAGCTTATATTCTTTTAACAAGTATTTTTCCCAGGCTAGGCTTCTTTTGGACTAGTTGGCACTGAAAATTGGGGGGAAAGAAACTACTCTAACATCCCACTTCAGCTGAAATGAACAACAATTTTAAGAACTGCTGTTTCTCCCTTCCTACTGGCAGCTTAGAAATGCTGAATTATACAGTATGTATGAGTCTGAAATTTGGAGGAATTTTCATATCTACTTCTAAACAGATGTAAATTAATCAAAACAAGTAGTTTTTCCATCTGGACTCAAATAACGGATATATAATCCTGTGGTGTGAATGCAATTTACAGCAGAATCTTATGTGTGACTACTCAGAATTAAACCCCACTGAGTGGAGAAGGACTTATTTCCATGTCCGCGTGTATAGGATTACATTCTCAGCCAATGCAAATTCCATTTTTTAGGGAGATCTGATGCAAGAGCAGAATTTTTACTTGTACAATATTTAAGTAAGGGACAGTGTTACCTAGAACTTTGTCACTAAAAATATTATAGCCTATTTTTGAAGTGGGTACAAGGTTCACCTCCAGAGCAGGATCCTGTTTTTTTCACAGGTGCTGTGTGTTCTCAGGATATCTTCAAATGTTTGCTGGAACTAAAGCTAGAACTTTTATCTGAATACCTTTTATAGAAAAAGTCGTGGCTTGTTCTGTTTCTGACCTTTCTGACAATTGGCAGCTTGTTTGCAAAATAAAAGACAGACCTTACTAAGGACATGTGTACCTTTCCTCAGATCCGATACATCTATTTCATTCATTTTCCACCTTTCTTTGATGATAGAACTCAAGGTGACACACAGAGCAGTATTCCCTCTGGCATGTGGTCATTCACCTCTCATTCACCTCCCAGCTGTTCTACAGAGCATGGAGATTGCAACCTAGATATTTGGCGATGACATGTTGACAATACTGCCAAATGTGTGGATCTCCGTGAGTCACATCATTGTTTCACACAGAAGAGTTCAGTGCAGGCCCAGGATAGGACTGGACAATAAAACTGGAATTCTAATGGGAATCCTATTCTAATTGGATTCAATAGGATTTCAGAGCAGACATCAATACATGAATTATACAAAATTTACACCTATCAGCAATATATTGTTTATACTGCATTATATTGCAAGCTCATGAATATAACCTATGATAGTTTAGAACAGTGATTTTCAACCTTTTTCATCTCATGGCACACTAAGGGCAAAATCCAGAGTAACTACGGGGAGTCCTTGCTCCGGTATAAGAACAACTTACCCCGGATTGCAGTCAGTGATGGGATTCAAAGAAATTAACAACCGGTTCTTTGTCCATCTGGCAGCCACTTTTAAATGGCTATTTTAAAAC
Organism: Cryptoblepharus egeriae; assembly: GCA_030015325.1. Taxonomy (NCBI): domain Eukaryota; kingdom Metazoa; phylum Chordata; class Lepidosauria; order Squamata; family Scincidae; genus Cryptoblepharus; species Cryptoblepharus egeriae. The sequence goes on along the minus strand of JAREYC010000003.1, from coordinate 77,356,219 downwards.
TTTATATGTCCTATCTCTCGTTAACAACCGGTTCTATAGAGTAGGTGCGAACATGCTGGAGCCCATCACTGATTGCAATATGAATTTCCCATAGATTTTAACTAGGTGGTGCACGTAAAGTCTCTTACATGCTCCCATAGTTGCTCTGGATTTGGGGAATCAAGGCACTGAAATTGTTTTTACCATTGACAAAGCATACCAGGCTGTTCACATCCCCCAATTTTCCTATTGATTAAATACCTCTCCCAACTTCCTGTGGCACACCTGAGGACTATCCATGGCACACCAGTATGCAATGGCACACTGGTTGAAAATCACTGGTTCAGAACCTGCACTCCATCCATGAGCATATGGTCAAAGATGGGTGGCTAGAACTGCCTTCTCTATGTTTCTCTAATACCTCGTATATCTTTCTGTTTTTATGTGTCTCCTCCATCTCAGCTTTTCAAAAAAATAACAGCTTCAATCCAAACTTACTGCTCTGTTCATGGACCTATTTTGCTTGTGCAATGCAACCATCATTAGAGTGGTAATTTTGGATCCAAGTTCAAGCCGTCAGTAGAATCATATGCTTGGATCTGTCATAATCGGATCCTTTTTTTAGAAGAACAAAATAGAGTTTCCATGCAATCAGACCTCTCACTATTATTTCTTGTAACCATTAGTGGGCAGACAAAGCAAGAAAACTCTGCTGAAGTATTTCATAGCAAGACTAGCAAATACGAGCAAGACTAGCAAACATTCATATGACTCCCCTTAATTATACAATTACTGTGCAAAATGTTAAAGTAACACAGGGAAAAGTAACACCACGAAAACCGATCTTTGACGAAGAAGTTCCTTCCACAAAAGGAGGAGAAAGATAAGACAAATATTTTGAAAAGGTAATTAAAATGGTAATGATCTCTTAGCTTTTGAATTTGTTTGCAAGTTCTCAGACATACTTTATAACTTATCGGGTCTCCCATTTATATGAGGAAAAATTATAGCTGTTAGTTAAAAATGATTACACATTTTAAATGGGGCTTTGTGCAGTGAGCTAAGTTCTTCTAGGAAGGCTTAATTGATTATGTGCTTATTTTTCTATGCAGCCTTTTCAAAGAGCTGCATAGAAGCATGTTTCATAAAGAGAAGACTTTTAAATGATATTTCCCGGTAGTTGAACTGGCTGCATAATAAACACTTTAATCTACCCCTTTCAAGCCCCTGCTTTATTTCCCCCTATAAAGAGCTATAAAAAGATAAGCTGCCCCTATGGTTATTGTGCTGCTGAAATAACAAATAAGGTAGATAAATGGAAAGAAGAGTCTAAATGGAAAGAAATCCAATATAAAATGAAGATATAAATTATAACAATGGTAACAGCCTTTGTAATTAGGAATAATTTAGGAAGTCACAAAAGACATTTAATCAGTATGCAAACTACAAAGTAGCCATTATTTCCAGAAAGGTAAAAGAAGTTGACTCAATAAAAGTCCTAAAACAATAGCCAGTCTTCTAAAAACATAATAGACTTGGGGGGGGGGTGCTTTTTATCATCTCAAGTTTCTGTGTTTAAAAAGGTACTGAACTTATTAGTTTCCATTCAAAAAAAGTATTCTGAAATATTTCAGCTATATCTACTATGAAGTGTTGATAACATTGACAGCATTTGTGACATAATATTTGTCCTTCTGAGGACAAGGTTCACAACTTCCTTTCCTCCCCTATCCCTTCACAAGGAACAATTCTGCCAGTTAGGAAGTGTTTCACATTTAGTTGTGTTGGAAACATAATCAAGGTCAGATGAACCATGACTTGCCATGAGGCTTCCTGATGTAGCTTGAATCAGGTCAGATGGTGGGAGAAACACTGATGGATACAATGGCATTTCTAGGGTTTGTATTACCCAGTAGGGGAAGTCAGCATTCACTACTATGATGAACCTCCTTCCGTACAATGAACAGAGCAATGCTTCAGGTGGTAGATATGTTGATGTAACATAACCCTGCCTTGTTTGGGCAATAATTTTTTTAAGAATAGAGATGGATCAGTGTGGGTTCTTTCACTGCATTCTGCAGATTTTGCATTGATTGGTATACAACCTAATCGAATTATTTTAAAAAATGCCAAGATTTAAAAAATTGGTGAATATTGGTGTCTCACACACACCCTGAGCTCATCACCCAGTGCAGCCCACACCACCTTCCCCTCTAGCAATGCCACTGGGTGGTCTAGGGGCTAGCATAGTGGTAAAAAAATTTCCTTGGCCCTCCCAAGCCTCCCAGTCCTCCTTACTGGCTGCCCACAACACATGTAGAGCAGTTTGGTGTGGTTGGATATTATGGCAAGAAAAAGGATATGACTGTGCACTTAGAGTGCAGTTCTTACTTAGGTCAATGAGAATGACCCAGCTAAGCTGGCCTAAGTGGGCCATATCCTAAGCTGACAAGCCAAATTCAAAGGGTTGGGAGGCATCTAGACTGGCCTAACTGCTGCTGAAGAGGTTGCAGCACAAGGGCAGCATGCTCATTGGGCTGTGGGGATTGTGCCATATCCTGAGGTGGGCTGTTGTGCCATATCCTGAAGTTTAGAGGCAGGAGAGGTGCTTAAGCTGGCCAAACTTTTTATTTTGCTTCCACTTTTACTCGCGCTTATCATAGACCCCAGTGGGTCTACTCAGATTTATACCTGCTCCTGAAGTGGCCTAGGTCAGAGGAGCTGTGAAGAGGCATGTCTGTCCTGGAAACAGGCTCAGGATATGGCCTAACTACATTGTTCTAGGCTATGCTCAACATGCGCTTAATACACCCCTGCTGGACTGCCTAGGCTGGCACCTGTGGTGAAACTAGAGGGGGGCAGAGCAGTCAATTCTTGGAGGGAGCCTCATCCTTTGGAGCCTTTTCAGGTGGGGGGAAACAAAACTGCTTGGCACTGCTAGGTTGGTGCAGGTCCATATGTCTTGGACCAGCCTAAGTTGATTTACAGTGGCCCAAGTTTTATCTGGTGCAGCTAGGCTGGCATATCTGTCATTAGGTTGGACCAAGTGCCAGATAGGCTAGCTTAAGTGCACTTCAGGATTGTACCCTCAACTTATCTGTAAAAATATAGTCTTACTACTTCTGTGAAGTTGTACAGAGCCAAAATCTCAATTTAACAATTAGCAACTTGAATACTTATGGATCTGAGTTTACCTATTATTTTTATTGTAAACAAAGCTCCAACATTCAGTACTTTATTTGATCAAAGAATTTTCAGCTGTTGGATGAATGTGAACCATCTGCCTTCTGATTGAGATTTGCAGTAATTTCATTTTCATTTTATCTTCCCGATAAAACTTACCAGAAAACAAAATACCTTACATGATCACAAATAAGAAAAATAAACTCAGGTCTTCTTTTTAAATGAATTGCATGTTCTCTCTAGAGATAACACTTTGATTGAAAACAACATCTGAGCTTAAATTATGCAGTGAATTGAATGATAAATGTAAACTCTTTATTCACCAAACCTTATAATTAGTCAGGAAATAGTTCATAATCAAGCCACATCTGAATTATTAGTTCTTATTGCAATAAAAGCTGGGACAAGAATATGTATGTCTTTGATACTGTTGAAAATGCATTAATACTTTGAGAAAGGAAACATTTTAAAGCAGTGATGCAAACCCCATCTAAAGTATATGCCATGCTCCTCCCATCCCACACTTTACTTTCACCCACAACTCCCCTCTGTCAGAATTCTTTGTAAATTAAATGTAAATTATTATGATTTTATTAAACCTTTTATTAAACCTTTTGAAATCCTTGCTGTTGGCTTGTTTTTGGCTATTCCTGTTTTTTGTTTTCTTTTTTTCTTTTTCATTTTAAGAGATTATTTGTTTTAATCATTGTGGATTGCCTTTGGAAGAATCTGTTGGGAATTTTGATGCAATGGTACTTTGCAGGACTCTGGAGGGCATTGTACCCTGTAGTCACCTGAGACTATCCACCTGTCCCTCTACGGTTCTTGCAGGAGTTATGATCCTTAACACTGTATTCTTCCACCTCTCCATTTGAGAATGACCATGTTGTGATCTGTTCATCATGCATGTGAGGGGAAGAGTCAAATAAACTTTGATTACTCATGCTGTGAGGTTATAAGATAGATGAAAATTGACTTGCCCCAACTTATAAATGATTTTTATAACTAAATGGAGTATCACAGTGATGGCACCAGATTGCTTGGGCTCTGGGACAAAGTTCTATCTGTCTGTCTGTCTGTCTGTCTGTCTGTCTCTCTCTCTCTCTCTCTCTCTCTGTCTACAATATTTATATACCACTTTTCAACTGAAAAGTTCACAAAGCGGTTTACAAGAAAATGAAAAAATTAATAGCTAATTAATAGCTGATGGGTCCCTGTCCCAAAAGGGCTCACAATCTAAAATGCAAAAAGAACACCAGTAGAAGCCACTAGAACAGACATTGCTGGGGTGTGTAGGGCCAGTTACTCTACTCTAAATAAAAGAGGAACACCCACTTGAAAGAGTGTCTCTTGCCCAGTTAGCAGGGGCTAACTCAGTTCTGCTCAACCATCCAAGGATATCACCTACCCTCTGATGGTGCACTGATCACTCCTACCATTAGAACTGAGGGATCAGGGTCTGCTTATCCAGAAAGTTACAATCTGATGAATGCGGATACTCTGTCAGTGTATGAAGGCTATTTCCTGAGACCACCTACTCTAAGCAGCACACTCCCTAAAACTATGTACTTAAAACTTTTGTTTCACAGCTGTCATTGATATGGAGCTGAGCAGACTGGAGATGGACATAGTTGCCCTTCAAGAGACAAGGCTGTCAGACTCAGGATCTATTAAGGAGAGAAATTTCTCATTCTTCTGGCAGGGAAAGCCATCAAGTGAGACTAGGGAATATGGAGTTGGCTTTGCAGTTAGAAACACCCTACTTGGATCCATTATCCCACCTACTGGAGGAAGTGAAAGAATTCTGTCTCTGCAGCTACAGACATCAGTAGGGCTGGTCACTCTTATTAGTGCATATGCACCAACACTATCATCTTCAGCAGAATCCAAAGACAAATTCTATGATGATCTGGCTGCCACTATCAAGAAAATCCCTGAGAAAGAACCATTGTTTATCCTTGGTGATTTTAATGCAAGAGTTGGATCTGACCATAGTTCTTGGCCCGCTTGTCTAGGTCATTTTGGCATTGAGAAGATGAATGAAAATGGCCAACGCTTGCTGGAGTTTTGCTGCTATTATGATTTTTGTGTTAGCAATACGTTCTTTAACACAAAGCCTCAACACAGAGTGTCTTGGCGACACCCAAGATCGAAGCATTGGCATCAGCTTGATTTGATCCTTACCAGGCGCTCCAGCCTTCCCAGCATTAAGATAACATGTAGCTATCAGAGTGCTGATTGCGATACTGACCACTCCTTGGTGTGCAGCAAAGTAAAATTACAAGCAAAGAGGCTGCATCACTCAAAGAAGGAAGAAAGACCACGAATCAATATCAGCAAGACCCGCAGTCTGGAAAAGGTGTTGGAATTTGACCAAGCACTCGAGGAAATCCTCCTGGGCCCGGCTGAGGCAAATGCTTATGAACGATGGGAACATTTCAAGAATACTGTTTATACTACTGCCTTGCCAGTTTTTGGTTAGCAGGTTAGAAAGACAGCAGATTGGTTTGAAGCCCACTCGGAGGAGCTGACACCAGCCCTTGAAGAAAAGAGGAGAGCTCTAACTGCATATAAAGCCTAGCAAGTGCAACCTTCAAGCCTGACAGATTGCCAACAGAAGTCCAACAGATTGTCAGGAGATGCGCTAACAATTATTGGCTGCAGCTTTGCTCTCAGATCCAGGTAGCAGCTGACACAGGCAACATCAAGGGGATGTACGATGGCATCAAGCAGGCCTTAGGTCCAACAGTGAGGACATCTGCCCCGCTTAAGTCCGCTACAGGTGAGGTCATCCAGGACCAAGCACAGCAGATGGCACGCTGGGTGCAGCACTACTCTGAGCTATATTCCAGAGAAAATGCAGTAACTGAAGAAGCATTAAACAACATTGAGTGCCTACCTGTCTTGGAGGAGCTTGACAGTGAACCAACTTTAGAAGAACTAAACAAAGCCCTGGATTCCCTTGCTTTTGGCAAGGCACCCGGGAAAGATAACATCCCTGCTGAAGTTCTGAGGTGCTGTAGAGGGACCATTTCCACTGAACTGTACAAGATATTCTGCCTTTGTTGGAGGGAAGGTGGAGTACCACAGGACATGAAGGATGCTAATATCGCCACACAGTACAAGAACAAGGACGACAGGGGTGACTGCAACAACTACCGTGGCATCTCTCTTCTTAGTGTTGTAGGGAAGCTGCTTGCCCGAGTCATACTGAAGAGGCTTCAGGTGCTTGCAGAGAGGATCCAACCTGAATCACAGTGTGGATTTTGAGCCAACAGGTCCACCACTGATATGGTATTTTCCCTTCGACAGTTGCAAGAGAAATGTAGGAAACAAAGACAGCCACTCTTTGTAGCCTTCATAGACCTTACAAAGGCTTTTGATTTGGTTAGTAGGGATGGCCTTTTTAAAATCCTCCCCAAGATTGGATGCCCACCTAAGCTCCTCAACATCATCAGGTCCTTTCACGAGGACATGAAGGGCACTGTAGTTTTTGATGGCTTAACATCAGACTCCTTTCACATCCGAAGTGGAGTGAAGCAGGGCTGCGTCCTCGCACCAACTTTATTTGGGATCTTTTTTGCAGTCATGCTGAAGCATGCTTTTGGAAACGCAACAGAGGGAATCTATCTCCGGACCAGATCAGACGGAAAACTCTACAATCCTTCCAGACTAAGAGCAAAGTCCAAAGTCCAGCTGAAATGCTTGCGTGAGTTCCTCTTCGCCGATGACGCTGCTGTTACTGCTCACTCTGCCGAAGACCTTCAACGACTTATGGACCGTTTTAGCAAAGCCTGCCAAGACTTTGGACTAACAATCAGCCTGAAGAAAACACAAGTCATGGGTCAGGGTGTGGATCCACCTCCCTGTATCACAATCTCTGAACATGAACTGGAGGTTGTCCATGACTTGGCTCAACTATCTCTGACACTCTCTCCTTAGATACTGAGCTAAATAAATGTATTGATAAAGCAGCTACCATGTTCTCCAGGCTTGCAAAGAGACTATGGCTTAATAAGAAGCTGATGGAACATACAAAGATCCAGGTCTATAGAGCTTGCGTCCTGAGCACACTCTTGTACTGCAGCAAGTCTTGGACCCTTTATGCTTGGCAGGAGAGAAAGCTGAACACCTTCCATATGCGCTGTCTCCGACGTATTCTTGGAATCACCTGGCATGACAAAGTCTCAAATGACACAGTATTGGAACGTGCTGGAATCTCTAGCATGTTCACACTTCTGAAACGGCGTCATCTACGCTGGCTTGGGCATGTCGTGAGAATGGCTGATGGTCGGATTCCAAAAGATCTCCTATATGGACAATTAGTGCAGGGAAAGCGCCCTAGAGGGAGACCACAGCTGCGATACAAAGACATCTGCAGGAGGGATCTAAAGGCCTTGGGAATGGACATCAACAGCTGAGAAACCTTGACCTTCGATCGTTCAGCGTGGAGGCAAAAGACCCAGCATGGCCTTCTCCAACTGGAAGAGACACTTGTTCGGCAGGCTAAAGCAAAGAGACAGACCCGAAAGCAGCGAAACCTGGGACCTGGGCAGGGGACGGAATTTATTTGTCCTCAGTGTGGAAGGGATTGCCACTCTCACATTGGCCTCTTTAGCCACACTAGATGTTGTTTCAGGACCTCCAATCCGAGCACAATACCATAGTCTTTCGAGACTGAAGGATGCCAATGATGATCCATCATTTTAAACCATGTTCACTACTAACATACTATCCTGCCTTGTTCTGAAGAAATTGTAACATTAATCTTCCTGTTTCTCTGTAAGAGAGACTGTGAACATGAAGAGCTCCCCAACCCAAACCCAATGGCTCTAATAGCCAGTTGGAAAAACTGTGTTACCATTTCAGAAATAGTCATCAGTTCAGTCTGTATGACTTGTAAGCCAAGAGCTTGAATGCCCTTACCAAGAGCTTAACAACTCTATAATTTTTGCAGTGCCTGGATAGCAATAAAAAGAGTGATTTCTCAATTAAGGTCCTAAAAATGGGATACCATCCATACCTGGTGATGAGTAGATTGAGTGCAAAGACCAACCAACAGATCATCAGCTGAAAGGAGGTAGAAAGTCAGAGAAAGGGAGGAAAGGAAGGAAACTTCTAGCAGTGTAAATCTTTGCATATCTACTCAGAAGTAAGTCCATTGTTTTCAATAGTATTTATATGCAAGACAGTATATTCAAGATTGCTACCTTGGTGTTTTTATGCATTAGTTGTCCTTTGTTCAGTTAGGCTTTGAATGAACCTCTCAAAATATTTTAATTAATACAATTTACATTGTATTTTAATTTTGAAGCCAGCCACAAATAGGAAGGAAATGTTGCACTAGTGATGCTTCTGTTACCTGATCTGCAGTAGCCAAGGCTGGTGCTTTCATTAGTAGCAATTTCATTAACACAAAGTAAATAAAGCAGCCAGGCATAACAGTTTTTATTGGAAGCTCACATGTACCTCAGAGTGATCTTTTAAGGTCACTCACACAGATTCTGTCACACCAAGGAATCATTTAGCCTCCTCTTGGAGAAAATAATGTGCACAATCTACTCTGTGAAGTCTCTTCAAATCTTAGGACAAAGTTCAATTTCCATTATTCTAAGCCAGGGGTCCTTAAACTGTGGCCCGCGGGCCGGGTTAGGCCCACCAGAGGCCTCAATCCGGCCCACCAGCCTTTTGGGGGTTTTGGGAAGAGCTTCGTGGGCACTGTGGGGGGGGGCAGTTCAAGGCTGCTGCGGCAAAGATCTGCCAGTCGCGGCAGCTCTGTGTAAAGGGAGAGAGCCCCTCGGGGCTCCAGAATTTGTGCAGCTTCAAGCTGGCCCTTTAAATTTTTTTAAATGTTGCACGCGCAGCTGGAGCAGCACGTGCACTTCATCTACCCCAGGGGTTCTGGCTGGTGCGTGCACCTACCGCTGCTCTCTCGTGGCCACCCCAGCTTCCAGGGGCTTACTTCTGAGTAGACAAGCAGAGAGCTGGGCTATAAAAGACACCCTCCCATCCACACTTTCCTGGGAGTAAGCCCCATGGACTCTAATGGGCCTTACTTCTGAGTAGATATGCAGAGGGCTGTGCTTACTTTCCTGGGAGTAAGCCCCACTGACTCTAATGGGCCTTACTCCTGAATAGACATGCATAGGCTTGGGCAAAATTCCTGAACAGCAAGCCTAAAATTGAGGTGAACTTGTGTTTGTGTGTGTGTGTGTAAGAATACATGGGTGTGTGTGTGTGAGAGAGAGAGAGAGAGAGAGAGTGCATGGTGTGTGTCAGTGCATGTCACTGACATTCCTTGTGTTGCTGCAAATTGCTTTGAGGGTGTCTTACAATTACATGTCTTAGGTCTGACATGTAAAATATGTTGTAGAAAAATATGTTAAGTAAAATATGTTGAAGTAACGTGTTGCTGGAAACTGCTTTGAGGGCATCTTGCACGTCTGGGTGAGAATCAGGCACGTTAAAAGGTTTTCAATTTCAAAAGTGTTGAAATTATGTACAGGAAAGCAATACAAGCATTTTTGCTTCATTTTATCATGTCCTACATTTTAAAATGTAGGATAAAATGTAGGATGTCCTACATAAGTCCTCTCACTCTCCGGCCCCCGACAGTGTCTGAGGGACAGTGAACCGGCCCCCTGTTTAAAAAGTTTGAGGACCCCTGTTCTAAGCTATTTTAGGTGATAATCATGATGTTGCAGCTCCCTCTGTATGGTGCATCCCCATTCAAAAACAGAGGAGTAAACAGTATAATACTGATTTGTGTGAATTTTGTATAACTGACTATTCATGTCTTTTCTGAAGTCCTATTGAATTCAATAGCTCCCATTAGAATACCAGTGTTATTGTCCAATCCTGTCCTAGGCCAGAGGGCTGTGGTGGCACAAGTGGTTAAGACAGTGTCCCTGTTAACCAGCAAGCCAGATTTCAAGACATGGATCCAGGTTTTGAGACCAGGTGAGCTCCAGTCCTTAGCCCAGCTTCTGCCTACCTAGCAGTTGATGATGCATTGTCTGATGCTGCAACCTGGGGACCAGGCTTATCAAGAGAGTTAAGTAACGAAAAAAATTTACATATCTTTTCAGCTACTTTATGGTTACTTAAAGGAGACTTCAAAGCTATGCCAGGTCTTCTAGGGGGCAAAGCTGTGTCAGAAGATAGGATATTGCTACCTCTGAGTTTGGTTTCTAGTCAAATCCACTTTGACCCACTCCAATCTGGCCCAGTTTGCCCTGGACATTCCTGTTGGCTGGATTTCTGTGAGTACTATCAGCGGGGCACAGATTCCTGGACATTCACCAATGGTAGCACCCCACAGATCGGTAGAGAGGCTGCCACAATGACTTGATCATATGGTACAATAGTGGATCTCATTGTTCACCAGAGTGTTGCATAGATATGAATGGGCCCTAAAATATACAGTTCTTTGGCTATTGAATTATCTCTTTCTTACCTATGGGAAGTGATATTTGCAACTTTGTTGTTTAGGACACATATTGACAACAGTCAATACTACATTATATAGAAAGACAGCAAATAAAATGGTTTGTTTACTTGGAGAGAATGTCTTGGGAAGCCATACCAAATAAGGTTTACGTTAACAGAGAAGAAGGACAAAGAGCAAAAGGTATACCCAGAGTACGATGGAGAGATAACATCAAAGACATACTGTGACAACATCAAATGAAACTGGAAGAGGCTGCTAGAAATGCAAGATCCAGGTCTGCATATATACCTCGACACCCAAAGCAGTAAAAGAGGAAGTGAAGAAGTACTGACAACAGTTAATATTCATTTTCATTTCAAACCAGGAACAATTGTAATATAATTAGAAGTGAATATCAGACATGATCATTAGTTAAGCCAGGTCTTGAATAGAGGGGTGAACACCTGGTTTTGAAGCTTTGTCATATTATTGGAGTCAGCCTATATATATAGGAAAAGCTTATGCCTAAAAGCATTGTTTTCTTCTGGCCATGAAGCTATTGTGTACGTTTGTGACAAAAATTTGTGGTTTTGATTCACGAAGTACTGGTAGTTTGCTATCCCAACAACAGATTCCTGCTCAACCACAGCAACTAACTTTAAAGTTTCCAAGAAATAAACTTCTCCAATTTCTTATCTTTAAAAAAGAATCATGGTAAAAACCTTTAGTGTACTCTAACTTCAGGTCTTTCAAACCCAACTGACAAAAGTGACAGATGGAGAAGCAAAGTGCATTATCCATAGTAGGATGAGAGCTGGTTGTTGTTTTTTTCCCCTTTTTCTTGGACTTGTACATAAGCCATATTTCATGCTAAACCATCTAATAAATTACTTTGCCCAGTTAATCTTTTGCTATAATATTTTAAAGGAAGTGACATTTAGCGACTCATATCTCATGTGCCAACCAAGATGAATGGGCTCAGGATGTTCGTTCTGCAGTTCATTTATAAAAGGCCATCTGCATTGCTGGAGCGAGCCAACTATGGCCCTGCTAGGCTAGGTTTCTTGGTACAAACCTGTGATGATGAACTGCCTTGTGCTCCAAGCACATAATGCTCCAGCTAGCATTTAACCCTACTGTAGCATCTCTACACAGAACACAACTCCTACTGATTGAATTTCAGTGATAACAACATACTTCACAGCAAGAGCAAATGATACACATCGCAAGGCTCACTTTGGGGAAGGGGTCTTAAGACATTTTGCACTCAGAGGAGAGAGATAAATAAGGGCAATACAGAAGTGTGCCCAAGAGCCAAGTCAACCTGTGGCACCCACTCTCTAATGACATTATTCCTTCTCAGCATACAAGTGGAGAATGGCTTGTTTTCAAACATCCCACCTTATGAAAAGCTGGAAGATGTCATTGTTCTGAGCGGAATGAGAAGAATGTTTTCTGTTTTCCACTTTCCCACTTAAATTTTCCACTTGCCCACAGAGTCTTTGACATGCGGCACTTTGAGATTTGCCTTGCAGGGTCCCATCCCATCACCATCTATCTAGTCCAGAGGTCTCTAAATGTTTTGGCTAGAAGGCCACATCATCTTTCTGATACTATGTTTGGGGCCAGAAGAAAAAAAAATGAATTGATTTACATTTCAAATATTATTTAATACATAATTAATTGCATTAATTAATACTGATGATAATTAAATAATTATAAATGCATGGGGAGTGTCAAAAAGTGTATGGGCCAAATAATAACCACAGTGGGCTGTGGGTGGCGGAAGTGGTTAAGACACTGTGCCTGTTAACCGGAAGGCCAGGGTTCAAGACCCATGTCCCCACAAGGCAGGGTGAGCTCCTGTCCTTAGCCCAGCTCTGCAACACAGCTGGAACCAGTTGTATCGGCTCTGCTGTTCCACTGGACCATTTTCAGTAGCATGGAGAGGGGGAATTTGCTGCTTGGGTAACAGCCTATCCTCCATATCGATCTACCCAGGCCTTTGTGCTTTGCATACGGAATTGAGCACAATACTATAATCTTTCAAGACTGATGGATGCCAATACTAATATAAATAACTACAGGTGCTGTCATCATTTGATAAGTCAGTTCCTCCATGCTGTATGCAAGGCTGTCCCAAAATCTCCAGGAGCATTAAGTGGGATGTCAAATGTTGCCTCCCTTATGTGTTGATATGCCAGTCTCTGCTCCTGCTCCCTCCCTCCTTCTTCTGTCTACCCATGTTCTTCCATCACCCCATACCTTTGAGGCTGCACTGCTGCCTTGCAGTTTCACTTACATGTTGTGGTGGTCTGTCTGCCTCTGGTGATGACTCTGGCACTTTACTATTACTGGCACAGCATCAGCACTCCCAATACACATGTACATATTGACATATAGGGTTGCAATATGTCCCAGAAAACCAGGATTGTTCTGGATTTGAATAAGAAAAACTGTCCCGTCTGAGTCTGTTCATCACGGACCACCAGTACTGCCTCTTGCCACTCCATCCCCACTTCTGCCAAGGTGTCTGTGTATGTACACATACATACATACATACATACATACATACATACATACATACATACATACATATGAAGAAAAAGAGTTGGATACAGCTGTACTTTCCACACTGTTGTTGAGACTAATTATTAAAAACTGAGCTGCAGCATATGATCGTTTTCAATACAAGAGTGCTGGACATTTCTTTAATAACTAATCGTTATCTTTCTTTCTGCATTACTATTGTGCTTTCCATGCAGAAAAATGTTTATTGCTTACAGTTACCAAATATAATTCATTATCAGTTGACAGCCAGGCCTATCTATCCCAGCCCAGCATCATTTATTTTATGTATGGTTGTATGTTGTTGCTGAAGTGCTTAATGATAAAATCAAGTTCTTTGCAAGGTGCCATTGATCATGGGATAGAGAGTGATGCTCGCGAGGGCACTATATTAATTTCATTGACAAACAGGCAGTGTTACAAATCCTCCATGCAGTCTCGGCACCTTGAGTTTGCTAGATAAGACGTGTGTTTGCCACACATCTGAAAAACTATGAAATTGATATTGCTCTAATAGGCAAAAATCTAGCTTTAATTTTAAATACAAAAGATATGTATGTGTATTGGAATCCTACACATGTATAGACTTCTTAAACAGGTCACCAATACGATTTTAGACACTTAACACTGATCAAGATGAGACTGAGGTGTGCTATTATAGACCTGAATAAGATGATAATTGTAAATCTTCCATTTGGTGATGTATATCCAATTTCATCCACAGTTTTTTCAAAGTTTTTTTCTTTCTCATTGACCTGAGAGCTGTATTGTATTGTCTAATCTTTGCCAGATTAGACTGGCAGTGTGCCCCCACCTCTCATAAAAAAATTAATTGATCATTAAATCTTTGCTTAAAAGCTTTTTTAGTCCAGTGCATCCAACCATTCAGAAAGTAAATAATGATTCATTAAGTAATCAATTATTGGTTTGTTTGTATTTTATACTACTAAATATTTAAAACCACTTTTCAACATCCATCCCCCCACAAGAAATATCACCCCAAACAAACAAGCAATCCAGAAAGCAGTGTAAAATAACAAAAGTAAATCTGAGCATGAACTAGACTAGCCACTCATTCATTGAAAGAAACATAGATTCCTTGTTTTTAGAGAATGTCCATAATATTTCAATATCAATCTATATATAAAACTGAAAAGCCACTGACTTACTCATTCACTGACTCATCAACGCCCAGCCAAAACCGCTGGGCCTAGAAGTGTGAAATTTGGGAGGATGTTCCTTCCATGATGGAGGCACCCAGTAAGAACTGGTTTTCAGAAATTCCAACCAGAAGGAGGTGAAAAGGGATGCAATGTGTTTTCCTCCCTATACTTCCCATTGAGAATCCCTGACTGATCACTGCCCTGTCCCAACCCCTAGACCTAGAAGCCTGAAATTTGGGGAGTGTGTTCCTTCTGTGACATCAACACCCACCAAGAACTAATATTGAGAAATTTAACTCTTAAGGGGCTGAAAAGGGGTGCAATGTTTTTGTCCTATACTTAACATTGAAGACTCTGATCAACATCCAGCCAATTTGGTGCACAGTGCCTGATGACCTGACAGGGAGGGTGCACTGTGAGGATGTTGCACATGGGAGGGGTGTTGTGCATGGGGGTGCTGCACATGGGAGGTGTTGTGCATTGGGGGTGATGCGCATGGGGTGATGCACATGGGGAGTGATGCACATGGGTCATGTGCATGGGGGTGTTGTGCATGGGGGACTGTTGTGCATGGGGATGAGGTGCATGGGTGGGTTTGTGCATGGCAGGGGTTTTGCGCATGGGGAGGATGTTGTGCATGAGGAGAGTGATGCGCACGGGGAAGTGATGCGCATGGTAGGGTGATGCAAATGGAAGGGGTTATGCGCATGGAGGGGGTTTTGCACATGGATATTTTACTCCCGCAACGTGGGTACATTTTGCTAATATAGAAGGTAGAAAAGATGCAGACAGCCTAGAACTGAAATGTCCATTAAGAACCCATTAGAACCCAAAGGGAAAAAATATTGGGTTTTGTTAGTAAGGGAGCTGGAATTAGTAGTCAAATGAATGTAATTCAATTTACAGTTAATTTATGATGTTAAAAATCCATTGGTTCAAAATGTTTCTTCCAGTACTTATTATCTTACACTGAATTCCATTTGGGGGCAGAAATCACAAATAAGCTGCATTATGCAGCTTTGCTGTACGTGACTGGCAAGTCCAATTGTTTAACCTTATCTGGTATAAGCTGGGCTACATGGTCCCTCTTGCTAATGTCACAGTAAAATATAAAAATAAGGGTTATAAATATAGACAGTATTTCATTGGCAATTAAGAGTTTATGTTAACAGCTCCCACACCTCCCATTTAGGATTTGCATTAGAAACATTTCCAAATAAAGTTTCGTAAAACTGCAATATAAGCACCACGATGCTGAAGATGTTTGCGAGTAATTCTCTGGATAATTTTAATTAGGGCACTGCAGATGGTACATTTGACATTTAAATACAAATATTGTAATTTAACCGTTGGAAATTTGTATTTTATCATTACTGCTTCAGATAACAATAAGCATCTTTATAGTATTGATAAGTAGCAAGCTGCAGAAATTCCTAGTGTGCTAACAGCTTTCTGTTGGGGAGAAAAAAGAGTAGAATCTGTAGGGGAAAAAAGCATGCAAAGAATTTCTAAACATCTCCAAACTGTATTCTTAAAAAAAATCTCCCAAGAGCCATCTTCCAAACAGATAAAGATGCTTTTTGGAGACCCACAGAGGCCATGTGCATACATCCATGTCCTCTAAGAATGGCAGTTTGGCTCATGCATGGGGGGCCCCTGTGGACTAAAAACATGGATATGGGTTACAGAGGGCCCCCTATAATTGATGACTGTCAAGATTATAGAAATGTACTGTACAACGTTCTGAGCCCTAAACCTCAGAATGCCTTATAAGGTACAAAAAACATCACACATGTTTTCCCAAGGAAACTAGAAAGCACTTTTTTTCCCTAAATGGCCATTCTGAAGCCTGCAGATGCCTTTGGTGGGTATGAGCAGTCTGTGAAGGATTCAGAAAAACCTTCACTGTATTGGTGAGCATTGCTCCTCTAGCCTCCAGAGGAGAGATGTTGAGGTGACATGGTGTGCGGTGTGTGGTGTGGTTGGCAGAACTGATCTGCTTTTAACTGAAACTGTAGATATGGTGCCCCCCAAACCGTATTGGCTGATTGTCAGTGACATACCTTTCAGAATACTTAAATATTCTCTATACAAAGCTGCATCATTGATTTATTCAGGACATATCAACAGCCATATCTGATTCTGGACCTTGTTTTATTCTGGACATATAAGATTACTTTAGAGTCAATAGTTTGAAGATTACAGCCTCAGTATTAATCAGAGAGAGGCAGGCAGAAGGAACAACATCAAGCACATTTTACTTTGCCTTACTTGCATAACACCCTAAAAGCATGGCCTTTCTGTCTGATAGAAACTGAATGTCAACAGAACATGGCTAAATGTCAGGACATTTTCATTGAATTTGCCCTAATAAAATAAGCCGGTCTGCTTATTTAGCCATGATTTTCCATATATAAATAAAAGAAACAAAAAGCTCCAGTAATTTTCATAGATTGGAGTGTGTGGATGGCAATTTCTTGCAAGCAGGTATAGGCTGCATCTTTGAGGAAACCCCTGAGGGTTCCAGGTTCCATCACAACCAGCAGATCCTTGTCCAGTTGTACCTTTGTGTGGTGGCTAAACAACTCAGCTGGAGGATTTGTTTCATCCACTTGCAAATGGGGACTTTTCAGAAGGCTGTTTTGATGCTGAGGCTGGAGGAGGGGAAAAAAGGAATAAGGCTGAGAAATCTAGAAAACAGAGTTGCAAGTGAAAGTGACCTACAAGAGAATAAGAAATGCAATATTCCTCTATCCCTATCTCATATTTCTGAGGCATCTGTCAGGACCTGTCTGCAAGGGCTATTACGAGAGGTGCTGTTTTTGCTAATACAGGTGTCCCCCACTTTCTGATGGTTCATCTTCTGACAGTTCCACTCTGTGGTGGGATTCAAATAAATTAACAACAGGTTCTATGTCCTAATAACCTAAATTAACAACAGGTTCTATGTCCCATTAGCAACCAGTTCTCAGAACCAGGCGCTCATTAGCAAAGGGTTCTCTAGAACCTGTGAGAACCCCCTGAAGCCCACCACTGGTTCTACTCTTTCAACACCTTTCAATTATACCCAGAACTCAACACATGTGTAACAGGCTAAGAGTGCAATCCAGAGTAACTACAGGGAGTCCTTGCTCCGGTGTAAGAACAATTTGCTGTGGATTGCAGTATGAATTTCCCATAGGTTTTCATTAGATGGTGCAGTAACTACGGGTACACGTAATGTCTCTTACATGCTCCCGTAGTTAATCTGGATTGTAGGGCCAGAATGGAAAATTACTTTTGCTGTAGTTAGGCCTCACTGTAATATTTATGTATCTAAAACAAAGCCTCTGGTATTAATGTAGCCAAGATAAGGCCTTTAGCCTGGAAAATTACAGAAAGTCAAATATGCACACTCAACACTGCAGAACATTTCAACCAATAATGTGATGGCTGGTGCAACCTATTGTATCCCTAAATGTATATAAGGGTGTTCCAATGATTGTTTGGGGTGCCCATACTTGGAAAATTTTCCTGTGGGTAGCCCTAAAGACATAGAGAATAAACCTCCTTGCTCTTTGACACTCCATGTCTGAGAATTATTGACCTTGCAACAGATGCTCCGCTCTTTCAACCTCTCCCTAATGGTCTAAAACAGGGGTGTCCAACCTTTTAGCTTCCCTGGGCCGCATTGGAAGAAGATAAGTTGGTTTGGGCCACACATAAACACTAACAAATTTTTTTTAAAATGTAGGACAAAATGTAGGGTGTCCTATATTTTGTTCTACATCTTTTAAACCTTGGTGTAAGTCTCATTGATTTTAATGGAGCTTACTTCTGAGTAGGCATGATGCATAGGATGGGCAGCGATCCTCTCCAAGCTAAACCTGGGAGTAAGTCTCATTGATTATCATGGGGCTTTCTGCTGAGTAGCCATTGGGCTCTCACACTGAAATTTGAGAGTAAGCCTCATTGACTTTAGTGGGGCTTACTTCCGAGGAGGCATGATGCATAGGATGGGCTGTGATCCTCTCCAAGCTTAACCTTGGAGATATGCTGCAATCACACTTTCCTGGGAGTAAGACCCACTGGGTACAATGGGCCTTACTTCTCAGGGTTGCAGCATATCTCCAAGGTTAAGCTTGGAGAGGATCACAGCCCATCCTATGCATCATTGGGCTCTCAGACTGCAACTTGGGAGTAAGCCTCATTGTCTTTAACGGGGCTTACTTCTGAGTAGGTCTCAAGGGCAGCAGGCAGCAGCTGGGATAGAGGCTGAGGCTGCTTTTGGGGGATGCGGGTGGGCGAGCGCTGCAAGGTCTGCAGGGGTCTGAAGCGCTCTGAGTGCCAGGAGGCGGGGAGGGTGAGGAGCCAGACAGCCCAGACCAGCTTTGTGGTAGCCGCCCAGGGCAGTGCGCAAAGAAGCACACGAAATTTGGAAATGGCTGCTGCCACAAAGCCAGATTTTCCAATGGTGGTGGCCAGCTTTGCAGGAGGGCCACACCCTTGTCCTGGGCCGCATGCGGCCTCTGGGCCGCATGTTGTATACCCCTGGTCTAAAAGCTAAAATTGTATTCCCTGATGTTGATTTGCATGTGACAAGGTGATTTGCATGTGACATGCATAATCATTCATTTCTCACACATGCCCTTTTCATTTTCCTGTAATTTGTTATGTATTTTGGCTATGTGTCAATAAATGTGTTATAAAGGCTACAACCCTAAGCATGTCTCCTCTGAAATAAGCTCCACTGAGTTCAATGGTGCTTACTCCCAGGAAAGTGTGTTTAGGATTGCAGCCTTAGGCTTTTGCAAGTGATATTTTTGTCTTTTTTGGTGGCCATTTTTCATTTTCAAGCTGAAAAACACTGGGAGCACAATCCTAACCATGTCTACTCCAAAGGGGGTAAGCCACATTGTATTCAATGGGGCTTACTTCCAGGAAAGTGTCTTTAGGATTGCAGCATGGGTTCCACATTTCAATGGTTTTCACATTGGGGTGGTGCTCTGGTCCCTAACCCATCCAATAAATGGACAGGTAATTGTAACTGTAACTAGATCACACTTTTAAAATACCTCTTATCAACAGGTAATAAATGAGTAAGAAACACTAAATAATATATTCAGTTGTGAATAAAAACTAAAAAATCCACCATATATTGCATTTTAATTCAACAATTTTTTTTTAAAAAACATTTTTATATGCAGTGATGCCTCACATAAAGAACTTAATTCATTCTGGAAGCATGCTCTTTAAGTGAAATGATCTTTAAGTGAAGCAGATTTTCCCACAGGAAATAATGGAAACTCAGACAATTGGTTCCACAACCCCCAAAATAGTCATATAAAAATATTAACTGGATGTTAAAATGATGACAAAACACTGTAATTGAATTCAAAACATGCATTCAATGTGCATGATCCTATGAAGTCTATTTAGGCTGCAATCCTAAAGACACTTTCCTGGGAGGCTTACCTGGGCTGCTCCTGGAGGTTCAAGGTGGCTGGTTGGGGCACTTGGGGGCAGTTAGGGGCAGCTGCCTCTGGCACCCCCAGGCAACTGTCCCCAAGTTGGGGACAATAGCAGCAGCAGCACTGGCTGGCAGCCCTTTAAAAAAGCCTCCATGTGAAGCATCAGGGCTGCATAGCATGTATGCCCATAGCACGCTAGCTTGTTAAGTGAAGCAGAACTTGTTATGAGAAGCAATATTTCTTGGAAATTTTTGCTTGTTATGTGAAATGCTTGTTAAGCGAGGTACCATTGTACTTCTAGCAATGGTAGAAGCCTTCATCTATTCATCTATTCTTCTATTCAGCCTTCATCTATTCATGAGGGAACAGCCAATCTGGTATAAATAAAACAAACAAACATAGGTATTTATATACCGCCTTTTCGGGTCATCAGATTTCTCTTTTGACTTTATTCTCAAGGCAGTTCACAAAGCCAGGCCTACTAACCCTAGAAGGGTTTTACAATTCAAAGAAAGTTTTCTGTTTCAAGAACTTCTACAACCTTAGATGTTTCCTTTTACCACAGGTTGGCTGAGATCAGATCGCCCCGGATCCCCAGAACCAGTTGTTCCAATTTCCCAGCTGGTGGCGATCTGGCAGCTGCAGGGAGGGGGCTATAACTAGGAACTGGTTCATTCAGCAGCTGGAGGCACTTAAAGAGTTAAAGAGGCTGGCCCGGCACTTTTAAATTTGCTGCACTAAGCAGCAGCCCCGCAAGCTCCAGCAGCCAGGGAAAGGACGGTGGCTGCTGCTGCAAACCTATCCACACTTTCCTGGGGGTAAGCGCCATTGGCTATAATAGGGCTTACTTCTGAGTACACCTGCACAGGACTGGGCTCTGAGGATGCTGCAACCCTATCCCAGGAAAGTGGCTGGCACTGCAGCCTGAGAGCCCAACCTAACTACTCAGAGGTAAGTCCCATGATAGTCAATGGGACTTACTCCCAGGAAAGTGGCTGGAACTGCAGCCTGAGAGCCCAACCTGACTACTCAGAGGTAAGTCCCATGACAGTCAATTTTAATTTTTTTAAATTTTTAAATTTTTTTAAAATTTTAAATTTAATTTTTCCCCGCCCCTGACCTCGGCCCCTCTCCCTGACCCAGCCCTGCCCCCTGACCAGGCCTGGCCCCGCCCACTTCCGGGGAACTGGTTGTTGGGCCAGGCTGGCCCATCACTGCCTTTTACGTCCGACCTCACTTTCACTGGCTCACTCTTATGCCTTTGGACAGAATCCACTGCAACTGCATTTCTTCCTTTACACACTCCCACAGTCCAGTATCAGTGTATGTCCATGCACATCTTCTGGTGTTGTCCAGCCAGCAACCTTCAGGTCTTATCTTCAGGCAATTTACAGCGGCTCAACCCTCTGGACCAGAACTTCTGCCCCTTCAAGTACAGAAATCATTCTTTTGCCTAAGCAGCAGCTATAAGCCACCAGAATGAGTAGGCCTCACAAGTGGAAGATGCTCTCAAGGTAAGAAAAGGGCAAGATACTCCTATGCAAAGAGAGGGCCGCATCAAGGTGTAATTTTTTTAAATTTTTTATGTGTACACATAAACACACAAGCACACACTCTTTTTAATGCAATTATATGTTTATCATAAAATCCAAAAATAGTGAAAAACACTCAGCTATAATTCTACTGAAACTACAGTGAAGTTGCATTTGACCTTGTGCATCTACCCACAACTTAATATCAGCAATATCTCATCTAAAATTGCATTAGATTCCTCACACAAGATTTACTTGTTATGAAAGCCCTTTCATATTTCTCCCAATGTTTTATTATCTCATCCTTCAGAAACATGCTGGCCATCCTGCATAGCAAAGGTTAGAATCATAATTTCCTGCCTTTTCTCTCCGCTCCTTTATTCTGTTGTAAGATTGGGGTTATCTGTGGTCTCTTGGTAATTCCTTTCTCTTCAAAAAAGTTATTAATTTTTTTCCTCAACTAGTTCTTTTTATCTTCCTGGAATACCCAAGGTGCTGTCCCCTTGTTCTCGGACAGTGGTTCTATAAATTTACCCTGTCTTCTTCCTCAACAAAATTTCCCTCAAGGGAGTTTTTAGTAACCTCAAATGCTTATTTTGTTTGGTTTGGTGTTTTTTCCTCAATAGAAAACTGAATTGACTCAGGCAGCACATTCAGTTCACATCAAGAGATGTTAAGGACCACTTAATCACAAAGATGCCGCTTTTCTCAGCAGACATCATGAGAAATGTTTTTGTTTTTTCAAATCTTTTTGTGTCCCAGAGCATGGTCTGAAGGCTCATGATACAGCAACCTTGCGAAAGAAGTCTGCGTGTATTCATTGTCTGGGAACACTACAGAAGCGCATGCCTTCATGGGGACCATTGAGACTGGAATGCAATGTAATCAAACCTTAAAAGAACCCCTTTAGCTACCAGCAATATTTTATAGTACGGTTAATAAAGAGTGCAATGTTTTTGCAATGTTTTCTTCAAAAATTCATCCATCCTTCCATCAACAGTATTTATATACCGATTTTCAACAAAATTCACAAAGCAATTTGCAGAGAAAATGAAATATCTAATAGCGAATGGATCCCTGTTTGAATAAGGCTCACAACCTTAAAAGATGCAAAAGAACATCAGCATAAGACCCACTATAAAAGACATTGCTGGGGTGAAGAGGTCCAGTTACATATATTTATTTATACTCTATTTGAACTCTTTTTTCATATTCCTTCTGAATCCCGGCTTCCACATTTTTCTGGTATATAATGGAATTATTTTGTGTTATGATAGTCTTTCAGACTTTTCACCATTCCCATCCTAGAGCAAATCTATGAAAACCGCATCCTCCTGCTCCGACATGAAGGCATATAGGAGAGAGTTGTTTCTATTAAGAGACTGGAGTTCAAAAGACACAGGCCATCAGTTACACAGCCCAACAGTGGTTTTGTTTCTGAGGTTTTGTGAGCTGATTCTATGTATATTTGGTGTGCTGATTTCAGATATAACAGTAATTTTTGCCTGTCAGCTCTAGTTTTTGAGATATAAACATCATAGCACCATATGGCAAATTAGACTTTTGACTGACAGATGCATAGACACGCATTAGCACGGTAGCTCAAAAAATATAGCTAACAGAGAAAAACTGTTTACATATTTGGAATCTGCACACCCAATATACCCAAAATGAGTTCTAACATTCCAGAAAACAAACAATTTTTTTTGTATTACAGTGTTATGTGCTGTTTCCAGACTGATGTTTCTTCTCTCAAATTAGTGCAGCTACCCACACTGTCATGTGCAGAAGTGCCAAATTTACATATAAGTTAAACAAGCTATAGTTCTTTGGGGACCCTAAAAATTAAATTGTATTTCAGTTCAACAATTACTTTGATAAAATACATATTTTGTTATGTGCAAATGGCTTTACTCTACAATCCAGAGTAACTTTGGGAGCACGTAAGAGACATATACGTCGATGTAGTTACGGCACCACCTAGTGAAAATCTATGGGAAGTTCATATTGCAATCCAGAGTGAATTTTTCTTATGTCGAAGCAAGGACTCCCTTTAGTTACTCTGGATTGAACCCTAATACCTATTAGGTCCATAAATTACCATATAGCATATATTCAGTGCAAAAACAGCAACAATTTGTTGTTGGCAAAGGACAGCTGGACATATAAAGGGCCCCTTATCTTCAACAGCTTAGGGCCTCATCAAACCTAAATCCGGCCCTGATGTGCAGGGAGGAGGAAAGGTAAATCAACCCTTTCTTCTGCTCCAAATTACCTTTCCAAGATGCTTTTAGTGTCATTAGACACAGTTTCATGTCAGTGAAACAGCATTTAAGCACAGAACAAAAACTGTTAAAATACAGGTATAAAATTTATTTAAGCGGTGATTTAGAGCCCAAAACCTCCTGCTCGTGCGGCTATTCTAAAAATGGGTGCTCTCTCTCTCTCTCTCTCTCTCTCTCTCTCTCTGTGTGTGTGTGTGTGTGTGTGTGTGTGTGTGTGTGAACACAATCCTAACCATGTCTACTTATTTTTTAATGGGTCTACCATTTAATGTCTACCATTTTTAATGGGTCTTACTCTCAGGAAAGTGTTGTTAGGATTGCAGCCTGAGTGTACATGTGTGTAGGCTTCGACATGAAAAGAAGATTTAAATCATTTTACTCCCACATAAAGCCTCAATACCAGCAATGGTTCTCCTTAGACCTGCACTAGCAATTTTGCTAACAGTCGTTTAAGTACAGAAAGGAAATGGGGAGGCAGCGAAAAGAGAGGGTAGGATCTGGTATGTGGCATTACTGCTGTAACTAACCCTCATGCAACCTACCTGCCCCATCTCACCCCTCTGCCCCTCCAGTCCCTGTTCACCTTTCCACCTTCTTCTGTGACTTAACTTGCTTCTATTAGTGGGTTACTGGTACTTTGACAACTTGGGTGGCAAGTCCTCATCCTTCCTGCCAGGGTTCAGGCAGTCAACTATGAAATGTGCTTTGGGCATGTGCTTTCTGGCATATGGAAGGCACGCCAATGAATTCCAGTCAGACTCTAGGCTGTCACATACAGCAGACTCATACACTGACCCATAAAAAACCCATATTGCCAGCCAACCAATAAAAGAACTACAAACTACAACTGTCTTAAAATTCATAGTTTAGAAATAAAAGGATTTTTTAAAAGCCAAAACATTTGTCTACCACCGAAAAAAGTGCTGCTACTGGCATATTTACATTATGTCTTGAAATTTACAATATGACCAATATTGTAATTTGTTTTTTTATTTTATTTTCTGCCCAAAGGAGCATGCTGCCTAGGTTTGGAATGTAGTTTGTTTCACTTTTATTCAGTTTTTCATGAGTTCATACGCAAGCTGTGCTTTTCCCTCCAGTAATTCAAGTTGTGATCTTATGAAGTTTACAAGATGGACTTCCTCCAAGGTCCCCAAATCCTATATCAACTTGGAAGAAAATGGGTATTTGTTATTGGCCAACATACAACAAGGAACATGCTGATTTCTGCATCCTAGGTAGGCAAGAGAGTCAAAGAATATTCAGAACCAACAATTTCAACAGCAAAGCAGCAGTTACTGAATTTGATTACTTCCAGTGGGGATGATAAATGTCTCGAATTTAAACCTGGAACTATTTAGCCCTCCCCAATTGGCCATATTAATTAAAATGTGCCAATAATAGAATCATAGAATCATAGAGTTGGAAGGGTTCCAGTAGATCATCTAGTCCAACCCCTGCCTACAGCAGGAAATCCTTCTAGAGCATCCCCGACAGGTGCTTGTTGAGCCTTTGCTTGAAGATCCTCAGTGAGGGAGAGTCCACCACCTCCCTTGGCAATCTGTTCCACTGCCAAACCGCCCTCACCATTAGGAACGTTTTCCTGATATCCAGTCAGAATCTCCTTTCTTGCAGTTTATACCCATTGGTTCTAGTTCTGCTTTCAGAGGCAGCTATGAGCAAATGAGCTCCTTCCTGCATATGACAGCCCTTCAGGTATCCGAAGAGTGTGATCATGTCTTCCCTCAGCTTCCTCTTCTCCAGGATGAACATCCCAAGTTCCCCCAACCTTTCCTTGTAGGGCTTCCCTTCCATCCCACTGATCATTCTTGTCGCTCTCCTCTGGACTTGCTCCAGTTTGGCTGCATCTTTCTTAAAGTGAGGTGCCCAGAACTGAACACAGTACTGACCCAGGTGAGGTCTCACCAACACAGAGTAAAGAGGAACTATAACTTCTTGTGACTTGGAAGCTACAGTCCTCTTAATGCAGCCTAAAATGGTATTTGCCTTCTTTGCAGACACATCCAGTGATGGGACTCAAAGAAATTAACAACCGGTTCTATGTCCTTCTGGCTGCCACTTTTAAATGACTATTTTTAAACTTTACATGTCCTATCTCTCGTTAACAACCGGTTCTATAGAGTAGGTGTGAACCTGCTGGAGCCCACCACTGGACACATCACACTGCTGACTCATGTTCAGCTTGTGATCCATGTCGACTCCAAGATCCCGCTCACATGTTGTGCTGCCAAGCCAAGTATCCCCATTTTATACCTGTGTTTTTGGTTTTTATTGCCTAGGTGCAGAACCTTGCACTTCTCCCTGTTGAAATTCATCTATTTGTTATAGCCCAGTATTCCAGTTTATCCAGATCCTCCTGGAGGTTTCTCCTGTCTCCTGTCCTGTATCCTGTCCTGTTTCTCCTGTTTGCTACTCCTCCCAGCTTCGTGTCATCCACAAATTTCATCAGGCTGCCCCGTATCCCTTCCTCCAAGTCATTGATGAAAATGTTAAAGAGGACTGGGCCCAAGACAGAGCCCTGGGACACCCCACTCAAAACCGACCTCCAGGTTGACGCAGAACCTTTTACTAAAATGCTTTGAGTGTGGCTGTCAAGCCAGTTGCAGATCCACCTAACGATTACCTCATCTAGCCCATATTTTTCCAACTTCCCAATTAAAATGTCATGTGGGTTCTTGTCAAATGCCTTGCTGAAGTCAAGATAAATGACATCCACAGCATTGCCACTGTCCAGTAAGCTCGTAACCGAATCAAAAAAGGAGGTCAGATTTGTCTGGCAAGATTTATTCTTGGTAAATCCATGCTGGGTTCTTTTGATCACCGAGTACTTGTCTAGATGTGCACAAATTGTGTGTTTTATGATTTGCTCTAATATCTTGCCCGGGACTGAAGTCAAACTGACTGGTCTATAATTTCCCGGGTCTTCTTTTTTCCCCTTCTTAAAGATTGGGACTACATTTGCCCTCTTCCAGTCCAGTGGCACTTCTCCACTCAAGGATTTCTCAAAGATGATCGACAGAGGCTCTGCAAGGACATCTGCGAGTTCCTTAAGAACTCGAGGATGCAGCTCATCCGGTCCAAATGACTTGAATTCATTTAGGCCAGTTAAGTGGTTTCAAACCAGTTCTCTGTCAATCATAATCTGCTGTTCTGCACCATCCATGTTTCCATTACCTATTTGGTGATGCTTGTGCTGAATGTTTGTGCTGAACAGTTGTTGCATCCTGAATGGTGCAGTTTGGTCTTCTTTTTGTGTTTATAAGCTTGTCCCTTTAGAGTTCTTTGATTCACAGATTTTCCACTATGTTCAGTGAGAAAGGCAAGAAAAATATCAGGAAGGGAACAGTTAAGAAAAAAAAAGATACTGAGGCTGCAATCCTAACCTCCATTTATTCTGGCATAACTCCTGCACTGTCCTGGGGGTGTCTCAAAAGTGCCGTAAGGCATTTCTGCCCCTCTCCTGGTGTCGGGGGGTTAAATCAGTGCACAGGCACATGCCAATATCCCCACACCACTATGAGAAAATATGCCAGGAGAGTTATGCCGGCCTAAAGTGGGTAGGATTCCACGCTGAGTTGCGAAGCAGGCATGGCAACCTGCAGGAACAGAAAGAAATATCAGCTACTCCAAAGAAGAGAAGGAAAATTCCCAACAAATAGTAGGAACATTTTATATCTTGGTAAATCTATGCAGTGAGATGGACTCTGAATATTCCCTATAACTGGCTACAGAGCTGGCCTTCTGAGCGGTGGAGAGATAAGTGGGAAAGTGTGGGGATGAAGTGTTCTTGGGCAGAAGAAGGTAGGAGAAGGTGTGGAGAGAGTGAGGTGAATGTATAGCTGGGGAAAAACCTTGGCAGGAGGGGGGCATGACCAACAGAGTGTGCTGGATCCGGGGCATCCTTGGGCACCAGGCAGTTCACGATTGGGCCTTAAATCATTCACTGAAGAGCAGCAGGCCTCTGTCAGTCTTGAAAGACTATGGTATTGTGCTTGGCACTGCATATGCTGCATGCAAAGCACAAAAGCCTGGGTTGGATTGTTATGGAGGATAGGCTGTTACCCAAGCAGCAAATCCCCCCTCTCCAAGCCACTGAATTAGTCCAATGGAAAGGCAGAGCCAATACGATTGGATCCAGCTGGCGTCGCAGAGCTGGGCTAAGGACAGGAGCTCACCCTGTCTTGTGGGACTGACCCGGGTCTCAAACCCTGTCCTGCTGGTTAACAGGCACAGTGTCTTAACCACTTGCGCCACCCACAGCCCTTTCTGAAGAGCAATGTAATCATAAATAAGAATACAAGAACAACAGCAGTAGAATCTGTTTGGATCTTAGAGTTTACTGCTGAAGCTTATGCTGGAAGAGAGCATTTGTAAGTGTATTTGAAAATAGCTTTACATTAGCAAAGTGGATTCATAAATATTTGGGGATCTTTTAAGCTTTTGTAGATAGCCCAGTTGGCATCTAAACCAAAACAGTTCCTGGGGAAACAGTTTTTCTTAACTGCTATTTAATTTTTAAAATCCTAATCCAATTAAAGGCTAGAAACAATCGCTACCATATTATATAACCAGGGGAGCATTAAACACATAAATATTGTAGAAAATGTTTTTAGTGTCTATGCAAGTACTGTGTCAAAAGTTGCCACTACTGAGGAAGGATATTGATAATGGATATCAACTGAGAGCCAAGATGGTGAGGTAGGAGGGAGCTGAACTAAAATCCAGGTTCAAATGCCTCCTTGGCCATGAAATTTCCTTGGAACAGTCACTCTCATTCTCAGCCACATCTACCTCACAGGGTTGTTGTGAGGACAAGATGAAGTGAAAAATGGAATGATATATAACATGATGTTATATTGAATATCATTTTTAAATTTCATCTAAAATTCAATGAAAACCAAGATTTTAAAAATGTTTTACCAGTAGTGCTGTCAACCCCCCTTGCACATCACTCAGTACTGCTTGCACCATTACTTTCCTACCAACACTACTGGATTTACACATTTTTCATGTTCATTTACATGGGTTATATGAGTGAGGCAGGTAAGGTTATAGTGATGGTTGTGGTATAGGTAAGCCCAGAGGCAGGGTGTGTTTTCATTGTCTGGTTCTCACTCAGCCATACCACCCAGCCAACACCACATGAAGGACATGATGGGGAAAAAAGAATTAAAGATGGACCCACATGATGCCAACTACGTTCTTGACATCTCTAATACCAGTGGTTGTTGTCATTGCCAGCGGCTGATATTGCCATATGGGATGCTTTGGGGGCTTGAACAGCCAACAGTTAGCTCATGTTGTACCAATGTTCACTAATCTTGTGTGGCTCAGCATGATCCAAAGCATTAAATAGCT
Organism: Cryptoblepharus egeriae; assembly: GCA_030015325.1. Lineage (NCBI taxonomy): Eukaryota > Metazoa > Chordata > Lepidosauria > Squamata > Scincidae > Cryptoblepharus > Cryptoblepharus egeriae. The sequence goes on along the minus strand of JAREYC010000003.1, from coordinate 77,327,251 downwards.
AATCCCTTCAACCAGAGAGTGGATTGTCAACAGATGAATCCACGTCTTCATTTACAAACTCTGACAGCTCTTTTTCTAATTGAATATGCCATATGAAGGTCATTGAGATGCATGTTGAGATGAATAATTCACTAGAGTTGGCTCTCTTGTTGAGATTTGCTTTTACTGCTTTATATTTCTATTGTTGAAAAATCATGTTGGTTTTAAACTAGATTAGTGTTTAATCAGATAATCAGAAGTTATCTATCATGCTTTATAGTTTGGATTCATGCTGGCCAGTGCGCCACCCAAAAATATTTAATTTCACAAACTGGTAGAATGTGTTTTCTGTATAAATGATTTCATCATCTTCTTTTTGTTATAGGACCAATTGCTGCATGAAAACTTTAATAAATCACCTCCTAATGTATTTGATATAGTCAAACCTTTTAGTTCTGATTTTTTTTTAACTTTGGGTAGTCCAAATAAATTTATTTTATTTTTATTTCTGGAGTTTCTGATCCTGAGAAACTGAGAAGTTCTTGGCTCTAACTTATTACTATAAGCTTTTAATAACTGCGCTCTTGAAAGACATTTTTCAGTGGCATATTGAATGTAGAACATAAGTTAACTGTGGTTAACAGACATGTTCATCTAAATTAATTGAACTAATTTGTGATTGCGCTGTACCTTAACACCATCAAATAAAATCTTTGGTGGAAAAAATTGTTTCAGATTATTCCATGTATGAATATGACATTAATTTATTTTCCATTCATGAGTGATTATGACTACTGTAGCAATGAAAGTGTAGTAATGAACATTAAATCATTGTGTGATATTATGGGCAACACCAACTACAGTTTAGTTGCAAGTCCAATGGAAATAGGAACCACCCTGTGAACTTTTTAGTTGAAAGTGGATTATATAAAAACTAGATAGACAGACAGAAGACAGCTAAACAAACAGATAGCTAAACAGATAGAATATGTTATCCTCCAGTCAGTTGTATCTTATGCAGAGTGATCATATCACCAGAAATTTCTGCATTTGTCCTCTTTTTTAGCCTCCTGTCTGAGTGTCCTCTAAAAGGGCTTTATTGTCCTCCATTTTGGCTTCATTTTGGAACTTTGCAATGGTGTGCAGTGCCCCATCATGTCATATGTTGTTGGATTCATACTGAAAAGCAGAATCCAATGCAAAAATCAGATTTGAAGTCTCCTTCCTATCAAAAGTTATGGCCAAAAACTAAAAAATATGTATTGAGCTCCATGGGAAAGTGAAATTGCCCAATATCACGGCCTTCCTCTATCTATCTACAGTATTTCTATCTCATTACTCATGAGTAGGCAAACATACCATTGTCCGCCAGAAAGGCCAGGCTGAGAGGAATCCAAGATCTTGTCTTCCTTTTGAGGTTTGGGTGTCTGGTCACCCTGATCTTTATGTCATTTATTGATTACTCTTGTGTCATCCAAGGACCTTGCAAATTGTGTTAATTATAACCTATTTTACTACCACCAGGGAGGGGACTGCTAAACGTTGACTTGCCAAAGACCACCCAAATGAGCCAAGGGAGTCTGTTGAGGTCTGTTTGAAGGTTGATGTTCAAGCTATGGTTCCCCTAAGTTTAATAACATGTCAATTAATTAAGAGGTGCCTGCTTGGAATAGCAGCGAATCTGTACAAGGTGAATGAGCAGAGTTGCTGTTTTTATATTACCGATACTTCCTTTTCTTGTTTTTATGCATAGGAATGGTGTGTGTACATGGGTACGTGCGTACATACAGCTTTCCGCATTCTTAGCTTCCCAAATAAAGGGGGGGGGGCTGGCATACTGCAGTCCATGGGGTCATGAAGAGTTGGACATGACTGAACAACAGCAAAGGTAGGCAGCCCGATTCCTAACGACATCCTGTGCTGAAATGCTGACAGAGCCCATGTTGTATCCTTTTCAAGCAATGGAGGCCTTCTTAGGATAAGGCAGGGGTGTACAAATAAGTGTTTAGCCCAGGAGTCAGATGCGACTCATGGTGAGCCTTCATGTGGCCCACAGCATGCTCCCCAATTTGGCCCCTGGGTGAGCCTTGTAATCCTTTGGAAATGAGAGGAGCTCTGCTGAGGGGTGTTCCGAGGGGCAGGGAGGCTACTCACACTTCCGCTTTATTTGTATGAAAGTGTTTATGAACTGATTTGAATTCATTCATAGGTTCCACCTCAAATATATTCATTTATTCAAATTTGAAATGTAAATTAATTCCCTGGTCCTCCACACAGTGTCAGAGAGATGATGTGGCCTTGATACAAAAAACACCCCTGGGATAAGGGTATATTTGGTTTCCTTGCTCTGAAGCAAACCTGTGCTGGCCACTTGGTCTACTCAGCCCTGTATCAGCAATAATTCTGGTACAAGTCTATGTGGACCTCAGTCAAGGAATTGGGAAGGAGATATCAGCATATGCATCAACCACCAACACTGGCCCCACTTGGCCTCCTTCCACACGTTTATTGCTCTTCTCTCATCCACCATTTCTGTGCTGGCTTACCAGTGCCAGTGGGTGTCCTCTGGCTGCTGACATACTGAGCTGCCACTTGCAGTTTGTAGTAGCAGCCATGCTGTGCTAAGTTGACTTGTTGCATTTTGTGACAGTTGTAATTCATTAGGCTGCCGCTGAATCCTATATGCCCTGGGCAGCTGCCAGTGTCTCCTTGGAGGAATGGGACGTTGCTTCTTTTCCCCTGGTAACGGCACAGGCCCCACAATGAATCTGCTAAAGTCCACATCAGCTATTTTGCTGGCATAGAGTTAAGCATCCCTGTATTGGGCCAGAAAGCCTGAAATGGGGCTTGGGATACTGTGGAGTTCCCAATCCTCCCACCCTATTCCTTCCCTCTATTCCAACAAACCTTTCTGCCACTAGGAGCTTTTCCCCTTGTTCCAGGTGGTGTGTTGAGGGAAACTGTCTAGTGCTGGGCTCAAAGTGGATGGGTGCTGAGCCACACCTGTGCTGACCCAACACTGAAGGTGCAATCCTAACCAATTTAGGCCAGCACAATTCACCTTTCTCCATGTTCCCATGATAGTGTGGGGAGTAGTGAAGAAGGTCCTTATAGCACTTTTGCAACACCTCCAGGCCAGCACAGGACCTGTGTTGGCCTAACTGGGGATTAGGATTACAGCCAGAGGGTGATGGGCATGCATTATAGCACCTTAGTCACACTGGTGTTGGGCTGCTGCCAGGTGCTCAAGATTGGGGTCTAAGCGGGCTGCAGCAGCGGCTTGTAGTCCTTTGTCATCAGGGTGACCATATGACCAGATTTTTCCAGATTTGTTCTCATTTTTAGCCTCCTATCCGGGTGTCCTCCAAAAGGGCTTCATTGTCCTCCATTTTGGCTTCATTTTGGAACTTTGCAATGGTATGCAGTACCCCATCATGTCATAAGTCATTGGATTCATACTGAAGTGCAGAATCCAATGCAAAAATTGGTTTTGAAATATCTCCTAAAGTTATGGCCAAAAAACTAAAAATCAAAAATATGCATTGAGCTCTTTGGGAAAGTGAAAGTGCCCAATATTGTGACTTTACTCTTGAGTAGGCAAATGTGCCACTGTCTGCTGGAAAAGCCAGGCTGAGAGGAATCCAAGACCTTGTCCTTTTTTGGAGGTTTGGCCATCTGATTACCCTGTTTGTCATGCTTTGTTGTCTGCCACTTTCACAACTGTTTTTACACTATTCAGGATCTGAAATGTCTTATAATATACACACGCACCCCATTCAGATGTTATCCAAATATGTAGCCTGACTTGAATATTTCATGAGCACCTCTGTGTTTTTTAGCGTGTTCACAGGCAATAAAGACAGCATGCTTTACAGCTATCTGAGACGGTTAGCATACACACCGGAATCCATCAAAACAGGAACTGAAGGAGTCGTATTGAACCCTTGACATTAAATATTAAAGGAACTGAGAACTTTGCCAGGGTGATGGGATGGCTGCTATATATTGAAAATACAGCATATTGGCTCCGTTTCTTTTACATACAGGATGTGGTAATGGGCTTGATATTCATTTGTCGCTTGACAGCTAGATGTTACAAATATATCAGGAAGATGGAGTCTATTACAAGATTTCTATCATGTAAGATGACAAGTTCATGTTTAAAGTAATCTCTCTGGCTTCTTGGCATCCATTTTTTTCTCCTTTCCCAAGTCAATCACAGTCTAAAATGGTTTTGCAATCGTAGGTAGCTGATTGTTGGCCATGAAATCACAGCCTCAGTGAAAGGAAATACCTTCCCCCGCCTCTTTTCAACAGCTTGTTCATACACAGTGTATTTTACTTGTCAGAAATATCACACTACTCTCTCTTCTCATGCGGCTTATCAAATGCAGGAAACAAAATGAGGCTGCTGTACAAAATCCTAATGCTGTATTAAAGCATTAATGATACAGATGAATAATGACAGATACAGCATCTTCAAGAGGCATAATTCCAAGCCACAATAGCCTACAAAGTACAATTGAGCTGAATATTTTTTATAAGAATTAAGAACTTTTTTCTAAGTGGGTGAAGCTTCCCCTGTATCATTTTCCTTATTTCTTCATTAAATAGTGAGTGAAATAGTTAAATAAGAAAGTGGTTGTTTAATATTTCTCTGTCATTGCTGATGCTTGCCTTTCTCTGACAGATGCTAATCATGTGGATAGGCTGTTGATCTGTCATGGTAAGAATGTGTACAGTGCATGCTTCTCTAGAAAATATCCATACATATGCACATCTATCTGCCTGCCTGCTTGGTCCTCCTTGTCCTCATCATCTGCATGGCTGAGCAGTTGAAATAGGCAATGAAAACAAGGGCAAGATTAAACATACAGTAGGTATTACCTTTTTGTTTTTGTCCCCTGCTAGCTGAAAAGCCAAAAAGATGTCTGCTTTATCCTTTTTTCCCCAAACTGGAACTATCTCAGGGATTTCATAAACATCCTTTAAATCTGCTAAAGTGCATATTTAATTTCTTGGAAGGCTGGAAGTTAATGGTCTTACACACAGATACATCTCTGTGTGTATCCCAAACACACAGCTACATCTCTCTTCATCAGTCCAAACACACAGATACATCTCTCTTCATCAGTCCAACCTTTTCAAACTGGGCAAGAACTGCTCCAAAAACTGCTGGTAGAAAAGGCTGAAGACAACAACTGAGAAAGCATGCACTTCCAATGTGATCTCTCCTGCCAATCTGGTGCACACACTTTATATCCTGATGGACAGAACTCAGATGCAGACGTTATCATAGGTCAGTAGTTCCCAAATATTCCACAGTTACTTGTGGTCACAGCATCTGTCTTGGCAGTGCCATTCACTGTCTCTTCCATGCACTGCCATCTTTTCTTGTATGAGATCTCATACGGCATGCAGGAGAGCTGATAAGCCTCCCAGGGACATCCTGCAGTGCCCCGATAAGTTTGCCATAGCACCCTAAAGCACCACATCACATAGTTAGAGAAAGACTGTCTTAGGTGAATTGGTCTTTTGTCTAAGCACAGAGACTTTCCAGATTTCATGTTCCCTTTTGGAACAATCCTGATTAATTCAGGTAACTGAGATAACCCACTTACATTTTAATCCAGGGTGGCAAAGCATTTTTTTGGTGGAGGGGTTGACTGAAAAAATGGTGTACAGTGAAAGGGAATGAGCTACCAATGGTGTGATCAAATCCGCAGCTTTTCCAAACTATATTTCAGCAGTAGAAACACACCAATAACTAGGAGATCAAGAGCACAATCCTAACAATGTCTACTCAAACATTGGCTCCATTCAATGGGTCTTACTCCCAGGAAATTGTCTTTAGATTGCAGGCCAAGTGACCCTGGAAAACCAGGCAACATTTCAGCCTTTATACTGGCTCCCCTTCCCCACGCAAAAGTTTTTGGATGGCACATCACAACTGCTATACTGTCAGAATCTCCCAGCAGTCTCCAACCTGCTCTGCCTTGACAATTTTGTTTTCCCATATATCTCCCACTGTGAGAACAGCATCTTGGTACCATTGATCTTGGCTGCAGTTTCGTTTCTTTCTGCCTGTGCCCCAGGAAGACCTGTGTGTGCCATCAGAACTGTCAGATAGCATCCTCTGAACAAATTCACTATGACTATGTGTTGTGAAAACACATTAAGTGAAAACGAATGGTGCACTATTAAGCTAGGATAGCTTTTGGGACCTGAGGAGGACCCCAAATGGGAACAATAATAGTTGAAATCCCCACAGAAGCTTATTAGAAAGTTGAAGTCTGCAGAAGTTTATTCTCTTACTGAAATAACTCGTTCTTTTCCACCATAGATGGTGTATACTGACAATCTACAGTGTGATAGGAAGAATTACGTTCTTGCCATAATGTCAGACTTTTATCGCAAAGCCACATTTTTTTCCTGTATCCTACTGAAGTGTTGAGCAGAATTTATAGATCACTTGGTAGGTGCAGGAGAATGAACATTTACATCTATCACTGTCAGCAGCTACAGTGTTCGAGGAAATAGGACCAAGAGGAGCAGTGGTTTTGAAGAAAGGTTTTGTTATCTTGGAGTTTCTACCTTCTAACAGATTGGCATAGCTTTTTTTCTGCTACCTTGAACTACTGAAATTAAATTTTGAGGCCATAGAGGCTGCTTCTCGTGACACTAAAAAGATGCTATACGGTTGAAGTTAAAATTGCAGAGTGGAGTCTTCCACTTCTTGTCTTGGTAGCACTCAATCCATGGGGTTTTGTCCTGTGATTTTAAAGCCTATGAGGCAACCAGCCAAATCCAGAGAAACTACATGAGCACATCAGCAACATTACATGCCCCCATGATTACAGCACCACCTAGTGAAAACCTATGGGAAATTCATATTGCAATCCAGAGTAAATTGTTCTTAAACTGGAGCAAGGACTCCCCTAGTTGCTCTGGATTTTGCCGAACATTGTTATGGCAAATGTATAAATCAGTAGGAACATCACACACTGACAGTACACCAATAGCCCAATGATTGCCGATGAAGGCTGCATAGCATGCTGTGAATGGGGATCACACTATCTTCAGGAGATAAGTACAAATTAAAAATGTTTTTACTTACAACTAAAACCATTAAAAGCCCAGGTTTGGACAATATAAAGAACAGTGATTATATAATATTTGTGTCACAACTCAGTGCTAGAGCTCAGGAAAGAAGGAAGTGAAGGTTGGAGTGTGTTTACTTGGCAGATTCCATGTTCATATTTAACCCACACAGTCCATCTTCAAATTAATGTTTATTTCACAACTTGTTGTTTTGGAGCTGATATTCATTGCAATCTTTGGTCACAAATACAAGTTTTAAAAAAAAACTAAAAAAAACTGATGGCACCATACCATTTTTTAAAACAAATTTGCAGATCATATTTATCAGTGTCAATTCTGGCTATATCAAACATAGAAAGTTATTTATTTTTAGAAATGACAGGCAATTGCAAAGAATAGACACAAGTTCTATTTTTAGAGTTTGGCTGGTGTATATTTTGATGTATCTAAAGAGAGCCTGTAAGGAAAACAACAGTAAATTGCCTGCACTGTCCACAGTTAGAGACAAGTTTTGAATTAAAAATGGGCGACAGTTCAATATAATAAATGCCAGTCAATAATGTGTGCAAACCCTGCAGCAGGTCCTGACTTCATACATTTAAATATATATTTATACATTTTAGTATGTAAGTATTCTCCTCTCCACTTTAGTGCAGGTACCTTCCTTGGAAACCATTGTGCATTCCACCTTAAAAGTACCCACTCAGACCCAAAGCTGGAGATCATTCACCACATGATGTATGTGAGCCACGTGTCCATAAAGATGTCTTTGGACAATGCTGCCTATACGGCTTAAGAAACAGAGATGAGCACCTCTCTTTAGAGTCGATCACAACTAGGAGGGGAACCTGCGAAGGAAACCTTTACCTTTAATATAGTGTTTAAATTAACCACAGGGAAGCAATATGTATGAGTGTTTTCAGCTTTTATTTTGTCACGTCCTAAGTTTTTCTTGGGTATCCTACATTGGGGAGGGAGGTATTCTCTTTTGTGGTTTTCCTGATCACACTCCATTTATAACTTTTCTGTCCCCTTCCCTGGAAATCAGTTGAGCTTATATTCAAATTCTATATTATCACAGTGTACCATTACAGTGTTCATATTATCTTCATTGTGCAAATGAACATGTTGGAATTAAGAAAATATGGTTTTCCTCAAGCTACCCTGGTGAGTTTCTGATTGAGGTGGTACCCTGGTTTACAGTCATGCCCATGTTTTCATTTACTATGTGCTTTCTATTGTCTGATCACACTTTATCAATGCTAACCCAATTCAGTATCCTTTAAATGACAATTTTCTGCACAGGAAATTGCTTTCATCTGATCCTTATTCTCCTCTACTGTTTTCCCCTTGGGTGATCAAAAGATCAGCCTTGGCTGTGTTATGTATTTAATTTGGTGTGTATTACTGCCATTATACTAGCAACTGTGATTATACAGCATTAGTTATAGAATGTTATTCTCCACCCGCCCCCATCTCCCACAGTGTGCACCCTTCTCTGAAAACTCCAGAGCTGAACAAATATGATTATTTGAGAGGCTCCAAAGGAGTGGGTTTAATATGCCACAATAATGGGAAAATAAATTGGAAGTCATTTAAGCTGTAAGAAGAGGCCAGGACAAACCATTAGAAAGGTTAGCTCTAAAAATTTGAAGCTTCTACCAAGGGAAATAGAGGGGGGAAATAGGAGGCAGCCAAAGCTCCGACTGTCAGGGTGCCATTGCGCTAGGTCTCACATGACAATCCAGTTAACATTTTGTCCTGCCTCATTTTGTCAAATTGCAAGGTGACAACATAATTCTTTAGGGATTTACCAAAGTTTACCCATTTCTTGGGATATTTTTCTTGGGAAATTATTTTTAAGTTGATAACACATAGGATTGTTGTATTAGAAAATATTGTTTTGTGCACAAGTGTGCAGGCTGTTGGATGAAGAATTCAAGATAGCTTATGGCAAAAAATTCTCCCTCCCTCCTCCCCCCAAATCTTTGGTCCAGATATAGCTGTCATCTTATATATGAGAGGCAGCTTCAAAGAGGTGCCCACTAGACAACTAGAAAATTCAAGAAAAAAAAATCCTCAATAATGCTTTAGTTACACTATAGTTAATCTTTGTCTTGATTCTTGAATTTATTCAGTGCTGAGTTTTCCAGAGCTGATTGCTTTGAAGTTTAATCTCTCTGTATTCAAACTTTTCCTTGTGTAGTTTCTCTAGCTGGCCTCTTAGGTTCTCATCTTGTTTCCTCTGCCCCATTGAAATTGAACATTGTTCAAGTATGACTTTTGGCTTCTAAAAGGTCTAAATACCATTCAGTTTTCTTCATCAAATTCAGAGCCCTGTCCTATGCATGTCTGTTCAGAAGTCCCATTATAGTAAATAGACTTAGCCCCAGGTTTATGTGGATAAGACTGCAGCCTCAGTCAATTGAGCAGCATCCAAAGACTTTAAAAAGGAGTCTCTTGATATTGCAGTTTAGTAGGTTCCTGTAGGTAAAAATGATTACTAACAGGGAACACAGTCTTATTACTTTATAATCATAACAGTGATATATGTTATTTCTGTGCTATACTGGGCAGAAAATCGTTCTGAGAAACATGAACCTTTCAGACCTTAATAACTAATGCTGCCCGTTGCTCTTCTAAACATCTGAATGAATATTATTATCACTGTTATGGAACAGAGATCTATATTTGCACCTCTGCCATTGGAATCAACGTCTGTAACTTTATAGTTGGTTCACACTACATGCAGATTTGCCCCAGACTGTCTGTTCAAGATGCTACAGGAAAAGGGGGCCTATACTGATAACTGCATCTGTATCTTCAGTTTCCCCCTATTTTGTTATAATGTATTATGAAACTGATATGAGATTGTCATGCAGTGGTTTTTCTGTCCCTTCCAATAATGTAAGCAATGTGGAGTGAACTTGTGGCCATCACACTTTACGTTTAAAAGGTTACACACAAATCCTTAGGGAGCATAGCCTAAAGATCACCGCATGGTGATCTACATACACCCACTAAAATGTCTACATATCAAAATCTTGGAAACCCAGGGAGGGTACACCAGGACCTGTATTTCCCTTTTTACGTTCTCTCTTTAAATTCAACTCTTTTCCAGTCGTATCACTTGGGAAACGTGGGGTGTGTAGATACTCTTAGGGAGGGGAGATGACGATGACAACAATATTGATCAGATTTTTTTTTGTAAATATTACCCTCATGGTAAATATAACTGGACATGTAATTTAATGCAGAATGTAATGAATCAAACCTTGTTGAAATATCTGTATAGTCTCAAAAGATATAGCGCAAAATCCAGAGTAACTATGGGGAGTCCTTGCTCCGGTGTAAGAACAACTTACTCTGGATTGCAATATGAATTTCGCATAGGTTTTCACTAGGTGGTGCAGTAACTTCGGGTGCACATAAAGTCTCTTATCTGCTCCCATGTTACTCTGGATTTATAGTTAAATAACCAGAAACAGAAAAAGTAACTGCCTTATGTAACAAAAAGTGGATTTTTAAAAACTGAAAACTGAGCAACTAGCCCCCAAAACCAGAGTAACTACGGGAGCACGTAAGAGACATTACGTGTACATGTAGTTACTGCACCACCTAGTGAAAACCTATGGGAAATTCATATTGAAATCCAGAGTAAGTGTATTACTCCGTTCTTACACTAGAGCAAGGACTCTTACACCAGAGAAAGGACTCCCCATAGTTACTCTGGATTTTGTCCTAAGACTGATTGTTCCAAGAGCCACTGAGGCACTGTTATGACACCACAGCAGTGGCATAGCTAGGGGGAGTGCAGGAGTGCAATTGCACTGGGGTAACTTTAGGGGGCACCAAGCTGAGCTTGACACTAGTGACTAAAATTGTGAAAACAGGGTATGTCTGAATGATAATACTATCATGTTATATATCGTTGGAAAGGTAATTTTATGCAGAATGCAATAAACCAGCCTCATTGGAATATTTATATTCTATCAAATGTTATGGCCAATTAACCAGAAAATGAAAAAAACAAAAGACTATGGAACAAAAGTAGATTTTCTTAACTCAAACCTTCCCATGATACTGATGGCTCTGAGAACCAATGAGATGTAATTCTGATATTGTATGGAACTAATAAGGTGTTAATATGAATCTGTTCTCAGTACATATATCATATACAGAACATATATCATAATACAGTTACCTTTGCTAAATGGGTATACAGGCACTTCTAAGTAGTGCTCTTCTTCTATTTAGCAGGGAAAGAATACTCTTTGCCCAGCACAATTTCCCAAACCAATAAAGGACACAATTGTCCTTTTTTATTTAATTAAATTTGGTTTTGTTGTTGCAGGGTGGGTGAGGTAGCAACAAAATTTTCTTCAACCCCAGATAGCAAATAAGTGCTTTAGATATTGCCACTAGCAAAGCAAATGGTGGTGAACTGCTAAGGAAGAGGAGGCAGGTTTTCCCCCAATTTTCTTTTTAAAAATACCTGGGGATGACATTACTTCCATTTGTGACATCTTTTCTGGGGCAACATTTTGAGCTATGCGTTGGGCTACATCATGCTCATTAGCTACACCACTGCACTACAGGGAACAAATAAAATTCTAGAATGGATGAGTCATATGAATGTCATCACTTTGGTCACTAGTTTTTTTATTAGTTACTGATTTTTTTTAATGAAATATATTTACCCACCTTAGTAATGACTTTGCAATTAGGTGCTGTGCTTGGTATTGTAACTTTTCTGTGTCTGGTATGGGAGGAGGTCCATCATGGACCTGTCGCAAGGACCTCATTCACCCAGTGCAGCAAACCTAGTGATGTCTCTGCTCTGTTCTAAAAGGATCTCTGCATTACACCGGAACAGAGTTGTACATGTCTTTCTTCCCCTGCCACACTTTTCACTACAAGAATTCAGAGGTGGATTTAGGAAAAATATCCTGTCTGATCATGGGACAGAAGGACTGGCCACAGCATGAGAAGGTGTCTTGGAAAAGTAGGAAGCAGTGTGAGCAGCTGGGAAAGTTGGCCAGTGCTCTTCATGGGATCGGAAGGGTTATGATTACAAAGAGAGAATAATTAAAATTAAAAAGAAAACAGGCCAAATTTTCTGCTAAGCTCTTTAATCAAATACTCAACTAAGAATTTTTATCAATGCAATTGATTAAGAGAGCCACTGAATACGAAACCAGCAATGTTGGAAGAGTAGGGCAAAGTGCTCTGTCAGAAAATAGTTGGCAGTGTGCTCTGGCTTGTGAAATAGCTCTTCAGAAGTTAGATCTATAGTGCCTTGAACCACATTCAAACCCATAAATCTTGTGGAAGTATCTTTGGATGTGATTACAGAGTGTGTTTTGACCTTCTAAATTATACATGATTAAAGGAACTTAACTTTATTAAACCAAAGGAACTCCCCCCAGTCATATGGGTGAGGAATTCAGTGGTGAGCTCCAGCAGGTTTGCATCTACATTATAGAACTGGTTGTTAATGAGAGATAGGACATATAAAGTTTAAAAATAGCCATTTAAAAGTGGCTGCCAGATGGGCAGAGAACCGGTTGTTAATTTCTTTGAATGCCATCACTGGTGAGGATACTAGCCCAAAATTAACTCTGTCTTCTGCCAGGCTTCTCTTTTGCAAGGTGTGAAAGCATGGATGGAACGGTAAAAAATGAATATATGGAAGGAATTTTTTTCCCCAGGAGATTGTGTAAATCTTTCTTGAGTTGGCAATTCTGCTATTTACAGTACTATTAGATTACTAGAAGACTTAATGACCTCTCATAAGTTTGATAAACCAAAATATTTGTACATTCACACAGATGGAATTTCTTAAAAATGATGGCCTATATAGACTGACTCAGTCCCCAAGGCATCAACATTATTAGAGTTCTTCCATGGTAAATAGAAAGATGATTACTGGGAAAGTCTGAAAATGAGGAGTTGTTCATATCAAACTGTAAAAACAACCAAAAGAATTCATTTTAAGCAGAGAGAGCAAGCTTATAAATGGAAGGAAGTCACAAACCTTAACACGTCTCAGATGGGAAGAGAAGGGGAAATGCACCCCCATGCAGATTCAGGAACAAGCTAGTGATTTGGACAAATCTTGAATGTGATAGAATTCACTTCCAGTATATGGGAGTTTCCCTGATGCTTGATTGTCTCCTGCCAGTGGCCACCAGGAATGGATATGAATACTTACCGAACTGCCCTGATCCATGCCATGTGTGCAATTCCAAGGCAACATATGTGTATGGAGAATATTTGAGGACATGTTCCTGATGGGTGATGTGCCAGAGAAGTTTGACACTCCTCCAGCAGCCCACTCCTCTGCTTTGAAAAGGAACAGCCTGCCCCTTCTCAGTGTGGAGCAGTCTGAGCGCTCCATTCCAACTGCGCATGCCTCTAGGCGTGCACAGCGGGCTCAAGGTGCTCTAAGCTCATTGTGTACGCCTGGACTTTCCAGGCATGCTCAGAAAGCTCAGACTGTTCCAAGCACTCTGAGTGCGCATGCACCAACCTTGGTGCATGTGCAGTCCCAAGCGGGATGCCCTCCCAGGGATGACACACAGTCTCAGGGGTGATGTGCTCATCCCTACATGGGTGACACACACCCTTGCATCACCACTACCTCTGTGCATAAGGAATTGTCATAATTTTTACATATATATTATATATGAGTAGTGCATTAATTCTGTTGGTTGAAAATTCTGATTGGGCTTTAAGGGCAGAGTAGAAACCACTGACAGGCTTTTGCACTGCCCCCCTTTTAATATTTCACCAACAGTTAAACAGCATTCCTTCAGAATATGCAACCAGCAACCTGGTTGCTGTTTCTGACTGTGCTTTGCTCTGTAGGTGGAGGTTGCTAGATTGCAATGTGGCTCCGCAGGTTTCCCTGATTGGGAAAAATATCTTGCATTAGCTGTTCAACATCCTTTTCCAGTTTGTAGGCGAATTTGATTTGGGGCTGATCTGGAAGTTACTGAATTGTATGAGTAATCCTAAAATTGCCCATGCTTTACTCTGACATAGCGAGTTATGTGATTTATATAGCCTCATTACTAGCAGAGTTTAATACTGGACTTCTGAAATTCTTTTTTATTGTTTGCACCATGGTGCAAGTGTTTCTGTATCGGCTCAGTTCCAAGGTAATTCTTTCTGACTACAAAGTGACTTTTCATCTGAAACAGAGAGAATTCAGGATTAATCCAGCCTACTTCATATTCTCGAAACAGAGTCAACGATGCCAAAATTTTTTACTCATTTGTGTGGAAGGACAGCCAATTCTAAATGCTCCTTGTTTTGTTTGTACTTCACAGTCAGGAAAACTATTTAATAAAAAATTATACCCCATGGGCATGATACAGGAAAAACAGAACAACTATCAATGGTGCCTAACATGGGGATGACCCCAGGCCTCAATATGCTGTTGCAACTAAGAGCCTGATCCTACAGCTGGGCAGCACCCATTTCCAACCTGCTGCCCTGGCAATGGCAGATGCAAACATGTTTCTGGGTGACTGGGAGGGAAAGGGTGCCGTTGGGAAGCTAGTGCCAGTTTGTGTTGGTTCAGTACCTGCTGGGATCCATCAATGTTCAGAGTTAGCCCCTGCTTACTGGACAAAAGACACTCTTTCAAGTGGGTGTTCCTCTTTTAGTTAGCAGGGGGAGAGTAACTGACCCTCCACACCCCAGCAATGTCTGTTTTTAGTGGCTTCTGCTGGTGTTCTTTTTGCACTTTAGATTGTGAGCCCTTTTGGGACAGGGACCCATTAGCTATTAATTAGCTATTAATTTTTTCATTTTCTTGTAAACCGCTTTGTGAACTTTTCAGTTGAAAAGCAGTATATAAATACTGTAGACAGACAGACAGACAGATAGATAGATAGATAGATAGATAGATAGATAGATAGATAGATAGATAGATAGATAGATAGATAGATAGATAGAGTTGTGGGGAAGCTTTAAAGAGTATGGGGAAGATGGCAGATAGGGAATGATTCTGTTCAGTGGGAGGGCTGACTGTGATCAGAGACTTCCCTCACTCCCCATCCTGGGATTTGGGGATTTCGATCCCATCTCTCCACTCCCAAAAGGGCCTTCACCAGTGGTGGGCTCCAGCAAGTTTGCACTTACTCTATAGAACCGGTTGTTAACGAGAGATAGGACATATAAAGTTTAAAAATAGCCATTTAAAAGTGGCTGCCAGATGGGCAGAGAACTGGTTGTTAATTTCTTTGAATCCCATCACTGGCCTTCACAGAGGTGTAAAAAACATATACAAGAAAAACTCAGTGCAGTAATAATTCAGTGCAATCAATACAGTAAGTAATCTATAAAAGTCATGAAATAAAATGGTGAGAAATAAAAATTAAATTAAATTAACAAGTGGCTGAAGAAAGAGCTGAAGAAACCGAGAGCACAGAAACAACTAAGGCTACAATCTTAACCACATTGGGAGTAATTACTATTGAACACAATGGGACTTACTTCTGAGTAGACATGCTTCAGATTGCACTGTAAATCTTCTTGTCTATACTTATTTTTACATTAACCTTTTTCATCTCATAGCACATTGATGAGGTGTTAAAATAGTCAAGGTACACCATCATTTTTTGGACTAGTGGCAAAGCACACCATGCTGCTGGTAGGAGGCTCAAATTGCCCAACTGCCCTACTCATAAATGATGCTCCACAAGGTGTCCACAGAACACCTGCAGACCTTTAGCAACACACCAGTGTGCCACAGCACAGTGGTTGAAAATTGCTGTTACTCCTTTGTAAATCTTTTACCTTTTCATTCTTTATATTGTACTTTATGCACTGCTGATTTTATTTGGTTAAGTGTTCTTTGTTGGATTTTATAGTTTTTATCTGTATGACCATTTATTTTAAATTTTGTAAGTTGCCTTACATGCCCTATTGTGAGAAGGACGGGCATAAATTGCCTAAATGAATAAACTTAGGGACAAAACTACACTAAACATCCATGTAAGCAGAAACATATTAATCAGGAAATGGGCCATGCTGGTTGCCCCTCTCCTACATTATAGCATGTAGCATGTGCTCTGTCCACTGCAGAGTGCCACTGAGCATGACTCCAGAGTACTAGTGATCTGACTGTTAAATGGTGCTGACTGCCAGCAGAAGTGGTGCTGTCATACCCAGCCCAGATAAAATTAGGTCATATGCTAATATTAGATTTTCCAATGCAGTTGTGTTTGAAAGGCTATGTATAGCTCTGGTCAGCACAGCTCAAGGGGGTAATCTAGAGCTAGGAAAGGTGAAAAAGGTGCAACTAAACTTATCAGAGGTCAAGAACACATTCATTATAAGACAGGGGTCTCCATACCCCAGCCTGGGCCTGATGCAGCCCCCAGTGAGCCTCCATTAGACCTCAGCAAGCCTCTGCCAAAAGCCCTCTGACATACCCTGTAATCTTCCAGAAGTGAGGAGAGTATTTGTGAACTGATTTGAGTTCATTAATTAATTCACAACTTCCACCACTAATATATTCATTTATGTAAATTTATTCAAATTTGAAATGTAAATCAATTTTTTTTCTTATGGCCCTGACATAAGATAGAAAGATAGTGTGGTCCTCCTACCAAAAAGTTTAGAGACCCCTGTTATAAAGGAAAGCTGTAACATATAGGGTTGTACAACCTGGAAAAGTGATATTGCAGTGGGGACATGATGGAGACCTGTATACTGTATTTACTCGAAATCTATCGCCCACCTTTTTCAGCCGAATTCACTCACCAAACTCAGGGTGTGCATTGGATTTATTGCTTAATTAGATTCGACTGAATACAGTATTTTGATTATAAGTATAGGATGTGCACTAGATTCGATGGTGTATTAGATTCCAGTAAATATGGTACGTAAACATGATATGGCAGAGAGTGGGTAGAATGCAGCCCATAGAATTTGTTGCCATAAGAAATGTGATGGCCACTATTTTGGATGGCACGAAAGGTGTTTAAAAATCATAAAGAATATGGTTGAAATCCTATCCACACTGACCTGGGAATAACTGTCATTGACTATAATGGGACTTACTTCTGAGTAGACATGTCTAGTATTGGGCTCTACATCGTTCAGTGGCTACAAACTATGATGTCTATGTACTAATTCCAGATCCATAACAGTAAATCTCAGAATTCCTGTTGCAGGGGTGCAATAGTGATCAGGCAATATGCCTTCCTTTTCTGTTTGTTGGGGTCCTGAGGCAATTGATAGTCTTCTGTGGGAAACATGAAGCTAGAGGGACTTTGAAGTGATCCACTTAGTTTTTATTTTGTTTTATGTTCTTAACTGGAAGTCAATTGAGAGCTCTGATTAAAATCCTGCAGGTCTCTTTCTAGTTATTTGCCAGATTTTAGGGTAAAATTAGTGTCCTTAGTGGCTCTTGCACTTAACAAGAGCCAAACACAAGGCTGAATTATAGCCTTGTTTTCAGCTATGTTCAGGTGTAGCTCTACTGTATAGCTATAATTCTAATTTATTTCATCACTCTGAGGATAAAGTAGCATTTAAAGTATGAATAATGTCCATGAATATGTATTTCATAGCAGATTTGTTCATACTCCAACTTCTGAGAACAAAAAGGATCGCTCAACATGGCAGGACAACAATTAAATTTTTAACTACATGTATTAAAATGTATTTCATGTCATTGATGTTTTAAGAAACTTTGATTCAACCTTAGTTGTTTTCAGCATAATTATTTCACTAATAGATTTGCGGGAAGAGAAGGTTACATCACACGAGTTTATACACATCACTCAGTGAAACCGTTACCATTAGTTATGCTTGTGCCACTATAACAAAGCACAGTATGGGAAAAGTCCATGGTATAGTTAAGAGAACAGTGCAATGTACGCTTTAACAGATCCATAAATATTAAAGCAATCTTCCGCTGGGTTATTATAAACATAACTAGCAAAAATTAAGGACTTTTCACACATATTTATTTTGTTGGGGAAGCAAAGTATGTGGGCTTCATTGCAATCTTGTATATGTTTACACACAAGTGAGTTCAATGGGGTTTCAATTTGCTTTACCCCCAGGTGAGTGTAAGTGTTCTGGTTCCCCTTTGCTCAAATCCCCTATCATAGCTGTGCCTTATCCTCCCCATGGCTTGCTGTGAGCATGGACTGTGTGGCTGCTTCCCAGTGGCCACTTCTGCCAACTTCTGGAGAGATGCACCAAGTGACCTCTAGCCACACTTGAAAAGCACATTGTTCTCTATTACTCTAAGGGGGGCTTTATAGTGGTTTCCCTGCCCTGCGATCCCACTTCTCCTTGGCTGCCTTGGAACCCCCCATCAAAAGCTGAGCTGTCCTTACTAACAACAGGCAGAATGCAAGGTGCAGGGTGATCAGATATAATAGAGGACATAGTACCTATACTTTTATCTATTGTATAAAGAAGGAATTTTGGCATGTGCAGCTTTTGAAACCCATGGTGAGCTGAGCCTGCTAAAATAAATAGTTAAAGGTATAGGCTTTCTGATCACCAATGCATCTGGTCAAGTAGGCAGATGAGCACATCTTTCAGCAGGTTTGTCCATTTTGTAATTTTTTTTAAAAAATTGAATTTATTTATTAGTGTGCTTTTTAATTTTGCTAAGAATTATGATTATCTTGCTGAAATCTGACATGGTACCCTCAAAGCTACAAACACATAATAAAATGCACAAACTAAGAGAGCAAAAATGATGAAATGAACAGAAAAAAGTAGTGCTATTCCTTAGAATTATTGTTCAGCAATAACATTGAAAACATGTTGAAATAAACATCTTTACTGAACATGTTCAATAAACACTGAAATAAATTAGAAATTTATTGAAATAAATTGAAAACATTGAAATAAATTAGAAGAGTGGGCTTCATTGGGTGCTTATAATCATTTTATTTCAGGTTTTTTTTACCTACAAATAAAGCAGGTACAGCTTAATTACACTCTTGCTTCAGGAACCAAATTAATTTTAGCATCTGTTTTCTTGCATATCGTAGGAACATGATGACTTTAATTTGCTATATATCTCTACCATTGCATCCTCTGAAGCATTTCAGATTGCCGCTGTTGGTGCTTACACTGTAATTTGTATATAAAAATTAAGTCTAGAAATTGTGATGGTCTGTTATCTTGTTAAAGCACTTTTGCCTCACATCAAGGTACAAACAAAAATTTAAGGCGCAGCATAATATTGTCATGATGAGCCATTAATTTGGAAGGCCATCTTTTAGGCTATGTTCATCAATTTCTTTCCATTCAGCATACTCCTGCAGTAATATCAATCAGTCAATCAATCAATCAGTCAGTCAGTCACAAAGTGGCTTAATCTGTTCACAAAGTGGCTTAATCTGATGTTTCCCAGCCAGCCATCTAAGGAGACCACTGATGTTCCCAGAACTAGCTTCCTATATGTCAGGAGTGTCAAACTCATTTGATACAGAGGGCCGCAATAGCATTAATGGTGTCTCCCAAGGGCCGCAGTAGCATTAATGGTGTCTCCCGAGGGCCGCAATCCAATTTTTTGCATGTCTACTCAGAAGTGCCCTCCTTTCTCCTGGGCTCTTTCTCCTGCCCTGGTAAGCTGCTGCTGCTGTGCATGAGCCCTCCTTCCTCCTGGGCTCTTTCTCTGGCTCAAAGTCAAGTGTGCTGCCACCACTACTGAGCTGCTTCTGGGGGTGGGGGGATCACCTGAGGGCCGCACGTGTGCCTGCAAAGGGCCGCATGCGGCCCTTGGGCCACCAGTTTGTCATGCCTGCTATATGTGATACTTGTTTGACCTTTAGGAATGCGTGTGGCACTTTAACATGGAAACATGTTTCATAGATGTTAATGCAACAGATGTGTGTGGGCAAAAAGTGATGGAGAATCTTGTTGGGGCATAATATGGCACTGTTGTATCAGGGAGGGTCAGAGGGGCAAATGAGTCAGGCGACATCCTACAGTGAGTGGGGGATGTGCCATGACCATTACACATTTTTTTTGTTTTCTGGCTGGAAATTGGGCTGGTGTGGAGGGTAGAAGTCAGAAAATTTTGTGATGCTTGGGAACTGTCTCTTCAGATTCAACTTGGATGTGACAGATTCAGATTAAAAAAGGAGAAGAGGATTAAGATGCAGGTCCTTCTTGTCACCGAGAGATCCCGCATGTATGCAACCCATGCACATATAGATTATATTCACAAAGCATTTGTGAACACGTGACAGGCAACAGCACAGACTGTGAGTATAATCACAATCTCCTTCCACATGTTCAGGATCCTCAGTTTCTTTTAGTGAATGAACATGGTCAATGTTTTTGACAAATTGCTAGAGAACATCATTTACCCTTCATCAGTGGAAGCTCTGCGACTCCTCCGTTAATTTGAAGTGAAGCTGACTGGCCACTGCTAGAGAACTGTCGTTAGCACCTATTCTAATGCTCTTAGAGTGATCAGTGACGTTCTTTAGGATGTACAAAGAGAGAATATTTGAAATCTGATTCAAAAACCTCATTTATTAACCATAAGCAAATAAAACATAAAATACTGAAATTTGACGCGGTCAGTCAAAGCTGGCCTGAGAACTAACTGCAAAGAAGTGCAATGCTGTGATGTTTATGTAAAGGGGAAAAAAAGCTCTTAAGAACTAATGAATATGTATCGCTGAAACCATATGGACTCTATCGAATGACAAAAGAACCAATTAAGATTAATCTTGCCCCATTTGAACAGAACTAAATTAATCTCCTCTCCTGCTTTTATCAACGCATGTGATCCAGATGGCTTCAACATGCTTCCTTGCAATGAATCTCTTGATGCAGTTTCGCAAACCAAAAGCCTATCATTATTCATCTCCCATTTTTCCACTTTGAAGCTTTCCACTTTACTCTTTCTACCAATTGTTATTTCTGCTGTTTTCACACTTTTCATTTTGATCAGTTTGAGACAGTTTCCCACCTATTTTCCATAAATTGTTTGTGAATATCCTTCTACTTAAGTTGTCAGTTTATTAAGGTGGTTGCAATTTGTTCCTTTTCCATGATGTACGTATCCTATAGAATATTACTGAATGTGAAGACTCTCTAAAAATGGAGCCAGATGTTGCATGAGAGCTGCCATCAAAACTGGCAGCTCTTGAGGTCCCCCCCCCACAGTGGCTGCAATGGATGGAGGGAACAGAGGCAACATAAAGAGTAATTGGTCTTGCAATGCAGAGTAACTATGGGAAGACAAAAGAGGCACTTACTCTGTATTGCATTTCCCACAGGTTTCCATAGGCGGCACTCGGTGATGGGCTTCAAATAAATTAACAACCGGTTCTCTGCCCATCTGGCAGCCACTTTTAAATGGATATTTTTAAACTTTATATTGCCTATCTCTCGTTAACAACTGGTTCTATAGAGTAGGTGCGAACCTGCTGGAGCCCAGCACTGGTGGCACTGTAACTACATTGGTGTAAAAGATCCAGTAGGCTGTTGTTACTGTGGATTGTAGCCAAAGTTATGAATGTTTCTAAAATGTTATAAAGTGTAAAGTCAAGTAACACATTGTCAATTTCCTGGAGAAATCCCTTTAAAATTGCCAGTGATTCCCACAATTAGTATATTTGAATATCCACACTAGAGTGAGGATTAGTCAGGCTCGGAAAAATTGAACTATTTTATCAAATCTCTACCTCCATCCTTTTGCTGCTGCCAGTTAGCAGACAAGTAGGATGAGAATGGGCTGCTGTCTGGGCTCCTTTTCATCTCAAATTTTGATTTGAACAAGACTTGTAGGGACCTAATTCAAATTGAGGAAACTATTAAAAGTCCACTGAGATTTCCAAGCAACATAAATTTCAGCAGCACCACTAGCCAGTACCATCCTTAGGTCTTCTTGAATATACATAGCATTTAAATTCATTGGATTTCATTTGACAGCTGCTTAGCCTCTCCCACCTGCATTTCGCATACCCAAATGATTGATATATTAAACTTCATTTGATGTTTACATAGTCTACAGTTTGATAGTCTACAGTTAATTGGTGCCTCCTAATTGTAGTTTAATGCAAAGTAGTTGGAACATGCTACTTGAAAACAAACATATGCTCATTTAGTATGTTCTGCTTTCCCCACGGTACTTAATCAAATTTACTTTCTTTGCAACAAGGTTCCTTTTTATTGAATTTGACAATGACAGGGAGTTTGGAGTTATGACCATATTTTCCAAACCATTGGCACCATAATTCAGTTGCGTTGGATTCATCCAGTAGAATATTGCAACTGATAAGGCACTCATGTTAGAGCTCAATAAATGGCATGAATTCCTTTCTTAAATAACAAATTTGCCCAAATCTGCCACAAATGTGGATATTACATCTGGTTTTATTCAGAATTCTGTATGCATAGCCCTCCCCCGCTCCCGCATAAATTTGGAATAGCATTGGACCACATTTATGGATATGTCAATCATAAATTAAAGAAAATCAGGAATGAGTCCCACCTCTCACTACACTTCTCCTTCTTTGACTAGGCAACTAACCTAGGGCGCAATCCAGAGTAACTATGGGGAGTCCTTGCTCCGGTGTAAGAACAATTTGCTCTAGATTGCAATATGCATTTCCCATAGATTTTCACTAGGTGCTGCAGTAACTACGGGTGCATGTAATGTCTCTTACGTGCTCCCGTAGTTACTCTGGATTGTAGGGCTAGTCAAGACAGCAAGATTGCCTCCTTCCCTGGTGGACATTCCTACATTGATTCTTAGCTGTGATCCATCAATGCCAACTCCAGGGAGCTCCCTTCCCTCCAAACCCCCAGCCAGAAAGCACTTGAGCTTTGCAATTCAGTTTGGATTACCAGCCAACCTTCCAAGCCAGACAACATCTGTGGTTTAGTACTGGTCCCTCCTCTGATCATGCTTACCTCAAGGTGCACACCAAAAAATCCCTATACATATTCTCTGGCAATTAACGAAAACTGCTAGATATGTGTCTGTGTGTGTGGGGGGGGGGGGGGGGTTGGGAACCCAACCAAAGGCATAATCGGGGCAGGCAAGAATATTACCTGCCAAGGGAAATCAGACAGGTGGCAAAACAGTCCTACCAGGCTCCAAGAGGTAACCAGATAGTCTCAGACTGTGCATTTACTGGAGAGGTGAGGGATAGAAACATAAGCCATACTGAAGAAAGTACAAGTCCATCCTGTGGATTTGGGACCTGCGGTTTAAAGTCCCATGACACACCAATATGCCATAGCCCAGTGGTTGAAAATCACTGATATAGAAATGTAGTGAGTAGTGGTGGTGGCAGGAGTTAGTCAGGTAGGCACTTATGCTTGTCAGAAAGCCCACCTGGCCAAAGCATGAATCTTTGGTGTGATTTTCACACCAAATGTCCAGTGTACCATTGGGGGTGGGCAGAATGTCCAGTGTACCATTGGGGGTGGGCAGAAACACCATGGGGAACTTTGGCTTTGACCCAGGCACCTACACCAGAATCATGCTGCTAGCACTTGTAGGAGGCAAACCTGCATTGTGGGTGATCACTTGGGGTGATGACAGTTCTTAATGTCTTTTTCTTGGCACAACAGCATTTTTGGAATTATTGCATTACAGATGTTGGGAAAGCTTTCCTGGGAAACAGAGCTCATACACCAGTCTCGTTCATTTTAACAAGGCCTGCACTATAGAAGCAATCACTGGGATTATGTCTAATATGACATATTTTAGCTGAGAGAGCCATATAGAAAAGAGACCGAGGTTCACACTCTAAGCTACTATTTCTTTAAAATATATAATAAGGAATAATTCTCTCTAACATGCTCTCAAGGGAAAAAAATCTAAATGATTGGCCCATCTTTTGAGAATTGGTTTGTGTAATGCTTTCTCAGTCATTCATTGATTATTATAATCAGGTTTGTGTACAGTTTTTTAGACATGACATTTTCTGCCTTGTAAGAATGAAGTTATCTAATAAGGATGGCCTGTTTCTTTCCTCTACTAAAAGGCCTGTGCTTCCAAAAATATTTTAAAAATGTTCACATTACATTTGACTCAGAAAATAACTAAAACAGAAGGTCGGTGTCTAGGAAAATGTGTGATTTATAGTGGATCCCTTGCTTCAAGGTTTGTTTATCCTTGTCATACTGGATGGCCGACTGTTGGAAGGAATACTCCATCTCCCTTGAAGAAGAGTCAGGGAATAATATAGAAAAGTCACATATGGAGACACAGTTGAGATGAGATATCACTGACATAAAACGCACTCCTGAAAATAACAATGAGGTGAATAATGTATTTGCTCTTTGCTGCATATTGTCTTTTACTCTGGTAATTTGTCTTTCCTTTTCATTATTTCTTTCCTGTTTTACATTGCAGCAGTAGATGACAAATATAAAAACTAAAAAAAAGCAGGCATCCATCAGTCTTGAGAGACTATGGTATCGTGCTCGGCGCTGCATACACTGCACGCAAAGCACAAAAGCCTGGATAGATTGTTATGGAGGATAGGATGTTACCCAAGCAGCAAATCCCCCCTCTCCACACCACTGAATTAGTCCAATGGAAAGGCAGAGCCAATACAACTGGATCCAGCTGGCGTCGCAGAGCTGGGCTAAGGACAGGAGCTCACCCTGTCTTGTGGGGCTGACCCAGGTCTTGAACCCTGGCCTGCTGGTTAACAGGCACAATGTCTTAACCGCTTGCGCCACCCACAGTCCTTAAAAACTTCAGCCATAACAAAGTGCCATGGAAGACACAGAACTGAGCGCTTACAGAAAGACTTGAAAAGATACAAAAATCATTGTGGTCTTGCATTCTCAACATGGTGATGTGCTACAAAGGAAAAAATAGCAGAAGCCTGTTGAGTGGGATATAAGGTAGAGGATGCTAGTGCTGAGTAGATCCATGACTCACTGATGAACCATACTCTTCAAAAATTATTACGGCTCCTTGTCAGCCTGGAGGGAAGTAACAAGTGATGTAACTTGGGACTCTTCTTGAGTTTGGTACAATTCAGTATCTTTATAAATTAATAGGATGAGGGCATAGAAGGATATGGATTGGATTTGCAGGCAACAACAAGGTGGAGTAGCTAAAACACTCTAGCACAGGGGTCGGGGAGCTTTTTTACCCATTACCCCAAAATATATTTAGATATGCCAATGTTACCCCCTTAATTTGAAAGGACTTGAAGGCAGGGCCCAGGGCATCATGCAGGGAAGCGTGTTATACTCAAGGGCCTGACGTTTTCCTGGGAGTAAGACACTTTCCTGGGAGTAAGCCCCACTGAACACAATGGGGCTTACTTCTGAGTAGACGTGGTTAAGACTGGGTTGTGTATTATATGTTGACTAGACTGGATTCTGGAAAGGGGGAGGCTGTGTGGTGGTTGGAGACAGATCCATGTCACCGCCTGCACTTTCGTGGGAGTAAGTCCCACTGAACACAATGGGGCTTACTTCTGAGTAGACATGGTTAGGATTAGTACCTGGTGGCAGACGCTAGGGCAGCTGCTGGTGGAGGAGCGTAGCTGCCAGGCTCTCTGTGGACCATCTCCAGGGTGGCGGGGGGGGGGGGGCGGTAGGAGGAAGGCAGGCCAGGCAGGCAGGGGCTCCTGGAAGAACAGAGGCTGCCCTGCCTGCCAGGCTGAAGGCTGCAATGGAGCGTAGCAACGGAGCTCACCCTGCTGCTTCTCCTTGGGGTGATCTCATTGTCTGGCCTCGAGGAGGGTGGGAGGAGCTCCCTCCAGGACCCGTTTTTGTCTTCCCGCCAGCACTCTGTCCTCCTCCTTTCTGCACCCTGTGGAAGGCTCCTTCTGCCAGTGCCTGGGGATAATGGATGGTCGTGCATTCCCGTGCATTACAATGTTGACTGTCCATTACCCCCAGGAATTTTATTTTTACCCCATGTGGGGTATTTTACCCCTGTTCCACGACCACTGATCTAGCAGCAAGTCCAAAACTTCTTAATACCATGAACCACCTTTTCCGTTGCTGTGGACCATGATGATGCTCTCTCTAGTGCTGCAAAACATTACTGGGAGCTTCTGAGGCTCATTTCTGGGGCATGCTAGGCCCAGAACCAGTTTAACCCACAACCCAATCCGAGCACCCACTCCAATAACATTTGTGAATTCCACAATGACTTGTGACAGCAAACCAAAGTTGTAGATGCAGACCTGAAGCCATAAGCAGATGCTTCTGCACGGCATTTTGCAACCCACAGAGGAAAATGAAAGCATCCTTCAGAGACTTAAGAATTGCTGTTCTAAAGAACAGGAATAGGATCCAAGATGATCTTGACAGGGTGGAAATGGGCAAATAGAGATTAATTTCAAATCCCTATTCAGCAGGGATAAATGCAAAGTTTTGTTTGCAATCAGGTAGGAAAAATCAGGACATATATAAGATTGAGTCTAATGGCCTTTGAACTATTTGGCCCCAGGGCTGAGGTTTGGAGACGCCTGCACTAGAGAACAAATGAGTTTAAATTTCAACAAGGGAGACTTTGGTTAAACATTAGGAAGATGTTGCTTCCAAAGATCTTCTAGAACTGTGGTTTCCAAACTTATTTGGCCTACCGCCCCCTTTCCAGAAAAAATATTACTTAGCGCCCCCTGGAAATTAATTTTTTTTTAAATTTTAATAGCAATTAAACAGAAAGATATATGTATTAATGTTTCTACCTTTTTTGTAAAATATAGTAAAGAAAGGTGTAAATTAGAAACATTGAACTTTGAAATTATGAAACTATTTATTGAACTCAGAATAGAAAGGTAATACAAAAAAAGTTAAAACATTCGAAATCATCTTAATGGAAGGATGAACCTGGTGTGCTGCTACCAATTTAGTAATCCTCGGCTCTATTTTCGTCAGCAGTAATCTTAAATCACCACGATTGACTATTTGCAATCGGTTTCTTTTTTTGTTAATAAATTGGTTACTGCACTGAATTGGTGACTGCACATCATATTCCACTAAATATGATGAAGGAAATGCAATTAAGAACTTTTGAATTACAGCCCATATTTCAGGATAAGCCGTAGGGATCTCCTTTTGCAGCCAGAATTGCTCGTAGTGCTCATGTGTTTTGGAACGGCAATTCAGTGGCACCACATGAACAGTAACAGTGCACGATTGCACATACCTCAATGCAAGTGAGGGAGTATGCGGGAACCAAGCCAATGTCCAGTATGTTGTTCAAAGAAAAATTAAGCGTTATGAGCAGAATACATAAATCATTTTTTCTAAAACTTCTTTCTTTTATGCTTTCACTGCCCCCTTACAATTATTCATCGCCCCCAAATGCACCTGCGGCCGTCACTGCCCCCCTGGATCGCTGCAGCAGCCACCAGGGGACGGTGGCGCCCACTTTGGGAATCACTGTTCTAGAAGATCACTGATAGAAAGGACTGTTTGAATGCCTCAGAAAAGTCTATAAAAGATGCAAAAGGGCTTTTACAAAATGCATATGACATGGTGGTATCTAAGGGCCTAGCCAACTTTTAGTGCTGATGTAGCCACAGTGTAGCTCTGAAATAAGGGAACAAAAGTTCTTGTATAAATGTTCTCTTACCTTGGGGAGCCCTCCATCACTGCTCTCTCATTGCAGGATGTAGCACATGCCTCATTGGCACAGCTGCATAAGTTCTAGAAAGGTGGCTACATAGCATTGGACCATATAGAAGGAAAAAAGAGGTTGTTTTGTTATTCTGAAATGTTTAATCCAAAAGAGGTCAGCTGTGGACCCAAGAAAATGAGAAGACAGAAATTCATATGATTTATGGCAAGCTATAAATTTTTTTGAAGGTTGTTAGATAGCCTTGACGTGAAACAGAATGTCTGAATTGAAAGTCTGTCATGAAGAAGGTTAAGGCTTATAGTTTATGGGATGTGAAACCAATGTGTCCTGAAATGCATGCCAGAGGCATGCACATTGGCTGGATCCTTATCTGTTGTAAAATTAATTGTTAACACATAGCAAAATAATTTTACCTCCTGAGAAATTCACTATGGATGACCTCACCCAACCCCATAAATGACACTGCTTTGCTGTTATATATTACCTATCATTAGAAGGGATTTAAATCCTCCTCCATCTTTATGTCAACCCCTTGAGATAATTCATTGTTAACATTTCCATTTTATAGCTGAGGACTTTGGGCTAAGGTAGGTGTCATTTGTTCATAGACACCAAGTGCATCTACAACAGAAATGAGAGTTCAGCAAAGGTAAATGAGGATCAGTGCTCTATAAAAGTAAAGTTGTCCCCCACAGCTTGCCCTGCTAATCATGAATGACTCTAGGGTGTAGTGTTCATCCCCATTTCTAAGCCAAACAGCCAGCTCTGTCCAAAGATGCCTTCATGGTCATGTGGCCGGCATGACTATATGCCAAAGCACACGGAAAGCTGTTTATCTTCTCACTGAGGTGGTACTTATTTATTTACTTACATTTGCATGCTTTTGAACTTCTGGGTTGGCAGGAGTTGGGCAATTGATGGAAGCTCACTCCATCTTGCAGAACTTGGGTCTTGAACTGCTGATCTGCTGATTGACAGGCACAGAGCAATTAACCACTAAGCCACTGCAGCCCTTCAGTGTTCTATACAACTACATTGATTCTCATTTGAGATACATATTTATAATGGGGAACATGAGGAATTGTGGAAAATGGGTATCCTTGACTAAACATAACAGAGAGATGTAGTAGAAAACACAAGACTACCCTTTTCAGCATGTTCAGACAGCGGGTCAAGCAGGGGGCCAGTACCCAAGTGGCAGGGACAGCATTACTACTTCACCTAGTGGGTGGTCTCCCCTATGCTGCTCATTTTCCTGTGAACCCTATGACCCCCTATAGCTATGCTACAGCATCCTGTGTAGCATTATTAGGTAATCCAGGGGATGTGCTTATTGACTGTGTAATACATACATGTTTCAATTCATAGTTCCACCTGTGGTTGACAAATATTGTATGAGAAGCACAGTTGAAATGTTCTTAACAGGTAATGTTCTAGGGGTGCTAGCGGTACTTCTCAATTAACAAAAATAGTTCTAAAAACAGGATGACACACTTTAAAATGTAGATGTGCTTGGGCTTGCATTATATAAAATACAGTGGCGTGCATTAAGAATCTCAGATAATTTATATTTAGAGGGAGGGAAAGCAAAGAGCCAACTGGGATGCATTTAATGCTTTCTGCATTTAAAAATAAATAATAAAAGCCAGGCTTGCATTAAGGAGTTTTTTTAACAGTTGGATAGGGAATGACAGTCTGTAAGTATTTCATCCTTCAAAACAATAAAGCCTCCTCATTAATATTCATTAAGATAATGAACCATGAGTACCTTGCAATGCTGTCGTTGTCTGCTTGGGTAATTGCACATTTGTTCACAAGTGGTGGGTCTTAAATGAACACCATCGATTATTCTCTGGCATCCTGACTTCGGATATGAATATAAACTATGAAAATGCATTAAGAAAATGTCCATTTGTAAGTATCCAAAAAAGGTCAAACTGGGAAAAAGAAAATTGACATCATTGCAAAAGTACAGTAGATCATGGTGGGTTAGCTAAATGGGCAGGCAGTATATCATCTAAAGACTCTTGTGTTTCCAAAAGCAAACTTAAGCCAACTGTGCTTCAAGAGCATACTTTAAAATCACTTTCAGTTAATCTCTGGTATTAAGTCATGATCAAATAATTGATGAGATAGCATAATACAGTACTTTGATAAATCTCCCTCTGCGGCCTTTGCATTGCTCCTTCAAATTGAAATTTTATGGCTCAGTCCTATCAGCTGTTAGGGCTGTTTTATGAACATCACATCAGCCTTAGGCACATCATGAGATAGGCCAGCATAATGAGGGCCCCACCATTGCAGCAAGCCCTCCAAGAGTCTGTGGTTTGCTGCTGTTGCTGCAGAGCTGGTGACATGAAGCCAAGTGACACCCCTGCTCGTATTCCACAAGTTTGGGAACCACTGCTGTACGAGTTTTGTACATCTCTTCACTACAAACCGGCAGACTCCATATTGACAGCATGGCATGGATTAATAAATGCCATTTGGAAACTGATCATTTGGTTATCCTCATCCCCTACTTTAAGTCACCTAACTGGATGCAAATAAACACATTTGATGTGTAGATGACACGACTGCTGCTCCACCTTGGAACAGACCTGAATGGCTGTGCAGAGGCCTGGGGCCAGTGGGAGGAGTATCAGACTCCTCTGGCACATCACTCTAAGTGGTGCGACACTTGATATGGTGCCCATATCAACCACACCACCCTGGTGATGCCACTGGTCACAACCCACCAGCCAGGGAAGCACTTGTCCCTGTCCCTTTAAGAGGTAAAGAAGGGGAAATGCAGCAGTGCAATGCCAAGGCTTGTACTGCTGTCAGAGGCAGGTGGTTTTACACTTACCTAGTGGAGAGTTAGGTCTCAGGGTCTGTGCGGAGCCCTACAGATGCCTCTGCAGGCTTCCCCAAGCCTCCAACATAGTAAAAAAAATTGAAAATCACTTCCACCTTCTGGAATAACAGGAAGCAATTTTCAATAAGTTTTTTTTACTGCTTTGGAGGCTTGGGGAACTTTGCACAGGCAACTCTTGTGCTCCCCACCAACTGGACACTGGCACCCTTAGGTAAACTTAAAACCTACTTTCCCCTTCCAGTAGCAGCATGATCTTGGGGACTGAGTTGCTGCCCTATCCCTTCACATGCACATACATAATGTGCATCCAAATCACTTGTAGGAGTTTGGGAAGCACTGTTCTCCAAACAACTGAACCACACTCCTAACCACATATATTCAGACATTGGGATAAACTCATGCCAACGAGATAAAATTGACATGCCAAAACCGAGACATCATAAAATTGACATTTTGGACCAAGACATCAGGTGTGTAATCCTGTCAATACTCAAAATGTGCTTTGAGTGTTTACTCAAAAATCAACTCCCAAAATGTACTGTTGGACACACTTACCAGGTAAGCATGTCTTCCTTGGATTGCAGCCCTGGAGTGATTTGATCTGGAACTCCATACTTAGCACAGAGAAAGCAGCTAGGGATAAAAAATATTGCAAGTAAAAATATATTTGACAGTAGGGCTTATTTTTATTATATTGCAAAGCAAATCCAATTCCAAACTATGATTTTTCTTGATTAATACCCTAATGTGTTTACTAGCACCTCGTATTGCTCGCCCGGCATTGTATATCTTATTTGTCCCTATATACTGTTTTCACTCTTGCTATGTTTATTGTTCTTTAGTGTACTTAAATTGCTTTTTCCTTCTGCAGCTCAGCTGTTATATTTGTTCTGTCACTGCAGTAATTGTTTATTTCTATTTTGGGGCTTACTTTTAAATTTTTAATAAAAAGTTTTAACACTGAACCTAAGAGAGAGGTTGCTGTGTGGATACTTTTTAAAAAACTTCAAGTCACTTATACAGCTGAGATGAGATTAATAAATCCTTTGCAATCCAAAAGTGGTACTTGAACCCTTTTTCTTCAGAAAAAAACAACTACTTAACCAAATCTTGCATCAAGGGTGAGCATAACACAGTATTAGGCACATAAGAAACATGAACAAAATATTAAATAAAGGGTAACTATTGCATGAGTATGGGGAGCACAGGCTTCTCATTTCCTCCTAATGGCCAGTCATGCACATTACTGTCAATAGTCCTGATGCTATGTTTGATTTATAATTGTACAATCCTTTTTGGCTGTTGTGCTGACAACTATAGTGTGTCCATTGGCAGAGGAGTTGCTGTGCCATCAGGGCTGTTGTTGCCCAGGCTTGTGTGGTGTTATGCTTGAACATAAATAGGACTGGGCATCTTAGATGCCCATCTAAAAATAGCCCAATTTGCATAAATTTGCATTTATTCTCTGGATCTGGATGGGCTCTGGATCCGGATGGGCATCTAAGGGTTACGAATGTTATTGATGTTGGTGTGCTTAGTTCCTAGGTATATAGTTTTCCCCCCATAGATAGCACACACTTGTGGGGGGATTTGAAGTAGGATCATGGCAAGGGATACTGTAGGCACCACTGCCATGGTTTTGATCTGTGAAGCACACCGTTTCCAAAATGTGAGAAGATGATCAGGTCTGTAGCATGGAGGTAGGCAGGTGACCATATGATGGGAAAAATCCGGATTCATCTGGATTTTTAGCTTCCTGTCCTACATTTTAGTTTCATTGTCCTACATTTTGGCTTCAGTTTTGAACTTCACGATGATGCACAGTACCCCATCATGTCGTTGGATTCCTATTGAAGAGCAGAATCCAATGCAAAAATCAGTTTTGAGCTATCTTCTTCCTATCAAAAGTTATGGAAAAAAAGAAAAAAACATAAAAACAAAAAAAATACATTTTTGGCAAATTTTTAAGCAGGTAGGAATTTTGGCTTGGTGGGTAGGAATTTTGGCCTTGGGGTTCAGGAATTTTGGGTTTGGGATCTGGTCACCCTGGAAAGCTCCTACCACATCCTTCATTGTGTTGGATAGAGTTATGGTGAGATGCAGCTGTGGTTGCAAATTAATCATTTGGCAAATACTTCCCAAAATAATGACAATTTAAAGTCTTACAATACCCAAAACGCCAGGCTTGGAAAAGGAAAATTGCAGATTCTAATAATTGGAGGATGTTTATGTTCTGCAGAGTCTTTCGGAAACTTGGTGCTGCTGCAGTACAATGTCCCTGATGTCACAGAGCAGAGAGATAAATGGCCCAAGCATTTCCCAACACTGCCAATCTATTAGTATTTGTAAGCAGAGCAATTCATTTGAGAGTATAATTGGAAAGAAAATTGATGACAAATTAGTTTGAACCACACTGTATATAATGATTAAGCAATGACTTCTTTATATCAGGAACTTGAAATTAGGGAGTTTTGAATTTTTTTCTGTTGAAAGGAAAAGTTAAATGAATACTGATTGTCCATTATAAGTGTGTAGGGAAACAGAACATGAGAGAAGCATCTAAAATTTATGCAGCCAGAAAGAAAAATATATCAAGCTGAGATAAACTATCCAGATTCCACTCCTCAGTGACCACCTGTTTTATAAAAATCCTTTAACCCACTTGCCTTAGAGAAGATTGTTGTTTAGTCATTCAGTCATGTCTGACTCTATGTGACCCCATGGACTGCAGCACGCTAGGCCCCCCAATGCTCCACCAGATTCTGAAGTCCATCCAAATTCATGTTCATAGCCTCAGTGACATTATCTAACCATCTCATCCTCTGCCGCCCCTTCTCCTTTTGCTTTCAGTTTTTCCCAGCATCAGGGTCTTTTCTAAGGAGTTCTCCCTTCTCATTATGCAGCCAAAATATTTGAGCTTCAGCTTCATAATCTGTCCTTTCAGTAAACAGTCAAGGTGAATTTCCTGCAGGATTTGATCTCTTTGCATTTCAAGGGACTCTCAAGAGTTTTCTCCAGCATCATAATTCAAAGGCATCTATTCTTCAGTGGTCAGCCTTCTTTATGGTCCAGCATTCACAGCCATACATTGTAACAAGAAAAACAATAGCTTTAATTAGACGGATCTTTGTTGGCAACATGATGTCATAGACCTGCCGTAGCTTTGCTCCCCAGAAGCAGGCATCTTAGGTTGTAATCCTAAAGACACTTTTCTGGGAGTTAAGAGCCAATGAACACAATGGGGCTTACTTTAGAGTAGACATGGTTAGGATTGTGCTCTCTATTTCTTGGCTGCAATTGCAATACGCAATGATCTACAAACTCCAAAAAATTAAACTCTGCCATGACTTTGATTTCTTCCTCTTCTATTTGCCACAAATTGATGCGACCAGAAGCCATGATATTGGTTTTTTTAATGTTTAGTTTTAAGCCACATTTTGCATTTTCTTCTTTCACCCTCATCAAGAGGTTCCTTACTTCCTCCTCACTTTCTGCCATTAGAGTTATATTGTCTGTGTATCTGAAGTTATTGATATTTCTTCCTGAGATCTTAATTCTGGCTTGTGATTCATCCAGCCCAGCCTTTTGCATAATGTACTCTCCATATAAATTAAATAAACAAAGTGACAATATACAACCTTGTACTCTTTTCCCAATTTTAAACCACTCTCTTATTCTATATTTGGTTCTAACTGTTGCTTCTTGACTCATACAGGTTTCTCCGGAGATCAGTAAGATGCTCTGGTCTTATCTCTGATCTATATCATAGCAGATAGAGATCATCTCTATCTTAGAGAAGTTAGAGGTTGGTTAACAAGCAGTAGTTTTAAATGGCATATTGTAGCATCATGTAAATGACATACCTTGCAGCTAAAAATATTCTCCTCACCAACATACTTCAGTACAAAGCGCTCTCTCTCTCTCTCTCTCTCTCTCTCTCTCTCTCTCTCTCTCTGTGTGTGTGTGTGTGTGTGTGTGTGTGTGTGTGAAAAGAGAGAGAAGGGTGCAAGCTGTGTGTGTGTGTTTGTGCACATGTGATTTGTGTGAGGGGAATAGCGGTAGAATTTGGCAGTATATGAAAAAAATTTAGGGGAGGCGATGCGGTTCATGTAGCAACTCCCCTTTGTTCAACAACTGTGCTATGTTTTAAAGTGGTATGTATGTCCTGATTTAATTATCTAAATTTTTTAAAGAATATTTTTTTCAACCAAAGAATCAGTATGGCAACTTCTTCAACCTTTGTACCAAGTAAGACAGTGACTGCTTGATGTGGATCGGAGTTTCCTCCAATCCGTGATGGATGTGACATGGGGATACCTGGCCGGCCTGTCGCAGGGGCCTGGACATTGCCTGGACATCACCAGGACGTTGCCTTTCCCACTGAAGTGGTACCTATTTATTTACTTGCATTTGCATGCCTTCAAACTGCTAGGTTGGCAGGAGCTGGGCTAAGGATGGGAGCTCACCCTGTCTGGCAGTACTCGGGGCTTGAACTGCTGGCCTGCTGAGTGGAATTCCAGCCAAGCAGTCTTCTAACTCCAGTGTTCTAACCACTGAACCACTGCAGCCCTTTTAACCAAAGAATCAATATGAAAGAATAATTTTCATATCTAACCACATACCCTCATGCTAGACCTTCTCTTTCTCCATTAGTTCTATTAACCAGAATAGTCCTTCTTACTATCGTGCTTTAGCACCTTGCATATTTCTTCTGCTTTATAGATCTTTCTGTAATTAAGATGCATTGTTCGAGTTGCAACCTTACCTCCCCATTTGCTTTGCTATTTTTGGTGTAAACCTGAATGCAGTTGAATCAATCTGAATGCAAACTCCAGAGAGGCCTGCTATAGATTCTTCACCACTCCTTTGTTACCGTTCTAAGAATTGCCTTGTCAGATCAAACCAACATCCATGTGACCCAGCCATCTCCAACAGCCAAACTCAGGCTTTTTTTATCCTTTCCTATAGAGAGTTAGGATGCAATTTTAACCAATTTACCAGCTCCAGGATAAGGTCAATGCAACTTTGAAGTAAGAAAACAAACATTACCTTGCTTTACCTTTCTCCCAGACTATCCCCCAAATGCAGGATGCAGCATGTGCCACACTCAGCTATGCCACTACTGGAAAATTTATTCGGATTACGCCCAGAGGTGGGACTCAAATAAATTAACAACAGGTTCTATGTCCTATAGACGTAGGTCCTATAACAACACATGTCCTACAACAACATATGTCCTATATGTCCTATAGATATATGTCTTATAACAACAAGTTCTATAGAGTAGGTGAGAACCTGCTGAAGCCCACCTCTGAAATTTACGCCACTAATCGCAAAGGTGACCAGATGCCCAAATCTCAAAAGAAGGACAAGGTCTTGGATTCCACTCAGCCTGGCCTTTCCAGTGAACAATAGCATGTTTGCCTACTCAGGAGGAAAGCCGCAATATTGGGCACTTTCACTTTCCCATAGAGCTCAATGCATATTTTCTATTTTTGGATTATTTGGCCATAACCTTTGATAGGAAGGAGATATTTCAAAACCAATTTTTGCATTGGATTCTGCTCTTTTATATGAATCCAACAATTTATGACATGTTGGGGCACTGGACACCACTGCAAAGTTCCAAAATGAAGCCAAAATGGAGGACAATGAAGCCAAAATGGAGGACACTCAGACAGAAGGCTAAAAAAGAAAACAAATCTGGAAATTTCCGATCATATGGTCACCATGCCTAATCATAATCCAGAACACATGGAAATGGGATTAACTACTGGAACGTTGGAACAAATCAATTCCATATAGGTCTAAAGACCTTATTATATATAAGGGATGGGCTGAGAAAATGGAGTCCATGTGTGTCCATGTGTGTGGCATATGTATGGCAGCCACTGAGCCCATGTGAGTGGCAGCCACCGAGATCCACCCTTCCCATCCTTCACCAGCAATCCACCAGCAATCCAGCTGCTACCAACATGGGACCTACCAGCTCCTGCACCATTATTAGCAAGCCACAGAATGACTGAGCAACTGTGGTTCCAGCAGGCCTGGCTTTATACCAGTAGATTGTAAAATTGGGGGATAGGATTGGTTTATATTCAAATAAATGGAGCCATAGATGGTGCAGATTGTATTTACTAACAGAAATCATATGTATATTGGCCTTAGATACACTTATTTGGCAATCGTCTACTGGAACATGTGCAATTGTCTACTGGAACGTGCACCAACAGCTTTGGCGGTAGTGAGGTAATTTCAAGATATTATTTGGCAAACTTTTGGTATTAGAAAATTGTGTTCGTGCCATAAACGTTATAGGATTTGAGCCAGAATGATATTTGCTACATGATGTTTCGGCTGCAATAGACCCTTGTTATTGTGAAGAAATTGATCTTTAGAAAGTGTAGGAAAAGAATCCTTTTTTTGTGAGTTCACTTTTAAATGACTGATGCTGTACTATTAGAAAAAGAAATTTTGTCAAACCTTTTATTTCTCAGATTCATGGCAAAGTTGTAGAATTGTTTAGCTAAGGGGAAAAAATTCCTGTGGCAGATTGGGCAGAATTTGCGGCAATGGGACTAGGGAGGTCCAGTTTCAAAGCCTGCTTTGAAATGTGAAAGTCAGTGGTCTTGAACAAGTCCTCCTTCAGCAGAATCTCTAAGTGTTATTTTGAAAAGAAAATGAAATAATTCTCCATTTCCATGAAGGAAGAGGCAGAGCCACATGCAAATGATCACAGCATGAAAAAAGGAAGTCAGGTATCTCAATTTGTTCCCAAGATTTCATTACACCAGTACTAGATCCTTCTCCCAACTACAGTGGATCTCAAAGTTGGAATTAGTACCCCTTGGTTGTGACTTCACTTCAAGGGGGTCATGAAAAGCTGGGCACCGCCATCTTGGAATCTGGCACTGGGCACTTACTGAGCACTGCCATCTTGGAATGGGGCACTCAGACTGCAATCCACACTTTCATGAGAATATACCCTATTGAACACAATGGGACTTTCTTCCGAGTAGATATGAAGGAGCTCTGGCATCACAATGATGTTACTTCCTGTTTGATGTCACTTCTGGCCATGACATGACTGGGGGGGGGGGGGGGGACAATGTCATTCTCATGGTCCCAGGATGAAATATATGAGAACCACTGCCCTACTGTATCATATATACTCAGAACCTGAAACAGCTCAACAAGGTCAGATGCTCAGAGACCCTTGGCCATTTATTTAAAAATGCTAGGTTTTACATAAGCTAAAATTCCCATTAAAATTCCATTGTGCTGGTCCTCAGTGGGGCTCATTGTCCAAAGTGGAAGTGGGAAATAGCTGGATCTCCCCCATTCCACACTGCCAGAATTCCTTCTTCAGGTGATCCATCTTTTGCTTTTCCAACCCACATTTCTGGATGCAGGTACAGTGGTAGCTTGGTTTATAAGCATGATTCATTCCAGAAGCATGCTTATAATCCAAAATGCTTGTATATCAAAACAAATTTTGAATATCAAAGCAAATAACGGGAACAGATTATTCATTCCGCAACCCAAAAATATTAATATAGTTTGTATTTCGTTTCTCAAGTCTCTCAGGCCCCTCTTACACAGGAGTGAGCCCCATTGATTATAATAGGGCTCACTTTAGAGTAGACATGGAAGGATATGTCCCAGGCTCCTTCCCATTCCCCCCTTACATAGGATGGAGTCCCATTGACTGCAATAGGCTTACTTCAGAGTAGACATTAATGGGCTGGTCTCTCAGGAGGGCTGTGGAGGTGTTGGTGGTGTGCCAAAACCAGCCATATCTCAGCCAGGACCAATTTCATCCAGTACAACTCACTCATCTCCCATTCCTTTGGTGGTGTGGGGAGGCCAGTGTATGTATATGCACTGGCCTGACCCCTCCCCAGGAGTGGCGCAGAAGTGCTTTACGGCACTTCTTCAACGTCCTAGGCCAGCACAGCCTAACCTAGGTTCAGGATTGCACTGTAGGTGTTGCCTTGTGATTAATATCCAGATCTTGGACCATATTAATGAAGTTGTGGCCCTTGCTAATATTTGGGCTCATGTCAGCTGCAGAAGAAACAAGAGTTGCATTTTTCGTTTTCACTTGTGCATTTCTTTATTTGATGAGGTACTAAGTTTTCAGAGTTTTAGGAGCTAAATTCTGTTCTAATAGATGTGCGCAAGTGGTTAAGACACTGTGCCTGTTAACCAGCAGGCCAGAGTTCGAGACCGGATCAGCCCCACAAGACAGGGTGAACTCCTGTCCTTAGCCCAGCTCTGCAAAGCCAGCTGGATTCAATTGAATCGGCTCTGCCTTTCCATTGAACTCATTCAGTATCGTGGAGAGGGGGGATTTGCTGCTTGGGTAACAGCCTATCTTCCATAACAATCTAACCCAGGCTTTCGTGCTTCGCATGCAGTGTATGCCGCACCAAGCACAATACCATAGTCTTTCAAGACTGACGGAGGCCTTCTATTTTTAATATACTGGTTTTAATGCTGGTTTTAATGCTGGTTTTGTAAGCCACATCGTTAATGAATTAGGAGACGATCAAAGCACATTCCACTCATTCTGGGTTTGAGACACTTTAAACCATAAAAATATAGTCCTGTCATAGCTTTCAGCAGCATGGTGTCTCCAAACATGAAAGAATATCTCCTTCTGGAGGCTGCACTGTGATCTCTCCACACAGCTGGTGATACCCTCTTGATCATGCCCTTGACTCATCAGATATTAGGCAGTGGGGAAAAGGATGTAATTCTGCACTGGATCCATGGTCATCTCTTCAGCCTTGTAAAATTATCTTGGAATGGCAGAATTTGAAATGCCTTAAGTAAAATGAAAGTAATTGTTGCCATAATGTCATCAGCAAACGGTATAAAAAGAATTTAAAACTAAGTTTGAGCCAACAGAGGACCTCTTTGGGATCCTACCTGGACAGAACTAACAACTAGATTGGAAAGTGAATCCTTAAACAACTGGGTCATGTCAAAGCAAATACTGTATATAATTCCATAAGGGACATCACTAAATTCCCAGCTGCCCACCACAGATATTCCTCATGTTGGTACAACTACTATGGTTCCTCCTAACTGATTTTAGCTAGAGTATGGAGTGATCCCAGCCTGATGAAAAGCGATTATATTAGCACAATCTTAACCATGTCTACTCAAAAGTAAACCCATTGTGTTCAATGTGTCTTATTCCCATAAAAGTGCCTTTAGGATTGTAGCCCAAATCAATTAGACAAGATATGGATTAGATAACAGAGATGTATTTTTAAGATTTTAAATCCACCTCACCGGAGTTGGTTCTCCTTATAGACAGACTGAGTATACTACCTGGGACTGTTGATTTTGGGTTTTCATAAAATAATAAAAGAAGATAAAGGTGTCCCTGCAGGTTGCCATGCTTTTATGGCAATGCTCATCCCTTTTACAGTGCTTAAGAGCCAGCATTCTCCAAAGATATCCTTGTGGTCCTATGACCATACCTAAATGTCAAAGAGTACAATCCTAACCCTATGGGCTGAAAGCCTAAAGACTCTTTCCTGGGAGTAAGATCCACTGAACACAATGGGACTTACTTTCAAGCAGACATGGTTAGGATTGTGCTCTAAGTCTATTCAAAAGTAAGGAAAGCTTCTTTAGGAAAGTGTCTTTCCTCCCAGGAAAGTGACTTTAGGATTGCAGCCAAAGTAGCATGAATGCTGTTACATTCCCACTGAAGTGGTACCTATTTATCTACTTTTATTTACATGCTTTCAAACTGCTGAGAATAGCATATGATCAATAATTTAATTTATTATTGCTTTTTCACACCACTGGGACTCACCATTTTACTTTTCTTCCTCAAGACATCAAAATACCTTTCTCCAGAGATTCAAGACCAGGCTTGAATTCCTTCCAGCAGTAATATTAAAACTTAAAAACACATTTTGTGACTGAGAAAGTCTATCAGGCTTTTTTTGTCAAGGTAGGTTTCTTTTTAATATATTTGGAAATTTAAGTGCCGTAGATACATATTTGTTTCTACCAGTTACCCATTCTGAGTCTTTAGGGCTCAGATAGATTAATATTTCATGGAGTCAATACATAAATAAATCAGCATAAATAATATTTATTAAATATGCTTTTGACCATATCTACTCAGAAATAAGACCCATTGTGTTCAATGGAACCTACTCTGAAGAAAGTGTTTTTAGGATTGCAGCCTCCATCTCACTGTCTACCCTCCGTGTTTTAGTTCCTTAGAGTTTATTAGTTTTCATTTGTGTTTACATTAGCTGTGGTTACTGAATTTTGACAGCAGATGGAGCAAATAGTCTTTTATTTTTAAGTATTTTTTTAATAGAAAAGTCAGGGGTTCTGCTGTCTTGTACATCGAAACTGGCATTGCATTATCTTGCAGCTCTGACTATAAATGAGAATCAACTTACTCAGGACATTCTTTGACATTTAAAATTTATAATATCTTGCCTTTGAAGAAACCACATCTCTGAAAACAGAAGGTCAATGTTACTAATTGGAGTGTTAGTAGTAGTAGCAGCAGCAGCAATAGTGCTGATGAGGGTGGTGGCAGCTGTTTATTTTGACTGCTTTCCTGGGAGTAAGACCCACTGAACACAATAGGACTTACTTCTGAGTAGACATGGTTAGGATTGTGCTCTAAATCTATCGCATTTCTATCTCAACCTTTCTCAAGGTAGTCCAGGGCATCTTTATGGTAGTTCTACAGGAAAGAAGGCAAATAGGTAGGGAGTGTCGCTCAGTCTATGTGTAAGAAAT
This sequence comes from Cryptoblepharus egeriae, assembly GCA_030015325.1. NCBI lineage: Eukaryota > Metazoa > Chordata > Lepidosauria > Squamata > Scincidae > Cryptoblepharus > Cryptoblepharus egeriae. The sequence continues at coordinate 77,285,948 of JAREYC010000003.1, read as the reverse complement.
TCCTCAGAACTCCTAGATAGTTTATATGGTCAGGTTCAATTGGCCCCTTATATCACCTAATTCCTATGGAACTGGCAAAATCCCCCCACTCTGCCTGTTGCAATAATGGCAGTGCAAAAAAACAAGGAGAGGCCAGTGATTGTGCACATTCATGTAAAAGTGTAAAAGCTGGCAGACATAAAGATGAATTTTGCATACATTTTCAGCTATGTGGATTAGGTTGGGGGCTTATGTCTGTATCTGTGATGCTCTAGTTGTGGCTAACAGTGTTGAAATGTAAAGCAGACAAGATGAAGATACTGTTGAGGTTTCCACCAAACTGGGATTGGGTGCTTAATCTGTGTTAGGCAGGGTGACGCACTCCTTCAAACATCAGCTATGCAACTTTGGAGGGCTTCTTGCGCCATCAGTGTGCTTGAATGTCCAGGTGACAACCTGGCCCCTATCGCATCTCTTCCTGGTCATTCAGAGCCTGCTTATATCTCACACATGTTATATGTGGCTGCTTAAATCAGTGTTTGGTTGCTTTTGGAGAGACAGTCCAAGCACAATGAATCCCCCTGAGCCACTGTCTCCTAAAACATCCTCTTTTTAATGAGCCAGCCTGGCTCATTCATCTGGTCCTGGTTCAATAACACAGGGCCTGATGACTACCAATGGCAGGATAGGACATTTTATCCTGCAGTCTCTAGGATGTAGACATCAATGAGGTACTACTGGCTTTTCGACATTGGACCAAAACTGAACTAACCATAAGCATGTAAACATAAAATAATCTTCATTTCATTTATGATTTTCAGTTTTCAGTCTGTAGTTCCTTCAAATATACTAGGGCACTGAAGGGGGCCATATGGCTCCTTTTGAAAACGGCTAGATTTTACGGTATTACATTATTCTAATCTACTGTTTGGTTGTTTTGTTGTTAAATACCATTCATAAAATGTAATGTAGTTAAATACCATTCATAAGATTTAATGTATTACATTCATAAATGTAATACAATCCATTTATATTATCTGACATCTCTTGGCGATTACCTTCATTGACGAGGAAATGAGCAAAATATTTTGTGTGTACTGTGAATTTGTGAATATTCATAGTATTCACATTTACACATATGTGAGGAATATGTAAATTCACATACATACACATATGTGAGTAATATGCCTTCCTCACCAGAGCCTTCATGATGTTCCATATCTTCTAGCTCACATTGGCCCCAGAAGCCTCACTACATCCTCACCATTGGTGGCCATAAGTAGGATTGGCACCAACCTTTTGAAAAAGTGAGATTCAACCCAAACTGCAGCAATCCTCTTTAGGAAGAAACAGCTGATTATGAACAAGGAAGGCTAATGAGTTATCAGGGGTTCTGCATCTAGGTGTAAAACATGGTAATCTTATGTGGTAATCAAATATCTTATATGGTACCTATGGTAATTAGTTAGATCTTAGACATTTGATTCCTCACTCTTATTCCTAATGCCAGCATTCCCGCTTCTTGCAGTTCTAGAAAGGTTTTTAGGTAAATGGTTATGCTGGTGCATAGGTACACTTAAAGACAAATAATGATCTGAAGGAGCCTCATAACAATTACTTTTCTGTTCTTTCTTGTCCCCTCAGTAATGCTTTTTGCTTTGCTGCCAAGGTGTTCAAAAGCAGCCAGCCTCCCACCAGCAGCCAGCCTCGTTGCAGGGATACAAGCAGGTTGCCACATTCAGAAACTCATTACTTGCCAGCAGATGCTATTAAACCTCAGAAGGAGGAAGGCAGCAGCATTGCTGTAGCCAATTTAAAAGTAGCAGTATTACCTAGAGTGATGGGGTTTTATTTTGTTTTCCTTTATACTTCATGTGTGTACCATTTTAGCGTATGGTATATTAGTACAGAATTTAATCACATGTGTCAGTGTTGAAAAAACGATATACCGTATTCTTAATTTGTAACCTGTAAGGAATAAACTCCAAATCCTCCACCACACAGACACTATATTACACAAATAAAGCCTGCCTGGAGACAAATGAAAGAAGACTGTCGCTCTCTTTGATCCTAAAACACATATATAGGTCCTTTGCTTTCACCAGGTAGGAGCTTCTCTAGGGTGTCTGGAATGTGTCCTCCAAAATGCTACTAGTGAACAAGCAAATCTCAAAATGGAAGGCAACCAGGAAATTTCAAGCATCACCTCTCCTCCTCCGCCCACCTCTTCAGTCCAGCAAAATCTGAAAAGACCTGATAATTTTTCCCAAGTCCAAACTGTGACATTCCTGAGAGAAATCCTTGTGTACTCAATACCTTGAAAGATGATCCAAAAATGGAAAACAGCTGGTTCTGAGATTTAGAGTGTAATCCTAAACATGTCTACTCAGAAGTATGTCCCTTTGTGTTCAATAGTACTTACTCCCAGGAAAGTGCGGTTAGGATTGCAGCCTTAAAGTTTGTACGACAGAATTCAAGGCCCAGAAGCCCTGATCCATGATGATGATATAATTGTTGTACCCCAGGTTATAGCGCTCCAGTCCAAAATTCAGAAAAACTCATCAGATTTCCAGCAAATACCTTAGAAGTTAAGAATCAGTCCTATCCAATTTTCCATAGCTGTCTAAATCCCAGGTCCCAGCCGTACTTCATGACCCCCATCCACCCTGGGAATGCATTCTGCCAGCCCCAAAATACATCCCACCCACCTCTTCCTTGCCCTCTCCCAGTCCCTCCAAACCTGTGTGCTGACTAAGATAACTCAGTCATAACTCACTGGCAAGTGAGGCCTGTGGACATGTGGAGAGACTAGCATAACTTCCGGTCTCCCCTCTTCATTGGGTGTCACAGGGGTGCTTTACGACACATCTACAAACAACACCCCACTGGGCTGGCACAAGTGACTTGCACTATCAGTGGTTCTAGAAGGAATATAAAATCTGTATCTATAGTGACCTAAAGCCTTGCTACAAAATTATTGAAATAAAACCATTGCTATTTGCACATTATTGTTCAAACTGATTTTTTTTTAATGCAGCCAAAAGATTCCTTTACATCAAGCATTCCTACTGAAGACAGTGGTGGCAAGCAGACCACAAATTTCTGAATTATGGGGGACATTTTGAAGATGAACTTACTATCCCAATCCCATCCCAATGGGATTGGATTGCTTTGTGGGAGGCTCTTGGTTCTAGGACACATAACATCCAGCCCAGACCAACTGTGCAAAAATGAACATGGAGCATTTCACACAGCATTTTGGAAAATCCACATGGAGACACAGCTGCAAAGATAGGGGCAGCATCTTGGAAGACGGTTCTTTGTGAATATGTGATTATGTGATCTCTCTCTCTCTCTCTCTCTCTCTCTCTCTCTCTCTCTCTCTCTCTCTGCAGGAAATGGAAAAAATTGGCCAATATTTACTTCATCTTTACTCTATGAGCTGAAGGTCTTCTGAGTAAAGGTCAATAAGCTTACATGTAAACCCTGACACTTTGTCTGAATGCTGGTTTGCTTGAAAGGACTGAGTTCAGGATCTTATTTTTAATCAGATAATATATATTAAAATATCACTGAAATGTAAAATCTTGCTCTGTATAGCAACATATAATGTCTAAGTAAAAAAGAGTTTAAAAGCCAAAACTGGAGAAGCAGCTAGGAAGAAACTTGAAATATAGTATATTAGAAAATATATCAGATAAAGAAGACAAGGCAGGGCCATAGGTCTCTAAGTCTGACCTTTGCAAGAGGAAAAACATTTCTTCAGCCTTTGATTAAGCTCAGCAAAAGAAAAAACATGCGAACAGGTTATGCACTCCCCAGCGCTCCTCTGAGGAGGCCGCTAAGAAGGGGAGGCCATGCTGAGCAAATCTGATCAACTATGAGAAGCTGATGGTGAAAGATGATGGGAAACAAGAGACAACTATCTTAGAAAGCCTCAAAAATCCAATAATAGCGAAAGAATTAGGGTGCAATCCTAACAAATTTATTCTTACTAAACTCACCAGGCATATCTTCCTGTGGTGGGTATGGAGAGGTCGGTATATGCCTATGCACTGCCCTAACTGCCCCAGAAGTGGGGCAGAAGTGCCTTATGGCACTTTTGTAATACTTCCAGGTCAGCACAGAACTTATGCTGGCCTAACTGGAGTTTAGGATTGTAGCCTTGGTGTGGCACTTATCACTGGAAAGCGCTGGGAATTAAAATAGGAATTGTGATGACACCTATGTGAGAAATTAAGCACAGATAGGTCCACTTTTGTTTACGCTCTTTGTGAATGCATGGGCAATGATATTTATCTTCTTCATGTTGTTGTGCCAGATCTGTCACCGGACATTGGCGATCATGTTGGCAATCCTATTTTTTCAACAGCTGCATGTAAAAGTGTTGCTGAATTTAAACTCAAATTCCACGTTCCAATTCGTAGTTTTGGGTTTACTATGCTTCTAGCAGACCGGGAAATGCCCCGTTTAATGGATGGCCATACTCTGGGCCATTGTTAGATTTTGCCGGCGTTAACATGATTTTCCTGAGAAATATGTAGTGTAATAATCTTCCCTTTGCTTTCTCTACTGCTGTACACATGCTGTTCAAGTGGCTACCACCACACTGTGTGCTGTTCTTCTGGAGCCATTCCAACCAATGGTCTCTGCCTTCAGTCATTACTGGAGAGCCAGCTGCCACTCACCAGGCCTGTTGGTCCATGGGAGGTAGTTGGGATATTTGGGTATTTTGTACAGGTTTAGTCTGGCTCCTCAACAAAGGAGGGAGCCATTAAGATACAACGTCCACTGCTGGTGGCAATTGGCCTGCCCTCCCCCATCTCTGCCAGTCTGCTGAGGGTGTAGCTCGGGCCAGGAGGACAGAGGGAGCCATTAAGAGACAACATTATATAAAAATAATAAATATAATAAATTATAATATTAGTATAATGTTATTATTAATATTATAAATTTAAAAAGATAATGATATTTATACAGGAGTGGAATGCACATTCGTAAACCAGGCCTATATGAAACTGGATATATGAAACACAGGCAAAGAAAGTATGGTACCTTAAATTAATATATTTTAGGGGATCATGAGGGAAATTCCTGACATCATTCAAAAGTTTGTTGCATTCTTATTTTCAGAATGTACACAGGGATTTTCATAGGTGAATGAATGAATGAATGAATGAATGAATGAATGAATGAATGAATGAATGAATGAATGATAGTCCAATCCTATCATTGCCAGCCACCAGTTGAATGTGTGCTATGGTGAGTACTACCGATCCAAAAAGAGAAGACAGAAAACAGACAGTACCAAACAGCTCCTTTAAAAATTGCTATGCTAATGGGTGGGGAAATTGCCCTGCTAAACATTCCTTAAAAGGTGCCACCTATTTAGGTAGCTATTTTTTCTTGACTCCATATTCAAAACAAGGAACTCACAACTATTTCCCACTAACTGAAATGGAACTGTGAGTAACCTTTTCAGTGGTAAGCACTATCCTAATTAGGACTGGGCTGCTTCTTATGATACTGGAACACAGGTAAGCGGCCATATGGTATTGAACATAGCACTTTTCTGAGAGCTGGGATTCAAAATGCTACATCACATTTAAAAGCAAATACGGGTGAAGAGATGAAAGCATATGAATGATAAACCATTTTTCCCTGCTACCACTCTCTACTACTTTTAATTGTTTTAATTGAATGTTCTATTTAGTGTTTTTAATTATGTTTTAATGTGAGCGACTTGAGTCGGTCTACAACCCGAGAAAGGCAGGATACAAATCTTTAAATCTAAATCTTCTCATCATCAGGTTCCAGGTTCCCAAATGAAGACCTCTTCTCAACTTATAGTCAGGGCACATTATATGTCATAATTAACATAGCATGATTGGAAGAGATTGTAGTGGATAAACTGGTCTGTAAAGTATTCTGGGCCAAAGCTATTTGGAATTTGTAAGTTAAAAACAGCAGCTGGAAGTGAACAAGTTCCCAGCATAAATGCCTCATTTAATGTGTTAGCAAGTTATTCCAGCATAAGTTGCCCTTTGGGAAATGCAAGTTAAACTGCAAGTTATTGAATGATCATTACTGCGCATTACAGAGGTTATTCTGGGTTAGGTGTTCTGCTGTGGGTTAGGGAGCTGACAAGACAATGTTAATTTCATGCAGTAACAATCAGGTCTTTGAATGCCTGCTTAAACAAACATCACTTACCTTTCTCTAGAGATCTGTTGATTTCTGGAGGAAAAAAATTCCTGACATGAAAAGCTTCAACATGATGAGTCAAAAACTACACACCGCTTGAATGCTTTGTTTGTCCATGTGTGTGTTGGATTTGGTTTTTAAAATATGAGCCATGGAAATTGAGAGTCCTGCCAGCAGTTTGGTGTCAAATGCTAAAAAAACAAAAAAACTGATGTTATGCCTTGAATTTTAGCATCATATCTGTGTGCCATGAAGTTCAAAATCTCTTCAACTTACTCTTACGCTACTCCTAGGGGCTGCAGCAGCCATGGTTCCCGCATATAAATAAGTTCCCCCACATGGTTCCCCCATATGAATAAGCCCTGTGGATATATATGGTCTCACATTCTTCCTGCTTCCCTTACATTTCACACACTGGTGCTATCAACCTATATTTGGAATGCTTCATAACATACTGGAGGGCAGACAACCAAAATTGTCTTCTGTGATTTTAAATTGGGGGAGGAGAGACTATTGCAGCATCTCACATCCTACAGCAACCAGCCAAAGGTCTTAAACTATGTCTATACAGTTGAGGGGGAGCAGCTTACAAAAAGATTCTGTGGCGTTATTATCACCTATTTTCATCTGTGAAATGTCAGAGGGAGTGTATATTTCAGAGGTGATCATTAAGTGGTACTGAGATTGAAATCTATCCCTATTTTTGCCTTGGCCTCACTCCCTGCAAGACATGCAACAACAGCCAAAATTCTGTCTTCTTTTCAGCTATTGAAGACATGGGAAGCCTTGTCCTTTTTTGCATCTGACACTCCTGGTCCCGGCAGCTGCTTTTACTACTGAGATATTAGATAGAATTGTTTGAAATGACCTCTTATGACACAAAAGGAAATTGCTAGCAGTCAGATTGCACCGTTTATATATGTGGTCCTTTCTTGCAGCAAATAGAATGTTCTACGTTTGTCCAATTGAAATGGCAAAAAGGGATATTTCTCTTTGTCGCACATTATTCCCGAGGCATAAGGCTCTATGGCCTGTGACAGTCTCAATTTAGATGCTACGTGCAGAGTATTGGCAGTGAACTCGGATAGCCGTTTTCTTTAAGTTACTCCAAACCACAAAGGAGCACGACGTCAAAGCAAGAGAGACAATCACAAGATAAAATGGTTGTTAAGGATACCCATGGAGCAAAGTTACAAAAGATGACAGAAGTTTTGGATTGCAGGAATCCCAGGGAATAGAGGACTGAAGAGATGAGTCCAGAGAGAAGGGAGAGAGATGCAATGCTCACAGGAATGGCCTATGAGGATTCATTGTCCCTGAAGGTATGTGGCCCACTACTCCTCCTCCAACAAAGGACTTGTCTCACAAACATTGTTAGGTGGACAGCAACACTTTCACTTGAATAAAGATGCCTGTGGCCTGAGCCTCTGCCCTAGATTTGGTTCTCTGTGAGGAAGCATGTTCGTCAGGTGGCCACAAGTCCCTGTGATCCACCTGATTAACACGGTTAAGTTACTCCCATGCATTTGCTTCCAGCCTGGCATCCGGTTGTGCTGAAGCCGCTGCCTTGCTGTATGGTGCACACATGAAAGGGATCATAACCATGCACTGCATTGATTTTGTAAAAAGTAGAAGTGCTTGGAAAGAGAGAGGTGAAATCCATTTTGACAATATAAACAATGCACTGCACTTAATATCCCTCTTTCAGTCTCCCCTGAGACACAATGGAGGACTCATCAAACAATGAAAACTGCTGCAGCGGGTAATGGCAAGTGACAAGTTAATCACAGTCTACTCAGCACACGCTCACTCATCTTAAAAGCCGCTGGTGATCATTATTATAACTGCCATCGCTCTCTAAATCCTACCCCTTAGCAAATATTTTAAACTCAAATGCATCAACTCATCAATAACAGGCTATTGATATGATATTTAACCAAACAGTTCTATCATCTCTTTGTTGTGGCAAACGAGGAAACAGAAAGCAACTCATTGTTCACATTAGCTTAAGTTGTGCAATTCATTTTTCAGTCCAAAGGAAGACTTACTGTTTTTGTTACGCCTGGAGACTTTGGATAGTTTTGTCTTTAACTGACATATTTTGTGCTGCTGAATCTATTTTAAGTTACTTTAATGTTTCTGTGTCGTTTTGGGGTTTTTTTTTTTAGCTTGCAAGTCTCTTTGGAAGTCTCCACTGTTCTTATTCCTTCACCATGTAAGCCACTTTGTGAACATTTTGTGTTAAAAAGCAGTATATAAATATTCCTCACCATCACTTCCCTGTTCTACATCAAGAGCAAGGTAGAATTTTAATAAATCGGCAATGGTTACTGAAATTTTTGCATAGCTTCCAATATTATGGAAAGTATGTGTCACATATAGCAGGCAAAACTATGGGCATGTGGTTGGGGAGAGGGAGGTGGGGACAGGAACTAGTAGTCAGGGAGCCCAGGGCAGTCCCAGGATGTGCAGATTTGTGCCATCAATTTCAGTGGCACAGATCTGAGTAACCCCATTGGGACTGCTGTGGCATTATCCAGGGTAAGGAGGAAAGTTTCCGCTTGCCTTGGGCTGGCATAGCAGCAGCCCATAACCTATGCTGTGCTACCGCTCTGTCCAACAGGTTTTGGGTAGCAGACTGAGGTGACTTGGGAGCAAGGATCCAAGCTGAACATTCAGGCTTCTCAAGTTATTGCTAGCTATTTTGTCAGCAGAGACTTGAGAGATTCTGTGTTGGGCCTTCCAGCCCAACAGGAAGTTCAGTATATGGTGAAGCAGGGCTCCACCATTCCACCCTCTCTCATCCTAGTTCCTCCCAACTGACCCTCTCCCTGAGGGCTGAGCCTTCCCCAAAGGCTGCAATGCCAACTAGCAGTGGCATGTCCTCTTCCTGCTGGCACTAGGCATGCTGGCCCAGATCCAGTGCTTCTTACTCACCAGGTGTTGTAAACATTTTGCAACATGTTTTTTTGGCACCCAGTGCTGTTGCTACGACTCAGAGCCAATGCTGGCTGAGTTAAGGATTGGGCTAAGGGCTGAGTTTGGGTGAGGTCAAGTGACAGGGGTGACTACAACATATGAAAAAAGGAAATGTCTGTCTTCTGCCTGGAAGGTCTTCTAACATTGAAAGTTGGACTTACTGTTTAGAAAAGTTAAAATCATGGTTCACTTTCTGTAGCCTTAAGGCAGGGGTCTCCAAACTTTCAACTTCCAGGCTCTAGGACCTTTAACAATGGCGTAGAGGAGAAAATTTCAGTAGGTGAAGCTTTTCATCTCAAAGATCATAAGCTACTCCTGCTGAAATTCCCTCTTGTCCACAATTGTTAAAGGCCCAGGAGTCCCAAAGTTGAAAGTTTGGAGACCCCTGCCTTAAGGTATACTTGACACTCCCTAAGAATATGGTAGTTTTTATTGCCAAGGAAAACTTTTGGGCAAGTATGTGTTCCATGTTTTACCTAAGAGGATGATGCACATACCTTCTTATTTCCAAGGCCTACAAGCTTCTTTCCAGTTCTGAGGAACTTCAAAAACCATCCTGCTGGCGATTCCTTCCCAGCCTTCCACAAATGGCATAACCTGTGCTGAACCTGGTGTCCACAATAGAGGGAAATGTCAGAGGGTAGTTGTGGACAAGATGATGTTCATCAAAGGACCCATCTGGCTGGTTGGGCTGCATCTTCCTTTGCAGATTCTTACCATTCATAGATGGGAAATAGAGAGGAGAGAATGCTTTGCCCCAGATCATCCAGCAAACGAAGTCAGAACATCTCATTATTTGGTTGAAACAAATGTTTCAAGGGGTCCATTTGACAACAGTATTGTTACAGGAATGGATAGTTTTGATTGGGCCATGATTTTAGATGAATTCAATTGATAACAACCAACCATATATAAAGAACTGGATGTTTTCATAGTCATAACTGGAACTATTGAGAAGAACTGAGGAGCTTCTGCTAACTTTGTCATTATAGATGATGGCTGTCACTACTGCCTATGTTCCAAGGTATCTATTCTCCTTAGCTTGCCTAAAATTTGCTCATGAATATTAGTAGAACTCAAGACAGGCTAACATCTTGCATTCATTCACAACATGTATTTCGGAAAAAAATTGCTATGTGCGTGCCAACTTCCAAAATAACAAAAAGCCAGCTAAAGCTGACTTTTCATCAAATCTAAGCCATGGCACAGAGGGTTATTGCATCAATTTCTTCTGTCTGGCAAGATAACGTGTAATAGATATGGGACCCCAGCTGATTACAGGACTTTGCAGGACAAAAGCAGTCCTTGAGTTGTGACTGAAAGACTATAAAAGCTAGTGATGACTCACCAAGTGCCAGGTTTTTGGTTTTTTTTTGTTTATTTTATTTTATTTTATTTTGCTGGTGAGATTAGGAAAACCACTTCCTAGGGAGTGTTAATTGTTGGGAAAGCTAGTATTTTGTATTATTGCTATTGATAACACTAGCAGAAAGAGCAAATGTTTTTTCCTTACAGCTTATGAGGTAGGGTAGTCTGAAGAACAGTGGGCTACCTAGTGAGCTGTGAGACTGAGGCTGCAATCCCAAAGATACTTTCCTGGGAGTAAGACCCATTGAACACAATGGGGCTTACTTTTGAGTAGACATGGTTAGGATTGTGCTCTAAATGCAGAGTTGAACCTTTAATCAAAATTCAACATTGCACCTCACATATGCGCAATGTGTGATTTACCAAGCCAAAGACAGCCCAGTTCTCACTTATTGTGGCCTTTCAGGTGCTTTCTCCTCCGTCAGGGTCAAGAGAGAGGCTGCCCGCAACCACATGCTGATCTCGGGTAGTGGTACCTAGTGGTTAGCATGCTCACTCCCTTTCCATTACCTCTATCTCCTCTTTGAACAAGCAGTTTACCACTGAAAAGCCTTGATAGATGGACAGCCCAATCCTGTGCTGCCTGCAGTGGGAGATCTTCTGTGAGTCTGGCTGAATGTTCCTATGGGCAAGCAGCCTGTACAAATGGCTTCTGTTATTGCTACTTACATAGCACTTTAAAACTGAATACTAACAAGTAATATTTTGATTGGGTTAGTTCCAACAATCACCAGGTGACATAGAGTACACTCCTTCCTGTTTGTCAGGTTGGTGAATGGAGATAACAAGACAGGGATTTGCTTTAAAGGCACAGGAACACTTCATAGCAGAACAGCTAACCAAAGTTGTAGTTTCAGAAAATCTAGGTTTAAGGACTTGGATTTTTTCAGGGGTTATGGTCATTAATTTGTGGGCTGTGGGTGGTGCAAGTGGCTAAGACACTGTGCTTGTTAACAAGCAGGCCAGGGTTCGAGACCCAGGTCGGCCCCCACAAGACAGGGTGAGCTCCTGTCCTTAGCCCAGCTCTGCGACACCAGCTGGATCCAATCGTATTGGCTCTGCCTTTCCATTGGACTAATTCAGTGGCATGGAGAGGGGGGATTTGCTGCTTGGGTAACAGCCTATCCTCCATAACAATCTAACCCAGGCTTTTGTGCTTCGCATACAGCGTATGCAGTGCCGAGCATGATACCATAGTCTTCCAAGACTGACAGAGGCTTGCTGGTCATTAATTTGGAAAGGAATGTGCAAGTATTCTGTACCCACACACAGATTTTCAAAGCTACTGAAAAGCACTAAGCTATGACAACTTTTTAATGTATTGGTTCTTATGGATAAAGTGGTTGTTTATTCAACTTGGTTTCATCCTGTTGACACTTTCACTAAAATGCTACAGAACGACAACCTCAAATGCAGTGGTTAGCTTAAACAGGCTGACGCTGAAAGCTTTTAATACATTATAATTTTGCCTGCCAGAAAGGCTTTTTAAAACCTGTATCATTTTGTGCCATCTTTAGTTCTGAATAGCAGACTCAAGTAAATGTCATACACAAGCTGTGAGATGGCATTTCCTTTGAAGCTTTTTGTATATTCTTAGGTTTGGCTCACATGTTCATGTTGGAGCTGTACTAGAACTGCAAACCCAGTTTCATTTTTGTGATGAAATTATGGTGATCTCCAACATTGAGAAGGACCACATTCACCTCTGGTGCTTCTCCCTATCCTTAGATCGTATCAAAACCAGAAATTCAGTTATGCCCATGTTCATGGTGACCATATAAAATGAGGTCAGAGAGAGTGCCTGTACCTTTAATCATTGCACAGAAGAGAGAATTTAGGGAAAGATGGAAGGCGTTACCTTCAGATTCAGAAAAGAACTTACAGACTTGACACAGGTCAAAAAGCAAGGGATTTTGTGCAAGAACTTAAGGAAGAAATAGAAGAACAAGAAGGATCTGAAGATCAACAATATCATCACCTTCAAGAGGGAAGTTTAAGGAACATTGGGTCCACATCACAAGACCACTGATAATGGATAACAAAATTATTTCATGGAATGTGAATGGACTTAGCAGCCCAAAGAAAAGAAACAGAATTTTTTATTATTTGAAAAAACTTAAAACAGGATGTAATTTATCTACCAGATGCCCACATTAGAAATCTGGATACATAATATTTAATTAGGAAAAGTTTGGGAGAACTTTTATGTGGTTGAAAGAATGGTTGATGTTGAGAAATAAGAGACTTTTGACTTGTGAAGGTTCAGATTTAAGGTTTGGTTGGCATGCGTTTTTATGGTATGATAAAAGTGAATTCAGACTCATTATCTTAGACATGCATTGTTAAGAGTTTTGAATAAATATAAGAAAAGATTTTATTAAAAGACACCATTATGGATCTCGCCACAAGAAGCCTTTTTTTGGCTGATATTTGGGCCACTCAGATAATTGGTTAATACGTATATAGAAATTTATCTTTACACAAAATGAATATAGAATGAAAACAAGAGAAAAAACTTTTAGAAGAAGGAATGGAGTGCCAATGGTTTCAATATAGGCAGCTTTTGGAGAGATTTATTTATTTATTTTAAAAATTTATATCCCACCTTTCACGAGCCGTAGCCCGACTCAGTGTGGCTCATAGTAAAACATAATTAAAACGTAATTTAAAATGGATAAGGAAATGAATGGTTTTGAAGATGCTATGTTTTTATTAGTCAATTATGTATAGAAGAAAAACATGTTATTATCAAGATTTATAAGTTATTTCTAAAATATGAATCAGAAGAAGAACAGGTTAAAGATTTTATGATACAATGGCAAAAAATGTGGGCCATGAAATATTAATGAAACAATGGGAGGAGTTATGGGTTAAGAGATTAAAATTTACACTAAATGTGAGCATTAAAGATAATTTTTATAAAATGATGTATAGATGGTATTTGACACCGGTCAAATTTGCGAAAATGTCTAAGAAGTCCTCAGATAAGTGTTGGAAGTATAAGAAATATGAAAGAACATTTCACCATATGTGGCGGACTTGTTCTAAGGCAAAAAAATTTGGGTTTTGATTAATCAACAATTACAGTTAATATTTAAAGTGAATATTCAAATGAAACCAGAAGGTTTTCTATTGGGAATATTAGATGATTCAATCCATTAAAAAATTGACAGTATGTTTTTATACATGACAGCAGCTGCAAGGATTTTATATGCTAAATATTGGAAAGCTCCAGAAATACCTTCTGTTGAAGAAAGGTGGATTAAGATATTTGGACTTTGCCGAAATGGACAAACTTACAACTTTTCTTAAGGAGAAGTCAGTAAAAACTTTCATGGACAATTGGAAACCATTCATGGACTTTCTGAGCAAAAAGAGGATGATGATTAAATTAATTATGGATTTGATGAATAGATAATGGTTATAGAACTTTTTCTCTCCCGTTATGATGTCTGTTGGAATTGTTAGGTAACCTTATAGTTTGAGGAAAAATTTTAAGTAGTGTAATTTAATAGAAATTAATTGAAGTTATTTTAGACTACAGAAAGGTAAATTAGGTAAACTGTGCCTGCCATATATTCTGATAAGAACATCTATGTTTATTTTTTCTGTTTGTTTTTTAAAAATTCTTTCTTTTTCTTTCTTTCTCCCTCTTTTTTCTTTCTTTGTTGTTCCCCTTTTTGAAAAAAAATAAATAAAAATATATTTTAAAAAAGAATTTAGGCAAGTTCAGCTTGACATGGAAGGGTTTAAAAAGTTTCACCTGCCAAAATTCCCTCTTCTATACAATGTTTAAAGGTACAGGCACCCTGTCCTCCATTGTATATGGTCGCCCTGCTTTTGTTGCTCCTATGAAGTATATTCCAGCTGCCCACAGAAATATAGGCTCAAGTTCACTCCAATTCAGAATAGTAGACCCCAGCACCATACAGAACAAATACTGAGGAAGTTGTCTTTTGAGATTTACTTCTAGGTAGGCAATCAGGGTGACCATATAGAATGGAGAACAGAGTGCCTGTACCTTTAACCATTGCTTAGAAGAGGAAATTTAGACAGGTTTAAAAAGCAGCACCTGCCTCAATTCCCTCTTCTAAGCAACGGCTAAAGGTACAGGCACTCTTGTCCTCCATTCTATATGGTCATCCTGCTAGGCATGCATAGGCTTGGGCTCAATTTGAGTCAACTGTTAGCTTATAGCCTCTTTTCTTCCAATCTAAAGATGTGTTTCCTGGAAGAGAATTACCATTTGGCAACCTTCAACTGTATTTGAATTTTTTCTACTATTTTATTTTCCCCTCTCCCCCAGATTCACTGGTAAATTTTTGGTCCTTTTTTTGGTTGGGTTCCTACAGACAAAAAAGCTGGGTGGATTATTGTTTATTCACATTTTAATGAAAATGCAAATGCTATTGCTAGACCTAATTGTTTAGCTGGAAAGGGCAAACATAATTTACATTAATTTGAACACCTTAATAACTAATTAAAATTACAGCCTCATGGCCACGCTTTCAGACATCCTTGCACTTTTGCAGAGCAACAAAGTATGGTTAGTTGCTCTCTTGTGCGAAATTTCGGGTTGATTTATGGAAACGTTAAGGCCATCGTACAATTTGAACCTTGTCAAACTTAACTGCAGATTTTGTGGTCTGTGTGGCTCGGGGCTCTCTTAGCAGCTTCTTTCCAAATATTGCTTGATGGGCAGGATTTTCTCTCCCAGTTTGCTCTGAGACGTGTACATCAGGCCAATTTTGTCTTATGCCTTGGTTGAGGATTTTCCAGATTTAAATCTCATCTGCTGAAGATAAGAGAGGACCGCTTAAAGGATATCTCCTGCATGAATGAATAAGATAGCTGTGGAAGGGATACTTTCATAATTTCCTGCCCCTTGACTCTTTTCCTAAGAAGATGGTTTTAATCCAAATATCTGGCAATCATGAGCTTTCAAAAGTACTGTTTCAGGAGCAGCTTTTCCCCTTCATTTCTTACACAAGAAGACAGCATTGTGAGGAGGTTTACAGTGTTTGTATAATATATTTATTTGCCATGATACAAGGTGAACAGGCAGGCACCCAGGCACAGTACTGATAATGAAAGTACCATCAGTTCTCCAGAAACAATTGTCATGCTTTTGGAGCTTCTAAAGCTCAAGAGTGACCAGACGTTATAACCTCAAAAAGAGGTCAAGATCCCCCAAAATGTAGGACATCTTAGAAAACTGTAGGAAAGAAAAGCTGAAAACATTTGGATATTAATTTCATGAGGTTAATTTAAACTATTACTTACTGTTAAATTTAAAACTATATAATATGGAAAAGAAGGACATTTATGTTCTTTTTCAGGAAACAAGGCTTAAAAACGGGACATTTTTTAAATGAGAATATCTGGTCAACTGCCTATGGTCTGTTCTTGCAGCTTTCCTAGATTGTTTCTCCTGTCAGAGAAATTAATTAGGCAACGAAACTGGAGATAGAAAATTGTTCTGAGTTTATTAAAACAGCCCTGTGGTGAGAGCTTAATGCTTCTGACCCCAAGCTTAAGATTCAAATTATTCTTAAAGCATGAAGGAAACAGAGATAGCAACAGAAAGCATAATTGTTAATCAATCAGAATAAAACAAGGAAAGGGAATGTGACTCCAAAATAATCTGTTTCTTCTTGCCAATAAAAGTCAGGGCTTGGAGCATCAAGGAGAAAAAACATGGGCCACAAAGACCTATGATGAGCACCTCAAAGAAATAATTGAAAGCCACTGGTGTATGTGACTCAAAGGAAATGTGGTTTTGTGCAGAACATATGAAGTCTGAAGCTTGTGTTATTTAACAAGGAAAGGCCTAAATACAACTTACACAAAAAGAGCAACTTCTTCCCATAGGTTCCTGCTCTGGGAACCCCAGAACCATGAGCAGCCAAGATGACCAGGGAAATCATGAGAGATCATGGCAATCACATCCGTGTCGAATTTGGGCTTGAATCAGGCCATTGGTTCACCTGGCCCAGTATTATCTATTTTGTCTGAAGCAATATATTGGAGGGGAGGGGAACGATAAAGATTATAAGGTAGTGTTGCAGTAAAAGACACTTTCCAAACTCCTTGAGATGCCTTTTTAGTTGACTTGTATAATGCAATGAATTATTTTACCTTATTAAGAACCATGGTATCAATTAAAATGACAACGTCAAAGTGAGAACATGGAACATAATTAGTAAGAGCACATTCAGCACTCATGTACTCCTAGAAGGCAATTTACACAGGGAAAAGTACAGCGTGAACAACTTGTTGGTGAGTGTTAGATATTACAGAATAATATAGAGCAAAATTGCCTGGGTTGTGGCATTTAATTGATGACATGTGGCCATTAGCAAACATTTGTAATACTATGATTAAAAATAATGCTTTTCAGGATTTGAATAACTTCCCAAGATTTTTAAAGGTTTATGCTCCTCAAAATGTGAAAACATTTGCCTTAGCCCAATGTGGGGGTCAATGCCAGAGAACAGAAGAACAGGGAAGAAAAAAGTTTCAAAAAAGATTTTTAAGAACATAATAACAATGGCTACAAGGTTGGTTTCTTAAAAAATGACAGAACTGAACAAAGAAAATGTTTCTATCACTTTGCCTATAGTCTGGGTAGTTAACAGATGATATTCAGCAGAGGAGTGGACTGTGCTACTAGTGGTGTATTGAAGTGCTCAAGGGCCCTCTTCTTTGTGAACAATATTGAAGGCTCAATCCTAAGTTATGACAGCAGAACTCACTCTAAATGATGTGCCAAGCATGAGGAAGTGATTAGTGACCAATGACTCCTTATGCATGTCAATGGCCCATCCAGGCTACACTGAAGCATGTAAGGTGGTGATAGATGCCAGAAGGATTTGAAGAGGAAGAAGGGAAGGGACGGTTTAGGACTTGTGTGTTGGGATCTTTTCCAGCTTGACCCTCTCCTTTCTTCTCTTCAGTCTTCCATCAGCTACATAGCTGGAAACTTATAGACCAGTGTGGCACAAAACACTGATGTGTCACCAGAAGTCCACATGTATTTTGAAGAAGTTTGGAGCACAGCAGTTGAAAATTGCAGGAAAAAAAACCCTTCCAGATTCTGCAGCTCTAATTTAGGGCAATTGTCTGGAATAACAAATTGTCTGCCCCTCTTCCTTTGCTGTCCAAGGTGTCAATGGTAGAAAAGGGACAATTTGTTACAACAGGCAGTTGCCCCAGAAGCAGAACTGCAGAACCTGGAATGGTACATGCAATGAAGAAATACAGTGAAGAATTGCAGGAGAATCAGACAGTTGCTGTGCTGAATATGAACACGGCAGACTCACCTAAGGTTGGGCTGGACGTGACTATACATCTTATGCCCAGAACACAATATTTTCTGGTGTTACATTTGGATAGCATTTATTTTCTCAGGAATGGAAAATGATGCAGTAGAAAAGAATATAAAGTATACAGCAATGCAGATTTACAGAGATTTTTTCCCTGTTTCCAAGTACAGTTAGAATTGGGTAATCGTTCATGAATGACAGAGGCTATATTGCTTTTTGGAGTATGTGCTGCGGTGCTGCAAGTAATTAACATGCCTTTTCACTATATGTCGGAGGGTATTTTGTTTCAAGGAAAATGCTGTTGGCTTTCAGCGCAAGGCTCTGAAGACATCAGCTCTGCACTCGGAACTTGAGGGTGACATTGAAAAACAGTGAACTGTGGGCAGCCAATTCTCCCCTCAGTCACAGGTGCAATCCTAACCTAGGCTGCCACAACTCATCATCTTCCAGTTTTCATGGTGCTGTAGGAAGACAAGCACATATCTGTGCACTGGCCTAACACTTTCCCAGGAGTGGTGCAGAAGTGTCTTAGGGCACTTTTGTGACACGCTCACATGCCAAGGCTTGTGCCAGGATAACCTGGTGTTAGGATTGCAGCCTTTCCCTACAATCCAGAGTAACTATGGGAGCAGGTAAGAGACATTACGTGCACCCATAGTTACAGCACCACCTAGTGAAAACCTAAGGGAAATTCATATTGCAGTCCAGAGTAAATTGTTCTTACACCGGAGCAAGGACTCCCCATAGTTACTCTGGATAGCGCACTTACAGCCCAATCCAGAGCAACTATTCCTTGCACATAAGAGGCCTTAGTGTGCCCTATCTATCACTAGGGTGGAGCAACTGCAAGATGCTCCAGCCCAGTTACTCTGGAAGAGGCTTAGGGCAGAGCAAGGCACCATAGGGTGCCCTAAGAGAGGTGGACCTGCTCTGCCCTAACTGGGGCAGCCTAAGCAGCTCAGGAGAGGCATGTTGAGGGCAAGTTTAGCATTGCCTAGGGCAGAGCAGTTACTCTGTATCCAAAGCCTGTTTCAAGGCAGAAATGCCCTCTTCCAGTTCCTCAGAGATATACCACCTCAGGAGCAGGTATAGTAATGAGTAGACCCATAGGGGTCCATGATAAGGCCTGAGTAAGAATGGTAGTGTTGACCAAAAATCTGAGTTCTTGGCCAGCCTAGCTGCAATCCCTGCCTCTCAACCTCAGGATATGGCACAACTATGGCAGCCCACTAACCTCAGGATACAGCAGGCCACTCCAAGCATCCATCTTGCACTAGAAGAACTGCAGCTGTAACTGGTTGTCAGGAACTGCTGGGCTTCCTTATAATGTAGGCACCACAGCTGTTCCTTCTTCAGTGTGATCTGAGGGGGGTCAACTCAGGAGCAAGCCCTCCCTAGCTGTCACAGACTTAGCATGCTCTGGAGCAGTTAGGGCAGCCCAGGCTTCCTGACTCTCTGGATGCAGCATAACTTTATGCTCTGGATACAGAATAGGAGAGAGCAGTTAGGGCAGAGCAGGCTGAACTTGCTCTGGATTGCGCCCTAAATCTCTCTTAGGTATATTTTTAAAAAGAACTATCAGTCACAGCCCCAGGTAGAACTGAAGTACAGGGTGAATCATACATATTGATTTCAACAGGTTACCCTATGGCTCCCAGTAATGATGTGTGTCAAGTACCTCACTCTTGAAATGAATGACATTGTCGCCAAGTAAGAACTTAATCAAATTATTAGCAACTTATATCCAATTTTGTCTCAAAGTGAATGAGGTTGGCTTTTTAAAATTGAAAGGTTAGCATCCCTTAAGTAGCAATTAATGGACTCAATATAGCCTGCTTAGCATGGCAACATGATGGGCAGTTAAACTTGTCTTAGAAAAGTTCACAAAGTCTTGTTTCTGTTTCAGCTGGGAGGAAGAAATTCCTCCCTTCTCCCAAGTGATTATCACTTCTGAATTGCAGCATCTGAGCTGAAACTAAGGGATTTTAAGTCACTTGAAAGGAAACTTGATTCATTTTGATTCATTACCTTTGTATAACACAAAAATCATGGAGGTTCCTGGAACCAAAAGTCGCAAATGGGGAGATTCAACCTGCACTGTCATTGTCCATATTTTCATGAAGCTTAGGCTAGGAGTCAGTTCTAAGGATAGAATGTATATGGGAATGCACCATAAAAAGGTGACCTACTACCAGGAACACAGGTTGACCATTTAACCATGAATGAGGGACACTTAACACAAACGAAAACTTAAAACACAGGCTGCAAATAATCTGGAATGACTATCAAGGAAATTAAGGGGTATCAAGGGGTATTTTGGGGGCTCCTGTGCAGGATTTTTCAAGGATCAAGACTGAACTTCCTTCTGTCCTGTTCTTGATCACCCTTCACTGAAAAGAGAAGGAGAGAAGAGACTGCAAAGAAGTAGAAACATAGGCCCTTACAGAAGGAAAAAAATGGGAAACTGAGTAGAAAAGGGGTATGAGTGAAGTAGAGAAACTGCAGTGGTAACAGAATCACATGAGTGGCTGTCCTTCAGCTACATGGCAGAATTGGCAAAAGCACATACTGTGCAAGCACTCACACCCACTTGTTGGTGTTCCTTAACATAGGGGTTGCCAACTGTTCAATTTTAGGGCTGGACCTTTAACAATTGTGCAGAAATAAATTTCAGCAGGTGCTCATTTTCTGAGATGGCATTTGCTGAAATTTCCTCCCCAACAACAACACAATTGTTAAAGATCCAGGAGCCATAAAGTTGAAAAGTTGGCCACTACTGTCTTAATATGTCAGGGTGCTGCATATTATTTGACTAGTAAATTTGATTAATTCAGTGTAATGTATTCAGTGTTTAACACAGTATGAAAGATAAATAGAATGATTTTCTTCTGTGTGACTCACTGAATTCCAATCTTCTTCCATTGTGTTGCCCATTTTTATTGCCTCTTGTATAAAATTTCCAGGCAACAAAAAACTTCAAGCTCTTTTACCGCCAGAGAAGTTAGTTCCCAAGTATGCTTTTTATTATTTGGGGAGTGTGATGTGTGTGTGCATGTTCATGTGCTTGTGTTATTGCTTCCAATCATTCACTATGGTAATTAACACTACAGGAAGCCAGCTATTTCTAGTGGGTAACTGTGGGATCAGCATTCACCATGCCTCACATGATGAGGTAAGGAAGACTCTGTAAGGTGATCCTTTCATGTACACAGTCCTCTACAAACTGACTGAAACCATATTTTGGCCAAAAAAAAATAAAAAATCATTTGCCTTTGATCTCAATGGAATAAGAATTTCACCCCCCTACTTGCCTTACACTCTGTTAGTTGAATGAAACAGGGGCTTTCATCAACTAAGCTCATATATCTTCACAGCTACAATAATGTCAAAAATCTCCCTTGAGGTATTCTTAATTATTATTTTTCTTAAAAAAATTGAATCAATAAATACTATTTGGAAAAAAATATTCAACCTTTTCTCTCTATAGTCTTTATAAAAAAATCTGTGTCTTTTCATCAAAGTTCAGGCTTAATCCCCTGACTGAACTTATTTTACATCCAACAGTTTAAAGGATTTCTGAAAAGAGCATATGAATATATTTCAAATTTTGGATTGCTATGCTGCAGTATTGTGCTACTGATAGTATTTTAATGTGTTTTGTGCATTAAACATGACATTTAGCGGCTTAGTGCTTTTACCTCAATTCAACAAGACGTTAATAAAAAGACTCATCTACCATTCCATAAAATACTTCTTTCAAGTTTGTATCTTGTAACTACATCTGGGAATATGCTTCTTAATACTGAATGTTCACCACGTTTCTGTATGAATATGATGTGTTTATTATTGCTGCATTAGGAGGATGTACTATAATGTGCTTATTCTTTAACTTGAACAGCAAATAGATGCACTCCGATATCGCAGTGATTTATTTTCAGGGAATGAGTAGTTGTATTATGGGTGGTATTTGAAAGAGCAGCATAGGGGAAAATGGAAAGGCCCTTCTTAAGTCTGGAAGCTCTGTACCTAATTTAGAGGTGACCAAGATAGAATTACAGCTCAGCAACAAAATCCGAATGCAGCAGCACTTTCCAGCCGGATGCCATGTTGAGCCCTGGCAGCACCTAGACCAGTGTTTCTCAAAGTGGGGGTCGGGATCCCATTGGGGGTCGCCTAGAGCTTTCCTGGAGGTCACCTAAAGACCCTGGTGCAGGGGGCCAGGTCAGGCTTGCCTGTAGCTGCACGCACACTGGGGCTGACTGACAGCCTCAGGGCCCAATCCTATGCATGCCTACTCTGAAATAAATCCCATTATAGTCAGGGGGGCCTTTACTCCCATGCAAATGTGGATAGGACTGCAGCCTCAGGGCATAATCCTATGCATGCCTACTCTGAAATAAATCCCATTGTGTTCAGTGTGTGCATAGAACACACATTTCATTCATAACAGTGAAAATACATCCTGCATATCAGATATTTACATTACGATTCATAACAGTAGCAAAATTACAGTTATAAAGTCGCAACGAAAATAATTTTATGGTTGGGGGTCCCCACAATATGAAGAACTTACAAAGGGGTCATGGTGTTAGGAAGATTGAGAACCACTGACCTAGACCTACTCTGACCTAGACCACTTCAACAGCTGGCACAGATTTGAGTAGACTCATATAGGAGTTTCAGGCACAGGAGCAGGTACTGTGGTACCTTGGTTTATTAGCAGAATTCATTCCAGAAGCATGTTTCTAATAAGGCTTGTACATCAAAGCAAATTTTCCCATAAGAAATAATGGAAACACAGACAATTCATTTCACAGCCCAGATAAATTCATATAAAATGATTACAATACTGTAAAACAAAATAATAAGGGAAATACAAAATATAAAGATAAAAAAACAAATTAACCTGCACTTAGTCTGTCAGGTATCTCAGGCTGCAATCAGTCCCCTTACGCTGGAGTTAGCCCCACTGATTATACTATGGCTTAGTTTAGAGTAGGCATGCAAGGCTAGGCCTCTCAAGCTCCTTTCCATTGCTCCCCTTATGTAGGAGTGAATACCATTGATTGTTATAGGATTGCTTCAGAGTAGAGATGCACAGGATTATCTCTCAGCAGAGGCTGATGAGGAGCTGGCAGGATGCCAAAACCAGAAATATCCTTGTTAGGACCTTTTTGTTTTTTAGCTTATTTATTGCTTGTATATTAAGTGAAATTTATAAGAAATGTTTGTTTGTCTTGCAGAAAACTCTGAATCCTAGTTACTCTCCATCCAAAGTTTTATTGTATAGGATCTAGCAGCTGCCTCCTTTACGATCTCTCCCCCATTCTGGGCCATACTATCTTCTTCCCACCTCCCCTGCTCAGTTTCACCCTCCACTGCCTTCCCTCTGGCCTCCCCTCACTGCAGAACATCTCTCTGCCTCTTGACAGATACTTACCATTGAGATGTGCTGTTGATACTGTTGGTGAGATAGCGGTATGTCCTGTGGTGGGATTCAAATAAATTAACAACAGGTTCTATGTGCCATTAGTAACCAGTTCTCAGAACCAGGCGCTCATTGGCAAAGGGTTCTATAGAACCTGTGAGAACCCCCTGAAGTCCCCTACTGTGTATATCTCCCCAGTGTTTCCTTTGTACTAGTTGCTACGGTGTGCCTGTTTGCAACAGCCATCTCCCAGGCAGTGTACAGAAGACTGGAAAAGGTCCAGGCTAGGATCAGGTTGTAAGTCTTATTGAACACAATGGGTTTCTGAGTTAAATAAATAGCAGCATTTTAAATTACCTTTATGGTAAAGAACTTGTTTTGCATGGGGAAAATTTCCCATCTCATCTTCAGGTCTTTCATAGCTGGGAGAACCCCTCACAGGGGAATCAAAACTGAATTAGTTTTGGTCTTGCCTGATATATATTCATAGTGGAAGCATGCCTGGTAATGAAATGAGTAATTATAGAGGGTGGCTGAAATGAAGTGCCAAATAAATTCTTTATCATTAATTCCTAACAGAACTAGAGCCACAGCCACATAAAGGCCAGCCTGTGCAGAAGAAGCTGGCCTTCTGAAAAATTGAGTTAGATCTGAGTTTTCATTTAATTCTAGCCCAGAGGAAGGCAAATATTTTTGGTAGGAGGGTCACGTCATCTCTCTGAGAAATGTCAGCGGAAAAAGAATTAATTTACATTTCAAAGCTGAATAAATTTACATTAATGAATACACTAGAGGTGGAAATTATATGAATGAATGAATTTTACTGAATTTATTCACATGAGTTCAGCCATATATAGAACTGCTTGAGAACTATGAACCATTTGCCATATACCTTTTGCACAGTGACAACATACAAAGTAAGAAACACATGTAGACATAAGTTGTTCAGAGGCAATTTAGGGGGTTTAAAAGTAATACCAAAGGTAAAGCTGAAACCACATTGAGTCATGAACTGATGCACTTGGAACGATTATGGATGTTGTAACCAGCAGTCATGGATGGGCCAACAGTCTCCAATGGGCCAGAGGCTCATTGGAAACTGAAGACTCCCTGCAAGCTGAACTGGAGGTCCAAATGACACACAGGTAGGGTTGCCCAAACCTGTGTCTTGCCAATTTTTCTTGAAGAACCACAAAGAAAAGATACTAGGCAGTTTCCTTAGCAAAATGTTGGGCAGATAGAAAACAAATGCAAAACCACAGAAATAAATTCCAGTACTGGGAAAGAAGTGATAGTTGCATATATTCAAAAAATTCAGAGATCCAACATACTACATAGAATCATAGAGTTGTAAGGAACCCAGTGGATCCAACCCCCTGCCTGTAGCAGGAAATCCTCATTTTGTAGGGACCCGGGTCTCAAACCTTGGCTGGGTAACAGGCACAGCGTCTTAACCACTTGCACTTCTCTTCACCAAGGAATCCTAAAAAACGTGATGAAGAGAATCATCTTGACACATGTCTGGAGGGAACTTCAAGTTTTCTAAAGAACTTAAGTACAATTATAACTGGATTGTCTTTTGTGCCTTTTGGTTGACTTGTGCCTTTTGATTATTTTGTTTATATCTTGCTGTCTCATCCAGACACTGAACTACACATTGTTTTAGTGTAGATCCCTAAAATCCAGAGTAACTATGGGGATATGTAAGAGACATTTACATCAATGTAGCTACAGCACCACCTAGTGAAAGCCTGTGGGAAATTCATAATGCAATCCACAGTAAATTGTTCTTACGTCAGAGCAAGGACTCCCCATAGTTACTCTGGATTGCGCCCGATGTGTTCCCATACTGACTTCAGCTGAAATAGCCATAAATACAATGCTAGAGTCATTTGCAAGACAATCATAAATCTGGAAGGATATTTATACAAGGGGATGGTGCCTGCTTTATAGTACCTGTCCCTGTACAAAAACTATTTTGATTTTGCATTTGTATATACAGTGGTACCTCTCTTAACAAGTGCCTTGCTTAACAAGTGATTCACATAACAAACAAAAATTTCTCTAGAATTCTGCCTCAGGGCTGCCTAGTGTGCCTGCCCATAGCGAAAGCAACACTTTGGTGCTGTTCCTCTTGTGGCTGGGCATCCACTGGGCTAAGGAGAGAAGAGCAGTGGAGAAGAGGGAAGCAGCTCAGGGCTAGCCAGAAGGGAGCAGGGGAGAGAGAGGCGCAGGATGACGAGAAGGAGAAAGTGTAGAGACACTTTGAAGGTGTCTTGGATTGCATCCTCCTAACCATATTTACCCAGAAGTAAGCCCCATTGTGTTAAATGGGGCTTACTCCCAGGAAAGTTTCTTTAGGATTGCAGCCTAAGTAGACTTCATAGGATCATGCACATTGAATGCATGTTTTGAATTCAATTCCAGTGTTTTGTCATCATTTTTACATACAGCAAGTGGTTAAGACACTGTGCCTGTTAACCAGCAGGCCAGGGTTCGAGACCCGGGTTGGCCCCCACAAGACAGGGTGAGCTCTTATCCTTAGCCCAGCTCTGCGACGCCAGCTGGATCCAATTGTATTGGCTCTGCCTTTCCATTGGACTAATTCAGTGGCGTGGAGAGGGGGGATTTGCTGCTTGGGTAACAGCCTATCCTCCATAACAATCTAACCCAAGCTTTCGGGCTTTGCATGCAGCATATGCAGCACGGAGCACGATACCATAGTTTTCCAAGACTGACGGAGGCCTGCTACTTTTGACTGTAATGTCTTTTAAAACCATTGGTAGTGCTCAAGCATTAGAGTCTTTACGATTTCAACCTCCTCCTCTGGTTCTCTGACTTGGGTTTAAAGGATGTGCATGTACACAAAATATCAATTCTATCACCTTTCCAG
This sequence comes from Cryptoblepharus egeriae, assembly GCA_030015325.1. Classification (NCBI taxonomy): domain Eukaryota; kingdom Metazoa; phylum Chordata; class Lepidosauria; order Squamata; family Scincidae; genus Cryptoblepharus; species Cryptoblepharus egeriae. Next base: position 77,259,772 of record JAREYC010000003.1, on the reverse strand, counting down.
ATTGCCTATCCAGATAATATCTGTTGTTAAATCTCTATTGCCAAGTACTCTTTAGAAAATCTATAAACACTTTACTGTAAGAAAGCCCCATTGAAAATAATGAGACTTTCTTCTGAGTAAACATACATAGGTTTGCACTGACAGATTCAGTAAAACACTGGGTCCCACTTTTTAGAATGAAAAATAGTTGGGACCCACTGGCAACTGACATGGAAATGATGTCATAGGTAGAAGTGTCATCAGGCAGGAAAAATTTTAATACCCCATATACTAAATTTAGCAAGTAAATTAACAGTTTGCAATAAGTATATGCTGAAATATCTATTTAAAATAATGAAGAACCCTCCTAACCCTAAACCCTTGCTGGTTTCTTTATAAAAAAAACTACCAAACATCTCCAAAACTAACTTCTTATCCATATTTACATGGAAGTAAGCCCTATTGACTGTCACTCTTAATGGCATATACATAGTAGCTAATCACCTTAGAAGCCCTTGAGGAAAAGTACACTATAAATTAGATTTTCCCAATGATACTGAAAACAAGAGAGGTTTGTATGTTTATGTTGAATGGAACACTGTTCTGTTCTTCCCATATGTATCTTGCTCCAAAATTTCCTGAACCTAAGCTTTCTACACAGAAGATGTCTGCTGCCTATATGAGCATGAAGTTTTTAGATCAGTTTTCTTTAATCAGCCTGATTTCTCTTCATTATTGAGAGCGAGGTGGTTAATTTAAAGCATTATTCTTATGAAACATTGTTAACGTTTCCCAGCAAGAGGGTGTCATCTTGTACCAGTTCTAATTTATAGTCCCTGGAAAGAAATCATTAATGATCTAAGTGAATGAAGTACCTTTTCCTAAATCAGGTCAATGTAGTTTGACTGGATATCCCAGACCTAGAGGACTGCAATGGAACTAATGGTAAAACTGCTCCACATAAGTCTATGTCCAAGTAAAAATACTGTGATGATTTCCCCAGCGAATCCCTCCAAAATAACATTCAGAGCAATCCAGAGTTAGTGCATTAAGAAGGGACTTAGCTGGCCTGTCCCAACTATTCTTTATACAGAGCAGAGAGTTATGCTGGATCCAGAGAGTCAGGAAGCCTGGGCTGCCCTCGCTGCTCTAGAGCATGCTCAGCAGGCACCAAGTCAGTGACACCTGGGGAGGGCTTGCATCCAAGGAGACCCTCCCTCAGATCACACTGAACAAGGAACAGCTGTGGTGCCTGCTTTACAAGGAAGCCCAAAATTTCCTGACAACCAGTAACAGCTGCAGCATGAGGTTGCAATACAGTGGATCCAAGGGGCTTGTTGAAGTGGCCTGCTGTATCCCTAGGTTAGTGGGCTGCCATAGTTGTACCATATTCTGAGATCCTGAGATATGAGAGGCAGGGGTTGCAGCTAGACTGGCCAAGAACTCAGATTTTTGATCAGCACTGCCATTCTTACTCTGGCTTATCATGGACCCCTTCTCATTGTTATATTGGCTCACGAGGTGGTATAACTCTGAGGAGCTGGAAGAGGGCATTTCTGCTTGTGGAACAGGCTCTGGATAGAGCATGAATGCTCTGTCCTAGGCAATGCTGAACATGCCCTCAACATGCCTCTCCTGAACTGTCTAGGCTGGCACAGCTGGGGCAGCCCAGGTCCATCAGTCTTGGGGCAGCCTATGTTGACAGGCTGCCCCAAGCCTTTTCTGGCATAACTGGGCTGCCCCATCTTGGAATTGGGCCACCCCAGTGATAGCTAGGGTAGACCAAGAGCACTCTGGATTGCCGACTTCAATTAATTACAGCTCTGAATCCTGTTTCCCTTGCATAAGCATCAGTGCCGCTAAAGTGAAGTTGTAATGCTCTTTCTTTCCCAGCTGTGTTAGTGGCAGAAGAATGAAATCTTCGCCTGACATACCTGAGAAGCAAATAGAGTGATGAGCTTTGGTATGAAAAATTCCATTTCAAATTGTCTCCTAGGACACATTTCACATACACAGAGTTCACAACAACGTCAGGTGTTGACTTGCATTACAGATTATCATCACACTCCTGGTGGAACTTTTTATTACCCAATGTCACTTCATAGGGGTGAGAGGATATTTTTCCTTATTCTGTTCCTTATTTCTTCATCTGGTTCTGCCATGCATGTGCTCTTTGTGTTATGAAACCTTCAACACAGGGGACAGCAATACCATCATCCACTCAGCACACTGAAGGACTCAGAAATATGAGAAGCAGTGTCTGGAGGGTCCATTAGCTCATAACTGACTGAATCATGACTGGTAGGACACCTACAAGTGTAGGATATCTACAAAGTGTGAATAATCAGCTGTAATATTGTTACCGGCTTGGCCTATCAGCATGATGACCATATGTCATAACTAGAAACGCAGAGAAGGACCTGAAATGTAGTCAACCCAAAAAATGTAGGACATGAGAAAATAAAAGCTAAAATTACTCAAATGGCTTCCATATGATTTATTTAAACACTATATTAAAAATAAAGATGTTCTCAACAAGTTGTACTGCTAGTTGTGACTTATTATAGGGTATGATGCTTATTTCTTTTTCTAAACCAAAGAGCCAGCATTGTCCAAAGACACTTCCATGGTCTTGTGGCCAGCATGCCTATATGCCAAGGTTCAGGGAACTCTGTTATTTTCCCACCGATATAGTACCTTTTATGGACTTGCATTTCATTGCTTTGGAACTGCTAGGTTGGCAGGACCTGGGCCAGGGACAGGAGCTCACTCCTTCTTGTAGCACCCACATCTCAAACCAGGCATGGCATGCTAACTGCTGAGCCCCTTCAGCCCAAAACATTATATTATTTATGATTAATTTTAATACTATTACAGTATAACACATATAATTTATTAATTACAAGAAGGCTACATGTTGCCTTTTCACAAGGAAATGGAGGACAATGAAGATTTTTCCAGGGCTAAAACCCCCCTGCCAGAAGCCTCAGAGGAGCCTTGGGTAGACTATCAAATCCTAGATGGGTCCAGTGGAATTTTGACATACTGGAATTGATTTACTCATCCAGAATAGTTTGGCCTGAAAGTACTTAGAAGAGAAAAAATTCCCTCACTCCACTGTCTCTCTGCTGTTCATAATTTTACAAATCTTTGTCTCCTTGTACTCAATTTCATCTGCCCAAACCCACAAAATCTCAGATACTTTCCTTATTGGATTCTAGGCTCTTTGGTAACATGGTTCTTTGAGAATTGAGTGGGTACATCCTTAGATTTGTGCACTCAGAAATTGCATTTCAAAGCCACGAGAATGATTGACTTGCATTTAATAACATTATTTTATTATAGAGTACAACTAATAATTTGACATGGTAGGTTTTGTGAACAGCTTTGGCAGAATATTAAATTAACATGGATCTCAGAATGTGCTATCAGCAACAAAACCTGTACTTCTACCATTAAATGCCAGTACCGGCAGGCATTTTTTTTTTAATGGACCACATGGTTGCCAGCTGTTTTTTAGTATCAGTCATATTGGAAATGATGGGTTTGTTTTGCCTTCCAGTCCAGAATTATGTCTAATGGCCAGCAGGACAGTGACATACATCAGCCCTGCCTTTACATGGTCTTATGGTTATTCTGCATGTGTTTCTCATGGTCCTTGGAAGCTCACCAAAGAAATCAAATGATATGTTCCAAACTCTTGGCTTGCCCAGGTTTTATTTGGGCTTTATTAAGTTGTTATTCAGGCTATAAATAATCTTGGTATCACCCATCTGGTTTTTTTTTTTAATCTCAACTATGCACTTAATTGTCTTGGATTTGGGGGTTCCTTGCCAATTTTGTTGGTCATTTAAACTCCAGCCAACTTTTAGGAAAAGCTGTTGCTGATAACAGAAGATACTAAAAAACAATTTAAAGTGAATGAGATTGCTTTGGTCTATCAGTGGGTAACGCTTGGATGTGTTCTTGCTTGGTCATTCCAAGCAAATTTATGATTCTTGCAATCACAGCTCCAGATGGCAAGCTGGGAAAATAAAATCAGATCCTAGCATTGCACTGTTTATTATAGCAGTTACTAAAACTTTGTTGGGTTTTAGCGAAAAATAACACAACCCACTGAAAACATTGTATATAGCAATTTAACTCTTAATGTATATTTCATACAGAACAAATTTCTAAACAGATCTACATATTTTCCAATATATCATCGATGAAAATGGACCAATGATTATTTCCTGAATACCCCCTACCATTCAGTAAGTTAGGCTGCAATCCCATATACATATTCCTGGGAGTATCTTATATTGAATTGAATTCAGCTTTACTACAATCTCAGACCAGTTTAAAAATGATATACAAGCTTACAAGCAAGTATCAATCTAAATTATACATTGTAGATATTAAAAAGTTAAAGGTAAAAAGATACAACTAGATACTTCAGATAAAATACAATTAATGTACAGTGGTACCTTGAAGACAAATAACTTGTAAGAAGAATGTTTTGTAAGACAAACTAAAATGTCTAAGGAATTGTCTTGCCTTGTAAGACAAACAGTGCCTTGTAAGACAAACAGTTTTACACTGAAAATTCATTGTAAAATTAACAAATGGATGGATCTGCATTGTGAGCAACAGCAAGAGGTTATGGAGATCACATCTGCAGAGGAGAAGGCGAATAAGGAGACTTTCTCACATCAAGGAGAAGGAGATTTTCTCACATCAAAAGGATATTTGTAAACACTGGGAAATTGTGCAAAATTATATAGAAAAGCACCACCCAAATAAGGCTATTGCAGTGTGAGTGATGAATCTGTAATTGACAATTTAATGTCACATTTCTGTGAAATCCTTAAAAGGAGACAAAACCAAGTATCATTAGAAGGTTCCTTGTTAAAGTTGCTCAAAAAGACACCTGTGACTCTTTTAGTCACCCTTGGCCAGAAAGGTTTTTACTTTTCTGTTTAACTGAATATTACAGTGTTTTTAATTAATATTAATATTACAGTAATAGTGTTCTATATTATATTACAGTGTTTTGTATTTGATAACAGTGTTTCGTCATTATTTTAGTTAATTTTTTTAATGAATATTTTTTGGGTTGTGGAACGAATTATCTGAGTTTCCATTATTTCCTATGGGAAAATCCACTTTGTATAAAGAATGCTTTGTAAGACAAACATGCTTTCGGAACAAATTAACTTTGTCTTACAAGGCACCACTGTAATTCATTTTCCTTTTTCTGTTGGGTTTTAGCGAAAAAAGATTAAAGTTAAGTTAAAAGCTAGTATCTATTAGGTGTAACATTGTTACAGGTATCATAAATTCCTATTACAATATAAACAGTTTAAAATAAAATATTAAAATTCTTAAGTTAGTTGTTAATATAAATCCATATATAATATGTTAATATAAAAATCCATACAAACACCAGTACTATTTCACAATATTTCACAATTAAAATTAGTATAAAATGATTATACTAAAACTTGATGCAACATTTATTCATTATAGGTACCAAATTATAATACAGGGTCAATTTGACCATGGCGGTCCTCGGTAATACAAAATTCATTGATTAGCAGTAAAAAAGTCATAATTTCTTATCAAATAATAATAAATTCCATTTAAAAACCATAACACTAACTTCCTACAAGGTCCCATACGAAAACTTGATGCATTATATGTACAAAACAATAGTACAGGTTCGAGTTGACCCTGGAAGTACTGGGTGATTTAAAAAATGGGAATCTAAGGGAAAGAGCACAATCCTAACCATGTCTACTCAGATGTAAGCCTCATTGTGTCCAATGGATCTTATTCCCAGGAAAGTGTCTTTAGGATTGCAGCCTTAGGCTGCAATCCTAAAGACACTTTCCTGGGAGTAAGGTCCATTGAAAACAATAGGGCTTACTTTTGAGTAGATATGGTTAGAATTGTGCTCTTAGTCATCTTTGTACATATGCTTATTGCAGCAGCAAAAAAAATTTGCAACCATAAATGTAATGCTTGGGTTATATATTGGCCTCTATGACCTGTTAGGCTGTTCAGTAATGGGGAGATAAATCTGGCATGTATGTTGTCATAATAGATACAGTGCAGCAAAACATGTTCTATAGTCTCAATTTGTTTGGCCCCACAAGGGCATAATCGCTTTGTAAATGGAACCGTGTTATAATGACACTCCAGTACTGCTGAAGGTAATCCCCAATAGCAAGCTAATGTAAATGCTCATCTGTATTTTGGTATTGAGTTGAGAGAGATAGGAGGCTGAAATGGAGATATATTTGGAGTTCTCTGTGACACAGAATCCTGATACAATACTAAGATCATTCTGGTGTTCGGTATCAGTGACATGCTGCTTTACAGTTGTTTTGGCTTGATCCAGGCCCATGCTTAGCAAAGTCAGCTGGGAAAGTACTCAGGAAATACGTTTTGACTCAATTAGTTGAGTCCATCTAGATTTATAATCATCTCTAAAAATTAATGCAGCAAGTCCAGAGGGCATAAAATGAAGTCTCAACTAATATTGAAAAATTACTATCCATACTCCAGCTTTGATCTTAATGTGGCCTGTCTCAAGTCGTAAAATTGTGTTGGCGGTACCTCTTGGTACCCCCAAGGCAGCTCAAAGGAACTTGGTTTGAATGCATACCAAGATTGGGGAAAGGCCCCAGTTGAGCCCCATATAATAAATGAGACAGAATTTTAGCTTGAAAAATCATAAGGGCTGCAGGAAAGTATTGTCCTCCTTTAGTGTGCATGACCACAGCATGGAAGAGGAGCTTCTCTGTGCATTTAAGGCTAGCTGTTCCCTGTGAACTTTCCTCAAGACACTTGAATGGAAAATTACTCCCAAGTATTGACACACATAGTACACGATGTATACTTCTGAGCAGACTTGCTCAGGTTTACTACACATCTCTTCTCTACCTGCAGTATATTGTGTTATTCATTTACTCTGCAATAATTTGCCCAGTTCAAGTTTCTGAACTAGATCATAACCCTGATCATAACCCTTTTAAAAAAAAAATTAAGATAATATTTACCCCTAAATGACAAAATTATTTAATTAATTAAATATTAATACTTTCATATTTATACCACCCTTTCTCTAAGAAACTCAGGCTGGCATGCATAGTTCCTCCCTTTCTTTTGTCCTCACAACAGGAGGTACTTGAGTAGGTACTCATCTCAACTAAAAAGATGAGGTTGAAAGATAGTAATAGTGCAGAAGTGCCTGGGAGAATAACCCTAATCATGACTTCTCAGAAGTAAACCCATTGTGTTCAGTGGGTCTTACCCCAAGGACAGTGTGCTTAGAATTGTAGCATTACAGTGCTTTTGCAACATCCCAGGGCAACTTATGCCAGGACTTATGCCAAACTAACTAGGGGTTGATTACATGAAGGCTACATGTTGCCTTTTCACAAGGAAATGGAGGATAATGAAGGTATTTCCAGACCACAAGGTTAAAATACAGGACATGTCCTAGGAAAAGGGGATGAAAGCCAATTAAGCAAGCCTAAGTCATGGCACAATTCCTATGCTGTCCTGGGGATGTCACAAAAGTGCTGCAAGTCACTTCTGTGCCATTACTGGGGAGGGTTAGGCCAGTGCACAGACATGTGCTTGCCTTCCTACTTCACCACGGGATCAGGAAGACCAGTGAGTTGTGTTGGCCTAGGTTAGGATTGCACCTGGAGAAAGTTAAAAAAACATTACAACTCAAGCCTATTTGGGGGTGTGGTGGGGCTGCCTTCTGGGGCATTTCCTGAGCTCCGCTTTCATTGGATTGGGATCATTCTGTTGGTCTTGCATTCCTCTCTGCCTCATCTGAACATGAGCCCAGGCACGCTGGCTGACTTGCAAGTAAATGTGAGGCTGTAGCTCAGTTTCACTTTCCATAGAGCTCAGTGCAGTGGAGCTGGGAGGAGGCACTTGCTTCTGGACTGATTTGGCAGCTGCATTCATTTGAACAGCACCAGATTCCAGTCAGTCTGCCCTTTCCAAAACTCTAAGGCAAGTTCTCCTACTTGAGTGCAATATGGCTCCATTTCAGTTTCCATAGGGTCAATGCAGTTATGAGGGAATTGTTCTGGGGTTATTTTGGGTGCTGCGTTATTTGGATTAGGACCCTTCTGGTGTCCTTTGATTCCTCTCAGCCTGCTCTTTCTATGGCACATTCATCTGCTCATGGGTAAAGCCACTATACAGGTTACTTTCACTTTCCATAGAGCTCAAGGCACATTTTTTTTTTTTGCAATAACGTTTCATAGGAAGGAGATATCACAGAACTGTTTATTGTTTTGGATTCTGCTCTTCATTATACATCCAATGATAAATAACATGATGGAGTTACAAGAACATATAAGTAATGAATACTGATTTATGTTTTCATTTGGAAACTATTATTGTAGGTTACCTCCTCCCCCCCCCCCAAAAAAAAAAAAAAAAGTTTATACAGTACATTTGGTCTGCTCAAGATTCCAATAGTGAATGACAATGATTTTTGTAGTATGGTGGGGAGAAATTTAATTTCCCTTCTTCTTTGAAAAAAATTTACAGGCTCTAAAATGCCCATAAAATGATACTTTTCTCATGCTGGTAACACTTAAATTAATGTTTGGAAAGATGCTTTCAGAGCCCAGATGCCGATAAAGTGCATTTCATTACAATTTGCATTACAAGAATTGTACATTATGGCAGTTTCCTTCCATTATGTGTTAGAGACATGTGTGTTCTTCATATGAATCAATTTCTGAAAAGTGTCTCAGAAGTTGACCATAACTTGTCTGGCTAAACTACAATTCCCAGTATTCCCTGTATTTATTTGCTGGATTTCATTGATTTTCCTAAAAGATGAGTCATTTGACCCAGTTGTAATTTTGGATTACTTCTTCTTTGTGCTTGTTGCTTCTTGAATAAAGTTATTTTATTCATTGCTCTTGAATAATGCTTCTTGAATGTTATTTCATTCATTTCTTTCAGTAATGTATTCAGGATGAGCTAAAGATCTCTCTATGATACTTGTTTTTTCTCCCTCAAGAATTATTGCTCACTTTGACAAACACATGCAAATAAATGTGTGGTTTTGGGTGCCTTTTGATTGTTAATGGTGACAATTAATTTAACGATGAGGATTTATTCTATTCCATCTTTATCTGGAGCTTAATGGAAAGTTTTCTCCTGTTATTCCATTGCTGATTTGACAACCTGCATGATTTGTTGGTCCCCCGTACCAATGACAGTCATCCAGATGGAAAGGGCTTAACATCCTTCTGACAAATAGCTAACTAGCATCGTGTCCCCTGATGATGATGTTTGACACCATCTATTCAGCAAACACTGCTCCATTTTTCTTGAAAATGTCAGCAGCTGGAATTTGAGAACAAGCTGGTGACTAATAAGTCTGGATTAATTGCTGCTGTTAATTTTAATTGGGATTCAAAATGATCCAGTTTGGCATACATGTAAACTCCTAATTAAAGTTCACTCTCTGTATACATATTACATGAAGCAATTACAGGACTGCGTATCTTTGAGTTGAGGAGCCCACAAAAAAAAAAGGAACAGGGGAAAAGCTATTCATTGTACTAATCAGCACTTTCTGTTGAACTCCATTGACTTTTTACAGGCTGTATCTGACATGACAATTCTAAATGTCTGTGCTGGCATATTGCTCTGATGTTGCTTGATCATCATGTTTGATAACATTGTGCTAATGCAGCTGTCCATGCTCTGCACCCTATTATATTGTCTGTTGACAGGGTATATCCTAGGATTAGCCACTTAG